>OY978026.1:2398050-3821101 GCA_963854515.1 Pandemis heparana | reverse complement strand
TGTCGAGATCGCTCTGTAGCGATAAGGCCGCCTATTGTTACCTTATTACTTCTGTATACCTTTTTTCTGTTTTGATTGTTAAATGTGGTGTTCAATAAAGAGTTATTGTATTGTATTGTATTGTATGTCTATGTCTATGTCTAAAAGCAATGGAAGTTAATAATAATAATAATAAAAAAAAATAGTACATTATGATACAAGTGTGCTATGTTGATCATTACACATGAGGCATGATTGTACGCGCGAGCGGAGCGACCGCGTTAATGGTGCCGAGTGTGGTAATGATCAATGCACACGCGTTTTATACGACGTTTTTCAACACATTTGCGAGGAAAAACAAAAAGAAATTCTTAATAAGTAAGTATAAAAGAACTTTACTTTACCTTTGTTGCCAAACATTGCTTAACTGGAGGCTTTAGAACTTTTCTTTGTCATTTGGCAATTAACACCTTGGATTTCTTACTGACATAACCTGTCCGAACATATTTTAGTATTTCCGGCGACGGACACTATTTACATTTAGTTTTTCTTTATTATTTCAACTAGTAATTTTTAAACTAATAACAAGGTAAAATAATCAACAGAATCTGTGAGTGTGAAAGATGGCGGCAGATATCATTTCTCCGCGCCAATCCGCGCGCAGCACTCGCGCATGCGCGCTGTGCACTTTACACGCGTGAGACGAGGCACTGACAAGACTGCTAAACAGCCTAATATTAAAATTATAATAAACAAATTAATCAATGTCTAAAATATGCAAATTATGGTCACTTTTTGAATAAAAATGAATGCTTTGTCGAAATTAAATGTTTATTCATCGTCTTTAACCCATAATAGTTTAATATTCACGAAAATATTCATTGTTCCTATACATAACATTGTTCCTTTACAAATATTATTATTACAGCACTTGTGCGTAATAAGCTGAATTATGAGCTTAAATGCGGTGCAATAAGACTCAATTTACGAGCAACTGTGTTGAAAAAGATATTATTCAACAGTTATACAGGGTGTATCAGACACCCCCTAACAATAATCCACTGGGGTATTATAAAACCATAGCTAGTAATTTTTTTTCAAAAATTTTTTTTTGCTTCTATAGCTATGGTTACCTACATACCCCAGTGGACTATTTAATTGTTAGGGGGTATCTGATACACCCTTTATAGTAGTGTAGTATATAGTTATAGTTTTTTTATGTGTATGGAACCATTGATAGTTAAATAAGACGGCAAAAGTATTATTTTGTCAAGAACTAATGTAAAATATTGAAAAAAAAAATCACCTATAATAACTTCGACATGTGACACAGAATGCGACAGCCAAAATTAATTAGCGTTACATTGCTGCTCGACAGCATCTTTAAAAAAAAATACAACCGAATTGAGAACCTCCTCCGGTTTTTTGAAGTCGGTTAAAAATTACGTCGAGTTAGAGAAAATTAAAAAGTTACGATCGAATATCGTTTGTACTAAAATCTGTCTAGTTAAAGGTTTCGCCCGTATTCCAAATACGCTGTATAAATATTGCCATCTGGGGGGCTACTCCGAAATTCGTATCACACCCTCCCTCTCACTCTCAGATTAGTAACTATTAGTGAGAGCGGAACGGCACGAAACGACCTTCGAAAATCGAATTTCAGAGTATAAGGCCTAGTTTGTCATTTCGTAATCGCCACGTGGGAAAGTAGTGATTTGGTCCGGTGCGCGTTATCTGCTGATCGATATCGGTAAGTTGCCTACCGGACACGAGGGCGAATAGACTACGTAATGAACTGAAACCTATTACGGTTCGAGCTGCCTAGGTTTTGGTTTATGGATGACGACTTCGACAACTTGATGACGAAAACGGGTGAGGGAATGAAGATACATTCTAATGTATGATGGGTTAAAATACATAATGGTTCCAAATACGTAATGTTGTGCTGTGGAAGTATTGGCTGGAACGTGCTTCTGATGTTATTGTAGAATAATAATAGGAAATATTCATAATTTTTTTAATGGCTTTTTTAAATGGTTCATTTATGTATACTTAATGAACATTTTTTTTTTCAAATAACTATGAAATAGGTATGTCTCTTTATAAAAACAGAATTTTAATATGGAGTGTCGCTGCGACAGCGCGATAGCATTATGCAGTATGCTTAGTGTAGGTTTTCGATCACAAAAAAACGTCTCGAACGCGTTTGCGTTAAACTGTCAAATACTATGAGAACAGTATGCTTAGTGTAAGTTTTCGGTCACAGAACACGTCTCGAACGCGTTTTCGTTAAAATATCGAATACTATGGGAACAGTTTGTTGCCGTTTCGATCCGCAAGTGGCGCTGTCAGTTATTCCATAGTAATTGAGACGTTTACGTGAACGCTTTCGAGACGTTTTTATACGCGAAAACTTACACTAGAGGCTCTGTTTGTTTGTTGCCGTTTCGATCCGCAAGTGGCACTGCCAAATTTTCCATAGTAATTGAGACGTTTACGTGAACACGTTCGAGACGTTTTTATATGCGAAAACTTACCCTAGAGGCTCAGTATGGAAATTTATAAAGGAACTTCCGAGCGCAGCGTCACTGTCCCAGCGGCAAGTGACGCCAGATTAGATTAGATTATTTATTAATTCATTCAATAAAAATTACATCATAACCGCAAGTCTAGCTATAGGCTTTGCTAATGCTCTGTATTATCGCACGCGTGTTAGTTCCGAATAGAGGCCCAGTTCGCAGCAGGCAACAGGCCTTATATACCGAAATTCGATTTTCGAAATTCGTTTCGTGCCGTTCCGGTCTCACTAATAGTTATTAATTTGAGAGTGAAAGGGACGGTGTATACGAACTTCGAAAATCGAATTTCGGAGTAGCCCCCCAGTGTGCGCACCTCACATTAGGTCCCTCAGTCGACACAACACATCGGTGTGTATTCTAAAACCGCAACGGGATCCTTTGGAAACCCTAAAGCTTTAGAAATAGGTCACGATTCAACTGTACAATTTTGTTGATTGTAATGTAGTAAGGAGTAACAGCCTGGGGCAATTCGTAAATTCACGCCATTCAGTAATTGGAATCGTTCGAAGTATTAATAATGCCGGAGTTCCGAGAAGGACGGATTACACATCGGACAGTCGGAAATAGGTCACGAATTTTATCTGTTTTATTACGTACAAATTCTGCTGATTTAAATAGAAATACAAAAACATAGCCTTTGGCGGATCCGTGTCTTAAGCATGCGAGGGGCTAATTACAGACGGCTATGGTCTACAGATAAATACACACGATTCATAAAATTTTGAGGGTGATGTTCATGCGTGTAGTGAACACGGTCTACCAGATAGTACATACAAAAATGTTTGTGAATCTAACTAATATTATAAATGCGAAAGTATGGATGGATGGATGGATGTTTGTTTGTTACTCAATCACGCCAGAACGGCCCAATGGATCTGGATGAAATTCGGCACATAGATAGAGAAAAGTCTGGAATAGCACATAGGCTACTTTTGATCCTGGAAAATTGCGTAGTTCCCGCGGGATAGCGATAAACGAACTCTTAGCAGACGAAGTCGCTGGCAACAGCTAGAATCCTCATAAATGTAAACAAAAGCGGCCAAGTGCGAGTCGGACTCGCGCACCGAGGGTTCCGTACCATTATCTATAAATATCTATAAACCAGTGATAGCAGAGCCCTGCTCCAAAGCAAAATGTACGCAGTGTGGGGTCACATTATATTGGTCACTGATATATACAGAAATACATACATATTTACGGTTTTCGCAATTATTCCTTAATCTGTGCTATAAGACCTACCTTCATACCAAATTTCAAGATTCTGCGTTCACGGGAAGTACCCTGTAGGTTTTGAATCCCTTGAGAGTCGAAAATTTGCGGAAATTTCCGGCATAAACGGCTGTATCTTTTGATTGCGTTGGCTTAGAAGTTTGATTTTTTCACAAGCTGAAATTTATATCAAATATATAAATTTCAGCTTGATACCTCCACGCGTTCCTGAGAAAAAGGGTCTTGACAGACGGACGGACGGACGGACAACAAAGTGATCCTATAAGGGTTCTGTTTTTTCCTTTTGAGGTACGGAACCCTAAAAAAATACTTAAATATAAAGCATTGTTTTTACCGATAAATAAAAGTAAACCTGTGGAGTAGAATAAGATACTTGGAGTTTGTAGTGAGAGACGGACGAGCCGCAACGGTTTTCATGTTTACTAGGTAGGCATGAGAGCAGATGTGGTTTCCTGAGCTCTGTCTCTGGATGTACTTAATATTAAGCGACGCAGCGACGGATAAACCAGTTGTGGTTTTTGTTCGCTCCTTTTGAAGTGTTTTTGTGTACCACTTATGTTTAGATATGAATAAAAAAAGTTTGCATAAACCTTGCCCTCGTCGAACTTGAGGTTCTTTATACTTTGTGCGAATGTCGTCTCCTTTTGGTTTAATGCTCAGCGTCGCTGGACCCGGTCTAATTTTCTAGCCGGTAAAGGTCAACATAGTTCAGGTTTACGAAGGCGTTTGTATTTTTAGAGCTGGAATCGATAATGTTCTAGTCTGAGAATAAGAGTGTTGCGAATAAGATTGTGCGGAGCGTACAGAATAAGAAATTAAGAACACACAAAATAAGTTCTTTTGAAGGTGCTTATCCACTAGAGGCAGCCTCGGGTCAAGCGGCTGCCTCGCTCCGAGGCCGCGGAAGTGGAGACGCTACGTCAGACTTTGAGGCAGCGTTGAGGCAGCGTCTCTACTTGCACGGCCTCGGTTCGAGGCAGCCGCTCGACCCGAAGCTGTCTATAGTGGATAAGCAGCTTTACGAGGTAGCCAGCGTAGAAATGGATATAAAATATGTCTTGTGCCGTTAATTACACCGGGCGTCCTACTCTCCAAGCACTGCTGCTGACCAGCAGGACTCAAGGTTCTAAAATCCTTGAATTTTTAGAGAGTATGCTGGCCGTCGCGGGAGAGCCCCACATACCCCCGGTAACCCACGGGCGGATGCATAAAGCGCATTTTCCACAGCAAAAAGGGTGCTATCTACCCCGTAAGTAGTGGTGGTCGTTATTACAACAGCAGATAACGTAATGCATTATTTGCACGCAACGAACAACGCATTATCGAATCGTCAACTATCCTGTTATCATTATTCGTTGTCTGTTGTCAACGTTGTTCATACGCGCACTGTTGCCGCACTTGGCATAGAAGCGCAAGCGAGTGCGCAACAAATCAAGTAGCTGTGTGCGAGAGATAGCGCTATAAGCGCGAGCTCGCATCGCAATCGCAATTCAAATAACTGACTTTTGGTATCATTATTAGCTGTTGCTGTTTGTTGTCAGTCAGTATAATAACAAACAAGGTAACAGAGCGTTGTTTTGCTTTTGTTCCCGTACATTTTTATTACGCTGCGATGCGACGAAATAAGTATAACAATTATTTAATAATAAGTTCATTATCGTTTTGTAAAACAGCAATATAACAGGATAACAGACAACAGTTTACAATAACAGCTATTTAAGAATAACACAACACTGTTATTCATTATTGCAAAACAGCCGTTATTGCCACCACTACCCGTAAGGGGATAAAGACGTGATTTATGCTTTCAACATGAAACTACCGTGAGACTCAAACATAATTACAAAAACGGATAGGTAACTCACGTATAAAAGCCGAATAATGCTCGACGATTCGGACTATTCCGTAGCCTTTCTTCAAAGTCTCTTCTTTTATAAGTGAGTTATCCGTTTTTGTAATTACGTGATTTGTGAATGTATGTATCGGCCAATTGCATCCGAAACCCGTACGGGCTAGCGGACTGTGATATAGAGCTCAGGCAAGCTCAGAGGGAGCCTAAACTTTCAATGGCGCGATGGTAGACCGATAGTGATAATATTTTTATATACTGTACTTGAGTTTTATTATAGAATTTATTTTTGCCCGCCCAGCAGGGGCCCTAATAGATCTGACCCTTCTCATTGTTTATAAATTCTTATTTTTTTAGAATTCAACATGGAGGAAGGCCCAAATCTCACCCAAGTAAAGTTTAGAAGGGTGGCAAACAGGAATTGAGACAACGATACAGCTGGATCTCAGTTCCCAGCCTTGGCTAAATAAAACTGACTTAATCTCAATAAAGGACTAGTTACTAATAAAAGTAATGTTATTTGTTACAGGACACACGGACACACGTAGTCGTCGAGTTATACGACACCGAGAAGTCCTACGTCGAATCACTGGAGATTTTAGTCAAGGTAAGATTAGCTTCTAAGTTGGTCTAGGAGCAAAGAAAAAAAGCGACGGGTAGCACTTTGGGAGTGCCGGCAGAAGTGAAAACACCAGCTTTTTTTTTTTTTTTTTTTATGTGAATAGGAAGGCAAACGAGCAAGTGGGTCACCTGATGGCTTAGATTAGATTTTTATGTTGTAACCTCTCCATGACGCTCAAGACGCGTATCGTACTGGCAGCTTACAAAAAAATGTGCGCATTGTCTATATTGACAGACCTCTAACAATGTGCTGATGCCCTAGTACCTTTGCTCCACGACTCAACAAAAAACACTTCTAAAATCGAACGCGATTCATTCGTATTTCAAAATACGCTCTTAGAGGATCAGGGGCCTTACCATGACGTCCTAATTCCGACGCAGTTCAAGTTTTAGCTGTGACTTTTAGTATGAATCTGACAGCGAGCGGACCTAAACTGAAACGCATTAAGACGTCATGGTACGGCCCCAGGACCTATTTCATAAAGCTACAAATTACAATTTACAAGCGGAAGTCTCTATCTAACTCATAGGGTCAAAAAGAGACTTCCGCTTGTAAATTGTAACTCGTAGCTTTATGAAATAGGGTCCTGGTAACCCAAAAAGTGCTCAGCACCGGTAAATAAGTTTTCACTGTGACTTACACTTACACTAAACATCGAGCAAAGTTTGGAAACATTTTTCAACCACACTTGAAAAATCCTGAAAATCATTATTAACTCCATCATAATAATAACTGAACCAAGTATGGCGGATTAATTTTAACCACGTACCATCATCATCATATCAGCCACAGGACGTCTACTGTTGGACATAGGCCTCCCCATAGACCACCAGTCGCTTCTTTTGGAAGTGGCTTGCATCCACCTTGAACTGGCGACTTTAACCGGTAGGCTTATTGTCTAACTCGCTCGCAATCGCCATCGTGTTCATTTTGACAGTTCTTGTATGAATGTGACAGCTAGCTGATTCCGATGCCAACTGTCACCCATACATGAACTGTCAGAATGAAAACGATGGCGATTGCGAGCGAGTTAGACAATAAGCCTACAGGTCATCCGTCCTCGTTGGTGGACGTCCTACGCTGGCCTTATACTCTGAAATTCGATTTTCGAAGTTCGTTTCGTGCCGTTCCGTTCTCACTAATAGTTATTAATTTGAGAGTGAGAGGGACGGCGTGATACAAACTTCGAAAATCGATTTTCGGAGTAGCCCCCCTGCGCTTGCCGATCCGCGGTCTTCACTCGAGATTATTTCGGCCCCAACGACCATCTTGTATCCGTGCTATATAGAGATTAGACTACCGGATAGCCTAGTAGTGACCCTGACTATGAAGCTAGAGGTCCCAGGTTCGAATCCCGGTAGGAACAGGACATATTTTTATGATGAATACGAATGGTTGTGCCGACTCATGGGTGTTGTAGGTATTTATCTACATTATATAAGTTTTTTTATCCGTTGCCTAGTACCCATAGTACAAGCTTTGCTTAGTTTAGGACTGGGTCAATTGGTGTAATTTGTCGCATGACATTTATTTATTTATTTATTATTGTATGGCATGCCATTGCCATTTCAACGAGCCAACCACGTAGTGCCATGAGATCTACTTAACTATCACCAAAATTAGTCACAGTTAATTGGCGTCTCTGAGTCCGGCAGTGACCAGAATACAAAACAGTGTCACCGCGATCCAGTGTAAATAAGGCCGACGTTAAAACTCGAATATTAAGTATTAACATTTTATCATCCCGAAAGGGTTTGAAACTAATTAGACGAGGCCCGAAGCTGCTGTGGCGTAGGGATGTGACGAATATTCACGATTATATCAATATTGGGCATTTGTGTTGTCCTCTATTTACCTTTTTCATGTGTTTTATGTACAATAAAGAGTTATACATACATACATATTTACAAGTTTTGCAATATTTTTGAGAGAAATCTTGCGAATCAAATTAACCCACATGTAGTGATCTGATTGATTTGGTAACATTCCCTGAGCGGTACAACTTAGGGATCTTTAAAAAGCAAGCCTCCTGTTCTTGAAAGGGCCGGCAACGCACCTGTGATTTCCCAAGTTTTGCAGGTGTCCCTGTGGGCGATGGTGATCACTTTGCATCAGGTGACCCGTCTGCTCGTTTGCCCCCTCTCATATATATAAAAAAAATACTATATGACTATATCAGATGGATGACGATGCAAATAATAGCTAAAAAGCTTATGTTTAAAATATTTTTTTAAGAAAATTTACGATTATTCTCATTTTTTCGCAGTTTTTTCGCATGAAATGGAAAATAAACAGTTTTTCTCATTTTTTTCTTGTCAATTGTCAACCACATTAGCTCCTTAAATGCCAATAACGAACCTAACACAAAAATATGGTGATTGACTCAAATTACTACTGCTAGGTAGTGCAATTTTTTTATACTGATCATGACTTAGGTACCATTGGTCCCCTTAGCTCCTCAGGAACGCATGTAGGTTCCATCCATTTTAAACCTAACTAATATTATAATTGCGAAAGTATGGATGGATGGATGGATGTTTGTTTGTTACTCAATCACACCAGAACGGCCCAACGGATCTGGATGAAATTCAGCACATAGATAGAGAAAAATGTGGAATAGCACATAGGCTACTTTTTATCCCGGAAAATTGCGTAGTTCCCGCGGGAAAGCGATAAACGAATTCTTTGCAGACGAAGTCGCTGGCAACAGCTAGTAAATAAATAAATAAAACTATTAAACCCTAGTTTTACAGTAAATGCTGAATTCGCTTATCAGCACCCCACGGGAACTATGCGATTTTTCGAGATAAAAACTGTCCCATCTCCTTCCCTGGTACTAAAATTCTGCACCAAATTTCGTTAAAAATCAGCTCAGTGGTTTACGCCAGAAAATGTAACAGACAAACAGACTTACTTTCGCAATTATATATAATTTGTACCTAAGGATAGTAGGGATTAAAATAGAATTAGTTCATCATGACGTCTGAAGTATTCGCGCATCTGTATAGCTCGATTTTGCTGTTGACCCTCATTCAAATTTTAATAGTGGACCACACAAGTGTTGCCGTACAGATTTGTTTCTTTCCCACTGTGTCTGACGTTCGTGTCGTTGTCGTAATTTTTACAATACAATACAATACAATACAATAACTCTTTATTATACTCTTTTTTTTTAGTTTTAGGTTTAGTTTTAGGCAAAAGGGTCACACTGAAAATCAGCGCTGCGGCCTGCCGCAGCAACATGCTGAGTGTGGCCCTTTTGGCACCTTCGGCACATGATTTATTTTTTGAAATGTTCTTTTTTGTTTTTTATTTTATTTTTTGTGTCGTTTTGTGTCAATAAATGTTTTATTTCTTTCTTTCTTTCTAAATTGTGAATATGAATGGACAGGTGAGAGATATTCGTACGTGTTTAATTCGTAACATCCCTACGGCAGGGAGCCTCGTGATAAGGGTACGTACATGAACCGCATATCAAAAGGTTCATAATCTTTGGAAAATATTGGTTTCGTTGGAAGGTTTTGTGGAGTAGCATCATAAATGAATAGCCTGATTACATTAAATATATTCGGGGAACGCCATTTCTGCTTTGAATGTGATCAAAGAAATGTATGCGGTTGATGGCGTTTCACCCAACAGGGTAAATGGTATATGGTGCTTAAAGGTTTCTATACTACATTAGAGTTATTTTAGGGTTCGTGAACGAATTGACAAAATTGGCAGTGTGTCTATCCGTCTGTCTGCAGTTCAGCTCAGTGGTTCTCTGTACTAAAAAGCTATAAGTTTGCTTTTGGAGGGGTATTTAATAATTACCGCATATAAATGGTAAAATGAAATGTATAAAAAAGGTTTAGGTTCCCTGTAGCCGAGCTTCCTGAAAACGAAAGCATATTACTGTGGTACATAAATAAATAATAGGACAATGACTTATTTATACCATGTAGAAAAACCAACCAAATAAAAACAAATTGTTCATTTGGAGTGTATTCACTAAGAATCGCCAGAAGAGTAACCTTTTCATTTTCCTTTAAGGAAAAATACAATAAACAAAATAACGTGGCAACTCTACGAATTTCCCATCCCAATAGCTGTATTCGTAAAACAAAACAATACATCTGCACATCTTTTCATCTAGATGCTCTTTTGTTTTACAAAAAAACTAAACACGTTTAATTCCACCCGCGACCCAAGTCTTCCCATTTCCAGGGACAGGCAACCTTTTGTTCTGGTCCGTTTATAATTTTTCCTCCAATTTTCCTCATGGCCCGGTTAGCTTCTGCACGGTTTTCACGTCCTTAATTTATTGTAATTATGTTAATAACTCAACGCGGCCGTTCATCTGATCTAAATTAGCCGACGAGTGACAAATTCATTATATTTGTGCGGGATCATGTGGTGAAATGTCAGGGTTGGTGATACCTGGAATTTGGGAGCGAAGTGATATAGGGAAGACAACAAATTTGCTTTATATCTCCTATACTTATATTTAACGCGATGAGGTTTTTATAATACGCTGTAGAAAGTTGTTGTTTTTGTTGTCTTTGCTTTTTTCCTGTTAATTTTCGCGGAGAATCTTACTGACGATAATTTGTATGTATAACTCTTTATTGTACATAAAACACATAGTTAACACATAATTTTTAGGGTTTCGTACCCAATTTGTGCCAATTTATTTATTTATCTGCTGTATTATGTGTTTTTTTTTATTTTGATGTTTTGTTTGTCATAAATAAACTTTTTTCTTCTTCATCTTCAAAGGGTAAAAACGGGACCCTATTACTAAGATTTCGCTGTTCGTCCGTCCGTCTGTCCGTCCGTCATTAAGCTGTATCTCAAGAACCGTAATAGCTAGACAGTAGAAATTTTCACAGATTGTGTATTTTTGTTGCCGCTATAACAACAAATACTAAAAACAAAATAATAATAATAATTAAGAGGGGCTCCCATACAAAAAACGTGATATTTTATCCCTTTTTCATGGCTACCACTCGCCGAGCTAGATCTCAAGAACCGTAATAGCAACAGTTGAAATTTGCACAGATTATGTATTTTTATTGTGGCTACAACAACAAATACTAAAATCAAAATTATTATCAAAATAATAAAAATCAAAGACAAAGACACGTGTTAATAATTAAGGGGGGCTTCCATACAATAGAGTATTTCTGGTACGGAACCCTTCGTGCGCGAATCCGACTCACACTTGGCCAGTTTTTTATTGAAAATTTCATGTTTGATACGAATTTTGTTTGACTTGCATCGACTGTATGTATTTTTAAGTATTTACTTTGACCCTAATTTAAACTTCGACTTGTTTCACGCACAAATATGGCAACATCCGAAACAAAGAGCGCCATAAATTCGTAAACAGTAGCCAAATTGGAATCTTTAATTTTCGCCAAATTGGAAAATGACACGGGAAAACCGCGAAAAATGTTAACTACGAAATCTTCCAATTTATCAATTTCCCCGTAAATTTTCCGCTTTCCCCCTGCCAGCCCTACAGTTCCCTGAAAATTTTCCGCTCCCCCCACGCGATAATAAATCCCCAACACCCCCTCCGTCTGGCACGCTGGCTTTTAAATTCCCCGCAAAATTCGTGTGTGTTTATTAGGTTATACTAGTATTTTGGTAGGTGTATACTAGTATTTTTTCTGGTGTAAGGAACACGAAAAAAAGCGAAACTAGGTACCTATCTACTACTAGGTATTTATCTAGAACTTGACCACTTAATGTTGGGTCAAAACACTTCACGCGCCTCAAATGGCTGAATATATTAAGGGACTGATACTTAAAATACCATCCATGTAAATACCATATGTTCTGGTGAATAAATGATTGATTGATTGATATAGGTTCTTATTTATAGGGTATATAAAAGTACCTATCTTTTGTTAAAGTAATCAGAGATAGTGTAGCATATTCCTTTATGGAAATATTTGTGACTTCAAAGATAACACCAAAATTTTTATAAAAAACACGCTTCTTTTTAAGTGAAATTTAATTTCTAAACGACACTGAAAATTAGAACACATAGAAAAATCCGAAAAGTAAAGCTATGGCCGGGAATCGAACCCGGGTCCTCGTCATTCCGTGACGCGTGCTATACCCCTACACCACCCATAGCAGGTGAGTAAGCGTTCGAATTTTTCTATCTATTACTAACTGTCACGTGACCTTGTTACTATGCGATTATTTGTGATGAATGATGTGTCTTTTTAAGTGATTTAAATTATATCTCTAGTTTGAACCGACTTTGGTGTAACTTTTTTATTGAGTGTTTTAGTATTTTCACCAACTGTTTTCCGCAACTTCGTCTGCATCCCGTGGGAACTTTCATTTCATTTCGTTTTAATTTATTCATTGTAATGTTAAGTCAAGTACATGGTCAAAAGATGTTATAAGAGATTAGTAGGTAAGTACATGACGCCCTGCAAGGAAACACAATAATAATTTATCACTAAATGTCTAAAATATCAATTATCAATGTCAAAATACAATAAAATTTGATGTCATGCATTATAAGATAGTTATTAAATCTATTAATTATTTTATTTATTTACCTATTTCATTTCATTTAATCATTGCAAAGTCGTGTACATTGCAATGTTACAAATAAATATGCATAAGTCAGAACATGACGCCCTGTAAGGGCAGGGCACACATCATACACTTAATAGTTTAAGGCAAATTTTCATATACATTATCGAAGATGTTACATAATTTTACTGAAAATTAATCACGTCACTTTAAAGTATCATCATTAAGAAAGTCCTTAACGGAGTAATAACATTTTTCAACCAATAAATTTTCCAATTTCTTTTTGAACAACGTGTTTTTTGATTCTAATTTTATTAAATTAGGGATTTTATTACATATTAAAATACATTTACAATGGGGGCTTCTTTTATACATTTTTAAATTATTCGAAATATTATAAACGGGATGTGAACCGCGATTACCTTTATTGAGCTCCCGATATTTCGATACAGTTGCATGTATCATGATCCCGTTTATAATATTTCGAATGAACTTAACCGTGAATCATTAAAAACTCTTATTTTTAAATTAGTTTTAGGTAACAATAATTTATTCCTATACTGCGCTCTAGTATTCGCCTTATCTTGCTTCAGTTGGAATAGGTGTGAATTTTCGCGAACAAAAAGAGCGGTTTGAAATATATAAATACAAGGCAAGGTAAGTAGCCTCAGCTGGGCAAAGCGTGGGCGACAACTGTTTGGGATACGCACATTTGCTAGGATACGGACACACTTCTCTCGGGATAAAAAGTTAAAAAGTAGCCTATACTGTCTGGTCTATATCTCGTCTCGTGTAGGGCTCGTCTCATATCAGTTACTAATTAGGTACCTACTTGTTTAAGTTATACATCCAATTTTTTTTATTTCAAATGTAATTTGATTTCGTAATAAACACTCTCTTTGCCACCAAAGTAAATAGGTACTTACCTTGAAAAGAAATGTGTTTTTTTTAGAATAATATTATAAATACTTAAATAAAACGAATTTAAACAACTGAAATAATGCATTGTTCGACTTCAGCTTAGCTAGAAACACAAATTTTGTATCACGTGTAAAATTTTGCCCTGTATATATGTATAGTCTCAGAAAAGAAAGTCATCTGCCAGCTCGCGATAAGGACACCCCATACTTTGTATCGATAAATCATAACTTTGCCTTCGCACAACTTCATAACAAGATGTAAAGTGACCAAGTTGAGTTCGGAAGTGGGACACGGACACGTTTCAGAAGTTAAGACAGTTTGGTCACCCTAGTCGTAAAGAAAATTGAGTTTGTGAGGGAACGTCGCTAGGCTATAATGCTACTTGTTGGATTATTGATGTTTGTATAGCGTTCCCGGATCATAAAGAATGGTGAGCAAGAACTGAGAATATATATAATGTATAAAGTAGATATTGAGGTTATTCCACTATAAGCTTTTTATTTTGCAAATCTTGTAGTTAAATGTCAATTGTGTCGAGTAAATTTGTATGTTTTTAATCAAATACACACATACATACATAAATCACGTTTTTAGTCTCCTACTAGACCTACTTAAATAAACTAGACTAAAAACGTGATCCACTCGATCAGTTTAATTATATTAAACCAATTAAACCGAAACAAGTCAAGTCAAACGTTGATTTGGCTATTGCAGTGAGTTAATTATCAATTTCATTTCAATAGTTTCATATTGTAAATTGTATTGTAATTGTATTGTTGTTTCTTATATTTTTAAATCTACGTGTATCGAATGTGTGTAAATAAATGTTTCTCTCCCTCTCTCTCTCTCTCTCTCTCTCTCTCTCTCTCTCTCTCTCTCTCTCTCTCTAATATATCACATAACCCTCGATAAACCATAAAACCACCTAAAAGTAACAAAACATGACTGAGGATATGGATGTAGGTTAACCACTGAACTGTTAACTTTTTCAATATTACATTTTGCTTCGATCCAGCCAGTCCCCCCCTTATTAGTAAACGCTCTATAGGCTTCTGCTAACTTAGCAATCGTTTGTCCTTATCTGTGAAAGGTAAATGTCAAAGTGACAGATAAGGACAAACGATTGCTAAGTTAGCAGAAGCCTATCGAGCGTTTACTAATAAGGGGGTAGTAGTCGGTGACTGGCTGGATCGAAGCAAAATGTAATATTGAAAAAGTTAACAGTTCAGTGGTTAACCTACATCCATGTCCCCAGTCCCCCGGCATCCTATTCTGATTGTTAATCTCATTAAATAAATCCCCCCATCTTTAATTATTGCAAATTTATTGCTGTACGGATTAGTTTAGCGCTAGTTTTGGGTCAAAAGATTAACATAATGGCTCGTTTATTAATTAGCCGAGCGTTTAATGATGGTAATTAGCGCCGTGATATATTTATGAGGACATAAGTTTAATCTTTAAGTGATAATGTGAACATTACAAACATAAATAAATATAAATATTAGGGAACAGGGGCCTTACCATGACGTCCTAATTCCGATTCAGTTCAAGTCTTAGATGTCACTTTTAGTATGAACTGACAGCGAGCGAACCTAAACTGAATCGCATTAAGACGTTATGGTAAGGCCCCAGTTCACATAAATTGACCCAGTCCCAAAGTAAACGTTAGTAAGGCTTGTGTTATGGGTACTCGGCAACGATATACATACTTATACAGAGAAATACGTTTAAGTACCTACGTACTTAAAAATAGATAGAAACATCCATGACTCAGGAACAAATATTCGTGTTCATCACACAAATATATGCCTTTACCAGGATTCCAACCCGGGACGCTTCCTTCGCAGGCAGGGTCACTACAACCTAAGCCAATCACGTCAAAATAATTATGAGATGTTTAGTTAGATTAATTAATCACCACGAATCAGATGTAATTACCACGGATTGCCTCGCGTAAACACTAGTCCCCTTATTCATGACCACTCGGTAGGATTCTGCTAACTTAGCAATCGTTTGTCCTTATCTATCACTTTGACATTTACCTTTCACAGATAAGGACGATTGCTAAGTTAACAGAAGCCTATAGAGCGTTTATGAATTTCAAACTTGTAGTACAAACTTTTGCAGGGTCCGTCCGAATCGTCTATCATCTTCAGGGTTCTTAACTGCACGTAACTTGTACTCTACAATAAACAATTCGTTTTCTTTAATTGTTCCAGAAATATCTCCAACCGCTCAAAAGCCCCGAGCACTCGACGTTGCTAGAAGCGTTCCTGGTAGACGAGATCTTCTACCAGGTGCCAGGGATCCTGAACGTCCACCAGGTCTTCTTGGAGCAGCTGAGACGAAGACTGGAGACATGGGACTTGCAGCAGAAGATAGGAGATGTGTTCTTAGAAGTAGTAAGTATGAGACTTAAGTACAGAGGGCAACCAGTATAAAATTTGGAAGATAAATGACACACCACGTACTGGTGGTAATCTCTATATTCCTCGATTTGTTGGAACTTCAATTTTGTTCCTACTCACCCCGTTTTCCGGTATTTGTTTTGTTTTTTACGATCATAATAGTCTCACTATTTAATGATTTGCAACCTTTGCCATATATCAGAAACCCCTCAAGTTTTTATTATTAAATGACGGAGAAAATATCCGTAACATAAATAATTCAGGCAGTATCAATGCCCGCTACATCGAGGTAACCCGCAAAACTACGAACAACCCTTTATTTTGCTCCCCTGATGGCTGTCTTTGCGATAAACCTAATAATATCTGCTCTACTTTGGATACTTTGCCTTAATTTGCGTTCAGAGTACAATGACTGGTAAGTTTTTGTTTTACCGGATGGAACGACCATAAAGTTTGTATAAGTATATTGTGATTAAAATTGTAGCGTGAGTTGCTCCAAGTTACTTTAACGATAACCGGCGATTTTGACATAATGTTTCATAGGTTTTCTGTCAAATATCGTAACTTGGTGAACTCACGCGTAGTTTTATACAGAACAAAATTTTCGTTAGTCTTGTCCATGGCAAAGTAAACGACACTGAAAATTAGAACACATAGAAAAATCCGAAAAGTAAAGATATGGCCGGGAATCAAACCCGGGTCCTCGTCATTCCGTGACGCGTGCTATACCCCTACACCACCCATAGCAGGTAAAGCAAAGCAAAAAGCAAAGTGAAGAAAAAAAAAAGAAAAAAGTAAAGTAAGTAGTAGTAAGTAAAGTGTTTGCAGGTATGGCAAAGGCTGACAAAAGAACGTTCGAGAAATATTTTATTAGCTTGTATTCGCATGCTCCGTCCCTAAGTTTAAGCAGATTTAAATTCACATATCCACAATAACTCTAGACAAACACTAAACATTAAATTATCATTTTCAGTTCACAAAGCCCGCAGTGATGGACACATACATGTCCTTCATCAACAACCTGAAAAAGGCGAAGGAAACGATCAAGACTGCGGCAGCGTCGCGGCCAGGGTTCGCCAAGTTCCTGGAAGGGATGGCGAGAGACCACAAGGGGAAGTGGTCGTTGGACAATCTGCTGATAAAACCGGTCCAGAAGTTTCCAAGCTACAAGCTGCTAATACAGAGACTGATTAAACACACAGGTAAACTATTTTAGATGATGAAGCTATTGAAGTTTTTAACGCTGAACTTTTGATGGCTATCAAATTAGAACACCGTGTAAAAGTCGTGCTAGATGTCAGTGTAACAAATGTATTCTTTCATCCAATAATTGAGCGCAACACAAAAGCTGTCAAAGATTATGTCATCAGTGAAGTAATGCGTGCAATTAAACAGAATGTCAAATGATCAGTGTTTTTTATTAATAGAGCTTGAATTCTCACACGTTAAGAAAGAAGTTTTGTAGTATTGATTCCTGATGAATGTCATTAATTTCATTTGAATCCTTATTTTACAGACCCTTCACACCCAGACCACAAACTGCTATTAGAGGCTCAAAAAGAAATTCACGAACTACTAGAACTAATAAACTGTACAGAACGAGAAAGTTTAGAACTGGAGCAGCAACAACAAACGCTAAGAGACCTGGAACAAATGATCGAAGGTCTATCTAATTTGGCTTTAGCTGAGAGAATGTTCCTGAGACATGAGACGGTCTCCATGCTGTCTGCGCAAGGAACTATCAAAGATAGAGCCCTGTTTCTGTTTAATGATACCCTGCTTATAACAAGTGTGAAAAGACGGACAGGGACTATGAAGAAACCCATTCCGTAAGTAAATTCAATAATGCCAATCGTAATTTATAAGCATTAGCCGAAGAAATTTTCTATATACTTCTTCTTCTTCTTCTTCTTCTTTAGCGCATTAGTGCCCACCGTTGGCCTCGATACGGCTCTCCAATTTTTCTCTCCTAGTTTGGGCCAGCGATCGAGCATTATATCGTCTGACCATCTTGCTGGTTATCTGCCGACTCCTCTTTTCGAGCAAGGTCGCCACTCCAACACACGCTTGCTCCATCTCCCATCGTGTAGTGTAGTACGATGGTTCTTTGTTTAAGGGTTTATTTTTTCTATTGCAGAACATACCAAAGTAATATAGCAAGTCAGATGGAAGGCAATAAGTACAAACTGTTGATGAGAATATCGTTAGCTGATCTTGATATTGTTAAAGGTATGTTGAAAGTAATTTAGAAAAACATGAAATAAATCAGAGAATTCCTGAATTTTGTCGAGGTTGTGACAAGAACCACTGAAATTAATTTTATTGTTTCAGCAAAAGATGAAAATCTAAGGCGGATAATGAACGAAGTGGAAACGTTGACGCAAGATGTGAACACACTAACGCAGATTTCGGAAAAAGTGGCTGCCTTACACACTCCCCACTTACATTTAGAAGAAATAGTCAGAGATATGCTACATAGTATGAATAGGCAATTGTCGGAGAGACAGAATAGTGATACGCAGCTGTGTTATATGGAGATAAGCTTAAATACTACGTAAGTTTTAAACCAGATAGAAAAATAGAAAATCGCAGTAATTATGTGATGAGTAGATAGATAATGTTTGACTAACGATGTTAATTTCGAGTGACAAGTTAAATTGTACTTTCAGAACTGGACCAGAAAACCTTACTATAATATTTCCTAAGACAGACAAGAGAAGCAGTTGGGAGGAACTGATAAATGAAACTAAACAAAAGTTATGTAAGTTCAATGTTCATTGTGGATTATTACTTATTTCATATTTTAAGCAGATTTCCATTTTTGGTTCACATCGCAACAATATCAATGCTGCTACCACAATGACATCGTCAACATAAAATGCGAAACAAATACTTGCCAATTTCCACTTAACTCTAATTTTCATAGAATTTCAGCGTTGGAAGAAGCTCTAGAAGAATAATGATTTCCATAATTATGCTTAATTTCAGGTGTATATGGACAAGAGCGTCCGGCGCCGGAGTTCCTGTCTCCAGTACCAATAAGGAAGACTCGTGCAGGGCTGCAATTCACGTGCGCTGCGCCTACGCTGCCGCCTAAGGGCCAGTCGCCCGATGTTTGGGTGAGACAATTTTTATCATGAGTGATGTTTATGATACTGGCAAATACATTACGGAGACAAAAAAGATCATCGAGCGCAAAAAATTGTGATATAGTATTAACAAATATTTTCTACCTTTTGAACTTGACATAATAAGAAAAAATCTCCTGTTTGCTTATTATCCTTTTTACTTATTGATATCTTCAATATTTTTCTCTTTGTTCAGTCTCCAGCTTTGTTTAGCGACAATATTAAATTTATTAAACGAAAAAATATTAAGCGGAACGTCAGACATGTTGAGTTCAGTTTATTATTACTGCTTTTAGTTCTTCTTCCTTTTTCTCTACCGTTTCAAAAAGATCAACATTAATTTAAATAGTTTCAACATCAGCTATAAAATTCTAATTCCTAACTTCTTAATTTCTAGGTCTGCAACAGCGATGGATATGTAGGCCAAGTGTGCGTGCTAACACTATCGCCGAAACCGCAAGTAACGTCATGCAATGGAGTCTGCAACGCGAGGATCTTATGCGTCGCCTGCATTCCGCCTGCGCCTGCGCTCACGAGGCAGCAGACTGTTGACATACCGTGAGTCGGACTTTTAAACAATTACCTTTTTTCCTCCCCAAAAATTAAAAAGGAATTTTAAATCGATGGCGATTATTTTTTGCTTTGAAATAAATGCGTGGCCATTTGAGTTTGCAAATAAGTGAGGCCACACACAGTTTACTATGATATTGCCATACACAATCCACGGGTGAATTATTGTGTATTGATAACGCTTTAAAAATATGTCCACAGGTAGTGTCTTGGTTTAATATTTTTTTAGTATTGTAGCCACTTGCTATATTTATCCAAGGAAATTCTGTTGCCAAAATTACAGGGTTTGTCTTTCGTCTTTTCAGAGAAAATTTTTTGAAGTTTGTTTTCTATTTTCAGGAGTACGAGCTCACTGAACAGCACGAGTTCAGTAAAACCTGGCATTAGTATATCTGACCCTGATGACAGCTGCAAGAATATTCGACTGGACAGGTAATTAATGAATCAATGACAAAACTATTGACATAAGAATTTTAGGGTACTGCACTAGCTTAATTGTCTTTTTTTTCTCTAGTTTGATAGTTTATGCTAACGTTTTCATATAGGGTATCACTACACAGTCCAAGCACGTATTGATTGATTTCTACCTGTACTTCTTCGTCTACCTGTTCCGTATCCATTATTATTATATTCTTCATCAAGCCCGACATGTATCTCATTTTTAAAATCACCTGTATCTACAAGTTAATCATTTTCAGCTCCTCATCAAGCGATGAAGATGATGACGGCTCATCCACTAGCGAAAACCAGGACGCCCAATCAGAACGCAGCCACGACTCAGCCAGCATCCGACTTCACAGCAGTTTGACAGCTTCTCTTAACCATAGAACTACCCTCACCCCGAACCATAGCAAGAGTTTGAGCACACCACACACGGGACAGAACATGCCTGTTCATCCTGTTATGAAGTCGAATTCCAACCCAGCGGTTGATAAGCAAGCAATGGGGATTACTTCAGGTGAGATGCTCTGGGTTTAGGTTTTTTATTGGTGCAACTTTACTGTTTTACCTGCTAATTAATTGCTAGAGACCTTGAATAAGCTGAAGCAAATTATCTTGCTGGTGCAATTTGTAGAACTAAGTAGCAAGATATTTTGTTGCATTTTATTTTACTGGTCCTCCACTAAGTAACTTTTGAATTTGTTGATTACCTATCTTTATTAACTTTGTGTATATTCTACGTGTGTATGTGTTTGGATTATAAACTTATTGTTGGTTAAAGTTTCTTTTAAGTAGAACTTAATACAGTTGATTAATTATTGTTGATGACTCCTTTTATTTCCTGGCAGAGTAACTTTTTTCATTATTTAAACTGTATGTAGAAGTTGAGATTTTTCAATATTTAAATTTACTGTTTCTCTTTTTTTACATAACCTACCTAACCTTTTAAACCTTTCTACGCATCGGCTCTCAAAAACAGGACGTTCTATATTGGGTATGATACTTTAAGCACTTTTGCATGGATT
The DNA here is from genome assembly GCA_963854515.1 of Pandemis heparana. Taxonomy (NCBI): domain Eukaryota; kingdom Metazoa; phylum Arthropoda; class Insecta; order Lepidoptera; family Tortricidae; genus Pandemis; species Pandemis heparana. The sequence continues at coordinate 3,799,809 of OY978026.1, read as the reverse complement.
TTATTACATCACTTTAGCCCTATAAATTTTTATTTTCCAATTCATGTATCGTAATTTAGCTTCTACTTAATTTTATGCTAGTAACTTAATTTACACTCGCGTAGCAGAGTACGAAACCGTTCGTCCTGGAGGCCCCTCAGGAAAGCATTGTCCAGCAGTGGATGATGATGATGATGGTGATGATAAAATGATGAACTTAATTAGTAATAATGTTTCTCACAACTTCATAATTCAATAATTCATTGCAAAGAACAAAGCTAAATGAAATTTAGCGAAATAGTAGGCAGTTGAATTGGTACTGCGATAATGGAAAAGAACATACATAGCGGCTTATCAATAGATCAATGTGAATCTACGGCAGTCGATGTTTTATAACAAATACCTACAATTACCTAATAAATAGAAACAAGAAACGAGACGACAAACGAGAAAAATGAACACAAAATATTTACCTTGTTACTCCGCTACTTACGTGCAAGATAACCCAAAGCTAAAGTGCAAAGTAACGCCTGGCCTGATTCAATAAAATATACAAATGAGACTAATTTACTAAAGATCCACCACAATATTTCCAGGGACCCTTTCGTCACCAGCGAGTCGTCAGTCATCAGAGGACAGTGGGACGACGGCCAACCAGCCGACCATGTGGTTGGGCACTGAAGATGGTTGCATCCACGTCTATAACTGCTTAGACAACATCAGGATTAAGAAGAACAAGATCAAGCTGCAGCACAACTCGGGAGTCCATTCCATCGTGTAAGTGTACCTTCTTCCTTGTTCCCTCACTGCTCAGGCTCACGGCCACATTACGATCAGCTTCCATTTTTTGCAGTCATATACAGAGTGAACTGCACGGTACAGGCTACCATCCCGTTTATATTTTTTATCACCGGGTCTATATTTTGTCGCATAAAATTGAAGTTCCGAATCTAAGGTTTGTCATAGTTTTCGTTAGTAATAAAGAGTTTTATTTCTGAAACAGTAAATATTTTTTTCAGAATTGATAGTAAACTAACCTAAAGTAATCTACTGCATTCTGATGGTTTTTCCAAAATTTCTGAAAAATGCAGGGTCTCACGCTCATGTGTTATGGTCATGACTAAAAAAATTGTGACTAACGATTATATTATGACCAACGAAAATTATGGGACAAAAAGGGACCCGTTTATCACCATGATTATATCTTGAGTGAAATGTTGAAGTAAAATACTAAATAGAAACAATATCTTTCATTCTCATTTCAGGTATATGGAAGGAAAAGTTTTTGTTGCACTCGGAAACGGCGACCTCGTGGTGTACTGCAGAGATTTAGGTATGTCTCTGTGCTTTACCTATACTTAGATAAAGCTTTCTGTTAGATTTAGGTATGTCTCTGTGCTTTACCTATACTTAGATAAAGCTTTCTGTTAGAAATGTGTACTTTTTGCGTGTCACTTTTTAAAGTGATAACTTTTTATGGCAGGGTAACGTAACGTAACGCGTTACGGCGCCAGTCTGTCTGGCTTCCCTTTCTCTGCCGCATACGGCAGCGGCAGGCAGGCTCATCCTCTCTCACTCCAACCCACTGCGCTAGTCGTATTTTGGATAGACGCTTCCGTCTCTCTCTACTCAGTGTTTAGTGTGCGATAGACATATACTGTTAGTAACTTAGATTAGTTTAAGCTATCACTTCTGTGAGGCGTCCCGAGACGCACACGTTTTTTTTATTGTTCGAACTAATTAGTCTAGATAGCCGTACATCTAACTAAACTAACAACACCATGCTACGTTATAGGTACTGTAATTTTTTAGACTTAAGTAATAATTTAGAATTAGCCTTCTGGTGTACCAAGGAGCCCTATTAGGTCCACCATTATTCCTCACTAGTCAATTTGAGATTTTAGTTGGCGTCTAGTACATAAATATAATTTTCTTAACGGGCATTTAACTCTTAAAACCGTTACATACAACTGCCAGTTTAATTCATAATATATATCTTGGTAAATGTAGCGTTGATGCCAATCCAAAAATGGAAAACTTACGAATGATGCACAAGTGGATCTTTTATTTTCCAGATGGTTCTTGGACCCAGCGTTCGACAATCCCGGTCGGTACGGGCAGCACCCCTGTCAGTAGTATGCTGCTCTCGGGAGGCAAACTCTGGTGCGCCACGCACTCATCTATCAAGATCATAAACCCGCATACGTTGCAGGTTGGTTTTGAAGGATTAATTTTATTGAATACCGTGTCGACGTCAAACGGCAAGACAAGGACAAGGTACAAGCTGTATTATGGTTTAACTGTTCAAAGAGGGAACGCTGCTAGCATCTTCGGGACCATGTCGACTTTTTTTAACTATCTCCCAAAAAGAGGTTCTCAATTTGTGGGAATCTTTTTTTAGTAACAAAATTAGAATTATGGCCTTAGTTAAACATTGACATTTTTGGTAGTTGACACTCGTTTTAGTTGGGTTATACATGAATGTATACGTGGACGACATTTTAAATAAAAAAAACGGTGGCCATTGATGTTCTGATGCGCGCAAGGAGCAAACTGAGATTCAAAAAAACTTTGCCTACCTACAAATACGATAGTAAAAATTTATGTCATGTTTTATGCAGTTGTATGCCTTAAACTTTTGACTTGACATTGTGAGAGAAACTTGTAATAAAACCACTGAAAAATGCACTGACAGCACAAAGCAGTCTCCCTTAATCAGTGGACAATCTAACGACCATCTTACCATCTCATTCTTTCATATCCTAACTACACTCAAGAACAAAAATAACGGTTCACTTTTCATACAAGGTTCTATGAAAAGTGACCCTTTATTTTTGCTCTGTAGTATATTCTGAACTCCTGCTGTCATGATTTCAGGTGGACGAAACATTCCAAATAAGTTCGGAAACGAAACCGATCAGCCACATGGCAGTCGCAGGCGGCTCGATATGGCTATCATTGCACAATGCAGCACAGCTGCGCTGCTACAACGCTGCGACGAGGGAGCAGTTGGCTGAGATCAACATTACGCCGCAAGTCACGAAGATGCTTCACGGTAATTATATTTACTGTTCAGGGGCCTTACCACGACGTCCTGATTCCGACTCAGTTCAAGTTTTAGCTGTCACTTTTAGTATGAATCTGACAGCGAGTGAACCTAAAATGAATCGCATTAAGACGTCACGGTAAGGCCCCAGTTCTCGATATCATAAGTGTCAGATATCTATGATGCCATCTCTGTCTGTTCCTGTTCCGTTGGGATAAAGAGCGAAGTGTCTTAAGTTTCAGATGGGTGCGGGTCAAAATATATAAAGTTTGAATTACATACTGGTACAAAACGTTGCAATTTTCGGTGAAAATAGCGTAATCTAGATTGGTTTAAGTTAGGTTAGATTTATTTTACAACAACCTGATTTCAATCTCATTTCTGAGAAAATGGCATTTTAATATTTTGAACCATTGTCTTTTGACCATAATGCAATTTAGCCACCCGTCTCAAATACTTACACGGTGTATATACAGGACTGTAGATATCTGAGACCAAAGATTTCCTTCCAATTCAAAATCAAAAGGCTTATTTTGCTACCATGGGCTTTCTCAATTCTTTCTTTAATTCGGAAGGACCATCAATAGCAGAAAGACATTTTTAAAAACAAATAGGTACCTAATTATAATGAACAAAAATATTTACCTTGCTATGCTACTGCACTACCGCACGTCCAAGGATTGTCGTTTGTGGCCGTGATCCTTAGCAGTGAGGGAACGAGAAAGAAGAAGAAAATGTAATTATTATAAACTATGCCGTGGTTGTCTTTAATCCAGGTTGCGACGACATAATCCGCCAGCATAAGGCAGCGTGCCTCCGCGTGACAGCTTTGCTGGCGCACCGCGACACTCTCTGGGTAGGCACTAGTGCTGGTGTGCTTCTGACGGCGCCCCTACACAACTCTCCTAACGCCCGTACTGGCGTGTTCACTGTGCCCATTCTAACAGGTTCGTACACTAATTATAAATATGCCGCTGAGTAAGTATAATAATATATATATACTTACTCAGCGGCATATTTAGCGGAACACAAAAAAAAGTTTGCAAAACGCATACTAAAATGCTTGACCAGAAAAAAAATAGTTACCTACATTTTTTTGTGTTCCGCTAAATATACCGCTGAGTGTATGTTGGTACGGGTTTCCGATCACCACCTCAGAGAGACCCTGGTCATTAGAAAGGCATTCATGGGGGCCGAGGCTAACATGAAGAGGCATAGGTACCATTTAATTAGAAATATGGAGGTCTATCCCCTAGACCACGTGGATGTGCTAGCGGACAGTCCTTTACAGTTGCTAAACTATTCCATGTAGGAAGCGACATGGAATGGGCTTGGAATGCTATGGAAAGGATTACCGGGCTATGGAGTGAGACATACGATATGGAAACCTATCATTTCAATATCTCAAAAGCTTGAAGCTTGCTAGGCGGTGACTTGGTAGTGTCGCCAAACTTTTCTTTAGCTGGAGAGGCGTCAAATTTGTTTTGTTTTTATTTGTTTACGTTATAGTTAGATAGATAGATAGATGCCATTTATTGTCAAAAACTGTGTACATAAGATGATAAGAACTTATCAGGGGTTTGTGAGGTATTATTAATGTATTTTGTAGTCTTGCAACTAGCTAGGTTATCCGGTCGTCGTCAAAAAGGACCATATATAGTTTAGGTATGTCATTAAGTTTGCTGCCTTTCAATAACTGTACTAATCTTGTTTACAGGTGTAACCTATGGACACACCGGTCACGTTAGATTCCTGACAATAGTAGAAAACCCAGCGTCTCAGAAGCAACCAGCAAAACCAACGCAAACGACTCTCAAAACGAAGGCTTTGTCCAGACGGTCGGCCAACGCCGAGAAACTTCAGAAACAGGCAGAAACTACGCAAACCAATAAGGAAACCTTGATTATATCGGGTGGAGATGGCTACGAAGACTTCAGGAGTTCAAGCATGACGGAAGACGCAGGGAGAGAGGACTCGACCAATCATCTCCTTCTGTGGAGAGTCTGAACGAATTTTAAGGCCTACAGGGTTAACGATAATTACCAAGGCCGGCAACAGATGGCGTGCTCTTGGTATCTCCAACTACGCTAGATGGCGACACGGAGACTTTTGGAATTGACGTTTTAATGTGTTATTCGAATGTGATTTTAATGTCTCGAAGACGCAGAACAAAGAGCCTAATGTTATTTAAAAAAAAATGTTTTCGAATGAATATTATTATTCCAGCTTTTAATTTAGATCGATGTACGCTAATCTAATGAAATAAAATATATTAATAAACGTTAAAAAATGTGTTGCGCTTGTAAGCGTGGGTAAGTGTAGGATTTTGAGATTATTAACGATTAGTTAAGGCATTAAATGTCATCGTCATCCCGCGGCCATAATGAATTAAAATACCAAATAATCGAAATTTTGAAAGGTATTTAACATCATTATTAACAGTATTATTAAACGCAACTTAACGCATGTTAATTAAGTGAATGATGACCTGTTAAGTACCTTACTATAGACATTTTATAATAATTATTGAAGTGTTTTAGAGTTGTTTACACAAATTGCCATATCAGTCAAGTTGTGAATGTTCAATAGATGTGATTACATGAATCAGTCAGTGATTAGTAGATAACCCACTTGAATCTAGTAATTTTGTTAGTAATTTGAATGTCAGAAAGAGAAGTGATTATAATTTTTTTCTCAAGTTTCGATCACAGCAAAAATATAATAAAAACTCTAAAAAAGTTACTAAGTATACAATACGAATTGATAATTTTGTGATGATTGCTCAAAAATCATTGACGTTACCTATTGAGAGCAAATTTAATAAGATAGGATGTCTGGAAGTGTCCTATTGTTATAATATTGCAGTAATAAAAGAAAGCCACACTAAACTATGCCTTTTATTTTAAACTAGCTCCGCCCGCGACTTCGTCCGCGTAGAATTAGACTAAGAACTGATATTGATAGTATATTCTGCAATAATTATAATTAGTACTAGAGCCCACGACCAAAACCATGTCTCATAGCAATACGGCAAAAACCCTATAAAATCGTTAGATTATATGATTCTGAACCCGACTAGGTGTGTAGTAACGATCGAAAGTGTAGCAACTGCGTGGGAGGCCATTTCTGCTGTGTCAAAAAAAAAAGGCAGATGGTATTATAGCAATACGTCTGATAGTGAAAATGTACATAGATTTTATAATTGTATTACGAAAAAGTTTGTTTTCAGACATTTTGCGCGTAGCATATAGCCTGAGCGCATTTTTGAAAATGTCAACAAATTTAGCCGACCTGTATCATAGCAATACGGATATTTTTTTTTAAACTTTTCGTATTGCTGCCAGGATTACCAAAAACCTGTTTTCAGACACTTTAAGTGTAGCATATACTCCAAAAAACGAAAATAACGTTTCGGAGTCGCCTGGCCGACGCCTCTGTTAAATGTTTTTTTAAATTTAATTCTTTGTTAATTATCATCTAATAAATTCAGGGTCGCAACGTATTCATTGGTTTGTAACAGAGAACTCAAGATGCCTCAATACGATTTTTAAATGATATCTGAGTATCGAAAAGTTGTCTGATAGAGAAGGTGCTACACTTAATTTGTCTGATATAATTTTTTTGCACATGTGGACAACTTATTTTATCATGTCCAACAATTTTCAGACATATTGCTATGATACCGATCGGTAAAATTTGTTAACACTTTTTCAAAACGGTCTCAAAATTTAATGCGTTCACATTTCCGTCTGAAAATTGTTTTGTTCGCATCAAATAACCAAAATTTACTAATAAAAAAGATTTTCAGACGTATTGCTATGAGACATTTTTTTTGTCTCATTTTTAATTTTTTTAAGTGATTTTACGGGTTTGCGCTACACCACTAACGTCTGAAAAATATGATTCCGGTATCTCAGAACTATCATTCAACTACAGTCTGCTAATCAGACATATTGCTATGATGCAGTTCGGTAAAATGCTTTGACAATTTTGAAAATTCGGTCAGATCAAACGCTACGCGGAAAATGTCTGATATTGGTATTTTCGAGTTCAGGATACTCGTATCTATCGATTTGATGCGGTTTTGGCCGTATTGCTATGAGACAAAAATTTTGGTCGTGGGCTCTAGTTATATACTTAGATACTCTTAGCAGATACAACCTTTGAGATGTATATCGTTATCCCGCGGGAACTATGCAATTTTCCGGGATAAAAATTAGCCTATGTTTTAATCTAGGGTACCAGCTATCTTCGTTCCAAATTTTATCCAAATCCGTCTAGTCGTTTTAGCATGAAGAAGGAACAAACATACCCACTCACATCGTCACTCACAAACTTTCGCAAAATATTAGTAGGAAGTAGGATATCCATGACTTCATAAGGTTAGGGTCACATCGAAAGAAGTGAAGTATTATCGTATAGCGTGTGCGTGTGAGTGTGCAATTTGCTTATATCCATATCACAATATATCCATATCTAACTATCCTAAAAAACTGTGGACGAAATTTCGATCCGCAAGAGGCGCTACCATTTTGCCCATAGTAGGTAACTGAGACGTATACTTGAACGCTTTCTAGATGTTTTACAAGTATTTATTTAGCTTGCAATGTAGGTATGTAAGTATTTATGTATGAAACTTTATGTTTGACTGGGTGGTATATTGCAACTAAATTTTGGAGCAGATCTTTAACCGATTGAGCTGAAATTTTGCGTACTTATGTAAGTCAGGTGATAATAGGTACAATGTTTTGGGATTCTGGTGGTGCGGCCAGGACCGTCTCCGCAGAAAGGAACTGATCAACGGTTGGTTCGATTGTATTGCAATGTATGTAGGTATGTAAGACGGATGACTTTGACTACACATCAGTCAGCAAAAAAGCTTGTATTCAAACAGAAACTTATTTGTATCGAAAACCTAATTTCATTGTTTAAGATTAACATAATTTTGATGTTGTATTAGTACATGTACTATTAGGTACATACATACGTCGGAGATGTCCAGGTGTTGAGAAATATCTGAATAAGTACCTATTTACGAAACTGATAATGGGTACGATCATAGGCGATTGTGCAAGCATTGAGCTGTTTGGCAGTAGAAAAGATACCTTGACGATTTTCTTGATACAAAGTTGCTTTACTGTCACGAAATTCTACCTTGTTTTAAGGAACAGCAGAGAAGGGTTGAGATTAATCAATACTTTTATTTTATTCAAATCATCTAATCACAATAAAATTATATAATTTCTCGTTACATCTTTTATGAAAATTTATATCATTAGTTTACTTATACATTACTTGTTTTTTTTGTTCATTTTATTTAGTATACTTATGTCAATAGGAGCCTAAGTATTACATACTTTAGTGACACATAGCAGCAACTTGACTAACGAATTCTTCGATATCATTTTCTTTTGTCTCATTTTTCTTGCCTCTGCTTACAAAGTACGGATCATTTTGCAACTGAGCCGCCAATTTCTTCAAAATGTTCCTTCTGTCCCTGTCGTTCTCATTTATTTCTCTTTTGACATTCTTACCTTCAGTTTTTATCAGCATTAAGTTAATCGTTGCGCAAATAAGTTCTTTGGCCTTTAAGAATTCTTCACGCGTTGAATTTGCGACCGAATTGTCGAATATGTCTTTTTTCCCTCTTGCAATATAAAAAGGATCATTACGTACAGATTTTACTATTTCTTCGATTGCACCGCGACGGCCTCTTGCTGCCTTGTAAAGATTCTTTTTCTTGCCTCTTGAAATGAAAAATGGGTCTAGCTCTGCAGAAGAACGACCGCTTCTTTCCACAATAATATAATGCGGCTCCTCTGCGTATATTCTGTCATCCATAACCGTACTGGAAACTGACGGTGCCGCGCTCAGTTCAAAGGCATTTTTAAAAGGACCACTAGGACTCTTAATTCTGGATCCATCAAATAAGTGTTTTAATTGACTATCTCGTCCTCTGTTAGTCCAGAATTGCTTGCTTTGATCTTCACCATTACTTTTTTTGAGTCTTGAAAGATTATTGATGTCACTTTCAACCTTGCTGATCGCTTCTATAATAGATTCCTTTAGGTCTTCCTTGCGCCTTCCTCTGTTTCCCCAAAAGGGTTCAGAGTCATCGTTATCCTTCTTGCCTCGGTTGCCCCAAAAGGGATCTTCTTCTTGACGCCTCCCGCGAGCTCCCCAAAATGGATCATCGTCTTGTCTACCCCTGTTGCCCCAAAACGGTAGATCGCTTTCTCTGCGACCTCTACTACCCCAAAACGGATCATCGTCCTGTCTTCTGCCCCTGCTACTCCAGAAAGGTTCAGGTACGTCATTGTCATCCATGATCTCGTCAGAATTCCGTCTTCCCCGGGCACCCCAAAAAGGTGCAGCATCTTCCCTTCTATCTTTGAAACTCGGATAGCCAGTTAACTTATGCGCTGTTCTAAAATTGTAATAATCATTATTAGCAGAAAAAATATCAGCGTAAGGTGGATCAATCATCTCTTCTGAGGAACGCCTGCCTCTGTTTCCCCAGAATGGTGGATCATTTTTCATTTTATTTTCCAATAAGACGAATTTCCTGTTTTCATCCATGTCAAGATCGTTTTTAGATAAATCTTTATAGATGATTTGTCTCTTTCCTCTATTAGCCCAAAACTGGTCGGTGCTATCATCGTTCGTTGATGATCTTTTGATGCGATTGTTAGCTTTTTCTTTGGGGTTAGTTTTATGGTTTGCTTTTGTTAATTTTGTTTTGTTACCATCACCAAAAGCGACGTTGGTTGACAAAATTAGCAAGAGAATAGTAAACATGTACACACGCTTACGCATATTGTTAGTAACTGAAACAAGGAAAATTAATAGTCAGAAACGGAATTCTTAAACTTTTATGATGGATTCAGAGATTTACAAGACACAAAAACGTACGAACAAAAGATACTCATAAAAAAAAACTTTACTCGGACACAATCAGACCAAATTATGATGGCTGAAGGAGAAAGACAACTCTTTGGTAACCATAAGATATAAAGAAGTTGACAATGGTATCTGTCAAAGAGACTGATGCCAGTTTTTTTTTGCAGATAAATGTCATTGCAGTGTTAGTGTAGTATGCAAAATCAAGAAGGTAATCAAAGTACTCACATTTTCCACGAACTCGTCAAAATCGGAGGACCATAGTCACGTGCAGTTCCTACCACCGTTGCGATGCTTCTGAGATCCTGCAAGCTTTTCGCTCCTTTTATAAAGGAACCGGTACCCCCAGGGGCTGTCACAACAGATTTCATTTGTTCCACTGTTTTCTAGTTTATTTCTCTAGAGGCTGTGTGACCGTTATTTGATTAAACAATGTTTGTAATGTTTTTTGCTGGACTGCAGAGTAGAGTGGCTGAGAGTGGTCGGCTTTTGTTTTTATGGGTTCTATTTTGTTCAGACTAAACTTTGCTTCTATTAATATCAGGGGCCTTACCATGACGTCTTAATGCGATTCAGTTTTTAGATTTGCTCGCTGTCAGATTCATACTAAAGTGACAGCTAAAACTTGAACTGAGTCGGAATTGGGATTGTTCATTTTTTTACAACATACCCTGATTTGAAAACCGTTTCGAAGTATGGGGCTTGCGAACTGTTTTATCTTACTGGCGTTCAAAAATACTCAAGGATTACGGATATTTTGCAAAAAAATTATTTGATCTTTATTCGACCTTACCGAGCGGCTGTTGGTAGTTCCAAAAAATAAATCGGCAAATATCTAGTTTGTCTATTAAATTTATATGTCAACTAGTAATCAGTGTCACCCAATGTCAGTAAAATAAATATTGTTTTGTTGAAAACTTAAAATTGTCGGTCGATTTAAAACGAAATAATGGAAATTACCGTGTAAAAGCCGTGGTAGCCTAGTGGTTTGACCTGTGGCCTCTCAAGCAGAGGGTCGTGGGTTCGAATCCCGGGCTCGCACCTCTGAGTTTTTCGGAATTTATGTGCGATATCTCATTTGAAATTTACCATGAGCTTTTCGGTGAAGGAAAAACATCGTGAGGAAACCTGCACACAACTGCGAAGCAATTCAATGGTGTGTGTGAAGTTCCCAATCCGCACTGGGCCCGCGTGGGAACTATAGCCCAAGCCCTCTCATTCTGAGAGGAGGCCTGTGCCCAGCAGTGGGACGTAGGTATATAGGCTGGAGATGGAGAGATGGAATGGAAATTACAGAAAATGCTTCGTTCCAACCTGAAATAATGACTCTAAAAACAGCTCCAAAACAATAGTTCGCACGGATCCAAGAAAATTTAAGAGAAAAATGGTGTCGCGAAGTAAATGTTGAATACTTCAAAGTTTATAAGTACACAATATTGTTGCGAGGATCATTTCGATGTAAGTAGGTACCAAAACACAATGCCACGTACTTCCACATTCATAAATTTTCAACTCATTATAACCATGATCAGGATTTAACGCAACATAGAATAAGCTTGTAGGTAAACCAAAGGTAAACAGTATATTTGACATTGAGATGTGTCACGCTGCAATAATTTAGTCGCACCTCGACATTTCGAACTTACGCGCCACACCTTTAAATGACGTCTCTCCAGCCGAACGTTACTGACAGTTCGTGCGTTCGTCAAAAGATGGCGCTGTTCTAAGTATGGAATCTGATTCAACGTACGCGCACTAGAGGACGCCTAAGTCGTTCTCCGCGTAATCAATATTTTAATTAAACAATTAGATTATCTTATTCATTTAATTCCTAACAACAAATACACTATAAAACACTATTTTTTCATAAACTCAGTAACACATACATAAAGATCACACCTTTACCTCTCTACTTGACCGGCGCTGGTTGGTTGATTCGAAACTTAACGGAAACGGTCCCGCCCAAGGGCGGAGCTTTTTCAAAATCTGAAGGAACCGTTATTCCTGGATAAAACCAGAGGTTCTGGCCAAAATCGGCCACTTTTCGAATCTCCAACAACCGCCCGGCTCTCTTCTGGTAAGAAATCTCTGATCACTCTTATTCTAAATTGTGTATAGCTCCGTGTATGTAATTATTTAAATTATTTAAATAAATTATTTAAATTCTTAAAGAATTAATAACTCTGTTACTCTGCAGCAATACTCGGTTGGAATTGTCTCCGTAGTTATCAAACTTAATCTGTATTCCTTTTAGCTGTTACTTGAAAGTTTGTAAGCTCTACCGCCGCTAATCTTGCACTTGAGTTCGAATCCTAACGGCCGTGTCGACCGTTGGATTACAAAAAAACTAGCTTTATATACTTAGCTTCTATAGCTTTTGCCTGCTGTAACTCCGTACACTTGCGCCTGCCATGCACTGCAATTTAGCTTCCTCGGGATACGTCCCATCTGCATCGCAACGCCTGGCAGGACGCTACCAACTCTCTACTCTTTCTCACACCAGCCATTTCCGCAGGGCAGCTACCTTACCCCGCCGAATGAGGCTGGACGCAGGGGAACTACCGCCTGCCGTCATGTAGCCGACCTGGCACACGGCACTGCACCCCGCAGGAAAAGCAATACTAACTAAATCAGCGGTACCGCTACTGCCATCCCTAATTTCGACGGCCCGCTACCGCTGAACACCACTGCCTTCACCAATTCAAGGCTATCCCACTGTGACAGATGACAGTCACAACAGTTATGACAACTATTTTTTTTTAATTTCCAAAGGATTGTGGGAAAATTGCCTATTTCAGCCGGCCGTATATAATTTACGAAAAGTCGTATCTGATTTTTTTAAGCAATTATATTAATTAAATTAAGCCATGAAATGACAAAATATTCAAATTAGTTTCTTAAAGAGCTCCATATTTTCTAAAAAAAATATAAAAAGGGGGGGTTAAAAAAAATGAACAATCCCAATTAGGACGTCATGGTAAGGCCCCAGGACTTTACGCAAAGCCACGCAGAACAGTGTATAACTCTTAACCCTTTGTATGCTTATGACACGGATCCGTGCCAAATTTAAGGCTATCTTTTTTTGTATTTTTATTAAAATTAGCAGAATTTGTGCATATAGAAACAGATGAGACTAGAATGCAGTACTTTTTTTAGCTCCCGGGCTCCCGCATACGAGGGGTTAATGTATGTAAACTCTTTATTATGCAAAATAAACATAAAACAAATAAAATTGACAAAAACTGACATACATGCACAAAGGCGGACTTAGGTATTCCTTTAAGGGATATCCTCCAGTCAACCTTTGAGTCATGTTAGGGACGGACGAGTGAGTTTAGAAATTACAAAATACTGAGTCTTCAAGCTCCTATTTCACCAATTTGACAAATGTCGGCGACATGTGAAAATTCGACACGCAAGGCGTAGTCGATATGAAGCCAACCGAACCGAACCGGCGTTGATTCTGGTGAGTTTGTAATGTAAACCGAATTGACAGTTGTTAAGTGTCCATGACTGTTGTATTTGTGATGTTGTATGACTGTTGTACTTGTTTACCATCCTTTCTTTAGGATCATATCTGGCAAACTGAGAACTATGACCATCAATTTCAATCAATAGTCGCATTGAAGAACTAGTCACCGACATAGCTCGAAGAGTAAGTACGTTCACATTTTTATCCCTTACGGGGTAGATAGAGCCTAGAGTACACTAAGCATGATTGTGAATTCATGAGAATATAATATATATATTTCGCACAGGCTTGGTTATCGTGCACGTGAGCGGAGTAGCAAGGTAAATATTTACTTCTCAAAGATGCAATGAAATGTTAACCTTACGTTCCAAATAATAGGCCGGGACGTATCAAGTTGCGGGCGCGGTTGGACAAGTGGTATGTAATGGATTTGCATACAAAATGGCTAGCCTTGGCCTGCAAAGCGATCGTGTTTTGTTTTGTGGTCGTCGTCGTCGTTCGCGGCGCGGGCTGCTGGCGGACACACACGTGGAGGATATGCGCCTGCTGCTGCTCGGCCGCCGCCTAATGCACGCGCTAGCGGCAACATTCTAAGGGTTTTTTTGGAGTTTTATTATTTATTCATTGCATGTTTGAGAAAAGCACTATACAAAGCCTCGGCGTGAAAGAACTTGCAGGCTTCGTACTCCTATCCGGCCTCGCAACGCTCGGCCGTCTATATACATTACTCAGCCTGCAAGCCTTTCTTTCCCGGCCTCTGCAGTAATGTACTATTGTTAATTCAAGCAACTTTCCGACCATTTTGCCAGCCTGTGTAATTCTTCTGTGAAAGAGAATTAGTGTAACAAAGAGTGAACCCGCCCGCGTTGGCCTTTCGCCTCGAGGCGGCCACTTGACGTGTGTCCGTCTACCGTGATTACAGCCAGAGAGAGGGGACTGGGGAGTATAGGACATTAACAAATTTCCAGTTAAAATAAATAAATATCTTGGGGCAATTGACACGACCAATTGACCTAGCCCCAAAGCTGGTAATATGGGCACTAGAAAACGGATAAACATACTTATATGTACAGATAAAATACATAATTAAATACATATTAAAGATCCAAAACTCGAGAACAAACATTCATATTTTCATACAAATATCTGCCCCGACCGGGGATCGAACCCGGGACCTCAAGCTTCATAGTCAGGTTCTCTAACCACTAGGCCATTCGGTCGTCTTGTTCTTTTTACATGCTTTTATTATCTACACCTATAAAACAGTATCGTGACTGACTGACTGATTGACAGACAACGCACAGCCTAAACCACTGGACCTAGGAACTTGAAATTTGGCAGACGTAAATCTTGCGTATCCCAGAGAAGCACTAAGAAGAGTTTTTTTGATATTCACACGGGATAGGGTATAAATGAAGCTTATTTCTCAGTAACTGTAATAACTAGACTATTCGGCACACTTGTAGATGATTGTAACACTAAAACATGTTCTCCGGGAAAATGCGAAATTCTCGCGGGAGAGAAATAAGTGCATTCAACTTCGGGGCTGTTTTTAAAAATTACTTACATCTTTCAATTGTATTACTTTAGTTATTATTTATTATCTACACGCGTACGAAGTCGCGGGCAAAAGCTACTTAGTTGTTTATGAAGAAAAAGAAATATATTTAATGTCAAAAATTCGACACAACACAAGCTGCTAACAAATAAGGTAGGTACCGATGTTTCTCACATCAGAAAAATTTATAATAAATAGAAATTAATGGAAACTATAGTGTTTTTTTTTTTCGTAGTTCCAAAAAAAATCCTAATCACACAGATGCAATAAACTGACAAGATATTGTACTCACTTTCTGTCATGTAAACAGTTGTTGGTCATAAATAGCTTGTCCTATATTACTTTTGATTGCACTTTTTGCACTCTTTTACGGTATTTTAATATTTTATTAGATAACTAGCTTCTGCCTGCGACTTCGTCTGCGTAGAATTATACATATTAACTTTCCTCTTGAATCACTCTGTTTATTAAAAAAACCGAATAAAAATCAGTTGCGTAGTTCTCTAAGCATCTAAATCTAAGCATACATAGGGACAGAGGAAAGCGACTTTGTTTTATACTATGTAGTGATGTTATATTACCTAGCATTATTAGCTTTGTATGTATGTATGTATGTATAACTCTTTATTGTACATAAAACACATTAACCCCCTAGCTTTGATTATTATATTTCGTTTTTATATGACCTCTGAGCGACTTGTTTGCTTATAAAGGGTGCGACCACACCGCCACTTAAAAACGGTGACGTTACGGAATCGCACCCAAAAGCGCTACAATCGATTGTAATGAACTATACTGATTCATAAACCGTGTCTTGTCGGTTAAACAAACCTCCAGGCCCCTATTTCAACAACTTGACAATTGTCGGTGACCAGTGACAATTCGATATGCAATGCGTGGTCAATATGAAGCCAACCGGCGTAGATTCTCGTCGAGTTTGTAATGTAAACAGAATTGTCACGTGTCACCGACAATTGGGAGGAAAACTGACTTTTTATCCCGTCAGATGGCGCATAAGCGACTGTACCTTGTTATGACATAAGAACTGTCAAATCCAGTACATTTTTTATGAATAGTTTTAAACTTTTGCATTTTATTCAAAAATGCCTCAATGTAGCGCGCTAAACTGTAAAAACAGGGGAGTTCATCTATTTCATAATGACCCAAAGCGCAGAAAACAATGGGAAAATGCTTTACGTATTAAAAACTTTCAAGCAAGTGATACAGCACGTTTGTGTTCACTGCATTTCAAAGACGATTCTTGTATTTCTTGTTTGCTGATGTTTGGAATAGGTGAATCGGCGTTCACGTCTTTCAAAGAATCCGAGTGTGGACAATTATATGAAAGGTCTTCTTGGACATCTAATTTAGCACCAAAGTTTAGGTTCCGATCATACGCCTCTAACCTAAAAGAAAGAACTGCACATAAGCCTCCAGAATTCAAATCAAAATAGAAATATGGAACATAACCTTAAATATTTGAAGTGGTTACTTTTTTATCAAATCAGTCTTTTTACTAGCCATCGATGCATGTCTCCTCCAAAGCTCAGCTTGAAGTTCACGCACAGTCATAACAGAGTACATTTTGCCAGCTAAATCGCAGAAATAACTCAGAAAATCGCAACCAGACATTTGACACGGAACGTAAACAAGGTACAGTCGCTTGTGGCGACATCTGCCTCAAGCTTCTAGTTTGCCTCCTCATTGTCGTGTTGGTGAAATAAGGGCCAGGAAAACGTCAATTCGACTTTGACAAATGTCATATCAATTTTATCAACCGTCAGTTTAATACTTCAGCGTAATAACTCCGATTATAACGAGCTCAATTAAGTTTAAAGCTAACCTAAATACCATGCTCCAAATCTGAGGCATTTCTGAGGCTATGCGAGAATTTAATGGAGATACAAAATTGATATCCTAAGCATACATGTATTACTTAAGAGGCTTTACGTATAGTGTTTCACGCCAGAAAATATACACGACATGCAGTTTGGATTGATGTGATAAGGTGATATAACAAAGTGGAGATTAAAAATATTTTATTGAATCAGGCGTTACTTTGCGGAGGTCCATTTCAATGAACACAAAATATTTACCTTGCTACTCCGCTACTTACGTGCAAGATAACCAAGCTTGTGCGAAATATATATGTTTTGCATGCAAGCTGAGGCCTTCCTCCACTACTGCCACACAAAACGCACATAATATATCCCACAAACTTAAAAACGCACATAAATCCCACAAACTTACTTAAGTTTGTGGTATTGTAGGGCTTGTAAGTAGCGGAGTAGCAAGGTAAATATTTTGTGTTCATTGAATTTAAAAGTTTTTTTTTCAAAACAGAGGCACTTGACAGACTTCAAATGTCTTTGGTACCTACTGCTAAAGAATGATCTCGTTACTATTTATACTAAGCTGTTGCCCGCGACTTCGTCTGCAAAGAATTCGTTTACCACTGTCCCGCGGGAATTTTCCGGGATAAAAAGTACTGCTGCTTGGCGGCAGGATTAGCGAATAGAACGGTGGTAGCAATCCTGGTGTTACTTTTTCTGTACTTAAAGTAGATTTTTTTTTTTGCGATAGCGCCTTTTCTCCCCAATCTCCTCACACGAGCGCCCCTATGTGTTTTCTGGTAATGGCATTGTCGTACATACGTCTAGGAGTGGGTAGGCAGTACGTGCTATAGGTACAGTTACATAGTATATAAAACGTGGTGTATCCCCGCTCGGTTATTGTAGCTTGAGGCATGAGCCGGAAAGGTCGCGTTAAGCAAATATTACTGTGACATTTAATTTTTGTAGGCGTTTCACGGCTTCATCGTAGGTACCTAATGTTGAGAAAAAACTTCTTTAGCGGCGTTGAGCACTTTGGGATAGATAAAAAATGTTAAACACGCGTCAGGCGTAAGACGGAAGGAGAGTTTTAAGTACCAGGATATCAGATCCTTTATTTAAATAAGCTCTTATTTTGAAATACAAATGAATCGCGTTCGATTTTTGAAGTGTTTTTTTGTTGAGTCGTGGAGCAAAAGTACTAGGGCATCAGCACATTGTTAGAGGTCTCTGGCGTATCAGCGGCGAGTACGGTAGGCGTTTTGAGCGTCATGGAGGCTACAACATTAAAATCTAATCTATACTGCTGTTTTCACTTCTGCCGGCACTCCCGGAGTGCTACCCGTCGCTTTTCTTTAATTTTGAGCTGTAGGCAAAATTCCGACAGTCGGGTTCTTTTTAGGGTTCCGTACCTCAAAAGGAAAAAACGGAACAAACATACAAAGCGGATCCATAATTATGTCAATAGGTACTTAAAAGGGCAGCTAATTCTAAAGATAAACGCAACTATAAGAATAATAAATTATTTGATATTAAAGGTTATTAATTATAACAAACAAATCTTGAATGATGTGAATCTGCAATAGAAGTATTATTAAAAAAAAACAGCTTTTTAAAATTAAAATTGACCTTACTCTACAGTGGCGCCAGCTGGCGAAGGTGGATACAAATACGGCAGCCCTTGTAGAAATCTTCTTGAAATATAGTTCGCTATTTAAAGTATAGATGGCGCTAGCTCATCTGAAGCACGCTATCGTTGTGTTCTCGTAATTCGCTTATAATTTCAACGTAAAATTACTTACTCAATACAACTCTTGAGTAGTAAACTCAGTCTGTATTCTATGTTTATGAATCGTGTAATCGTGTCCAAATGAAATTCAGTAAGGGCGTGTTGATGATCATAATTATTTATTAATATGATATAATGATAATTGTTGTAATTATAAATTTTGTCTACACCGACAGACACACATATCACAAACTCTATGTACTTATAAAAGCAATCAAGAACCGCAAATTACGACCAGCATAAAAAAACTTCATAATAACATCGAATTCGATGTCATTATTTTCATAGTACCTAACACCGACATTACCGACAATGGCGGCAATCCTGATAATAACATCAAATTCGATATCTCTGAAAAACAAAAATAAGGAGTTGACGCGTGAATATTCAGCATTTTTTCGGCGTTTTTTTTTCGTCATTATCGTCAGCATAATACCTTAAAAGAAATGACGCTAAGACTTAACTTTTTACGACAACGAAACACTATATCGATGCTGCATTTAGCTTGTCCAAAGTTATTGCGGCTTGTCCTTCTGTTAGGATAATAATTGTGGGACGACAATAACGTATGAGCCGAGCGGTCGAAACGCTTGAATAGTGGCCCTGATCCTGACCTCAATTGGCATCGTTCATTTTTTTTAAAAGCTATAATTCGAAAACCATTTGGAGGAAAACCATCAATTATCGGATTTATGTTGTCCGATTTCAAAAATACTTTACGACTGCAGATATTTTTGAAAATCTAATCTAACTAATATTATAAATGCGAAAGTATGTTTGGATGCATGTTTGTTTGTTACTCAATCACGCCAGAACGGCCCAACGGATCTGGATGAAATATGGCACATAGATAGAGAAAAGTCTGGAATAGCACATAGGCTACTTTTTATCCCGGAAAATTGCGTGGTTCCCGCGGGAAAGCGATAAACGAATTCTTTGCAGACGAAGTCGCTGGCAACAGCTAGTGTTTCCATATATTGATCGATGTTCGAAACCGCGTCAAGGGCGAGACTAAACTTGGAATCAAAAATTTAAATGAAAAAAACCTTAGAAATGTCCCGGAAAAAAATTGAGATACATTGTAATTTAACAAAACTGCTTGCGGACAGCTTGTCTACAACTTACAACTTCCGATATCGCGCGAGTCCGAAATAGCCCCGTTTCAAAGTATTACTCGACCGCTTCGTATATCAAAACCAGCTATTTCCGTACACGATAAATGATATAAATAATAGCGATCGCGTCGGAGTGTTTCATCTTGATACTACGAGTGGGTTTGCGTTGGAACGACGTGTTCCTGAATAAATCATTAAAATTTCAAATAGTTATTGAAAGGTTAAGGTTTGTTGAATTCTTCAAATCTATCAAATTAAACCACATGGGTGGCCTCTTTAGTTTTTTTTTTTTAGTTTTTTTTACGTGAATACGGAGGCAAACGAGCAAGTGGGTCACCTGATGGTAAGCGATCACCACTGCCCATGGACACCCGCAACCCCGGAGGGATTGCAGATGCATTGCCAACCTAGAGGACTTAGATGAAATGCCTCTTGTGCCCGTAATTTCTCCGGCTGTCTTACTCTGCACTGCTGCTTAGCGGCAGGATTAGCGAGTAAGATGGTGGTAGCGATCCGGACGGACCTTGCACAAGGCCCTACCATCCGCAAAAAAATGTTTCACGCCTCTTTGCCTGGTCCTGTCCACTCCCATCTAGGTACCGCTTTCCTTATAATTTGTGGCGTGCTCGTGAGCTGCCGCAAACAGAACGCCATATCCACACTGAGGTTTAGTAAGTATGGGGTGCTATGGATGCTAAAAGGAATTAGAGGAAACAAGCACTCCACAATAAAAGTTTAACTTTTATATTCAGAAAGAAACTCCGAAGAATAATATACCTATACAGGAAGGAAACGGCTAGATACACAAGGAAACTAGAGTAAAATCTAAAGCTGAAAAGGGTCGAAAGTCTGTACATGAAAGATATAAAAAAAAAAAATAGGCTGGGGATACTTAGAATCGATAACAGAACACGTTCCAACAGCTTTTAGAATTTTTGTCTGTTTATCTGTTTGTCTGTATATTTGTGCGCGCATCACGTGAAAACGGCTGAACGGATTTTGTTGAAAACTTGATCTTGTATCGCATTAAGACGTCATGGTCGCAGATGAGTACCCGGCTTCTGCAAAGTATGTATGTATGTATAACTCTCAAAGTGTCGCGTAACTCTACGTAGAAGATAAAACACGAATGCTTGGACATAAATGATCGTAAATCTCAAAAGAATGTTAACGGTGGGAACTTATAAAAAAATGGTTTCGTGTGTCCAAACTGGTGGTTATATTGTAGGGTTTATGAGTTAGTTAGGAATAGACTAGCCTTTTGTGAGCTTCGGAGAGAGGTGGTTACGGCAGCAGACAAGTAACAAACAGTGGTACATAATAAATCCAAAAAAATGGCCACCCAAAACTTTTAACGCCCAACAGAACTACAGCAGTTATTTCAGCGAGAGGACCATATTTGATATTATTTTTTGTTTGTAGCTTTTACTAGATCTATAAATAATAACGACAAATTATTTTTTTTAAAAACGCCCCGTGCAGAAACTGCTGAACCGATTTTCGCCGAACATAGCTAAGAACTTTTTTTCATCAAAACAAAAGTGCCCGTTTTTATTGCAAAAGTGTTTACTAGCATTTACCCCAAACTACTCGTAATTTGAGTGATGCAGACGACAAATCGAAATTTTTTAAAGCTGATAAAGAAAGAAAGAAAGAAAAAGTTTATTTAAGACAATCACACATGAAATAAAAAAAAACACATAAAACAGCAGATAAACAAATAAATTGTCACAAAATGCCTGTCTGTCAGCATTTGCTGGCCTTGCAGCCAGCGCTGGTCTTCCGTTGGGACCATAGGGTGTAGGTGATACAAATACATACATTGAAAAGAAAAGGATGATACAACAGTTAAAATATACACTAAATATAATAAAACATAATTGGATATAATGATGATGATGATGATGATTAATGTAAGACTGTGTAATATTATAATAATGTTATTGCAAAAGCTGCAGATATCTGTTCTGTGGGGCGTCATGGCAACAAATCTCTTACCGGTCGTAAAGTGGAGAACGCTTCATTGTCTGTTCATAGCAGCCGGACATGCTTAATAACTATATTTTTTACAATAAACCACCACATATCTGCGTGGAAAGAAATGAAAAGAAAGAAAGAAAGAAAACATTTATTCGTATCGTGATCCTTTTTTTTTTTATAAGCCTTTTTATTCCGAATTCGCTACAATTTCAGTAAGTACATGTTGTTGTTGTTGTCGTTTTTTTTATTATTATTATTATTATTATTTTATTAAATTGTCGCGTATATCGGCGTGCCTCATGGCATAGGCCTCCTCCGTGTATTGGAGGGTTTGGGCTATAGTTCCCACGCGCGCCCAGTGCGGATCGGGAACTTAACACACACCATTGAATTTCTTCGCAGATGTGTGCAGGTTTCCTCACGATGTTTTCCTTCACCGAAAAGCTCATGGCAAATTACAAATGCAATTTTCGCACATAAATTCCGAAAAACTCAGAGGTGCGAACCCGGGATTTGAACCCACGACGCTCTGCTTGAGAGCCCACAGGTCAAGCCACTAGGCTACCACGGCTTTTTTTATCGTACTTTTTTAGATGTGTATTTTTTTTGGTGTTGCCAGCGACTTCGTCTGCAAAGAATTCGTTTATCGCTATCCCGCGGGAACTACGCAATTTTCCGAGATAAAAAGTAGCCTATGTGCTATTCCAGACTTTTCTCTATCTATGTGCCGAATTTCATTCAGATCCGTTGGGCCGTTCTGGTGTGATTGAGTAACAAACAAACATCCATCCATCCATCCATCCATCCATACTTTCGCATTTATAATATTAGTTAGATTAACAAACAGTCTCTAGTGTACATTTTTGACACAAAAAGAAAGAAAGAAAAGAAAGAAAAAAACTATTTACTGCCACAAAAACAGATTAACAAAACTACAAATTATATAAGTAAAAATACTCCAAACGGTTTGTGACAAAAGGTCTCGGCGTCAGCATAAGCTGCTGGTGCCGGTCCCGAGGGCGACGCCGCAGCGCTGGTTTTCAGCCGACACTCTGACTTATTACTCCTACAGTCCAGTCAGGTGCAAAAATAAAATTAACGTTTTTGAATTTACAAAGTGACAAAATTACCACAAAAACTAAAAAAAAAACAAATAAAGAAAAAAATTGTCTTGAATGCTTTTGTGTTAAGGCGCTGTCAACAGCAAATGACCTGGATCAGCGCCACTCTTCACACATACGGTTCACGTGCCTGTTAGTGAAAGAGAAGAAACTATTCCGGCAGCTTGGCGTGCGTCTAAAATCTTGCAAATAAGACACAAATCATAAGATATAAACAAAAGTAGGTATGGATTATTTGTGAAATATGACTCGTTAGCCGTTTAGGTATGATTATGTTGACTTTATGTTTTTAATTGCAGACCCATACGTCGAAAAAATAAAGACATAGAACCGTTTAATGATGATTTTAAGACCAATCTTTGCAATTATTTTCTATCGAGCCGATTTTGTTCAATTATGTATCGAGCCCGTCTAGCGTGTTTGAAATATGATGAAAATTAACATTATATTTTTTTTGTATTTTTTTTGTGTGCAGTTTTTCTTAAAAAAGTGTTTAAATAACATCAATTTCAACAAAATTAGGTGTTGTCAGCCTCTTAATCCACAGATACTCAGATGAGTAGAGTCGAGAGTCGCAGATGCGAGCAGGGGAGTTACCACGACGTCTAAAGGCGTCCACACTAACCCCCTTATTCATAAACGCTCTACAGGCTTCTACTAACTTAGCAATCGTTTGTCTTTATCTGTGAAAGGCCAATGTCAAAGTGACAGATAAGGACAAACAATTACTAAGTTGGCAGAAGCCTATAGAGCGTTTATGAAAAACGGGTAGGGCTTTTGGTTACTGCAACATTACGGTTATAGTTCGCGGATGAGTACCCGGCTTTAAATAGTACCTACGCTTTTCTTTGATCTGATATTCAAATATAAGAAACGGTTTACAAAATGTTGTAAACATTATGACTAAACTCCTTGAGCTATTTAAAACAGTAGATAGCCAATTGAAATCACTTCATTGACTAGTCCAGATATATACGTGATTCAAGTTTGGATGATACTTTTATATACGCACATAATCATTGTACATAATTAGGCCGTACAACAGTCGTGTGATCTTATTTTGGAACTCGCTATGGCTCGTTTCAAAAAACCACGCTCGTGTTTTAAGGACCCTCATTATATAACGGTTGCATAAATTATTATAAAACGCTTTGAAAGTTTTCTATTCTCGTATTTCGCTCACACTCATAGTCATTAATATGGGAGCGAGAGAGACGGTATTCGAATGTCGGAGCCTAAGGGATATCGGAAACTGTAATAACTGTTTTTAAGGTTCCGTACCCAAAGGGTAAAAATGGGACCCTATCACTAAGACTTCGCTGTGCATGCGTCTGTTTGCCTGTCTGACCGTCTGTCACCAGGCTGTACCTATCTCATGAACCGTGATAGCTAGTTGAAATTTTCAATAATGACGTATTTTTGTTGCCGCCATAACAATAAAATACTAAAACCAGTCTATTTAAATAACTTATATAAAATGATCTCACACTGCATACACTTTGCTTAGAAACAGAGCTCTGCTAACACTGTGTATTATATTAACTTGGCGAATTTGTACGGAACCTTCGGTGCGCGAGTCCGACTTGCACTTGACCTTGTAGAGTTTCTATTGTGTTTGTTACCTGCCTTTAAGAGAACAATCCCACTTCCCTACTAATATTATAAATTCGAAAGTAACTCTGTCTGTTTGTTACGCTTTCACGCCTAAACCACTAAACTGATCTTAATAAAATTTGGTACAGAGATAGTTATAGTCCCCAAAAAGGACGTAGGATAGTTTTTATCCCGGAAAATCGCATAGTTCCCACGGTACAGCGGTAAACTAATTCTACGCAGACGGAAACGCGGGCAACATTACTGTATAAGGTATAATTTTGCGAAACAAAGATTTCTTATTTCTATTCTTATTCGTATTCAACCGCTAGTACTCTATAATTTCTCAAAGACACAATTTCGATTCCCGGCCATAGCTTTACTTTTCGGATTTTTCTATGTGTTCTAATTTTCAGTGTCGTTTAGAAATTAAAATACAATTTCTTAAAAAATAAAGTTGGCGCCAACGTAACCTCTCGTAACATTAACATCGTAACTTTTTAAAAGTTTTATATTACTCGAGTTACAGCCACTTTGGCATAACAAAAGGTTTATCAGTTTAAGTTCCCCGTGGTAATATTAAAAAGATATTACGGTCTCTTCAGATATTAAAGTCAGACTTAACGACGGGGTGGTTAGGAAACATGGAGGAATTAACCACTAGTAAAAACGCAAGCATTTTGTGATGAAAATAACACCGGGTAGCACTCCGGGAGTGCCGGCAGAAGTGAAAACTACACACACGCACACTCGCGCAAAAAGATAAGAAAAGATGAGAAATACCTATTAAAGATTTGAATTGCGGTCACCTGAGAGAACACACTGTTATTCCACACCTTATACCACTAGGCCAAACGCGCATACGTTAAAGGGACGAAATCATCGTACACTTAAAAAATTGAACGCGACTCTAGCTTCATTCGTATTTCAAAATAAGCTCTTAGAGGATCCTGATATCCTGGTACTTAAACTCTCCCTCCGTCTTACGCCTGATGCGAGTTTATCACTTTACCCATCCCAAAAAGTGAAGAAGTTTTCACTTCAAAAATCGCAAAATATGTTAAAGAGCCTTTGGCAGCCTATTTGCAAAATAAACGTTTTTTTTTTTTGGTGCCTATAATGTCTGTGTGTGCTAACGATGGGCCTCATGAGGAAGCTCAAGGTCACTCAGAGGGCTATGCTCGGGGTTTCTCTGCGAGATAGATAATGATGATAAATAAAACGATGATAAAATCCGCAGTAAAACTAAGGTGACCGACATAGCCCAAAGAATTGCGAAACTGAAGTGGCAGTGGGCGGGGCACATTGCTCGCAGGACCGATGGCCGATGGGGTCAGAAGGTTCTCGAATGGCGTCCGCGGACCGGGAGACGAGCTGTTGGTAGGCCTCCAACAAGATGGAGCGACGACCTATCAGGATTGCGGGATCGCGGTGGATGCGGAAGGCACAGGACCGGTCCGAGTGGAGAGCCTTGGGGGAGGCCTATGTCCAGCAGTGGACGTCTTTCGGCTGATATGATGATGATGATGAATGTCTGTGAGACCCAAACGCGTAAAATTTTCGCATCTTTGGCCTGAGCAGATAAAATATTATTTTGTTCACGCGTTTTGTTTGAATAGAATGGACTATAATAATATTTGTTACAACTTCCGTCGAATTTTTGTACACGACAAACGAGCGGTCGAAACGCCGGCCACACATTTACAGGTTTGTCTTTATCTATCACTTTGTCATCTGCTTTTGTCAGACGAAGATAGAACATAATGTTTTACTAAGTTTTTATGAAGAGGGTTAGGAGGATCTACTTACATAACAGTTTATATCTAACTAATATTATAAATGCGAAAATATGGATGGATGGATGGATGGATGGATGTTTGTTTGTTACTCAATCACGCCAGAACGGCCCAACGGATCTGGATGATATTCGGCACATATATAGAGAAAAGTCTGGAATAGCACATAGGCTACATTTTATCCTGGAAAATTGCGTTGTTCCCGCGGAATTCTTTGCAGACGAAGTCGCTGGCAACAGCTAGTGTTTTTATATGTGCTTATAGCACTTGATGGTCCCTACGGAAGATCAGCGCTGGCTGTTAGGCCAGTATTATGTTGAGGTGGGAATACTTTGCAGATGAAGTCGCTGGCAAAAGCTAGTATTATACATATATATTAAACGAGAGGTATTCTTGTGTATTTAGTTATTTATTTCAGTGATCTCGAAAACAGCTCTAGCAACTCCGATGAAATTTAGATAGGGGTTCGTGGGAATGAAAAAATCGATCTAGGTTGTTCTCATTTTATTTACTAGCTGTTGCCCGCGAATCCGTCTGCGCAGAATACGGTTATCGCTATCCCGCGGGAACTATGCGATTTTCAGGAATAAAAACTATCCTGTGTTCTTCTCCGGGACTGAGACTATCTCTGTACTTACTAAATAAAATATCGTAAAAAGAAATGACGAAAAGTGAAATAGGTCAAGAAATACGCAAAATATTATGATGTTTAAACTGATAATTAGTCGATTAGAGAGATTCGATATGACATGTGACGTTATTTCTCACAACGCCCAATAAACTCCACATTAAAATTCCGATTTTCTTGAAAGAGATAGAGGCAAATCTTTGATAGCTTAAGGTATCTCTGTTACTTTTTTTTTGTAGTTATTTGAAAAGTATTTCTTTATATTGTTTATTACATAAATAAGCTTTTAATGAAAGGCATCAAATAAATCACGAATATTCCCTATCCAAAACCAAGCCCTTTGTGACAACAGACGGGCGGCTGAACCACTGCGCACTCCCACGCAGCTAACAACCCACTAAAAAGCCTAAAAACCATTACAGATTCCTCCGTTTATTTTAGAATAAACTATTATCATATATTTTTATCGGATTACGTCAGGGCTATAAAGTACTGAAGGAAAACAAACAGAACGAAGAAAAATGTATTTTATTAGCACTGAAATACAATCGAACACGTTTGCAGGAAGTCGTGATACTTGGCATAGTTCTTTTAACCGACTTTGGAAATAAAATAACAAGGTGTCAGATCGCGGGTGGTAAGGCCTTGTGCAAGGTCTGTTCAGTAGGCTTATTGTCTAACTCGCTCGCAATCGCCATCGTGTTCATTTTGACAGTTCATGTATGGGCTGACAATTGGCATCGGAATCAGCTAGCTGTCACATTCATACAAGAACTGTCAAAATGAACACGATGGCGATTGCGAGCGAGTCAGACAATAAGCCTACAGGTTGCTACGGCCATCTTACTTATTACGGTTTCTTATCTTACCCCGTTTTTCAACTTACCCCAACGCACTATACACTTTTTAAGAATTTGTAATCACCTAATCACAAAGATAAAATTAGATTCAACTGTCCGAGAAAACCTTATTTAAATAGTCGTCAATCGATATTTAATTGAAACACTATTATAGAAGAATAGTTCTTCGTAATTGCAATGTATGGTATGTATGTAAACAAATTTCTAACCTCAAAACGTCTCATTTTTGCTATTTTTTAACAATTTCATTGTAAATAAAGGAACTGGAGATAAAATATCAGCAAAATTATGTACAAAATATTGCCTCAGGTTGATTTGATAACATAGTACACCTTACTCTTTACAAAAATTTGCACATTGAGGTTACAATTTTGTTTACCAAATAGGACAGGTAAGAATGAAAATACCATAAATTAATTAATTCATTCATATCATGGGACAAATTGCACTAATTGACCCAGTCCCAATCTAAGCAAAGCTTGTACTATGGGTACCAGGCAAAAGATAACCATTACTTACATAATGTTGATAAATACATACTTAAATACATACAACATCCATGACTCAGCAGCCAGAGTTATTGTTTACGCGTACGAAGTCGCGGGCAAAAGCTAGTCGATTTATAAGACGCTATCATGCAAAAAAAAACAGCGAGTAAGAAAAATAAAAGTTTTAAATCTTTATTTTACGTTTTTCTGGCATTAACGATCGATTAAATATCGAAATAATAACTAATAATAAACTGCCAATATTATAAATGCGAAAGTATGGATGGATGGATGGATGGATGGATGTTTGTTTGTTTGTTACTCAATCACGCCAGAACGGCCCAACGAATCTAGATGAAATTCGGCACATAGATAGAGAAAAGTCTGGAATAGCACATAGGCTACTTTTTATCCCGGAAAATTGCGTAGTTCCCGCGGGATAGCGATAAACGAATTCCTTGCAGACGAAGTCGCTGGCAACAGCTAGTAAAATTATAAATGCCTTAAATTAAATGACAAAAAGTCGCTGTATAATTTTGTGGCAAATTTTTTTTGTCGCTAGGACCTCACTAAAAGTCGCCATTTTTAACGACTTAAGATGCGACCACACCGCCGCTTAAAAAACGGTGACGTTACGGAATCGCAACAAAATGTACGAAGAAACGGTGAGAAAACGTGACGCCTACGACACGTCACTGCGTATACGCGGCGGTTTGGTCGCACCCTTAGTCGATAAAATTGATTGATTGGCAATACCGACGCATCTGCAATACTTTGGTATTCCGTGTGTCCATGGATGGTGTTGTTTTTAGCATAGGAAACCCACTTGATAGAACATCAGCCTCTATAAGGAACGTTCTTTATATTAGGTACTTTAGTCATTAACAGCCTTACAAAAACCTTAATTGAGGTTTGATCAGTCTATTAGTTAACAGACTGGTTAAGCTTATTTGACAGTTGTGAAAAAGTATGATCCATAAACGCTTGCTAGCATTCTGTTAGCTAATGAGCTGCTGGTGGATCAATTAGACGCATTATGTTGTCACCTTGACAAATCATAGACCAAAAATGGCCTTTTAGTGAACTTAAAAAAAAATTGACAGCAGTGGCAGCGAATTAGCGGGAAACCAGCGAATTAACACGAAAGACTAGGCAGTGTGGATCTAGTTTCCTTTACCTTTCCCGGAGGGGATAAACTTAAAACATAAAAAAACTGTCTTGCGTATGGTTTTGCTCTTGCCAAAATCAGCTTTTCAAATTTGTGGCGGCCATTTTGTGAGTTAACAGAGGGATAAAGTAGGGTCTACGGTCCGCTAACTTTCCGAAGACTGAACAGAGCCTTGATGAGCTGATTAGCGCTAATTGACGTTTATGAATCATGTTTTTTTGCATCGGTCCTATAGCGAGCTTATAGCGAGCCTCTAACTTTTTATGAATAAGGCTGTAAGAATATAATTCTTAACTTTACTTTTTTTGTGGTCATAATGGACACAATAATACACACACTGTGATCAGCGGGGATTGAAAACTTCACAATATAATAAAAATTGCGTTTCGTGCAAATTCGTTTAAGCTCGGGATCCAACCCACGACCCTCCGCTAAAAGGTCAAACCGCTAGGCTACCAAGGCTTTTATAAGTCATATAAGTACATTAAACAAGTAGGTAATAAAGTGCAATATGAGTTTTCATAGCCTTTAAATTATATAGTATGCGACAGTTTTATACCTAGTCTTCAATTATATTTTATACGACATATATTATAATTTCTAACTGTACCTGAACCCACCCTCATTCCCCTAACCTCCGTTATATATGAGTACATTCATATAAGCATGCGAAAATATTTCATGGAAATCATCTACAATTCCCATTTACCTACAGAAATAACAGACGAAAACAAAATTCGCAATAAAACACATTGCAACAATTCTGAAAACATCTCTCCTTTTCATAATCTATAGCGCTTTTCCGATCGTGCAGACGCAACGCCAAAAAGCTATCTGTCTCGTACTGACGCAAGTTTATTCAATGCTGTGATCCCTTTCGCACACTGGCGCGGGAAACTCAGAGGCATTGCAGGCAGACCTGTAGATTCGCGCTGGCAGTTTGGACGTTTCGCATGCTTCGGAAAATTCTCGGTCGGGACGCAACTTTTTTTCAACGTTTCGAAATTTGAAATTCTAGTGCCGTGTAGTGATTGGTGTTGTGTTTTGTTTATGTCGTTTGTAAGTGTGTGTAAATTGAAGAAAGACGTATTAGTGAGGTAAGGAATATAAAAAGTTAGTTAAAAATAGTGCGTTAATGTGTCGATATCATTTTAGATTGGGTGGTTTATTAAAACAAATATTTACTACACAGCACAGTTGCCTTTAGGTTGGGTGTTAAAAATGCTCAAAAATATTTGTACACTAGCTATCTGCCCGCGACTTCGTCCGCGTAGAATTAGCAATTCATATGTTTATCGCTATCCCGCGGGAACTATACAATTTTCCGGGATAAAAAGTAGCCTATGTTTTAATCTAGGGTACCAGCTAGCTTCGTACCAAATTTTATCCAAATCCGTCCAGTCGTTTTAGCGTGTAGAAGGAACAAACATACACACTCACTCACATAGTCACATCGTCACAAACTTTCGCATTTATAATATTAGTAGAATTTCGTATTTTAGGACGCTATTATTGTTAAAATACTTTGAACACTTTTGCTGTACAGTCAAGGGCATAATTATGTACGTTACCAAGTCAAAAACATTTTTTGCTGTTGAATACGTAAAACTTACGCAAAGATAAAGATATATCATCTCATAAACAAAAACACAAAAAGCAAAAAATTGTACAAATAGCAGAATCAGTAACCCATTGTCTCTGTACCACCCAATGATATTGTTATTATCTACTTATTCTTTGCAAATAAATATACACATACATACCGTCACGCCTCTATCCCACAGGGGTAGTCAGAGACTACTTTGTTCCACTTGCTACGATCCTGACATACATCTGTCGCTTCATCCACATATACATACAGGGTGTATCAGATACCCCCTAACAATAAGGAGTAATTTTTCTTTATATTTTCTATAGGAATGATTACAGTTAATACTACCATTCCTATAGAAAATATAAAAAAAAATGTACTCCAATTTTTTTTTAATAATTTTTCTAGCTTCTATAGCTATGGTTATATACCCCAGTGGATTATTGTTAGGGGGTATCTGATACACCCTGTATATCTAACTAATATTATAAATGCGAAAGTATGGATGGATGGATAGATGGATGTATGGATGGATGGGTGGATGTTTGTTTGTTACTCAATCACGCCAGAACGGCCCAACGGATCTGGATGAAATTCAGCACATGGATAGAGAAAAGTCTGGAAAAGCACATAGGCTACTTTTTATCCCGGAAAATTGCGTATTTCCCGCTTTATCGCTAATAAACGAATTCTTTGCAGACGAAGTCGCTGGCAGCAGCTAGTTCTATTATATTTTTCTATTCTAAAATTAATCCGGAAAATTTGCAGGTGGTACTAACCCATAGTTTGACTAAGCACTCTAGGTATTAATTATTTTCAGAATATTTCAATTATGCTTGCCAAAGTTTCCAATACATTAGTCGATGTTCAAAGTGCGCAAAGGGGTGACTACATTTTTTCTAAAAATATGAAAAATCATTACAGGAATGTTAATTAAATTAACTTAACCAGCCGCTGAAATATCTAACTAATATTATAAATTCGAAAGCATGGATGGATGGATGGATGGATGCTTGTTTGTTACTCAATCACGCCAGAACGGCCCAACGAATCTGGATGAAATTCGGCACATGGATAGAGAAAAGTCTGGAATAGTACATAGGCTACTTTTTATCCCGAAAAATTCCCGCGGGATAGCGATAAACGAATTCTTTGCAGACGAAGTCGCTGGCAACAGCTAGTTGTGGAATATACTCAAGAGCAAATACAAGGGTCACTTATCATATAACTTTTTATGGGAACTGACCCGTTATTTTTATGTAGTTCTAAAACATAACAAGCCACCATACATCGATACGGTCTAGATGATACGAACTTCGAACTACTAGACCCCTGTAGGTATGTGTATACCTCGCCCCCCGCGAAAATGGCAGAAAATGCCTTACATCACTTTGGAAAAGAGCTGATACTCTTCGAACTGTTGAACCGATTTTGACTAAACATAACTAAGAACTACCGCAAAGAAACTGGCTTTCGAATGAAAAAAGCCGCATCGAAATCGGTCCATCCGTTTGAGAGCTATGATGCCACACACACACACATAACATCGACCTCCACTTATAATACCCCTCTTTTTGTGTTGGAGTTTAATGAAGCCTTAAAATATTCTAAACTTAGTATCGTGATAAGTTTTTGTGTTTTATTGTAAATTCACGGATCGTAGCACCTGCCAGGTTTCTTTTCTTTATCCAAGTTATAAAATAAATTGTCTATTTCAGTAAAAAAATATAAAAGTTTTGCTTTGTCTACGAACCGAAAAAAAATATACCGTGAAAACGACCGTACTTCAGCAAGAGTAAAGTACCTACCTAATGAATTAAATCAACTGTATTTCAAAACGTTTTATTAAAAAGCAGGTACCTAATTATATATTCGACGGTTGAATTTCAATTCGTATTCAGTTTTTCTGGAAATCATTTTTCCTTTCCTCTTATATTAAATAGACTTAGGATGGTTTTATAATAGGTACATTGTTACGTAATTTTATTTCAGAAAACCACATCCAGGCAATGCGAAGTAAAAACCCACACTGTTTTTTTAATATTTGTTTGGATAAGATTAGATTACGGAATAAAGGTACCAAATTAATTCAGCTAAACGATACCGCGCCACTTAAAGTATCAAAATCATTTAATTAACTTTTTTACGCGTAGGTGAGATAGAACTTCCCGTTTTACCACAGTCTGGTAACAAACGTCAATTTCGTTACAAAGTACCTACTTCACTCATAGTCGCTTTCTGCTGTCTGTCTGTCCCTATGTATGCTTAGATCTTTAAAATTACGCAACGAATTTTGATGCGGTTTTTTTAACAGATAGAGTGATTCGAGAGGTATAATACGCAGACGAAGTCGCAGGCAGAAGCTAGTCATTTATATAAAGAAAACTAATTATTTCTAGCCAGTTTACCCACAGAAACAAAGTAAATTAGGTAAAATGAAAGCCCTTATAAGTACAAAAATAAAATCGCGAGTTCACGGTGGATGCAAGCCGCTTCTAACCGAGGCAACTGGGGGTCTATGGGGGAGGCCTATGTCTAACAGTGGGACGTGTATAGGCTGGTAATGATGGCCAACAGTGGACGTTCTACGGCTGATATGATGACGATGAAGTACATCGAAAAAATTGATATCAGCCCCGACGGCAACAAAATATTTGGCATCCCCAAAATGTCGGGTACGACGTATATTTCCGGGTTTGTTTATACGTTTACGCATGGCTAGTACATCGTTTTAATTAAATCGTTCAAAAGTAGGTTTTCGGACCGAAATATTGAAATATAGGTACTTGAACATATAAAAGACAGACTCGCGAATTCAAAGCGAACACAAATATCCTGAGGAAAAGAGCTTTATCAAACCGATAGGTACCTACCTACTTATACAGACAGACGCAAAATAAAGTGAATATTTTTTTTTCCCTAAAATGCCATTGGCATACCGATATTACCGATACATCTACCTACAACAGTGTTTCTTAAAATTTTTACTGTCACGGACTATTTTCAGAATTTCAAAAAGCCCATGGACCCTTGTCCAAGCTTACCTACTTAACTATAGCAAAACAAAAAAAAATACAACCGAATTGAGAACCTCCTCCTTTTTTTTTAAAGTCGGTTAGAAACAAAGCGCTAAATTGTGTTGCTGCGGCAGGGGCCATACACGTTACGGGACTCTTAAGGGGTCCAGGACCCCACTTAAAGAAACCCTGATCTAGAACAAATAGTTATGATATATTATATTCATTGATTCTAATGTATTTAATGTATGCACACATCTGCGAGGCACTTAAATGGTGTGTGTGAAGTTCTCAATCCGCACTGGGTCCGCGTGGGAACTATAAACCAAGCCCTCTCGTTCTGAGAGGAGGCCTGTGCCCAGCAGTGGGACGTAGGTATATAGGCTAGAGATGAATGTATAACTACTGAGAAACAAACGGTCTTATTACAAAAAAGTTAAACACGTGTCTAAAAATAATCTATTGCAAAATCAACCTTATGTCAATGGATTAATTTTTAGACAAGCGTTCAACGGCTGTTTAACTTTTTTGTAACAACACCGAAAATGTCCCAGTACTTTGATGACGTCACACTTCAATAACTGATGACTCAACACGAAATGCTATTAATATTTATAACATATATTACGTGTTCAAACATTAAAATGTTGCGACATTTTCCACAAATTTCTATGACGTCACACGTGGAACGGGGAACTACACTGACTAGCAAAAATAACAGGTCACTTTTCATACAAAGTTCTATGAAAAGCGACCCATTATTTTTGCTCGTGAGTATAAACAGATTCCACCCCAGCCATTGACAAAGAGTACACATCTACAGAAATAACATCCTCAAAACGCTGAATCCCTTCGAGAATAGGTAGTAAGCCACTTTTCCTGTTTCTGCCATGTAGATAGAACGTATTTATACACGCATAATCTATTACGTTTTCAATTTACCAACGTTTTGACATAAGATTATATTTAGGAAATTCAAAACTTTATTTTGCAAAGCCGCCAAGGGCTCTTTTACGTGTCTTTTTTTTTAAACTACCAGCGCATTTGGAAAGACCATCGTTGCCAAGAAGAATGCGCCGCAAGAAACTTGTCAGAAAAACATTTTTTCAAAATAAAATCTATTTACTACAATACTTAAATTCTACGTAAGTTATACTTACTACATTTATAAAAGGGATTTTTAAAGTCCCCAAGTTAAGTAGAAACCTTAAATTATATTAGTTTATAGTCTCTACTATAAACATCTCTATATATAAAGTGTCTACTGGTCAAAGTAAATCAAAATATATGAAAAGAAAGAAAAAAAAAACTGCAAAAAATAATTTAAATTCAGTGGAGGTGTATTTACTAAACGATACTGAAAACTAGAACACAGAATAATCCGAAAAAGTAAAGCTATCATTCCGTGATACGTGCTTTTACCCTACACCACCCATAGCAGGTGGCATAGGTAGGATATAAAACTGCACCTCTATACTTCATTTAATTTAGAATGAGAAACCACAATAACATTATATTGCGGCTGGTCAACTATTTCCTACCTAGCAAACAGTACAGTGCAATAGTTTGGCAGCCGCAAAATAAAATTGTTTTAATGCCACTTTATTTGCGGGGCGTCAATTGTTACTGTAGTACAAAACGTAAAGAGATTACAGTTCACGAGCCGCAATATAACATTATTGTGGTTTCTCATCCTAAATTAAATGAAGTATAGTGTAAGTTTTGACACAAAAAATGTCTGGAACGCTTCATCATTACATTACAGCCAACGTCTCAATTGCTATGGACAAACTGACGACGTTACTAGCGGAACGGAAGGCTTTAAATTATTCATTTATTCATTTATTCATATACATTTTAAGTAAACAACAAGCAACAACAACAACAAAGTAATGTTAATTTACATTTTGGTATAGGAAGGTGTTCCGTGTTAGGGTGGTAGATACATGAAACCTTGAGTATACTGTAATATATACTCTAAGCGTGACACCCTGTCAGCGTATACAATGCCTATGTATATTAAAACTGTAAACTATGATAAAAACTATTACAACTTATTAATTACGAATTAAAAATTCATGTCAATAATAATAACATCAGCATTGTACAGTAATTAATCCCTGGATAAACGCATTAGAACGAATATTTAAAATGAAGCCTAATAATTGATATCTCGCTGTCTTTAATTGGTCTATTGATAAGTAACCTTATTGTAATGTATTGCGGTGCCCTCTCAGGGTTGTGTTGAAACATGTTTAAAATAAGACCTTTTTGTACACACAAAGCAATCAATAAATGAATATGAATATGAATATTTTTTACAACACGATTTATACGTATCTGCCATACCCGCTATACTTTGCTTATTTAAAACATCTCAAAATCACCGAATTTGCCGAATTTCGATTGCATAATTGAGCCATTACTAAAATCATAAAAAAAGAAACACAGAGGCATAGCCAATTCCTTCATGTTTTGAAAAAGGAAACGGGATTACGAACGGCCGTTTCCATCAGTTTTGGGATTAGATGGAGGGAACGGCAAAACTTTATTCAAATACCTACTTTTCAAAAGTCTCAGTGACCGGATTTCGTCTTAATAGGAAAGTGAAAGGGTATGATACGATCATAATTACTATAGACTATAACTCACGTACAAAAGTTGAGTGTTGAGCTCGACATGTTTTGGACTAGTTCATAGTCCTTGCTCTTGAAGCGCTTTTCCGGCGGCAGCAAAGCGAACACGCCACGAAAACGCTAAAACGCTATTGATGATCAAGAAGATTTAACAATTTTTATGTCACCTGACATCATTTCGGAAAAGCGCCGATACTTTTCAAAATGCTGGACTAATTTTTACCAAACATGGTTTACCACCGATCGGAAACTGGCTTTCGAATGAAACAAACCGCATCGAAATCGGTCCATCAGTTTAAGAGCTACGATACCACAAACAAACAGACACACCCTTCCCCACCACCCTTCTTTCTTCCACCCTTCTCTTTGCGTCAGGTTCGGGGGCTAAAAATTAAACACAGTACTAAGTTCTAAGGTATACCTATTGCCTCAAACACGACCTCTCAATACGCGAGGATCATAAAGGTAGGGGTAAAGGTCATAGTGCCGGCTAAGTACGACTAAAGGTTCTGAATTATTCTATCAAGGCCCCGGAGCGTTCAGAATATTCCACCGTAAGGATTAGCCATGTAAGAGACGAGCGATACGATACGCGTGTGTTAGGGGGAGATGGATGAAACCATTTTTCTTTCACGTTACGAGTCGTATGAATAGTGATACTCTCACAGAATCCTTTCTTCATAAAGCCTATTTTTACTAGAAGCGCGTTGACAGCTGCTCTGCTGTCAATTTTATTGTTTTGGTCTGACAATAGTGTATGCTGACGACCGGATACAGATGTCGTGCAAAATCCTTTCTCTTCTATTATCTCGGAAATGTTCGTATTTGTATGGTATTTGTCATGCTACTTCAGTCAGACTAACCCCCATAAGGTGGAAACACATTATTAACACGCGACCCCGATGCAACGAATGTATGCGCATGGCGTCGCGTCGGATGTTCATAGTGTGGTTCTGGTCATAGAAAATAATACAATTTGATTCGACTCAACACGCGTCGCGTTGCATCGGGTCGCGTCGCGTGTCAATAATGTGTTTCCACCTTTATTCATAAACGCTCTGTAAGCTTCTGCTAACTTAGTAATCGTTTGTCCTTATCTGTGAAAGATAAATGTCAAAGTGACAGATAAGGACAAACGATTGCCAAGTTAGAAGAAGCCTATAGAGCGTTTATGAATAAGGGGGTAAGACACGTCGGCATCATTTGGAAGTAATCGTGTGCTCACGATGATACTACGTCTGCAGCTTAGTGGTAAGAAAAACTGATTGGGAAGCTCGAGGTCCCAGATTCGATCCTCAGTCGGGGCAGACATGGCTCGACTTCGCTGGTATTTTGTGCTCCTACATTATTTTAAGTTTCACGTTTGAAGTACCAAGAAGTGACGTGTAGTCGTTATACGTGTAGTGGTGAGGGATGAGGTGAGGTTAGGTACGGGGGGGGGGGGGTAACTTTTTGACACTTAAATTGTAACTGATAGTGGAGGGAGCAGTGCCATACAGCCAATCGTAAAATAGTAGATTGTTCAACAAGGGAGGAAAAGAACCAATATCACACGAGGTAACTTGGCACCCGAGCATGCTCGGGTGCCAATATTTCGAGTGTGATATTGGTGTTTTTTCCCGAGTTAAACACTCTACTTTTCATTTCGATTACATAGAAAGTAAAAAAAATATACATACCCCTTTACACCCGAGAGAAACGAATCTTTAAATGAATCGAATAACAGTGCGTAGCTGTGTTATTACTTCATAAGGAGTCTAGGAAAAATCACGAAAAAAATCCTGGCTTAGCTGATCTTCCACCATCAGACCCTCACGATCGTGTGGCTCAGGAATAATATGTAACTCGCAAGTTCGTGAGGGTCATGATGTTATTATGCGGACATGTTAAATTTTAAATGTTATTTGCATAATTCAATGAAACAAAACATAGATTTAGAAATAATACGAAAGTTTCTTTTATTTATTCATAGTTTAGACACTAAATCACTACGTTTTCTTAGACAACATTACAAATTAATAAACATAATTTAGTTGTAACAATAAAAACGATTATTGAGATCAATTAAATGAGATTGTAATCAGGTATACGTGTTTCGATATTATTATTCCTTATGATACAATCTAACCCAGTCTTTATGCTCTCGATTTATGCATAAATACACGTCGCATTTTTGCATTTAATCTTTGAACGGCTACTGCAGTTTTCCATTCGACATATCCGGGGAGCCTCTAAATTGTCAAAAAATGGTACATGATCATAAATTTCCATTGTATCTTTTAGCCTCTGATGGCATAATTGCTGGTTTATAGAGTTAATAATCACGAAGGCAGTCATTGCTACTTATAGCTGGCAAATCTGAGCTATCGACATTCTCATGTCGTGTCCATGTGGGGAAGTTCGATAAATTATGAGCTAAATTTTCAGCCGAAAGTCTAACAATGGCATGGTGTCTTTTCTTTGCAAACCATTGGCTTTGTTAATCGTTTTTGTACCACGGCGAGATCCAAAAAATGAATACGTAATCACTTTCAATGTCCATTTTTTGTTTTTATGTATGTTCTGTAGTACTCCATTTGTTGATCTAGGACGTCAACTCCACCCATTTTCAGATTGTAACGTTCAACTACTGCTGATAGTGGTGGAGTCGGTGGTCGGGAACACGTAGGCGGAGCAGGCGATCGCGGTGAACGCAAAGAAGAACGTGACCGTGGCCTCACCTCGTGAAAATATCCACTGGAAATATTTTCATCCGACATTAAGTCATCACACGCTAGGCTATTCCAAATCTTCGTCGTCTAGATCTTCCATTTCGGAAAGATTCTATTTGCAAGCAGATCTTCTATAAGTTTGTCGCTTAATGGAGCCACTAAAAGTGCATAACATCCCAGTTAGTAAGCCAGGCGTGAACGGAAAGAAGTTATACCTATTGAGCCAATATCACTGGACGCAACCTACACCGCACGATCGTGAGAGTTCAATTTTACTCCACGCAACCGAAATCGCACGATCGTGATAGTTAAAATTTGAAAGCAAATAGCATGAATTTATTTTACCCATCGGATACTCAGAATATTAAAAACGTGTGTCACACACGGTACTCTTTGCAATTAGGTAGTGAATCACAAACATATTTGATGATATTTGTAAAAAAAAACACCTTACGTGAGCGAGCTCCACGCTCAAAGAACGCAGCCATCTCCCCAAGCGACGTCGACTGGACTGACAAGTCCCAACGCGTACGCAGGAGCCTCACCTATTTTTTCCCGCATTCTAGGATAGCCGCACGATCGATCGCCATCGGTTGCGTTCGCGAGAGCAGTTTGACATACGCGGCACATTTTTTAAAAGTTAACACTCACGATTGTTTCAAGCCGAGTGTAAAGGGATAAGTAAGTATATGAGAAAAAATGTATTGAATAAAAAATTTACTAAAATTAATTCAGACATTTGTACAGTTCATAAAGGAAAAGGTCACGTTTTTCCAGGAATACTTACTCATTTTTTATTTATATTTTTATGTAAAGTTTTACCAAATGAAGTATGCTTTCGCGCCAAATTCGAGCTCGCTTTTTCTAAACTAGTTGCATTGGCAGCAAATCAAGTTTTTTTAAAACATAGTGTCAAATATTTCAATATTTACCCATAAACAACATTTAAAATGTTTTATATAGTAATGATTAGAGAAAAACTGTAGATAAAGTAGGTATTTTAGTCAGTTGAACCACGAGTTAAGTGGAATAAAGATGGGCTGTGTGGACATAATTATATATACCATTGACATTTACAATGTATTTTTTTCTTATTTTTTTTTCTAAAACAGCATTAAATCTACGTACTTATGTATAAGAATAAAGTAATGTAGATAAATTAACAAAAATAAGATTTGACTATTTGCTATTTATAGCATTATAAAATTTATAATTATAATTACTTAATGAAGAAAAAAACATGGATATGCCGTAATGCTTGGCTGAATGCGTATGTGTTCCAATGACAGCCAATGCCTTTATTTTTTTTTAATTCATATCTACCCTTGGGAAGAAAATAATAGCTATCCTCCCGTATGTCAGATATGATTTGCCTCACTTTCCGAGTATGAGAGATGAAAATATTATTATCACTTACTGTAGCTATGAAATGTTGTTCGTTTAGTAGGGCTATCGGCCGCCGGATGGCGTTGTATCGGGCCATCCCAACTCTAAATCGCGGTGACGAAATATTCCCGAAGAAAGTATAAAGGAAATTCGATGTTTCATTCATACAAAGGTCACGTTCAACACTTGCATTTGATACATTATACGAAATCGGCATACCTATCCAAATAAATCCATTTTATCTAGTCTAACTAATAACTAATATTATAAATGCAAAAGTTTGGATGGATGGATGTTTGTTTGTTACTCAAACACGCCAGAACGGCCCAACTAATCTGGATGAAATTCGGTACATAGATAGAGAAAGGTCTGGAATTGCACATAGGCTACTTTTTATCCCGGAAAATTCCCACGGGATAGCGATAAACGAATTCTTTGTAGACGAAGTCGCAGGCAACAGCAGTAAATAAAGGACACGAGGCCCATGAGGTTTTAAACAAACTGCGTGCAAGAGCTTGTACTTGGCCTAGATAACTTCAAACGAAAACATCACACTGTCCGTCATACGAATTATGGGTTAAAAATGGCCGCATGCTGTTCTATTTTAAGTACGTTACAAATTACGTCTTAACCTTTGTTTGTACTTACTGTGATATCTATTGAAAATGTGCGTACCTACGAATTAAAAACATTAAGTTTGAAATGCATAATGGGGAAAAAATACATCATGATTCAAAATATAAAATATAGGTACCTAATAAATCTAACTAATATTATAAATGCGAAAGTATGGATGGATGGATGGATGGATGGATGGATGGATGGATGGATGGATGGATTTTGTTTGTTACTCAATCACGCCAGAACGGCCCAACGGATCTGGATGAAATTCGGCACGTAGATAGAGAAAAGTCTGGAATAGCACATAGGCTACTTTTTATCCCGGAAAATTGCGTACTTCCCGCGGGATAGCCATAAACGAATTCTTTGCAGACGAAGTCGCTGGCAACAGCTAGTATTATAATATAATTTTCTCAGAAAAAGACAACTTAACGAGATTGTTAT
The DNA here is from genome assembly GCA_963854515.1 of Pandemis heparana. NCBI lineage: Eukaryota > Metazoa > Arthropoda > Insecta > Lepidoptera > Tortricidae > Pandemis > Pandemis heparana. Next base: position 3,758,078 of record OY978026.1, on the reverse strand, counting down.
GAAATAAACCTAACGTATCTACCTAACCTAAACTAAACTGTAAAAAAGTTTATCCAGCTAGTAGTTTCACCGAAATTTTAATTATATTTTGAACCATTTATGTATTTTAACCCATTATACCTAAGAACATTTTGATCCATTATAAATTTTTAATATTAGTTCTATCCTTTCTCCCCCAGTTCTACGGCAAATGTTCTTTGTTCATTAATATGGCACTCCGCAAAGTAACGCCCGATGAACCAATAAATCGAATCATTTAGTAAATAGGCAGCAAAAGCTATACCTACCTACACGCTTCCTTTATCACAATTAGTATCTCATCTACAATCTTTTCCATTGCGAAGTCCTTTCAGGATTGTAGTATGCAATGCAGAATTCGCGAAGTTAATCCAGCTTTTTCATTACACCGTGACTGTGGAAATGGAAATCAATCCTTTGAAGTTTGCTCTATTTGTATCATATGTTTGTTTATCGAGCTGTCCGTCAACGCGGGGCGTTAATAAATTATTTTGCGTATTAAAATATATAAAATGGACGGTATATAAACTTGGTTTTTGCTGGTAACGTTATCGCGTCACGCGTGGTCGATTTTTGGGTTGCAGAATGAGTTTTTGGCATAATAATGTTACATTTGACTTCATTTCGAATAGATACACGTACAGAATGATTGGTTTACTATAATTATAAAATGTTCTAAACATGTGTTATTTTTTGTTTCAGGTTAATTATCAAAACACTACGAGCTGAAATATAAATAATTTTTAGATAGTGATATAATAAATTATTATAACGTAGTAGTTGTAAATAATTCACTAATTAAAATCACAGATTATGAAGAAAAAATGTATCCGATAAAAAGAGAAAAAAACTTGTGTCTTAAGTGGAAATTTAAGAGTGTAATTCGGGACCAAAAATAATTATAAAAAAAAACGAAAAGATATGAGAAATTAGAGTTGCAATTTTGAATTTCGAAAGTGCAAAATGGCGTCTCCGTCTAACACACCGAAGGCACCTTCCCCGCCCCCTCCAGGCCACACTCCGAGCAAAATGGAAAGAAGAATGTCGCATTTCAAGGAATACAAATTCTTCAGAAGCTTTAGCGCCAAAGTTGAAAATTGGCCGATGCGAAAAGCGGAACAACTATGGAGGAAGATGAGGGAGCGAAAAATTGCAGGTAAGATAGATTAATTATAACGATTTTATTAAGAAAAAAGTGAAAAAGGAAACAAAAAGTAATGCGCCCAACGTGGGGCTCGAACCCACGACCCTGAGATTAAGAGTCTCATGCTCTACCGACTGAGCTAGCCGGGCTGATGTCTCACCGGACGAAAATATCAAATATGTGTCGCAACGCGGTAACCACGTGGTACTGTACGTAATTAGAACTCGTTTAACGCTTCGCTGATCTGAAAGAAGTTTTTTATTGGTAAGTATCTTATTTATTTATCACATTGTAACAAACTAAAAGTACCTACCTTAAGTTGGTAAAAAGTAGCGTTTTGCTATTTTTAAATTGAGTCTTGTTTGTGAGGCGTTTTTAGGTCTGTACCTAAGTAAATCTAACTAATATTATAAATGCGAAAGTATGGATGGATGGATGGATGTTTGTTTGTTACTCAATCACGCCAGAACGGCCCAGCGGATCTGGATGAAATTCGGCGCATAGGTAGAGAAAAGTCTGGAATAGCACATAGGCTACTTGTTATCCCGGAAAATTGCGTAGTTCCCGCGGGATAGCGATAAACGAATTCTTTGCAGACGAAGTCGCTGGCAACAGCTAGTATAATATAAAGTTTCTACGCTCTGAGATAGCTTACCTAGGTAATGCAGGTGCTGTGTACACACGTAGACTTATACATATGTACTATTTGCGCTGCGTCGGTTATTCAACCCATGCAAACTAGATACTAAGGGTTAAACCTGACCCTTGAAGCTAAGCTATAAAGCTGCCGCTATAATTTAACTTTAATTTTAATTTTAAAATATATAATGCTCAACTTAGTTTTCGTTTGTCTATTTTGTCACTTGCCTTTGCTAGTCACTATGAAACATCTGATACCTACCGAAAAAGCATCACTCATATTGCTAGAACATATTTGAAACATAAGAATTAGGACCGTTTGCTCTTTTCAGTAAAAAAACCATTAAAGTACGTGTAGAACATGACGTTGAACGTTGAAAAAAATTGCCCATTCAACAAAGTAGGTACCTAGGTACCTAGTTAACATTTTTGATCGAAATGGTATTGTCAAAGGTGTGACAAAGACATGTTATTGTGCGACGCAGGTCAAATAGTATGAGATTTTAGTGTGAGAGAGAGTAAAGTTACATCGCAACAAACAATTAAGCGTTAAGACAAGCGGTAGAGGACCTGTATTTAGGTTCTGCTTAGATATATAAGAGTTTGTAAGAGCGTTATAAGAGCGTTATAGCATGCTATAACTCCCTTATACCTTCGATTTTGGCACAAAATTTTGCAAGTAAAGCCTCTATAAGCCCTCTATAGTGGTTCTATCTAACGTTTACTAGAAGTGTACAAGGGTGCTATAAGATCGTCAGATTTCGCTTGAAACTTTATTGCATCCTTATAATAGAGTTTCTTGAAACCTTTAGTAATATAAGACATCTATAACGGTGTTAGATAGAACTAAGAGTGGTATCTTGAAACCTTATAACTCGTTTGTAGCGTTTTCGGTGACAAACAGATATTTAAAGCTTTAAAGTCTTCAAATTATACAGTTTATTGAGTTACTTGTGTATCGAATGTGCTTCAGTTGATCAGCGAGCGGCCATTGCAACATTTTCATCACGAGTAAAGTATTGTTTTGATTAACAGGTTTCTTAAAGTGTGTGGTTAATTATTAGTGCGATTGCAAGTTTAATGTGAATATGTATCATGTTTTCATCTCAATTTTGACGCGCCTTCAAAAAACAATGATTTTATACAAAAAAAAGGAAATCAATTAAAAGTGGTAATAACCTAAATCAGTTTTTAGACATTAATTTTCAAAATATTCGTTAGTTTGAGCGATTGTGTAAGTAATGTATGTCATATAATTGGGAAAATTTAGGTACTTTGTCATTTAAGAGTGACTTTGTGTAAATATTTTTTAGGTTATGTTGACAAAAAGTAATCAAACATGGTGTTTTTTTCTTAACGGCACAGTCTTCTCTTATGTTTATTATGACACTCAATGAAGTACAACGCCGTTTGTCAAGAGTATTGTGCAGTCTTTGGTTGGCATAAGAGAGGAACTACGCAGTTAGCGGAGACATTTACCTGCAGCAGAGAGTAAAATACCGGCTTTAGCTTTACCTATAGGTTTAAATTAGGGATCTTTGCGAAGTAATGAAATCCCTAATCTTCTTAAATTGTTAGCTTCAAGATATTTTTTTTTATGAAATAAGGTGGCAAGCGAGCACACGTATCACCTGATAGTGAGTAAATTTTTGTTTTAGTCATGTGTAGGTAGAATAAAAGCTTAATCCTGATAATGTTTCTGATGTGAACTGGGTTGATTTTACTGGACCTGATTTCACTTAATAAAGTAAGTACGGTGAAAGATACTGAATCGCTTACCACTGTGGAATTTTATCATTACACCCTGCCGGAGAAATTATTGCTAAATTGTATTAGAAGTTGGTTGCGTGATTCAGTTTCTTCGGCCGTACGTAAATCATAATGGCTAGATTTTGTGGTTGATATTCCTAGTTTTTTTATTGTCCCGTATTATAGGTATATTTGGGAATGCAATGGGAATTTTTGTGGGTGTAAGAGCCTTGTTCTAGGTTCGTCGGGATCGCTACCAGCATCTTACTCCTAATCCTGCCGCCAAGCAGCAATGCTTGCGCTGATGTGTTCCGAGTGAGGAGAGTAAGACAGCCCGATTTTGGAATACCTAATTTTTTAGATCCAAGATGGCGGATGATATTTTGACACTATTGACACTTTGACACTAAAATATTGATGGGTGTCGTTTTCGAGTAATTTGGTGCTTCTGAGCCTGATTTTGACATACTTTTTTGGATCCAAGATGGCGGATGGCATTTTAACACTATTGACACTAAAAATGTTTATGGGGGTCGTTTTCAAGTAATTTGGTGGCTCTGAGCCCGATTTTGGCATAGGTAACTTTTTAGATCCAAGATGGCGGATGATATTTTGACACTATTGACACTTTGACACTAAAATATTGATGGGTGTCGTTTTCGAGTGATTTGGTGCTTCTGAGCCTGATTTTGACATACTTTTTTGGATCCAAGATGGCTGATGACATTTTGACACTATTGACACTAAAAATGTTTATGGGGGTCGTTTTCGAGTAATTTGGTGGCTCTGAGCCCGATTATGGCATAGGTAACTTTTTAGATCCAAATGGCGGATGATATTTTGACACTATTGACACTTTGACACTAAAATATTGATGGGTGTCGTTTTCAAGTAATTTGGTGCTTCTGAGCCTGATTTTGGCATAATTTTTTGGCCTCAAGATGGCGGATGACATTTTGACACTATTGACACTAAAAATGTTTATGGGGTTCGTTTTCGAGTAACATATTACACTTTTTTGTGTCATAGTGTCAAAAGTCATCCGCCGTCTTGGATCCAAAAAATTATGCCAAAATCGGGCTCAGAGCCACCAAATTACCCAAAAACGACACGCATAAACATTTTTAATGTCATAGTGTCAAAATGTCGTCCGCCATCTTGGATCCAAAAAATGATGCCAAAATCGGTCTTAGTCAGAGCCACCAAATTACTCGAAAACGACACCCATAAACATTTTTAGTGTCATAGTGTCTAAATGTCATCCGCCATCTTTGTGCTCGAAATTCCGGGTTTTTTTATGAAATTCCCTTTGGATTCGAGCCCTTAGTTCGTTCGTGTATATTGAAATATTGATAAAACGGGACAAATACGGGACAAGAAACAGTACGGGACGTGACACTTAAATACGGTGACAGTCCCGTCTCATTCGTCTTAAAGAAAATGCACATTATAAAATCCACACAACAATGCACATACACTAAATATTTTCACGAGCTGATTTCGATAAACGTTTTCATAATTTGAGGTTAGATTATACTCAAAATCTTAAAACGTTACAACTAATTTATCTTACACTTAAACTTTTATATCAGGATCGTACAAAACTGCTGTAACTATTTAACCTATAATTGCCTTTAGTATAACAGGCGTAAGCCGTATATAAGAGTTATTCAACGCATGTAGAGTTTGGTGTTACTAGACTCTCAATTAACTCTTTTGTAGAACCAATAACTTCACTAAAGTTGATATACAGCCTTATGGTATATAAGCTACTCCAATATACCAGATTTACAGCAATAAGAATTACAGGGAGTTTATGAAGATCTTTAAAGAGCTTTTGACGTTGCAGGCCGAAACAAGCTTTAACGTTTAAGTATATAAGCAGCCACTGCCACTACACTAAATGTAAAGAAAATACTGCTTCGTCATTAACAGTTCTAATACAACCTGAGGAGCTAAAAGTATTTCGTAACTATTTTGTATCACCTTTAGTGGCATTGGAATCCATTGTATATCATTAGTAGCACTCTAAGATTTAAAATAAGCTGCAACCAACGCTTAATTGTTTGTTGGGATAGGTATACCGCGAATCGGGGTGATTCTGATAATTTTGGGGCCACTTTAATCATTTTAAAATGGCTATTAAATCAATATTGTCCATAATAGGCTAAGTAATTTACAGTTTAGGTACCTACCTGTAGTCTAAAATCGTTTTTTTTTTTACCTTATTTCAGAAATTCCCCCTAGTCCGAAACATGTCGAGCATTACTCGACTTTTATACGTAAGTTATTCGTTTGATTTAGTCTCACAGTAGTTTCATGTTGCATCTGGGCATCTGGGAGACCTTGGACAGATAAGCGATAATATCGCGCGCTGTACAGCCAAAGCCTTAAGTTTTCATCCGCTTTGTGTGTGAGTGATGAAAACTTTTGATTAAACGCCCCTCGAATAACTAAAGATTTTCTCCTAGTTATATGGAAATATGCACTAGACAACCAACGTGAGGTTCGTGTAGCTCAGAGGTTCCCAAACTCTTTTGTTCCATAGACCACTTTCAAAATTTTGCTGGATCCGGTGGACCCCCTGCAGCTACATTACCACTAATTTCTAACCTAAATCTCGAAAAAAAAAATTAAGATTAGCTCTATAATCTATGGAAACTTCCGTTGTTGCTGAGTTTCAACGATAAATTAACAGTTTTCGAAAAAATTGGTTAGAACTGATTGCTTGATAATTATTTGAAAATAAAGTCGACTAAGTAAACAAGTTTTCAATTAAATTATATTTTTGTGCTGCGAGTGACTCCATCTTATTTTACTTTCTTGAAATCTACAATGACTCACAGCACAAGAACCAATAAATTCTCACAAATTTTATTCAATTTTCATGCACCCCCGCTTGCGATTGTGGACCCCCATTTTTGGTCACGCCCAACGTAGACCCCCGTCGAGTCTTCCGTGGACCCCTGGGGGTCCACCTGGACCACTTTGGGAACTACTGGTGTAGCTGAATTTTACTAAATTAAAAATATATACGAAGTATAACTGATAGCTTTTGCTAGACATTTTTGTTTCAAACTAGCTGTTGCGCGCGACTTCGTCTGCAAAGAATTCGTTTATCGCTATCCCGCGGGAACTACGCAATTTTCCGGCATAAAATGTAACATAGGTATAATGTGTTATTCCAGGCCATAATCTATCTTTGTTACAAATTTCATCCAGATCCGTTAAGCCGTTCTGGCGTGAAAGAGTAACAAACATGCATCCTCACAAACATTCGCATTTATAATATTAGTAGGATAACTTTACTAATCCATCCATCCATAGCAGCCCTTAGTTCGTCCGTCTTCGGACATAGGCCTCCTCTCCATTTCTCCACGCCTGGCGATCGACAGCTATACGCATCCATCCTCCACCCGCCCGCAGGATAACTAATATTTACTCTGCAAAAATATTTGTGAGTGCTAGCAAAAGAAACAAGATTAAAAATATCTTTAACCGCACTCTATCCTAGAAGATTACATTGAAACCCATAAACTGGAATGTACTAAAACAGATAAAGACATCCATAAACGTTACACTTCACCGAATGGCCTGTAAAAGCTACAATCTTGTGATGAATGTGCGGTTTTATTTTAAAACTCAAGTAGCTTCGGGTTGTTAAAACATATCGGTTCTTTTTTTCAAAATTGACTAACTCCAGAATTAAATAAATCATCATGCTACTTCTTCCATGCTGTGTCCAATGGGCGGCGGTGATTGCATTCCATCAGGCGCCCCGCATGCTCGTTTGCACCCTATCACATAAAAAAAACCCACACACAAACTTCTAAAATGAACGTGACATTCCATCAATAGTAGACAAGAGGGTTGTTCAATAAGTAACGAGAAGAAGGATGGAAATATATTTTAACTAACTTTATTTAATTTTTCGAAATTGTCATCTTTTATGAGTATTCTCTATTTATGTATTTTTGACGTGATAACGTCTTATTGCTCTTATAAATAAATAAATAAATATCATAGGACAAATTACACCAATTGACCCAGTCCCAAACTAAGCAGAGCTTGTGCTATGGGTACCAGGCAACGGATAAACATACTTATATAATGTAGATAAATACATAGGTATTTAAATACATACAACATCCATGACTCGGGCACAAACATTCGTATTCATCATACAAATGTGTGTGTCTATCGGGATTCGAACCCGGGACCTCTAGCTTCATAGTCAGGGTCGCTGACCACTAGACTAGGCTATCCGGTCGTCATTATATCAATGAACGCCGGCTGCATTCACGAAAAAGCATAACTCTTTGTCACGTTCCGGCGTTCAGAGTGTGCAAGCGAGAGAGTGCGAGTGAGTGAGAGGCACGATGTTCTCGCGTGACGTCAGAGCTAGTTCGAATATGTTTCTTTATGACGTTATCACGTAAAACTATCGTCCGTAAACCGACTTTACAGACAATCGGTTTTTTTCAAGTGTCAGGCGATAGCTGCCATCAAACAAGCTTTAAGGTGATGGAGCACACTTCGTATTCATCAGACCTCGCTCCTAAAGATTCAAATCTTTTCCACGATTAAAAGACAATCTCGAAGACCAGAAATTTGAAGATAATGACGTCGTGATCGCAGTATGGTGTTTTTTAAGGGGTATAGAAGAAGACTTTTTTGACAACGAATTTTATACCTATTAAAAAAAGATATAATAAGTGAAAACTCTAAAAGATGGCTATTTCGAAAAATAAAGCCGAAACATATTATCATATTATTATTATTATTATTTGCACATTATCGTAAACGATAATATGCAAATAATTTCATGCAACTAGCATTACACTGCGGCTTTTGATTAATCACTTTTGAAGCGTTGTTATCGGCCGAGAAATGCAATGCTAGTTGTACGAAACTAGTTGCTTATTGTAAATTCGGCTTAAAGAAAAGTTTGTTAAATGGGAGCAGATCAGAATACATAAAGTTAAAATGTATAATGGGTTAAAATACATAATGGTTCAAAAAATATATATAATGCTATTTTCTGTAAAACTATTAGCTAAATGAGCTTTTTTGATATCGTAATCTATAGGTTGGTTTAGGTTAGGTTAGGTTTGTTTTATAACAATTCTGTTAATTTGTCACTTCCTGAGAAAACCGCATTTTATATTTTGAACCATTATGTATTTTAACCCATTATACATTTTAAACTTTATGCATTTTAATACGTACCCTAGTTAAATTATACTTGTATCCTTGCCATTCATTACCACCTTATTGAACAGCCCTCGCAAAGGTTGAGTTTATTCCATCATACGAGTATGGAATCTAACTTTTTCAAATGGGATTGCCGCGTCCCAAATGTCATTTAACATCAAAGGGCCTTTACCAGAAGCTCCTGATTTCATGGTCCAATTAGTTTTCGGCCCTGTAATCCTAAAATATACAGGATGGAGGACCGTCCAATCTGTAAAACGCGAGGTAATTTTTTTTAACTCAGGAACTCAATTTTTAACCTCAGCACTTTGGAGCACAGTTATATTTTACTCTTTATAAAAAAAAAAGTCAAAAAGTCAAAAGTTTATTTTGCAAATAGGCCTCCAAGGGCTGTTTTACATGTATTTTTTTTAATCTATTTATTCGGAAAAACCATCATTGCCAAGAAGAATGCGCCGCAAGAAACTTGGCAGTAAGTCATTTTTTCAAAATAAAATAGATTTACAACAGTACTTAAATTGTACAGTATGTATATAAACTTATGTGGTCGTATTAACTATAAATCACCTATATTTTATTAGGTAACGACTTTACTGATGACGGATTCCCTTGCAATTTATTTTTAAAAGCTCATGGTGAATTTGATAATTGCTTATCAAAATTCCAAAGCTATTCCTTCTCAACTTTGATAAGCTTGACTCTATTTCGTCCCCTTAACCAAACAAAACAAAGCGAAATCGTTATTGTCGTGTATCATGCTAAACGTGGCCTTTATATCTTTTTACCTTAAGACTCGGTCTACCCCGTAGCGATAAATACGTGAATGTATGTATGTTGCATAACTACATTGTTGTTTACATTGTTGTGTCAGGATCGTAGTAAGTGGAACAAAGTAGTCTCTGCTTACCCCTGTGGGAAAGAGACGTGACTGTATGTATATGTATATGTATGTTGCAGACATTTTCAAGATGACAAAACATGCATGTAAATTTACAAATAAAAGTATTGAATTGCACGGGACGGGATAAACCGTCAATCATTAAAATCGTAATTCATTGACGAGTGACGCCGGAGGATGTTGTAGTCTGAAATATTAATGGCTTCCGCTTTTTGAGCGTTTCCATGAAAATCTGTTAATTGCTAATCTATAGCATAGTATAAAGCCAGTAGGTGATCACACGACGCGCAGTTTTGCACTTTTACTGGAGACAAGTTTTACAACGACATGTCTTAAGCGTCACAAAAATCTGAATTGCCAATTAGACTTTGAATTCCCGGAATTCTTTGAGGTCCCGGGTTCGATCCCCGGTCGGGGCAGATATTTGTATGAAAAATACGAATGTTTGTTCTCGAGTCTTGGATGTTTAATATGTATTTAAGTATGTATTTATCTATATAAGTATGTTTATCCGCTGTCTAGTGCCCATATCACAAGCTTTGCTTAGTTTGGGACTAGGTCAATTGGTGTCAATTGTCCCAAGATATTTATTTATTTATTTATTTGAATTTTGTTAAAATCTGGAGATTGCCTACAGTCATATTTTATTGAGTAGCGTAATGTATACTATCAATAATAATATAATGGGCGAAAATCTTAGGAATCATGTTATAGGCGATGCGGCTAGCAACCCATCACTATTTTAATTCCCATGCTAAACCCCTGTCTACCCCGTAAGGGATAAAGACGTGATTTTATGTAATACCTACTATATTTTTCTATGTTTTTCTTTACTCCCAGACCAGCATGGAAGGATGGTATTATGTATAGATAGATATATCTAGTAGATTTCTAATGGTCACGAATCATAATAAGGTTGCTTAAAAATCGTCGTAGATTTAACGTGACAAATGTTTTTACGCTCACTGTACCCTAAGTAATACCTACCGTATTTAACTTATAAAACATGCTGGCTCAATGCCAAACACTGACAGTAACTAACGAGAAAATGGCACTTCACGCGTTCAAAATGCAAATGAAATTTATTTATTCAGCAAAAAACTTAACGCCTGCCGTGAAAAAATGGCAATCTCACTCGATTAGCGAATTGCCGCGCGACGATTTATTTCGGATTTTTTGCTGAGGTGTGTGTGTGGTGAATGTGCCTAACAATTCGTGTACTGTTTTGAAATCAAATAGGCGACAAGAATTATCAGGGGCTTTACTATAACGTCTTATTGTGATTCAATTCCAATTCAGTTTGCACAAAACCCTTTTTTCTTCTATAATATAAAAATGAATCGCGAAATGTGTTGGTAAGCGCATAACTCAACAACGCCGGGACCAATTTGGCCAATTCTTTTTTTAAAATGTTCGTTAAAGTTCAAAGATGGTTTTTACGGCGAGAAAAATTCGAATATTAATAAAAATATCCCACGGGAACGGGAAAAAGCGGGATTTTTCGTTGTACTGGTCGTAGAAAGCTGAAATTTGGCAAGTTGGTTCTTTGGGGAGTATAGAGAAGCTATAAGAGATAATTTCCCAAAATTCCTACGGGAACGGGAAAAAGGGGCTTTTCGTTTCCCACGAGAACGGGAAAAAACGGGATTTTTCGTTTTACTGGTCGTAGAAAGCTGAAATTTGGCAAGTTGGTTCCTTGGGGAGTATAGAGAAGCTATAAGAGATAATTTCCCAAAATTCCCACGGGAACGGGAAAAAGAGTCATTTCGTTTTACTGATTGTAGAAAGCTGAAATTTGGTATGTAGGTTGCTTGAAGAGTGTAGAGGAACATTAAAAGAGCATTTCCCGAAATTCTTACGCTAACGGGGAAAAACGGGATTGAAATACTCCTGGTACACGCGAGCAAAGCCACGGGCAAAAGCAATTTGTCAATAAATGAGTCTACGCGGACGAAGTCGCGGGTAAAAGCTAGTTGTCTAATAAAGATTTTAAAAATTCGGTTTGGGATCGCTCGTTGTCAGATCCATACTAAAAATGACAGCTAAACCTGAACTGAGTTGGTATTGAACCGCATTAAGACATAATGGTAAGGCCTCGTACATTCCAGACTGTATTTCCAGTCGACATGGTGTTGCACTCAGTTGTAGCTGTAGAGCTGGAGGCTTATTATCTAACTCGCTCGCAATCGCCATCGTGTTCATTTTGACAGTTCATGTATGGGCTGACAATTGGCATCGGAATCAGCTAGCTGTCACATTCATACAAGAACTGTCAAAATGAACACGATGGCGATTGCGAGCGAGTTACACAATAAGCCTACTGGCCTTATCCTTATATCCCGAAATTCGATTTTCGAAGTTCGAGCCGTTTCACTCTCACTAATAGTCATTCATTTGAGAGTGAGAGGGGCGGTGTGATACGAACTTCGAAAATTGAATTTCGGAGTAGCCCCCCCTAATATTTATGTGTACACTCGAGGCCATAAAAATATCGATACAACCATCATGTCAAATTATTAGATATTGTGTCACCAGTCTTATTGTTTAGGGCATAAAGGTGTATAGATGTTTTTGACGTATTGGTAACATACATTACCTACATGCCCTTGTTTGTACAGTCAACGTCATATTAGTCTAATCTAATTCAACGTTTTAATAATAAGGGTGCGACCACACCGCCACTTAAAAAACGGTGACGTTACAGAATCGCAACAAAATGTATGAAGAAACGGTGAGAAAACGTGACGCATACGACACGTCACTGCGTATACGCGGCGGTTTGGTCGCACCCTAATACTATATTATTATTACTAATAGGTACTAAAAAAGCCGTGGTAGTCTAGTGGTTTGACCTGTGGCCTCTCAAGCAGACGGACCCGGGTTCGAATCCCGTGCTCGCATCTCTGAGTTTTCGGAATTTATGTGCAAAATTACATTTGAAATTTACCATGAGCTTTTCGGTGAAGGAAAACATCGTGAGGAATCCAGACCAATCCCAATAAGGCTTAGTTACCCTTCTGGGTTGGACGGTCAGATGGCAGTCGCTTCTGTAGAAACTAGTGCCTACGCTAGGCACTAAATGTGATAAATTATGAGGTTGGTTGAGCCTGGCGAGAGATGACTATGATAGATGCAAGCAGTTTTGCTGACTTTACCTACTTTTTGTTCACTGTACGTACTTTACATTGTCATTCGTCCTACATGTACTAAATTTCAAGTCAATCGGACCAACCGTTGAAGAGTTCCCTCATGCGAAGACGTTCCTCGCCAGACCACCAGAATTTTACTACCAGATTATTAAATAAATAATAAATAAATAATAAATAATTGATTAGACCAGGGGCCCGATTTTTGAAAGCACATGTGTGAAAGTGGTGAAAAATTGTGCTGAATTTGAAATACGAGTAGCTTAGAAGATACTTACGGCTCTCATTAAACTAGTTTAATGAACAGATTTATACACTTTCGAGTGGTACTTTCGAGTGATGTGCTTTCAAAAATCGGGTCCCTGATGTGTTTTAGGCGAAATTGTCTGCTAGGCTAGATGCTGTTTAGACCAGTAGCGACGTAGACTGGTAGCTACTTAGACCAGTTGCAGATTGGACGAGATGCGTTTTAGACTAGCAGCGTTTTAGACCGGTTACAGCTAGTACCAGTTGCGTTTTAGACGAAATGATACTAGCCCAATTTTTTTATTTGTGCCAATATCGTTGCCGTCGTGATCACAGAATGCAAGGCATGGTTTTATCTTTCAAAGGAATCTGTTCCCCGTATGCTCTTACTATAGACTGTCGATTTTGAGGATCAAACTACCAAAGGGCGTCAGCTGAACCTGATAATACCTAAGTACATTACATATTGTTTGCTAACATTGTCCATGGTCATAGTATTTTATGCAACCGTTACAAATAATGACCCCCTTATTCATAAACGCTCTATAGGCTTCTGCCAACTTAGCAATCGTTTGTCCTTATCTGTGAAAGGTAAATGTCAAAGTGACAGATAAGGACAAACGATTGTTCAGTTAGCAGGTGCCTAGAGAGCGTTTATGAATAAAGGGGAGAGTTTTTAAAGGCCTAATTATGTACAGTTGCATTACATTACTTTATCTACACACACATCATAAGTACTCTAAGATGGATTCAGAAGCACTTGGAAATGACCAGCATTTTTTTTTTTTTTTTTTTTTTTACTAGGTTCTGTCTACCCCGTAAGGGATAAAGTCGTGATTTATGTATTTATGTATGTGTCGACTTGGCGAACGTTTATTTACGTAAATGGATCTTAATTTTTGTCATTTGTATTTATTTTTATTTTTGTACAATAGAGGGTAACATACCTACCTACATACAATATGAAGGATGGATGATAATTCCATATGTCAACAAAAAAGCTTAATACTACAAAATGAAAATTAAATAAAAACTTATTTTCAATATCAACATAATATTTTTTCAGTTACTACAAGTTATCAACCAGTAGGCTTATTGTCTAACCCGCTCGCAATCGCCATCGCGTTCATTTTGACAGTTCTTGTGTGAATGTGACAGCTGGCTGATTCCGATGCCAATTGTCAGCTCATACATGAACTGTCAAAATGAACACGATGGCGATTGCGAGCGAGTTAGATAATAAGCCTACAGGTATTGTAGTGAATCTTTTAACAGAGGCCTTACCATGACGTCTTAATGCGATTCAATTCAGACTCAGTTTAGGTTATACACCCCCTTGCAAAAAAAATGGGCACCCAATGGTTTAGTATTTTCACAAAAAAGCTTACTTTCTAAACTTTAAGGCGGATGCTCGCGTTAGCTTTCTAAAAGTCCCGTTAGATAGCGCTATAATCAATTTTGTTGGTTTTTTGTAGTTTTTAGAAGATTCTTAGTACATTTATAGATTAGGTACTAGCTGTTGCCTGCGACTTCGTCTGCAAAGAATACGTTTATCGCTATCCAGCGGGTATTTTCCGGGATAAAAAGTAGCCTATGTGCTATTCCTGACTTTTCTCTACTTATGTGCCGAATTTCATCCAGATTCGTTGGGCCGTTCTGACGTGATTGAGTAACAAACAAACATCCATCCATCCATCCATCCATCCATCCATCCATCCATCCATCCATCCATCCATCCATCCATCCATCCATCCATCCATCCATCCATCCATCCATCCATCCATCCATCCATCCATCCATCCATCCATCCATCCATCCATCCATCCATCCATCCATCCATCCATCCATCCATCCATCCATCCATCCATCCATCCATCCATCCATCCATCCATCCATCCATCCATCCATCCATCCATCCATCCATCCATCCATCCATCCATCCATCCATCCATCCATCCATCCATCCATCTATTCAACCATCCATCCATACTTTCGCATTTATAATATTAGTTAGATTAATTGATTTGCGCACACAATTTAATACGGCCGATTTTTTGAGACTACACTCAAAATGGTAATAATGCACCAATTCGGAGAATAGCTGCACAAACGCTGGTGTCACTAAAGGCCTTATACATATACTAGGTCTTACACACACATGCAAATAGGAGGCGCTAGCTGGTGGAAATTTATTGCAATACCTTGCTAAGCTGTTAGCGTAACTTTTCACGTTATATTTAGGTTTTTATATCGACTTTACTTTTACTAAAAATCTGTAAAACCAAGGTGCCCGATTTTTTTGTATGGATCTGACAGCGAGCCAACCTAAACTGAATCCGATTTAAATTGCATTAAGACGTCATCGTAACCCCCCAGAGTTTAAAATTAACTGCCTCGTAAGCATATAAAGCGACATCTGGCGGCCAGATCTGTGAACTCGGGTTAAGGACCGACGCCGGCGCTGGGTGGTCGATCGGACGCGGCGCAGATCAAATGGCGTGATTTTGTCTTTAATTACAAGCATTTTATTAAGAGGCTGACAACACCGAATTTTGTTGAAATTGATGTTATTTAAACACTTTTTTTAAGAAAAACTGCACACAAAAAAAATACAAAAAAAAATATAATGTTAATTTTCATCATAATATTTCAAACACGCTAGACGGGCTCGATACATAATTGAACAAAATCGGCTCGAAAGAAAATAATTGCAAAGATTGGTCTTAAAATCATCATTAAACGGTTCTATGTCGTTATTTTTTCGACGTATGAGTCTGCAATTAAAAACATGAAGTCAACATATTCATACCTAAACGGCTAACGAGTCATATTTCACAAATAATACATACTTTTGTTTATTTCTTATTATTTGTGTCTTATTTGCAAGATTTTAGACGCGCGCCAAGCTGCCGGAATAGTTTCTTCTCTTTCACTAACAGGCACGTGAACCGTATGTGTGAACAGTGGCGCTGCTCCAGGTCATTTGCTGTTGACAGCGCCTTAACTTGTATTATATGTTTATGTATGTACTAGCTGTTGCCAGCGACTTCGTCTGCAAAGAATTCGTTTATCGCTATCCCGCGGGAACTACGCAATTTTCCGGGATAAAAAGTAGCCTATGTGCTATTCCAGACTTTTCTCTGTCTATGTGCCGAATTTCATCCAGATCCGTTGGGCCGGTCTGGCGTGATTGAGTAAAAAACAAACATCCATCCGTCCATCCATTCATCCGTCCATCCATTCATCCATCCATACTTTCACATTTATAATATTACTAACTGTTGCCAGCGACTTCGTCTGCAAAGAATTCGTTTATCGCTATCCCGCGGGAACTACGCGATTTTCCGGGATAAAAAGTAGCCTATGTGCTATTCCAGACTTTTCTCTGTCCATGTGCCGAATTTCATCCAGATCCGTTGGGCCGTTCTGGCGTGATTGAGTAAAAAACAAACATCCATCCGTCCATCCATTCATCCGTCCATCCATTCATCCATCCATACTTTCACATTTATAATATTACTAGCTGTTGCCAGCGACTTCGTCTGCAAAGAATTCGTTTATCGCTATCTCGCGGGAACTACGCAATTTTCCGGGATAAAAAGTAGCCTATGTGCTATTCCAGACTTTTCTCTGCCTATGTGCCAAATTTCATCCAGATCCGTTGGGCCGTTCTGGCGTGATTGAGTAACAAACAAACATCCATCCATCCATCCATCCATACTTTCACATTTATAATATTATTATATCTAACTACTACTATAATATTAGTTTAATTAGAGATGGGTCGACTACTGACTTGCCGTCTAGTCGATTGTATTTTTTTTTTAAAGGGCGCATAAATGAAACCACGGTGACTAAATCAAATGTCTTCTAAAGCTATTATTGTAAGCAAGGTAAAAAAAAAACTAAGAAAATTTTGCAAAACCACTTGCTCGTTTGCCTTCCTATTCATATAAAAAAAAAGAAAAGTTGAAATCAAATGTAGCAAAATGCCATTTGACCCACAAGTATGCGCGAGTGCTGTCAATTAAGCGAAGGCGGAAAATTTTATCGGAACGGCTGCAGAAATAAAGCGAGTAATTGACGAGCGCACACAATGATCGGCAATGCCGAATAGTCGGCCGACTAGTATGTAGAAATCACTAGTACGTATGTAATGTAAGTATGTTTGTCCGGGTGGAATCATGCGACTCAATTTTGAAGTAGATAATTAATATCTTTAACCAATTGGGATTGTTCATTTTTTTTAACCCCCCCTTTTTATATATTTTTTAGAAAATATGGAGCACTTTAAGAAACTAATTTGAATATTTTGTCATTTCATGGCTTAATTTAATTAATATAATTGGTTAAAAAAATCAGATACGACTTTTCGTAAATTATATACGGCGGCTGAAATAGGCAATTTTATCACAATCCTTAAGAAATTAAAAAAAAAATAGTTGTCATAACTGTTGTGACTGTCATCTCAATGTCAAATATACTGTTTACCTTTGGTTTACCTACAAACATATTGTATGTTGCGTTAAATCCTGATCCTGATTTATAATGAGTTGAAAAGTTATGAATGTGGAAGTATGTGGCATTGTGTTTTGGTACCTACTTACATCGAAATGATCCTCGCAACAATATTGTGTACTTATAAACTTTGAAGTATTCAACATTTACTTCGCGACACCACTTTTCTCTTAAATCTGCTCGGATTTGTGCTAACTATTGTTTTGGAGCTGTTTTTAGAGTCATTATTTCAGGTTGGAATGAAGCGTTTTCTGTAACTTCCATTATTTCGTTTTAAATCGACCGACAATTTTAAGTTTTCAACAAAACAATATTTACTTTACTGACATTGGGTGACACTGATAACTAGTTGACATATAAATTTAATAGACAAACTCAATGACAAACTAGATATTTGCCGATTTATTTTTTGGAACTACCAACAGCCGCTCGGTAAAGTCGAATTAAGGTCAATCAATTTTTTTGCAAAATATCCGTAATCTTTGAGTATTTTTGAACGCCAGTAAGATAAAACTGTTCGCAAGCCCCATACTTCGAAATGGTTTTCAAATCAGGGTATGTTGTAAAAAAATGAACAATCCCAATTGAGCTGTAATTTTGCATACTTGAGTAAGTCAGATGACAATACAATAATCTGTATACACATTTCAGCGGGTGGTTGAGTCAGTAATTCAATAACCTGCTAAAGAATTTGTGTGTAGGGTGTGATTTAAGTTTGAGTTGAACAATATTGTTACGTTGCTAGAATCATACAAAAAATAATCTGGCCAAGGGTGAGTCGGACTTTTATACGGGTTCCGTATAATAGCTATTATTAAGATCGAGTGTGATTCATGCTAAACGTGGCCTTTAGGTCTAGTTACCATAGGGTCTGTCCACTCCGTAAGTGATATAAACGTGAGTGTGATAATAATAAAATAATAAATACACGTTTCTTGTCCCCACGAATCCTTTTTAATGTTGAAATTTTTGGGATTCCGTATATTAAAATGACACAAGAAACCCATATAAGATCGTCCCAAAAATCCTTAAAGATGGTGTCGTGAAAACAAACAAAAGATAATCAAAAAGGATGTATTGTTTGTTAATGTAAGTCCCCTTTTTTGCAAATCCAAACAAAATTCCGGCGCAAGTCACAGGTCACCAAAAAAAAAACATGGCGTCGACCCCATCTTGGATGCGCAGACGCACCAAGCATTGTATGGTAATTATACTAACAGACAACGCTAAAAGATCTTAAGACTCAGAAGAGTGAGATAGCAAATGGTTCCGGGTTAGAATTTGATTAAGGAATTAAGGATTTATTCAGTCTACCCGTGATCATGATGCATGCAACTGCGTCGGAATATCGGGAGCTCATTAAGGTAATCGCGGTTCATATCCCGTCTATAATATTTCGAATGAACTTAACCGTGAATCATTGAAAACTCTTATTAGAATTAAGGACTCTACATATCTCTTGATCTCGCTTTATTATTTCATTCCTACACACTTTTTCTGTATTGCGAACAGTTTTCTGAAAAAGTTCAAAAAACCGCGTTTCGGGACACTTTGGGGGGCGTGAGGGGGGGACGCGCACCCCGGAGGAGGGGGGAGAGTTGATAAATTTTGACTTCACCCCATAAGGTATCCCATAGATTAATGTTCTCCATATATTTTGCCACGTTTTGAGCTACTTTTACAGAATTACTATGACAGCGTTCCATGTACGAGTATGCTCAACAATTAAAGTGTTACTATCAAACTTACTGAACCCTAACCCACTATGGATCTTTTTACAGTAAATGTCTGACGTCACATTGAGTTGACTAGGAATCATTGTGACGTTAACTGTATGGTATTTTCATTCTTACTTGTCCTATTTGGTAAACAAAATTCTAACCTCAAAACGTCTCATTTTTGTTATTTTTTAACTATTTCATCGTAAATAAAGGAACTGGAGATAAAACATCAGCAAAATTATGTACAAAATATTGCCTCAGGTTTATTTCATAACATAATACACCTTATTCTTTACAAAAATTTGCACATTGAGGTTAGAATTTTGTTTACCAAATAAGACAGTTAAGAATGAAAATAGCTTAAGAAAGTGCTACCGAGAAGGGCCAAGAATCAATTTGTTCGATAGTTACACCTTTTCTCAAACTTACGGTTTATAAAATAGCGTGCGTTGAACCCCAATGAATTACACAAAACAGGGCTTCCCAAACTGTCGGGGCGTCGTGTCGTGACATTGTCCCAGGAGCGTGGAGCGCCGATTTGATTTCGTTGTTATTTATTTATTAGAGTATTAAAATTGGTAAGTATTTGTGGAGATGGGGTTGAGGATCTTCGCAAAAGGCAAAGTCCCAAGAGCGCACTGTACAAATAAGTTTGGGATATCTGACCCAAAATGTTGTTAGCTGAACAACTCGTCAACTCGTAATGTTACCGTAAAGGCCTAGAGGGTTATCGCGGGGTCATTGCCACCAGCTAGTGATAATGACCATCTGTTTTAGTGAATGACAATATTGACATCGAGGCGTCATCCTCTTCGTAATTTGTAAGTGTAAGCTTCTTCTCTTCCCGCGCAGATCCTCGCAGTCTTTTTATTCCGAATTCGGTACAATTTCAGTACGTTTTCGTCAAGAACCGTAATAGCTAGACAGTTGAAATTTTCACAGATTGTGTATTTCTGTTGCCACTATAACAACAAATACTAAAAACAAAATAATAATAATAATTAAGGGGGGCTCCCATACAAAAACGTGATATTTTAGCCCTTTTTCATGGCTACCATGGCCGAGCAAGATCTCGAGAACCGTAATAGCTAGACAGTTGAAATTTACACAGATTATGTATTTTTATTGTGGCTACAACAACAAATACTAAAATCAAAATAATAGTAATAATAATTAAGGGGGGCTCCCATAAAACAGAGTAGTTGTTGGCGTTTTAACAGAGTAACGTTAACAGAGTAGTTGTTAGCCTTTTTACTGGTACGGAACCCTTCGTGCGTGAGTCCGACTCGCACTTGGCCGGTTTTTTTTGTTTTTAAATAAATTATTATGCATATCATAGCACAGGCCCTGTTCCCACGCGGGTCCATTGCGGATTGGAAACTTCTCACACACCACTGAATTGCTTACCGATGTTTTCCTCCATCGAAAAGCTCACGGCAAATTTCAAATGTAATTTCGCACATAAATTCGTGCCTGTTTTAACTAACATTTAATTATGCCAGTTAGATAAAATTATAAAGCGCTTTAAGATGAGCCGACAAAGTAACGAGATGATATATCTCCGGATCCCGAACAAATTAATTTTCGCTAACTTTCTAAATTAACAGTCGTCGGTCGTAGAATTCAATCAATTTCTAACTGGCTCCCATTTGTATTTGCCAATTTGTTATCTTCTATGTCGACAGTAATTCCTCACTAATGATTAACATTTATAATTAACAAGGTTTAAGTATTTAATCGCTTCACTTCCGTCGATTTCTCTTGACGTCAATTATCACGCTTCGGATTGAGATGCTTTGAGCAAATATAAACGGACAATTAAAACTAAACATACTTGTTTTCTAAGGGCGTCAAAATGGCGTGAGTGTTTAGAGTTGGGGGGGTTGGCGAACGAATCTCACTCAATCTCATGTGGGAGCACGGATCTTGGCAAATTATGCCGCAATATTTTGAAAATGTTTTGTGAGCTTGGGATACGAGGAGGGGTGTCGAGTAAATTCTCAAGAAATCTCGCTGAAGGAAAAAGAGGCGTTTTCGCAAAAATGAAAGAAAAGGAAAGAAAGAAAGAAAAAGTATTACAATCACTGTAGTTAAAAAACAAAAACATAATAATATTAAAAGCTACGTAAATATTGTCGTAAAATGGTACCAACTCAGCATTTGCTGGCCTTACTCCAACGCTGGTCTTCCATTGAGGACGTATGTAAATGACGTATTTCTTCCTTGGCGCATTTTCAAAAATGCCATATGACGATAAGTCAAATCTCACGAAATCTCGCCAGGGAAAAGAGGGATTTTGGAAATACGACGTAATATTTCTTCCGCAGCGCATTTTAAAAAATGTCACGCCAGGTTAAGGACAGGAAGCGGCGTCGAATCAGATCTCGTCAGGGGAAAGGAAGGGTTAAATACCGGAACAGATTTATATACTTTATAAATGGATGCCTCGTCAAATTATTTACTGCTTATTTATGAAAATTGCTTGCTGTTATTATTATGTTTAATATTTTAAAAATACAACTCTGCAAAGACACTTAAAACACTTATAAGTATATCTATCTTTATTCTGGTAAACTCAAATCCTATTATAATAATCCTACGTAAGGTATTTTCATTCTTAACTGTCTTATTTGGTAAACAAAATTCTAACCTCAATGTACAAATTTTTGTAAAGAATAAGGCGTATTATGTTATCAAATAAACCTGAGGCAATATTTTGTACATAATTTTGCTGATATTTTATCTCCAGTTCCTTTACTTACGATGAAATAGTTAAAAAATAGCAAAAATGAGACGTTTTGAGGTTAGAATTTTGTTTACCAAATAGGACAGTTAAGAATGAAAATACCTTAATAACCATCTAACAATAGCTAGAAAAATCCTATCAGTGTTATCAGTCCAAGCAAATACAATCCACCCATGTGACCACAAGTACTTCAATACCAATAATACAAACACGTGTGCTCTCTTTTTCTCACACACCGTTTACCACGTGTGTGAAAGGGAGACAAGTAGCACTAATGTGAATGGAAAGCAGAATACTTCGATAATTTGCTTCGACTAGTCCAGGGACTTCTTTTTTGCTGGTAGTGATAGATTACTTTATTAAAGAGAAGCTTTATTATACTATATTAATAATCTACTACTACATATATTTACACTAATATTAGAAAGAGGATAGATTTGATTGTTTGTTTGCATTGAATAGGCTCCGAAACTACGCGGACCGATTACAAAAATTCTTTCACCATTAGAATCCTACGTCATTCCTGATGAACATAGGCTTTTCTGCGCGGACGAAGTCGCGGGGAACAGCTATAATTAATAACATAACTGTGGTCAGACTAACAGTGATTTTCAAATGTTAAACTAATCGTTGATTATGTATGTACATATGTATGTAGGATCGATGGCAAGGGCGCTCATGATCCTACTTGCGGGTACCCGTATTTTGGGAAAAAGATGCTCTTGATAGTAAAAATGAGAGGCGCAACTTATGATTACATTGCTTTTAATAAATCAACCCATCAATCAATAAGCTAATGTTACATCCAACACACGTTATTTTTAATTTAGTGTTATAGTAGATAGCACCACCCGGGGTAAGTACAGGGAGGCAGAGTAACAATGTACTTCGTATTTCCAGAGTACCGTGCATCAACCTAACACTATCCAGGCGTAGGTAGGTACAGGGAGGCAGAGTAACAATGTACTTAGTATTTCCAGAGTTCCGTGCATCAACCTGTATAGAGGGTGTATTAAACCCTTTGAGTAAACCGACTGGTTTGTCGGGAGCGAGTGCTCTTGAGTCGAGACTAGGCAAGACTGATGATACTGCGGCTACAAGCCGTATTTATAGGCAATCCCTTCCTCCACTCGCTGCCGACAACCCACTCCTATTGGCGGGCGGTTTGCCGCGTCAATTGTTTACTCAAAACTTAAATCGTAATACACAACTAAATATCATTTCTGTATACGCTAAAAACAATAAAATAATCGATCATTAATTATCATAACTAATTTACAATGATCTAATGACCAGTTTTAATATCAAAATAACAACTTTTAGTCAGTACATAACGGTTGTAGGGTATTTGAATCGAGTTACAAAAATAAAGAAATAAAAATCCTGTCTACCTTACATTTGGTTGACAACTGACTCCGACACGGCCAGAACTGACAATCACATGTCCTCATGTGGGCATGCAAAAAAATACAATCATGTAAGCAATGAATCGGCCTTTTAGACCCATATTAGTAAGAAACCGAATTTCAAATTACTTAGTTAAAACAGTATTGAACTAAACATTCGAAATATTATAAACGGGATGTGAACCGCGATTACCTTTATCGAGCTCGCGATATTTCGATACAGTTGTATGCATCATGATCACGGGTAGACTGAAGAAATTGCGGGTGGATGTTGTTTGAACAAAACAGTTGCAACGTCACAGAAATAAGTAAAAGCGCGGAGTCAAAATAGACATCCGTGGAGTCAAGATAGACATCCAAAAGCGCGGAGTCAAGATAGACATCCGTGGAGTCAACATAGACATCCAAAAGCGCGGAGTCAAGATAGACATCCGTGGAGTCAACATAGACATCCAAAAGTGCGGAGTCAACATAGACATCCGTGGAGTCAACATAGACATCCAAAAGCGCGGAGTCAACATAGACATCCGTGGAGTCAACATAGACATCCAAAAGCGCGGAGTCAACATAGACATCCGTGGAGTCAACATAGACATCCAAAAGCGCGGAGTCAACATAGACATCCGTGGAGTCAACATAGACATCCAAAAGCGCGGAGTCAACATAGACATCCGTGGAGTCAACATAGACATCCAAAAGCGCGGACGGAGTCAAGATAGACATCCGTGGAGTCAACATAGACATCCAAAAGCGTTATTACGTCTGTGGCGGTACAACTATCAATGTTTTCGTCATCATTATCGTCATCGTCAAACAGAAACAGGACATTTAGGTATTCTTTGCACATGATCATGGGCATGCTTATAAGTTCTATTACCAGGCAATAATTCTGTTATTTAACAAACATTGCAGGTAGTTGCAAATGAGCCAAGCATCTACCACCCCCAAGCTATACCAAAATAACAGCTGTCATCGCTTGAAGTTTCATAAAAGCAATAACTTTACGAGGGTACATTCAACAAAGTACAATTAACAAATGTTCGTAATCACAAAGGTTATCAACTATCATAAGTTTAGTCATTGTAACGACGCTCCGACATGGCCATCCAGTGTTACACACGTCCCCATGCATCTGAAATAGAAAACGAAACAGCACAATTTCCGTTCGGGCAATCCTGATTAAAACTAAAAGTAACAGGATTACTTTACTTGATACTTAATTGTCAATTGAGTGATCAATGACACACTGATTCATGACATCAGTTCAACACTACGATCACTTCAGTTTGAAAAAATGTTCAATAATTACAACAAACAATGGCTACATATTACACACTCCATTTTTCATTAATTTTGAATGTTCAGCTCGATCGCATCAAATTAAGACATCAAAATCTTTAAAACAATGAATCAATGTGAATAATTCTACCCACCATTATCACCACAAAAAGCAGGTACCTACAACCAATTTTATTGGAAACGATCTCAGTAAAGTTTTGACTATTCGACAGTTATAAACCAACAATGAAAACCACTTTTGTAGCAAAAAACAATCTGATCATTGTGAAGCATTGAAACATTGTGAAACACAGACGAGGTGGTCTGTGTTGCGAAATAATTCTCGTACACTTAGTACTCTATAAAGTTGTAGAACAAGTCGCACTCAGACAAATAATTAAGTTTAAGCTATCTTTAAGTTAATTTTGTATTGTACGTCCAAAATGGATAAACTGTCGATACTGTAATTTTGAAATGTGAACTTGTTTACAGTCTTGACAATAAACAAATGATTGATTGGTTGATAGTCAGCACAATAAACCAAGATGATTCGAACCACCTCCATCCGGTAGCCGAACCAACGGTCGCCTCCGTCCGGCAACAGTTACCGTGCACTCAATTCAGAGTTCAAACCATCGCTTACATCCAGCAATTATGTTCGACCACAGTCGTGGCCGCACGGCGACGGGAAAATCGTAGCCCGGTATTGAGCCCGGTACTTATACGCCTAAGTCTACGAATGGTTCGAGGTGTAAACAGCCTAAGACAAAGACACTATTCACAACTAACTATTGAAAATAGTTTAACCTGGTCCAAAATCACAAATTTATCATTTAATTAAAAAAAATTGTAACTAAAGATTAAAAAAAAAAACAATATTCACTCATCATATGGGCATGTTTACCTAGCAGTCGTTATTAATTGAATTCCATAACCTTGGTGACGAAAATTTTGACGAAAACCACTTCACACTCATTTAAACAAAATGAAAACGGCTCACAGGCAAAATTCATCCGTCCGATGTAGCAGAGGTCCACATGACCCTAGATCCGCACTAGCTGGAAGCACAGTCCGGGGCATGACAATACACGTTGGCACGACCCAACAGGCAAGATCTGGAAAATGCAAATACATCGCGTTTGATTGCTGTAAGACTGACAAATTTGATTCTGTCATTAAAAGAAGTATCAAATGAATACTAGAATAAGTTTTTGAATTGTTACTAACTCAATGACCCATGTTGGTCGGAAATAAAAGCTAGTATTATTATTACTATTAAATGAATCAACAATTTATTTTTCTTTTGTTTACTTTTACGGTTTTACCGTTAGCAATTTAATTTCTAAACGACACTGAAAATTAGCACACATAGAAAAATCCGAAAAGTAAAGCTTTAAAAAAAATGAACAAACACATGACCTTTTAAAATCCATGGAGTTAGGTGCTGTCCTTTCTAGTTTTCCACACAGTAAACCACGTGCACAGCACATGCACAGGAAACTCAGCAAGCCGCAGTAGCAGGAAGACTCCGCTGCAGAGTCACAGCAGGCTGACGTGGCTCGCGTCGGTCACAGCAGTCACATTTCCATCTCAATCAAAATTCTGACTTTCTTCACGTAGTCACAATTCCAACTCCGATGTTGTAGAACAGCGTGTCAATTGCGATCCCACTTCTGATGTAGGATCGATGGCAAGGGCGCTCATGATCCTACTTGCGGGTACCCGTATTTTGGGAAAAAGATGCTCTTGATAGTAAAAATGAGAGGCGCAACTTATGATTACATTGCTTTTAATAAATCAACCCATCAATCAATAAGCTAATGTTACATCCAACACACGTTATTTTTAATTTAGTGTTATAGTAGATAGCACCACCCGGGGTAAGTACAGGGAGGCAGAGTAACAATGTACTTCGTATTTCCAGAGTACCGTGCATCAACCTAACACTATCCAGGCGTAGGTAGGTACAGGGAGGCAGAGTAACAATGTACTTAGTATTTCCAGAGTTCCGTGCATCAACCTGTATAGAGGGTGTATTAAACCCTTTGAGTAAACCGACTGGTTTGTCGGGAGCGAGTGCTCTTGAGTCGAGACTAGGCAAGACTGATGATACTGCGGCTACAAGCCGTATTTATAGGCAATCCCTTCCTCCACTCGCTGCCGACAACCCACTCCTATTGGCGGGCGGTTTGCCGCGTCAATTGTTTACTCAAAACTTAAATCGTAATACACAACTAAATATCATTTCTGTATACGCTAAAAACAATAAAATAATCGATCATTAATTATCATAACTAATTTACAATGATCTAATGACCAGTTTTAATATCAAAATAACAACTTTTAGTCAGTACATAACGGTTGTAGGGTATTTGAATCGAGTTACAAAAATAAAGAAATAAAAATCCTGTCTACCTTACATTTGGTTGACAACTGACTCCGACATGTATATTAGAGATGATTTTTGATTTTTGATAATTTAGATTATTAGAGGCCGGTATTCTCGTGCCATTTTTGAGCTTTCATAGAGACTTCTTATTTATCGACTACCGATATTCATATTACATCTATACATTACAGTCTCAACATACTAAAGGAGATTAAAAATAGAGGTAAACAACGGGCGGTCTTATCGCTAAAGAGCGATCTCTTTGAGATACCCTTTGGATAGCCACCAACTTTTTGGTAAATTTCTAAACAGGAATTATAATAATATCTTATGAGGTTTTCGTGATTATTGCTTATTCAAATAAAACAAAAAACAGATTCTTCATTATGTCTTAATTTAATGTTTATTTGGGCTCTAACGGTACAATTTTACTTAAATCTAACAAATTTATATCTAATATTAACCAACAAAGACGCCACCGTTATTTGATACATAAATTTATGCGGGTCGGTGTATTATTTTCGTTTGGTTGCATATGTTTAGCTATAAGACCGCCTGTTGTTTACCTCTACTTTCAATGTTCTTTAGTATGTTGGGTTTTGTAATGTATCGATATCATTATTAATAACGGGAGTTGATAAATAAGAAGTGCCTATGACAGCTCAAAAATTTCACGAGAATTCCGGCCTCTAACGATATTATAAGGCCTTTTAAAATTATTCCGGAATATTTCAGCAGGTCATTTGGTTAGTTTTAATAAACACTTCTACAAAGATTTTTGAATCAGAAATTACGGACTATAGCTAGTAAATGCTTTAAGAGTTTTTTTTGTACATAATTATCAGCAGGGACCGGGGATCAAACCCGACCTCCAACGTCGTGGTCAGCTTCGAGCTGTCCAGTCCTCGAAAACTATTGTTACAAAAAATTTAATCTAGCACGACTCATCATCTTCCTAGCGTTTTTCCCGGCATTTGCCACGGCACAGTAAGCCTGGGGTCCGCTTTGACAACCTAATCCCAAGATTTTGGAGTAGGCACTGGTTTTTACAGAAGCGACTGCCATCTGATCTTCCAACCAAGAAGGGTAAGGCTTTATTGGGATTGGTCCGGTTTCCTCACGATGTTTTCCTTCACCAAAAAGCTCATGGTAAATTTCAAATGTAATTTCGCACAATAAATTCCGAAAAACTCAGAAGGTGCGAGCTCGGGATTCGAACCCGCGACCCTCTGCTTGAGAGGCCACAGGTCAAACCACTAGGCTACCACGACTTTTTAATCTAACACGACTATTACAAGTTAAATATTAATTCCAATTCAAAACTTGCCCTTAAACTATCTGAATGAATGAAATTAATTCCCCATTTGATTTGCCACCTCGCTCTTCTGATACTTAACATCCATTTGTCTCTATCAATTAGCGCTATGTCCCGACTTGTATTTATTAGATAAATTATAATAATACTCATGTCTGATGGTATTCGTGTAGATAAAAGTTATTGCAAGGTATTTTTAGGGGCATCACTTTTTTACTATGACTTGATTTTTTCTTCATTACGTCTCTCACTGCCACATCACTGCAAAGTTAGTTTTTTCTTTAGGTACCTATAAATTTCCGATGAAACAATGTTAGGTACTTAAGCCTCTCCGCCTCTGTTTATTTCAGATTAGGGCTGACTCTTTTTGAAGAGTGTATTATAAATTAACATGAACTCTGACCACATAATAATTATCTAATCTAACTTCTAACTAATATTATAAATACGAAAGTATGGATGGATGGATGGATGAATTGGATGTTTGTTTGTTACTCAATCACGCCAGAACGGCCCAACGGAGCTGGATGAAATTCGGCACATAGATAGAGAAAAGTCTGGAATAGCACATAGACTACTTTTTATCCCGGAAAATTGCGTAGTTCCCGCGGGATAGCGATAAACGAATTCTTTGCAGACAAAGTCGCTGGCAGGCAACAGCTAGTTAAAAATAAAATCAAAGAGGAACTGTCACAAAAAACGTGATTTCTTCCTAATTATTGCTTATTATATTATTAACATTTGTAATTTGCTATGAGCTTTTCGGTGAAGGAAAACATCGTGAGGAAACCTGCACACATCTGCGAAGAAATTCAATGGTGTGTGTTAAGTTCCCAATCCGCACTGGGCGCGCGTGGGAACTATAGCCCAAACCCTCCAATACACGGAGGAGGCCTATGCCATGAGGCACGCCGAATTTCGCGACAGTTTAATAAATAAATACAAAAATAAACGACAATAACAACAACAACAACAACAAAAACATGTATTTACTGAAATTGAAGCGAATTCGGAATAAAAAAGGCTTATAAAAAAAAAAATATTATTAACAACGGCATTTTTATCTCGTATTATTGAAAGAGTCAAGGAAATACAGTCATGTTCCACTCTACGTATAACAAAATTAACAAACAACTACGAGTATTATAAATATGTTGACCTCGTAAGGCCCAAGATTACTTTAGGATGTTTAATATTACGACCCAGCGTACTAATTAAAGGCACATATACTATAGACCGACCGCTTAAGTGAGTCCTCTGTCGCGCGGCACAGGGGCGCGGGGTAGGACGACAAAGGGGACCGAGAGGGGTGCGGGCGGGTAGTGCGCCTGCCGCCCGCACCTCTCATCGATATATTTATCGTTTTTTTTTTATTGTCAACATTCTTAAAAGTTCTCTGGATGTCCTAATAATTTCATACAATATTTATTCACTAAAAAATCATCAATGTAGAGCCAGTTTTAAATTGCGCAAAAACTGAACCATCACCGTAACAAAACCTCTCGACGTAGGTCGATGTACTTAAAATCGGCAGACATTACGTTACATAGCTACAACAATGTATAATTTACAACGTTTAATGGATTCATCTTTTGTTCGTTTTTGCTCCGCCTTTTTTGATTAAATTAGAGACGGCTTTGATTAATGATGTTTTTAGTTGTTTGAGACGTTATTGATTCTAATTTAAGTGTATTCTAATATAAGTGGGAGTAAAGTAATTTTTCGTGTAGCGGTCGGTGCTGAGCTCAGTATTTCTTTGACGTAAAAGCGACAAATACTATTTCAGTAAAAAAAATAGTAAAAATCGGTCCGGCAGTTCAAAGAG
The DNA here is from genome assembly GCA_963854515.1 of Pandemis heparana. Taxonomy (NCBI): domain Eukaryota; kingdom Metazoa; phylum Arthropoda; class Insecta; order Lepidoptera; family Tortricidae; genus Pandemis; species Pandemis heparana. The sequence continues at coordinate 3,727,826 of OY978026.1, read as the reverse complement.
TAACAACTCTTTTTCAAAATGATGCAAGGCATTTTTGCCATTTTTAGGGTTCCGAAGCCAAATGGCAATAAACGGAACCCTTATAGATTCGTCATGTCTGTCTGTCTGTCTGTCCGTCCGTATGTCACAGCCACTTTTCTCCGAAACTATAAGAGCTATACTGTTGAAACTTGGTAAGTAGATGTATTCTGTAAACCGCATTAAGATTTTCACTATAAATAAAAATAAAAACAATTAATTTTGGGGGTTCCCCATACTAAGAACTGAAACTGATTTTTTTTTTCATCTAACCCATACGTGTGGGGTATCTATGGATAGGTCTTCAAAAATGATATTGAGGTTCCTAATATATTTTTTTTTCTAAACTGACTAGTTTGCGCTAGAGACACTTCCAAAGTCATAAAATGTGTCTGTCTCTTACTGTTTTATTTGTGTAAAAAATGTGTTATCTCCTATCCCGGACTATCCATGAGCTATCCCAATCCGTATTACCTTTTATACGTTAGTTGTATACCAGACAAACCAACAAACTTGCACATCGATGACATTAGTCAGATGTATAGGGTAAAATTCTAGACTTCTAAAACAAATCAAGTTATGAACACAAAATATTTACCTTGCTACTCCGCTACTTACGTGCAAGATAACCAAGCTTGTGCGAAATATATACGTTTTGCATGCAAGCCCTCCCTCCATTACTGCCATACAAAACGCACACAAATCCCACAAACCTGATGGTGTTAGGATTAATTAAGTTTGTGTAACTCCTGATTCAATAAAATAAGTCAAGTTATTTTTGCGTTTTTGATTGCCTTTATATCTATAGTTATAATATAGTTAACTTTTGAATATGGAAAAATATCCAACTTCTCTTCAAGATTTCTTTTTCGGGCGAGTAAAAATGTTGTCAGCTGATTTTATCTCAAACGAGAAATATGTAAACTCGAACAGACGGATATAAAAGAGATAAGAATTCCACTTTGCATGCTTTCTTTTGTCTCTTTGCAATAGGTTATTTCAAATTGAAACTACTACCTACACAGGATGGAAAAAAATTATGGTCCCTGGGCCTGGAAGGCAACTTTCTACCTTAAATCTTTTAGTTAGCTCATTTTACTGAAAGAAAATATTCCTCTCATTTTAAAAAGAAACAAAACTGGTACCTACTAGTGATGTTCCGGATATCCGTATCCGTATCCGTATTCGCGGATATCCGAGGTAAAAAAGAAATCCGTATCCGTATCTGTGTCCGTTACTTTTCGAGCGGATATTTTACGGATCTTTTCAGGTGATTAGGTAGAATTAAAAAACTAATAAATTCCATTCAGACTATTTTTATAAGACATTATTTATAATTTGTATCAAAACAATACACAACCGTTATGAACGCGCCACAGTGGCACACTAAACCGTAACCAAAACAATAAATATTAAATACTATCCGCGCAATGCAAGTCAAAACATGTCCTGCGTGGCGTTGCGGCGAGCGTACCGTCAACTATCGTTTCAAGGTCGCGAGCGCTGACACTAATCGAATAAGAAAATAAAGATCCGTATCCGTATCCGTATCCGCGGATCTTGGCACTAAATATCCGTGTTCAGATCCGTATCCGCGGATATACATTTTTAGCGATCCGGCACATCACTAGTACCTACCTATACGAATATCTTCTAAGCTTAGTTTGTGTCACCCGTGAATCAAACTCCAGCTAAAAATTAAAAAAATAAACACTCGCTTTTTTATCGATAGGATTATAAAGAGAAAGATAATTAATTTATTCATAAGGGTTTTTACAAAAATATAACTAAGAACAAACTTTCCTTATAAATCTATGTTAGCCTGAGAACTAAGAAATGCTGTGTTTCAGGCTATAAGAGCTAAAAAATGGCTTTTAAATAAATAAACAATCACCAGCGATAAATAAACAAACAGATTTCACTAACAACAATAAACAAAGTATTAAATTAAAACTATGATAATTATTATCTTATAAATAATAACCTAAAATTTAAATCCAATAAAAAAATATTGTTCAGGATAAAATTTGTCACTTTAACTTCGTAACATAGGTAGGTAGTCACAATAAAATAAAATGATAATCTTTCTGTACCTACCTATTTTTTTTAAGATTCTGTAAAAATTAAATAAAATAAAATAAATAATTTTCTTCTATTCTATTCTATTTATATGCAAAATGAAGGGTTATTCACACTTTCGCCTCGCCACCGGCCGCACATAGTCGGTGCGTATTGTTATGAAGTCATGAATCAAATCGTGTGGCCGTAACCTCGCAATTAAGGGGTCTTAAGTTAAATGAGCCAAAGGACCACCAGCTCTGAAGGCTGTTTTTAATTATGACTCAGTAATCCGTAATTATAATACAAAGGGCCCTTGTTGAGGCTTGGCGGGACTTCTTATGACGGAACAGGGAATGTAATGGAGCAGACGTCATTTTTTGTGCGTAAAGCGAAATGTTGGTCGGCTTCCCGCAAGGTAGACGATCTGGTAAGGATTGCGGGAAGCCGTTGGCTGCGGGTAGCACAAGATGCAGATCCTTGAGGAAGGCGTATGTATAGCAGCAGTGGACGTCTCCCAGCTGATGATGGTGATGATGAAATTATTAGTAGCGTAAGATGTCAAGTACAAAAAAATTGCGTGACTAATAGACATATATTGCTGTAAGGTTTTTTATTTATTTATTCATTTATTTATAAGCCTTTTTATTCCGAATTCGCTACAATTTCAGTAAGTACAAGTTGTTGTTGTTGTTATTGTCGTTTATTTATTAAATTGTCGCGTAATTCGGCGTGCCTCATGGCATAGGCCTCCTCCGTGTATTGGAGGGTTTGGGCTATAGTTCCCACGCGCGCCCTGTGCGTGTGTTTCCTCACGATGTTTTCCTTCACCGAAAAGCTCATGGCAATGGCAAATTACAAATGTAATTTTCGCACATAAATTCCGAAAAACTCAGAGGTGCGAGCCCGGGATTTGAACCCACGACGCTCTGTTTGAGAGGCCACAGGTCAAACCACTAGGCTACCACGGCTTTTCTATATTGCTATATTGCTGTAAGGTAAGGTAATGTGAATATATAGGAATAGGTGAAGTGAAGGTGTTGGAGGAGCTAGTGTAGAATGAAGGAATTTCTATCCATCCAGTAAACAATGTGAGTATCTTTACTATCGATGTATTTGTGTGGTTTAACATCAGGAAACAATATTTGTTTTTAATCAGAGGCATATATGATCAGTGCAGTGCAGTGATATACACGCATCAGATCAAAGAGCTACTAGTGTATTATTTTAAATAATAATATATCGTCTTCAAAAGTTAATTAATCTAGATAAAAGACACCTTTCCAAACAAAAGAATTTTGCAAATTGCAAATTTGACTGTTGAAATTTTTGGTGAAGATATACAAAACATAACATATTTGTGTTGTCCTGTATTTACCTTTTTTATGTGTTTTATGTACAACTAGCTGACCCGGCGAACTTCGTACCGCCTAACAGTCAATGAATGTCGTGTAATGGCTCTGGTGGCGGAACCAATAATGGCAATTTCACTTTACCACTAAGGCAGCACAAACGCTGCTCGATTCAAATCAACGCTTGAACCATTTCTTCTTGCACGTCGAAGATTATCCCTCTGTTGATCTGTACGATAAGCTCGACGATTTCTCGTTTCTAACCTAGCCGTTTCACGGGCTGCCTCTCTTTCCTCTTGTGTTTGAGAGGCACGAATTAAAGCCCTTCTTCGCTCCATACTAACGCGGCGCTCTTCTCGTGCAATGTCTCGTTCTTCATCAGATAATTGACTCGCGATGTTCCGTTGCCTAATTGCAGTACGACTTCGCTGGGAAAGATTAGATCTTCTAGGACGTGGCATTGTAACTAATACTAATACTAAATATGTACTCGCACAAAACCACACAAAACAAACAAATATAACAGTAGCTGAACTTTCGTGACATAGACATTGATTGACAATAGTTTAGATCATAGACTACTACTTTGGATACTGCACTTTTTAACCTTTGTAATATATCTTAGAAAATCATAGACAACATAAAAAGATATTTACGCTTTCGATAACTTAAATAATAAATCTTAGAAATTGTTTTCGAAAATAGAAACTTGAATTTACGCAAAATAAAGTTATGAACGCACGCGTAAATGTTAACCATTTGTCATTATTTTTGAACGCACGCATAAATATTTGAGGAACTTCTATTCAAATCTGCTTAATACACTTTTCAACCTTTTTAATTGATTAAAAAAAATACAGACAAAAGTTTATCCACCCTTTTTAAATAGTTTACACAAAATACATTTCTGAACGCATGCATAAATGTCAATCACAGTATTTGACAGGATGACAGGAGGAAAACAAAAGTTTGACAGGTACTAAACAAAGGTACATTTTCATTTTCATAATTATGTATTCGTCAAGTTTTCATTGTTTTTAAAATGTATTCTGCTATTCAGGGCGGAGACAAATCCAACGAAACAAAAACCATGAAAATTGATCCAGCCGATCTCGAGTTATAAGTGTTGTAACAAACCCGTCTTTGTTTTATATATATAGATAAAGAGTTATACATACATACATACATACATAACACACAAAACTTCTTCTTTTTTGAACGATACAATAAAACTTCTTTGCCCAAATTTATAAAAAAGTCGACTCCACGGTTCAGTGCTGACTTCCCGCCCGGTTGCCTATCGAGTGTCAGCGCATTAGGGTGTTGTTCAAACACTGATCCAGTTCGGAAACAGTTTTTTTAGTAACACTAGCCACTGGGGTTACGTGAGACACAAGTTTAGATTTTTCAAGCACAAGCGATGAGCGGATACAGTTACAAAAAACGCTATGTGGTCTCCAAAATTGGAAACGTAACGTCTTAAATTCTATCTAATTTGAATCGTTTAAAACCCAAGCTTAGGTTACGCTTACCCTGACAATTTACTCAATGTACATTTAATTCTATATTCTTAATGCTATACGCCATGAAATGAGCGCATTTCGAGTTTGCTTCTCTATTCACACATAGCGCATGGCATAGTGGGTAGCGCTTTCGCGATCAGTCTGATGACCAAAGTTCGAGTTATGCAATTTGCATTTACTTAACAGAAGACTATTGAAAGAACATTACTGGAAAGTAAAATGCCGAATATGGTAGAAATTAATCTTTCAAATCAATTCTACTCAACTCATTTCAAATTCAGCACAATTTTTCACTAACTTTCACTGTTTCAGCATTTGGCTCACTGACAAGAGCGTGCTTTATTGTGTCGCGCGCAAGATAGACTACCTACTCGTTTGTTTCTAGAACAAACGGTAAGAAAGAGACGGGTAGCCTTTTTTTATATGAATAGAAAGGCAAACGAGCAAGTGGATCACCTGATGGTAAGCGACACCACTGCCCATAGACACCCGCAACTCCGGAGGGATTGCAGATGCGTTGCCAACCTAGAGGGCTAAGATGAAATGCCTCTTGTGCCTGTAATTTCCCCGGCTGTCTTACTCTCCACACCGGAACACAGCATGCAAGCATTGCTGCTTAGCGGCAGGATTAGCGAGTAAGATGGTGGTAGCTATCCGGACGGACCTTGCACAAGTTCCTACCACCCGCAAAGAGCCTGTCTCGCGCGCTCTCATGTTAGCCGTGCAGTTCAAAAGATCTCCGATTTTTATTCCTGTGAGTCTGTGCCATGCCACTATTTCCGCTTCAGCTTATGACTTACAGTGAGTCAGTGTGTAGTGGCCGGTTTTAGTTTACATTGCGCACGCGCCACGGTCCCCTTTCCGGCCGAAACACGATCATAAACGTGATTATTGATACTTCTTGGTACGGATGGACGCTCGGTGTCAATCGATGCAGTTCAGCTATTTTTCAATAGATGGCGACACACATTTAGATTAAAATATCTATGTGATGGTTTTCCAGAGATGACAGATAACTAGTTTTTATAGACTTTAAAGTGAGAAATAGTGAGATTAAGTATTGAAATAAACGAATCATCAAGAACCTCCCATAATAGAGTGGAACAATTGACGACACAGAATCTAAGAGAGTGCACCGGAAACGAATTAGAATGAAATTTGTGAGAAGGTTTTCTGTAAGCATTTTTTGTTATCATTACTCGTAGGTACTAATTGAAATACGTTTACGTTATTGGCAAATTAATTAAAAAGGTTGTAGTAGAGAATTAAGCCAATAACGTAAAACCATCTTTCCGCTGCTTCTTGTCACTTGCACTCTATAGATCGTGAGTCAGTGCGCAGCGGTTTTGGTTACATTACAGCGCAGCGCGCACGCGCCACTTTATTTTATTGCTGAAACCACATTCATTTGATTGGTAAATTAAAAAAAACACCGAATTATAACTCAAGAGATAACATGCGCTCGATAGTCCTTTAAAATTTGAATATAATTAAAACTACGTCAATTAAATATGTATTCACGAGAAACTAGATACAATTTAAAACAACAATTGCCCGTGATTGCTAAATCCTATCGAACTCTGTGACTTTTGTAGCCACTGGCATTCGTACATGGCGTAGTTCCAATGCCGTTCCACAAACGTTAATTAAAACAAAACAAACATCGCATTTCCTCTAAACAACGCTACTTAAATGAAAACAGAAAGTGCATTTTACTATTTACACGCTTGCATGGTGATGGTGAAAGAGCGTTCGGCGTCTCAGCGTGGCTAGACAGTGACATACGTTCTGAAGTGTATCGATGACATTACGCTTGTCTGTAACATTTTTTAAAATGGTTTTTTATAGGCTTATGTCAATTCTTTTAGCGTACATATGAGATAAGATTTTGTCTATTTTTTGTGAATGCAAATGCGACGGCTAGATAGTCTAGTTGTTACAGAACTATGAAGCTTGAGTTACCATGACTGATCTCCGATCGGGGCAAACAATGTATGAAGAGTACATAATTTTTTGTTGAATCTTGACTATTGGGCTATAGTTCTGAAAGGTGCCTGTGCCCGGCAGTGGGACGCATGTAGGCTGGAGATGATGATGATTCTTGATTATTATCAGTGAATTTTGTTCAGTGTTGTTTTCTTTTAGTTTTATTTTAGTTGCATGAGTTTTTTATTTCATTAATTTAATACTTTTTCATGAACACTATGTCACATAAAAGGCTAGTCAAACGGGTTACTGTCCCCGTACACACTAGGGGGATTACCGAGATATTTCCATCCTAGTACTAATAGTTTCCATTTTTTTTTAGTGCCTAAGATGCCTCTTGTGGTAATCTAACTAATATTATAAATGCGAAAGTATGGATGGATGGATGGATGGATGTTTGTTTGTTACTCAATCACGCCAGAACGGCCCAACGGATCTGGATGAAACTTGGCACATAGAAAAGAGAAAAGTCTGGAATAGCACATAGGCTACTTTTTACCCCGGAAAATTGCTTAGTTCCCGCGGGATAGCGATAAACGAATTCTTTGCAGACGAAGTCGCTGGCAACAGCTAGTATTTCCAATAAAATTAACACGTAGCTAAGCAGCGTCTCTTTTAACAGAGTGATCTAGCTTCGTGTTTGTAAGCTGCGTGCTAGTTTCACAGAAACTGTCCTGAGCTGAGACGACGACAGATGCATCCCGGAACAACGAGAACTCAAAGATGTTCTAAATGTTACCCTTTATTTGACGTCGATAAAATGGGGGAATGACTCGAAGCAACATTACATACCAAACATTAAACACGTATCCCTTCCCGATGGCTACAAAATTTCCAATATCGAAAATCTGAACATTAACGTAATTTTTTTTCTTCAAATTTAATTTATTAGCAAAATTCAAAGCAGTAGAAGTTTGTAATGAACGGAAAAATTAGTATTCTCTAGGACTAGTCCTATTATATTTTATTGAGCCAGACTGAACTAAATACATTATTATTTTAAAACCGCAAATCTCCAAAAATATTGACCGAAATATCGTTATTCATATTTTCATAAATATTATATTTTCGATTTTTTTTTTCACTATCGTCATCGGTCGATCTGTCTCCGCCCGCGACCAATCACACTTTACACTTTATTTTCGAGTGTCCCTTCACAAAGTTAAGCAGGAAAACGGCAGATCAATAAGATCCTCTCGACAGATCCTGTAGCATAGTTACCTGAAGTCTAATCCTACTACTATTATAAATGCGAAAGTTTGTGACGATGTGAGTGAGTGTGTATGTTTGTTCCTTCTTCACGCAGAATCGGCTGGACGGATTTGGACAAAATTTGGAACGAAGAGAGCTGGTACCCTAGATTAACACATAGGCTACTTTTTATCCCGAAAAATTGCATAGTTCCCGTGGGATAGCGATAAATATAAGCACTAAGTGCTTATAAGTGCTTGCACTGCTGTGTTCCGATGTGGAGAGTAAGACAGCCGGGGAAATTACGGGCACAAGAGGCATTTCATCTGTCCTCTAGGTTGGCAACGCATCTGCAATCCCTCCGGGGTTGCGGGTGTCTATGGGCAGTGGTGATCGCTCACCACCAGGTGACCCACTTGCTCGTTTTCCTTCCTATTATCAACAATACTGTACGACAATACTGTACAGAGCGTCACAATCGAGACATCACTCTCTAGGCAGATGTTTATTACGAATAAATGAGTATGAGTATTCACATAAAAAAAATATATATATATGTCAAAGGTCGTAGCTGTCTAGAGTTGCGACGTTATATTTGTTGCAGAATATACTCTACACTGTCACTATCAACATTCTTAACACTAATTCAACGCGGACGAAGTCGTGGGCATAAGCTAGTATTTTATGAATTTAAGTAGAGAACTTAAGTATTCTATTGAATCAGGCGGTACTTTGCGGTGGTCCATTTCAATGAACACATAATATTTACCTTGCTACTCCGCTACTTACGTGCAAGATAACCAATCAACGCGCGTCAGTGTTTGTGTGGTGATAGGATTAATTAAGTTTGTGGGATTTATGTGCGTTTTGTGTGGCAGTAGTGGTGGGAGGGCTTGCATGCAAAACGTATATATTTCGCACAGGCTTGGTTATCTTGCACGTAAGTAGCGGAGTAGCAAGGTAAATATTTTGTGTTCATTAGAGAACTTAAGCCATACAATAGATAAATAACCAATGCCTTCCTGCGATTTACCAGAGCGCCCGTCCATTTTACAGGAGGCTTTGCCTGCTGTGCTCGGCCGCAATTTGCGACTTCTTTAAAAGTCGTTACCGAAGTTGACAGACCCCTAATTGGACTTTGCAGTACTTAATTTAAAACTTGACACATGCACACAAACCACTAAATAGCTCAAGGAACGTTAAACCCTACGCCCACTAGTACTCACTATGTAGCTGCTCGCAATCAGTGGACGTAAAAGGAACTAGACTAGACAGCACGTCTAGTCTAGCACAGGAGAGAGCGAGAGCTGTGTCGCTTCGTCTCTTTCTGAAACGAACAGTAAAAAAAACCGGCCAAGTGCGAGTCGAACTCGCGCACCGAGGGTTCCGTATCATTATCTATAAATATCTACAAACCAGTGTAAGCAGAGCCCTGCTCCAAAGCAAAATGTACGCAGTGTGGGGTCACTTTATATTGGTCATGATATATATAGATATACATACATATTTAAGGTTTTCGCAATTATTCCTTAGGGTGCGACCACACCGCCGCTTAAAAAACGGTGACGTTACGGAATCGCAACAAAATGTATGAAGAAACAGTGAGAAAATGTGACGGATACGACACGTCACTGCGTATACGCGGCGGTTTGGTCGCACCCTTAATCTGTGCTATAAGACCTACTTTCATACCAAATTTCAAGATTCTGAGTTCACGGGAAGTACCCTGTAGGTTTTGATTCCCTTGCGAGTTTCGAAAATTTGCGGCATAAATGGCTGCAACTTTTGATTGCGTTGGCTTAGAAGTTTGATTTTTTCACAGCTCCAAGAGGCAGTAGACTTGAGTATTTGATATAAATTTCAGCTTGATACCTTCACTCGTTTCTGATTAAAAGGGTCTTGACAGACGGACGGACGGACGGACAACAAAGTGATCCTATAAGGATTCCGTTTTTTCGTTTTGAGGTACGGAACCCTAAAAAAAGACGGGGAGTCTACGCACGCTCTTGTTAGCCGTGCTATTCGTTTTTACGCGCGAACAAGACATTCTTCGTGATTTATGATGCGAGAATTAAGAACGGCCAACGACGACGAAGACCAAGAAGGCGATGGCGGGACGATTTGGACGCGTATATGGAGGAACGGCCTGACATTGCGTCGGACCGGGAGTTGTGGAGGTCGAGAGGCCTTTGCCCAGCAGTAAGACACCACAATGGGCTAATTAAAAAAAGTTAACTTGAAATTAGCAATTGACATGTTAATCGCTATCCCGCGGGAACTTTGCAATTTTCCGGGATAAACAGTAGCCTATGTTTTAATCTGGACTACACTATCTGTGTTCAAAATTTGATTCAAATTTGTCCAGTCGTTTCAGCGTGAAGAAGGAATAAACATACTTACTCACCCACATCGTCACATCGTCACAAACTTTCGCATTTATAATATTAGTAGCACCTTAGGGAACCTTAGGGATTTTTTATTGTTATTGATGGTATAGTTGGAATTGTAGCAAACTCGTCGGGTTAAAAGCTGTAAACTAATAAATAACATTCCCCTGAAAACAATAAGATCAAGTTACTTATTACCGTACTAGCTGTTGTCCGCGACTTCGTCTGCAAAGAATTCGTTTATCGCTATCCCGCGGGAATTTTCCGGGATAAAAAGTAGCCTATGTGCTATTCCAGACTTTTCTCTATCTATGTGCCGAATTTCATTTTGATTCGTTGGGCCGTTCTGTCGTGATTGAGTAACAAACAAACATCCATCCATCCATTGATCCAAACTTTTGCGTTTATAATATTAGTCAGATCATTTTTGCGATTTTTATTTTTAATAATTCCCGTTGATTTATGGCAACTCTGCAAAGAAGAAACATCGGTCTTCTCGGCTAATTTCGGCTTCGTAGAGCGTTGTCTTGCTCTAACTTACGTGACACCAATTGTCTCTTTCCAAAAACCGAAATGCAATCTTTATCGCCGGGTGTAATTATCGTATTTGAGCGGAACCCTCCATACGCGAGTACGTACCAAATCAATAATGCTGTAACCCAATAGTAATAGTTCTACATCGTGTACTATAGTCACAAAGCGTTATTTTATGCTAATGTAGATAAAGACAATAGCAATCAGCGGTGTGTTCACCCCACCATGTAATATCCGGTTGGAATATATTTTGTAGGTACTGTGTTCTTCATTACGTTACAAACCTGCCAGGTGCGAGTCGGAATCACGCACTGAGAGTTCTGAGCCTCTAGTGTAAGTTTTCGCATATAAAAACGTCTCTAACGCGTTCACGTAAACGTCTCAATTACTATGGAATAATTGGCAGCGCCACTTGCGGATCGAAACGGCAACAAACAGTTCTCGTAGTATTTGACATTTTAACGCAAACGCGTTCGAGATGTATTTTGTGACTGAAAACTTACACTAAGCGTACTGAGCCTTTAGTGTAAACTTTCACACGAACAAACGTTTCGAACGCGTTCACGTATACGTCTCAATTACTATGGAAAAATTGGCAGCGCCACTTGCGCATCGAAACGGCAACAAACTGTTCTCATAGTATTGGCATTTTAACGCAAACGCGGTTGAGATGAGACGTGTTCTGTGACCGAAAACTTACACTAAGCATCTATGCTTATCGTGAGTTGCGTTAAGTTACGTGGAATTTGCAAAATGTCAACTATGAGAACAGTTTGTTGCCGTTTCGATCCGCAACGGGCGCGGCCAATTTTTCCATAGTAACTAAGACGTTTACGTGAACGCGTTCGAAACTTTTTTGTGCAAACTTACAGTAGAGGATGTTATTTTTAAACTTTCTTTTTATCGCCCGTAATTTTACTTTATTTTTCAAAGAAATCGCACGGTATCTCCAACTAATAAGATGCGTTCTAATTCTGGACATAGGCCTCCTAATGAGAAGGCTTGCGCTATAGTTCTCACGCCAACTCGCGGATTAGAAACTTCACGCACGCCATTGAATTGATTCACAAGTGCGTCAGCTTTTCTCACGATGTATTCCTTCACCGAAAAAGTTACAGCAGATTTCAAATGAATATCAGTATACTTCATTTAATTTAGAATGAGAAACCACAATAACATTATATTGCGTCTGGTCATTTTTAACTTAGGAAATAGTACAGAGCAATAGTTTGGCAGCCGCAAAATAAAATTGTTTTAATGTCACTTTATTTGCGTGTCGTCAATTGTTACTCTAGTACAAATCGTAAAGAGATTACACTTCACGAGCCGCAATATAATGATGTTGTGGTTTCTCATTCTAAATTAAATGATAGTTATTCCATAAACTTGAGCTCTATATAGAATAACATTGCGATTCAAAAGATAAAGGCTTGTACTTTGTATCAAATGGACAGATTAACTTGGTTGGGAGGGGAAGGCCTAGACGGACGTTCCGGGACCAAATAGGAGACCTTTTGAAAAAAGGTCAGGTCAGGAGGAGTACCCGAAACCAGCGAGCATGATAAAGCGAAAGAGGTATGTCAGGATCGGAACAAAATAGTCTCTGCCTACCCCTATGGGAAAGAGGCGTGACGGTATGTATGTATGTGTGCAGTATATACGTATACGTACAGCTTTAAAGTAGTTTGATTTAGTAGACCCCTCGGGTTATTGTCTAACTCGCTCGCAATCGCCATCGTGTTCATTTTGACAGTCCTTGTATGAATGTGACAGCTAGCTGATTCCGATGCCAATTGTCAGCTCATACATGAACTGTCAAAATGAACGAGATGGTGATTGCGAGCGAGTTAGACAATAAACTTGCTGGTTAAGATGTAGAAGGTACTTAAGCCTTATCGCTTCAGAACGATCTCTTCCAGTTAATTTTTGGAAAAAAAAAGAACTGCTTAAAATGGTGCAATTTATGATTAAGTATGACATTTATGACAGGATATTTTACACTTATGGTCTTTTTTGTGTAAAAACTGTATAGTTAACGTGACAAAACTATCTAATAACATTGCTGTTGTTAGTTATCTGTGTCTCCTATCAACTTGTCATTCATTCATTATAGTTACATAGTTAGGAAGGTACATTTATTGTACCAAAAAAAACACAGGGTTTTATCTTTACTCATATTTGTTAATTTTTTTACAAAGTATCATCGCGTTATCTTAACAGCCTATTCTTAATTCAATTAACGTTATCTTTTTTATTTGACTGTACGATAAACAGTTGTTCTTGGGATGAGACACAACTCTATATTTAGATGCTGACTTAACTTTAGCTAAACTTAGGATCCTTTCCTACAATGTATGATTCAAATGTATCAAGTAACTAAAAGATACAATGTATTGCAGTTGTAACAATAAAATGAATGAAACAACCGGCGCGAATACGCGACCAACACAAATAAACAACATAAGGCACTAAACACATGTTCAAAAATCGTAAACGCGCAAAAGTCGCGTCGCTAAATTGTCGATTTTTAAAGTTATCGATAAGGTATCGTTTTTAGGACGTGCCATGCCCCCCGCTTAGTCGAGTCGGCGTGCGATCAGTTGGCCTCAAGCGCTCGCGGTGTGTGCGTGTCGATGCGCTCGCGCACGTTCGTTCACCCCTAGCCGATCGTCAGCTGTCAAATTTGACGTTTCGTAATCGTAACCACGACTACATTGTAATCAAAGTGCCTTAAAACCAAGTAACTTGAGTTACTGCGTTTTTGTATAGAACTCGCGATCATTATTTGGCGTGCCAGTGTTGTGTTAGTGATGATTTCTGATTGTATCGTGTGCTGTGTTTTGTGTAAACTAGTTTTGGTGTTTGGTGGTGATGTTGTTATCATGTAATGTCGTTCGACGCTGATATGTCTATAATTAGCGAGCTGAGATGGCTGCAGGACGAGGAGTTGTTCGCTCTTTCGTTACAAAACGGTAGGTTTCATTCATGTTGACGATCCGGTTTTATTTTTCTGCCAATGTCGTTGAATTGTAAGTGTGCGCCTTAAAGTGTCTACCGAGGCAAATCGTAAGTTACCACTAAGCTGGCAGAGTTAATTACTTTACGGTTAGACCTTGTTTAGTGCCGTGGCAACAACTTTTAGCTTCTAGAGTTCGCAACGAAACCATCTTACAAACAAAATAGCAATATACACAATACCTAAACAAAAATACCGTATGCGCCACTTCAAAACTTGACTCAAAAATACTTAGCAAAAATGCAGTAAGTGCACCGAATATTTACGTTTGCGAAAAAAATTTAGTACGGATGAAACTATCATGAGTGTAGTTACAGTATAAGGTCACAAGTGGGTTTTGGTCAATATTGTCGTATAATGCCGAGGATGCGTGTGTGCACAGTAGGTAAGTAGGAAATAATGCCCAAGGTGAGCTAGATTCTTGCCGGCCCGCCTGTTTGTTCGCCCAGAGGACTTTACGAGACGCAATATTGTCAAGTAGTTGATTATAAACATTGATGACTGGTAGGTATATTGAATAAGGAATATACGCCTTTAATGATAATTATTAAATAAATAAAATACACGGGTCACTCACGTTAAAGTAGTATGTCCGATACGTTTCGAATCAACCCATAGTTCGTTTTCAAGGTAAGCTTAATTAATTATAAATAATGTCTTCAAGGATATTAAATTGAATATTCAAGATAAGGATTCAACATAGTAACTTATTAAATTTGTTAAGAACATATTAAATTGTATACTTACTGGCATAGTAACTAATTATGGTTACTTATTATAAAAAAAAGGTTACAAAATTATGTTAGACGCTTACATACGTAAAACATTTAGTAATAAAATTACTGTCAACTGGAAACATGATAGAAATATTCGTCGAAATGTTATCGTAACGTAACCCTATTAATATAACACTTTTTGTCTATTACTATTTACCAAATTATCATACTTGTTTAATTTCTAAACGACACTGAAAATTAGAACACATTGAAAAATCCGAAAAGTAAAGCTATAGCCGGTATACATACTTAAAAAAAGCTGAGTAGGTTAGGTATAGGTACTTGCTGTGCGTTTTTTCGAAACGAAATATTTCCAACTCAACATTTCTAATTGGTAGCACGCCGTTAAGCCTCTATCCAATTCACTATTGTTGTACAGTCGGTGCTATTTCTTTGATAACCGTAACACCCACGTGCCTTCGTTAGGATCCGTTCACAATTAACAATAGACTACACAAATTCTTTTTAACGCCGTTCTTGATTTGGAAAACAAAACACTGTAACAAAAAGTCAAAAGACTGTAACTGTGAGCTTGCTGTCAGACAATTACGCTATTTACGCCACATCATGATTATAATATTATTTGAAATACTGAAGTTTTACCATGTATCATGTCTTTATTCTTTACGGGGTAGACAAAGCCTAAGGTGACAAGACCTAAAGGCCACGTTTAGCAAGATTGTGGGCGTGAGATGGAAAATGGAAATTTTGTTATACAACGATATCAACTTAAGTACAAGTCTCATGTTTCTTAAAATGTGACATAAAGCTAAAGTTTCAAAATATAAAGTATCATTTCTTAACTTTAAAAAGGTTTGATTGTTCGATTGGAGAACAGTTAAACTGTATCAATGCGCTTTTACCAGGTTTACTTAAAACGTAATTAATATTGAGCAAGGTACATACTACACATGTATTTCCAAACATACAACCTTTTCGCAAAGTAAAGTCACCAGTTTGACATTTGAATATCGTAATGTTTAGTTTTTGCTCTTGACATTGGTTTTTTGCTCTCTCAATAAATATTACGAAATCCAAACATTATGTTGGTATAACGACAACTTAGTAGATTTTTAATTTTAGAACCTGTTATCAAGATAGAATTCAACTCAATAAAATAAACTATCGAGTCTTTGGAATTGAAGTTGCACTTATCCGCGAGAGGTAAAAGATTTAATGGTAGCCATTGTCGTCTTGACAAATAAACTGTTAAGTTTAAGTATAAACACAGAGACTGCAATAAAACATCTTGTCCTTTAAAAAGACGAACTACTTTACCTGTTTGAGCTCAAAGTTACTTGAAGATGCTGTAACTAACCGTTACTAAAATAGTTCTGTTCATCCTAACACTTCAAACTACCTATAATTTTGAATTTTAAATAAGACTCCATACAGTTGATATTTCCTTCAGGTCTTCAACGCAATTGAAACCCTTTCATTCTAAGGTCACGCATTAGTAACGATGATGACTAGACCACTAAGCCAGCTTCTGCAATCATAATAAAATTGTACCTAAACCAACATTAGTATAATTCTTAAGCGTAGTAAAACAAGGTCCAAAATTAAATAGCGATGATTTCCACAATTACACACTTATTTCTAAGTATACTTGACTCGCAGCTATGTTTTTGGAATTGGCAGCGTAATATAGAAAAAAGGCGGTCTGTAGTTGGAGTTGTTACATCTCGACGGAAGAAGTCCGGTCCAAATCGCAGCAAAAACGCCGTAATTATTTGTAATAACAAAGTATGTTAGTTACACGGTTGTGAACACTAAACGGAAGGTATCAATTTGAAGTAAGATTACACAGACCGCCTGTCTAGTCTGGGAGAATAAAAATAAAAGAAAGCCTAAATGGGTGTGTCTGCGTCTGGACAGAACAATAAAGACACGTTCTGAGTATTTGAAAGTATGTACGTGTAAATGCTGTAACTGTAGATAGCCGTTATGTTTTTGTTTTTTAATCAGTCGATGAAACAAAACAACCGCTTTATTGGTAAGAAACAAATTTTGGTTAAGTACCCGAAGTTAATGATGCTTTAAAACAAAATGATGGTGAACAGCCTTGGCATAATTTATAAGAGATCGTTGACGTCAAATCGGTGATCTCAGGTTACAAAAAGCTTGCGAGATCTCAACGCTAATTAACTATTCACTTCTGTTACAAAATGCCAATTTACATCAGCAATTTGAAGCGTTGATTCATCTATTTGTTCTTTAGAAGGAAGAAATTGAGACTATAGGTAGACTGGGAAAATTATCTTTTGTCCTAAACAAAAACTAAGTTTAATGAAACGGTGGTATAAATGGAAGTAATATAAATCGCAGCTGTTTTAAGACAAGTAATTTATTTTGACATTAAATATCATAAAAACGAAAGCAGTGAATCAAATTTGTTATAAAATGGGATATATGACTTGAAGAAGAAGATACGATCCCGGGAAATTGCAAAGTTCCCGCGGGAAAGCTTATCAAATTTATAGCATAACATCGCTAGCAAGCTAGCTAATAATCTTTCCTAAAATGTTGTAACGTTGATCTCAATTACAGCATTCAACATTAAATTCGCAATCAACTTGCTATGAGTTTCGTGTAAATATTATACATCCAAATGGTTTCAAAATGTACACTAAAACAATTTCCTGTAGGTACTTTCATTATCCATTAAAATTTTCATCCTAACATTTTGTCTGAGGTCCTATAATCATTGTGTCATGATGATGTCACACATAGCGTGCCGGCGCATGTCGAATAGTAAACAGATACAATGTACAGATAAATAGTAATGAATAGATTGGAATGTCAACGGTGCGACTGCGACAATATGCCTTCACAAGCTGTGTATACAACCTTTAGTTTGTGTGAGTAATTTTTGGGTGCGAATTGTTAAGAATATTGTGTGACAGATGAGGACTATATTCTTATGAGCGATGTAATATCATGTGAACAGCTATGAACTTAAAAAAAAAGAAATTCAAGTTTTTTTACTGCCCGTGTGCTCTTAGAGTGGCATTCGGGTTTCGGTTACCCGGGCTGATTTAAGAGCGTGCATCCCTACTGAGCTGGCAACGTCGCATTTTTGGTAATTTTTTGCCATTTTTGCACAGAAAATGAATGAAAGTTTCAAATGTCCGTCTGTAGTGCACTTCGTTTCTAGTGTATTAATGTGTCTAATGCAATGATAATGGTGATGCACTTTTATTTTCGTATTAAAGGGATAAAATACTATATCTCGTTTAATAAGAAAATAAAAGTCCATCATGATCAATTATGGCATTAGACACATTAATACACTAAAAACGAAGTGCACTACAGACGGACATTTGAAACTTTCATTCATTTTCTGTGAAATAATCGCAAAAAAATCACCATAAATGCGACGTTGCCAGCTCAGTAGGGATGCACCCTCTTAAGTATCAAACCCAAAAGAAAGAGTGAGTGAGATAGCAAGACAAACCAGAAGCCATTCTAAGAGCTCACGGATTGTACGGTGCTCTCAGCGCGAGAGGCCGACTCGCACTTGGCTTTTTTAACTACCGGAAAATCTCCCAATGTTTTAAGGTTTGCTTCAGTAACCTTGCAATTTCATTAAACTATTTAAAAACTGATAAACAAACCAATATTTTAAGCTGTAGCTGTAACCATGGCGTTGATTGAGGATATTTGATTGTATTGTTTTTACATGTCTTTGCCATTGAGACTTATTTGTCAGCTGCTAATTAGTTTCTAGATATTTACAAAGCCATAAACGCCGTAATTATTTTGACGGCTTTTGTAACCTACCTACAACATTTTACTTTATTATAGTACTAGCTGCTGCCAGCGACTTCGTCTGCAAAGAATTCGTTTATCGCTATCCCGCAGGAACTACGCAATTTTCCGGGATAAAAAGTAGCCTATGTGCTATTCCAGACTTTTCTCTATCTATGTAACGAATTTCATCCAGATCCGTTGGGCCGTTCTGGCGTGATTGAGTAACAAACAAACATCCATCCATCCATCCATCCATCAATCCATACTTTCGCATTTATAATATTAGTTAGATTGCAATTTTGTATTAAAATTAATCCATATACTTCAACATAATGTTAAGATTACTTTGATTGATTACCCCTGTACATGATTTTCAAGATTTCTTGACTGTCGTTGACAAAATGCTTACAAACATAGTTCGATATTCTAAGTGTATGACGTCAAATGTTAACTTCATTTTAAGGGTGGATTTTTGACGTTGTAATTTGTGTGCAATACGTTTAGCATGGCACACAAATTACAACGTCAAAAATCCACCCATAAATTAAAAAAAAAAATACAGGAGCTTTTGATAAAACTCCTAAACTTACTTAACCACCTGCTGAACTATTCCTAAATAATTGAAATGAAATGAAATGAAAAAATTTAATGAAAAAATTTATTTGCATTGAACGGGTCACATTATGTTAAGGTCTTATTAATTTTAGATAGTACAGCCACTCAGCCTTTGGTGGCATAAAAATATTAGCACAAATAATAATAATAATATTATTCTGAGACACTTTGTTTTATTTGTGTTTGATCATGATAAGTAGTTTTGGTTCCTTAGAAAATGACTCAATTTCACAGCTTCCTGTGTTTTGAATGATCTATAGCACAGGTCACGCAACTTTTCAGTGAACCTAGGAGCAAAAGTGCCGTAAAAATAGTCGTAAAAACGCAGTAAACGTCATGTCAGATGTCATGTACCTAATATAAGTGGTCCCATCGGGGGCAAGGTTGTCCGTGACACATTCCAAACAGTCGTGCAAATTTACTGAATTAAATTAACATAAATATACATACATTATGTTATTAGCGGGCTGTAAATTAATTTTAAGCATAGTACGAAAATTATCAAAAGTAATGTCCCGGCTTGACTGGTTATTAATTTGCTAAATTTATTGGATGGTTTAGAAAGCATACGTTATTTGAATAATGTGGGGCTGCTTCGAAACTAGCGTTATTAGACGGCAGATGAATGTCGATAATATAATTAAAATTCGAGTATGATGTGGTAAAGAAAATATTTAAAAATTGAATTTACTGCAATGTGTAAAAATATCGTATTTTAGGAGATATCATTAAAATTTTATGTATTGATTGCTGTTCTACAACAAAAAAGTTTATGCGTTAGTAATTTTTAAAGCGTGGTAAATAAAACAAATTAATAGATGCCAACAAAAGCATTTTTCAGAATGTATCATAATGTATTTACCTTAAGTTTTTTCCAAGAATGAACGCTAAGTTTTATGCAAAGTACAGACTAAAAACAAAAAGCCATTTCAAAACTGCAAACTCCCAGCCACTTTTTGCGGTAAAACCCTTTTGTTGGTTACGGCTTTTTAGATTTTAAAGTGTTGCTTGTGCAATGTCTTTACCGCAGTTTTCTAATAGCCTTGCTCTGCTAGGTAATTAGGAATGGCTACAGGCGGATTCGCCAATACGGCTTAAGATGAATTATTATGAATAACTAGAGTCGTTAGTATCTTGTACTGTAATGTGCTTTTAAGCGACTACCATTACGACACTTTAAGTTTTTCATTTTTTTCTTTTTTTGACTAAAAATTCAATTCTCAATGCCCAACTAATTTTTTAAAAGTTACAAAATAAATCATACCGTAAATAAGATAAGCCAGGATATGAAAGTTTCATACAAATCATTTCTACAGTGTGGATTTGGAATACGGACGAAATCTTTAACTGGACATAGGCTTTAGCGGTAAAAACGATATTCAATCTAATTTTTTCGGACCTAAACTTAACGCTGTTTTAAGATTTGTCCTTACTCTAAATCCACGCTGTATACCTAAATAATGATCTATCAGAATTCGCTTTTAACCTTTATTTTTAGTAATTTTACTGTACTGGTTTCAAAGAAATTTTGTATTACACAGTACTCTTAATTGAATCTTATTGGTATTGTAAAAAGAAGCACTTACTTATCTTAACAGCAGAAAACTTTAATTACAAAGAGCTGTAACTATAACTGTAGCCTTACTAATTAACATACAGCATTTTCGTTTCCCAGTACTTAAGCTATTGTATCCTTATTCCCAGAGCTTATGCGGTAAGTTTAATTAAAGCTCCGTGCAATAAAGGCGTATGTCGACATACGATACAGCAGATGCGCGTTATCAGCACCGCCCGCATTCCGAGCTTGATTGATAACTATGCTTATGTAACAGTTGCGTATATGAAACGCTTAATTAATGCGATATGCAGCTGAGATGCGTTTTGATGCTTTAGTAAGTAGCATTTTTTGCTTAATTTTTCAGCCGGTGACTAAGTAGAGGATGTTAAAAGTAAGAAAGGAAATGAAGTATATTAAAACAAGTAAAAACCGTTGCCTATGATAATATTCGTTTTATTAACTTTTACAAGTTTATGTGTATAGGGAACATGGCGTGTGGGAATTCATAATGTGATTGACTTTGCATGCGAAGTCGGGGTTACAAATTTCAACGAAACTTGTTTCAACAAACTTTGAGATCAAAAAGATCATCCTGCTTGTGTTAAATAAATTAGTACAACTTTTAAACAGATGCAAGTGATGTTTTTGAGATGCCAATTTGAGTTTCTCGTTTCATTTTAAAATGGTAGTTCATTGCCTTGCCTTTACTTTAAAAACTTAGTTGTTTTGTTACTTAAAAAAAACAATTCACACGACGTTTTGTCAAACAATACCTAGCATCAGCATAATTTCGGTATACATCGATATAAACACAAACAAGCATACATGTGGCTGAGGCCAGAGGGTAAACAAACTATAGCCAAAAGCGACCGTTTCACAGAAATATGGACCGGCGTTCGTGCAAACCACGTTTGTACAGAATGAAGTAGTGTCCCACATTTGACTAGGAACTTTGCGACCATGTAGGGCCATGGAAGGGCCCATAACTTGCCGATACAATACTAGAACGCAGTAACATTCATTTTGAAGTTGCGCCAAACGGAGACTTACGTTGTTTATGATAAGATACGGTGTAAGTTGCAGCATGAGAGTAGGTTAGGTCGTTTTTGTAGTAAAATAACGAACTGTCTCCACGTTTATGGTATAAGGATTGTTTACTTCGGCGTTTTGGGGCCGGGAGGTGAATCACGTATTGTGCTCATTGATCTCTTAGATGTTGTACAAAATAGAGCCCTGTAATTACGCAGTTAAGGTTTCTTTCGCGGCTTGTCGAGTTGCATAGTTTTTGAGAATATTGAAACAATTGAACGGTTAACAAGGGCACATTAGGTAGTAATTTTTTTTCGTGGTTATTAATTGCGTTTTTAATAAAAGTGGATGGTATCTAGTAAGTTTATTCGATGTGGAACAGCAAAAAGCCGTAATTTCTTTCATTTTACGTACACGCTCAAACCAAATAAAAAGTAAAGGCTGTATATAAGAGTTTTTAATGATTCACGGTTAAGTTCATTCGATAAAGGTAATCGCGGTTCACATCCCGTTTATAATATTTCGAAAGGCTGTATATGTCAAACAATACGCGTCACTTTAATGTTCGCCGAAATCTCCAATACTTTTTACCCGCCTGCGGCAAGCCAAGAAGAATTATGATTTTAATAGTTTAAATATATGCATCATATAATTGTAATATTTGCGTATATATATTTCTCCGTAGCCACTAAACTGTTGATCCGATTTTTACGAATTCTTTATTCGACTTCAGCTATAACAGTTGTTGATTTTACCTTATAAAACCCGATTTTTAGCGATTTCATTCCTTTCTTTTTTAATTATATCACTTCACAGTGTAAAACGAAGTCGCTTTCCGCAGCCTGTCTGTCTGTCTGTCTGTCCTTATGTATGCTTAGATCTTTAAAGCTACGCAACGGATGATGCGCTTTTTTAAATAGATAGAGTGATGCGAGAGGAAGGTTTATGTATAATACGCAGGCAAAGTCGCGGGCAGAAGCTAGTTTAAAGTAATAAAACATTATTTAAAAAACTAACTCAGTGTTGCCTAACAAAAGTTTCACTTTTTAACAAAAGGTTGTAACTTGTTATTACGCCACTAGTTCAATTCGTTAACTAACCTAACTAGGAAGCAGCCGCCCGCATAAAGAACCTAATTAGTGAAAAAAAGTGTAATTTACATTCAAAGTGCGTTATCATATAAAAGGTTAATAACCTCACACAGTAAGATACAAAGTGTGCGTAACATACAGAGCGTCTGAGGTAGTTACTTTATCTTTTAGTACGTGACTATTTATTTTTGTAATTACATTAATTACAGTCACTTCTTTCCACTTTAATAACATTTTAAACGTGGCATTTACTGAATAACATTGCGAATCTAATTACGGTGTGTACTTTCTGGCTTTGTTTTAATTACTTAGGGCGTAAGTCGGTGTTTCTGATAGTATTAGTTATAAATAATAATAAATAAATAAAACCCACAACCCATCGAGGGAAGGGGCAAAAATCTTGCATGGCCGGCAACGCGCTAGCAGTCCCAATGGTGCTGTGGTTGTCCATGGGTGGCGGTGATCACTTACCATCAGGTGCACCGCATGCCCGTTTGTCGGTTCAAATATAAAAAAATAAACTTAGGAATCATGTTATAGGCGATTCATAGCAACACATCACTAATTTGATTCCTCTTTCCACCTATCCACAATCTAAACGTGGCCTTTAGGTGTTATCTTAGGCTCTGTCTAACCCATAAGGGATAAAGACGTGATATGTTTAAGTGTGTATGTAAATAAATAAATACAAGTACAAAAAAAAAGAAAAAAAAAAGACATTTATTTCGGACATCAAGGTCCATATCGGGTTAGTAATACAACTTAGAGTACTATGTTAGTTAATTAAAATTAAAATGGAAATAAAAAATAAAATAAAAATATAAAAACAAATTATACAAATTTAATACAATACAAAACTACTACTTGTATTATACTTGGTACAATTAGCACCGATTGATCGAGTCCCAAACCAAGCAAAGCTTATGGGTACTAGACAACAGATAAATATACTTAAAAATTAAAATACGTCGTTGACTGATGGTGTTTTAACTTTTTATTTTAATACTTGTTTTTATTTATATCACTAGCTGTTGCCCGCGACTCCGTCCGTGCAGAATTCGCTTATCGCTATCCCGCGGGAACTATGCTATATTCCGGGATAAAAACTATCCTATGTCCTTTCCCGGGACTGTAACTATGACTATACTAAGTTTCAATAAAATCGGTTTAGCCGTTTTGGCATGAGAGAGCAACAAACATCCAAACTTACAAAATAATAAATAAAAAATAAAAAAAGACTATGTATTTTATTTGTGTTTTAGTGCTGAAAAAAAAAAACCATTTACCTTGCTCCTCCGCTACATACGTGCAAGATATAACCAGTGTTTTTGTTACGTTTGTTTTTGCCTTACTCAGTGCTTGGTGTAAACTATGAGTAAGTATTTATGAATAAATTAATAAATAATCTTGAGCATAAATTTACTGTCGATGCTCATATCTATCAACCTTAATATACGTTTGTGCGCGCCTCAATTAATTAAAATGTTTTGGCACGAAATATCCGTTCATTCAATTGAATGAACAATTGAAAATTAATAAGAACACAGTTCTGTGAATCACTAACATAGTTCGAGATTATTGACAACGCCAGAAATAAAGCCGGTCTTCCATAACGATTTTTTTTTCGAAAACGGAATTCGCAACAAGATTTTTTAAAAGTGAGAACTTGTTTAGCGGCGTTGGGCACTTTTGTGATGGGTAAAAAATGTTAAATTCGCGTCAGGCGTAAGACGAGGGATAGTTTAAGTACCTACCAGGATATCAGATCCTCTAAGAGCTTATTTTGAAATACGAATGAACCGTGTTCGATTTTTGAAGTGTTTTTTTATTGAGTCGTGGAGCAAAAGTACTATGGCATTACAGCACATTGTTAGAGGTCTGTCAATATAGATAATACGTACGTTTTTTTTTGTAAGCGGCCAGTGCGGTACGCACAACATCATGGAGATTACAACATTAAAATCTAATCCAAGCTGCTGTTTTCGCTTCTGCCGGCATTCACTTAGCTTTTTTTAGTTACAAGTACGCATACCGTCACGCCTCTTTCCCAATAGGAGTCGGCAGAGACTATTTTGTCCCACTTGCTACAGTCCTGGCATACCTATTTCGCGTCATCCATTCATCAATCTCTTCATACATTCGAAATATTATAAACGGGATGTGAACCGCGATTACCTTTATTGAGCTCCCGATATTTCGATACAGTTGCATGCATCATGATCACGGGTAGACTGAAGAAATTGCTCTCTTCATACATACCCAACAAGTATCTTGTAATACAGACTTTGTTAAATTCAAGTAAGGATTTCCAAAATTCAACTGCAATCGTGCCTGAAATATAGTTGTCTAAATCCTGAAATACCGTAAACCTCCTAAAACGAAAATTAGACGCGTTGAGGATCCTTTATCGTTAATTGTCGTCTCTGAGGGCGGCAGTTATCATTGTTAATCTAAACATGAACATACCCAAGGCTTTACAAGCTTATGCATGCCGGGGATTCAATTAATATTTCAACAACCGTGCCTTGGCTCCACGGAGTACTTACTACAGGAGTAAACTGCCCTTTGCCAAAGCAAAGACCAATTTGGTCATGTCATGTCAAACGACATGACTACACTATGACTATGACTTGACTTTACTATATCGCGGAGATAGCAAAGTAGTTATTGCATTCAGTGCAGCAATGGTTCTGTTTTTGTATGCGTTTGAAGGAACTTAGCAAGTTTTAAATTATTCAAAGGCATTAAATATTGTATAGATTCAGACATAACTTTTCCGGGATCTGTTACTCTGAACGCAGCTAAAGCATTCATTTCTCTCATTCCCACTTCTATTCTCTCTCTCTCTATATATATTTCATACTTGTAACAGTTGTAACGTGTGTTTCGACTCCATTAGAAATAAAACCAGAATTAATTAATCTCTGTGTTTCCTTCAAATACCACAATTCAAATCTGTGGTTTATGGTCCGGTTCCAATAAAAAGTTTAGTGTTAGCATAAACTTGAGGCAAGTCCCGTCATAAGTACTCTGTGCTTGGCTCTGTTTACTAAGGTTTGGTGACATTGGAGTAATTTAAATTTGTAATCGAGACAGACAAATTAACAGTCATTGTGTTTCTGCTTTCATCATACCAGGGAATAGCGACGCTGTGTTCTCCGTTCCAATCCATTTTAAAGACACACACACACAATTCACGTCTCTATCCCTTACGGGGTAGACAGAGCCTAAGGTTACGGGACCTACAGGGGCCTTACCATGACGTGTTAATGCGATTCAGTTTAGGTTCACTCGCTCTCAGATCCATACTAAAAGTGACAGCTAAAACTTGAACTGAGTCGGAATTAGGACGTCATGGTAAGGCCCCAGGCCACGTTTAGCATGATTGTGGGCGTATAGGTGGAAAATAGAATCAAAATAGTGTTTAGTTGCTAGCCGCATCGCCTATAACGTGACGTGATTCCTATGATTTTCGCCCATTCCCTCGATGTGCTTTTACCATCTGCGCGGGAGAAGCAGCTGGTACATTCTATGTTTTTTCTTTGCTCCCATACCAGCTTAAAAAAACATTTTATAGCTTTTGTAAACAAACCAATTTCATCTAAATTATTTTCTTCCTACTTCCTAACTGCATACCTACATAACATTAAAATGTAAAAATTAAAAAATCCTCCACGCAAATAGAAAAATATTTAAATGCCTAAGGTACATATATAATACGATACTCTTCTAACTACTCAATCCGTGTGTTCTTCAGTGTCCTGTTACGTGATTGGTCTATTCTGGACACATAAAGCACTAAACCGAGAAACTATTCTACTATTCTCATTATTTTTTTCTATTATTGTTCCAATTTTCCAATTTACTATTTTCTGTATAAGTACTTTCAACATGAAACTACCATGAGACTCAAACATAATTACAACAAACCGGATAACTCACGTATAAAAGCCGAAGGAATGCTCCGACAATTGTTTCGGAGTATTTCGTAGTCCTTCATCAGAGAGCGCTCGCCCCTGATAAAGCTCGCGTCCTGATGACGAACTACGGAATAGTCCGAAACAATTGTCGGAGCATTCCTTTGGCTTTTATACGTGAGTTATCCGGTTTGTTGTAATTCTGTGTAAGTACTTCTGTATTTTTAAATTTTTATGTGCAATAAAGAGTTTATATACATACTATTGGGTTAACCTCTAACATTATAGTTGTATAAAAGCTGTCATAGCTTTGCTTGCAAGCCTTATACAGCATATTTGTAATTTCAAGTGTGTTGTCCACCTGACATCATTAATTCCGTCCCTGAGTAAACTAAAAAGGTATTTTTAAAGGCCGACAAAAGAATTCGTTTAATTAAGCGTATAAATATTAATATAGTTGAGCAAATTTGCGGTCCTCGAAAAACCGAGCGTTAATTAGGGGGACGCCATTTTGTTTAACAAGTTTGTACAATTGAATTACGAGTAAATAAAATAAAACTTATATACATATTATTCACTAGCGACCCGCCCCGGCTTCGCACGGCATATTATGCATGTATTATACATTATAAACCTTCCTCTTGAATTGCTCTATCTATTAAAAAAAACCGCATCAAAATCCGTTGCGTAGTTTTAAAGATTTAAGCATACATAGGGATATAGGGACATAGGGACAGAGAAAGCGACTTTGTTTTATACTATGTAGTGACTTAGTGACTAATATTATAAAGAGGAAAGATTTGTACCTATTTTTGTATGTTTGTATCTTTGTAATGAATAGGCTCAAAAAGTACTGGGCCGATTTAAAAAAATCTTTAACCAATAGAATGCTACATTCTTCCAATTTGACATAGGCTACATTTCATTTTGAAAAAAATTAGGGATCCTTGGTAAAATTTGAACAATGTAACCGAAGGTGTAGAAAAATGAGTCTTAAAATGTCTTTCGTCGAATGCGCTGCAGAAACTATTAGCGATAGAACAAAATAATGTACAACAATATTGAAGAACATCATAATGTCTACAAAAAACTCCGCGGTAGCATTATGTCCAACTATTGTAGTTATGTCACTACAACAAAATATTTGTGAAAAAAAGTGTTTTATATCCAAATTTCCAAAAATAAATAATTGCCTACCCCGTGCGAAGCTGGGACGGGCTGCTAGTATACTATGTAGTGATTATTGCCAGACGAAAGGACAAAAACGCAAAAAATAATATTTTCATTGGATTCCTTTTATTTCTAGTTTAACTTTTTCTGTCATCTCCAACTTATTTATTTACGTCTTCGCTCAGATTGAGAGGGCTTGAGCTACAACGCGGGCCACATCCCAAATGATATTTCTTAAACGCTCACCTATGACCCAACAGAAACTTGCACGCCGCTCAAAAATTGTTTTGCGCGATAAAACATTTTCCAACAACGAGTTTTCTCAAACAACCAATAAGAACGCCTCATTATATTAATCAGCGTTAATTATAAAAAAGCCGTCCGTGGAAAGTATTTTCACATGTAATACAAAGCCAACGAATTTCACTATTTTTTTTCGTACACTTTCCCAATGCCGTCAGGGTTGTCACAATTTTCTTTTTTTGTTTTCTATGAAGTACACAAAACTAAATGTTAGATGCTTGCAAAAACATACATTTTTGATGTCATTGAATATCATTGTCTTAAGGTTTTTCTATACTAATATACTTCCAATATATATAACTATATCTATAATATATCTATCTATAACACGATTACGTTGTATAAGCAACAATATTTTTAGTTTACCGCTCGAATAGTTTAGTACTTGACCTTATTATAATAACTTTATTACTTTAATGCATAAAAACGATGAGTTACGATGTTGCAATAGTTTATTTGGACCATGAGCAGTCACTGACTCATTCGTACCACGTTACGTTGGACGATTAAATAGCATGAATAGTCTAGTGGTTAAAGAACATGAAATTCGAAGCGTGAGGTTCCGGGTTCGATCCTGGGTCGCGTAATATATACGAAAAAAAAACAATAATACCTACTTGGTGTGGGACTAGGACAATTGGTGTCAATTGTCACAAGTTATAAAAGCAACATTTTAATCAACTTCAAACGCAAATAGATTTATAATGGTAGGTACAACCGATTTTGATCAAATTGAAATTAAATTACGTCTGAGACTTAGACTATCAAACAAAAAAAGAGTAATAGAAATCGATTTTAAGGTAGCAAAGATATCGATAGGTATACTTAAGTCAAATTAGGAACCTCCTACTATTGGAGTCGCTTAAAAAACTTCCAATTTCGCGGCCACATGAAGTACTTAACAAAATAGTGATTTCTGAGTGATAACTAATAATGAGGAAAAATATGTTTTCATATTTGGCAGCCCTAAAATTTCAGCATATCTCGACAAAGGCGGTCTTTTGTGAAAAATAACACCTGAATAATTGAATATAGCTCACCAGATTTTAAAAGCTTGGCGGTGTTTTCAGTTTTTCCTCAATTTTGTCGATGTAACCAAAGAATGTTGATGAAATAAGCACGAATTTCACGAAATTTCTTAAAGAATTCAACAACAAGAGCGAAGTTACGGGCGCTAGCTATATAGTTTCTTGTACTTTTAAAATATTATATTTTTAAAGGTTGCGGGCTTTATTTAACTTTTTGACCCATTTCTACTAGTTAGATTGCCTCGAAATTTGGTACACATATAGAAGGTAAAGGATGGATGGCAATACTACGCAAAAAACTTGTGTTCAAATGAAAATTTTAACAAAAACTTTTAAGCATAATGTTTTTTTTCTTTTTTAGCTGGCAACCCTACTGTTCAAACACAGCGTCCATTACGAATGTTTGCCGTGTGGTCACACCGCGAAACGTCACGGACGACCCGTAATTTGATTAGTTTGAACACGCTAGAAAGTGAATGAGTTTAAACTTGGAAAACGCCTCCGCTTTCTTGTTTATGTGGTAACTTTGTTAAGCTGGTCTGCTACACTAGGGCTTAATGTGCTGTACACAGATTTAGAATTCATAACTGCATCCCAGCTGCAAAATAGCAGTTCGCGTGCAGTCCATGTGCAGTCGGTTTGCAGTTTTGAAGCAGTCACCACTGATTAGTATACGTAGTAGGTAGCAGTTCAAATGTTGTCCGTCTGTACCGGCCCTTGAGGTATGAGTGTGAAATAATATTTTTATTTCTCTGTCTGCTGTACAGGGTGCGTAACTTTGGTGCCAATGACAGGCATATGACGTCAAGCTATATAGGTACAAAGTGTTTTTAATTGACAGTTATTGTCATTAAAAAGAAGATTGTTGGAGACAATAACAAATTCATATAAAAGCATCCTATCCTATATGTGAATTTACGTCATAATGACGTCATCCGCACCAAAGTTACGATACTGGAGGTGAACGCGTTTCACACGTATGTTACGACAAAAACTAAGGGCTCAGAGCCAGTGTAAGTTTTGACACAACAAAACGTCGCTAATGCATTCGCGCAATTAAACCTGTAAATTATTATTAACAAATTGTAAGCACCACTAGCAGCACATGATGACAACAAACTGTTCTCGCAGTACTTGAATACTCGTGATTGATTGGATCGAAACTGCGACTGAACTGTTCGTGACATTAGCAGTTTAGGTGCAGTATATCTGCATACCTTCGATGTTCACACGGTACAGATTTCAAGAGGGGATTTTTATTTAGTAACTACGTACGTTCCAATTTCGAATTTCCGAGCAACTCTTTTAACAGGTCAAAAGTCAAAAGTTTATTTTGCAAATAGGCCGCCGAGGGCTCTTTTACATGTCTTTTTTTGAATCTACCAGCGCATTCGGAAAGACCATCATTGCCAAGAAGAATGCGCCGCAAGAAACTTGGCAGAAAGTCATTTTTTCAAAATAAAATAGATTTACAATAGTACTTAAATTCTACTTAACTTACCTAATATAATTAATAAATTTTATAAAAGGGATGTAAAAGGTCCCTAAGTTAAGTCCGTACCTTAAATTACATTGGTCTATAGTAGAGATGTATAAAGTCTCTACTGGTCAAAGCGAAACAAAATATGCATAATCTAAGTTCAGTGGAGGTGTAAAACGCCTCCACCGTCAAATAAGTTAATTGGAGATATCTCCAATGTCAATGAGAAAAAGAGCAAAAAAATAAACTAAGAGGCCTCTATAAGCGCCATAGAAGCCAAAAATACAATTTATAATAAAAATTATGAAATATGCATTTCATGTCAAGTAAGTAACCGATAAGCTTTTGGATTCCGAAGGCAAGCAGGGGCCTTACCATGATAATTCCGACTCAGTTCAAGTTTTAGCTGTCCCTTTTAGTATGAATCTGACAGCGAGCGAACCTAAACTGAAACGCATTAAGACGTCATGGTAAGGCCCCAGTTTGATTGGAAAACAAAAATTCAAAGCATTGGTTCTTTCGTCCAAAAACTTGCTTTGAAGACACATTCTGCTAACATGGATTAAAGGGAACTAAATTTCAGGAATTTCGAACCAAACAAGCATTTGATATTGTATCTATTCGTTTTTTTATCCTGTTTGACCGGATATTGCTTGGGCTTCATTGCGATTTATTGGACTTTATCCAATAAGACACACCATTAATATTGACTGATTAATGTAGCTTGAGTTAGTCCAGTGGGACGCGTTAGCGTTGAAGGATTTATTTATTAAATACCTAACATCATTATGTTTTTTTTTTTTTTTTTTTTTTTTATATAAGAGGGGGCAAACGAGCAGACGGGTCACCTGATGGAAAGTAATCACCATCGCCCATGGACACCTGCAAGACTTGGGGAATCACAGGTGCGTTGCCGACCCTTTCAAGAACAGGAAGGCTCGCTTTTTAAAGATCCCTAAATTGTACCGCTCAGGGAATGTTGCAGCAGGAAGCCGGTTCCAGATCTTCGTCGTACGAGGAAGGAAATTGCGTTTAAAACGCACGGTACTTGACTGCCAACCATCAAGATGTTGAGGATGGAAGGACAGACGGTTCCGCGAAGTGCGGTAGTGGAATTTAGCCGCAGGCAACAATCCGAAAAGTTCATCGGAGCACTCCCCATGATATATTCGGTACAATATGCAGAGGGATGCTACATCCCTCCGCACAGCCAGAGAATCGAGCCGACTAGAGAGTGCCTGGTTATCGACAAATCGAGCAGCTCTGCGTTGAATGCGGTCAAATGGAAGGATTTGGTACTTGGGTGCCCCAGCCCAGAGATGAGAACAGTACTCCATATGCGGCCTAACCTGCGCCTTATAGAGTTGTAGGCGATGGGCTGGCGAGAAGTACTGTCCCGCTCTATTGAGCACCCCCAATTTTTTTGAAGCTAATTTAGCTTTGCCTTCCAAATGACCACGGAACTGAACATCACTCGAAATGTCGACACCCAGGACCCCGATAGACAACTTGGCATCAAGGGGAGTGCCTTCAAAACAAGGCGAAACAATAAAGGGATCCTTTTTAGTGGAGAACGCGCATACTTGTGTCTTTTGGGGATTAAACTGAACCAGGTTGAGTCTACCCCAATCCGAGACATGCTTCAGCATGATCTCTATTTGAGACACAAGTATGTTCCGGCTTTCAGTGACGTGCTCCCTGGGAATGTTAGCGCTACCGGTATAAAGCGCATCCCCAGTACTGTCATCTGCATAGCAATGAATATTGGTGTCACCCAACATGTCATTGATATGCAGAAGAAATAGCGTGGGGGACAGCACACAACCTTGTGGGACGCCAGAATTCACAGGCTTTAAGTCGGAACATGAGCCGTCAACTACGACTTTGATGCTCCGATCTGAAAGAAAACTGGCCACCCAAGAGCACAACTTCCCAGGTACTCCGTACGCAGGAAGCTTGGAGAGCAGAGCCCTGTGCCAAACCCGATCAAAGGCTTTCGCTATGTCCAAACTAACTGCCAAGGCTTCCCCTTTACTCTCAATTGCCATAGCCCATCGGTGCGTAAGATAAACTAAAAGATCACCAGCTGAGCGACCACGGCGAAAACCGTATTGGCGGTCACTAATCAGCTGGTGTTCCTCTAGATACCCTAAGAGCTGGCTGTTGATAATGGACTCCATTACCTTGGAGAGCAAAGAGGTGATAGCAATCGGTCTGTAGTTGGACGGGTCCGAGCGATCGCCCTTTTTAGGGATCGGATGCACAAGGGCTGTCTTCCACGCGCACGGGACAACGCCAGTAGAGTAGGAAAGCCGGAAAAGACGCGTAAGGACCGGAGCCAACTCAGGAGCACATTTCTTGAGTACAATTGGCGGGATTCCATCTGGTCCACTCGACTTATGGATGTCTAGAGCAAGGAGGGTTTTGCGAACGGTCTTATGCAAGAACCGAATGTTCTCCATAGCGTGAGCACACCGCGGGATGGTAGGCGGTGTATTACCCCCGTCATCCAAAGTCGAGTTAGATGCAAAGAGAGAGCCTAGGAGATCGGCCTTTTCCTTTGCAGAATGGGCCGTGAAACCGCCATTCGCGCTCAATGGTGGAAAGGACGGCTGGCAGAAATTTCCGAGGACAGCCTTGGCGAGAGACCAGAATGCACGAGTTCCCGAAGGAAGACGCATTAGCTTTTTGCCAATCCTGCCAATAAACGCAGATTTCGCTTCAGCGATAGTTCCCTTAAAAGATCTAGAGGCAGCATTAAGCTTCTTTTTGTATGCGCTAGTGTTGGGATCCTGAGACGCCACCGCGTTAGCCCATATCCGGTAACATTCCTGCTTCTGGCGGGAGGCCATTTTGCAGGAACGGCCATACCATGGTTGGGATCTACCACCGATGCGTACCAAGGTATTCGGGATATACAATTCCATCCCCTGTAGGATTACATCGGTGATAGAGTCGGTGCTAACACT
The DNA here is from genome assembly GCA_963854515.1 of Pandemis heparana. Lineage (NCBI taxonomy): Eukaryota > Metazoa > Arthropoda > Insecta > Lepidoptera > Tortricidae > Pandemis > Pandemis heparana. The sequence goes on along the minus strand of OY978026.1, from coordinate 3,694,072 downwards.
AGCGTCCGGATCAGACACCGAGAAGCAGACTTGCGCCCAAGGGTAGGATGCAAAGAAGGCACGCATCCCGTCCCAGTCCGCTGATTTATAATGCCAGACACGGCGGCTTGTTTGGAATTGCGAACGAGTCGGTCTTGTGAGAGGCACAGTGCTATGGACCAGGCAGTGGTCAGACGAGCCTAGTGGTGCATCAACAGAGACTTGGTATGTGTCTGGGTGAGAGGTCAGCATGAGGTCCAGTAACGAAGGGACCTGGTCGACGATGTCCGGGACCCTCGTAGGCGAGGCAACAAGTTGGGTCAGACCGTAGGCCAAAGCGAAATCATGCACAGATCTCCCCGCATGGTCAGTTATACGCGACCCCAGCCAATTGGCATGGTGGGCATTAAAATCGCCCAAAATGATAATTTCGGCGGAGGGGATCTGTTGAAGGAGGGAATCTGCCACCGATTGGAGGTGCTCGATGAGTCGGTTAGTTTCGGCATCTCCACTATGGGACCTGTAGAGGCACGCGTAGATGCGAGGATGGTCGTCACAGTCTACGCGTAGCCAGATAACGGACAGGTCCCCTATCTCAAGGCTGCTGAGGCGACGGACTCGCATATCCTCCCTGACATAGGCGCAGACCCCAGCGCGGGGCACAAAAGAGTGCTCCACGTTGTAGCCCGGGTAGCGCAGGTACGTGATGTCAGAAGGGGGGGATATCTGAGTCTCTGTTAAAAATAACAGGGCCGGCTTCATTTTCTCGAGGTGATAATGGACAGCATTCAGGTTTGAGTGGATTCCCCTTATGTTGCAGAAGTCCACACTGAGGGCTGGGGGGGATGCCGGTGGTGCCCGTCTTTTTCTGCCCCTGCAACCAGCATCGAGCGGGATTTTGCCCACCCCAAAATACGAAGGGCAGCCTGAGCGCGTACGGTCAGGGGGGGATTCTCCTCCACCAGAGGTGGCGGTACCCCCTTGGGGTACAATTATTCGAAATTCCGCTGCCATACTGATATAAGGGAGGGGGGACGGGGGAGAAGGCCTCCGGCGCTCACACTTACCGAACGAAACACAACAGCAACGACTACTGCTATTTCACGCCGATATTTTGTGTGAAGGTGGTATTACACCGGGCGAGCCGGCCCAATTCGTGCTGCAAAGCAGCATGGCTCTACCACTCGATAGTGTCACTCATTTGGCACCACCCAGGGGTCACGTGTAGGGTCTCGTGGGTAAACCTACGGACGCGAGTGACTCTAACCCCCAAATGTAAAACTTAATAACAACAATAAAGCTTTAAAGTGTCAATATTATGAGAATATTTTTGCAACCGTTACGTGCCGCTAGAGGCGTGCAGTGTTTTATAACGTTTACGCGAACGTTTCGAGACGTTTTTTATGACAAAAAATTACAAGTCTGGCACCGCTTACATACAGAAAATAAACAGTAAGTAAACACAAATTTACTAAGTCGATTCACACAAAACTACTTAATCAAAGATAATACGCAACGTTGACGTACCTACTTACTGTCTATTGAGAATAAAGAAAACAGATTAGGCACGATAAGTCCATTCCATATAAGAATAGATCAATTCGACCACCCAAGTGTAGAAAAATACTATCATTAAGTGAAAAAATGCCGTTAAAATGACAGCAATTTTAAAATACTGTTGATGTTGCGTACTTAATGCATTTTTAATGCGAAATCACTGAGACTATAAAAAAGATAACAAAGAAAATATTCATTCGTGACAGCAAAAAACACATTATTTTAATATTTTATTTACATAACTTTGCAAGCGATCTGCCAATTAATTGAAGTCAACAAACAATTTACGCCGTACCGATGAATTCAGCAACTCCTTTTCTAAAAGACGGTTTAAAATCGCACGGTCACGCTTCACGTTTCGTACTTCCGCGAAAGCCTTATAAAGAAATCATCAATAAGGAGCTTAAAAAAAATCATCACGAACTGTAGTCATTGTGTTCATAACGTGAGGGATTATGCAGATCAGGACGCAAGCATGTCTGGTGTCTCTTTTTTGTGCCACTAATTAGAGAAGGAGAAGCGTATCGAATCGACAAAAAGTCGACCTGCGCTCACGCAGAAGCGAAATAGGAAGGCTTAGTGTCAATCAGCTACTTATTACCAATGTGTCGAGACTTGAATTTACCACGTTTATTTTGATATTTCTTGAGAAAACAATAAATATAAGTGCCGGCACGTAATTCTAGCGATGACCTTGTATGCGCAGAAGTATAAAATACGGTATCCGTGGGTGCGCAGATCCCCTCCACGTGACTCGTCATCGCTAGACTTACGTGCCAGCACGTATAATTTCATTCATATTGCTGTTGAAATAGGAGAGTCGATATTATAGAGGTAATAGGAACTGAGGCCTTACCATGACGTCTTAATGCGATTCAGTTTAGGTTCGCTCGCTGTCAGATTCATACTAAAAGTGACAGCTAAAACTTGAACTGAGTCGGAATTAGGATGTCATGGTAAGGCCCCTGGGACACACTATAATTGACTGTGGTTTAAAATGATTTAAGTATTTTTTTTTATTACTGTATTTTTTTTGCTACCAAGCTGGTCTGGGAATAAAGAAAAAACATGGAACGTACCAGTTGCTTCTCTTCCCGCGCAGATGGTAAAAACTCATCGAGGGCATGGGCATATATGTTATAGGCGTTGCGACTAGCAACCTATGCACTATTTTGATTCCCCTTTCCACCTATACGCCCACAATCATGCTAAAAGTGGCTTTTAGATCTTGTTACCTTAAGCTCTGTCTACCCGTAAGGGAAAAAGACGTTATTTAATTTTATGTATGCAGACGTAATTTTTGAAGTAAGTAAGTAAGTAAGTAATGCTTTATTGGGTGTACTGCCGTTTGGCAAATTATTTTTCCCAAATATGACTTCCCAAACAACTTATCGCAATACTTACATTTTCCAAGTGAACCTTTAGCAAAGTTACATTTAGCATATATAAAAGAAGAAACTGACTGACTGACTGACTGACTGACTGACTGACTGACTGACTGACTGACTGACTGACTGACTGACTGACTGACTGACTGACATATCAACGCACAGCCCAAACCGCTGGTTCTAGAGATTCCAAATTTGGCACGTAGGTTCCTTATAAGGTCTAGGGGTGCACTAAGAAAGGATTTTTCAAAATTCGACCCCTAAAGGGGTTAAATGGGGGTCCAAAGTTTGTATGGGGAAACAAGATTAGTTCGACTATTTTACTCGAAACTTCACAGGAGTATTCCTAAGGATAAATGAGTAAACACCTGTTTCAGGTTTTTTGAAAATGTAACCCCTAAAAGGGGGATAGGGGGTGACAAAATCTGAAAATCAACGTGGGTATTATTATTATTATATTATAGTGGGTAGTATTGTTTGCACGGTTTATCGGGTCGCTGATTACGAAAACAACAACACACATACCTACCTGACACACACAAATTTCCACGGGAACGGGAAAAACGAGATTTATTATATTCGATTCCGAGTGACCCTATCTCAGTAACTATACTTAATAAATATGGACTTCAAGTTTCGTACACAAGTAGATGATTACAAAAGTAAGAAAATAATTACAGGATTTTTGGAACTTCTCACGGGTTAAGGAAAAAACGGGATTTATATATTCAGTTCAACGAAATCCTATGAACTATAATTACTAGAGTCTTCAAATTTGGCATAGAAGTAGGTGATTATAATAGTAAAAAAACAGTTTTAAGGATTTTCGAAAATTCCAACGGGATAAGGAAAAAACGGGATTTATATTCAGTTCTACGGGATCGACTTTACGTTTTAATGAACGTAGAAAACAGCAATTTGGCCTTCAGGTTCCTTGGGGAGTGAGTATAGGGGAGCAATACAAAAGGATTTCCCAACATTTTGACGGACATGAACGGGAAAAAGCGGGATTTTTTGTTATACTGCAGGTGTAGAAAGTTGAAATTTGGCATGTAGGTTGCTTGGGGAGTGTAAGGAAGCATTAAGAGACAATTTTTCGAAATTCCCACGGGAACGGGAAAAACGGGACTTTTCGTTTTACTGGTTGTAGAAAGCTGAAATTCGACATGTACTTAGATAGCTTGGGGAGTGTAGAGAAGCATTTAGAGAGGACTTTCCAAAATTCCCACGGGAACGGGAAATAACGGGATTTTTTGTTTTAATGGTCGTAGAAAGCTGAAATTTGGCATGTAGGTTGCTTGATGAGTGTCGGGAAGCACTAAGAGACAATTTCCTGAAATTCTCACGGGAACGGGAAAAACGGGACTTTTCGTTTTACTGGTTGTAGAAAGCTGAAATTCGACATGTAGGTTGCTTGGGGAGTGTAGGGAGCATTAAGAGAGCATTTCCCGAAATTCTTACGGGAACGGGAAAAAAACGGGATTGAAATAGTCCTGGTACACGCAAGCGAAGCCGCGGGCAAAAGCTATTTGTCAATAAATGAGTCTACGCGGACGAAGTCGCGGGAAAAAGCTAGTTTAGCATATAGTTCATTTGGTCAAACTATCATTTGGCAAAGTTTCACTTCGTCAAGATTTTATTAAGCAAATGCTTCTTAAGCAAATGTTTTGTTTTGTCATAAGTTATATTCCAAAAATAAAATTCCCAAATGTGACACTTTGCATGGTATACTTATAGCAAAAATCTGGCAAATGATAAATATTTTTTACTGTTGCAGTAATACAATAGTAGGAATACACTGCAGGAATTTTAAGTATAAAATGAGCAAATGGCAGAACTTATATATTTAATTGCTTAAACAAAGAAATAGTTCGTACAATTTAGTATCAAAACAGTCGGGAACACCCAAATACTCCGAAATATTTTATTCCGAATTCACTAATTCCGATTTTTAAAACTCCGAATTTCATAATTCCTAAGAAATAAAATTCCGATTACTATAAAACACGAAATTTATTTAACCGAATTCCAAAATTCCGGTTGTATATTATTCCGATTTGTATAACTCCGAATGATGAAAAGCCCGAAGTGTCATTGGCCCGAAAACAAAATTCCGATTATTAATTTTCCGATACTTCATTACTAATTCGGAAATTTGATATTCGGGATTCGGGATAGTGAAATTCGTGTTTTCAATGATCGGAATGTTGTTTATTAGGAATTGGATTAATTTAGGTTAAGGTGCGGCGGGGGTGGCCCTTGGGCCACCCCTAAGCCGCGAACATGTTTGTTTTACTCCAATAATATTCAGAGTTTTGAAAATCGGTATTTTAATAATCGCAATTCGTATTTTTGATATTTCGGATTATTATTCATTCGGACTTCTTATTGTTCGGTGTATTGAAATTCGGATTTTGAAAAACGCGATTGTAAACGTTAGGCATTTTGAAATTTCGGACTTATAAAAGATAAGACTTACAAAATATAATCATGTTGTTATGTTTATCCTACGCATTACTCACATTGCGATAGAAATCGTATGCCATGTGATATTTTGGGTTTAGTACGTTATGCTAAACGATACATTTGCCAAAAAAAAATTTGGGAAAATTAACATGACCAATTCATTATTTGCTAAATAATCACTTGCCGAAAAAAAGGTTTGCTAACTGTTATATTGCGATAAGTAGTTTTGACAATTGAATTTTTGCCAAATAAAAATTTGGGAAACAAAATTTGCGATGTGATGCTTTGGGGAACATTATTTGCCAAACATTAGTAATCCGCTTTATTGTACAAATATAAAGAAACAGATACAATTCACAAAATAATACAAATTACAATAATAAATGCACAAAGGCGCACTTATCCTTATAAGGGATCTCTACCAGTTAACCCCAAGACCAAGAGGGTCTCGGTCAAGAGTACCCGAAACCGACGAGCATGTATGAAGAGATTGATGAATGTGGATGAAGCGAAAGAGGTATGTCAGGATCGTAGCAAGTGGAACAAAGTAGTCTCTGCCTACCCCTGTGGGAAAGAGGCGTGACGATATGTATGTATGTATGTATGTACCAGTTAACCTTTGAGTAGATGAGAGGAGCATTAAACGAGGGACCGACAAAGAGTGAGTTTAAAATTCTATAAAGTGAAAGCCACAATAGAGCGTACTATATCTAATAAAACATCATAAAATAAACTACTAAATATCATGACACACATGCAATACATACAAAATTGTCTCTGTGCCACCCAATGACATTGTTATATCTACTTATTCTTTGCAAATAAATATATTCTATTCTATTCTATTCTAAAATACAATTAGAGTACACATATACAATATCTAAGGAGATGGTGTGAGCCACATCTTCCTCAAGCCCTCCCTGAACGACACCACGGAGACAGACTGCCTGATGAAGGTCGGTAACCGATTCCACAGCCTAGCAGAGTGGACTGTGAAGGATTTGGAGTAAGTTTTGGAAGATGAAGAAGGACATGCTAAAAGGAAGTCATAAAGACCTTAATAAAATTAAATAAAATTACAAAGGTTTTCTAAAATAAGACTAGGTACGGTCGTCCAAATAAGAGGTCTACCACTTTTCATCCAAGTTCCTATCAAATGAAAATGTCGCTAGAGTCGAACTTTCAAGTTGACAGCCTGTCTTATCGACGTTATATATTGTGACGTACAAAGGAATTTTAACCTTAGGGGGGTTGACCACATATTTGGCTGATGGTACATACACACATACACTTACAAACAACACCAGCCGTAAAAATGGTAAAGCTTGGTCGACTATACTTGTATATCCGATGATATAGGTATCTTCAGATCATTTTATTACGACTTGTCCCGATTGTTATCTTGACATAAGAGTCCTCCCAGATTTTGTGACGCAAAAAAAGTTCTTTGTTCCTTTTTGGCTAACGAACTTACATAAAAAAGAGATGGTAAACAAACCGGTACCATAAAGGTAGTCTTATGATAATTATGGCTTTGTTTAGTAAGCAAACAAAATAAGGTCCGAGTATACGAAAAACGTCAGTAAAAAAAACTTTATTGTATATAACCACAGTATATATATAAGCTAAAGCAGTAGGGAGGCTAGGCCAACTTTTTGAAATAAGTACCTACGCTCCAATAAAGCGTTAGGGTTGTCGAATTAATTTTTGTTAGATTGAAAAGTTTTTGTCTAGTTAGCGCTATAATCTCAGCTGGTAAGGCCTGTTTTAGAGTAACTAGAGCTACACTTAATTAAGAGTATTAGGGTTGGCACCCATAATTTGTGTAAAAGAGAAATAAACGTTTGTTTGGATCAGTGGTGGGCAAACTTTTTTAATGGGGGGCCACAAAGCTTAAAAAATTCTAGAGGAGGGCCAGAATTATAGAAAGAAAGTTCACTCGTTCCCGGGGGCCACAAAGTTTAAGAAATTCTAGAGGAGTTGCGCCCCGTATTACGCAACACATGAACTACGCGGCTAGTTTAGCTTCACCTATAGGTTATGCATCTATTATTCTACTAAGTAGAATCTACTTTATACTTCTCGACCGTCAAAACGTTATTATAGCGGGCCATATACTATCCATGTCGATGGACCCTCGGCGGGCCGGATTAAATACTTTCGCGGGCCGGAGTTGGCCCGCGGGCCGTACTTTGCCCACCACTGGTTTGGATTCTATATTAATTAAATAATCGAATTAAGTAACTATTTTTTAAATAAAACAGGGTATTTTCAGGGTTTATAGAATCAATTCAAAAATCTACAAAAATAAAGAAGTGTAAGACTCGTGAATAAGTTTCATATAATCTGGCATATCGCCCTTACGCTCGGATTTTCCCAGTTCTACATACATACATACCGTCACTCCTCATTCCTACAGGGGTAAGCAGAGATTACTTTGTTCCACTTGCTACGCGCGATCCTGACAAGCTCTTTCGCTTCATCAATATTCGTCAATCTCTTCATACATGCTTGATGCTTCATGCATTACCGGTTCTGATAGAAGAAAATTATATTAAGAATGAAGAGGAAAACCCGGGAATTCCGGTAATTCCAGTAATCTTGTAAACGCAGTGGCTCTCGCTTCTTCAACTTTAAAAAAATTCGTCGGATATGCATTAGCAGGCCTTCGTATAAATAAATGCCGTGGCATTTTTACTACAAAAAGTTCCGCTCAGCATTATACCGATAAACGACAAATCCTCCGTACAGTACACCTACAAAGAACGTTCTAAAAACGTACTCTTTTCATATAACCTCATCCATTTGCGCTTTTTGTTCTAATAAACAAATGACGGCTCAGTAACTCCACCACAAGTGGCATAACGGCATAACGTAAAGCCATATTTTCATTACTTCGCATACCGATTCCCGGGCAATTCCAAGAATGCAAAGTATTCCCCCACTTAGCAACATGAGACGAGCGAAATAATTTTCTTCAATTCCTCGCGCTCAAGACCACAAGAGGCATAGTCTGTTGACAAACAGTGGCCTAACTGCTGACATTACGTCGTTGAAGTGGATGCTATTGGACAAACAGTAGAAATACTTTTGCTATGTGTGTTTTAGAACTATAAGCGATTTTTGCGAAGTATTCTTTGCTTAACAGGCTTTTTGTTCTTCACATCGCATGTTTGTTTTCTTCATATTTTACATTGATCCACTTTTAGCGATTTGGAATTTGGTATATTTAAGGAACTCTGTTGATAATGAACTAATGTATTTAAAAATATCGAATACTCCTACTTAACTTGAAAAATATTTAATCATGTAATTTAGTTTTATGTTTAATAGTGCCTTTTTATATTGTTATTGATGGTATTAGCTGGAATGGTAGCGAGCTCGTCGGGTAATAGCCGTAAACTCATAACATTCTCCTGAAAACAATAAGATCGTAATTATTTATTATCATATACTTTTAAAGTAAGTGTATGGTCTACCAACCCAGTGATTTTTTGTAATAAATCTGCTTGAAAAATTCCACAAATGCTAAGTAAAAGTATTTATGGCAACACGCAACTCTGTCTCCAAATTTCCAAAGAAAAACATAAGACGTAAGCTCTTGTTTTTTATATCGTGAACTTATCAAACTTTCCTTCATCCTTTTACAATTCACCTTTTTATTGTGCGTTGTGTTACTGTTCAAAAGTTTGGTATGGCAACCATAAGTAGCGATTTCCTTTGTGAAAATGCTACAACGACAAAGCCTTATAGAAAATATTTCACTGAAGTGGTTATTGTATTCATTGTGCTTTCTTATGGAAAAGGAAATCGACAGTTTCAAGAAACTCTGTCGTTGGGAGCTTACTGGTGCCCTTTGAATTTTGCTTACATACTTTTTAGGGTTCCGTACCTCAAGAGAAAAAGCGGAACCCTTACAGAATCAATTTGTCCGTCCGTCCGACCGTCTGTCAAGACAAGACCCTTTCGCTTAGAAACGCGTAGAGTTATAAAGTTAAAATTAATGTCAAATAAGTCAGCAATCCTTGGATCTGTGAAAAAATCAACCCTATAAGTCAACTCAATCAATAGATACAGTTATCAGAAAACGTGTTTCCATACAAATCGCCGTGCTCCCAAGAAATAAGAGGTACTACCTGCTCCCAGTTGTCTTAGAAATTAGAAATTTGGTATAAAGGTAGCTCTTATAGCACAACTAATGAAATTAGTCCAACTTCGTAACGTAACGCGTTACGGCGCCAGTCTGTCTGGCTTCCCTTTCTCTGACGCGTTCGGCTGCCGTAGGCAGGCTCTTCCTCTCCCACTCTAACCCACAGCGCTAGTCGTATTTCGGACAGACGCTTCCCCCTCGCTCTACTTGGTGTAATAATGTGCGATAGACATATATACATACTGTTAGTAACTTAGACTAGTTTTAGTTATCATTTCTGTCGGGCGTCCCGAGACGCACTCGTTTCTTTTTTTTATGTTTGTCTGTCTATATTTAAGAAACCAATATAAAATGACCTCACACTGCCTACATCTTGCTTAGGAGCATGGCTCTGCTAACTTGCAAATGCTTATCCTAAAACAAAGACCCAGCGAAGTTACTAAATACCTATCCAATTAGTTATTTTAATTAAGAAATTCAAACCCAGCGAGTTAGCCAACACTTGTTACCTGAGCTAACGTTAACTGCAAACAAACAAACAAGTGTCTTTGCCATATTAGTAGTTAACCACATACCGACGCCAGCTGGCCAAGTACTGGTCTGTATGTTAACCTAAATGGGTTTATCTTGGGAACTGTTGATTGGAATTTGGTTGAGAAACATTTGCAATTAATGACTCTTTATCGAACAACGCGTAATAGAAAATACGGAAAAAAATCATCGATAAATTTTATTGAAAAAGGGATTGTAGAGCGCCTTCATCGCATCAAAGCGCTCAGGAGAGCCCAAGCAACCTTTCCAATGGAAACAAGGAAGGAACGAATGAAAGGGTTAGTGCATGCTTACGTCAAGATTGGTTGAGAAGATTTCAAAAGGGAATAAACATACAAACATTTCTCGTTTTATAATATTAGTTAGAATTAGGATTCACAGCCAATGTTCACTCTCAAACACTGTACCACCACTGTACTTACACAACTTAAACAACCACTATAAAATGACCGCACACTGCCTACATTTTGCTTAGAAGCAGGGCTCTACTAACATAGGATTTTATTACATTCACTTGCCAAATTTGTACGGAACTCTCGGTACGTCAGTCTGACTCACATCTGGCCGGTTTTATTATTACTTAGTATATAATAGGTACTAATATAAGTAATTTAGTATGTAACATATCCCATATCCCGCACAAAACCATCAACTATGAGCATTGACGCATTTGTGATGCGCAGAGAAAGTAACTGAATCGCGTACCTACCACTCTGGAACCTTGTCACTGAAAATGTTATAATGACTTGCCATACACCTGCCACAGAAATTATTACAAAATTGTATGAGAAAGGGTTCCAGAGGAATGTACGTGATTCTGTTTCTTAGACCGTACTCGAACAGAAATTCGTGTTTTACAGCCTCCAGATCTAGACAATCCCGTCAATTTCGCGCACAACCGAACAGTATAGTTGCTCAAGCGCATAATTACGATGTTAGCTGCGCGCGCGCAGTGACTCATCGCCGCCTCGCACACTTGCGCTGTATTCTAAATTACAAACACAGGGTCTCTTAATTTACAAATACATATTAAACATTGGGCCGGTCATGTTTGCCCCATGAATATAGAGCGATGGGCCTTAATCGCAACCCATTGGGTTCCGCGAGATGGCCATCGAAGCCTTGGCAGACCCAGAAAAAGGTGGCGGGATGACTTGGACGCATATCAAGTAGAGTGGCAGGAGTATGCCCTCGACCGGGACGAGTGGCGGAAAAAAGGGGAGGCCTTTGCCCAGCAGTGGGACACTCAATTAGGCTAATATAATAATAATATCTAAATATTAAACATTGAATTGAATTTTGTCTCTTTTGGTGTAGAGACCCTCGGACCGTGGGGTCCTAGTGCTATTAGCCTCTTCAAAGATAGTTCGAAGAGGCTAATAGACGCTACGGGTGACCGCAGAGCTGGCTGCTTCCTTGGACAGCGTCAGCGTATTAGTATCGCTGTCCAAAGGCGAAATGCTGCTAGCGTTCGTGGTACTATACCACGAGGTCCCCTCCTTTTTTTAATTGTTTTAATTTAAGATTAGTTTTGGTTTAGTTTTTAATTTATTTTACTTTCTATTCCAATAAATTTAGTACTTTAAATAAGGTTGTCCATTAAATACTCTTAATTTGCATTACCACGCTAAGTCACGCTTAAAAGCACCGCAAACGTCCGTGGCACCGATACCAGTATCCGCTGCGCCTTGCAGGATGCGCCCACGCAAGTTCAAGTGCTCAAATCAATGGCGGCCATTGTAGCAACGCCATCTAGAGATTGATGTGGGAATCTTGTGGAAGTGTGTTAACATTGCTCTGGGTATTACTGTTTCGCAGGCAAATTTATTGTTCCAGCTGCCAAGTTCCATCACCGTACTACTCGATTCAAAAGTAGTTTCCATCGACATCACCTCGATGGATGGTGCTCCAACACCGTACGATTTAAACGGTCATTCTTGCCCCGTACGTGTAAAATTTGGAATGGGCTGGCGGCTGGGGTTTTTCCAACTGGCTACGACATGGGTACCTTTAAGAGGCGAGTGTACCACTTCTTGCATGGCCGGCAACGCGCTAGCAGTCCCAATGGTGCTGTGGTTGTCCATGGGCGGCGGTGATCACTTACCATCAGGTGCACCGCATGCCCGTTTGTCGGTTTTAATCTAACTTATATAATATAATATTATATTATATTATATTATATTATTATATTATAAATGCGAAAGTATGGATGGATGGATGGATGTTTGTTTGTTACTCAATCACGCCAGAACGGCCCAACGGATCGGGATGAAATTCGGCACATAGATAGAGAAAAGTCTGGAATAGCACATAGGCTACTTTTTATCCCGGAAAATTGCGTAACTCCCGCGGGATAGCGATAAACGAATTATTTGCAGACGAAGTCGCTGGCAACAGCTAGTATAAAATAATAAAAAAAAAATGTTAATTTTTAACCCTAGACGCAAAATGGTGTTACAAGTTTGACGTCGATGTGTGTGTTTGTCTGTCTGTGGCATCGTAGCTCTCAAACGGATGGTCCGATTTGGATGCGGTTTTTTGCATTCGAAAGCCAATTTTCTTGCGGTAGTTTTTAGCCATATTTGATAAAAATCGGCTCAGTAGTTTGAAGAGTTCATTCATTCGTTCATCAGCTCTTTTCCAAAATGATGTAAGCGTTTGGCATAGATTGAATTATCACTTTCTAAATAAAAGAAGCCGAGCAAACAAAACGTGTTTGAGCATTAAATAGAGCTTTAATTTTCGCATCTCATCTTGCTTATTAAAGTTTTAAAATATTTGATATACAATGTTGAAACGGTTGCAAAAACTACACTAGAACGTGGTGCACTGAACATTCGTATGCAAAGTTGAGGAATAAAATGCAATGCACTCAGACAGCATTTAAGTGGTGCCAGTTGATATAAAACCTAAATAGCTTAAGGCAGTAGTTCCCAAAGTGGTCCAGGTGGACCCCCAGGGGTCCACGGAAGACTCGACGGGGGTCTACGTTGGGCGTGACCAAAAATGGGGGTCCACAATCGCAAGCGGGGGTGCATGAAAATGTAATAAAATTTGTGAGAATTGATTGGTTCTTGTGCTGTGAGTCATTGTATATTTCAAGAAAGTAAAGTAAGATGGACTCACTCGCAGCACAAAAATATAATTAATTTTAAAATTGGTTTAGTCGATTTTATTTTCAAATAATTAACCCTATCAAGCAATCAATTCTAACCAATTTTTACGAAAACTGTTAATTTATCGTTGAAACTCAGCAACAACGCAAGTTTCCATAGATTATAGAGCTAATCTTAATTTTTGTCGAGATTTAGTATAGAAATTAGTGGTAATGTAGCTGCAGGGGGTCCACCGGATCCAGCAAAATTTTGAAAGTGGTCTATGGAACAAAAGAGTTTGGGAACCTCTGGCTTAAGGGATCAAAGAGGATATCTCTCGAAGGTGATATAGCAAAGGCAAAAATAGATCCTGTTGCGTAGTAATGTTTGTATAAGAACATAGGTGACCTTTTGAGATTGTGTCGAACTGAGATTACGTAAATGTATTATTTGGATGCTTATTGTTATGCATGCTTAATAATCGGTCTGGGAGTAAAGAAAAACATAGAATGTTCCAGTTGCTTCTCTTCCCGCGCAGATGGTAAAAGGCCATCTTAGCTATGTTTGGTAAAAATCGGTTCAGTAGTTTGAAGAGTATCAGCTCTTTTCCATAATGATGCAAGGCATTTTTGGCGTAAAATTGTATAATTTTCTTTATTTACGTATAAAATAACAAAAATCGTGTATTCAAAAGAAGAAATGTTGACAAAAAAAAGAGCTTACTGATGGTTCCACACTTATTACTAACTAGCTTCGTCTGCAAAGAATTCGTTCTCGCTATCCCGCGGGAACTACGCAATTTTCCGGGATAAAAAGTAGCCTATGTGCTATTCCAGACTTTTCTCTATCTATGTGCCAAATTTCATCCAGACCCGTTGGGCCGTTCTGGCGTGATTGAATAACAAACAAACATCCATCTATCTGCGGAAGGCACAGGACGGGTCCGAGTGGAGAGCCTTGGGAGTGGAGGCCTATGTCCAGCAGTGGGGACGTCTTTCGGCTGATATGATGATCCATCTATCCATCCATACTTTCGCAATTATAATATTAGTTAGATTATAATTACTCGATTAATGCGAGGGGGTTTTTATTTTTTTTAGTGCTGTAACAGTTTATATTCCGAATGCCGCAACTATGTTCTAGCAAAAAACTTCGAGTTTTCAAAAAGGCCTTTGACCTCCCGCTACATTTTATATTTGTTAGTTTCCAGAGAAATTGCATAAATTAAAAACAGCACTTATATTTTTTGCTTACGTAACATTAAAGGATTGCCTTGCGTTTACGGCGCGTTATCTAGAATGTGTTTTAGCACTTACCTTTTACGACTAAGCGATGGCTGAAACAGCTTTTAATTTTAGTCCCTGCACTGCACTTATAGAAGCGTGATTACGACGCGTTAGCTGTAAACTGTTTGTTTATGTGCTTTTATATGAGCTTTTTAAGCCCATGCTCAATAAACGCAGTTAAAGAATTTTTTGATATAGTTTTTTGACATTGGATAATATTTGACTAGATATATTATGATTTATTTAATGTAATTTAATATGCTTTGACGATCCTTATTGGAGATTTTTTGACATTGTATTTTATTTTATTGTTTCATTGTTTATAATTTATTATGCTATTATTATTATTAATTTTTGACGATCTCAACAGAAATGCTTATATTTGTGACATGCATGTTTTTATATAATGTAATTTTTGTTGATAAATAAATAAATCTAAAATCTAAATCTAAAAAATCTAACCCTTAAATAGAGTACCTATATTTAGTCGAGTGAATATTTTGACTCACACCCATTATATTTTTGCTAGTTTGACCTGTGGTCTCTCGAGCAGAGGGTCGTGGGTTCGGATCCCAGGCTCGCACCTCTGCGTTTTTCGCATTGTATTTGAAATTTACCATAAACTTTTCGGTAAAGGAAAACATCGTGAGGAAATCTGTACATATCTGTGAAGCATTTCAATGGTGTGTGTGAAGTTCCAAACGCACTGGGAACGCGTGGGAACTATAGCCCAAGCCCTCATTTTGAGAGGAGGCCTGTGCCCAGCAGTGGGACGTATATAGGCTGGAGATGATGATGATGATGGATGTTGATGATATTTTTACGTGGTACTCAGTAATCCTGCCACCAAGCAGCAGTGCTCGCGCTGCTTTGTTCCGGTGAGGAGAATAAGACAGCTGGTGAAATTACTGGCACGCGAGGTAGCCATCTTAGCCATCTAAGCTGGCAACGCATCTGCTGCAACCTTTGTTGTGGGTGACCATGGGTGGTGGTGATTACTTACTAGCCTGGCTAGCACGACAGCGCACAAGAGTCGCGTCGCACGCGAGATAGATTACCCGTCCCTTTCTAGAACGAACAGTAAGAAAAAGACGGGCAATCTATCTCGCGCGCGACGCGACTCTTGTGCGCTGTCGTGCTAGACGTGCAGCACGTGACCTTTTTTTTTTTGATTCGGTGAGAAAATGCAGATTACGCACTATCCCCTCGCCTTGGGGGAAGACGCGGGGGGTGTATGGGACTCTCCCCCCTAGTGGGGGCCTACCCATTAAAAACTCACCGGTGTTTCCACTGTACGCGCGGGTAGAGGCTACGGGAGCGGGATCCGGCATCCGCGGCACTCTACCCCGCGTGTTGCCCTTTCGGGCCCACCTCTGTGGGGCTTATGCCCCACGGACTCCGGCTAAGGCACTCCGGAAACACCTGGAGCGCGTTACAATCTCGGGACATCTGGAGTGAACGACGGATCCCGCGATCCGGCACCCGATGTCCCACTGAGAGGGGCGGTGATAGCTCGCCTCACTGGGACCCGGAAAAGACCTAAGGGCATCAACCCTTAGGTCACCCAGGGAACTCAGTCCCCAGGATACTTTTCCTCCAGGAGGCCCCTGGAGCATCCCCACCACGTAAAAGTCGACCCGCGCTATTCACCGCATCACCGCAGCGTACCACCACCGCTTTGGCTTACGGGATCGCGCAGGGACTTTTACCCTCCCCATCCTGCGCCTAAGCGCCCTTCCCTGAGGGAACTTGTGTCCAAGCGGCCGGATCTGCCGACGCTCAGTCCCCTCTCGGTAGAAGCTAATGCTTCTACCACCGTCCCCTTAGAAAACGATGGCCCTCAGAGCCATCGGACTCCCGACAGCCGTCATGGCTGCCCACCGCGCCCCAAAGGGGCAACCCCCGCGCCGAAGCGCTGCCGCTTCCCAGTCCCCTCTGCTGGGTCAGAGGGGTACCGGAAGCGGCCCACCTCGTGTTACCTCTTGGCACCGCCGCAGGCTGGACACATGGCATGCGACGGTCCCCCACCACGGCAAGGTGGATACCCATCGGAGGGGTGCAGCACGTGACCTACTTGCTCGTTTACCCTATTTTACTAAAAAAGTAATTCAGGCGATCTTTCACAAACACTTAACTACTAGGTATATGTATGTTATAGCAAGACAACATTTCGTTGTAATAATTATTCAAGAATATTTTTTGTTATGTAATGTTGTTTAAGATTTTAAATGTATTCCTAAATTGTGTGTGACAATATAAATTGACTACATCAATGTTTAATTTGGGCGTCGACAGATAAAAATTGTATGACAACGATGGCGTAAGTATAGGGTTACATTCACATTTTCCTGTTTTAAGTGTTGTATGAGAATAAAATTGTATGTAATTTATGTAGTCGTTTAAAATTAAGTGTTAATACTAGTGAATGTTGCTGTTAAGTTTAATGAATTAAGATAAAAGCCGTGTATTCTTGACTCGGAGATTCTTGATAATTCGTTGAATGGAACGAAATTTGTTAACACTGTTTAAACAAGCATGCCAGTGTCTGTTTTTTCATACGTTACGTTGATTACAGTAATTAGTTAATTTATAATCAGTTCAAGATTGAACTGTGTAAGCAATTGTTTCTTTTTATTCGTTTTAACATAACATATCCTCTTATTTTATGTCTTTCGGCCCAAATCGCTACCCGTTGGGTTCCGTCGGATGCCCATAGAAAAGTAGGCAGACCGAAAAAAAGATGGCGAAAGGGAAGCTCTGCCCAACAATGGAACACTCCAGTAGGTTTACTTTCATTCAAGGTTTATTTTATAAATTGTGTTGTTCTTATCTTATCTCTTTTAAAATTCAAATCATAAAAGAATCTAACTTGTACCTATTGTAATTTGATATTTAACAACTCAATTTATTTATGTTATGATCTAAAAACAGCATAACTATAAAAAAATTGCGAAACTTAATTCTAATATTCGACGTAAAAACACTGGCCACAAATGTCTGCCTCACATAAAAACGCTATAAAAAAAAAACACTATTTCATCAATGGACGTGTCATATTCACACCTACATACACAGAACGTCACGTCATTCGACCTAAATACGTAACCTAATTGACATTTGAGCTTATAAACTATATTCTCACTCAATGCCGACTTCATTCATGCTAGTAACTCATAGCACGGAAACTTAGATATCATTGCAATCTGAACTCTATTAATAAAGTTGCTGGTTGCAAATTTGAAACGATACCGACGTGTACATATGCCGTTTTACGAATGTGATTCATAATTAGCGTAGGTACTAGTTGTCGCTCGCGACTTCGTCTGTGTCAGGCCGTCTGATTGCGATTCAATTTCGATTCAGTTTTGGTTCGCTCACTGTCAAATCCATACTAAAAATTACAGCTAAAACCTGAACTGAGTCGGAATTATAAGCTTGTCTTAATGCCAGGTAAAGACAAAAGAAAGTTAAGTTAACGTTTTTTTTATGATACAGATTGATACTATCGTAAAAATTGATTTCTGACCCATAGTAGAGCGTTCTTACAGTAAACGCTTAGTGATTTTCCCTGTCAATTCAAAGTAAAATTCACCACGACATTAACTTTGACATGGTTCCACAGTGGGTCAGAATTCAGTTGGTTCGGTACAATTCTGTATAAATAACCTCGTATTATTCTACTAAAAAAAGTATGTGTAATTTTACACCACACTCAATATCACGCGGTGCACTGAAAAATAAATCTTTCTATTTTACAACCAATAAAAACTATTTGTGTCTACGAAAACAAAAATAACCATGTCATTTTCATTTCCACAAGTAATAAAGAATATAAATACGCCAATGTATTTATTGTGACGGTACAGGCAGCGTCAAAGAAACGAAGTGACATAAAAGATGATGCAATATTATGAGTACCTACACCTTTCATCTTATGAAAATTATGTATAAGTATGTACAGGGTTTTCTAAATTTGTCCCATAATATTTCAGGATTAATCATAGTGCAAAACTATACTTACTTTGATCGATGTTCAAGCGTTTATGAATAAGGGGGTTAGATTGGAATCAAATATGTTTAGTGTAGAGTCTACAAAGTTTCTACAGTGTAGACTTTGTAGAAACTTTGTAGACTCTACACTAATCATTTTTTGAAATTGTCTACACTGTAGACTTTGTAAAACTAAACATCTGGAGGCACGGCAGCGCCCCCGCCAAGTCGAGCAAAAGAGCGGCACGGCCGTACCATCCTTTTCTCGATTTCTTTGTCATCTACGGTTAAAAAATCCTATAAAATATTTACAACGGTACAGTCAAACTAACCCAACGATCTGCTAAAATATTCGGGAATAGTTTAAGGAATACTCTTTACGGATATCTGCTGGGGACAAAAAAATCTCTTTTTAATAATCAATAATTTTAATTAATTTAATGTGTAGCGCCATCTCCCGAGATATGACTGAAGCTCCTTGAAAAAAATTGTATTGAATTTGAAGTATTTATACGAGTATTCGTATATTAGGTATAGGTAGGTAGTTATACGGCTTTAAATGATCGAGTCAACCAGTCCAATACTTTATGCAAGAGGTAGTTTTGAAATCATACAGATTATCTCTTTTGACAGAAATCTAGAGCCCCCTGTTGCTTAAAAAATAATATTAGCCGATAAACGTTGAGATACTGTGTAACTTTCTTTGGCGGCTGTACGCATAAAAACTAATGATAAATATATCATAGTTTTACGTCATTGGACCACACACAGTATAGTTAGTAAGTATATCAGATAACCCTATGGTTAATGGTTCAATTAAGAAATCTCCAAAGCTTACGACTTACACTACACTTGATAATATTTTATCGTAAGTTTATAGGTGGTCTTTCTAAATCTGTACAAAAACAAATTAATATTAGTTTCAATCGCGACCAGACAAACTCTTGTGAATTTTGACGATACGTTTAATGAAAAAGGAGAACTAACTACTTTTAGGGCAATGTTTTCTCATAATAATTTATTAGGTATATTTATAAAAATTAAGGTTACTAGAAAAAACAAAACACTCTTAAATCAAAACCAACACCTACAAAATAAATCCAGAGTTTTAAAATCCACAAATAATATTTTAACACGAAAATTCTTTTAACAAACGAACGTAACGCGGGTCGCCGAAATATTCCTGGAAATAAATTCTAAATTTGAATTCTGAATGTTTTTATTGGTTGAGTGGCCAGCTACGTGGGTCACAGTAAGATTATGCAGACATAGAACAAAAAAACAACACGAAAAAACTGCCTAAATAATTTTTAGAGACCGTTAAATTATGATAACTTTGGGATTGAATAATACTTCCAACTATAATTATGTTTTAAATACCTATGTATGCGATTATAAAACAAAATTAAAGGCTTATAATAATGATATTTATATACTTGCCATTGGTATTTACATCAACCTGCATTAAACGTTTTATAATAAAAATATATCACTGCACGGATATTAATAGAATTTATGTTAGACTAAAAAATATTTCAATCGCTCTACAACTGGCAAATATATATGCGAACGGAAGTATACACGTTTTTTTTTTATATTTGAATCTAAGTATGTAAATTCAATATACTTTGAAGTTGTTTAAAAATAAAAAATAAAAACGGAAATGAAAAAACAGTGATAATACGCTTTCAAAATCGCACTAACTTTTAATGCAAATACAGCTTTAGATGCAGGTAAAAGAATTCCTCGAAGTTTTTCGAAGGTTATAGTTTTTGCCTTTTTTGCCAAGGTCGTGAGTGTTGTTTTAAAAAATAAAACCACCGATGTTTGATAATGCTTGGCATATTATCTGCATACATAATGCCAGGTTTAGGTACACGCATTATATGTAGTAGTGTAACTGATATGGGACTTAAGTAATTTTTCTAATTGGAACGCCAATTTGCCTATTCGCACACATTGCTCGCACATACAACAGTAGGTTTATTGTCTAACTCGCTCGCAATCGCCATCGTGTTCATTTTGACATTTCTTGTATGAATGTGACAGCTAGCTGATTCCGATGCCAATTGTCAGCCCATACATGAACTGTCAAAATGAACACGTTGGCGATTGCGAGCGAGTTAGACAATAAGCCTACAGGTCATTTACTGTTTTTCACCTGTACCTTATTTTTCTTTGACACACTATGAAACAATCATACAAAATAGCATCATTCAACCGCCCATGCATGCCTTTATTACTTACTGACAATGCTAAAGTAAACTCCACGTCAAACGTACGTTTGTACAGCTGGCCTGAAGGTCTGGCCTATTGGACCATGATGTCTTACGTCATTGTACTGTGGTATTGTTCGGTGTTTTGTGTAAATGGTGGTATATCATTATAGTTCGCCACGGTCCGTTTGTTTGATGATTTGATGCTCTGAATTCATTTGTTTTTAAGTTAATACAGTATCCTTAGTGTAGGTTTTCTGTCACAAAATACGTCTCGAACGCGTTTGCGTTAAAATGTCAAATACTATGAGAACAGTTTGTTGCCGTTTCGATCCGCAAGTGGCGCTGCCAATTTTTCCATTGTACCTAATTGAGACGTTTACGTGAACGCGTTCGAGACGTTTTTATATGCGAAAACTTACACTAGAGGCTCAATATGCTTAGTGTAGGTTTTCGGGCACAAAATACGTATCGAACGCGTTTGCGTTAAAATGTCAAATACTATGAGAACAATTTGTTGCCGTTTCGATTCGCTAGTGGCGTTACCAATTTTTCCGTAGTAATTGAGACGTTAACGTGAACGCGTTCGAGACGTTTGTTCTTAAACTTACACTACCTCAGGGGGGGGGGGGGCTACTCCGAAATTCGATTTTCGAAGTTCGTATCACACCGTCCCTCTCACTCTCAAATGAATAACTATTAGTGAGAACGGAACGGCACGAAACGAACTTCGAAAATCGAATTTCGGAGTATAAGGCCTGACGTCAACACGAACGCATTGGAGGCGTTTTTCGTGTCTCAAACGTACACAGACAAACGTATTCTGTAAACAGAAAATCCACTGCGGAAATCGAACGCTTTCCCAAACCACAAAAAATAGGGCACATTAATTATTTTCAAAAGGACACCATTCCACTGAAATTAGTATCTTACCCTCTCACAATAGAGTTAATTTTTTAAGCGACTGCGTACTCGCAGGAAGCTGAAACAGAAAGTCTGTTTTGAAACTTTACAAACTTATTTTTTGCGGTTGGAAGTGGAGTAGTTTCGAGTCAAGTGTTAGAGAGCAGCACGATACTGAGTGTAAAGTTAAGTTTGTACCATTCGTTTGAAATGGAACACTCAAAGGAATACCCTGTCGAAGGCGGTCAAGTGAGTTGATAATTTATTAATTGGGTTCCGTGTGATGATTAAAACATTAAAATCGTTTGTCCTTATCTGTCACTTTGATATTTACCTTTCACAGATAAGGACAAACGATTGCTAAGTTAGCAGAAGCCTATAGAGCGTTTATTAATAAGGGGGTAAATATACAAGATGTCTAAGAATCATACTGCTATATTTCAGCAAGTGGCTGTTTTAAAATAACTGAACACTGTAGAGATTTTTTTATCGAAATTTGAGATTTCAATAAAATCAAGTTGCTCCTTTGACACAGTACAGTCAGCGTCATATATAAGTAGCATCCAACGTGCTCACAAAGTTCGGTACGCCATAACATTTTGTCAATCACAGTGAAGAAATCCTAAAACACATTTGCAAAGGTATTTTGGCTAACAAACCAAGTTAACTAGCTACAGTATTCCGCATTGATTTTGAAACATAATGTGCCCCCTACCCTAGAACCCCAATCATAAATTTAAAAAAAAAAATCGAGAACCTCCTTTTCTTGAAGTTGGTTAAAAAGATGATTAAAATTAAAGGTGCTTGATCATGCTAAAATAATGCGTGGAAACAATAAGCAAGAAATGGTAAGTGGCAAAGCTTAAGAGAAGGAAAAGAAAGAAGAGAACGTAACACTGGAAACATTGCCACCACGCGTCAATCAAAATTCTAAACTAGGGAATCAATAGAACTCATTAATTCCTTTGGTAACTTTCCTATCTGATCATAAACATCGGAAGTCACCCATCAATCTATTCTCAGCTCAGGATTCGATTTCTACAAATCTTTGCCTCAACTTCCTCCGGCTAATTAAAAAAAAAAACAACTGTCAAACGAAATAGGAAATGGCCTCGTGTTCCCAATAAATAATTTTCCGGCGCTCCATTGTTCCGAAAGAAACAATAAAAACAAAACAAAGTAAAATTAGTTAAACGCAACCGCCCGAATCTTTGTCGATGGTTACCGTGATGCAACCGGCTAGGGATGGGAAAAAGAAGTCGGTAGTTTTGCGAGGATATCGATAAAAATAATGGATATTGTAAAATGCAAGAGAAATGCTTCGTGACTTAAGTTGTAGTTGTGTACAAGCTAAATTTAGTACTTAAGTATATAATTATGTGAAATAAATGCAATGTTTATTGTTCACAGGTAATAAATACATTTTGATGAGACTGCTACAGGTCACCTGCTTATTTTGGTAATCGTATTAAATTATATAAACCTGAATTTTTATCTTAAGTTTTATGTTTCATAACATAATAATTCATTCAATAGAATCTGCGTTGTGTGTGTGGAGAGCCTTAGGGAAGGCCTATGTCCAGCAGTGGACGTCTTTTGGCTGACATGATAATAAGAATCTGTGTTATTTTTTTATAGCTACTGTTCATGAAAAGGCGATCGCAATTTTTTACGATTTTATTAGTTACTTTTATTTTCGTCAATAAAATTATGGTACTTTCGGCCATACAAGTCAATAAAACATCGCAAAACAAACGACAATTTAGTCAAAATTATACGCGATGGTAAAATTATCGTAGCTTAACATTTCCTATCGATAAAAACACCTACCTTTCCCAGCCCTATGCCCCATATTGACCCATATCGTCGAAAAACGCTTCCTCAGAGCACAACGAAAGCACTGTTCGAGTGTCGAAGCTATTCGAGTTCAAGCTCTCGCTGTTCGAGACACGGTATTTGGGGCGATGACACTAACCGTAACTGGAACAGCCAACAATAGAATTCGGTTTTATGGTAATTTTGTACTTTTTGAACAGTTACGTTAGAAGTTACGAGTAAGTTTAGAAGGCGGGTCGCGAATTAAAATACTTACGATGTTTATCGATATAATTAATAAAATTATGTTACAACAGAAGTCTCTTTCTGACCCTATGTGTTAGATAGAGACTTCCACTTGTAAATTGTAACTTATCACTATCACTACATAGTATAAAACAAAGTCGCTTTCTCTGTCCCTATATCCCTATGTATGCTTAAATCTTTAAAACTACGCAACGGATTTTGATGCGGTTTTTTTTAATAGATAGAGTGAATCAAGGGGAAGGTTTATATGTACAGTCAACTGGGGTGACTGGTAATTTTGGGGCTACTTTGATCGTTTTAAAATTGCTATAAAATCGATATTATCCATATCCGGTGAATGTTTGGCATGTAGACGCAAAGGCGATCGACGAAGACATTAATTGGAAGCAGTAAACGCAAATAAAAAAATAATGGTTTTGTGTTTAAAACTACTTTTTAAAGTTACCCCGTAAATCAAAGTCACCCCAGTTGACGTATAATAGATGCATAATATACCGTGCGAAGCCGGGGCGGGTCGATAGTAGCTTTATAATTACAGGTGGTAGGACCTTGTGCAAGGTCCGTCCGGATCGCTACCACCATCTTACTCGCTAATCCTGCCGCTAAGCAGCAGTGCTTGCACTACTGTGTTCCGGTGTGGAGAGTAAGACAGCCGGGGAAATTACAGGCACAAAAGGCATTTCATCTTAGCCATCTTAGGTTGGAAACGTATCTGCAATCCCTCAATATAAAGGCAATCGGCGTAGATTCTTGTCGAGTTTGTAATGTAAACAGAATTGTCACTTATCGCCGACAATTGTCGAGATGGTGAAGTAAGGGTCTACAGTGTCACCACTAAATAAATATCTATGTATAGTCCATTCAAATCCATTTTGAAACTTTTGTAAACAAACATAAGTCCCCCAAGTTCATATAAAAAATAAATATAATAAAACATAGATTGATATAAAATACATATAGAAAGAAAGAAAAGAAAGAAAAACTTTGTTTATGACAATCACAGTAATTAAAAAACAAAAACATATTAAAAACTAGATAAAATTGACATAAAATGGCCCCAACTCAGCATTTGCTGGCCTTACGGCCAACGCTGATCATCCGTTGGGGCCATCGGGTATCAAGCACAAGCATATCCCTTATGGGGTAGATAGAGCCTAAGGTAACAAGACTTAAAGGCCACGCTTAGCATAATTATTGTTGGCGTACAGGTGGAAAGGGGAATCAAAATAGTGATGGGATGCTAGCCGCATATAACATGATTCGTAAGATTTTCGCCCATACGCTCGACGGGCTTTTACCATCTGCGCAGGAAGAGAAGCAACTGGTACACTGACTTGATTTATGTATGTATGTATGTATGTTTCTAAGGTGACTATTTTCTATGCCCACCTAACTTTAAACATCAAATTCCTCAGTTTTTCTCACACATACACAACATAAAGCCTGACAAACATAGTTACGTAAGCAGTTAACACATTTAACAGATACATGCAGAAGACATTGACAGTAGATAATTGATACATGAGCGAACGTTACGAAACGAATGGTTCAAGTGTCAAATTTGACAGCACAAAGCGTATGCTGATTGTCAATTTGACATCGGCCATAGGTATGTGAATTTATCTTGATACTTGTGGGTTTTGATAAAGTTTGAATGTATTTTGTTTATTGGTTTTGGTGGTTTTTTTTTCAAATCATTAGGTTTGTGGTTTTATGGTTTTGAAGAGGCTTTTGTGGAGCTAGACATCGCGTATCAGTGTGAAATATATTCGTGAAAAGTTTGTAGTTACCACGTAATTAGAGATTTTATTTTCTTCTATCCAAATTTTATTTTAATTTCGGTTGGTATTTTGAAAAACGACCGACAGTATAGCCGACGTTAGTTTTTTTTTTACAAAAAGAAGGTAAACGAAATCCCTACTAATATTATAAATGCGAAAGTAGCTCCGTCTGTCTATCTGTTTGTCTGTTACAATACAGTATTATATCACATAAGTACAACATTATAATTAACACCTAACCCTTACGCAACAACTGTACGCCAGGCTTCTATATATTTCACCAACTTTATTGTCGGCGACCATTGACAACTCGATATGCAATGCGTATTCAATATGAAGCCAACCGGCGTAGATTTTCGTAGAGTTTGTAATGTAAAGAGAATTGACACTTGTCACCGACAATTGTCATGATGACGAAATAGGGGCCAGAATGAACCGAGCATTAAAATACCGACCAAAATTACGGGTTACCGTACGTTTTCACTCGCAAACCAAACAAATTATTTGACCGAAGATGGCGGCGGTTACGTCACAACTCACCTGTCAATTTGACACGCCGATTATACGCATATACAGCGTGCGTTGCAAGTGAAAAATATTTTTGTCGTCTTCGCAAAAATTCAGCAGAAAATATGCCTCAATCAGCTATAAGTGAAGCGACCGCTTCCTTGTCCTAGTTTTAATTTTACGTGCTTATGACATTAAGATCTTTCTAATGCCTAAAATTTTACTGTAGTCATCATTATTGGTAGCTATTGCAACAATGTTGTTTGAGTAATGATTATTTGGGGCAAGATAGAAAATGAAACAATGTCACAACTCACAAGCAAATGATGTTCGAAATTCGATTGTCAGTAATTAGCGTAGCATAACTATGCTACGCTAATTACTGACAATCGAGTTGCTTGTGAGTTGTGACATTGTTTCATTTTCCATCTCGCACCAAATAATCATCAACTACGTGAACACTCATCAGTATCTTAATTTCTCATGCATTTAGCTTATCTATAAATCTATATATGTTAGTATTGCACAATAAAAAAACACCACTTCAACAAACTATCCGCACATACCAAACATTACTAAACTTCATGAACATGCTGTAGATAACGCACCATTCAAAGTAATCTCTACCTTCACAGCACGCAAATAAAGTCTCAACTCCATTATGCAAATTCTTTTTAAACGTCTGTTGTTATAAGGCGATATGGTTGAATTTGGAATATGGTTTGTCACTGGCCATTTTTTCTCGCCATAGCACTTACCACGACTATCCGCGGCTGGCGAAGCGAGAAGATTCTCTGACCATTGCTCGCTCGATAAGCTGACTGTATTCCAGTTAGTTCGCAACGCGCGCAATGTATTTCGATTATTAGAAGATCACTAGCCGCGCTGTGGTATGCAGTCGTGGTCATCAAAGATGCGCGGACGCATATTTTTGTTTCAAGGACGTGCGATTATGTGCGATCATTGAATTTTAAGCACTTCAAGTATACTTTTACTTTAATGACTGAGCAGAAACATGATCTTGCTTGAAGCGTAAAATTTGTGAAATTTGATACTTCATAATGCCAAAAGCAAGTTTAACGTAATGCACTTGAGGCATCGTGTTTTTTTTTTTCATTTACGGCCATAGATGGCCAGAAGCAAAATTTTTTTTTTGCGTTCTCATCTCTAGATACTTGCTTATTTAGCTTTTTTTTATGTGAATAGGAAGGCAAACGAGCAAGTGGGTCACCTGATGGTAAGCGATCATCACTGCCCATAGACACCCGCAACCCCGGAGGGATTGCAGATGCGTTGCCAACCTAGAGGGCTAAGATGAAATGCCTCTTGTGCCCGTAATTTTCCCGGCTGTCTTACTCTCCACACCGGAACACAGCAGTGCAAGCAAAGCTGCTTAGCTGTCAAAATAAAGACTGAACTCAACTGAAAAGTCTCTATCGCAGCTAATCTTAGCTTACGATTACGGCAGACGGATTGCCAATCTGATTTTATAAGGTCCTATTTTTATAAAATCCGTAGGTATCCCAAAACCATAATCTCCGCTTAAAACGGATTATAATACGCACGAGTCAAAAAATCCTAAACATAACAATGCCGCAAATTGAACAATAAAACACCTTTGTCGGTGGTACTTTTTTAATTTTTATTGCAGCCACCATTCCTCAACGGCCTGCATTATTCAATTACGTTTTATGGTTGCCAAGTGGCAACACTGCTTGTGGAATTGTGCTTTGATTTATCGCTTCGTTTATTCTCAGCTTTTATTGTAGCGGGCAACCCCGTCCGTTATGTCGTATACCATACACTCTCTGTACCTACAGCTGTTACTGGCCGTTAAGACACATTCCTACTTTAAAATCGTAATGATTTTGTTTCTTTTGCCAATTCACACCTCTAAAGTTCAGTACTTCAAAATCATGTACCTAAAAACGTAACAAGGGTTTTCAAAGCCAAATATATTGAATACCTAGTCTAAGGGCCTGTTTCACCACTACTTAATTGTCAGTTATCTATGATGACGTCTCTGTCCGTTTCTTAGTAAGGAGTAAGTCCTATTTAAGTCTAACCTTACTAGAACAATAACTTGTGTTTTATCAAAAAGGTTCATCAATTCTATAAAGGAAATGTCTTGAGCACCTAATAATACGTAATTCACCAACAGTGTATAATGTCTTAGTGGTGGCTTAAAATAACATGAGAAAATATTACAATCATAATGCACGAGTTGTGTGACCCTGTGGCCTTCACCCGCAAAAACAAATAACCCACCATTTTGAAAGGTCAAGCGCTTCCCGCCAAAAATCTGACAGCTGTCACAACACAGCCATAAACATCGGAATGCATAACAAAACGCAACAAACCGATTTCGTCACCACGCCATCTGGTGTCGAATCACCCACGACGCATGGTGTACTTGAACCAAGTTAACTTTGCGATTGATCGTGTCGCTGTCATCTAAAGAAGATTATCAAATTAGTATGTGCGTTGTTTAGTTCTAAATTTGTCCACCGGTCTAGTTAAGTTGGTTAAGTTGTAATTTATAGCGCTGTCGTAATGTGGACAGTGGCTTATTTTTACTGTTGCAAGTTAGGATTTATTGGGCAGTGGTTTAAATAAAAGTTCACTTTAGTAGTAAATTATATGTATATTTCCAATATACTTTTAGGAGAGGTGTGTCTACTCGGTATAGCAGTTCTTAATAGACTAAAATATGAAACAGTGCTATGAAGCAAGTTCATAATCCACTTAAAAGCATTATTTACATTAACAATGAGAGAGAAGGACTTATACATAAATAAGTATAAGTTAGAGTGAAATGGATTTGTTTTGGTATTGCATTCCAACTCCAACACGCCCCCTCAAAATAAATCCTAAAATAAAATTTAATCAAAAAAATGCTCGGTATATAAGTACAATATTTGAATCACACACTCTCCATGTTCTGGGGAAACAATTATTTACATGGTCCAACATTTGTTGCACAGGATCAGGGAAACCCAGGAAAACCTGATCAGACCACTCCATCTTAACTATGTCTTATGTCTATAATTTCTTTATGTTATTATATTATAGATCTAATTATTTACAATATAATTTACAATAAACCTAGTTTGTTCCTCATCTCGGAGAAACGCACTGTCGGTAACGACTTCGTTAAGATGTCGGCCAATTGGTTACCTGTGGACACATAAAACATTTTAATCACATTTTTCTCCACTTGTTCTCTTGAAAAGTGATACTTTATATCAATGTGTTTCGATCGTTTGTGGCTGGTTGGATTATTAGCAATGGATATACAACCATTGTTATCCTCATAAATAGGAATCGCACTTGGTATTTCGATTTTTATGCTGTTTATTAACGATTTTAACCACAAAGCTTCCCGAGCCGCTTCAAATAAAGCCATGTATTCTGCCTCAGTTGATGAAGCTGCAACTGTAAGTTGTTTCTTTGTTTGCCAGCATATTGTGCATTGTTCAAATAATATAAACAAATATCCCGTCGTGCTTTTTCGGTCTACCTCGTTACTACCCCAATCAGAGTCGACAAAGCCACTTAATATATTTTTGTTTATGCTGCTGCAGTCGCTCTGAACGTAAGTTAACTTGAGATCAATAGACCCTTTTAAATAACGCAACAACCTTTTTAGGTGTGACCAAAGTGATTGGTTGTTTTTGTTAGCGAACCTACTCAAGATGTTTACTGCATAGCTCAAGTCAGGTCTCGTGCATAGCGTAATATACATCAAGCACCCGATAACATTTCTACAAGGTGCCTTTATTGTTTCACTACAATTTAAAGAGTTAAAATCCACTTTGCTTTCTAAAGGTGTGCTGACAGGGTTACACTCACTCATGTTGAATTTTTTTAAGATTGTTTCTATGTACAGTCTCTGGTCTAATGTTATTTTATTTTTAGACCGCTCAATTTTTATTCCCAAGAAACATTTGATTTCTTTTAAATCTACCATTTTAAACTTGTTCATCAAGTAATTTTTAAAACTAATCATGGTATTAATGTTTCGTTGAAATTATAAGATCGTCCACGTAAAGTAAAACGTAAATGTTGTTCTGAATGTCACCTACATCCAAAATATAAATGCATCTGTCAGCTGATGAATTTAGAAAACCCTTTTCAACTAAAGCTTGTTCGAACGTACGGAACCAACATCTTGCAGATTGTTTTAAACCGTACAATGCTTTATTTAATTTACAGACGTAATTTTCGTGACTTGGAATTCCTTCAGGAATATTCATGTATATTTCTTCTTCCAGTTTTCCGTTCAAGAATGCTGTTTTAACATCCATATGGTGGACAAGCAAATTAAATTGATTTGCAAAAGCTAATATAAATCTGAAACTTGTAATTCTAGCAACAGGTGCAAAATTTTCATTGTAATCTATTAAATATTCTTGACTGAAACCACGAGCAACTAAACGCGCTTTATATTTCAGGGGTTTTCCATTTTCATCAGTTTTAATTGAAAATATCCATTTACAGTCGACGATATTTCTGCTAGTAGGTTTTGGAACAAATGTCCACGTTTCGTTTTCGTTAAGTGATTTAATTTCCTCGTTAATAGCTTGTTGCCATAAGTGCTTATCATCCCTTGATTTAATTTCATCCAACGATTTAGGTATTTCATATAAGAAAGATGAAGCAGACAACAAACAATTACCAGATATATTATCGTCTTCATTGTAGGACACAGAGGGTAAATTTTTAATTCTATCACTTCTTCTAAGGTCATGTGAAGTCATTTTACTGTGTGATGGAGACAATTCATTTTGAAATGAAGAGCAGTCTGAATGCCTATCTGTTTCACTTACAGATTTATTAGGTAGTGGACCTAATGAGGTAGGTTCCGTTTGTTTCAGGTAATCAGAATTATTAAGCTTCTCAATAAGCTTGCCAGAGTTTTCAATACCAGAATATTCCGATATTATACCTTTAGACTTCACTGGTCTACTTGATAAGAAATTCATCTCATCAACAATTACATCTCTGACTTTTACAAACTTTTCATCTACCACATCCCACACCTTATAACCATTCGGTTCATAGCCAACCAAGATCCCTTTTAAGGATTTTTCATCAAACTTGGTTTTCCTTGTTTTGTTATGAAAATAAACAGTGGAACCGAAAATCTTTAAATATTTCAATTGAGGCTTCTGATTGTGCCACAATTCAAATGGTGTGTTTGCTATTTTCAGTGCTTTGGTGGGACTGATATTCATTAAATAAGTAGCAGTAAGCACAGCCTCACCCCAGAATGTTTTATCTAATTTCGCACCAGATATCATAGCGCGACTGCGTTCTGTACTTGATCTTATCATTCTTTCAGCAACACCATTCAAAGCTGGTGTATGGGGCACTGTTAAGTGGTAGCTAATACCTTTTTGCACACAGTACTCTTTCATTTCCTTTGATAAATATTCACCACCATTATCACAGTACAAATTGACAACTCTCGAACCAAAATGAACTTCACACTTTCCTACATAATCTCGAAAAGCAACAAAAACTTCTGATTTATGAGTTATTAAGTATGTTGCACAGAAGTGGGTATACTCATCAACAAAGATAACGAAATAGTTTTTGCCGTCAAGTGTTGTAGGAGTGATGGGACCACACACGTCACTGTGCACGTTAAATAAAGGTCGTTTCACTATTTTAGATTTCGATTTATTAAATGGCAAACATGCTTGTTTTCCATTTATACAAGCTTCACATAACTTGTCGACAGGTGAAATATGTTTTATTGTTTCAATATCACGAAACATTTGTTTGTTTTTAATTTCTAAAAACTTAGATTTGCCAATATGACCTAATCTTTGATGCCATAAATCATAGTTTTTATCTTTATTTACGACTTTATTTAATGAGCAGTCAGTGTTATAAGCATATTTATTTAGCATAAATTTAATGCCAATTAAATTGTTCAAACACTCACCCTTTATTACCATCTTACCATCTTTGTAGATTTTGACATCGCCGTTCATGTCAAAAACAACAGTCATTCCCGCCTGTTGCATCTTTTTAACAGACAACAGATTGTATGGAATATCTGAGCAGAAAAGAACATCCTGTATTACTCCTTCGCTTCCAGTGTTGCTTATCACTGGTAAGTCGCCCTTTTTTGTCGCTGTTATGAATGTTCCGTTCTTCGCAACAGATATCTTTATTGGCGTTTCTAGTCTCTTGAAATGTTCTGACAAATCTTGTCTATTTATTAGGTGATCAGACGCTCCGGAATCCAAAACAAAAGTGATACCATCTTGATTTTGATTATCACTACAGTATTCTCCTGTCATGAAGGTAAAACCTGACATGTTGCAATCTCCATCTGCAACGTTTACTGTTTTGATCGTTCTATTATTAGGGTGTTCTCTTGTAGTAGCGTTTTTATTGTAGTAACAGTTTTTCTGCAGGTGGCCCTTCCTTCCGCAACAATGGCACTTCATCTTTTGCAATTTATTTCTAATTTTATGTGAATTCTTCAGAAAATTTTGTATCTGGAATCTGTTTTTACTATTATGTCTCGCTCTCCAAGTTTCAGCCTGCAAAACCTTCATACTATTGTCTCGATTCTCATTTGCTAATTTGATTTCTTGATCTAAAAGCCTTGTTTTGACAAAAGTCAAAGATAATGTGTCTTCTGCCAACGTTTCTATGGCTGTAATGACTCCATCATACGACTTGGGAAGAGTCATGAAGAGATGGGTGATTTTATCTGCTTCTTCTAATCTAGCGCCAGCTGCCAATAAGTCACTAATTAAAGTGTCAAAAGTTTGGAAATGTTTCATCAAACTCTCTTGACCTTGTAACTTTAAATTTAAAAGTTGTTTTCTCAAAGCTAATTGAGTAGCTATACTTTTTCTTTCATATATACTGTCTAATTTGTTTAAAGTTTCTCTCGCAGTACTATCTTCACTAGTCAATCCCAATAATGAATCTGACAAATATTCAACTAACGTATTTTTTGCCACTTTGTCTTGTGCAAACCATTCATTGTCTCGCTGTACGGGAGGTTCATTGTCTATCAGTCTTATCAGACCAAGTTCACTTAACAAATTGCGTATTCTAAGCTTCCAAATACTGTATTTCTCCCCATCAAATTGTTTGATATTTCTCTTCATTATAGTACCATCCATTTTAAATAGTCACTAGATTTATAACTAAAAGGCACTTATTTTACTTTAACTTACTGGCACAGTTTTTATTGTCACTTCACTTAATTACACAGAATTTAACTTTATTTTAATACTGGGCCCATAACCTATTGGGCAGTGGTTTAAATAAAAGTTCACTTTAGTAGTAAATTATATGTATATTTCCAATATACTTTTAGGAGAGGTGTGTCTACTCGGTATAGCAGTTCTTAATAGACTAAAATATGAAACAGTGCTATGAAGCAAGTTCATAATCCACTTAAAAGCATTATTTACATTAACAATGAGAGAGAAGGACTTATACATAAATAAGTATAAGTTAGAGTGAAATGGATTTGTTTTGGTATTGCATTCCAACTCCAACAGGATTGCGTCTAATTTGAATATTGTCTATGGTTGTTAATGGTCCCCATTAGACTGTCTAATGTTGGGTTGTTTCTTTATTCGGGAGATTTATCAATCTCATTAGCCATGGGATAATTTTATTGTGGTCCATTTTGAAATTTTCTCCTTTGTTGATTATTATTATTAGTGTCTTGTTCTTGTCTGCATATTGACACTTTTACTCTTTGTTCGATATCTTGGCTAGATCTAGACAGTAATGTCTAGAGGAGACAAGAAATTCATAAAATTAGTTATTTTTCGAAATAAGCACATAATATTAACTTTTTTATTTAAAGATGAATATCTACTCAACATTTTGAAAAAACTATCTGTCCGTTGCGTAGTTTTAAAGATCTAAGCATACATATAGACAGACAGACGACAGCGGAAAGCGAGTATTTTATACTACG
This sequence comes from Pandemis heparana, assembly GCA_963854515.1. Taxonomy (NCBI): domain Eukaryota; kingdom Metazoa; phylum Arthropoda; class Insecta; order Lepidoptera; family Tortricidae; genus Pandemis; species Pandemis heparana. Next base: position 3,660,154 of record OY978026.1, on the reverse strand, counting down.
TATTGATAATATTTTCGATGCACTAGATTTTCCATTCGAATCCAATCCGGACTCTAACAACTTTTGTAATAAAATTTGTCTAAACTCTAACTAAGCAAAGTTAGGTTTGGTATTTGAAATTGTGTTTTGCATTTGGTTCTTACTTGCCTTGTTTGAAAATTGCAATGAAATGCAAAATTTTACATTACATTATCCATAATTTTGTGCTGTGACCACATCTCTGTTTCGGTATGTATGCCATATAGAGTCACCTATTCACGTGATACCATTTAAGGCAATTTCGATATATCCAAAACAAATATGGAGTTCTCTAAACGTTTTAGACTCAACATAAGGTATCTTGAATAAAGATTTCTTACTCTGTTTAACTCTATTATGCTTAGGAAATGTAACTGGAATACGGCAAAGAATTGCACAAATTATGACCTGTATCACTTATGGACCACGACCGTGTCTGGTCTAGTTTTAAAATTATTATTTGGTCCAGTTTCAACATACATACATAACGTCACGCCTCTTTCCAACAGGGGTAGGCAGAGACTACATTGTTTCACTTGCATCTTCCTGACATAACTTTCCGCTTCATCCACTCATCAATCTCTACTTCCCTACTAATATGTATTATAAATGCGAAAGTAACTTTGTTTGTCTGTCTGTTACGCTTTCACGCCTAAGCCACTGAACCGATTTTAATGAAAGGTTCTGATATAGTTTCAGTCCCGGGGAAGGATATAATGATAGTTTTTATCCCGGAAAATCGCATAATTCCCGCGGGATAGCGATAACCGAATTCTGCGCAGACGGTGTCGAGGGCAACCGCTAGTTTATCGTCTTATTGTCTCACTCACTCTTATGGGTTTGATACTTGAATCCGTCGACCGTACCTGAAACCCAAATGTCATTCTAGAAGTCACGGACCGTTGTTTAAAAATTGCCTCGGCTTTTAAGACGAGAAATTATTTTCAAATTATATTTTAAAATCCTAACTGAAATAGTCTTGAATCTCTTATACTTCATTTAATTTAGAATGAGAAACCACAATAACACATTGCGGCTGGTCAACTATTTCTTACCTAGCAAACAGTACAGTGCAATAGTTTGGCAGCCGCAAAATAAAATTGTTCTAATGCCACTTTATTTGCGTAGCGTCAATTGTTACTCTAGTAAAAACCGTCAGGGCCGTCTTTAAACTATTTGAGGCCCTGGGCACATTAGGATCATGGGGCCCCTATGACCTAAATATCGGTTATCATTTGGTAATCTGGCAGGAACTAGGGGGCCCCATTCGATCGCGGGGCCCTGGGCACGTGCCCATAGTGCCCAGTGGAGAAGAGGGGCCTGCAAACCGTAAAGAGTTCAGTTCACGAGCCGCAATATAACATTATTGTGGTTTCTCATCCTAAATTAAATGAAGATCTTCATTGAAAAATTCTTACTACTAAAGTTACAATCTAGAATGTAGTAAACGTGGCCTTGGTTTGAATAATGGACGTACTCAAAGATCGCGAACTAAGGTCGTGCTTGAGCAATGCTCAGTTCAACTTTACGGTCATGGATCACGTCAGACGTGCCATTATTTGAATAAATTATATTTTAGTGATTCATGAATAATCATGAGTTTGGTAAGGCATTTTTGAATCGTAACTGGTCGATTGAAGTGCTAGGCACATTTCTGTTTTTAAATGCGTGTGTAAAAGTTAATGTTTTACAAGTTTTTGCGCAGTTTTAACTTAACTTTTTTAAGGTTTATGATATCATTTTTGATCGAAATCATTTTTTTTATTTTCATCTCTAAAACTGAAATAATCTTTGATATAAGTGCCGGCACGTAAGTCTAGCGATGACCTTGTATGCGCAGAAGCATAAAATACGGTATCCGTGGGTGCGCAGATCCCCTCCACGTGACTCGTCATCGCTCGACTTACGTGCCGGCACGTATAGTTACTTCTACTTAGTTCTTCGATGCTGATCTGGGAACAGAGCTAAAAATCATTATTAATATCCTACATTTCATTTTGAAAAAAATTAGGGATCCTTGGTAAAATTTGAACAATGTAACCGAAGGTGTAGAAAAATGAGTCTTAAAATGTCTTTCGTCGAATGCGCTGCCGAAACTATTAGCGATAGAACAAAATAATGTACAACAATATTGAAGAACATCATAATGTCTACAAAAAACTCCGCGGTAGCATATGTCCAACTATTGTAGTTATGTCACTACAACAACTTTTTTCAGTTTATACAAATATAACTGTGGGATTTTTTTAATACAAATAAAAATATTTGTAAAAAAAAGTGTTTTATATCCAAATTTCCAAAAATAAACAATTGTCTACCCCGTGCAAAGCCGGGACGGGCTGCTAGTGTTATAGTATAGGGTTATATAGGCGATACGGCTAGCTACCTATCACTATTTTGATTCCCTTTATGCCCACAATCATGCTAAATGTGGCATTTAGACTTGTCTTTGTCTAAACCTTAAGGGATAATACGTGAGTTATGAGTGTGGATCGTAGCAAGTGGAACAAAGTAGTCTCTGCCTACCCCTGTGGGAAAGAGGCGTGACGGCATGTATGTATGTATGTAAAACTGACTTCTACGGACCACTGGTCCTTCTAATAGTCACATTTTTATTCCCGTACGCATCGCGTACCAGGAAAACATAGCATACTACAAACGCCGCTTTGTGTAGCTGTTTAGCATTCGACACTCGTGCGCATGTCTTTACGATCGGGATCCATGTTGTGGATTGGGAGTTGATGTTTTGGTACTGTTTGATGCAATTCCGCCGTAGTATATAGTACAGTCGGGCATAAATATCGATGCAGCCGTCATGTCAAATGTATGTATCATAGACCTTATTGTTTGTGGCATAAATGTGTATGTTTTTGACGTATTATGTATTTATGCCCTTGACTGTACCATCCGCGAAGACGCGTGGATGTATAAAAATTAAGGTGCAACCACACCGCCGCTTAAAAATCGGTGACGTTACGGAATCGCAACAAAATGTATGGAGAAAACGTGACGCCTACGACACGTCACTGCGTATACGCAGGGGTTTGGTCGCATCCTTAACCTGTAAAGTAGTAATAAGATCCACGGTGTGTGTCATTTGGAGTTGGCTGTGATGAAAAAGTTGTAAGAACAAAAAGTTGCGTATTAATAAAGGTACAAAAGTGGCATTTTTGTCATTTTTTGAAATGTCGGAAGGAAAAAATTCGAAAACCGAATCAACAAAAAATCCATTTTAAATATCGAATCTGATTAGAATTTCTGTTTGAAGACTGCAAACTTTAGATAAGAACCACAGATACAGCCAGACAGCCAGACAAACGAAATCATGCCTGTAACAAAATACACTTATTAAAAGTGTAATTGGAGATCCAAATAAACAAATTGAACATAACCGGCGGAAATATCTGTGCATCTAGCTTTTTGACGTCTTCGAAACTGGATGGTCAGGGGCCTTACCATGACGTCTTAATGCGATTCAGTTTAGGTTCGCTCGCTGTCAGACGCATACTAAAAATGACAGCTAAAATTTGAAATGAGTCGGAATTAGGACGTCATGGTAAGGCCCCAGCAAACAATACTAAGACTAAATAACTATAACACATAGATACTCGCGCTTGCGTTGCTACCGGTATTGCTTGCGCAGACGCAAAACGGGGTGCGGGGTAGCGGGAGGAAACTGCATTCCAACAAGCTACAATACAATACAAATACTCTGTATTGAACACCACAAATCAGTACAAAACAATACAGAAACAAAGTACACAGCTACACACGGTAACAGTAAGCTAGGTGCACAGATATTTCAGTTCTTTCTTCCGTCGTATCCAATACTATAAAAGGTCAACAAAACGCTCCCTATTCACATTCTGTACACACGCATTTGTACCTATTTTAGTGTCCGAACATGTGTTGGGTGACTCACTTTGTGTCCTCCAGTGTACGTTGGAATGTTTGACTTTGTATGCGGCGATTAAGTTGGCTTTTGAATGTTTTGTGGTAGTAGTGCTTCTTTTCTATTTCCTTGTGTGTCATCAAGCCAATGTTTCGACTACGGATTTGGTTTTAGATTGATTTTCGCATTATAAACGTAAGTTTCTTCCATGCTGGTCTCTGTTAAGGTCTATGATGACGTCTCTGTCTGTTCCGAGTAATAAATAGAGCCGGAATCATGGATAACTGACAGTTAAGATAACTGGAACTTAACAGAGAGTGGCGGAACAGGCCCTTAGTGTACTCCGTGCTCTATCATCTCCAACCTATATTATACTCACGTGCACAAATAACGGGTCATTTTTCGTACAAAGTTCTATGAAAAGCGTTGCGTCAGTGTTGTACTTTCGAACAACTTGATTCCTAACCCGCGTAGAACGTTCTCACAATAAACGTCACATGCTTCCCTTATCAATTCAATGTAGCATTAGTATTGTCATTTACTGTGAAAGGGTTCCACAGACAGGAATTGCTTTCATCTTCATTTTTGTTATTTTTGATGTCTGTATTTACGCAATGTAGTGTCGAATATGTAACAGCGATGACAATAAATAATTCTGATTATGATTCTGATCCTGTTTCTGATTCTTTGTTCGATAGTACGTCCCACTGCTGGGCTCAGGCCAGGCAAATATATCCTAATAGTATTATAAATGCGAAAATCACGCATGGATGGATAGGTCTGATGGATGGATGTGACGATGTGAGTGTATATGTTTGTTCCTTCTTCACGGTGAAACAACTGGACGGATTTGGATAAAATTTGGTACGGAGGTAGCTGGTAAAATAGATTAACACATAGGCTACTTTTTATCCCGGAAAATTGCATAGTTCCTGCGGGATAGCGATAAAAATGTCAAAGGTGCCTAGAGTCGCGACGTTAATAATCATTGCAGAATATAATTTAGTATCAAAGCTAGTTGTTAATATATTTTTCATCTCTCATACTCTGAAAGTAGGTCATTGATTATCTGGATATAGGGTTGAAAGTGACTCATCGCGACCCTTGGGTTGAAAGTAAATTTTTTTTCTAGCTAATCCAAATGAGGTACATAGCAATGGAAATACCTATTCAGCCATGTAATCTATGTTTTATATAATCATCTATACAAATAGTTCCTTTTTAATTGTAAAAGGCTAAATTATCTTAAAATAACATTCCCGCTATAAATAAGCTTATGCAAGCGTACCTATACAACGAGAATTAGAAATTATTACGTTCGGTAATTTTTTTAGCTTGAAATATTTAAGTCGCCAATTAATTGATAGCGACCTCCGTGTCTACAAGTTAAAAAAAAAACTAGCCGGCAGCCATTGGTGCGCAGAAGAAATGCGCAATGCGCGTAAATCGCGTAATAGAAAAAAGAGCGGGAAGAGAATGACAAACGTAACAAATATTAAGTGCGACCGTGCGACGTTAGTGAAATTTGTCATAATTTTCCTCATATTCGAAATGAAAAGTAGAGTGTTCAACTCGGATGAAATTACCCATTTCACCCTCGAACTTTTGGCGCCCTCACTTCGTTCGTGCGCCAGAAATATCTCAGGTGAAATGGGTATATTTCAACCCTTGTTTATCAATCTACTATTTCACACCTCTCATTCAGAAAAGTAAGTTTTGCTCCCTGACGAGAGGGATCAAAGTGCAACTTTTCTGTTCAAGGCTTTTCTGGGTGCTTTTTTGCAAATGCAATTTTTTTAAGTTGATAATTATAAAACCACGCCATTTTTCTATGCTGGTAGCTCTTTAATTATATTTAGAATTCTTTTTTCAAGTTTTTTAATGTTCGGTGTGAAAAGTTGTACGGGCCACTCGGGAGCAAAATTATTTTCATCTTGGGCGTTAACACTTGAATCCCTCATTACGCTCTGGATTCTACTTTAGAATCCCTCGCTATGCTCAGGATTCTAATATTGTAGAATCCTTCGCTATATTCTGGATTCAATGTAGCGCCCTCGCCTTAAATACATCATTTTGCTCCCTTGTGACACAAATAACTATTTTCCCACTTTACATTGTTGTGTATTTAGACACTGTCAATGATATTTCGGTGAGTATTATTGAGTTATGTCCTGCGTAGAAGCTTTTAGGTTCGCCGCAGGATTCTTTGTCACGACTACGGGGTGCAAAGAAATACTTTATCCCAGCAAAAACATAAATGTAAAAAAGGAGAGCCAAGTTCAATACAAAAATTATGGTTGGCTGTGGGCTTCACCGTAAAAAGAATGGAGACCTAAATGAGTGCCAAGTTCTATGCAAAATCCAAATATGTATGTATTTATATGAACAAAATAACATTATTTCATTTCATTTATTCATTGTAATGTCAAGTACATGGTCAAAAGATGTTATACGAGATTAGTATGTAAGTACATGACACCCTGCAAGGGCACACAATAATAATTTATCACTAAATGTCTAAAATATCAATTATCAATGTCAAAACACAATAAAATTTGATGTCATGCATTATAAGATAGTTATTAAATCTATGAATTATTTTATTTATTTACTTACCTATTTCATTTCATTTATTCATTGCAAAATCCTGTACATTGCAATGAAGATGTTACATGTGTTACAAATAAATATGCATAAGTCAGAACTTGACGCCCTGTAAGGGCAAGGCACACAACACATATACTTAAAAGTTTAAGGCAAATTTTCATATACATTATGAACAAGTATTAAACTCTATTTCTTTGCTTTATTGGATACCTATAACAATTGCTGCTATTAAAAAAAATGTGAGATCTTAATGTAGGTTAGATTTCTGCACGAGTTGGACTCGCACACTGAGGGTTCCGTACAAATTCTTCAAGTGTATATATGATCCAGTGTTAGCAGAGCCCTCAACGTAAGCAAAATGTAGGCAAAGTGAGGTCATTTTATATTAGTTGCTTACATAGACAGAGAGACTTAAGAATATCCGTTTTTAGTAGTTGTTGTTACAGTGGCAATACAAATACATCATCTGTGAAAATTTCAACTGTCTAGCTATCACGGTTCATGAGATACGGCCTGGTGACAGACAGACAGACAGACGGATAGTGGAGTCTTAATAGGGTCCCCCTTTGGGTACGGAACCCTAAGAAGGATGTTTTTCGTCTGTACCTACAACACATAATTCAAGTTACATTAAATAAGCAAAGCTGATTGCTCAAATGTCAAATCTGTCACTTTGTTTTTGAAGTTGCGGTAACTTCGGATTTGATTTTCATGTTGTTCGCGAAATTGCCAATTGCGAAGTTTGTGATGGACATGTTTGTGTATGGGATGATGAATTTGGTGATTTAAAGTTTTGGCAATTCGCTGGACCATTACTAAATGTAGAGTAATTTTTAATGTGATTACAAAATTACTAGCTGTCCCTGCTTTGTTCGGGCAGAATTAAAATTTGTATCCCAGTTTCCCGACAGTTACAACAATTATCGTTATAACAAAGTAGCTTTCCGCTGTATGACTGTCCCTATGTATGCTTACATCTTTAACCTCCTGGGTTCCAATGTACTATGCAAAGGACATAACAAAAAGTTAATTTTGAACCTTAATAATAATTCACGAGAAATTTAAAACCATTTGTCAAAATAGACAACATGTAGGCAGGAGGTAACTACGAGTACAATACGCAACGGATTATGATGCGGTTTTTTTAATAGATAGAGTGATTCAAGAGGATGCTTTATATGTGTAATACATGCATAATATACCGTGCGAAGCCGGGGCGGGTTCATCATCATCATCATCAGCCTGAAGACGTCCACTGCTGAACAAAGGCCTCCCCCTTAGCACACCATAATGAACGACAACTCGCCACCTGCATCCACCGGTTCCCCGCAACTTTCACGATGTCGTCAGTCCACCTAGCGGAGCGGGTGTACTGTACAAATATAATCTGAATCTCGGAAATGGCTCCAACGATTTTCATAAAATTTAGTGTGCCGGTTTCGGGTGTGTTAAATCAAAAGCGGTTTAATTTTTAGAAAACGTACCAAAAAAAAAATTCAGGGTGAAAAACTTAAGTAAATGAGTAATAATAATTATGTATGAGTAATGTCTGCGAAGAGACAAATTGATGTTCCAAATTAGAAAAATGACTTAAGTCCCATATTAGTTCTGTACACTACTACATACAACTGGGGCCTTACCATGACGTCTTAAGAGGCTGACAACACCTAATTTTGTTGAAATTGATGTTATTTAAGCACTTTTTTAAGAAAAACTACACTCAAAAAAAATACAAAAAAATATAATGTTAATTTTCATCATATTTCAAACACGCTAGACGGACTCGATACATAATTGAACAAAATCGGCTCGATAGAAAATAATTGCAAAGATTGGTCTTAAAATCATCATTAAACGGTTCTATGTCTTTATTTTTTCGACGTATGGGTCTGCAATTAAAAACATGAAGTCAACATATTCATACCTACACGGCTAACGAGTCATATTTCACAAATAATCCACACTTTTTTTTATTTCTTCTTATTTGTGTCTTATTTGCAAGATTTTAGACGCGCCAAGCTGCCGGAATAGTTTCTTCTCTTTCACTCACAGGCACGCGAACCGTATGTGTGAAGAGTGGCGCTGCTCAAGGTCATTTGCTGTTGACAGCGCCTTAATGCAATTCAGTTTAGGTCCGCTCGCTGTCAGATTCATACTAAAAGTGACAGCTAAAACTTGAACTGAGTCGGAATTAGGACGTCATGGTAAGGCCCCAGTAGGCTTATTGTCTAACTCGCTCGCAATCGCCATCGTGTTCATTTTGACAGTTCATGTATGGGCTGACAATTGGCATCGGAATTAGCTAGCTGTCACATTCATACAAGAACTGTCAAAATGAACACGATGGCGATTGCGAGCGAGTTAGACAATAAGCCTACAGGTCATTTACTTAAGTTTTTCACCTATACTATAGGTACTTAAAGTTCAATTCAAAAAGTACAGTGAACTGAGTGACGGAAGTCACGTAAATTTACACATTGCATGTCGTAATGTCAAATATAACATAAACATAACAATATGACGTATGTTATTTGTTATTCCATCAAAAGGCAACGCACTCAAAATTTACAACATCACAGCCAAGACAAAATCATTCCTGCTAATATCAACTCTCTCCCCTTATCTCAAAGTCCACAAAATACAGCACAAATCCTTAACACTGCGAATGCCACAGTCAATAATCGACTCTGCATCAATCACAGAAGGTTGAAGTAAATTGCATTCCAAGCCAATTAAATTACAACTCTCTTCGGAACTGTTTCATAATAAACTATAGTGCTACCTTCCCTAGTAGCTGCTACAGCGGGTCATTGGGACAAAGTTCTAAGCCAGGTTAGAGTTTAATTTGTCACGCGTCATCAGCGCATCGCTGCTCGCGTCAATCAATATGGAACCTTGCTACATTATAATAAGAGTTTTTGACGAATGTGGGTACGTAACAAAGGGGAAGGTCACACCGCAGAGTTGACATCCATTTTTCTCGAGTAACTGTGAACGTCGTCCGTCAATGCTTTGTGTCCATGCGCGTCATGTAGCCAGATGAAAAAACGCCGCGTTTTTTCCAAATATCAAGTAATAAAAAAAATATACAGATACTTTTTGATTCCTCTTTCCACGTATACGCCCACAATCATGCTAAATGTGGCCTTTAGGTTCTGTTACTTAGCTCTGTCCACCCCGTAACGGATAAAGACGTGATCTACGTATGTATGTATGTAAAAAATATACGATACGTGAGTTAGAACATTCGAGTCTCGGGTACCATCGACCATCGGCCAATCCAAATGACAAACCCGTAGGAGGGAGTGAGACATCCCAATTTTGGAAATCCCAATCCGCTGCGCACCCCACGTGGGACCTTATAGCACAAAGTTTAAATTCTGAGAGGTTCTTTGACGAATTCCCGTACCTATTCCAGATTTTATTTAGTACTAGCAGCCCGTCCCGGCTTCGCACGGGGTAGACAATTATTTATTTTTGGAAATTTGGAATTTATTTGGATAAGGATTAATATAAACACATAAATATCATGGTTTGAATTTGGTTAGCATTTTCATTAATGTTTAAAATGAAAAAAGTTGTTGTAGTGACATAACTACTAGTAATAGTTGGACATATGCTACCGCGGAGTTTTTTGTAGACATTATGATGTTCTTCAATATTGTTTGACATTATTTTGTTCTATCGCTAATAGTTTCGGCAGCGCATTCGACGAAAGACATTTTAAGACTCATTTTTCTACACCTTCGGTTACATTGTTCAAATTTTACCAAGGATCCCTAATTTTTTTCAAAATGCAATGTAGCCTATGTCAAATTGGAAGAATGTAACATTCTATTAGTGAAAGAATTTTTTAAATCGGCCCAGTACTTTTTGAGCCTATTCATTACAAACATACAAACATACAAAAATAGGTACAAATCTTTCCTCTTTATAATATTAGTGTATAGATAAGTAGAAAAACGCGCGTTTCCCGCTTAGGAAATGCGTCGGCTGTTCGCACGCACCGAATAGCGGTATGTGCGCTTGTGCAACCTTTTTTGCTATTGAAACTGATCCAAACAAACAAAGATGGCGGCTGCACTGGGCAGTTGATGGATAGGTTTTTTTCAATTTTCAAAAAGGTGCGAGGAGTCTCAATCGCAATCCGTGTGTTACAATGCTCATGAATCTAAACAAAACCAATAGCATAGCTACTCCGCGAGCACGTGTATCAGGAAGACTTAGTGTTGGCAGGCCTCCCACTAGGTGGACTGACGACATCGTAAAAGTTGCGGGAAACCGGTGGATGCAGGTGGCGACTTGTCGTTCATTATGGTGTGCTAAGAGGGAGGCCTTTGTTCAGCAGTGGACGTCTTCAGGCTGATGATGATGATGATGAGCACGTGTAGGTGTGGTTTTTAGATGTTTGGTAAAAATCGGTCAATATTACCCTTTATGTGCTGGAATAAGTAACTTCCAATGTCCTAATTCCCCGCGACCACAGACAACGGGGTAAAAATGCACCGCACTCGTAACCGCTTGCTTGATTTACCTCCTATATAGGGTGTATCAGACAACCCTTAACAATAATCCACTGGGGTATATAACCATAGAGCTATAGAAGCTAAAAAAATATTTTGAAAAAAAATTGGAGTAATTTTTTTTTTTTTTTTTCTATAGGAATGGTAGTACGGTCTATTAACTATAATCATTCCTATAGAAAATATAAAAAAAAATACTCTAATTTTTTTTATAATATTTTTTTAGCTTTTATAGCTATGGTTATTTACCCCAGTGGATTATTGTTAGGGGGTGTCTGATACACCCTGTATAAGCCACACAATTAGGTTGAGATTTTAAAATTGTTATTACCTAAAAGATGCTTCCATATTGTCCTGGGTCGAGGCAGGGAGTAAAGAAAAAACATAGAATGTACCAGTTGCTTTCTCTTCTCGTGCAGATGATAAAAGCCCATCGAGGGAATGCGAGAAAATCTTAGGAATCATGTTATAGGCGGTGTACTATTACTATACCCTATACTATTTTGATTCCCCTTTCCACCTATACGCCCACAATGGCCACAATCATGCTAAACGTGGCCTGTTATCCTAGGCGCTGTCTACCCCGTAAGGGAGAAAGACGTGATATGTATGTATGCATGTAAAAGATAAGCCCCCTTATTCATAAACGCTCGTTTGTCTGTGAAAGGTAAATGTCAAAGTGACAGATAAGGACAAACGATTGCTAAGTTATCAGAAGCCAGTTATTCATTTAATTTAGGATGAGAAACCACAAAAACATTACCTATATATTATTATTGCGGCTCGTGAACTGTAATCTCTTTACGATTTGTACTAGAGTAACAATTGACGCCACGCAAATAAAGTGGCATTAAAACAATTTTATTTTGCGGCTGCCAAACTATTGCACTGTACTGTTTGCTAGGTAAGAAATAGTCGACCAGCCGCAATATAATGTTATTGTAGTTTCTCATTCAAAATTAAATGAAGTATATAGAGCGTTTATGAATAAGGGGAAGGAGTCGACATCAATTCGCGAAATGTTGGTAAATAAATATTCCGTTTTTTTTTTGTCATCTGCAATTGCTACTAAAAAAATGTTACACGATTTTTTTTTTTTAAACCAACCACAAAAGTGGTTTCATCGTTCCATTACAGCTGGTAACAGTCGGAATCTATTTGTTTTAGATTAATCAAACAAACTTGCCGTGTTTATTTGGATCGCTTCGAAGATTGAGTGAAAACACGCATTCGTTTTGAGTTTTGTGAACAGGGAAGGGGTTAAAATTAGTTCGGATGCGTTGAACTAACAATGGGACAGACAGACCATATGTTTTATTACAGGCTTTTATTTAACTTATTTTGTTATGTTAAAATGCCACTTCTTTGTCGGTCTAGGAGCAAAGAAAAAACAGAACGTACCAGTTCCTCCTCCCGCGCAGATGGTAAAGGCCCATCGAGGTAATCTGCGATAATCGTAGAAATCTGTATAGGCGATGCGGCTAGCAACACTATTACTTTTTATTTATATATACTTAATATTGCTTTATTACTTTTTATTTGAATATTGTAAAAACCTAGCTTAAGATAAAAGATAAATATACCGAAATAATAATAATAATAATCTAACTAATATTATAAATGCGAAAGTATGGATGGATGGATGGATATTTGTTTGTTACTAAATCACGCCAGAACGGTCCAACGAATCTGGATGAAATTTCGCACATAGATAGAGAAAAGTCTGAAATAGCACATAGGCTACTTTTTATCCCGGAAAATTTTGTAGTTCCCGCGGGATAGCGATAAATGAATTCTTTGCAGCCGAAGTCGCTGGCAACAGGTAGTAATATAGAAATTAATGTGTTTTACGTAGTTACAATAAAGAGTTAGACATACATGCATTCATACTCGTACAATAAAAAAACTTGACATCCTTTTTAACAAGGTATATGCCAAAATTAACTACCAACCATATTATTACGTATACGATGAAATGTTTTTTTCGCACTTTATTAACACGGATTTCATCATAATGACTATCGAGTCTCATATGTTTAACAAGTGGTTATAAATGTTTCTCAACCTGTTTTTAGGGTTCCGTACCCAAAGGGTAAAAACAGGACCCTATTACTAAGACTTCGCTGTCCGTCCATCCGTCTGTCCGTATTTGTTGTTATAGCGGCAACAGCTCAGTGACCGTCAATATGGTTTTCGTAGCGGCCGCTCGGCCGGCGATCTACTGGTTTACCTGACACATCGTTGGGCACAGGCGATTGAGACAAAGGGTGAAGCATTGGCTGTTAGCTTGGATGTGGCGAAGGCCTTCGATCGGGTTTGGCACAAAGCACTCCTCTCTAAACTTCCGTCCTTTGGGCTTCCTGAGAAGTTATGCGGATGGATCAGCAGCTTCCTAACGGACAGAAGCATTAAGGTCGTAGTTGACGGTGCGTGCTCTGATTCCATGTCTGTGAATGCTGGTGTCCCTCAAGGCTGTGTGCTATCGCCTACGCTCTTCCTTCTGCATGTCAATGATATGCTGCCATCCGGCAGCATTCACTGTTATGCGGATGATAGTACGGTTGATGCCTCTTACACCGGCCGCGCCGGTATTTCTCGGGATACCGTTATTGAGTGTCGAAACAAACTTGTGTCTGAAATTGAGACTTCCCTAAAAGAAGTATCAGAATGGGGTCGACTTAATTTAGTCCGTTTTAACCCCACTAAGACACAGGTTTGCGCGTTTACCGCAAAAAAGTCTGCCTTTGTCGCGTCACCTCTTTTTGAGGGCACTCCCCTAGCTACCACAGCCAGTATCGGAATCCTTGGCATTGACATCTCGAGTGAAGTCCAGTTCCGCGACCACTTGGAGAGTAAGGTTAAGTTAGCCTCGAAGAAGCTCGGCGTGCTCAACAGATCGAGACGGTATTTCACTCCAGCCCACCGCCTCCAGCTTTATAAGGCGCAGGTTCGCCCACATATGGAATACTGCTCTCATCTGTGGGCGGGGGCTCCCCGGTACCAGCTTCTCCCTCTAGATCGCATACAACGGAGAGCAACTCGAATAGTCGGCTGCCAGCGAATTTCTGATCGGCTTGATTCCTTGGCGCTGCGTAGAGATGTAGCTTCACTGTGCATCTTCTATCGCATGTACAACGGAGAGTGCTCCGAGGAGTTATTCGGGTTGATCCCTGCCGCATCCTTCCGCCACCGCCCTACGCGACAACACTTCCATCCTCACCATCTGGATGGTTGGCTGTCTTCTACTGTGCGTTTTTCCAGAAATTTCCTGCCTCGCATAGCAAAGCTCTGGAACGAGGTTCCTGTTACGGTGTTCCCAGACCGTTATGACCTTCAAACTTTCAAAAAAAGAGCCTACTCCTACCTAAAAGGCCGGCAACGCACTTGTGACTCTTCTGGTGTTGCAGGTGTCCATGGGCGACGGTAATCGTTTTCCATCAGGCGATCCGTCTGCTCGTTTGCCCCCTATATCATAAAAAAAAAAAAAAAAAAAAAACAGAAATACACAATCTGTGAAAATTTCAACTGTCTAGCTATTACGGTTCTTGAGATACAGCCTGGTGACACAGGCTGGATTTTCACAGATTGTGTATTTCTGTTGCCGCTATAACAACAAATACTTACTAAAAACAAAATAATAATAATAATTAAGGGGGCTCCCATACAAAAAACGTGATATTTTAGCCCTTTTTCATGGCTACCACTCGCCGAGCTAGATCTCAAGAACCGTAATAGCTAGACAGTTGAAATTTGCATATATTATGTATTTTTATTGTGGCTACAATAACAAATACTAAAATCAAAATAATAATAATAATTAAGGGGGGCTCCCATGCAACAGAGTATTTCTGGTACGGAACCCTTTGTGCGCGAGTCCGACTCGCACTTGGCCGGTTTTTTATTAACACATATTTATTGATTACATGAGATAACATGACAAGTGTTGCAAATAAACTACATAATAATATTTATAAAACCGCTTGAAGGCAAAAATATGTTTTTAGGGTTCCGTACCTCAAATGGAAAAAACGGAACCCTTATAGGATCACTTTGTTGTCCGTCCGTCCGTCCGTCTGTCAAGACCCTTTTTCTCAGGAACGCGTCGAAGTATCAAGCTGAAATTTATATCAAATACTCAGGTCCACTGCCTCTTAGAACTGTGAAAAAATCAAACTTCTAAGCCAACGCAATCAAAAGATACAGCCGTTTATGCCGCAAATTTCCGCAAATTTTCGCCTCTCAAGGGAATCAAAACCTACAGGATACTTCCCGTGAACGCAGAATCTTGAAATTTGGTATGAAGGTAGTTCTTATAACACAGATTAAGGAATAATTGTGAAAACCGTAAATATGTATGTATGTCTGTATATATCAGTGACCAATATAAAGTGACCCCACACTGCGTACATTTTGCTTTGGAGCAGGGCTCTGCTTACACTGGTTTATAGATATTTCTAGATAATGGTACGGAATCCTCGCTGCGCGAGTCCGACTCGCACTTGGCCGGTTTTTTATCAATCTTATCGTGCTCTCTCAAAGTTGCACAGTGGATTGGGAAGCATAAAAAGAGAGCTACGTTTTATAAGCTAAAATAAAATCTGTATTGACTTTAAAACAAGTAAGTGGGTCACATGATGGTAAGTGATAACTACCACCCACAGACGGTAACACCAGATGAGGGTGCGACCAAACCGCCGCGTATACGCAGTGACGTGTCGTAGGCGTCACGTTTTCTCACCGTTTCTTCATACATTTTGTTGCGATTCCGTAACGTCACCGTTTTTTAAGCGGCGGTGTGGTCGCACCTTGATAGCAGATGCATTGACAGTGTTGCTAAAGTCACTGTCAATTGAAATTGCAAACAATGTATTTAAAATGTCTTTAATTTCCATTTTTCCTCATCAAATACTGCTAAATCCGTGTGTTATTTAATCAATACGTACCACAACATAATCCTAAACCATTAAAACAATAAACAATAAACAAATATGGATATTTCATTAAATGGTTTATATACATTGTTCGCAATTTCAATTGACAGCGACTTTAGAGTGCTAGAGGCAAGAGGGCTATCTCTCGTAATATCATGTGTATCCATGCTTGTCTTTGGAGCAAAGGAAAATCATAAACTACCAGTTCTCTTCCCGCGTACATGAGAAAAAAACCATCGAGGGAATGGGTGAAAATCTAAGGAATCGCGTTATAAAAATTTGGTGCTGGTATCCGGAAGTGAACTATGTTTTCCGTTACTCCAGGCACTAATAGGCGATGCGGCGAGCAACCCATCACTATTTTGATTGCCTTTTCAAGTTTCCACCACGTCCACAACCAACCCAAACGTAGCCTAAGTCTTGTTGCCATAGGCTTTGTCTACCCCGTAAGCGATAAAAGCGTGATTTAACAGTACCTGTACAGTCTGGGAGCTCTTAGAATGGCCATTCGGGTTTTTCTTGCTGTCTTACTCACACTTATTGATTTGATACTTCGGCCAAGTGAGGGAGACAGTATGACAATCCCGAATGGGTTTGTAAAAGCTCACGGACTGTATGTATGTATGTATGTATGGTCGTAGCAATACAAACTTACCTTGCAAGTCCTGTCCTACTAATATTATAAATGCGAAAGTTTGTGAGTGACGATGTGACGATGTGAGTGTGTATATTTGTTCCTTCTTCACGCTAAAACGACTGGACGGATTTGGATAAAATTTTAAACGGAGATAGCTGGTACCATAAATTAAAACATAGGCTACTTTTTATCCCAGATAATTGCATAGTTCCCGCGGGATAGCGATAAATATATCAAATGCGATAAATATAGTTCGCTTGTCTGGCCTCTCTAACGTAACAAATTATAATTCTACGCCGAAGTCGCGGGCAGAAGCTAGTAAATTTATACCTACTACCGTAATGATCATTCACGTCATGTTTTTCATTGAGTAGGTAATGTTTGTATGGCAAGTTATTTGTTATTACCACGGCAAATCGCTGTTTACGTCAAACACGAACCAACTTACCTTGACTTTGCGCGTTTTTCCTCAACAAATCAATTAAACCTAACCTTCACAGGCTTCTAATTATCGGTGCAATACCATTTTATAATAACGGTGGACAAAATTTGAACTAACATTTCGAAGTAGCAATCGCAAAGACGGTAGCGCCATCAGCAGAGAAACGTATAAGTTTGTACCATTTTAAAATAACAGCGGGCAAAACTGGAACTAATATGTTTACATAGCAAATGTGTGGACAGTGGTGCCACTGATAGCCGACAGTTTAAGTTTGTTTTGGTCGCACAGTGGGGGGTATGGGACTTGTAAGCTTCTGTGTATTAAATTAAATGAAATATGTTCGCTGTTTTAAAACGACATGCGGTAGTCAATTGTACTTAGGTATATGAGATCTATTTATACCTTACTAAAAAAAAAAATGATGTTAGATTTGTTTTGTTGAATTGATATTGATATCCTACCTATGTGCTTTGATGTCCCAGTTATTGTGGCCTGTCTGTTTTAATTTTATGGCCCCGTATTAATTTATAAGACATTAAAATTAATATCATAAAACCCTTTAATGCATAATGCAACAATTATCAAGGCATACCACATTAAAAATTCGAATCAAACAATTCCACTCGCACCAACTGTATTAAAATACTTAATTCCATTTCAACGGCACATTAAATCTGTAACTTACTAGTACGTTATAAGGTCTGATTTTAAATGTAAAAAGAATGGACGTAAGCTCTTTTACAACATACTTTTTCAATTACTAACCGGTCAATTACCTACTATTAATATGTATTATTAAAATTAATATGAATCATTATCGTTTCCTCGCTGCAGGACTTTGTCAGTTAATCGTCGTTAATAAAAAAGTTAATCAATTAATTTTTTATTACCTTATGTTTCTGCCACCATGGGGAGTCATGTTGTGTATTGTGAAGATTCGGGTTTTCGTTTTTGTTAATGAAACATCTTGTATCAAGTGATCATACAACACAGAAAGTTGTCGCTTAAACATTGCTTATCTCTCTCCAAGTGTTTCTAAATAATCTCGTCCATTTTTTAATGTGACGTGAACCTAAAGGTTTCTCTGACGGTAGCCCAAGCTCCAATCCCATTTTATGCTTGTTTATGTTTGTCTCATAAAAAAGTGTAGGTAAATATATCCGGAAGAAAACTGATATGAAAATCACAATTACAAGGGGTCGAAGAACAAGCGGGTGATATCGTTTGTTAGCAAAGAAATAATTATTAAAAGCTACGATACGTTGCAAAGAACAGAATGCTTAGTTTTTTTTTTCAGCATCATAGCAGGTACTTGCTATCGTGCTAACTAGTTAGTGCCAAATCTTGGGATTAGGTTGTTAAAGCGGACCCCAGCCTCACTGAGCCGTGGCAAATGCCGGGAAAAACGCTAGGAAGATGATGATAGCAGGTACCTGCTATGGAGGGTGTAGGGGTATTGCACGCATCACGGAATTATAAGGATCCGGCCAGGATACAGCAACAAGCTGTTCTCATAGTTGACTTGATCTCCGATCCTCTTGAGTCCTCTCATGAAGCTGACATAGTCACCCCTGTGTACTAAAGCCTCTTTAAAATATAAAGATGAAAAAAAAAATTGTACTTGACACTTTAACGCAAACGCGATCGACACGTATTTTGTGACCGAAACTTAAACTAAGCAACGTTGTTGCCGTTTCGATCCGCAAGTGGCGCTGCCAATTTTTCCATACTAAATCACACGTAAACGAGTTTGAGACGTTTTTTTGTGTCTAAATCTTGCACTGGAGTAGAGGCTCTGTTTGTTGCCGTTTCTTTCCGCTAGTTGCGCTACTAATTTTCTGACATTTTTCATGTTTAAAACTTACAGGTCAGCTCCAAGTATTCAATTTTCTCTGATCTCGCCGCAGTCGGTCAATTATTACATAACCTAACTTTCACATAACTAATATGGCCAAGGTCGATGTTAAACTCTACTTAGTTATTAATAAATTCAATCGTTCGAGACATGCAATCAATTTGTTTAATGAGTTTTGCAGTCACGAATCGCCAAGTGGGTAATTAAATCATTTTGAACGTTATTCTGGTTCAGTTTTGGTGAAGTTTTCAGTGCAGTGCGACTGAAGTTTCGAGTTCAAGTTTACCGACATCTGTTAGCGAGAATTAGTACTAAAGTAGTTTAGTGTTGCCTGTTTTTCGAAGTTTTCGTTTCATTCCACTTTTCGATTATAGCATGTGATCAAATACAATTTTGAAAGTTTAATTTGTTAACATGCAGTGGTGGGATTGAAGAGACATTTGGTACGATACGAAATGGGGATGTAGATTGGATAAATACAAGTACAGTCAATGAAAAAACACGTGACACAGAGGACGTCTTTATTAATGGATAACCTTCCAAGGACACTCATGCGCATACTTTTATATCCAACTTGCACTAAACTACTCCTAGCCCTCTCATTCTGAGTTGAGGCCTGTGCCCACCAGCGGGACGTATATAGGCTGGAGATCGATTTAACTTCTTGATACAATTGACAACATTTCATTTTTAAAACATCTGAAAATGTAGATATATATGGTTCGAAAGCATTTTGCCTCTTGATCACTGCAATATGTTTATATAATTTTAATATTGCTTATTATAGAAAATAAAAACTAATTAAAAACATGTCTTAATTTTACCAATTCTACCACAGGATAGGTGAAATGCCTTAGCCTTTTTCACGAGAAAAAGTAAGCGACCATAATTTTGTATTTGACAACTTCAAAGTATAAGGGGGGTAGCTCTGAAATTCTATTTTTGAAGTTCGTTGCATACCTTCTCTCTCACTCTCAAGTTAATGACTATATTAGTATGAGCGGAACAGCACGAAGCGAACCTCGAAAATCGAATATCGGAGAATAAGGCCTGACATTGTCAATTTGAAATTGACGTCAGTTTTTTTTCTATATAGAAAAGACAAAAGGATAAGTGTCTATTCTGTGATAGTATCGGAGTTGCGCCATTTTAGAATAAGCAAAAATTAATAAATCAATTCTAAATTAAATACAAACCCTAGCGAAAAAATTAAACTGTCAGCATGTTCATCTTTTCAAACAAAATAAGTACAGAGAACCATTAAAATTATAGACTCAGAAATATGAAATGTTGTCAATTTGTATTTTCTTTTCAAATAATATCTATCCGCCTCTGCTCCTCTAAACTAAAGCATTCTATTCATTATCAGTCCCCGATCCAACAGATTAAGGGACACTGTCCACTGAATCGGAAATCATTCGTTTCTCGGGCACACATTGATTTATCTGACCCAGATTGATTGATTTGGCATAAAGCGGATAGCAATGATCATTTTCCCCATTTTCTCCCCCTTTTCCCTTGGAGGGGTAAATGAGGGAAAATGTTATTAATGACTGCCTCTTGCGCAGTTGAGAGCTTCGGCAAATTGTTTTAGGGCCTGTTTCACAGCTCTCTATTAAGGTACTACAGTTACCTTGTGTCAGTTATCTATGATGACGTCTCTGTCTGTTTCGTAGTAATAAATAGAGACGGAATCATTGATAACTGACACTTAAGATAACTGAGAGTGGTGAAACAGGCCCTTAGTATCACAGCGGGTGGAGCAGCTGAAGCACTAAGCCCTTATTGTAGGTAATTTTTTGAAAAGAATAAAAAAAATAACGTGATTTAAGTGACGTTAGCATTGGGATTGGGTGGGACCATGTGTACTTTTGTCAATCATAGTAGTAAGTAAGTACATAAATGTTTTATTGAACAAATATAAAAAAAAGAGAAAAAGAAAAATAATAATACAGAGTGATATAAAGAGTTACTGTATTGTATTGTATTGTATTATATTGTATATGAAGAAACAGACACAAATCACATACTTAAAGAAAAAAACATTAAATATATGCGCAAAGGCGAGTCTTCTCTCTATAAAGGATCTCTGCCAGTTAACCTTTGGGTACATGAGACGAGCATTAAACGAAAGGACATAGTATCATTAAGTCGTTATTATTAAATTAGCCTAATTTTGTACATATCCCTGCTGGGAAAAAGCCTTCCCCTTTTCCCCACTCTACCTGATAATGCGTCCAAGTCATCTCACTATCTTTTTCTTCCCCTTGATATACATAATGATAGTATCATTAACTTTATCTTTTTTTTTCAGGTAAGCCAACACAACCACGAAACTAAATGCAATAAAGTAAGTCATCCAAACCATCTGTCTAAAGATGCATTGACCTACAAAATAGCATTTTGCACCTTTCCGAACAAAAAGACGACCTTGTAGAAAAAAACTACAAACCACACTCTTTTTTTGTATTTCGGCACTCTACTAAAGGTCTACTCGCTAAAGTGACTTATGTGCCAATTTGACGCCAATCCATTATGAACTTTAAAACTCAAAGGTACATACCTACGGTTAATTTTTAAATGGATGAAAGCTACTTGCACCTTTACGTTAGGTTTGCTACGTTTTTGTTGCAAAAGGAGTCTAGTACCACGGCTTTAAAGTGTAGTTTCATCTGTATTTTTAAGGTTGTTCAAGATGTTTGAATGCGCATGGGCACGTGTGTAAAATGCATCTGCTACATTCTATGTTTTTCCTTAGCTCCCATGGAGCTCCCCTACATGGAATCAGAGGTCTTGTTGCATTATTGTTTGCGTGAAAGAGATACGTCCATATCCATAGATACCTACATCAAAATAAACATACTAGCTGTTGCCTGCGACTTCGTCTGCAAAGAATTCGTTTATCACTATCCCGCGGGAATTTTCCGGGATAAAAAGCCTATGTGCTATTCCAGACTTTTTTCTATCTATGTGCCGAATTTCATCCAGATTCGTTGGGCCGTTCTGGCGTGATTGAGTAACAAACAAAAATCCATCCATCCATACTTTCGCATTAGTTAGATTAACATTTGTAAGATTAAACGGAGTTCCTGTGCATTCTGAATTTGATAAATCATTATCATCACTCATAGCCCAAGAGCATCGAGCCAATTATGAGAGGAGGTTTGTGCCCAGTATTGGGACTAACAGCTACATGTTTTCCTAAAGATTTGTAAGATGCAATTGCTGTGGGGTGCTATCAGCTGTTCGTACAACAGATGTTAGTTCGAAATGTATTGAAAAAAAAAGGTTGTTGCGTTATTTTTATCTATGGGCGTAATCTATATGTCCTATTATGAAGTTGTAAGAGATAATTGCCTTAAACATCAATAGAATCACCTTGGCTTCATTTTGAATCTCCTTTATTAGGTTTTTTATATGTATGAAAAACTTATGTTAAAGGCTATATTTAGTGACACCAGTTCATCTATTATCATCTATTATAAACTCTAAACTAAGTACGGTCAACACTTAAGTTAAATCTCAACAAACCTGGAAAACCCTCAATGAATAAATGAATTAATAACTCCCAAGAACAACAGAAATTCAGGAATTCGTTGTTTTGGGTCCGCAGTGTTTGTGATCAAAACTAAACTGTTTGAATTTTGGTAACTGGATTTGTATTTATAAACTAGAAATAGACGTATTTACCAAGTGGAATGCGGTGCTGTAATTTCGCTCGGTCGTGAAAGTTAAGCAAAGTTTGGCCATGCCAGGTTTCGGATGGGTGTCCGTTTTTGCATTTTCGAATCGCGCAATTTCTTGGCGCTGAACAAAGGGGTCATCTTTTATAGAAATGCTAATCATAGTTTTCTTTTCATATAAATCTTTAATGAAACCCTATAGCTTTTAGCCGACAACAATGAACATACAAATCAACCACAAAGCGTGTTGATGTAGCAAATTAAATCAATGTAAGGACGAGCCTTTGTAAAGCTGCGCGTGGGCAACGACAAAACTGATCGCTTAAGTTGATGCGCTTTTTAAATTTTCATCGATATCGATATCGATGGCAAATTTTATTGTTAAATGTTAACTTTAGATTTTTATTTTTATCAAAGTTTATGTAATCCTTCCGTCCATTTAATAAAAATTAAAAAAAGCGTGAACCTTATTTTTATGCATCTATATATATAAAACAAAGACGGGTTTGTTACAACACTTATAACTCGAGATCGGCTGGATCAATTTTCATGGTTTTTGTTTCGTTGGATTTGTCTCCACCCTGAATAGCAGAATACATTTTAAAAACAATGAAAACTTGACGAATACATAATTATGAAAATGAAAATGTTCCTTTGTTTAGTACCTGTCAAACATTTGTTTTTCTCCTGTCATCCTGTCAAATACTGTGATTGACATTTATGCATGCGTTCAGAAATGTATTTTGTGTAAACTATTTAAAAAGGGTGAATAAACTTTTGTCTGTATTTTTTTTAATCAATTAAAAAGGTTGAAAAGTGTATTAAGCAGATTTGAATAGAAGTTCCTCAAATATTTATGCGTGCGTTCAAAAATAATGACAAATGGTTAACATTTACGCGTGCGTTCATAACTTTATTTTGCGTACATTAAAGTTTCTATTTTCGAAAATAATTTCTAAGATTTATTATTTAAGTTACCGAAAGCGTAAATGTTTTTTTATGTTGTCTATGATTTTCTAAGATATATTACAAAGGTTAAAAAGTGCAGTATCCAAAGTAGTAGTCTATGATCTAAACTATTGTCAATCAATGTCTATGTCACGAAAGTTCAGCTACTGTTATATTTGTTTGTTTTGTGTGGTTTTGTGCGAGTACATATTCAGTATTAGTATTAGTTACAATGCCACGTCCTAGAAGATCTAATCTTTCCCAGCGAAGTCGTACTGCAATTAGGCAACGGAACATCGCGAGTCAATTATCTGATGAAGAACGAGACATTGCACGAGAAGAGCGCCGCGTTAGTATGGAGCGAAGAAGGGCTTTAATTCGTGCCTCTCAAACACAAGAGGAAAGAAAGGCAGCCCGTGAAACGGCTAGGTTAGAAACGAGAAATCGTCGAGCTTATCGTACAGATCAACAGAGGGATAATCTTCGACGTGCAAGAAGAAATGGTTCAAGCGTTGATTTGAATCGAGCAGCGTTTGTGCTGCCTTAGTGGTAAAGTGAAATCGCCATTATTGGTTCCGCCACCAGAGCCATTACACGACATTCATTGACTGTTAGGCGGTACGAAGTTCGCCGGGTCAGCTAGTATACTATAAAAATTAATCCATACTTCCCTTGGTCACGGCATCACGCGTGAAAGATTGGACCGATTTTGCTAATTTTTTTGATGTGTGCGTTATCGTCATCATCATCATCATCGTCATCGTGTTATGGTCGTCGTTCCTATGAAACAATATTTTGAAGAAAAAAACACAAACAGGGCGAAACCGCTGGGATCAGAAAGTTAATTCATAAAAAGGTCGGTTAAAAGAATCGATTTGAATATAGAATCAATTAAAATTTTACAGCAATAAGCAATACAAATCCAAGCCAACAGCTCTACAAATTCCATACAACACCAATACTCCAATCACGTCTCCAATCAGTAAAGCAATTGTGATTTCAGTAACGAAATTGTATGAAACCGAAGTGAATTTGTAATTGAATGATTTAAATGCAAATGCGAACGTAAGCCAATTTCCACATTTCTCAAATAGGTCACGAGGGGACTGTCGGTAACAAAACATTTGAGAGTCGGTACTTGTTTATTTATTATACTACAGTCGCCATTTTGATAACAGAGCAATTTGACAAATTGTTACATCGCGCTTTTCTTTGAAGAGAAATACGACCTGCATTGACATACATTCATGAATAGATAACTAGCTTTTCAAAACAGCTCACCAGCATATTTTTCATGTTGCTAATAGAGTATTGATAATTTTGATAATTGTATGCATTGTCCCATCACTAGCCTGCTTTCATGTAGGTTCAATAAAATGTTATTCGAGAATATGCAAAAAGATTAGGCGCGGATTTTTTTCTAACAATAAGGCTAGTCGTACATTGGTATTAAAAAATCTTTTTTAATATTTAGTTGGTACCTACTTAAAACATACCAACTGAATATCTTTTTTTGTAAGCATTTTTTCTTGGAACAGGAGAATTTGTATGCATATTTTTGTTTCGAATGGCAGGCATGATTTTCAAACCAAACCAAAAAAAAATAATGTTATTGTATCGATAAGTGTCAAAACAAGATTATTAACAAAAAAACTGAACTCTCAAATTAGCTTAAATAAGAAATTTCCTCCAATTTTAACAGGTTTTAACACCTCGGACTTAAGATGCCGTGTAAAATTACAAAATTACAGAAATCACATTAAAGCCTCAAGATTATATCCCTTGGACGGTAATCAGTTGTTTCCGAACTCCGACATGGTTCGTAAACTCATTACTTTCCCTTGTTTGCCTGGTTAACCGGATTCTTTGGCAATTTCTTTACACGCAATGCTCATGGTGTTTTGCTTTTTAAAAATTGGCCAAAGAAACGCTGTGAGGAAATTCCCACAGATTTTTTTGAAGTTGTTTTCGGATCTTAAACTGAGGCCGGTTCAAACTACGCCTTGCCTTGTGCGTATCCTAATCCCTAACTTGTTTGGTGAAGTTTGGTTAACGTCAGCCTCAAAAGTCACAACAAAATTATACGCGCCATAAAATATACAATAATACAATACAATACAATAACTCTTCGAATACACTTCGAAAATTAATAATTTATCCTTCTCGTAAAAATGTCAATGTCAAGCGGCCAGTATCAGTATCACAACATAATATTTTCACGCATAACTGGCTGTTTAGTAAAAACAACACACTTAAATAACATTCTGTCCTAAAAAAACAAAAGACGTTACAATATCGATACGCATTCCCATTGGAGCGTCATAAGGGCGTCGACACACTAGTAACTTTATGGTCCATAAACGGAAAGCTAAGAGCGTCATACGGTTTTAGTGCGCGTCGAGCCACCTTAAAAGAAATATCGCGTATAATGGCTGCCATAGAAAAGGATTTTAAGAATTAGATGTTGTTATGACGTTGTAGGTACTTAGGTATTTTATGTTTTTTGTTACCTACGTTAAAAAAATAATTACAATCTAAATTATCGGAACCAAATAATATTATGTAGAAATAACACGGAAATTAATTCTATAAAATACACTCGGCTGTGTGCGACAAAAAACTTCATAGGAAATAAATGTTTTTTATGTATAGATATAAATATTGCTAAATTATCTATTAATATGATTTACAGTATTTATACGGTACTCAAAAGAATACATAATATATAAAATTCGCTTGGTAATAAAATACCTTTAGCAGCAGCCCATGTTTGAGTGAAAAGGGTCTGTGTCTAAATATTATTTGCTTATTATAATATTAGTAGGATATTATTGCAATCAAAATTTGGATATTAATAGGTAATTTATATGTTATTATACCCCAATATTCATTTGTGTGATACAGTGGCTGTGAGTGGTCAAGCCTTAACGTGATAGCCTGTCGTTCGCTGCCAACGACTTTTATAATCGACTCACATGATTTGACAGCGGTAGGTCAGTTATTTATGTCATAACAAAGTTACTACTTGAAACGATAGCTTAAAACACAAAGTTATTGTTGAGTTTATAAATTTTATTACAAATAAACATTTAAGTTATACGGCGCGGTAAGTGTTCGTCCGTAAAACTGTCTATTTACATTACTAGCAATGTTTTACTCGACAACGTTAAGTTTTTTTTTTTTTTTTTTTAATTTATTTAATACAAAAAAAATATTACATTTTAAAAGCTTTAACAGCGGGCGAAAACTCAGCAGAGTTTATCTGCCGCTGCTGGTTACTCAAGTTGGTTACTTAAACTAAACAGACAGGCTATTGTTGCGCTGCTTTACACTTTTGGTAAAATGCTTTGACAATTTTCTTACATCTATTGGGGTTGGCACACACTTCATTATGAGTATCCGATGGTAACTCATTGAGAATACTTGGTAACATATACTGCCATGTGCGTTTACCATATACATTGGAACATTTTGGTAGAACATATTTTGGCAAGTAATCTAATTGACGGAGATTTTGACTGTAAACTGCTGTAAAAAATCGTTTACGGTTAAGTTTATTATACTGTTATAATGTGACCAAATAAATATATTTTATTTATTTCTTTATAATTTAAAATACAGTATGTCCATCCAGTGTACTCCTACCTTTACCGTTTAGAATTTCGAACATCAATTTGATTTTCAAAACAAAGGAGTCGCGCTATGTTTGAATAGCGAATTTACAACACGTACTGAATCATATTCGAAAGTTCGCATTATTTCAAATATGGAATGTTTGATAGCGGGTTTCGAATATAGAATCGTAGTTTAAAACAAAAGAGAAGCGATGTAGGCATCTAACTTATAATAACTAGGTAACTGCTGAAGTGTGTGTTTTTAATCTAAGTCTTGTTTTTTTCTTTACTGCTACCTACTTAAAGAGTTTTAGTAAAGAAAAGTTTCAACGCAAATGAAAGGGCATTTTGGGAGACAGTTATTTTAAGCTTAGCTTCATTCGATTGCATTTTTCTTTGAAAATCTGAGTCGTAAATGAAATATACAAACTTTTCAGAAATGCCTATTTGTTATAAATAAATGTAATTCAGGAAGTCATTACTGGCCATTAGGATGACCGCGGCATAGCTTGCGGTGGAACGGTGCAAGTTATAAGCGAAGAGCACATTATAAATATTTATTAATACCTACCGTTTTTTCTTCATCGATTCGGTCAGCCAGATACTGGGAGCTGTCACTGTAACTGTTGCCCTTTACAGCTTGCAGATGAATACCCAGCTTAATAGTTTGGCTGACTTGAAATGAGGTAAATTGAAAATTATCAACTTTATAAAAATCTAGGTAGTTAGTTACCTACCTGATTTTTATTGCAAATTAAATTAAATTTTATTAAAACAAAAGAAGCCCCAAAAAACTCCGACTAGATAAATTGGTTTTAAAAGGAAAAACTTAAAAAAAAAACTAACAAAAACGACGAAATTGTTTTGTTAGGTTCATCAAAGTTTATCGCAGTAGGTCTGTACCTACTAAGAATAATTTGTTCATTTTCAACACAGGAAAAGAGAAACAAGGTAAATACATACATACCGTCACGGCTCTTTCCCACAGAGGTAGGCAGAGACTGCTTTGTTCCACTTGCTACGATCCTGACATACCTCTTTCGCTTCATCCACATTCATCAATCTCTCCATACATGCTCGTCGGTTTCGGGTACTCTTGACCTGACCTGAACAAGGAAAATACAACTAAAATACAAACAAACACAGTTGTCTAGTTGTTGAAAGCCAAATGTTGTTCTAAGTGCTTACAGGTTTTGCGGGTGGTAGGGCCTTGTGCAAGGTCCGTCCGGATTGCTAGGTACCACCAACCACCATCTTACTCGCTAATCCTGCCGCTAAGCAGCAGTGCTTGCACTGCTGTGTTCCGGTGTGGAGAGTAAGACAGCCGGGGAAATTACGGGCACAAGAGGCATTTTATCTAAGTCCTGTAGGTTGGCAACGCATCTGCAATCTCTCCGGGGTTGCGGGTGTCTATGGGCAGTGGTGATTGCTTACCATCAGGTGAACCACTTGCTCGTTTGCCTTCCTATTCACATAAAAAAAGGTAGGTGGTTTTAGAACGTACGCATTCTTGTGGCACATTTGTGGCCAAAAACCGCTGTAATGTCGTCGCATGCGCCGCACGAACGGATGCCGAAACTGCCTATTGTTCGCCCATTGTCATTCAGTATGCAACTGATGGATGCCCGATTGAATTCTGTCACCGACATCGGTTATTTATTTTATAAAACACTAGCTTTTACCGGTTTTGCTTGCGTTACCCATTAGACACAGCATAAGGGTGCGACCACACCGCCGCTTTAAAAACGGTGACGTTACGGAATCGCAACAAAATGTATGAAGATACGGTGAGAAAACGTGACGCATACGACACGTCACTGCGTATACGCGGCGGTTTGGTCGCAACCTTATACCATGACGTCTTAATGCGTTTCAGTTTAGGTTCGCTCATTTGATAGTAATATGGATGAAAAGTGGTAGACCACTTTTTTGGGCGACTGTACGCCTGGCATATCGAATTGTCACATATCGCCGACATTTGTCAAATTGGCGAAATAGGGGCCAGGTAGTTGAGCAGTTCGATTTTTTACCGATTTTTGACTAAAATTTTTGAAAAAAAAAAACATTTAAGTATTAAAAAAACATTTATTGCCAAATTAAAAAAAAATAACACAAAATTTTATCATACTTTAATTTGTTTTTTGTAAATATATATTGATTGAATAAAGATTTAAAATTTAAACTATGAACACATGCATAAAAAAAAATTGAAACAAGATACAAATACAGGTGGCGGCACGTAAGTAAAACGTGAAGGGGATATGCGCAGTATGAAAAACAACATCATTTTCATACTGCGCATCTCCCCTCCACGTTTTACTTACGTGGCGCCACCTGTATGTGGCAATAGGCTCAAGCTCAGCATTTATTATGATGCCGGTTGTGAAAGCCGCCAGCGCTGATTTTCAGCCCACTCTATCTTTCTCACTCATTTTCTCTTTTTCGGTTCATTTCAAACATCGAATAATTGAATCATTTTGTCGAATACTTTATCGTTTACTCAAGCTAACCCAACTGTCTGCTGAAATATTCCATAATATTTTTTTTATAGACCCTGTATAAATATTATGGCAAGTGTCCCTGCTTGTTTACTTAGTATAAAGTGTCTCTTAGTTATTTTTCCATCCAAATCCTACTGATATTATAAATGCGAAAGTTTGTGACGATGTGACGATGTGAGTGAGTGAGTGTGTATGTTTGTTCCTTCTTCACGCTGAAACGACTGGACGGATTTGGAAAAAAATTGGAACCAAGATAGCGGTACCCTAGATTAAAACATAGGCTACTTTTTATCCCGGAAAATAGCATAGTTCCCGGGGGATAGCCATAAACATGTCAATTGCTAATTCTACGCAGACGAAGTCGCGGGCAGAAGCTAGTGCACGTATAAAAACATTAAAAGTAGAGTAATTTTATATAAACCTCGCCAGTAATTGAAGTCATCAAACGAATCATTTAATATCCACCGTTATGACAGAAAAAACTGACTTTTCTACCTTTTCCACCGCCCACCACACTTTAAAACTTTAATCAATTAAAAAGCCTACAACGGAAGACGGTCCCATCAAAGAATATAATTTCATCGCAAGAAACCATTACATATATCCTGGACGCAGTAAAAACTTGGCGTTAATAATGGGGTGGTCCTCACTTGCAGCGCAGGAAAATAGTATTTTTTCTTCTTCTGTACTTTTAATTGACAAGTAAAGGATCACGAACACCAATACACATACAGAATAAAGGCTTGAGAAAAGTCTAAGCTCTTCTGCTCAAAACTTAAGGAAGCATTTATGAGCATTTTTTTTTAAAATTTTACGAAACAGGAAATTTCACGCTGAGGGTGAATCTGCGAGTACAGTATAGTTCCAAAACAAAATTCTAAGAAAAAACCGATTGTCTATAAAGTCGGTTTACGGACAATAGTTTTACGTGATAACATCATAAAGAAACATATTCGAATTGCTAGCTCTGACGTCACGCGAGAAAATCATGCCTCCTTATCGCTTGTTCCGCGCTCTCGCTTACACACTGACGACACATAGAACGTGACTGTTTCGTGAGTGGCAGCTGGCGTTCATCGATTTATATAAGACGTTATCGCGTCAAAAATATTTCAACGATTACCCTTTAAATGCTAGTAAAAATTAAAACACCCTAAACGAATACAAACTTAATGCTACCCCCGCTAAGTTCAAGAAAACGCTTCAGCTCATGCGCCCGCGCGCACTCAGCTGACCGCTATGGCTTGAATGAGCGTTTCTTGCGGCGATTCATTTCCTAACAGACGACGACACGTTACTTCATTATAACAGTAGAAAATAATCACCGCTATGATTACTTGAAAATTGATACGTTTACAGCAAAATATTTGGTGGAATAAGTTGATAATTACCGTCATTTATATATTTATTCCGTAGAACATAGTTTTAAATTAATACAAAATAGTACATTACTGCAGAGGCCGAGAAGTAAGGGATTGCAGGACGAGATTGGGGTACACGGCCGAGTCGTAGACGAGGCCGGATAAAGCGAGTCCTGCAATCCCTGTTTCCGGCCGAGGATTGTAATTATAGTGCTTTTCTCAAGCGATGCGAGGAAATCAAGTAAAAATTGTTTAATTAGCCGCTTTTTCAATTTTTGAAACATGCCATTTGAACAAACTATTGCTCCCGCCATGGTCCCCGCAAACCCGCCGCCGCGCCGCCGCACCGCGCCGACCGCACCCGCCGACCGCACCACCACATTACTTCTTGGCCTAGGCCGTAAATGTGAAACTTCTTGGCTTCATTTCGACCGCACCACATTACTTCTTGGCCTAGGCCGTAAATGTAAAACTTCATTTCGCGACATTAACGCGAACATTTCCGAGCATGCTCGAGAAAACAACATTTTCTACCCACCACGTGAGGTTATACAAGAGCTCTTAAAAATTGTTCTTTAATATTTCCTCTTTATTTCAGCAGGTGGTTAGTTTACATTAATAGAAGTAGAAAGATAGATTTGATACATTAATGTTCAAAACATACATACAAACAAATCACGTCTTTATCCCTTACGGGGTAGACAGAACCTAAGGTAACAAGACCTAAAGGCCACGTTTAGCATGACTGTAGCGTAGGTGGAAAGGGGAATAAAAATAGTTATGGGTTGCTAGCCGCATCGCCTATAGCATGATTACTAAGATTTCGCCAAGAAGTAAAGACAACACTTCAATAGACGGAGCTGTATTGTCAAACCAGTAATTTAAAATTTTGCTCAATTATTCCATCCCTAAAGTTTAAGTTCTACCCGGCAACAGGGCAGCCACTTTACTGGCCAACAAGTGGGCAAGTCGATCGATGAGTCAAGTAGTTTAGTAACTCAACAAGCTGACTCGCTCACCGTGAGAGCAAACACTGGCCCGAACGCCAATATTGCCAGTCCATAGAATATTGGCAAAGAGGTTTGCTCCATTTCGGACTATGAAATTTAATTGTTTTTTTAATAACCGCCTATATATACTTTGTTCTTTGTCTCTGTATTGTTTTGTACAGATTTGTGTTGTTCAATAAAGAGCATTTGTGTTGTATTGTATTGTAACTACAGTACAAAGTGGAATTCTAAAACACGGTCAATTAAACGTTATAATTATGTTCTGTTTACAAACAATGATCGCATATTTATCGCTGTGCCTAAAAACAAACATAACCTGAGCCGTTTTCTCATAGACATTACACGGAGATAAGTGTCGTTTTAAGACAGAAACTCGACACAGACAAAAAATTCTTACACATGGACTTTGGCTTTGTTAGAGGCAGACCAAGGAGGAGATGGCGGGACGATTTGGATGATTAGATTTAGATTTACTAATGATTATCAAATTATAATTGAAATTTATTGTTTCAGGTATGTCATAAGTCTACGAATAGGCGTAAGTTGACGGCAAAAAATTACAGCTGAGAATCTAGTGAATGCTGAAAAGGCTTAAGTCTCTTAATAAATAACTTATGACTTAATATATGTAATTCAATTATGTCTAGCAAAGCTATCCCTACTATTATTATAAATGCGAAAATAACTAAGACTACATATCTATAGCCGCAGTCTCCACTCGAGAACCTTCCGGCCCTACGACCACTGTTCTTTTATTTAATTGCCCATTGCCACATCAACTTCTTCTTTTTAAAAATTTATTATCTTTAATCCACACGTCTTCACGGATCATCATCATCATCATCATCATGTCAGCCGAAAGACGTTCACTGCTGGACAGGCCTCCCCCAAGGCTCTCCACTCAGACCGGTCCTGCGCCTTCCGCATCCACCGCGATCCCGCGATCTAAATCAGGTCGTCGCTCCATCTTGTTGGAGGTCTACCGACAGTTCGTCTCCCGGTCCGTGGACGCCATTCGAGAACCTTCTGACCCCATCGGCCATCAGTCCTGCGAGCAATATGCCCCGCCCACTGCCACTGCAGTTTCGCAACTCTTCGGGCTATGTCGGTAACCTTGGTTCTACCACAGAATAAGTAATAGTACTGTTCTACTTAGTTCTTCTTGGATGTTCCGTCCAACTCAAAGATATTGTTATACCGAGTGCAACAATATGGCCTCTCTCTACGGGGCTATTCTGAAATTCAATCATACCGACTCTCTCACTCGCCTATTAATGTCTATTAGTGTGAGAGAAACGGCACGACACAAATGGTCGTAGAAGGATTAAACCGATGTGCCTCGCCTTGACACAGTGCTAGTGCTAATTAGCTACAAATTGGATAGCGACAGGCTGACAGCTGATCCTTATCAACCGTGCGTGACCGGAATAAGATCTACTTTTGGTTGGCACTTGATGAATATTTATACTGGTTTGTTCGTAGTAGTCGCAATTTGAAAACAAGATTTTTAGTCTTAAGTTTTTGTTTAATTTTATGACGTGCTAGCCGTTGCCCGCGACTCCGTATGCGCAGAATTCGCTTATCGCTTATAATTTTTGTCAGGCGTAGCAAACCAGCCAGTAAAGAACTTATAAACTGACGTCATGGAATACAAACAAACCTTTGGTCGTATAATTATGTCAACTTATTTGTGTAGCAATTAATAACCTCATTTTTAAGAATTAAATTAAAAAGTTTGAAACATTTAATCAAAAGTCAATCTTGTAAAGGAATTGCGTACCTATTAACTGTAAATAGAAATTAGGAGTCTTTTAAGTCTCTTCGCTAATTATGTTTGAAAAAACGTTGAAGTGACAACTTCTCACGGGAGGGTAAACCGCTTCGTAACGTAACGCGTTACGGCGCCAGTCGGTCTGGCTTCATTCTCTGACGCATACGGCAGCGGTAAGCAGGCTCTTCCTCTCTCACTCTAACTCATAGCGCTAGTCGTATTTCGCACAGACGCTTCCCCCTCTCTCTACTCAGTGTTTAGTGTGCGATAGGTACCTTAGATTAGGTACTAGTTTAAGTTATCACTTCTGTTGGGAGTCCCGACACGGACACGTTTCTTTTTTAAATCTTTTTCTATAATTTTTCGACTGTAAATTAATTATTTCATAATGCTTGCTCATTTTTGCCTTTAGGCATTTTCTTATGATGATTAACTCAGATGTCTACGTTACGTCATTTGGTATGGTGTCGCATATTAAGTATCCACTAGCGGTTTGTTTAGCAATAGAGATTTATTGAGATAATAATAAATGTCATACAAATGAATTATCATATTAAGAAACTAGCTCTTGCGTAAAAATATTACGTTTTGTTTCTAACACTGATTTACGATCTTTTACTAGGTACAACTATGATTCAAAACCCTGAAAAACATTTATAGGGATATTTTGATAGAAATCCACAGAACATTTTTTTTTATTGTACGATGATTAACAAATCGCAGTCCTCGCGAGATATTTTAGATATTATTAAGATAAACTAATATGACTTAAGGTCGGTGATGTTATGTAATGGTTTTGAGTGACATGAGGATTGTTAATGGTAATTTATGAGAACCTGTCAATTGTTTTTGTAATCTGTGCTTTTTACCGGATTGCTTACCCGTCGCTTTTTTTAAACACATGTTCATTTCAATAATAAATTACAAATAATTCTCTGCTTAAGTGGCCATAGATCCAACTACTTCTATCACAGCTTTTAAGAATATGTATTTCTGATGTAGGTAAGTACCTAATATAAATATTCACCAAAAATTTGGCCTAATAATAAAAAGCCTAACTAAGGCGATTTGGCGCTGCTTCTATTAAATCAAGAAAAACAACATCACCCGAAATAACTCAAGAACTCTATTTACTGCTACTGAAATAAACATCTCAAGAATCCTCAGAATACAGGATTAGGATAAGGTTCCACCGAAAGTGGCAAGCTTAGCGATAAGCGCTTCAATCAATAGCTAAGTGCTCCGCAGATTACTGGGGGTCTACACGCCAATTCGAAATTTCTAAGTTTGTACCATTCCGTCCCTCTCACGCTTGTATTGATGACTATTACTATGAACGGACCCGCACGATATGAATTACAGATTTGCAACTTACGAGTAAAATAGGTATATTGAAAGACTGTACGCGGAAACTTTACACCGACGATAGTTCAGGAGGTGCTTGCGACGAATAATTCGAGTATTTTAAAAATCCTGTTACTTATAAATCTGACTAATGCCCTATCTATATTACTGTGCGACAAGGAAAACCCGTAGCTCCTGCTAAATAACGGCCGATTTTAGATCTGTCATTTTTGGCGATTTCCTTATCCAAATGCTTATTTTAGAAAAGCGCGTGCCATTGAAATTAAAACACAGTTTTTCTCGAATAAAAACGCATTTCAAGCGGCGATTCCTTCTTTCCGTATAAATCTACTAATTATTAATCTTTCCGTAGAAGTGGGTAGCAGTATGCTGCTACTTCTGATTGATACTGAAAACTGCTGCAATCTTTGCTTCCTCAGCACTGTTAATTTTATGACGCTATTCGTTTTAATAGAGTCGAGTAGAGCCGGGTACTTATCTGCGAGCTGGCGTTCAGTAGGCTTATTGTCTGACTCGCTCGCAATCGCCATCGTGTTCATTTTGTCAGTTCTTGTATAAATGTGACAGCTAGCTGAATCCGATGCCAATGGGCATACATGAACTGTCAAAATGAACACGATGGCGATTGCGAGCGAGTTAGACAATAAGCCTACCGCTCGCGGCAGGCTCGCGAGCCACATTCATACTTACTGTGTCTTAATCAATGGATCTGCATTGTACGGTCTCATAGTCTTAAGGGAAGACGAGCTCAGCGTACGGGCCCGCTCCTTGGCGCGGTCCTGGCGGAAGCTGGGGGGGCGTTTGTGGTGAAGTGAAACCCTAGTGGCATTCCACTGCATCCCCACCACACCAGATTGAGGCAACGCCCGAGAGTTTTTAGTTTGGGTATGGGGGAGTCCTACCCCGTGCCTAGGGCATACATAAAGATTTCCTCTGTGTTAAAAAAAGGGGTCCCTACGGATACACTTCGATCCATTCGTGGATTTTTGTGTAACGTTGTTACTGTAACGTGCATTAGCTTATAGATGAGAACCCGGCTTAGTAGCTCTCTAAGTAAGCACATTAAGCGCGATATCTACAGTGTGGCCTTAGCCTAAAACGTCGGGATCTCAATTTAATATTTATGGAATCTCCGTGCCAATGTCAAACAGAAAAGGTGTGAGATTTGTTCGAGTTAAGTCTTGGGGAACAAAACGTAACGCGAACAGTTACGTTAGACGCTTACCCATACAAAGTATGAAGGAAAGAACAGTTCTTCCGGTTTCCATTTATTGTTTCTGATGTCTCTTTTTTAAAATCTATTATCAAGCTGCTACCCTGAGCAAATGAGCTTGAGGCATTGCCCGCGTATCTAGATGCAGAATTCTCATTGGTTCCTATTGACAAAAGCCACAACCGAGGTATAAGAGTTCCCTTATAAAACCTTTTGCTATAGAACAAGAACTGCTACGAGTTAAATAAAATAAACAACTTTGTATGGGAAATCGTTGCTTGTGACTAAACGGCATTGTTCGCGTTAACACGGTGGAAAAATGTAACGCGACACGTCACGTTATCGACTTGTTACGCTAAATTTGAACGTAATTTGTCAAACGTCAAAGGTATCCAGGGTCGTTGCTTTAGCGTATGAGTCTGTAGAAAAGAATGTAGTAAACAGCCTTATTCATAAAAAAAACTGAGGTTTGTTCTGTCTATTAGTTAACAGACTGATTAATTTGACAGTTGTTAAGAAGTATGATTCGTAAACGCTTGCTAGCAGTCTGTTAGCTAATGAGCTGTTGATCGATGGATTGTCTAATGTGGCCAGCATAACGCGTTTGCGTTATGTTGGCCACCTTGACAAATCATAGACCAAAAATTACCTTTTAGTGAATTAAAAAAAGAAATTGAAAACATGGCTTCTGCCTAACACGGCAGACGAGGCAATCTGGATCTAGTTTCCTTTACCTTTCCCAGAGGGGATAAACTTCAAACAAAAAAAAAGCCAAAATCAGTTGTTCACATTTGTGGCGGCCTTTTTGTGAGTTAGCAGAGAGATAAAGTAGGGTCTACGGTCCGCTAACTTTTGGAAGACTTAACAAAGCCTTGATGGACTGATTAGCGCTAACTGACGTTTATGAATCATGTTTTTTTGCATCGGTCCTATAGTGATATTATGAACAATTCTGGAGATCTGGAATTCTTGTAGAAAAGTTGTTGAGTGGCGATCATGAACCAGAAGACGCAGTGTTGGCAGGCCTCCTACTAGGTGGACCGACGACATCGTGAAAGTTGCGGGAAGCCGGTAGATGCAGTTGGCGAGTTGTCGTTCTTTGTATGTAAGTATGTGTGTATGTATAACTCTTTATTGTACAAAAACATATTAATTTTACAGTTGATGAGATAAATAGATGTACAAAGGCGAACTTACCCCTTAAATGGATCTCTTCCAGTTAACCTTCGAACGATTGACAGGACAACAGTAACCAGAGTATAGAGATACGTGGTGTGCTGGGACGACGAAGACGACGACGACGACGCCTTTATTCAACAGTGGACGTCTTAAGGCTGATGATGATGATGATGAAGTGAAAAATGGAATAAAAAATTGGCTTAGTACGACAAATAATAATAATGTTAGAAAGTGGGTTATATACTAAAACAAATGGCTGTGCACAGGCACGTCGTGAATATGGAACATGCTGGTCTCACCACAAAATAGTACATTTTACGACAGGAGCATAAAATGCATCATTTCACCTGAGACATCAAGCTACAGGCGCATAGTTAAGTGGAGGGTAAAATGGGTTTTATGAACGAGTTACAGTGTTTCTGTTTTCTTCGTGTCTCTTTACGAACTTTGTGTTTCATCAGTTCAGACGTCGGTCAAAGAATCACGAAGTTTGAGAGACTTTCTTTTTTTTTTTTTTTTTTTTTTAATTTAATAACCTAACCTAACGTAAATGTTTCAATTTTAAAACAACTTTTTTTGCTGACATGCACATTTTGTTGTCTGTACTTACTTATAACTTCAAGTCAAACGGACTAACCGTTGAAGAGCTAGTTTTCTTTTGCGGGGACGGTCCTGGCTGGGTCACTTAAAAAAAAATAGAAACATTTATTACCACAACATAGAAGTTAAGTAGACAACAGATTCAAAACTAGAGAACAATAAAACAAAAAGATAGGTACACTAGGTGGGCTATGTTCCGGCAACGGGTACCAATTCATTCCACTTTAAGATTCTATTGTATTGTCACCGGACTTATAGACCGACCGCTTAAGGCACTTGTCCCACCGCCGGCGAGTAGCGAGAAGCGAGTGTTTTTTGGTATGCAGCTTTTGTAGCCCGGCGATAAAAGCGGCAAAATTTTCATAATGAAAAACGCTCGCTTCTCGCTACTCGCCGGTGGTGGGACAAGTGCCTCAATGATTCCTCGCCCGCGCGGTGCAGGGTGCGGGGTGGGACGTCACTACCCGCCCGCTCCTCTCTCGGACCCCATTGTCGTCCTACCCCACGTCTCTGTGCCGCGCGCTAGGACTCACTTAAGCGGTTGGTCTATAAATAAGTATGCCAACGAAATTGACCGTCGGGTCAAAATTCACTTGCAAGATTTGATTACAAACACCGGTAGGCTTATTGTCTAACTCGTTCGCAATCGCCATCGTGTTCATTTTGACAGTTCATGTATGGGCTGACAATTGGCATCGGAAACAGCTAGCTGTCACATTCATACAAGAACTGTCAAAATGAACGCGATGGCGATTGCGAGCGGGTTAGACAACAAGCCTGCTGGACACGTGAAAGTAAATCAAAGCTTGTAAAAAAGAATAAAACACCACATTTTCCCACACGCTTGATTTTATTATGCTAAGTATCTCTTTCACACGATGATGTTCAAAGTACAGGGTGTCCTTTATTACAAACCAGCGACCCGTAGCTTTATCTGCATTGTGTCGCTATTTGAAAATAATCTTTGAAACCTTCACCCTTTTAACGCTTGGATAGCCGAAAAAGCTTTTCAGAATAAATACTCAGTCATGGGCCTAAGTTTTATTCGTTTATAAATATTTTTATTTGCTTCTTACGCTGCTTCTTTCGGTACGTGGTCGCCACTCGAGAACCTTAGCATCATCTCATCATCGTGTCCAGCCTATATACGTCCCACTGCTTGGCATAGGCCTCCTCTCAGAACGAGAGGGCTTGGGCTATAGTAGGTATAGTTCCCACGCAGGCACACTGCGGATTGGGAATTTCACACATTATAGGTACCATATATTGAATTGCTTCGCAGATGTGTGCAGGTTATTTTTCCTTCACCGAAAAACTCATGGTGAATTAAAAATGTAATTTTGCGCATAAATTCCAAAAACACAGAGGTGCGAGCCCGGGATTGGAACCCACGACCTTAGCATGGCATTTCGTATCAATTCCAAATAGTTATACACATACACCTTGCAGCTGCAAAATACTCTTAACCAATAAGTCAATATCGTATAGGGAATCGCTATGCAAATATTCCTTTCTTAGGTTGGTTTTTTATCTTGTACATACAGGTTGATACTTTGTGTAATTGAGAATTATTTACGGCATGTCGCTTACGCGTTTACGCTCTCAGATGTTTACGAGTCTCGTAAGTAACGCCTTCCTAATTGTTTATTTGGAGTTTATAGCAGATACGCGGTATTTTAAGTGCCGCATTTCGTAAAGTGTATAAGTTATGCGACGGTGAGATGGATGTTGGGAGTTACACGAACGCACGATAAAGAACAGTGCGATTTTAAAATGTGTTTGTTAAAATTGTATAAAAGATACAGTGGAACATAAAAAGCGTCTAATTTTTAGGTATATTTTTAGGTTTATGGTTGCCTGGTAGAGATTGCTCTGTAGCGATAAGGCCGCCTATTGTTACCATTTTTCTGTTTTCATTGTTATATGGTGTGTTCAATAAAGAGTTATTGTATTGTGTTGTATATCGCATTCGCTGCCAGCTGCCAAACCCGAAACTACTTCAGGTGCCACTGACGCACATTATGTGCATTCAATTTCCTGTGAAATTTTGACAGCGGCACCGAGCGAAAGTCACGAAAACGCATATATGCGTAGGTGGCAGTAAATGCGATATAGTGTGCTAGCTGTTGCTCTTGACTTTTGTAGCTTAAAAAAAGATTTTGTAAAAGAGCCCTTGACGGCTATAGTTTTTCGTTCTCCCGCAAGGAGTAATAGTATGAACATTGAACTATCTTTTATCGAACTTCATTAAAATTAATTGTGTAGTTCCTGCATAAACGGGAAACCAACATTTACCTTTTATTACTTACTAGCTGTTGCCAGCGACTTCGTCTGCAAAGAATTCGTTTATCGCTATCCCGCGGGAACTACGCAATTTTCCGGGATAAAAAGTAGCCTATGTGTTATTCCAGACTTTTCTCTATCTATGTGCCGAATTTCATCCAGATCCGTTGGGCCGTTCTGGCGTGATTGAGTAACAAACAAACATCCATCCATCCATCCATACTTTCGCATTTATTATATTAGTTAGACTAACAGATAACATAAAGTATAATTTTACTTCCTTAATGTTTATAAAGGTGTATACGTGTAGGTATGGTGTGTGCGTGTAGGTTTTTCATGTGTTTTATGTACAATTAAAGAGTTATACATACATACATACATACATACATACGTCGTATTGACCCTGCATTGCAGAGTTCATGTTATTGTAATAATGCGGTGAGATGTACCAGTAAATGTTTGAATTTAGTACGCATAGTTTACAAAATACAACCGTCCGTGAGAAAAAAAAAACACAATCTCTTTCACTGACTCGCATAGAGTATAATGCACCATATTAAAACAAAAGACGGCTTATCAATGAAAACCGCGTCTCTATTATAGTCTCGAAAATCCCATCTCATTCGTTAATCCATTATTATCCTTTACATCTGGCCAGTGACTTCACCAAAGTTATATTCAAAATTATAACGATAACAGCAATCCAACGGACAAATTGCACTTCGTTTTGAATTTCGAACCTGCCAGGACGCTGACGGATGATATTGTTCGAAATTCGAGTCCAAATTCGGGCAACATCATCAATTCGTATTAATGAATCGGCGATTTGTTAAACGCTCAAGCTGCCAACGGTTATACACCTTTGTCAGTTAATTCTTATTCTGCGTTTAAAAAGAAGACATTTGTTTGCTGGGAAGCCAGTGTTATTTTCAATATCAGATGAAAATAGAACGACTTATTGAGCATCTGTTCAATACACATTACGAGTTACAAGCAAATACTTATTGCAATGAATAAAATGAAAATATTTTATAACACTACTGGTTTCCTTTTTTATTCATTTTTACGCACTATATTTTGCAGTAGATATACCTACTACCCAAACCTAACTTCTTATTTTGATAAAACAATGAATACAAAATATTAACCTTGCTACTCCGCTACTTACGTGCAAGTTTGATTATTAGTTGCTTTTGGATTGATTTAATAAAACAATCCGGAAGTAACATTAGGAACCCAAAAATAACTTATATTTTTTATGCATCGAATACTAATCTCAAAGATTACCAAACGTTGGAATCACAGCAAAATAAAGCCATGACAGTCGAATTCTAAATTCAGCTTCACTGTAGAATAAGGATATCAAACCAAGCGATGAAGTATTGTATCGATATTTCGTACGTCGCCGATGATACAATATTTTGGCTGTGGCAATTTGTATCCTACAAAATGTATGGGCGTTTTCTGTACAAATGATAAACGTAGGGAACTGTACTGATCATTATAAAGGCTTTGTTGATAATGTTCGTGTATTAAGTATAGCTGGGCGTATAACAAATTGTAAGGATGATCGACGATATGATATCCGAGTTTTTTACTACGTACTTTAACATTGCGTAAATCGAAGACGCTGGCCACTTTACACTGAATAAAAAGTAAATGTTACCTGGAAGTAAAAAAAACGACATAAAACTTACAAGGTTGAAAATTTGACGATGGTGCTTAGTGAACTTTACTGAATATGCTCCAAGCTTCAGTTTAATTTGTAGTTACATAGATTTGAGACACGGGCTTTTCGAAGTATTGACGGGAAATATTCCATAATCTTTTGGAAATTGAGAGGAATGAAAAAGACTTTCTAATGATATTTTTGACTTACGGCCATTACAATGACTGCACTCCGATTGCAAATTAACTGCAACTTTATTCGTTCCAGCTCCATTTCATTCGCAGTTAGTGTGCAATTTTGCCGCGTGTAAAGACGGCGCTTACGCTTATTTTCACTTAAAATTGACCATTTAATATCTTGATTTTACTACAAACACGTATTAAACAGCACACACTTTAAACTTTATTATACTTCAAAGGCAAAATGTTTGTAGTTTACTAACCATGTTACAGCCAGGTAGGGCTACGTATAAATAATGTAGGTCACAATTTTACTGTCTTCCTGCCACAAAATGTAACTATGACGTTACCATAAAGCTAACCATTTTACGGCATAGTAAATCTAGTTTAACTATCCAGTTTTATTGTTACGCTTCAGATTGCCTTTAAATTAGTTTTTTTTAAACTGACGTCAGTAAAGCGTATGCGTCAAAATGTTACAAAAAATACACCCTGTATTTAAAATCGAGATCCATTTGAAAAGCTTTTACGTTCAAATCTGATTTCAGTCAGCAAACATGCGCAGTGCACTCGCAATGTTTTGATGATAACAAAAACTTCTCAATTCTTTTGTTTTATCAATTGGTGTGTTTTTGCTGTGAATCCAGCTAAACGTGATCGCTGAAAATCACTCGGAAATTTGAGAGCATTTCTCACCAAAGTACACATTTTGTAAAAACCAATTAGTTCTTCATCGACGGTCAACCGGGTCAACACTTAAAGGCTCAGTAGGCGTATTGCCTAACTCGCTCGCAATCGCCATCGTGTTCATTTTAACAGTTCATGTATGGGCTGACAATTGGCATCGGAATAATCTAGCTGTCACATTCATACAAGAACTGTCAAAATGAACACGATGGCGATTGCGAGCGAGTTAGACAATAAGCCTACAGATGACGTTTTGAAAATCAGACGTCTGCTCCCGTCCTATAGGTTTGTAGGCTTGGAATGCTTCTAGTTTACTCGTCCTATTGGAAATAGCAAGCAACATTTTACTCCGGCGGGGTAATGACTCCGATTACGGTTGGCCTTTAAATGTAGCCGCGCCTGTTCGCGTAATTACTGGCTTCAGTTTACTTTGTAGATTAGAAATAGTGACCAATTTAAAAAGCTAAGTTTTTGAGGTAGGTTTGGCTCGTAGTTTTGACGCGCTTAGCGAATTATGCTAAACACTAGCTTCTGCCCGCGACTTCGTCTGCGTAGAATTAGCAATTGACATGTTTATGGCTATCCCATCCCCTAATATGCTATTTTCCGGGATAAAAAGTAGCCTATGTTT
Source organism: Pandemis heparana (assembly GCA_963854515.1). Classification (NCBI taxonomy): domain Eukaryota; kingdom Metazoa; phylum Arthropoda; class Insecta; order Lepidoptera; family Tortricidae; genus Pandemis; species Pandemis heparana. The sequence goes on along the minus strand of OY978026.1, from coordinate 3,616,555 downwards.
TAATCTAGGATACTAGCTATCTTCATTTCAAATTTTATCCAAATCCGTCCAGTCGTTTTAGCGTGAAGAAGGAACAAACATACACACTCACTCCCTCACATCGTCACATCATCACATCGTCACAAACTTTCGCATTTATAATATTAGTAGGATGACCTTAGGCCTTGTTACCGTAGCCTCTGTCTACCCCGTAAGGGATAAAGAGGTGATTTATTAAGAATATACATAAATTACCTTACCATCAGGTGACCCACTTGCTCGTTTGCCTTCCTATTAACATAAAAAAAAATAAAAAAATGGACTTTTTGTACTGACTCTTTGAGGTTTACTACAATGTCCTGTTTTTTTTTTTTTTTTTGTATGATCAGAGGTAAAATAATACTTAATAATTTGACGATGGACTTCTTACCAAGAATGGTTTAATTATTATAAAGAAACGGGACTTAATCGCGTAAATAAAAAGTATTTTTGTATTATACCTTCACATAAACCTTTTGAGGTATTTACAAAAATACTTTTTATTTACGTGAAAGTTCCGTTTAATAATTATTTAATTCCCTTTCTGTTTTAGGGGTATTTTTAAAACACCCTGTAGACTGCGATTGCATTTGAAGACACAAGGAAACTCGGACACAATACTGACAGACGGACCACCGTGTATTCAACTTAACATGCATAGCTTAATAACTTAATATTTGTCGTATAATACATGATAAGACCTCACACGACCAGGACTTATAAGGGGGTTAATAAATATTATATCAGCGCTATACATCATTTAAGTTTGGCTAAATCACAAAATATACGGTAAAACACACCATACTTGTGGCGGTTAAGGCACAAATTGGCGCTTACGACAAAACGGTTCCATTATCTTTTGTTTTGCGCTTCGGTAGTTCCATTTTTGGTTCCATGGTAGGGTTACCATGATTGAAATTTAACAAGTTTGGAATAGCAGACGGACTTTAAAAAAAAAAGTGCATCCATGTTACTGTAAAGTTATCATTGTAATACAAGTTAAAACGCCGAAAAAACGCGTTCGAACTGTTTTACTTTAGTTTCGAGGATAAGTCAAGTACGAAACTAATACGATTTAAAAAATAAAGCCCCGTGGCAGACAGACTATTAAAGTGGGGTTACTTAGGTGGATCAAATTTTTCTTCGTTCTCCTCAGTCACTATTTAAACCATAACCTCCTTGTTCATAAAAGCTCTATAGGCTCCTGCTAACTTAGCAATCGTTTGTCCTTATCTGTCACATTTACATTTACCTTTCACAGATAAGGACTAACGATTACTAAGTTAGCAGAAGCTTACAGAGCGTTTATGAATAAAGAGTAAGTTTATAGGTTCAAAATTTGCCAAATATGTATTTTTGCGGTGGTTTTAAGCCTCTTCCATTATTGGTCTTCTACTATAAGCATGTTAGTATAATGAGACACATCAATTCTTCTAACAAACTGTACTACAATTGTCCCCTAGTTGATGGGACAGAATAACAAGTGATAGTTCCACCTACTTAATACGTTGTTAGGGAATTTAAAGGCTGAGATGGAACATGGAGTGTTCGGACATTTATTTACTTATCCAAATAGATGGTCACCCTAGCGCCATGGGTTGTTTACGGTCGGCTTTTTTGAATTTATTAAAAAGAAAGCGTATGGAAGTGAGAGCGGTGTATTTGGCAAATTATTGCGTATCTTACTGGTGTTTAAGGTATTTTTATGTGCAAGCGCAACGTTAAGTAAGGTAAACACCAGTTACCGTAAATTTTGCAAGATCGACGGTCGTTTTTGAGCATTTCTGGTGCGTTTTGAGGAAATAAAATGTGCGCATTCGGTTTTATTTTGTGCCGATACTATCTTAATCGCATTCTGTTTGGTTATATCTTGGTGAAATGATAATGAACTATGTATGCTGCAAAAAAAACGGATTTTTCTTTGCAATTTGCTGTATAGATGTGTAACTATATAGATTTTTTTTCGCTTTTTATGGTTCCGTACCCGAAAGGTAAAAACGGGACCCTATTACTAAGACTTCGCTGTCCGTCCGTCCGTCCGTCCAATTTTCACAGATTGTGTATTTCTGTTGCCGCTATAACAACAAATACTAAAAACAAAATAATAATAATAATTAAGGGGGGGCTCCCATACAAAAGACGTGATATTTTAGCCCTTTTTCATGGCTACCACTCGCCAAGCTAGATCTCAAGAACCGTAATAGCTAGACATTTGAAATTTGCACAAATTATGTATTTTGATTGTGGCTACAACAACAAATACTAAAATCAAAATAATTATAATAATTAAGGGGGGCTCCCATACAACAGAGTATTTCTGGTACGGAACCCTTCGTGCGCGAGTCCGACTCGCACTTGGCCGGTTTTTTTTTAATTCTAAAAGCATAATTTTCTAAATAAAAAAAATTGTCTGTGTCTCAGGAGTAATGTCGATTAAGTCGTATAAAAAGTGTTTGCTGAAAAAAATACGACTTTCACCTTCGCGTGGTCAACGTCCATTTCCGACTTGCCATGTTTACATAAACGACGTAAATAAACTATTTTTGGACTTGACCCCTGGACTAGGGTTGTCGCTTACGCTAAATATTTAATTGGTGCGTCATAATTTAGTTCAATGGAATTAAGGACAAGGCGTTTAGGAGTTTTGGGTATGTATAAGTCATCATCTCCAGCTTATATTCGTCCCATTGCCGGACGCAGGCCTCCTTTTTGAATAAGAGAGCTTGGACGCGTGCCCAGTGCGGATCGGGAACTTCACACACACCATTGGATTGCTTCGCAGATGTGTGCAGGTTTCCTTACGATGTTTTCTTTCACCAAAAAGCTCATGGTAAATTAAGTCGAGTCTGCTCGACATTTGTTTTGAACTAATCCGTAGACTTTCTTCCCAGATCGTTTCCCTCGATGTCATGAATACACACACAACTAGACATAACTGAAATCGAAATTTTAAGGTACATAGGCATAATTACCACATTAATTAAAAAAAAACTCCTTCATGACAGCCTTCACACATTAGTGGTAAAGACATAATATTATACAGAATTCTACACTTAACTAAGTGCTTGTAACCGCGCCAGCCCTGAGGCCGGCTGTAATGGAAAACTGAATGTTTAATGCTTACGCGGACTCTAGCAGCCAGGGGTGTGCAAATAATCAAGGAGGTACATACGAGTGTTTGATGGTAAAAAAAAAAGCCTAAGCGCCATGGATAAATAAATAAATAAATAAATAAATGACATGTAATGTTTCAAGACAGAATGTCGCTTAAGCATTTTTAATGGTGTCACGTGTCAGTTAGGAATCTCCCAGCGCTATGCCATAATTATAAATGATAATCACTTGTAAATGTTAAACTTTTTTTATACAACAAGGAAGGCAAACGAGCGAGTTTTTTTAACCAAGTGCGTGACACTGTGTCTATAGTTTTTTTTTTATAACCAACTGTTGTAAGGTTAGATGGACTGTCTCTTAAGGCTTGGTCTATAGAAAAAATACCACGTAGCGGCTTCTTCAAAAAGATGTTTATTTTACCCGACACCCATCTCACGATGTGGACCCTAGATCCGTTTTGACATAGCCCACAGCCCAATGACCCCGAACTTGAACCTTCACGACATTGACACCCCACAATTGACCCCAACCGTGGGATCTGACGATCGAGTTGATAACTGGGCGAAATATTCGGATCTTAATACGTATCAGTGTGGTTTTCTATAGCGATGGCGATGGGCATTGAGATATCGATGGATTTGTTTAGTGACAAAAATACATAAGACTAAAGCGTAAAAACGTTAGAAGTGTAAAATGAAATGTCTTTCTCTTGTGTTTTAATTTTTTTTGGCTTTGTATATCTACGCCGCCGGAATACAAGCACAATTATTATTAGTTGCAGCATTCATATCAAATCAAATAAGATGATGGCAACGATCTGTATGATGTCGACAATCGAGCATATTGGTATCAAAAGCTTAAATGCAGTGGCCATCGTTACACGTAATATAACCTTTTTGTTCAAAAGGTGCTATCTCTCTACCGACTTATTTCATAACCGCACGATAATCGAAACGTCTTTATTGTTGTTGCATAACCCGTATTGTTTGATATAGAAGTGATAAAAATAGTCACGCGCGAGAGAAAAGAGGCTTGAAGGGTTCTTTGAAAAGAAAAAAAGATTTTAGTTAAAGAATGCCGCTATTCAACTTCAAGGTGCCCGAAAATATTTTTACAACATTACACAACTGCCAGTGGCCGTATTAAAAAATAGATTGTAACAATCGATAATCTATCCGTACTGTTGATGTTGTAGAATGTTGTTTCTTTGTAACGCACTAATGTATGTACAAATAAATTATTATTATTAAAAAAAATTTTGCTAGTCGCGAAACACGACAACGAAGGCTAGACCAATCTGGCTAATTCTGTTTTCATTATGTTCCTCAAGCTCCACAGAATGTTTTATTGAGAAATAAATCATGAGAATTACAAAAAGTTGAATGAGTGTCCCCATCAAAGCTGTAAGGAACACGGAGCTTTTAATAGAAAACTACCCGTGAGATTGGCACATTGTTAACATTATACGGATCACTCACGTAATTACAATTGAGAATTGCTCATATTGATAAACAGTTTATTTGTAAATAGAATTGTTTTAAGCGCCAAAAAACGGTAAAAGCGCGTAAACGACCGTAGGCAAATAAATATAAGCGCCCAATTAACGGGCCAGTTTATTAAGCGCCCAAAGTGCCCAGTGGGAAAGAGAGATCAGAATACGATGCCCGAGTAATAAAAGTCCTCAATAACTCAAATTGCTACTTGTGCTCTATAAAAGTAATTGAAACAACTATACAGCTACATGCTGAATAAGAATTTATGGCAACGCTAACTACGCTTTACGGACCCCTAGAAAGGGGTTATTGGAAAATCGACAGCAGGCATGCCTTTTGTGAGGCGGACTATTGTAGAAGCAAGCATAAATAAATGTTATATTGCGATAGTTCTCATTCATTTTTAAGGCATGAGAGATAGCGGATTGACTATTTTACTGTCAGATTTACACTTGTGGCTTCGACCTTGCAAGCCAAGCAGAAGAGACAGCACGAGGAAGCGTTTTAAGTTAGAAACTCGACTTAGGGACTTTTATTATATCGGGACAAAAAAATATTGGATAGTGAATATCCATTTTTATTTGTCGGCTTTTTTGTAATATTTTTGAAAAAATACTGCCATGTCCTTTTTCATTAAAAATCGAACGCAATTCATCCGTATTTCAAAATAAACTCTTAGAGGATCCTGATATCCTGGTACTTAAACTCTTCCTCCGTCTTACGTCTGTCGCGAAATTATAATTTTTACCCACCCGAAAAAGCGCTCAGCGCCGCTAAACAAGTTTCGACTTAATTACACAAACGGATAACTCACGTATAGAAGCCGAACAATGCTCGACATATGTTTGGGCTATTCCGATTCTATATAAGTTTTGACTTCAAAAACTTCTCTCATGACTTGGACCACACCAAATCTGACTCACAAGTATTGGTGTCGCTCCTAGTGTTACCTTCATCACTTCCTATTTCACAATCCCGAGGCTTTACGACGCTATATCGCCATAATATCACCAATTTACGACTAGATGATGCTAGTTATCTACAGCCGTGAAGCACTCATCACAGGAGATGGTAAAACGTTCGCTACCAAACCATAAGGCAAGGAAAATGTTTAGTCTTTTGTAATTGGCACATGACGTAGGTATTCTATCTTGTTCGTTTAGGACCTGTAGGCTTATTTTCTAACTCGCTCGCAATTGCCATCGTGTTAAGTTTGACAGTTCTTGTATGAATGTGACAGTTAGCTGATTCCGATGCCAATTGTCAGCCGATACATTAACTGTCAAAATAGACACGATGGCGATTGCGAGCGAGTTGTACAATATGCCTACTGTTTCTCCACTCTCTGTTAAGTACCAGTTATATTAAATTACAATTATCTATGTTGACGTCTCTGTCTGTTTCGTAGTAATAAATAGAGACGGAATCATAGATAACTGACACTTAAGACAACTGGAACTTAACAGAAAGTGGTGAAACAGGCCCGGCTCGCAACACATTTCAATCCCGTGGTGTTGCTAATGTCTATCTTGCCACTAGGCCAGGCACTTGTCATCAGGCGACCCACTAGCTCGTTTGCATTGCAACCCTACTTTATAAAATAAATAATAAATGAACGGTGCCTGTTTTGAATTTGTTTAACATTTGTAGCGTGAATGTGTTTAGGTCGCTTATGAAAAAAATTGCAGTTTTTTGGCAAAGATAAGCTGAGGTGACTCCTGTTGTAGGTGTTTTATGTACGCGGCTATTTTGCATAATTTCGCGAATTATCAAATTGTGGATGCATGATACCTATTGCAATAATTGCTTATAATAAAATTGTTTAATGAATCTCACTGCTACTCTAAAATTGTATAAGTACAAGAAAACGATCAAACCAATATTTTCGATATAAAATTTTATTATGCACATTTCATAAAACAGTCAACATACATTTCAAGTTTCGGCGTGTTCCAAGCATCATTAACATATAAATTCAGCTATATTTCTTATTTTCGATAATTTTACTGTTAGAACGCCCCAAAACGCCCACCATCGCTCACCGATTCATATTCAAAATAAAATAATAAAAAAGATAATAGTGCCCCTAAAGTTACAGTTCACACATAATATCGTATCTTTTAAGTTACGCTTCTGATACCTGTTTAACTAGAAAGCCAAGAAGGCTACGCCGAAATTCGATTTTCGAAGTTCCTATCATACCGTCCCTCTCTCTCTCAAGGTGACTGCTAGTGTGAGCGAAACGGCACGAAACTAGCTTCAAAATTCAAATTTTGGAGTATAAGGAAGGATTCTATGGAAAAAAGACGTATCTTCCTAGCTATGTGTAACTGAAATCAATCTTAATTACACAAACCTACTCACGTATAAAAGTTGAGTGATGCTCGACATGTTTCGGACTAGTTCGTAGTCCTTCCTCATGGAACGCTCGCCCCGGTGGCGAAACAAACACCGCGCGCCAGCGCTCTGCTCGCGCGGCTACGACGCAACTGACAGCGGCGCACAACTACCCTGGTTTTCATCGTTATTTTTACTATAATCAAAAGTAAGGTAGCATACTTACAACACTGATGAAGTCACTAAACTTAAAGCTTAAATATTCTAACTTTTGGCTAGATATGAACATTATAAAGTTAACTTCTGTTCGAAATGTTTATTTTAGGGTTCCGTACTCAAAGGATGAAAACGGAAACCCTATTCGTGAGGCTCCGCTGTCCATCTGTCTGTCCGTCCGTCTGTCACCAGGCTGTATTTCATGAACCGTGATAGCTAGACAGTTGAAATTTTCACAGATGATGTATTTCTGTTGCCGATATAACAACAAATACTAAAAACCAAAACAATGTATGTATGTCTGTATATATCGAAGACCCATATAAAGTGACCCCACACTGCGCACATTTTGCTTTGGAGCATGGTGTGCTTACACTGGTTTATAGATATTTATAGATAATGATACGGAATCCTTCGGCCGCGAGTCGGACTCGCACTTGGCCAGCTTTTATTGTTTAATGTGAGTACCTTACTACATTAATTAAAATTAGTATAAGTGCCGGCACGTAAGTCTAGCGATGATCGTTGATGTGCAGTAGTCGAAAATAAGGCATCGCGGGGGAGTGCAGGGACCGCGGGCGGGCGTACTCCACGTTAGACTTACGTGTCGCCACCTGTATCGATCACATTGATACAAAAAAACCGTTTTTTACTGTCATGTAATTACCTTTAAACGTTTATTATGGCGCTAACTGTTCTAAATGTGATACTTATGGGACGTTTATATCGCTTAAAGCTGTATATCGGTGATACGTTAGCTTTATTAGGTGTTTTGCTTCCAAATTGCTTATTAAGACTTTTTTAGGTTAATATTATAGATTTTATTAGGATTTCGTTATATCTCAGTGAGGGGCTGACTCAGTACGTGACTCAAACTGTGAAAGTTTCTTATGAATTGACAATCATTTTCCTATTTCTATAGTGGCGTAATATTGGTACAACTGTTTATATATATTAGTCATAACTGTTTTTTTATGACACATCTCAAGTTAAGTTAATTTCACATTCACCACCTTTTTCAAAAGTCGGTTAAAAACAGCTTAAAAACGTTGAATACCTATCGACCCTTTTAAATTAAAAGTAGAACACATTTTTTTTAGAAGTTGATCAAAAAATTGCTGAATATAAACATTGCTAGATTTATTTTGGAAGTGGAACAAAAACAATGAATTAACCGCGCGCTGTGAATTAATAATTAAGAGTAATTATTACTTTTTATGCGAACTAATCAAAAGCAACAAGCATTGTCTTGTAATAAGGTCAGTGACCTTGCCGTTTCGTCTTTACCGACTTCGAATTGGACGTTACACGTTTCGGCGAGCGTGAAAAGTTAATTATATGCTCCGAGATTGATATGCTGTGAAGGTTATGTCGAAAAGGCACCGCGTGGAAAAAAACAGCCAAGCGCGAGTCGGACTCGCGCACCGAAGGTTCTGTGCAAATTTAACAAGTAACTAAAATCCAGTGTTAGCAAAGCTCTGTTCGTAAGCGAAATAAGGCAGTGTGAAGTAGTTTTTTTTAATTAAAATCCAAAAAACTAACTTCAATTAGTACAATACAAGAATTAAAAAAAAACACGGGAAATTTTACACAAATTGACCCAGTCCCAAACTAGGCAAAGCTTGTATGCGCACTAAGCAACGGATAAACATACAATACATACATAAATATGTGTTAAACACGAGAACAGCATATCTGCCCCGACCGGGGTTCGAACCCGGGACCTCAAGCTTCATAGTCAGGTTCTCTAACCACTAGGCCATCCGGTCGTCAAAAAAATCTAAGATCTTGAATAAGACAATAAATTCTACTAATATTATAAATGCGAAAGTTTTGTGAGTGAGGATGGGTGGATGGATGTGTGTATGTTTGTTCCTTCTTCACGCTGAAAGGACCGGACGGATTTGGTTGAAATTTGGAAGAAAGATAGCTGGTACCATCTGGTACCCTAGATTAACACATACTTTTAACCCGGAAAATTGCCTAGTTCCCGCGGGGTACCGATAAACATGTCAAAGGTCATGGCTGCCTACTTATATAGAGTCGCAACGTAAATAATTACGAGTACGTATTGCAGAATATAACTATCAACATCAGGGCCCTATTTTATAAAGTTACAAGTCATAATTTACAAGCGGAAGTCTCTATGTAACACATAGGGTCAGAAAGAGACTTCCGCTTGTAAATTGTAACTGTAGCTTTATAAAATGGGGCCCAGTTCTTCAATATAAATTCTACGCGGGCGAAGTCGCGGGCAGAAGCTAGTTACTCATAAACACTGTGTTAACTTTGAACAGGGCCTTTAAAACGTCCACATTTCACGGCAAAATGGCGGACTGACATCCGCGCTATGACAACCGAAGTGCACGTTTTATCTCTCTTTTATTAACTTTAGGGACGTGGTTACTGGTGAAGCGTATAATTTCATTTCGTCATGTACATTCTTAGAGAGTATTTTAATGAAGTATTATATTCTCAACGTTTCGTTATAAAAGATTGAAATTCTACATGAATTTCTACGTTTGCTTCTAATAAAGTCTTCGTCTCTCGGCTCTAAGAAATAGGTACAGTGCATAAAGTAATTAAAAACGAAGTGTCGACCCAGACTGTCTGCGCAAAAACGACCAATCCAAATTTAGCCTTCTAGGGCTAAATTTCTTTCTAAAAATCTCATTTTAGTGATTGCTTGCGTTAAATAAACAAACATTAATGCATTTTATTTTAGTTTTACTATTAATCTTGTATTGGTTTTTGCTTTGTGTACCTACCTGTGTTATTTTTAGTACTGTCAACACAATATAATTCTTTTAACGTGGTACGTTGTGGACTGTACAGTAAATACCTATCATTACTTATCTGTTTCTTTATATTTGTACCACAAATCATTTACTTACTTACTTAGTTGTTTTCCAAATTTCCCATTATACCTCTACCCGATTGCTGTTTCTAAAATAATGAAAAATTGCACAACGCACCGCTCATAAAAACGCCGCAGCCTTATAATTTTATTATAACAAGAACTTGTTGTAACTTTCCTCACGTTTATTTCACTTTCATTTATGTTTTATGACTAATTCCGAATAGGATATTAGGACTAAATTCGGTTGTTTAATTTTATTCGCGGCTTCCGACCATAAAAGTGGACGGTAATGGTTTAGTTTAATTTATGTTTCCCATAACTTTGTCACTAATTAATTTTGTCTGTGTCTGGAAATTTTAATTTTGTTGCTGGTAATTTATTTTTCGGTTTCGGCTGTAATATAAGTTGACGTTTAGAATTTGAAATGGATAGTGAGCAAATAAAATAAAAAAATAACAAAAAATCACGTACTAGGTAATAGAAAGTACTATATAATACACAACAAGTACTATATAATACACACATAATAGAAATAAATGACATTGTATAGGATGGACACGCGTTGGGCACAGGCCTTCTCTTAGAGTGAGAGGGCTTTGGTTATAGTTAGGCTAGGTTATAGACTGAACTGTGTTCGACGATGCTTAGGGCGGTACAGGTTTCCTCGCGATTTTGCCTTCTGCGAAAAGTTCATGGTAAATTTTTAGTGATATCTATTTCGCGCAAACATTACGAAAAACTCAGAGATATTCATACACCGGCCAAAGAAATTATTGCAAAATTGTATCAGAAAATTGTAACATAAAGTACCTAATTTATTTTGACACTGTATTTCTGTAATATTGACATTATTTCTGTAATTTTGACATTATTTCTGTAATATTGACATTATTTCTGTAATTTTGACATTATTTCTGTAATTTTGATTTGACATTATTTTTCTAATTTTGATATTGTATTTTTTTTTTTGTAAATGAGCATGCTGCATGCTATAATGCACGCTATTTGTATGCCGACAGGCAAAGCATAGTGAAACAAATTAAGTTATACCTAAGATCTCTGTAAACCTATGTCTTGACAAATAAATAAATATTCATTCATTCATTCATTCATTCATTCATTCATTCAAAAGGCACCGTAGAGGTACCTACGTGACTCAGTTACGTCGCAAAAAAATACAGGTAACATTATGATTAATGTTATTCGTTACCTAATTCAATACAAGTGCCTTCTAGTATTTGACACTCATTGTGTGTATTGCCATCATCTTTAGGTACGTACGAATTTATAAGTAACTGCCCTATTATCACTATTTTGATAACTAATACAATTTATACAATGTCAAGAGGACCACACAGACGCCTGTCATTATTACAAACAACACGAAAACAGAATTAACATCACAAAGATGTGTCACTCGGCATGTCAAACGCTCTATTGTAGACACAAATCAAGCAGCGCTAGTACCTATATTATGAGTTATGAGTATTATACAACGAAGGTTGTCAATGGTACTATGTAAAAGGAAACAACTGGCCAAAGATCAATATTAAAAAAGAAGAACGATTTGGTGATATTAGTTAAACTTCAATCTTAATCCAAACTGTTAAATTACGATATAATTAAAAATAAAAAAAAATAAAAAAATACCTTGGGACAAATTACACCAATTGACCTAACCCCAAACTAAGCAAAGCTTGTTCTATGGGTACCAGGCAGCGGATAAACATACCTACTTACATAATTATGTATACTAACTGAATTTGAAACCATTTTGAACAATTTTGGTAAGGAAACAGGTGGAATATAAGATTGTTCAACAAAACAAAAACAAAATGTCTGATAAAATTGCGTATTTCCCGCGGGATAGCGATGGCCTAAATCGCATGCAACAGTTAAGTTATAAGAGTACAAATTTTGCTTCTCCTGTTCGTTGCTTTTACTCCACAACAATTAGCATAATGGAGCACATTATATTGTGTGTCGAGATTTATGGAAGGTAGATTATTGTAATTTTTTCCCAAACATTACCTGAAAAACGCTTTAGCCCGCAAAATTGAATCAACTCGAGGAAATAGATCTCTCTTCATTTTCCCATCCATCAACGCGGCCCCTGTCGAAAACAGTGGTTTATTAGAAGTGTACCTTCTTCACATTATTCCTCTACGCTACGCGAATCTACAAAGCGGTCTATATTATTATGATTAATTAACATATTGATAAATCAATAAATAAATGATTCTGATTCTGATTCTGATAGAGTTTGTTTGTGATAGGTACTGATTGGAGACGAATATTTCGATGGAGTGCAAGAATGGATGACAAAATTTACTATGAAAAAGTGACTTGAACTAATCCATAGTCTGAATAAAAATCATTGCTACTCCGTTAACAAGCTGCTCTGCGGAATAACAAGGTGAATGTTTTTGTTCATTAATATAGACCTCATTTAAAGTAATGCCAGATAAGCCGCAAACAATCCTTAATCTATAAAGATTATTCCCAAACATGTCGATCAGAGTCGATTGATACGAAAGTGTTGCGTTAATTTCACTATGATATTTGATCTATCGTATCATGTCACTTTTAACATTAGTAACTCGTGTTTTTTATACGACAAAGAAGGCAAACAAGCAAGTGAGTCACCAGCCTAGAACGTCTTAGGGCGGTTCAATTCTGATTCAGTGTAGGTTCGCTCGCTGTCAGGTCTACTAAAAATAACACCTAAAACCTTGAATTGAGACGTCATGTTACGGCCCAAATAGTAAGTGCGAGGATTGCAGATAGGTGCACCATCCTTAAGCCTAAGAGAGATATCTTCATCATCTTCCTAGCGTTTTTCCCGGCATTTGCCACGGCTCAGTGAGCCTGTGGTCCGCTTTGACAACCTAATCCCAAGATTTGGCGTAGGCACTAGTTTTTACGCGACTGCCATCTGACCTTCCAACCCAGAAGGGTAACTAAGCTTTATTGGGATTGGTCCGGTTTCGTCACAATGTTTTCCTTCACCGAAAAGCTCATGGTAAATTTCAAATGTAATTTCGCACATAAATTCCGAAAAAATCAGAGGTGCGAGCCCGGGATTCGAACCCGCGAATCTATGCTTGAGAGGCCACAGGCCACAGGTCAAACCACTAGGCTACCACGGCTTCTTTTTCTACCTCATGTGCGAGTAATTTCACCGACTATCTTTCTCTCCAAGCCGGAACACAGCAGGCAAGCACTCGGCGGCAGCATTAGTAAGTAGTGGTAGCGATCTTGACAGACCTTGCACGAGCTACCCGCAATTTAGCAGAATCAGTTTCAGTCTTAAAACAATTGGAGATGATGATGATGATGATGATGATTCCTCCTTTAACTCCTCGTGGAGCATAGGGCCTCGACAGTATTTCTCCAGACTTCTCTATTCTGAGCCCTCTCTTTGGCGTCGGCCCAGGTCATCCCGGCAGCTTTGAGTTCCGCCGTGATGGATCTCTTCCAGGATTCAGTGGGACGACCCAGTCTTCTTCTTCCGCCAACGGGGTTCCACTCCAACGCTACTCTGCAGATGCTCGCGTCAGGACCCCTTAGGCAATGGCCTATCCATCCCCATTTTCTATGGAGGATTTCGAGTGAGAACAATTGGAGGCATCATTAATCGATGAACGAATGGTGCATGTCGGCTACGATCGAGCCAGATCAAACGCGGTTTTATGGCGATTGAAGGTATTCCAAGATCAAAGGCAGCGACTTGAAGCCGGCGGTTAAAAACAGACCGCACAGTCTAACAATAGATATGTATTTAGAGACTTTATGGCTGGTTGAATTATTGAACTATTATATTACTGGATTATTTAATTATAAAATTGTTGAATTATCATGTTGTAGTTATATTGTTGTAAATAAATATATACTATATTGTAATAATGCAAATGCTAATAATAATATTGTTGTAATTATGTTAATATAAGCTTAATTCGGTTCTTTGCGATATTGACTACTAACTGTATGTAAGAATGATATTTCTACGCCTATACGGGCAGGATATGCTGAACACATATGTAATAATTTCAACAATTGTACCATATTCGGAGAAATAAACTTTTCTATTCTATTCTATTCTATGGTATGTTCACTTAAATGATTTCTTTACCAACTATTCAAGGTTTTAGAGTTGGTTGGGTTACTTTGATTAAACACCCCTTTTCATATACATCATTTTCATTTACATTTACTGACCATCAGGTGACACACTTGCTCGTTTGCTTTCCTATTCATATAAAAAAAAAAATTTTTTTGATTCAAAATTAGGCGTTGAATATCGATCAATGTACTTACGGAAATATTTGACAACTATGATACAGAAATCTTGAAAAACATTTACCTGTGGCTATTTAGTTCAATCGTCTGCTGTATTATTACGGAGTAATTTTAAGAGACACAACTGTGGGAATGAGCGGAATGACAGAATGAATGACTGAGATGGAAGAATGAGAGAGTGAATGTGTAAAAAATAATGTCAGGAGTCAGACGGCGGCCATGACAGCGCTGAAATGTGTTAATTTGGTTTTATTTTATGTTTTGATTCAATACAGCGCTATAAGAGTTTAATGTATGTTTCATTATGACCCGTCCTACACAACTTATACTCACGAGGAAATAATAATAATAATGTATTTATTAAGCAAAAATATTGGGGCAGTATATAACGTATAAGTTTAAAGTTTCACTTTTTATTTTTCATTTTCAACTCATGTGATTGTATACGTCCAATGCGACTGTTAACTAAAATTTCAAAGGAACCAACAATTTTTATCGTGTTATAGAATTCATAATCAATTACCGGCGTTCTCCGAACCAACACGATTACTCGTGCAAATTCAAATATCAACGTTAACTTATTAATTGTCTTAATAACTGCTTTTATATGACTCTTTTATGATTTAATTGTGCAAAAATACACGTTACATTATCCACGGCTCTTCATTATAGTCCACAAGCACTGTTCAAATAGAAATCAATGCGTGAGAGGCATTTTTAGTATTTATGATTTAGAATGTTTAGATAGTAAAGTTCTTGTTCTTACTGAGCTATTAATAATATATGCATATTTGGTGGCGAAAACCGGATAAATATTTTAATGATCAATGGGTTTTTGTATAGGTATTTACATTTGCCAGTGTTAGATTTATAGTTAGGCTATCTGTTGTTGCCCTCGACTTCGTCTGCAAAGAATTTGCTTATCGGTATCCCGCGGGAACTACTCCATTTTCCGGGATAAAAGTAGCCTATGTGTTATTCCAGACCATAATTTATCTTCGTTCCAAATTTCATCCAGATCCGTTAAGCCGTTCTGGCGTGAAAAAGTAACAAACATCCATACATTCTCACACACTTTCGCATTTATAATATTAGTAGGATTTTCAGACTCCAGACAACCAAGTGTTTAATTGTATTGTATAGTACTTTTATCTTTCGAAATATTATAAACGGGATATGAACCGCGATTACCTTTATTGAGCACCCGATATTTCGACGCAGTTGCATGCATCATGATCACGGGTAGACTGAAGAAATTGCGGAAATAAACTGAATTGAGTTGAATTAACTGGATTTAATGAACTTAACCGTGAATCGTTAAAAACTCTTACTTTTATCTTTTCATTTCATATTGACCCTAATATTATTATTATTTTGTTATTATTTTTTATATTGAACTTATTTCTCTGTCTTAAAGGTTGTACGGTAGAGATCGCTATTAAGCGATAAGACCGCCTATTGTATACTTTGTTCTATGTTTCTGTATTGTTTTGTACTGATTTGTGGTGTTCAATAAAGAGTATTTGTATTGTATTGTATTGTATTGTATTGTATTGACCGTTTTTTTCGCTTTATCAAAAAATCTTCGATAGTTTTTGGACACGTGTAAGTTAACTTTTTGTGTTAAGTATAACCCTATAGGGTACCTATGTTAGCAATTTTGTTGCTCAAATTATTTATTTAGGTACATGATGAGCAAGTTTAACGAATTCGTCCCTGTTCCATTAACTAAGCGCGTTTGCTCGGCTCATGAGCTTATGGGCCTAAACGGATAAGTTTGCCAAATTTGCAAGTCATAATGCCTCGTAACTGTCGTATGCAGGCCGTAATACAGGCAACAGCGCAAGAATAAAATCATCTACGTATACATTCTATTGCTGGGCACAGTAGGCTTATTGTGTAACTCGCTCGCAATCGCCATCGTGTTCATTTTGACAGTTCTTGTATGAATGTGACAGCTAGCTGATTCCGATGCCAATTGTCAGCCCATTAATGAACTGTCAAAATGAAAACGATGGCGATTGCGAGCGAGTTAGACAATAAGCCTACAGGTCTCTCAGAATAGAGCTTGGTCTATAGTTCCCACGCGGGCCCATTTCGGATTGAGAATGTTTACGTCAGTAAATAAACTATGCTTAGCTAAAAATTCATAATTTTTTATACAATCGAAGTAATTTAGTCTTTGCAGTTCCGCTGTTTTTGTATTTCGTAAAAATAGATATGGAAAACATCCGATCAGTACGAAGTTCAAAGAGCAACTAACAGAAAAACATGTCAAAAAGGAGTTTCAAGAAAACGTGTACCCTTTTTCCAGCAAAATTTCGTAAATTTTCCATTACATTTTTTATGTCAGTTTTGTAAAAAACAGTATCGTACGAAAATTTAACATGGTTTCGAAAAAAAAATATTGGACTCTTTTTTTTCTTTGCAACAATGAATAGTGCTCGCTATTTTGATCAGGATAACACAAAATCATTTCATTTTTGAAAAAAGGGTACCCTTTTTTTGAAAACATTCAAAAAGCCGAGCAACAAACTTTACTAGGTCCGTAATCAAATCCTCTATTTTTGGTATAAAACATTTAATTTCCTCCACGTTCTCAAGAAGTCGTATCCGTACGTGTGCAGTTTCCCAATCGCACCAAAACTGGCCATGTTTAATTCATTAATCATTAAGGCGAGGTAAATTATTAATGAATTCATTTCCAGTTTCATTCAATTTGGTTTTGACGTGTTTTGCCAGTTAACCCGGTTGGAATGGGTGGGAATCTGACAGTAGGTGAAAAACTTAAGTAAATGACCTGTTGTATAGTGATACCCGCTTTTCGTCATTTCTGTTTTTATTACAAGCTTTTCATTAACTTGACTTGATTGTTAACCCGTTTGTTAATGTTTTTTTTATATTTTTTGTGGATTTGTAATTTTTTTTTGTCCCCGCATGTAGTTCTACGTTTAAAATCAATTACTGAATTTGTTTAAGCCTTCCGTTCGTCATTCGCGGGCACATATCAGAATGGTTGCTCGAAAAATTAAAGTGAAAAACTTAAGTAAATTACCTGTTGTATGTAGTAGTGTAACTGATATGAGACTTAAGTCATTTTTCTAATTTGGAACGTCAATTTGTCTATTCACACATTACTCGCACATACAGGGGCCTTACCATGACGTCCTAATTCCGACTCAGTTCAAGTTTTAGCTGTCACCTTTAGTATGAATCTGACAGCAAGCGAACCTAAACTGAAACGCTTTAAGACGTCATGGTATGGCCCCAGGTCATTTACTTAAGTTTTTCACCGAGTGTTAACTAAAACAGCAATAAAACTCAATTATTTTGCGCATATGTATAGAATTTAACCATAATAGTAGAAGCAGTACCTACACACAGATCAAATTTCCAGTTAATGTGGAATGTTTGCCCACAAAATGAATTACAAACATTACCGTATTATAATTGCATCATCATGTTAGTTTTAACATCATTACTATATTAATTGGCCTGTTAATTAATTTCTGTATTCTCTTGGTCAAATATTTTTGATCAAATGCGATAAATGCGACTTAGTTAATATTTTGTTTCCTGTTTCGTATTTAACCATATGTGTTGACACTTCGTTATAGAGCATTGGAAGATTTGTTTTGTTGTGTATTTTGTCTTTTCTATATCTTATGATATCTCACAAGCTCTAGACTCTCTAGAGTTACTCTAATTAATGCTGGTTGCAAATTCATACAATTTAATTTTTTTTAGAAAGAAAACAAAAATTGTCCATATATTACAATATATATTACAATTAATAGTTAAACTGTGGCAAGAATCTCAGATTATATCCAGTTTAATGTTTGAAAAAAATTTGTGCTCTCGTATTTTTTTTAATTCGATTTAATTTTTCCTGCAAGACGCCCTTTGTTAAACCTTCTTGTTTCTTTTTATTTTCTAATAGTAATCACCCTGGCTGCTTTTGATACTACTGATTTATATTTTGAATACGCTTTGTGTTCCTAAAATGTCATTCCTTGTCTTTTTTTGGTACTCTCTCTTGCTACCGTTAACTATTAATAAACTTTATTCTTATCCCTGCTCTATTATTCTCTGCATATTTACTTCATGACTCTTAAATGGATTTAAGCACTAAAAAGAGATTTAAAATCTTGAAGCTAGACGGCCTTGGAAAAATATTGTAGAATAACTGTCAACCATAAAAGCTTTATTTTCCACTACACTATTCATTACTGATTATACGATTGAATGCTATTGAGGTTTCAAAACACGGCAAACTTAAAAGTTAGTTAGTAAATGTACTTAATCTTTAATCTATTTTACTATCTTGATTTATACTTAATTAATCAATAGAGTGTCAACATACACGAATTTTGTTTTACCTTTCTCTTTCAATAATTATCTTATCTACATCATTAATCTAAATGAAAACCGTTTTGGAGGCAATACTATCAGGTTTACGATTAAAAAGTGTTAGTCTTAATAGGATGTCATCAGAACTAGAGTTACTTTTGACTGTAAAACGGGTAAGATTAATTTAGAATTTCGAATTTATAGTACGGTATTCTATAAAATACTCTGAACCGTGTAACACTTTTTGGTTTGGCACAATTTATTCTTTAAATAGAGAACTACCTTACCGATTTTAATAAAATATTAATGCGGCTTACAAAATAATCATTGAGTCAGCCCACAGCTTAATAAAATGTTCATAATAAAAGAAAACCCCTTCCTCCTCCTTCCTTCCTTTTTTTCCTTTTCTTCCTTTTTTTTCTTGATTCCTGTTCGGCATCATCAACTCAATTATGTTTTTGTATTAGTTTAAGAGTCTGTGTATTTTTGATGTCGAATAAAGTTATGTCTATAATTTCTAACCGACACTCAAAATTAGAACACATAGAAAAATCCGAAAAGTAAAGCTATGGCCGGGAATCGAACCCGGGTCCTCGTCATTCCGTGACGCGTGCTATATATACCCCTACACCCATAGCAAGTGAGTAAGCCTCCGAATTTTTCTATCTGTTTGCATCTGTCACGTCACCTTGTCCTTGAGTTATGTCTATATCTATGTCTAAAAAATGCATTCAAACTATTTTTGAAGTTGATTAAATACTTAACAAGCGTATTCTATAGGCAGCTACTTAAACAAAGTATATTTTTATTTAGTCATCTTCTTTTTGTTGTTGTATCGTAAATAAAATAAAGCATTATCATTATCACTTTGGATGATGCTTCATACTCCACATACCAATAGGTACCTAAAAAATAAAATAAAAAAAAACATACTTGATCTTATAAATGCAAAAGTAACTGTCTCTCTGTCTGTCACACTTGACGCTGCTGAACCTATTAAGTTGAAATTTGGTACAAAGATAGTTTTATCCCCGAATATCGTATTCCATCGCTTTGTTCCCGCAGGAATTAACGATAAGCGGATTGTGCGCAGACGGAGTCGCGGGTAACAGCTAGTGAACTATAAACCTCACATGTTGCAACACTTGCAACTTCAGCAAACAGAAACGCAACTCTGTTTGCCTTTAAACAATCACACAACTATCTTAAGTTTGTATGTTAAGCCTTACAATACACGATGAGATTACGGTGTGAACTTTAAGCCACGGGGGACAAGCTTTGTCTGACTTTGACAGCTTCAGATGAAACCCGTTGTTCACAGGGCTATTGCTCCACAGAGTAGGAAGAAACAGCTGCTAAAATATTTTTTTATGCACAAGGAAAGTGAGCTGATTGGTAAGATATCACCGTCTGAAATAATAGAGGATTGCAGATGCGTTGCCAGACTAGAGGGTTAAGATAAAATACATCATGTGCCAGTAATTTCACTGGCTGTCTTACTCTCCACGCCGGAACACAGCAGCGCAAGCACTGCGGATTAGCGAGTGAGACGGTCGATGGTAGCGATTCGGGTGGACCTTGCAGAAGTTCCTACCATCCGCCATATGATTGTGAATACTGTGAGCTTTCAGTATTTTCTTACTGTAGCTGGGCGGAGCGATGACATTCGTAAGGCAGTGGGGGTTTGGAGGAGAACTGAAGATCAAACAGTGTGCCACGGGATAGGCCTATGCGTGCAGCACAAACAGTATGATAATGATAAGAACTGTCAACTTTTAGGATACGGAGCATGTCAGGGTTTCAACTCCAATATTAACGAAATCATCGGTGGAACCATTTTTTAAATTGAGTCGCGTTCTTCTTTGGTACCGTGGGTGTCGCAAAAGGCGACTGAGGATCCTGATGCTCTGTCTCTTTACGCTCTCTATTGCCCATTACGAACTCTGAACTCCATCACAAGCGGTGTAAAAGACAAGGGGAAACCGCACTATTTCCCCAGAAAGTTATCGTTCAAGCTCTCAACGACGAACACGTCAAGAACGTAGTGACTGAAGGTGCTTTTACACCCACAAGGTAAGAGGCAAGGAAAATTGAGAGAATAGCCTAACGCAACTGCGGTGAAATTATTAACTTCTATACATTTTCAATTCACTTCTCGTCTCGCCAATGGAAAAGCACTTTCAGAAGAGATTTTATCTTTAGCCTTACTTTCCGTATAACAAAGCCTTCATAATCTGTATGAAAAGCAGATCAATATTAGCAGCGCGAACGCTACGAATAAAAACAGGCAGAACAAGTATGTCGAAGTTTACAATAAAGCCATACAACGTGTTGTTTACAGATCTTCTCATTGTCTGTGCTAGCCTCAGGCTCTGTCCGAGGTATAATCATACCCGTAACGTTCTGCAAAGTTTGCTTGTTTGTCAGTGTAGGATGAAATGGGTGCGCGACTTTGAAGCCACTTTGATTAAAGTTTTCCATTCGCTTGTAGATTTAGAACTACATTTGTTGAATGATTTATTGAATCAGGTTGCTTTGTCTTTATGAACTACTAGCTGTTGCCTGCGACTTCCTCTGCAAAGAATTCGTTTATCGCTATCCCGCGGGAATTTTCCGGATTAAAAAGTAGCCTATGTGCTATTTCAGACTTTTCTCTATCTATGTGCTGAATTTCATCCAGATTCGTTGGGCAGTTCTGGCGTGATTGAGCAACAAACAGACATCTATCCATCCATCCATCCATCCATCCATACTTTCGCTTCTTTTATAATATTAGTTAGATGGTCCGAGACGCGTAAGACAGCTAATGCCTGTGTTGGAGATTTTCTTATTGTTATTTCTACAGGGTCTTTCAAAATTGATCCGGAATATTTCAGCTGCTGGTTGGGTTACTTTTACTGGAATAGCTCTGCACGTCTAGTACGACAGCGCACAAGAGTCGCGTCGCGCGCGAGATAGATTGCCCGTCTTTTTCTTACTGTTCGTTCTAGAAAGGGACGGATAATCTATCTCGCGCGCGACGCGACTCTTGCGCTCTGTCGTGCTAGCCGGGCTGTTATTGTTTCTCAGGATTTTTGAATCACAATTGACGAATTTTTCCATCTTTTATGTATTGATGTTCAGAGTGAACCGCGTCAAGACCGGGACTAAATTTTTTATCGAAAAATTTAACTTAAAAAAAAAATATTTTTCTTCAAAATTCTTTAAAATTTAATTTTAATTTTGTGGTCTTCAAACTAACCCAACAACATGCTGAAATATTCCGGAAATTTTCTGAGAAACATTAGGAGAAAGGTTACAATAAGAAAATTGTAACTCAGATATTAAGACCACACTAAACTTAGTTCTTGTGAATAGAAAATGAAGCTTATTTAGCTGACTTCTCCAGTGTCCTTGTCGGTACTAAGCTCATAATTCCTGGATATTACGGCTCATAATTCCTAGGTACATAATTCCTTAATATCACGGCAAATAATTGGTTGATTGGTTGATTAATAATGTACCTTCAGTGTAAATTGAAGTTGGTTTAGTTAGATAGGTACAATTAATACAATGGAGCAGTTTTGATAGTTTCTGGTTCTATAATTGCTTCTAGAAATTTATCTACATTAATTTGTATAGAGTGGGGTTGTGTGGCAATTTCCTAATGTGTACACAACACATTTGAATGATAAAGTAGGAGTGTTTTACCTACTACATTTTAGAAATAATTTCATTTGTAAACGTTGCTCACTTCGTGAATAAAGCTAATTTCTTTATTGCTTCGCGATCTTTTTAAATAAACCGGCTGTCTTTATGTGACAGGGTAGGTATACAAAAAAATAACTCTCCCATCGAAGCAGTAGCTTCCTAAACTAAAACATTTTTTTTTATAAATGCACAATTTGGTAAAATTCAGTCTTGCAGTTTGAAGAGTACCTACCTAACTCTTTTCAAAACTGATGTAGAGCATTTTTGGCATAACGTTGAATATTTTTTAAAGTGATAACTTCTTTTGCGGCGTTGGGCACTTTTTGGGATGGGTAAAAATGTTAAACTCGCGTCAGGCGTAAGACGGAGGTAGAGTTTATTAAGTACCAGGATATCAGTAGGCTTATTGTCTAACTCGCTCGCAATCGCCATCGTGTTCATTTTGACAGTTCATGTATGGGCTGACAATTGGAATCTGAATCAACTAGCTGTCACATTCATACAAGAACTGTCAAAATGAACTCGATGGCGATTGCAAGCGAGTTACGTAATAAGCTAGCAGATCCTATAAAAGCTTATTTTGAAATACGAATGAATCGCGTTCGATTTTTGAAGCTGCTGTTTTCACTTCTGAAAGATGAAAAGAATCTCCGTAACTGACGCCTGATTCGCTTTATTCCTTAACTATATCCTTCATCCGAAATGTTCCACGTAGTATTATCTGCCTTTATTACATTTACAACACTAAAAGCCGATAATAAGGTTATGACAAGTCCACTGTTGATTTATTTGGTATAATTAGCTCTTATTCTTACTCATAATACTCACGATAAGCAAGTAGTTAAGATAAATGTTTGTGTTACATTAAATTGTGCTAGTTATTAGCAACCAGCGCGGCTAGCGTGAGAGCGCGCGAGGTAGACTACGTGTCTTTTTCTTACTGTTTGTTTTAGAAAGAGACGGGCAGTCTATCTCGCGCGTCTCGTGCTAAAATTGTAAGGAGGTTTGATGCTCGTTTATTTTAAAGTAGCTGTTGCCCGCGACTTCGTCTGCAAAGAACGCTTTTATTGCTATCCCGCGGGAACTACGCATTTTTCCGGGATAAAAAGTAGCCTAAGTGTTATTCCAGACCATAATTTATCTTTGTTCCAAATTTCATCCTGTAGGCTTATTGTCTAACTCGGTCGCAATCGCCATCGTGTTCATTTTGACAGTTCTTGTATGAATGTGACAGCTAGCTG
This sequence comes from Pandemis heparana, assembly GCA_963854515.1. NCBI lineage: Eukaryota > Metazoa > Arthropoda > Insecta > Lepidoptera > Tortricidae > Pandemis > Pandemis heparana. Next base: position 3,592,937 of record OY978026.1, on the reverse strand, counting down.
ATTCCGATGCCAATTGTCAGCCCATACATGAACTGTCAAAATGAACACGATGGCGATTGCGAGTGAGTTAGACAATAAGCCTACAGATCCGTTAAGCCGTTCTAGCGTGAAAGAGTAACAAACATCCATCCTCACAAATTTTCGCGTTATATTAATAGGATTGTAATGGGATTTTTCGGTTCTTCAGAGTTGTTCCGGCTTGAGTTTCCATTGTATTAATAGTAGAAAGTGGTAAAAATTTAAAACTAATGGCGCTTGAGGTGAGCGTTCAAAACGCTTCAATGTTTAATAGTAAAGTGGCGTTACTGAGTACGGCGGTTAACACCGAGTCTGAACTTTGCTTATAATGAAAGTTTTGTAATAAATTAATGATTTTCTTTTAATTGTTTCAGGTAAGCTACTGAAAACCGACACAACAAATTGGAACACTGAAAATCAGGTGACAAGAGACAGAAATACAAGTGTTTTTTTTTTTCAAAAATTCGCTTTCACCAAAATGAAAATTAGCTTTTTATATGCTCTTTATAAGCGCATACGCGTGCATAATGCCAGCCATTATACGGCTTCCCTTATTCTTCACGGCAGTAAAATATCAATTACGGTTTTTTTATTTTCAAGTATCAATTTGGCATCATTATAAAGCATTAAACGGTGTGACTAAACGATGGTATTTTACCACATAAGGTGCGTAATGTATACTTTGAGTCGCTATACTTAAAGTATTTCTGATCGTCGGTTGGTAGTCATATTAAAGTCACTGATAACTTTTATGAGCTCACGAAGTATCGTCTCATTACCGTGCTTGTTATTCAAAACCAGTGAACGTAAATTAAACGGCTTGGCCACAAGCGTACGCGACAAGCGGCGCGGGGAGCGATTTATGTTTTCACTAGCTTTTGCCTGCGGCTTCACTCAAGTGAATAATGAGCATTTCGCTCTGGCTTGGGAGTAAATAAAAAGCATAAAATGTACCAGTTGCTTCTCTTCCCGTGCTTCATGATAAAAGCGCATTGAAGAAATGAGCGGGTGGTAGGGGCCTTGTGCAAGGTCCGTCCGGATCGCTACCACCATCTTACTCGCTAATCCTGCCGCTAAGCAGCAGTGCTTGCACTGCTGTGTTCCGGTGTGGAGAGTAAGACAGCCGGGGAAATTACGGGCACAAGAGGCATTTCATCTAAGTCCTCTAGGTTGGCAACGCATCTGCAATCCCTCCAGGGTTGCGGGTGTCTATGGGCAGTGGTGATCGCTTACCATCAGGTGACCCACTTGCTCGTTTGCCTTCATATTGACATAAAAAAAAACTATTAGTAGGAATCAATGTGATAGGCGATGCGGCTAGCAACCCGTCACTATTTTGATTCCCCTTTCCACCTATACGCCCATCATGCTAAACGTGACGGTCTTTACCTTAGGCTCAGTCTACTCCGTAAGGGATAAAAACGTTATTTATTTATGTACTACCTACTAGCTGTTGCTTGCGACTTCGTCTGCAAAAAATTCGTTCATCGCTATCCCGCGGGAATTTTCCGGGATAAAAAGTAACCTATGTGCTATTCCAGACTTTCTCTATCTATGTGCCGAATTTCATCCAGATCCGTTGGGCCGTTCTGGCGTGATTGAGTAACAAACATCCATCCATCCATCCATACTTTCGCATTTATAATATTAGTTTGATAGATGTATGGAACATAGCCTGATGCTTACAAGCCTGTCTAGTACCTACAGATCGCGTTTTCGCAGCAGGCCTAAAAAGCGGATCTCGTTTGGTTTTTTTGCGGGAACAGGATCGGCACTCGGCAGACTGCACGTCGCGCTGCGGCTGAGCGGTAGGGATGTGCCAATGCATTTGCTGCATATCGATAGTTTTTATCGTTTGACAGATAGAAAAACAATGGGCGATACTGGTTAAATTTCTTAACTTTTTAGGCTCTATCCACACCGTAAGTTTAAAAGTTTTTTAAGGGTTATACATACATATCCCTTTTAGGGATAAGTCCTGTATTCGTCTTGTTTTATGTACAATGTAGGGCTTTACATAAATAAATAAATATCGTGGGATAATTTACACCAATTTAGTCCTAAACTAAGTAATGATTATGATATGAATACCAGGCAACGAATAAACGTACTTAAGTATGTTATACGTTACTTAAATACATAGGTAATCACATTGTCTTATCAGATGAACCCCATGCCAGTTTATCGGCTTAAGGCGCTGTCAACAGCAAATGACCTTGAGCAGCGCCACTCTTCACACATACGGTTCGCGTGCCTGTGAGTGAAAGAGAAGAAACTATTCCGGCAGCTTGGCGCGCGTCTAAAATCTTGCAAATAAGACACAAATAAGAAGAAATAAAAAAAAGTATGGATTATTTGTGAAATATGACCCCGTTAGCCGTGTAGGTATGAATATGTTGACTTCATGTTTTTATTTGCAGACCCATACGTCGAAAAAATAAAGACATAGAACCGTTTAATGATGATTTTAAGACCAATCTTTGCAATTATTTTCTATCGAGCCGATTTTGTTCAATTACGTATCGAGTCCGTCTAGCGTGTTTGAAATATGATGAAAATTAACATTATATTTTTTTTGTATTTTTTTTGTGTGTAGTTTTTCTTAAAAAAGTGCTTAAATAACATCAATTTCAACAAAATTAGGTGTTGTCAGCCTCTTAAATATTAAAAATAAAAAGACACATCCACGACTAGGGTACAGTCATTCAAAATTACTATTGTAATTAATCTCCACTGTTGCAATTTCCTTTTAACATACATTTAAAGGTATTTTAACTGCAACCTACAAAACGCTAAGAATAACTAACGTAACACAAGGGTCACTGATATAACAGAGGTTATCGACCCTGTCAATGACTATCGTAAATATTATTCATTGAGTACGCTCCGTTTTACCACTAATCAACGTTCATTTATATTTAGAGATCCGTAGTAATCCTTTTATAGACCAAAACATTTTCTACGCTAATATTATAAAGAGGAAAGATTTATTATTAAGTATAAGAAAACGGGACTAAATTACGAAAATAAAAAGTATTTTTGTAAATACGTCGACGTTTCGGACGCGACTTTGCATCCATGGTCTCGAGAGGACTGAAGAGGCCGGTATCAATAAACATCTTCTAGCTGCATGCTGCAAGATTTTTTTGTTGCCGAAACTACTGCAGTGATTTAAAAAAATCTTTCTCCATTAGAATTCTACATTATCCATGATAAACATCAAAAAAAGTTTAAAGCTTTAACTGATGTTATTAGTATTTATGTGTTACTAATTCTGCATTGAAATTAACACTTTGAACCACTCAATGTTTGCTGTGAAAAATAATATGTATAGGTAATTTATATCACAAGGAATCAATAAAATGTTCTGTTTAATTACAAAAGGAATGTTTAGTTTAATCTAACCTAGTGAACTAATTGACTTAAAAAAAGCCTTGGAAAATCTTCCTGATTGTGCTTAATGTCTATTTTTCGGGCCTTGGTAATCCAACAAGACTTCTTTATTTTAATTAAGTTCCTTATTGTGTTTCTGTAGTCAACACATAAAGCAGTTTAAATTGTGATTTCCCTTTTTTAATTAAACTTTTTAACTTTTGGAATTCATATACCTTTTATTTTTATTTTTTTTGTATAGTTTTCATAAGTAATGTCCATGGCCAGATGAGAAATAATAAAAAAAGTATTGTTAGAACCCTGTATCTATGAACGATATAACGACTTTTTTTTAAGAACACTCCACACTTCAACTCCGATGAGGTCATGGCGTGATTCTTATAAGCCGAAAACCACGATTAATTTGCGGCCATAGAACCAACTCCCCCGTACAATGCTTCAACTGTCCACAATTTCGAGACTGCAGCTTCAATATTGTCAGAGCGCAGTTTAATTTTTCACATGTCACTTATAATGTAGTGGGTAAGTATAACATTTAGATTGATATAGTGTTTATAGTTTTTTTTCGCTATGATGATTTGCAAAATGCTTCGTTACGCAAAGTCATTGGCATTTATTTTAAGCGGTCGTTAATTGGAAAGCTTTCTGCCTCTAATGAATGGATTAATTTATACAGGCATAATAAAATTAATTGAGTGTTGCGTAAACGTTAGATAAAACAATTCGGCAATAAACTCTATTTAAGTCTAATCTCTACGCACGATAACTTAAGGTCAAAGAAGTTATCAAACGTGTTGTTCGACTAATTTGTACCTATTTCAGGATTTAATTCACTATATAAAATAACATTTCACAGAAATGTGTTACTACGACCGTTTATATATTTTATTGCTTTGCAATATCGGTTCCGATTTTTTGGAAAAGTTTTTAAAAGCATGTTATTCGCGTTTACGACTTTTTTTATCGATATCGATACTTTCACACCTTGGTCACATCACTAACATTAGCAGTGTGGACGCGGGGCCACTGGCTGCCCAGTGCAAATAAAACGGTACTATGTTTAGTTTTTCATTGTCCTGCAGAAAATCCACAGCCGACAAATACAGATACATCACGGTACAAAAACATTTGAATTTGTTAGAAATCCTTTGATTAAACTAATATAAACTTATGATTAAACTAGCTTCTGCCCGCGACTTCGTCTGTGTATTATAAATATAAACCTTGCTCTCGAATGACTATCTATTTAAAAAAACCGCATCAAAATCCGTTGCGTACATAGAGACGGAGAGACAGCGCAAAGCGACTTTGTTTTATAGTATGTAGTGAAGAGGCAACACTATGAACAAAAAGCTGGCGCATTTTGTTTAGTTAAGAAACAGTTGAGAATATTTCGGAAAAGCAAAATGTTACTTTTTTTCTGCGGCGAGATGTTGCAAGCACAAACTAGTCAAAGAAGTATTTTGTTTGCTGCAAAAATAATGCATACTAATATTAGACGACAATCTAAAGTCGGGTACTCATCTGCGTTCTGTAACCGTGACTGCCTGGCTCGTTAGCCGCGTCCAAGCTAGGGTTTTTGTTTACTGTTGCAGATGAGTACCCGACTAACCTTATTCATAAATGCTCTATAGGCCTCTGCTAACTTAGTAATCGTTTGTCCTTATCTATCACTTTGACGTTTACCTTTCACAGATAAGGACAAACGATTAATAAGTTAGGAGAAGCCTATACAGCGTTTATGAATGAGAAGGTAAAACTATGGAAGTGGGTTAAAATTCACTTGCAACATTTGAATCAGACAAGCATTAATGTTGCAGCAAAGCTTGTAAAAGCGAACATGTAACACTTTAGACTAGTCTCTATCTCCAGCCTTTATACGTCCCACTGCTGGGCACAGGCCTCCTCTCAGAATGACAGGGCTTGGGCTATAGTTCCCACGCGGGCGCAGGGCGGATTGGGAACTTCACACACACCATTGAATTGCTTCGCAGTTGTGTGCAGGTTTCCTCACGATGTTTTCCTTCACCGAAAAGCTCATGGTAAATTTCAAATGAGATATCGCACATAAATTCCGAAAAACTCAGAGGTGCGAGCCCGGGATTCGAACCCACAAACCCTCTGCTTAAGAGGCCACAGGTCAAACCACTAGGCTACCACGGCTTTTTTCTACCACGGCTTTTTACTAGTGCTTTTTTTAAAATCTAATCAGAATCAAGAAATATATTTACTGATGCAGCTGTACATTATTAACTATGCAGTTTACTGCAACTAGTATGCGGTTGCAATGATGCTTTTCTTTAGCCGTTTTCTTTACTCCCCACTGTAACGACTCGACGATACGATTTTATGCAGCATTAAAGAACATGGATACATAATAGGTTATGGCGTATACGTCCAACTACCTACTCATTGGCTATACGATAATATAGTTCTTTAATATGGAGGGGGCTACCAGTATATAGCATAGTCGGTAATAGTAGTAGCAGCATAGCAGACGCAGTACAGTTTGAAGCGTTTCAGTTGATTGAAAAACATGTATAGTATTATACATGTTTTAAAAAAATAATTTTGAGCCTTGTGATTTGCTTGAAAATTAAAACAAAGTTTTTTTTTACAGCCTTTTTTTCTGATTTAACTACTTTTTTTTTCGTTGCGTCTGTGTTCATTCGTTGTGTGTGCATGTTTTGAGGCAAATCAGGAAACAAACAATTAATACGTGGAAATAAGTGAAAAAGCCCGTAAACCAGGCTGCAATTTTTTTCTCAGATTCTGAAAACAACAACATTTTCATGGTTGTAATTAAAAACAATTTAAGCTTACATTTTTAATGTTTCGTATTTTACGGATATGCCGTTACTTAACATTACTAACAGAGGCCTACCTTTTACCTAATAGTGAACGAACACTAGTCATAAGCGACAAAGAAGTTAGCTTACTACCTATTGCACACTGCACAGTAATTACGCTATGCGCGGCGTCGTTCTGGGGGGTTACTCCGAAATTCGATTTTCGAAGTTCGTATCACACCATCCCTCTCACTCTCAAATTAATAACTATTAGTGAGAGCGGAACGGCACGAAACGAACTTCGAAAATCGGATTTCGGAGTATAAGGCCTGTTTTACAATTGAGTTTATTTTAAACGATCTCATGTAAATTGAAACCAAAATTAAACGTCTGAATTCTGTTAGCCTATTTATGGGTCGAGATACCCACACTATTAGTTGTAATCTTGTAATCATTTTGAAGTAATGCCGCGGGCACGGGTTAGGCAGTAAACTGGTAGTAATAATACAGTTAAGAATTTCCTTTGGAGTTATCTATTACATGCACCTGGGCATAGACTAATTGCGCAGAAGATATAAAGTAAAAGGTTTAAACTGCGATTTGATTTTTAATAGTACATTACTGACCTAGGGCGGTGAATTCGTAATTGTCCCAGATGGCAGGTGTTTGTGGCCCGAACCGAAGGTGAGGGGCATAAATATGCGATCTGGGGCTTTACGAATTACCGCCCGTGGTTTGTATAAAGTTTTACGTCTTGCCTCGGCCAGGAAGTGAGATTGTCTGTCCGCGAAGCGGGCGTAAAATCCCAATTACGGCCAAGAGTGACGTAAAGAAATATTGATATTCCATTGAATCGTAGGAAGCGGTTCCCTTCATCCTTCCAAAAAATGAAGTGTAAATTTTGCACGATGTTATTGGTACACGTACATTAAAAAATAATTCAATTTTATGTCAAAAATGCCATACACCATTTTGGAAATGAGCTGCTCTTCGAAATGCTGGACCGATTTTTACCAAACATGGCTAAGAACTGGCTTTCGAATGAAAAAAAAAAGGCATTTTAGAAAATAAAGTTTGGGAACTTCTTACCATCTCTAGTGTCCATGGGTGATTTACACTCAGGTCCACATGTTAGTTTCCAATTTCCAACATATTATGCTTAACAAGTAACAACCCTAGTCCTTTCAGACGACCGGATAGCCTGGTGGTTAGAGAACCTGACTATGAAACTTGAGGTCCCAGGTTCGATCCCCAGTCGGGGCAATTTTTTTTATGAAAATGCAAATGTAATGTTCTCCAGTCGTGGATGTTTAATTTGTATTTAACTATGTATTTATCTATATAAGTATGTTTATATCCGCCTATACCCATATTACAAGCTTTGCTTAGGAGTCAAAGTCAATAATAATTGTTATTTTTCCTTTATATTTATTTTTTTGTATTGCTTATTTTTAGCTTGTGCTGTTGTTGTTGTATGCGTCAAATAAACGTATTTTCTTTTTTCTTTCTTCTTTCAATAATCAATTAGTGGCAAATTGTCCTAAAATGTTTGTTTATGGATTTTTATTAAGTTAGATTTACATTTTGTCGCTTCTACACTCGACTGTCGATTCTGCGTAAGCGGCGTTTGCATTAAGTAATTAGCCGGCGATTGTTTACGACGTGCGCGTGCGACCCCGCGTGTGAGAGTTATTGGACATTGCTTGTGCGGTAGAGAGGTAAAAGTTCCTAAGCAACGTGCATTGTCGAGAAATGAAAACTAGACAACGTGGTCGTATAAGTAGAATCTCACTTAAAAGGAATTGCTTAGAATTTTTATTCTTCATCTGTCATTACGGTGGCACCGATTTTTATAAACACTGCGTGTTGCTCGCGACTTCGTCTAGAAATAACTCATTTATTGCCTGTCCAGGCGTTCTGACATGAAAGAGTGACAAACATCCATGCATCTATACTCAAAAACTTTCGCATTTATAATATTAAAATAGGGCATGCAATCCCTGGGCAGGAGCTGGCAAGAGCTGAGGCCTTACCATGACGTCTTAATGCGATTCAGTTTAGGTTCGCTCGCTGTCAGATTCATACTAAAAGTGTCGGCTTAAACTTGAACCGAGTCGGAATTAGGACGTCATGGTAAGGCTCCTGGGCGCGGCGAAAGATCGTCCCAAGTGGAAAAATATCCTGAGAACGCTAAGTCCCTGATCAAGAACAAGGACAGGGTCCAGGGAGGACAGGGAGCCAGGGGGGAGCGAGAGGGGGGTTCAGGTGAGATGATGTTTGCAGCGTTTGTTCTTGCTGCAAAGCTTTCCCTGATAAAATATTTTTGGAGAAAATAAAAGTGAAACGTGACTTTTCCCTTTTCGATAAAGATAGGTCAAGATATAGTGAGAAAGTTGTCATAGTTTACTATATTGTGTCATATGTATAGATGTAACCCTAGAATACGTACATATACAGTGCTTCTAGCTACATAATGTTTTTGACAGTTGCCGTGTTTCGAATAGACATGAATGAAAAAGTACACTATTGGGGATGAGAGCGAGTAGTTTGGACAGAGATGCTCGATGCAGCTGTTGCACTCACTTTAGATCTTAACAACATTATTTTTCATTCATGTTTAATCAGAACACGGCAACTGACAAAAACATTAAGAAACTAGAAGCGCTGTAGTTAGGTACCTACTATTGCGGGTGGTAGGGCCTTGTGCAAGGTCCGTCCGGATCGCTACCACCATCTTACTCGCTAATCCTGCCGCTAAGCAGCAGTGCTTGCTCTGCTGTGTTCCGGTGTGGAGTGTAAGACAGCCGAAGAAATTACAGAGGCATTTCATCTAAGTCCTCTAGGTTGGCAACGCATCTGCAATCCTTCCGGGGTTGCGGGTGTCTATGGGCAGTGGTGATCGCTTACCATCAGGTGACCCACTTGCTCGTTTGCCTTCCTATTCACATATAAAAAAAAAAAGTAGAAAACAGAAATTGATTCTGAAAAAGCGTCTTCTAAAAATATATCCGGGAAATATTGCCGAAGGAATAACCAGCAGGCTTATTACGTAACTCGCTCGCGATCACCATCGTGTTCATTTTGACAGTTCATGTATGCGCTGACAATTGGCATCGGAATCAGCTAGCTGTCACCTTCATACAAGAACTGTCAAAATGAACACGATGGCGATCGCGAGCGAGTTACGTAATAAGCTAGCAGATGATAAGACTGAGATAAAGTCCCATCTTTATTTCATGAAATGCTAATGTTCTTCACATATTATTAAGGCGTTAAATAAATAAACTTAACATCAATTATTGGCTTATCAGATTAATAGGGAGCCATCGAATAATTTAGAGTTTTATCTGAATATGTTAGCAATAAAAATTAAGACATAAATGAAAACTTCGGAACGGTCGTTGATCGGTACAAATTGACTAAGTCTTGTGTTGAACTTTGGTTGGCAATGACATAAAATCTTGGTACTTGTACCAGCATTGAACATTCTGTAATTTTTGACTAACAAACACAAGGGAGGACGACTTTCTATTTGCAGAGTTATCTGATTTTATGGATCATGGTAAGTATAAGTATCTAAACTTCTTGGTCTCAATTAAATCTAAAAAAAAACTACATCTAAAGCGCCCGGCCAAAAATGCTCACAGCAAGATTTACTTTTTGTTAAAAGTTGAATACTTAACTACCTCCCGAGTACTACTGTCGAGTTGGAATCGTACTTATTTGAATTATATACCTTGTAAAGTACCTGCTATGGGTGGTGTAGGGATATAGCACGCATCACGGAATGACGAGGACCCGGGTTCGATTCCCGGCCATAGCTTTACTTTTCGGATTTTTCTATGTGTTCTAATTTTCAGTGTCCTTTAGAAATTACCTTGTAAAGTGTCTTTCCAAATAATCATTACCTTAAGTTATTATGATTATTGGATTGCTGTCACATCTGGTTGCATATCGTATCGTTCTTATTATCAATAAGTCGATAGACCTTGATTTGGTTCAATGAATATTGTTAATCAATTAAAAAATTAACACCGACCAAAATATTGCCAATACGCGCCACAATGTCTAGTGCTGTCCCGTTATCGACAGAAAATGTCGATAAATAACTCGGCGGTATCGATTCGATCTGGCGGATACGATGACATTACGATCGGGGACTGAGTTAGTAAGTGTTGTTTTATCGTATTGAAAGAGACATTCACTATTCTATTTATTGTAATATTTGTTTGAATAACCCAGTTTCTATGCAAGTCAATAGAGTTAGAGTTATGTGCATTAAAGTTTGCACATTTCAACTTGTAGAGAGTGTTTATGTTATTGCAGTTTTAGTTTGAATTGCTCTACTAAGATAATCTGACTAATAAGAGTTTTTAATGATTCACGGTTAAGTTCATTCGAAATATTATAAACGGGATGTGAACCGCGCGTGAAAGGTAATCGCGGTTCACATCCCGTTTATAATATTTCGAATAATCTGACTAGTTTTTATTAATTATTTAAGTATCTGAACTACCATTGAATTTATTTTTTCGATGTTTTTCTTGTCGCTGCATAAACATGTTTACCTACAGTTTTCCATTTGAAGCAAAACACTTTTTATAACAATGGCAGGATGTGGTTTGTTTCGTGCCTATTTTTATACAATCATAATTATTTTGCGACGTCTAATTAAGTCGCTAATAGTCTTGTGTTTTTATTTACTTAATTGATTTTAAACCATCGCATTTACGCATATCGAATAGGAATTCATTATTTTTTTGTTTTACGTAATTATAAAATATTTCTGGGATGGTCCCACATCCCGCTGCTAACAATCTTGTTAAGACTGACATGGGTCGAGATAACTATTACGTGTTTGACATTGACAAGTACCCGCCTAAATAAATTAAAATTCGCTAGTTCGCTGAATGCACACAGAAATTTAATTATTAGCAACTCAGAACTTTGATTACCTAATGGAAAACTTTGCTCTCAAAGTTTTATCGTTTAATTTTATTTTAAACTGTGTAAAATTCGTTGAATGCTTCAATTCATAATTTAGAAACAACTTTAGTTTTACGTTCAAAATTAAACTTGTTTCATTTGAACGATTTTCAAGTCTTTAAGAACTTTTTATAATCATCTCTGCTTCGTACATCTTGTTATAAGTATATATTAAATCCAAATAAAAATAAAAGCTTTTTCTTAAACTATACTCCTCATGATAATATATCGAATTATATTTAACTAGCTCCTGACCGCTACTTTGTCCGCGTCGAATTAGCTTAAGAACTGATGTTGATAGTATATTCTGGAATAATTATTTACGATGCAACTCTAGGCAGCTACCACCTTTGACATGTTTATCGCTATCCCGCGGGAACTATGCAATTTTCCGGGATAAAAAGTAGCCTATGTTTTAATCTAGGGCACCAGCTATCTCCGTTCTAAATTTGATCAAAATACGTACCTACAGTCATTTCAGCGTGAAGAAGTAACAAACATACACACTCACTTACTCACATCGTCACAAACTTTCGCATTTATAATATTAGTAAGATTAGTAAGATTTATTACAACATGAAAAACACGCATTTATAACAATGCACAACACTTAACAGAAGTCGTGATCATATTTACATTACCAACTTAACCTAATAGTCCACATTAAGCTATGAAGAAATACTTTCGCAACGCAATCAGCGCAAGGTCGATAGAAATCTCGAACAAAGCCAGCGTTCATTCAGTCAACGACACTCGGATATCATCGATATCGATCAGTGATGTGTTACATCACCATGTCACGCGTGCCATGTAATGTATCATGTTTATATTGGTTAACAAGCTGAATGAGATTTTGCGTGGTTTTTGAAGGTTATTACGAGTGGTTTTGATATTATTATTATGGGTCTACTAGCTTTTGCCCACGACATCGACCGCGTAGTACATTGAAGAACTCGTGTTGATAGTTATATTCAGAGCCTCTGGTGTAAGTTTTCGCATATAAAAACATCTCGAACACGTTCACGTAAACGTCTCAATTACTATGGAATAATTGGCAGCGCCACCTGCGGATCAAAACGGCAACAAACTGTTCTTATAGCATTTGACATTTTAACGCAAACGCGTTCGAGCGTTCGAGATGTATTTTGTGACCGAAAACCTATACTAAGCATACTGCAATAATAATTTTACGTTGCGACTCTAGGTATCTACGACCTTTGTCATGTTTATCACTATCCCGCGGGACCTATACCATTTTACGGGATAAAAAGTAGCCTACGTTTCAATCTAGGGTAGCAGCTATCTCCGTTCCAGATTTTATCCAAATCCGTCCAGTCGTTGTAGCGTGAAGAAGGAACAAACATACACACTCACTCACATCGTCACGCACAAACTTTCGCCATTATAATATTAATGTGATATTTATTAGTAGGCGTGTTATATGTCTCACTGCTGAGAAAAGGCTTCTAACGCTTCCACTGCCTCCGGTCTGCTGCGATGAATATCCAGACCTTCAAGAAGGCGTCCAATTCGTCCCGCCATCGGCGTTAAGACCTGCTGGGCCACTGCTTTGAGTTAGTGGCTATTGGTGGCCTTTAGGTCTTGTAGGCTCTGTTAACCCCGTAAGGGATAAAGACGTGAATTATGCATGTATGATGATGACTATAACCCGCGATAATACCAACTAACCAACCAGTACGAGCCTTCCTGTTCTTGAAAGGGCCGGCAACGCGTCCGTGATTCCCCAAGTCTTGCAGGTGTCTCTGGGCGATGATGATCACCTTCCATCAGGTGACCCGTCTGCTCGTTTGCCCCCTCTTATATAAAATAAAAATACTTGGTTGGAACTTAAACGTAGCCATAGATAGTTAAGTACTTAACAACTTTTACTAGGAAAGTACAATTACCGCTTTTAATTCCTATTAGCGTTAAGATGAGATGTAAAGGTGTTAATGCACTTTCGTTTCTGTTTAACTGCTATTCAGTAATCAGTAAATGTTCATTAACTTTCTAGGTACTAGAATTGTAATAGTTAAAATCAATTTTTAACCCTCGACGTGAAGTCCTGGAGGCTTACCCCCTTATTCATAAACGCACTATAGGCCTCTGCTAAGTTAGTAATCGTTTGTCCTTATCTGTGAAAGGTAAATGTCAAAGTGACAGATAAGGACAAACGATTACTAAGTTAACAGAGGCCTATAGTGCGTTTTGAATAAGGGGGTTATTGTCAAACTCGCTCGCAATCGCCATCGTATTCATTTTGACAGTTCATGTATGGGCTGACAATTGGCATCGGAATCAGCTAGCTGTCACATTCATATAAGAACTGTCAAAATGAACACGAAGGCGATTGCAAGCGAGTTAGACAATAAGCCTACTGCTCTTAAGCAAAATGCATGCAGTGTGAGGTCATTTTACTGACATAGATGGACATAAAAATATTGTGTTTTTAGTACATATTTGTTGTTGCGGCAACAGAAATACATCATCTTTGAAAATTTCAACTGTCTCATCACGGTTGATGAGATACAGCCTGGTGACAGACGTAGACAGACAGATAGATGGACGGACAGCGGAATTAGTAATAGGGTCCCGTTTTTTACCCTTTGGGTACGGAACCGTAAAAAATGAATTGCTGTTCGTTTATCTCGCTCAAACTCGAGAATGGTTGGAACCAATTGGCTAACTTTGGTTTCGAAGTATTTGTGGATGTCCAGGGAAGGTTTCTTCCTATTCGGTATCACTCTTGACAGAGTGGTCGTGATCATCACTTCAGGTATTGGTCAGGTCAGGTCAGGTCAGGTTGGTTGGTTGGTCAGGGGTTGGTCCAGGGAAGGTTTAAACATTGAGAAAATATCGAAATTTAGAAGACAAAAATTAGAACGGCACGAAGCCGCGGCCCACAGTTATAAATAAAAATATATTAAGTACTAGCTTCTGCTGTGACTTCGTCCGCATATAATTAGGAATTGATATGTTTATTGCTATCCCGCGGGAACTATACAATTTTCCAGGATAAAAAGTAGCCTATGTTTTAATCTAATGTACCAGCTATCTTTGTACCAAATTTTATCCAAATCCGTCCAGTCGTTTTAGCGTGAAGAAGGAACAAACATACACACTCACTCACTCACATCGTCGCATCATCACATCATCACATCGTCACATCGTCACATCGTCACAAACTTTCGCATTTATAATATTAGTAGGATAGGATAGGTACTATTGTGAATTAGTAAACGACACGAAAAATTATAACACAAGATAAATCCGAAAGTTATGACCGGGAATCGAACCCGGATCCTCGTCATTCCGTCCGCTACACCACCCACAGCAGGTGAGTAAGCCTTCGAACTTTTCTATTAGTTACTAGCTGTCACGTGACCTTGTTACTATGCGAATTTTTGTCGCCAATTATACTATTGTAGTTGCGTACGGCGCACGCATGCGCAGTGGCCTGTTTTCCTTGGGAGTGAAAGTCATGAAATTCAAAGTTTATCGCAACAATGGCTACGTGAGGCTGGCATCCCGGACGCAGATAAATGAAGACGCCGCTAATTGGCTGCTTATCCGGCAACATTACTTCACACCATGCGCATACGCAGGGTTAAAGCTTGAAGCGCAAATATCAGTTATGCAAAGTTTCCAAGCTGGCTGGAGAGCAAATAAAAACAGAATGTACCAGTTGCTTCTCTTCCCGCGCAGATGGTAACCCATCGAGGGAATTGGCGAAAATCTTATAAATCATGTTATAGGAGATGCGGCTAGCAACGCTTATTGTGTGAGCCGTACGAATTTCTGAAAATCCCCATACAAATAACTTTATTTCGCTTGAAATATATATATTTTTTTTTTACATAAAATAGGCTTACGTTTGACCTCAATCTCGCTTGATGGAAGGCGAAGATGAGGCCTAAATATGGTACAAAAGGTGTTAAAATACGATAATGGGTCACATATTTCATAAGCATCTGACATGCAAAATGCACTGCATGTACTGCATCTTTATGATACTCGTTCTTTACTAGTCCCTTCTCTCTAATAACACAGGATTTGCAACGACAGCCCATTTAATAACCCAAAAGTAATTGCAGCATAGACAAACTCCCTGTATAAATTTAAACAACGAACACCGAAGCTTTGTTCCGGCAGATATCGTGACCAATCGCAGCCGAGATCTCAGTACCATCTTATCTGTGGTATCCGCACATCGTTAGGCGGGAAAATTTGATGGTTATCTGTGCCGATGATTTGTGGCAACACTCGGTGACGTTTCCCTTTGTTGTGTTGGTCAATTTGACGACTATTACAGTCGCGGTAGACTGCGTGAAGTAAACGGTGGTTTTATAAAATTGTCGTCGTTTCTTTTTCTGCAATGGTATAAGATGGTCGATGGAAAGAGATGGCAAACGTGATTGTGTGATTTCAAGATTGTTTTTTTTTTGTCGTGGCAGCTGATCTGAAAAAATCCTTTCAGAACTTGATTTGTTATTGTATATTAAGACTTGTCTTCTAAAAATATTCCAAATGTCACTGTTGTATGTAAGCTTAAAATATAACGGCCAAGTATATTAATTAAAAAGTAATTTTCATCTTCACAAGTCTAATCGGTGTGAAGTAACTTAATTGCATAACTTAAGAACTTTCATAAAACATCGCATAACAACAGAGCGTTCTTTAAAACAATACAAAACCATTTGGTAACTTATCTGCTGTCATCGCAATGGCAACACCAATTTACTTTTAAACATATCAACCGCCACAGTACATAAATAGTTCCAGATCATAATCTCAACTCGGCTGGCATCGATACAATCGGACACCCGTTCGAGCAGAGTATCGGTCGCCATCGGTATCGCTATAAAGATTCGTGCGAACGCCATGAAAGTAATGGCTGTTTTACATTCATTTCGTTGACCTTACATTCTAAGACTCAGATTGGTTGCTACACATACATCTATGCGAAAGTATGGATGGATGTTTGTTTGTTACTCAATCACGCCAGAACGGCCCAACGAATCTGGATGAAATTCGGCACATAGATAGAGAAGTCTGGAATAGCACATGGGCTACTTTTTATCCCGGAAAACTCCCGTTGGATAAACGAATTCTTTGCCGACGAAATCGTAGGCAACAGCTAGTACATACATAAATCACTTCTTTACAGGGTAGACAGATGCTAAGATAACATGACCTAAAGGCATCGTTTAGATGGGCTACCACTATCTTGCGCGCTAATGAATCCTGGTAAACATCAGAACCCCCCCTGTAATACGACCGAATGGCCTAGTGGTTAGAGAACCTGACTATGAAGCTTGAGGTCCCGGGTTCGATCCCCGGTCGGGGCAGATATTTGTATCAAAATACGAATGTTTGTTCTCGAGTCTTGGATGTTTAATATGTATTTAAGTATGTATTTATCTATATAAGTATGTTTATCCGTTGTCTAGAGCCCATATCACAAGCTTTGCTTAGTTTGGGGCTAGGTCAATTGGTGTCAATTGTCCCAAGATATTTATTTATTTATTTATTAATACAGTCTGTGATGTTTTAAAATGCCGTTCGGCTTTCGGGTACCTTCGGCCTAATCCCCAACCCCATTAGAAACCCATAAGAGTGAGTGATACATCAAGTAACAAACCCATATGAGTGAGTGAGACAAGACAAACCCGAATGGCGTTCTAAAGGTGGAAACACATTATTAACACGCGACGCGACCCGATGCAACGAATGTATGCGCATGGCGTCGCGTCGGATGTTCATAGTGTGGTTCTGGTCATAGAAAATAATACAATTTGATTCGACTCAACATGCGTCGCGTTGCATCGGGTCGCGTCGCGTGTTAACAATGTGTTTCCACCTTTAGAGTTCATGTACTACTCCGGTGTTGAGGGTAGACAGCCGGAGAAATTACGGCAACGAGAAAGTCATCTTACTCATTCTTAAGGTTGGCAACAGTGTCTTCCGTATCTTTACCATTCACACTCACTACACGCGCACTCGTACACAATGCTTCACTCTGTGGACTCACTCACTAATAATATCGTTTTAGCTTGATTTCATGATAAATGTAATATGTTGTGTCTGTGTTAGTTTTAAGTATGCTTCGCTTAACTGTGTTTCTGTGGTCATTTCTGTCATTGGCTTTTTGTTTAGTACCTAAGTCACATTATAATGTACTTACTGTGTTGCTGTTGATGCCCCAAATAAAATGAATAAATTAGGCGACCTCTCCGAAAGTGCCATCTCCCTCACTCTCCTACACTAGACTATAAGTGTGAGCGGAACGACCTGATACAAACTTCAAAGTAACTCCGTAGTACAAGGCCCGAAACAGTGTTGTAACTACATCAGTCCACATTGCAACGTTGCCAACGCCGTCAGTACCTGTCAATGGGAGTGACATGCGTTTGCGCACACGTTTAGTCGCCAAGCTACTTGTACTGTAGCTGTCAAGATAGGGAGGTGACGACAACATTTTAACTAAACTATCGATAAATTTGTGGCTTGGTGGTGGAAAAGTGTAAAAATCCGCTGCGTTAATTGAAGATGCCTTTTCCAGCAACGCGTATTTATTAATCTGATGACAATTATTATTATTTTGTAACCTTAAACGCTACACACAAATTAGGGTGCGACCAAACCGCCGCGTATACGCAGTGACGTGTCGTATGCGTCACGTTGTCTCACCGTTTCTTCATACATTTTGTTGCGATTCCGTAACGTCACCGTTTTTTGAGCGGCGGTGTGGTCGCACCCTTATTATAAGAGGAAGCCTGTGCCTAGCTGTGGGAAGTATCAATGTCGACATTCTCGCTTTATTTATTAACTAGCGACCCGGCCCGGCTTCGCACGGTATATTATGCATGTATTATACATATCAGTGGCGTGGCGTCAAGTATATCGGAAGGCAAGCCGAAGGGAACTTAACTAGCCTTTTCCTCTAATTCTGCACAATAATTTGCCCAACTGCCTTAAAATAGGCAAGCCGGTGGGAATCGAGTTCTATGGACGCCGCGCCACTGATATATATAAACCTTTCTCTTGATTCACTCTATCTATTAAAAAAACCACATCAAAATCCGTTGCGTAGTTTTAAAGATTTAAGCATACATAGGGCCATAGGGACATAGAAAGCGACTATGTAGTGATTAACTCCTATATGCCCTATCCCGTAATAACAAATACCACACGTAATAGACATAATAAAAACACCATTATAACAAATTGCAGAAATTACGTAAGCGAATATCGAAATTAAGTAGCAATTTCGCTGTCAATAGCGAGTGAGAGAAAACGATAGACATCGCGCCGACGATCTTTATCGATATCAATCAAACTAGATACCGTTACACGGTACACGTAATAAGTGCCTTTCGTACCTTATAGTAACTACAAAAGGCTTAAAGTAAGTTGTTTTTATACAGCATGTTTAATTTTGAACGTTGTTGCAAAGGTGGGAGCGTTTTGAATGCATCACGGTGATGAAAAATGAGTAACGAAGGGAATGATTGTAATAAACGCGGTTTGTATTTTGAAAAGTTAAGTGACATTTAAAAAAAATGTTTAGTCATCATTTTAATTTGGTTTACACCGGAACAATAGGAATTTGGTTTAATTAAATATGGTTAAATTAGGGTACTTATGCAAAAAATATAGAAATAACTTAAGTTAAAATCGCTATAGGTTTCAAACTCTTCCTCTGTTTTTGGAAGGTAGCATTTCAGTCTATTTTTTTAATCTTCAAAATCACTTCCAAGGTACCTATCAAAGAATATAAAAACATATAGTGCACTTTACTAAACATTACACAAAAAATACAGTCAAGTGCCAATATTATCAAGAAAAAATTATTTCTTAAAACCGATATACCGTCTGGTATCATAACTGTAAAAAACGCGTTAAAACACGTTAATCCACATACGCATTTTTGTATGCGGTGCAATATTTTAAATAACAATATTCTCCGCATGGGATGACTACAATATAATTTAACATTACATTATAAACCCAGTTGCAATACGAAATGTCAACTTTCAACTCGAACAATTTATCACATCACTACGTGTTCCATTTCCTCCGCTAGTGAAGCGAAAGATCTATCGATAGATCGATTAACGAATGTTTACGGTGAAATTGAATTGAGAAAGGCATTGTCGATTAGACCATCGATGGTATGAAAGTAATGGTCGACATTCCGCCCGTTTCACGCGAATCGCGGTATTGACTTCCGTCGGGTGATTTTAAACGATTAATTTACTGAGAAATGGTTGGGGAATTCTGGTTTTAGGGTTACACGGTTGCTTGAAATTGTTTTTGAAGTGAAAAACTTTTTAGCGGCATTGAGCACTTTTTGGGATGCGTAAAAATTTTAAAGTCGCGTCAGGTGTAAGACCCCCGGGTTAGAGGTCTATCAATATAGATAATACGTACGTTTTTTTTGTAAGCGACCAGTACGGGACGCGTCTTGAGCGTCATGAAGGTTATTTTATGTTTTTTTAGGGTTCCGTGTTTCAATCGGCAGAAATAGAACCCTTTATAGAATCTATTTGCTGTCCATCCATCTGTTCGTAATCATAACACTTTTTCTCAGGAATGCGTGGAGGTATCGAGCTGAAATTTATATCAGAAACTCAGATCTTACTATTCTTCTGATTAGTAAAGTCAAACTTCTAAGACAATGCAATAATGAGATACAGTCATTATTATTACCTAAAACCTTTTTATTCCCCAGTCATTTTTGAAATGTGTGTAGCCCTGGACGAAATAAGGCAGGACTGTCTATTGTCACACAAAAGTGCCATCACAGAAAAATGATCAAAACTCGAACAAAATAGATGGCGCTCGATTACATGAGACGTTAAAAGCGAAGCGATAACTCTACTTCTATGCTGCCCGGCTAGCACGACAGCGCACAAGAGTCGCGTCGCGCGCGAGATAGACTACCCGTCTCTTTCTAGAACGGACAGTAAGAAAAAGATGGGCAATCTATCTCGCGCGCGACGCGACTCTTGTGCGCTGTCGTGCTAGACGTGCTGATCAGCCTGCCTAGAACGACAGCGCACAAGAGTCGCGTCGCGCGCGAGATAGATTATCCGTCTCTTTCTAGACCGAACAGGTAGAAGAAGACGGGCAATCTACCTCGCGCGCGACGCCACTCTTGTGCGCTGTCGTGCTAGACGTGCTGGAAGCCAAGAAAAAACATAGAACAAACCAGTTACTTCTCTTCCCGCGCAAATGGTAAAAGCCCATCGACCATTCCCATCATCCGGCCGAAAATCTTAGGAATCATGTTTCAGGCGATGCGGCTAGCAACCCATTACTATTTTGATTCCACTTTCCATCCATACGCCCACAATCATGCTAAACGTGGTATTTAGGTCTTTGTTACCTAGGCTTTGTCTGCCCCGTAAGGGATAAAGATGTGATTTGTGATGTGATTTTGTGATGTGATGTGATTTTTTATACTCTGGTTCCTGTCGTCCTGTCAATCGTTCGAAGGTTAACTGGATATCCCTTTGAGGGATAAGTTCGCCTTTGTACATCTGTGCTCCTTATTACCTGTAAAATTTATGTGTTTTATCTACAATAAAGTGTTATACATACATCCATACATACATTTATGTATGTAAGTATAAGTCTATAATTTTTCAACGTTTTTGACAGAACGTAACATTTTGACAGCTGCGTTAAAGCCAAACAAAAACTCGAGTAACGTAAACCATCGTCTCATAAATTATTCATTGATACCTTTTAGTGACATCTTTCGGGAATTTTTGCGCTTAAGTTCGCGTGGGACCGCTTTTGTGTGACGATCGATACGATACGACAGCGCGCAAGAGTTTTGTCGCACGCGAGACAGACTACCCATCTCTTTCTTGAACGAAGAGTAAGAAAAAGACAAGTACTCTCTCGCTCTCGTGCCAGCCTTTCTGTTTTATATTGTGCATGGTTTAACTAACGAGCTATGTGTGGCCTCAAAACTTAGGCCAGTATCGATTAAGCAAAGTTTCGATTCTGTTCACGTAGGGACGCATGAACCGCCAACCCTGACCAATACTATCGACATGCAGTTAAATTGTTGGATTGAACTTAGTAATATGTTAATTTAATGGGCACGCTTTCTAATATGGTAATTGTGGCACCTGCAACTTATTCCTGATTGACGCATAATGGAGAAATATACTGGGTACTAATTTAAAGGTACTGGACCGTTAGGCACACGCAACGTTGACATTGAGATGAATCTGCATATTGGGTTTTGATTCGTTGAACACGCTGCCAGTGACAACGTCTGTGATTAAAAAAACACCGGGTTGAACTCCGGGAGTGCCGGCAGAAGTGAAAACTAAAAAAAAATGAAAAAAAAAATACACGAGATTTGAACTGCAGTCACCTAAGAGAACATATTATTCCTCACCTTATAGCACGACGAAAACAACGTACACTTCAAAAATCGAAAGCGACTCCAGCTTCATTCGTATTTCAAAATAAGCTCTTAGAGGATCCTGATATCCTGGTACTTAAACTCTCCCTCCGTCTTACGACTGAGGCGAGTTTAACATTTTTTACCCATCCCAAAAAGTACTCAGCGCCGCTAAAGAAGATTTCACTTCAAAAATTCTTACCCCCATGCCAGTGACACACATGTGTGTCAATGGAATTTGTATTTCTAAGCCAGTGACACTTATTTGTGATTGCCATAATTTCGCTGGCATAGTGTCAGCTTAGTGGACCGTTGGCGTTGCCAGTGCTGATCGTGTTAAAGTGCTTTTAAATCAGAGTTCCCCAAACTCTTTTGTTCCGTAGACCACTTTCAAAATTTTGCTGGATCCGGTGGACCCCCTGCAGCTACATTACCACTAATTTCTAAACTAAATCTCGAAAAAAAAATTAAGATTAGCTCTATAATGTATGGAAACTTGCGTTGTTGCTGAGTTTCAACACTTTCAACGATAAATTAACAGTTTTCGAAAAAAATGGTTAGAATTGATTGCTTGATAGGGTTAATTATTTTAAAATAAAGTCGACTAAACAAATTTTCAATTATATTATATTTTTGTGCTGCGAGTGACTCCATCCTACTTTGCTTTCTTGAAATCTACAATGACTCACAGAACAAGAACCAATCAATTCTCACAAATTTTATTCAATTTTCATGCACCCCCGCTTGCGATTGTGGACCCCCATTTTTGGTCACGCCCAACGTAGACCCCCGTCGAGTCTTCCGTGGACCCCTGGGGGTCCACCTGGACCACTTTGGGAACTACTGTTTTAAATCATAGATCTATAATTTCCACTGTTGGCTTTCAAATGATAACCACGACGATCGGTTTTTAACCCTCGACGCAAAATGGTGTTATGAGTCGATGTCTGTGTGTCTGCGTTTATCTGTCTGTGACATCGTAGCGCTCAAACGGATGGATGTATGTATGTTGTGTCATAGAAACACGTGTTGACATCAATGTTCAGTAAAACAGTTTGGTTAAATTCCTTGAATAAGTTATGGAAACGGAAACACTAAATTTACTTGTAATTTCGTAGGTCAAACCGATTCGTAGAAGCATCATTTTGAGACCATTTCTACAAGAGCTCATTACCATCTTGATAATTTTAACTCAAACCCTCCACACCGATAGTAAGGCTCAAATTATGATGTATTTTAATGGACGTAAGTAATTTTTAATTGCCGTTAATTTACGCGAGAAATTATTATTTTTAAATGAGGCCATTTCCTTTTTAGTTGGTCACCCCTTTGAGTGGTCTACTTTCAAGCCGCCCAGAATGGAGTAGTTTTAATTGGTACGTAATTAGTAGAATCCAAATGCAACTTTGTATGCGACGCGAGTTGCTTTTCTGTTTCATTAATTTAAACTGACAGTATTGTGCCGTCATTAAAAGTACCTAACCGGATTGTAGTTTTTTTTACAAGAAAATGCGACTTGTTTTTAGTAGAGAAGATAATTGCTTTGGAGATCTTCATCGCCGTATGTAAATCAAAAATAAAATAAAAAATCTTGGGACAAATTATACCAATTGACCTAGCCCCAAACTAAGCAAAGCTTGTAATATGGTAGCCAGGCAACGGATAAACATACTTATATTATAATGTAGGTAAACACATACTTAACTACATTATAACATCCATGACTTGAGCACAAACATTCGTATTCATCATACAAATGTCTGCCCCTACCGGGATTCGAACTCAGGACCTCTAGCTACATAGTCAGGACCACTGACCATCGAGCTATCCGGTCGTCAATTTATGTAGTATTACTTGTGTATTTTATCCTATTTAGCTATTTTCACTCGATATGGTAATGATAGTTGAATGCACTAGTGATACTTTTTTTAAAACTTCACTTAGCCGCTCCGACGGAAGTTGTTCTGCCAATGTTAACACTACGCCTGTGTTGTACTGATTTATTGTTGAAAATTAACGTCTAGTACTGGAAATTAACTATACCAATTACTGAGAAAAGGGTTTAAGTTAAGGCTACACTTAACCTGCGCTTGCGCAGTTAATAACAAAGGGTTCGCGATGCGCAGTGGTCGTGGATATAAATAGATATCAGAACACGCAGCCCGCATACTGTTCTGATAGCTATAGTGATGTCCAAGTAGTATCGATAAAGTCGGGGATCGGTTTAGATTAGATTTAGATTATTTATTCATTCTATAAAAATTACATCATAAATTGTAGAAGTCACACGTCAAGAGTAAATAAAATTAAATAGGTAATAACAAACAATTGAATATTACAAAAATGACAAAATCAAAAACAATTGATGCTTACAACATGAATACATTACATACATACCGTCACGCCTCTTTCCCACAGGGGTAGGCAGATACTACTTTGTTCCACTTGCTACAATCCTGACATAGCTCATTCGCTTCATCCACATTCATCAATCTCTTCATACATGCTTGTCGGTTTCGGGTACTTTTGACCTGACCTTTTTCCAAAACGTCCCCAATTTGATCACGTAACGTCCGTCTAGGCCTTCTCCTCCCAATGCATCCATTCACACTCCCCATATAAATCTGTTTACAAACAATAAAATAATAATAATAATCATGAAAGGGTCAATTATATTAAAATAATAACTGCTGCAGTTGCTGACTATAAATGGTCGGACAAAGATCTTTACTGGCTTTCTGTCTAGACAATTTATTTTAACATGTCTATTGTTTCCGTACTAGTGTATGTGAAGAAGTTATGTTGTCTTTTCAAATGAGAAAGTCTTGTTTAGTTTAAAGTCTGTAAGTTTTTTGGAATATAAAATAAAATCTTCAGACAGAAACTTATATCGAAATTAAATTCATCGATATCGATACTAATTAACACTTCCCACCCCTACCTGCACAGTGGGAACAAACTGGCGGCTATAAGTGAAATAATCGAGCAGATAAAATTGTGAAATTATTATTGCACTATGCTCTATTCTATGACTGTCGTGGAATTACGAAGGCTAAGCGCATCCCTATGCATTTATTTATATCTGTAATTATATTTGTCTAAGTTTATATGACGAAGGCTTAATCGCATCTTTATTGGTCAGATACTCAGGCCAAATAAAAAGTCAAGACAGAGTTTTATGATCGACTAGCTGTTGCCCGCGACTCCGTCCGCGCAGAAGTCGCTTATCGCTATCCCGCGGGAACTATGCAATTTTTCGGGATAAAAACTATCCTATGTCCTTTCCCAGGACTCACACTATCTTTATATTAAATTTCAACTAAATCGGTCCAGCGGTTTAGGCGTGAAAAGGTAACAGACAGACAAACAGACAGACAGAAATACTTTCGCATTTATAATATTAGTTCAACTAAATCACCTGTGAAAACGCAGCTGTGATTCCCCAAGTCTTGCAGGTGTCCCTGGGCGGTGGTGATTACTTTCCATCAGCCCACCTGCTCGTTTTCTCCTTCTTATATAAAAAAATAATAATAATAATAATCGGTCCAGCGGTTTAGGTGTGAAATGGTAACAGACAGACAGACAGAGTTACTTTCGCATTTATTATATTATACTAGCTGTTGCCAGCGACTTCGTCTGCAAAAAATTCGTTTATCGCTATCCCGCGGGAAAACCACGCAAAATAGGCGCAGTTTATAGACGTCGAGTTGCGGAAATCAGCCCGTTAAAACATAACATCCCGCGGGAACTACGCAATTTTCCGGGATAAAAAGTAGCCTATATGCGATTCCAGACTTTTCTCTATCTATGTGCCGAATTTCATCCAGATCCGTTGGGCCGTTCTGGCGTGATTGAGTAACAAACAAACAAACAAACATCCATCCACCCATCCATCCATCCATCCATCCATACTTTCGCATTTATAATATTAGTTAGATTAGTAGGACTAAAGTAAGGCCGGTTTGACCTACGCTTTGCCTTACGAGTGACGTTCCTCGAACACGCGGAGATTGATTATACGTGTGTGCGTGTGACTGTGTACACGAAATGGCGTAGTTTAACATTATGGATTATTATCTGAAATAAATGATATTATTATTATTATCATTATCCCAATGACTATTAAATGATTATTATTATTATCACAATATATTGTAAATTTCTAATTTTGTAACTGTAATTTCTATGGGTGACT
Organism: Pandemis heparana; assembly: GCA_963854515.1. Classification (NCBI taxonomy): domain Eukaryota; kingdom Metazoa; phylum Arthropoda; class Insecta; order Lepidoptera; family Tortricidae; genus Pandemis; species Pandemis heparana. The sequence goes on along the minus strand of OY978026.1, from coordinate 3,567,130 downwards.
ACCTGAAATAAACATTTATTATTGTTTATTATTATTATTAAACCGACCTCACTTTCCCGTTCGCAGAGCTCTGTCTTAAAATTTTTATTTGGTCTGAGGTTACATGATTGTCTTTATAATTAACTTTTGCGTTTTTTTGTTTGCTATTTTCATAGTTTTTTTTTTTAATAATTATAAATCGGAGTTTACTTTATGGTTTGGTATCGTATGGTGTAATTATATAAAGATTTACATTTGGAAAAATATAATATTAATAAATCATCATCTTCAGCTTATATACGTCCCACTGCTGGGCACAGGCCTCCTCTCAGAATTAGAGCTTCAACTCTATCCAACAAAATACCTAACTTTGCAGAGATCTATAAAAAGGAACCAGAACCTTGGTACTTTACAACTATGTGCAACGTCACGAAGACGTAGCCGATTTGCACGTATAGTCGCGGAACAGTAAAGTCGTTAAACCTCTTCGTTTTATCATTTCATAAGGGCATCAACTTTATGATTTGATTTGGAACTTTTTTGTAACAAAATTTCGATAGTATAATTATTGCACTAGGTATATAATACTTTTGACAAAAGAAAAAAAAACCTGCCGTTTCGAAAAAAGGGCAGGTCAGGAGTACCCGGAACCGACGAGCATGTACGAAGTGATTGATGAATAAGAATAAGAATAATTTATTTGTTGAAAGCAGGTGTACATAAATGATCTGATGACATAAATGATGATGATGATGATGAGGTAGTCAAAAGTATTTAATAACTTAGTCATAACATTGTTCAACCATTATCGTTATTTTGTGATTTATGTGCGTTGTAATTTATAGATTTTTAACAATATCTATTGAAGATGAGTTTCATAGCTCCGAGACATACGGACAGGCGGACAGGCGAATTACGAGCGATAACTAATAATAAAATTTATAACCTCTCCAATCCAATCAAGAACCCTGGCACAGTCGGCAGTGTTAAATCAGTACTCTAATTCGTAGTAGATAAAAAGACAGAAAATAACCTGGGTGGGGAACAAACATGATGATGATGATGATAATGGTGATTTTTTGCCTTTAATTCCTACTTTTACACTTTTAGACTCTGTAGCTCGTATTATATTTTAAATACTTTTAGGGCCTGACTCACCACTCCTTAACTGTCAGTTATCAATGATGACGTCTCTGTCTGTTTCGTAGTAATAAAATAGAGACGGAATCATAGATAAGATAACCGACAGTTAAGGAGTGGTGAGACAGGCTCTTAATATACTTCACATCCTCACTTTTGAGTTGTAACCCCTGCCTTGATGACGTCTCTGTCTGTTTCGTAGTAATAAATAGAGACGGAATCATAGATAACTGACAGTTAAGGAGTGGTGAGACAGGCCCTTAATATACTTCACATCCTCATTTTTGAGTTGTAACCCCTGCCTTGATGACGTCTCTGTCTGTTTCGTAGTAATGAATAGAGACGGAATCATAGATAACTGACAGTTAAGGAGTGGTGAGACAGGCCCTTAATATACTTCACATCCTCACTTTTGAGTTGTAACCCCTGCCTTGATGACGTCTCTGTCTGTTTCGTAGTAATAAATAGAGACGGAATCATAGATAACTGACAGTTAAGGAGTGGTGAGACAGGCCCTTAATATACTTCACATCCTCACTTTTGAGTTGTAACCCCTGCCTCGATGACGTCTCTGTCTGTTTCGTAGTAACAAATAGAGACGGAATCACAGATACTGACAGTCAAGGAGTGGTGAGACAGGCCCTTAATATACTTCACATCCTCGCTTTTGAGTTGTAACTCTTGCCTTGATGACGTCTCTGTCTGTTTCGTAGTAATAAATAAAGACGGAATCGTAAATAATTGGTGATTCCTCTAATGCACAAAAATGTTTAGTTACTATTTAAAGTATTAGTGCATCTATTTACACTGCTCCTTAAGACGCTCGCTAGTGCATTTTCAACTACTGTTGGCGAATGACTGGATTGAAGCATCCTTTTACTACAACAACAACAAAAATTTTAACCACCGACCCAAAAAAAGGGGTGTTATAAGCTTGACGTCGATATCTCTGTGTCTGTCTGTCTGTGGCATGATAGCTCTCAAGCCGATGGAGCTATTTCGATGCGGATTTTTTCGTTCGAAATCGGAAGCCGCCTTTCCGTTGTAACGTCAACTGAAACTTTTGTCCTCATTTTTATTTAATTAGAGTACTGTATCTATTCTGTGCACTGTGTCTGTATGTATAGTTTAATTGAATGCGCCGGCGCTCCTTTGCTCGTAGGAAAGTAAAAGTGGTTTACGGCCTTTTTGTAAATGATTTATTGAGAATGTGTTTGTTTTAGACGTTGAGCGTTCTGTAAACTTAGTCCTTGACTTTTAATATAAAACTACCGTGAGGCTCAGACATATCAATGTAAGCAACCGGATTACTCACGTTTTGTTACGTCGGAAAAGGTCCGACGGTTTCGAATCATCCGAGATTCTTATTCATGGTGCGACGGGGTCCAAGGCAGGTAGTGCTCGTCGCGCCTTGGTCCCCGTCGCACCATGAATACGAATCTCGGATGATTCGAAACTGTCGTACCTTTTCCGACGTAACAAAACGTGAGTACTTAATCCGGTTGTTTACATTATAATTAGTCTTAGATTGTCAGCATCGTCATACTGTGATATACATACATATAAATCGCGTAAATATCCCTTACGAAGGCTTAAAGGCCACGTTTAGCATTTTATAGATGGAAAGGGGAATCAAAATCTAATCTAACTAATATTATAAATGCGAAAGTACGGATGGATGGATGGATGGATGGATGGATGTTTGTTTGTTACTCAATCACGCCAGAACGGCCCAACGGATCTGTATGAAATTTGGCACATATTTATTTATTTATTTATTTATTTATTTATTTATTAGATTGTAATGTCATGTACATTTATATTAAAAGGTGTTAAGCATACATTAGTCGGTCCATGACGCCCTGCAAGGGCACACAATAACAATTTATCACTAAAATCTAGGAATACATAATTTAAATGTCAATAGTTACTTAATATGTTAATTTAAATCATGCAATTGTATCGTATCCATTAAATTAAATTTAAATTAGCTACTATTTATGTCAAGGAGTTTTATAAAAAAGATAAAGACAATTAAATAAAAAGTGTAAAATGAAATCGGTAAAATCCGCATGTCAACCATTACATTAATAATTTAATAATGATAATAATATATAATTCATAGTAATAAAAAGTCAAGATTTAAATACAAAAATGTCAGTCTTAATTGAATTTATTCATAATATCTTGCAGTCTCATCGTTTAAAAAATCGTTGACCGTATAATAGCATTTCTCAATTAAAAATGTCCTTAACCTATTCTTATATATAGTTATTCGTGATTCGTTTCTGATGGATTCCGGGATGTTTTTTGCTATTTGGATACATTTATACTGTGGACCCTTTTTAAACATGGCCAAGTTTGACTTGGGTAGTAGCAGTTTATTTTTGTATTGTGCCCTAGTTGTGCTAACTTCTTTGCTAGCCTTGAATAAATGTGCATGTTTTCGTACAAATAGGGCGCATTCTAATATATAAATCGAGGGTAAAGTTAACAGTTTGTATTTTAAAAAGTGCTGACGGCAGCTATCTGGTATACGGATGTTGGCTAGTATACGAACGCACTTTTTTTGCATAACGAACAGTTGCTGGGCCTCAGTGCTGCCCCCCCACAAAACCACACCATACCGGAGCCAGGCGTAGGCATACGCGTAGTAGGCAGACAGAGCACATTCAACATCCGTGTTCACTTTCAGCACGCTCAAGGCATAGACGAATTTAGACAATTTAGTTTTTACATTTTGAATATGGGCTCGCCAGTCAACATTTGAGTCGATCGTTATTCCTAACAGCGTAAATTCTGACACTTCTTCAATTTTAAGATCTTTAGCTAATAATTTTAATTCTAACGGTGCTTTCTGTTTTGGTCTAAATTGAATAATTTTTGTTTTTTTGAGGTTTATCTCTAGATTATTGTCTCCAAGCCATTCTGCAAGAATATTTAGTGTATGTTTTAGTTTTGAGTTACAATCAGTGCTGCTAGTGCCATTAAACAGCAGTGATACGTCGTCAGCGAACATAATACATGCCGTATCCGAATCTAGAACCTCCGGCAGGTCGTTGACATAGACCAGGAACAGGAAACACGCGCATATACTTCCCTGTGGAATAGAGCAAGTAGTGCGTCTCATATCAGACGATATTGCCGTTACCTCTCTAGTGTCGTTATTAAAGTAATCAATCTGCACGAACTGCCTACGATTTCGAAGGTAAGATTGAAACCAGCTATATGCCGAACCCCGTATTCCCATGTTATACAATTTAGTTAGAAGGATATCGTGGGAAACTCTGTCATATGCTTTGGTCATATCCAGTAACAAACCGACCCCATATTTTTTAGAGTTTATATGGCCTAAAATTTCCTGTATGTACTTATATACCGCGAGCGATGTTGAGCGATCCTTTCTGAAACCGTACTGATTTTTTGTTAATAATTCGTATTTCTCCAAAAAGCTGTATACACGATTTGCCATACATTTTTCGAAAATTTTTGAAATTGATGGAAGAAGAGCAATGGGACGGTGCTGACTTGGGTCCGTCGCATCACCACCTGGCTTCAATATGGGCTTAATTTTGGCAATTTTTAGTAAATCTGGGAACGTTCCTTCGGCAAACGATTGGTTAATTAGACGTGTCAACGGCTTCACCAGTTCCGTCTCGCATAATTTTAAGAGCGTTGAAGGTAACTCGTCACACCCATAACTTTTTTTGTTTTTTAGGCGTCTAATAATTTTTATAATTTCTGGTTCTGTGACCGGCCGTATGTATATAGAATTTAAAGCGGGGGTAGATATTGCGCGGCAGCGGTCACGCCGGGAGCCTGCGCTCTGCAATGATGACTCACCCACAGAGGCAAAAAATTCATTTAGCACGTTAGCTATTTTATTAGGCGATTGAATAGGTTCAGACATGTCAACGGTTTTGATAAGCATGTTCTTAGCGTTTTTATCTTTGACTTTGTTAAATGTATTATTTATAATTCCCCACATTGTTTTGGTTTTATTTTTTGAATTTTTCATTTTCCGCGAATAATTGATTCGTTTTGATTTTTTTATACATTTTTTTAAAATATTTTCATACTGTTTGTAGTGATTTTTAATTATTTCATTTTTACATAGATAGAGAAAAGTCTGGAATAGCACATAGGCTACTTTTTATCCCGGAAAATTGCGTAGTTCCCGCGGGATAGCGATAAACGAATTCTTTGCAGACGAAGTTGCTGGCAACAGCTAGTCTAACTAATATTATAAATGCGAAAGTATGGATGGATGTATGGATGGATGGATGGATGGATGGATGGATGGATGGATGGATGGATGGATGGATGGATGGATGGATGGATGGATGGACGTTTGTTTGTTACTCAATCACGCCAGAACGGCCCAACGGATCTGGATGAAATTCGGCACATAGATAGAGAAAAGTCTGGAATAGCACATAGGCTACTTTTTATCCCGGAAAATTGCGTAGTTCCCGCGGGATGGCGATAAACGAATTCTTTGCAGACGAAGTTGCTGGCAACAGCTAGTCTAACTAATATTATAAATGCGAAAGTATGGATGGATGTATGGATGGATGGATGGATGGATGGATGGATGGATGGATGGATGGATGGATGGATGTTTGTTTGTTATTTAATCACGCCAGAACGGCCCAACGGATCTGGATGAAATTCGGCACATAGATAGAGAAAAGTCTGGAATAGCACATAGGCTACTTTTTATCCTGGAAAATTGCGTAGTTCCCGCGGGATGGCGATAAACGAATTCTTTGCAGACGAAGTCGCTGGCAACAGCTAGTATGTTTATAAATAGAATCGCACAAAAAATCAACAAACCTCGCACCTTCCAATGCAAAAGCTTTTCTCCATACAAAAAACTAGAAATTCTCGTCTACTTTTTACATCACTTTCTATCAATTTCTATTGACAATACAGTTAGAGTCGATTTCCTAACAGTGTGGTTAAGTGGTCACAATGGGTTTGGCAAAAAAACGGGCACCGCCTACGTTGGTCATATTCAAAGTACAGGGGCCGTACCATGACGTCTTAATGCGATTCAGTTTAGGTTCGCTCGCTGTCAGATTCATACTAAAAGTGACAGCTAAAACTTGAACTGAGTCGGAATTAGGACGTCATGGTAAGGCCCCAGATCTGATGTAGTGCAAAATGATTTTCCATGACATTTCGTTGAATCTCATGCGGTTTTCAACTTTAACGACAATTAGATAGGGTCTTATTTATAAAAAAAGTTAATCTAACAGCTGCATTGTATACACGACTTTAATCACGTGTCACTAAAGTTGAAAACCGAATAAAATTCAATGAAATGTCATGGGAAAACTTTATGCACTACTAATAAGTAAATAGTCATATGTCGACTTGTTTTTAGTAGAGAAGATGACTATTAAATAGGTAGGGTAGCCGTGTAGTCATTTTTTTTTTCAATGTTCCATAACATTGATCCAACATTGATATAACTAATACAACCACCATTTTTATATGATTGGAGCAACACGAGCAAGAGGGTCACCTGATGGAAAGCAATCACCGCCGCCCATAGACACTCAACAAAGGCCGTTAAGAGCATGTTGTTTCTCTTTAAGAAAAGAATATGTTTCTGCTGAAATATCCCGGAAAAAATCTGAGAGACCAGTATTGTTTAATGTTATTCTGTCCTTATATCCTTATAACTCTCTATTTGATTTTCCCCAAGGAACTATACTGACGAGCAAAAATAAAGTGGTCGCTTTTCATGCGACTTTGTATGATAATGACCCCATATTTTTGCACGGCAGTGTAGACGCCGTAATCTTTAATCACAGAAACACGTATACAATATACTAACACGAGGGCCTTATATTACTGCTTCTGATAGAATCGATCAAAATATCATTACAATTGTGTTTGGAGCAATTGAGAAGATCTAGCGATACTACAAGGTTACACGACACAAACCCCTTCATAAACGCTCTGTAGGCTTCTGCCAACTTAGCAATCGTTTGTCCTTATCTGTCACTCTGACGTTTACCTTTCACAGATAAGGACAAACGATTGCTAAGTTAGCAGAAGCCTACAGAGCGTTTATGAATAAGGGGGTTATACCTAAAGCCGATGGAGGCTGCTTAGAAATAAAAGAAGGACGGTCACACAACACGACGGGACAAATCACGTCTATTTCCCTTACGATGTAGACAGATTTTAGCATGATTGTGGGCGTAGAGGTGGAAAGGGGAATCAAAATAGTAATGGGTTGCCAGCCGCATCGCCTATAATATAATATGATTCCAAAGATTTTTGCCTTTTAATAAATGTTTCGCGAGTGACCATAAAAGCAAATATGATAACTAAACATATTCACGGCATATATGGCAACATTGGCAATGTTTGAGCTAGGCACGATATATATTTGGGATTTTTAGGTTAGTCATTTCCGACGAAACATTTTTAGACTTCTGAGAAATTCGCTCATCGCTTGTAATTTACGCTGCGTTCTTATGTAGAATATCCGAATATATTACAATCAGTCATTTCATGCGGCCAAGTAAGCAGCAATTTGGATTAATCAATGCTTAATTGATTACATTATTAGTACACAAAGCACAACAAGCACACAAGCTGTCTTTCACTTGTTCGTGGTCTCTCTCTCTTCCGATTCCCTTCAGCCTTTAGGTATTATGATGAACACAAAATATTTGCCTTGCTACTCCGCTACTTACGTGCAAGATAACCAAGCCTGTGCGAAATATATACGTTTTGCATGCAAGCCCTCCCACCACTACTGCCACACAAAACGCACACAAATCCCACAAATTTAATTAATCCTATCACCACACAAACACTGACGCGCGTTTCGATCCCTATACGGGAGAAAAAATACATAATCTAACTTATATTATACCTAAATGCGAAAGTATGGATGAATGTTTGTTCGTTACTCAATCACGACAGAACGGCCCAACGAATCTGGATGAAATTCGGCACATAGATAGAGAAAAGTCTGGAATAGCACATAGGCTGCTCTTTTTCCCGCGGGATAGCGATAAACGAATTCATTGCAGACGAAGTCACGGGCAACAGCTAGGGTTTCATATTGCCCACTATGCTTAGTGTAAGTTTTCGGTCACAAAAAACGCGTTTGCGTTAAAATGTCAAATACTATGAGAACTATTTGTTGCCGTTTCGATCCGCAAGTGGCGCTGCCAATTTTCCCATGGTACCTAATTGAGACGATTACGTGAACGCGTTCGAGACGTTTATATATGCGAAAACTTACACTAGAGGCTCAGCTTCAGTTTAGCTAGAAACACTTAATTTTGTATCACGTACAAACTTTCGTCCTCTGTGGAGGACTGTAATCCCTTGTTAAAAAAGGATCCTCTGACCTAATTTTGTTCAGAACATGGCCCCTGTGTAAACTAAAAGGTAAATTCCAGACGTAATTTGGCAAAAGGCCTCTTGGGTCATTATCTTAGAACATAGAACAAGACAGAAATCGTGTATGTGTTAAAAAGATATGCGGGTCGCTACCACGCTAATCCTGCCGCCAAGCAGCAGCGGCGCTGCCGTGTTCCGGCGTTCCAACTAGACTAGCTACCTTCATTAACTATTTGTAGTTTCGCAGACAGCTATAAAAGTACCCTATAGTATAGCGTATTTTCCGTTCATAAACCTCTGGGCCTACTAAGGCAGCCCCAAAAGCAGTAAAGCGTATAATCACGCGCAGCCGACCACGCCGAACGATGATCACGAACAATGGCCGCCACAGCTTAAATCTAAAAGCTAATGCCTTTCAGAAAAAACTCTCCGTTCAGTAGCTCTTCACTAGAGGCCCACTACAAACTGTTGACGAAGCGATTAGAAGGCCGATTTCCGAGTATAAACATCTCAAAATTGTACACATTCAAGTGTCGAATGGTATAAGACTTTATCTTTATCGCTAACACACGCCTCTAGATGCGTTGTCAATTTTCCCATTTAAACTAAGGGTTATAACTTTGGCTCGCTATCTGTCAGCTTTTGCATCTGAGAGACCTAGTTAAAACTCAGAAAAAGTAACAAAAATGTACATCTTAAAGTCCTCTATTCAGGACGCGTTAGAACAATTGACAAGATCTCGTCATCACATCCTAACTTGGTATTAATGGAACTAAACTGGAAGTATCCGCTTTTGAACAAAAAATTTTTTTTTCAACTTTTTTGAATTCGGTTGGAAAGATCCCAAATATTTTCTCCGTCAGCGTGTTTCCCACCCGATCGCCTGCGCTGTCCTCCTACTCTGCGCCTGTGTCCGCCGTCGTGCGCGCGCGCCGGACGCATTGTCCGTAATTACCCCGTAGCCAGTAGCCGGGCATTACGCTCAATTTCACTAATTATACGAATGCTATTGTGTTATAGAAGTGTTTTGAGGTCTAACATTGTCATTCTTGTTACGTGGAGTACCTACGTGGGATGATGTGGCCTCTGTAGTTACTCTACTAATAAGTTTAGATATACACACCTTGCCATGCGCGCGTGCGCGTGTCTCAAACAATTTCGCCGATCGCAGACCCCATATAAACACACAATTTGAAGTCGAGTCCGACTCGCACTTGGCTGGTTTTTTTCAACAAAACCTTATTCCGACTCCTGGACTATTTTGACCTGCGTTCTCACAGCTTGACTTTGCATTATTTATAGCCCAAGAGCTACCAGGGTAGAGGCGTGCAACGTTCTACACGCGTTTAGAATCGCAATGAGCACGTGCATCGCTATTCTGTGACACGTACAGTGAGCTATAAAATGACAATTCGTGTTTGTCTTGCTGTCTCAATCACTCTTATTGGTTTTCTACTTGAATCGGCCGAGTAAGGGACATAACAAGACACACCTAAATATGGCATTCTAAGAACTTACGGCGGACTTGAACCCTGTTGTCCGCTTCTAAAAATCCAACTTTTCAATATTTAATTCAAATTGTTTCCGTACTTTATCTTAAAACAAATTTCTTTAGCGTGTACTGTATTTGTATTTTAAAATTAATATCGAAAAGTTGGATTATTAAAGGCGGGGAAAGTGGTCACTTTTCTAGCTTCAGGGCCAATGTAATCCGATTTCAAGAATCTTTTCTTTACATACCTATCGCTATATACATAGCCGCCAACACATATGGCATGGTATGTATACACTAGGTTGGCAACGCATCTGCAATCCCTCCGGGGTTGCGGGTGTCTATAGGCAGTGGTGATCGCTTACCATCAGGTGACCCACTTGCTCGTTTTCCTTCCTATTCACATATAAAAATATTTCCTTTTTATTTTTATAGGTAAGTCTACAAACGAGTTGTTCTTCGGTTTTTTATAATTCATTCCTACACTCGCTCATGGTAAGTACCTAGAGGTAAAATTAAGAGGGTGCATCCCTACTGAGCTGGCAACGTCGCATTTTTGGTGATTTTTTGCGATTATATCACAGAAAATGAATGAAAGTTTCAAATGTCCGTCTGTAGTGCACTTCGTTTTTAGTGTATTAATGTGTCTAATCGTGGTGGACTTTTATTTTCTTATTAAACGAGATATAGTATTTTATCCCTTTAATACAAAAATAAAAGTCCACCACGATCAATTATTGCATTAGACACATTAATACACTAAAAACGAAGTGCACTACAGACGGACATTTGAAACTTTCATTCATTTTCTGTGATATAATCGCAAAAAATCACCAAAAATGCGACGTTGCCAGCTCAATAGGGATGCACGCTCTCCGCAAAAAACAAAATAGAATGAATTAAGACGTGGTTTATGTATTCAATTGTATGTTATATTAAAAGAAAGCTACTCTGTTTCTGATCAACGTAGGATGCTTTTTATCCTAGGAAATTGCAAAATTCCTTCGAAAAGCTAGTCTTAAAACAAGGCTCATAAATTAACGAGGACTTTCCAAAGTCTATTATCTAAACTAAACCTATAAAATATCGCTTAAAGTGAAAATTTAAGATCTTTGAAACAGCCAATAAGTTTAAAACTTTATTGTTTACTTACATTTTATGCTTCCTTGCTAGGTACTGCTTTTATGCTTGGAAAAGTGATTATTTTCACGTTTTATTAGAAACTAGCGACCGCCCCCGGCTTCGCACAGGTGCAATTAGTGTTTCTATACTATATTACTCACGTATTAAACATATAAACCTTCCTCTTGAATCACTCTATCTATTAAAAAAACCGCATCAAAATCCGTTGCGTAGTTTTAAAGATCTAGCATACCTACATAGGGACAGACAGACAGACTTTGTTTTAAACAAACCCTTCCGTGGGACTATATTGATTTGTTCCACGATCTCAAAAGAACGTGGGTGGGGATCTCACACCACGATTAGGGTTCTTTTTAAAACGAAAATAGGGTTTATCATTATTCACTTTATATAATATTATTATTTTACATATCTTATAAATCACGTCAATATTATTACGGGGTAGAAGAGCCTAAGGTAACGAGACTATAGGTCACGTTTAGCATGATTATTGGGCGTATAGAAGAAAAGGGGAATCCAAATAGTGATGGGTTGCTAGTCGTATTGCAAATAACATGATCCTTAAGATTTTTGCCCGTTCCCACGAAGGGCTTTTCCCATCTGCGTGGAAAGATAAGCAATTATTATTTTATTTACATAACTAGCGACCCGCCCCGGCTTCGCACGGTATATTATGCATGTATTATACATATAAACCTTCCTCTTGATTCACTCTATCTATTAAAAAAACCGCATCAGAATCCGTTGCGTAGTTTTAAAGATTTAAGCATACATAGGGACATAGGGACATAGGGACAGACAAATCGACTTTGTTATATACTATGTAGTGATGATTATTCGATTAATGCGTTCGGGGTTTTTACATTATGTATCATACAGAACCCAACAACCAACCAAGCTAACACTAATCCGGCTTTTTAAGACTGTCTCCCCCTTAGGGATTACAGTCACATTATACTTTATCTGGTGGAATATTTAAAAGATTACCAAAGAGACTGGGTCGCCCTGAGGTAAGATTAAAATCTTATCTTTTACCAATTTACCAGTACACCTGGGGCTGGTGATGATGTCATTTATTTGTAAGGAAATGCTATAAGCTTTAATTGGTCCAACTGCATTTCTAAGTTGGTAATCCTGCTATATTAATACAATGTTGATTTACTCCCTTTTCTCTGGTAATGATGATAATGTGATAAATTATTTTGTGTGGAGATTAATTATTAATATTATTGTGTAATTTTGTGACAAGATAATTCTTGTGCCGTGGCTCATAGGCTCTCATAGGTAATGAAATGAAATGAGTTTATTTTGCTGGAACATACACAGATGTTACTTATTTATACATGTCAGTTGGATACAGTTACATGAATGCATGCTCCGCCACAATATGGCATGCAAAAGTCTTAAGTAATCTAAATAATTATAATATAAAATGGTGAAAAAAATGGTAAAATGTAAAAATGTTTATACATACATACATACATACATATCGTCACGCCTCTTTCCCACAGGGGTAGGCAGAGACTACTTTGTTCCACTTGCTACGATCCTGACATACCTCTTTCGCTTCATCCACATTCATCAATCTCTTCATACATGCTCATCGGTTTCGGGTACTCTTGACCTGGCCTTTTGCCAAAACGTCCCCAATTTGATCACGGAACGTCCGCCTAGGCCTTCCCCTCCCAACGCACCCATTCACACTCCCCATATAAATCTGTTTAGTTAATCTTCTTTCATCCATCCTCTCTACGTGTTCATGTAAATGAAAATGTAAATGTAAAAATGTTCATGGTGAAAGTAATTATAATAATAATCAGACTATTCGTATAATTTGCCAAAATATTCATTTGGACTGTAAAATGGTCGTACAAGCAAAAAAGATTTTAATTTTCTAGAAAATTCATACACATTATTACATTCGTTTATGTCTTCATTTCAAATGATAATAATATTTTAATTCCGTTAAATTCAATACTCTTTTCAAATTGAACATAGTTCTTAGAATTAGGTAGCTGGATATCAAAATTAGATTTTAATCTACGTGCAATTTCGTTGATATTTGTTTTAACCTCCGACTCTGAGTTTGACGTTAATGTTTGTGTATGTTTGTCTGTGGCATCGTAATGCACCCGAATGGACTGATTTCGATGCGGTTTTTTTTCAATTGAAAGCCAGATTCCTTGCGATAGTTCTTAAATAGGCATGTTTGATAAAAATCTGTTAATAAAAAGCAGTTTGAAGAGCAGATCTTTCCCGAAATGAAGGCATTTTGGAATTAAACATACATACTGCGTATTTTGCGTGTAATTAATTATTTAAATATTGAAATTGGATCATGTTAGCCTTTCCTGCAACCTGAAACACAGGAATTTCCTAGTTCAGGTACTTGTATTAGTTTTCTCTCTTATTAAGTATAGCCTTCAAGTTTAACTTTGTAATTCTTTGTACTTAATGAAATAAGTTTTATTATTATTATTTATTATACGTACACAAACATACATAAATCACGTGTTCATCCTCTACGGGGTAGACAGAGCCCAATGCAACAAGACCCAAATACCTCGTTCAGCACGACTGTGGATATGGATGAAAAGGGGAATCAAAATAGTGATGGGTTGCTAGCCACATCGTTTGCCATTAGATTGATTAAAATGTTCTTGATCATCAATAAAGTTTTACTCTTTTTCATGTAGGTTTGTACCGATAACTCTATTTGCTGTAATCAGTTTGGTTTAAAATCTCCGTAGCATTTCATTTGCCCGAATTTCTTATGCCATAATGTAATGTTTGCCATAATGATCATTTGCTATAACTCTCTTTTTCTCTCAAACCGTAATTTTTTCAGGAGCTTTTAATTGCAATCCTGTAGAACTCTATAGGTTAGGTGCGGTTTGTTTTATAAGAATCCTGAACAATTAACAGTTAAAGAAAAAAAAGGGTTATGGCAATAATACATTTATGGCTTACGAAACGATAGAGAACCCAAAATCTCAATTTTACGTGACACAAAATTGATGTGATGACACAAAGTTCTACACAATTCCGACTGAGTGCAAGATTTCGAACAATAGCCAGACAATTAGTTCTCAATTTCTCGGTATAGATTGTACGAGTGTATTGGCAGTCAATCCTGCTTCTATGATCGACACCTGATACCATATCCGTTTCCTCTGGTGCACTCATGCATAATGCATGCCAGGTGACTGCACCTTGCAGCTGTACCCACATAAGATGCAGCTTAGAACTATAAAAAAAGTTAAAAAACTTGTTATATAATAAAAAAAGGTACTTACCTAAGTAAGTAAATGCTTTATTGTAAAAATATAAAGAAACAGATATTAAAATACACAAAAAATAAAAATAACATTAATATATGCACAAAGGCGAACTTGTCTATAAGAGATCTCGACCAGTAAACTTTTGAGTAGATGAGAGGAGCATTAAACGAGGGACCGAGAAAGAAAAAAAAAGTCATTAAAATACATTCTTATTTTTTTTTCCTAAAATGCCAATGTGTCTCCATACCAAGGAAATCAAGAATTAATCAAGGTGCCTACTTAAACTGTCTCCGATTTATTTCTTTCCATATCAGTTGTTTGTTAGAGATTGCTATTAAGCGATAAGACCGCTTATTGTCTACCTTGTTTTTTGTTTCTGTATTGTTTTGTACCTACACTGATATGTGGTGTTCAATAAAGTGTATTTTGTTGTTGTTGTTGTTGTTGTTGGTATTTCTAAGAGTCAAGGTTCGCTAAACCGATTTATACTTCGTTTTTTTACATTTTACATAAGATAAACTATCGACATGCCTTTTTACTGAAAAACTCTTTCTAAAAATCAGTAACTGAAACCATACAAAACCACAAGAAAACAAATCACGACATTTCATGGTTTTAAAATTCTAACTAGATGTTATTTGTTTTTAAATACATACATAAATCACGTCTTTACCCCTTAAGTGGTAAACAGAGCCTAAGGTAAAAAGCCCTAAAGGCCATACCTATTTTATTTGTGTTTTAAACTCCCCGTGGTGGAGGTGTATGTACGTATAAGTGATAATGGTAGGGTAGGCTATATTACAGATTGGACAGCCTGTATTACCACTCTGTTGGTTAACTCCTCTGTGGAACACCCCTTGCCCTTTTCAAAAGTCCACGGGTGTCCCTTATCAACAAGTGACATTACAAGGAACTATTTCGATTTAAATGCCTTCGTCAGAAGGGACCTTTGTATGGTTACATTGGTTTTCATCAAATCAGATAGTTTCAAATAGTTAAGCGTAGGTTTGAAATCTATGACAGTAGGTACACGTGCTATGGTATTAAATTGGCTTTAGTTTAGTTTCTATATTAATTTTAGTGGCAGGCAGTATATACAAAATTTAAGGTTCAAAAGTTATTCACGGCTACAGTCACACTAAACCTAACCTCTAATTCTTGTTTTGCTTATTCCGTAAGGTATGTATTTTTGGGGTGGAAAAGTTTTTAAATCTTAAATACTCATTTACTGATGCATTTTATACTAATTTAATCTTTCACGCTAAAACAATCGGGAGGATCTGGATGAAATTTGATACATAACAGTCGGATCTCCGAAATCTCAGTCACTAAATCTAGAGTCATGGAGTTCTGTACATGTTTTTGTCTCAAAAACACCGGTTTTTTTTCAGGAGCTTTGAAAATGGCCGACCATTAGAGCTCTATAGATTAGGATAGGTTAGTCTTATAATAATATAATAATTCTGAACAATTAACAGTTTAAAAGAAACAAAAAAGAGTTGTGCCAAGCAATCATTATGGCAAACTATCAATTTATGGCATACTAGCTGTTGCCAGCGACTTCGTCTGCTAAGAATTTGTTTATCACTATCCCGCGGGAACTACGCAAATATGAAAAAATCGTTATGCACAGCACTTAGCCGAGTGAGCGATACCCATCAATGAAAAATGCAATTACCTTCAGAACATTTTGATCGGTAAAAAATAGAGAACTTCATGGGCGTGAACTGTCAAAACGGGCCTTTTAAATTGTGACGACTTTAGATGAAATTATGGCAATCGAAAAGCCGAGTGAAGCATAAAGTATTTTTTATTGTGTTACTGTTGATGTATATATGTACATACATTTATTCAATCAAATAATATAATAATAATTCTGGGAGATATTTGTAAATATAGGTATTTAGGTTTAGATTAAAGTAGTTTAAGGTTTTATATATAGGTATATGTTTTTAAATCTTGTAAATATGTATTTTGATAGCATAAAGTTGAATGAATTTCGTATATTTTTCGCACAATTGTAGATTGTGATAAATCGTAAGTATTCACAGGATGGTCATCGGTTGGCAAATGCCATTAGTCTTGGATTTCTGTGTTGCCATTGCCACCCACGTCACGGCCACCCTTGACGGCATTCCTCTTTACGCCAAATTACGTTTTATTTAATTCAATTTGGACACATCCGCGCGTACGGGTTACTCCAGTTACTAGAACGTAATTCGGTGTAATCTCACTTCGATCGGTTAAGCTTTCCAAAATGGCTTCGTATTTAAATAATTGTGAATATACATGCTGGTCTGGGAGCAAAGAAAAAACATACAGCCTTATTCATAAAAATCCTGAATTGAGGTTTGATCAGTCGATTAGTTAACAGACTGATTAAGCTTATTTGACAGTTGTTAAAAAGTATGATTCATAAACTGTTTCTGTTAGCTAATGAGCTGCTGATGGATGGATTAGACGCGTTACGTTGTCACCTTGACAAATCATAGACCAAAAATGGCCTTTTAGTGAATTAAAAAAAATAAATTGACAGCAGTGGCAGCGAATTAGCGGGAAACCAGCGAATTAACACGACAGACTAGGCAGTGTGGTTCTAGTTTCCTTTACCTTTCCCGGAGGGGATAAAAACTTAAAACAAAAAAAACTGTCTTGCGTATGGTTTTGCTCTTGCCAAAATCAGCTGTTCACATGTGTGGCGGCCATTTTGTGAGTTAGCAGAGAGATAAAGTAGGGCCTACGGTCCGCTAACTTTCGGAAGACTTAACAGACCCTTGATGGACTGATTAGCGCTAATTGACGTGTTTATGAATCATGTTTTTTTGCATCGGTCCTATAGCGAGCTTATAGCGAGCCTCTAACTTTTTATGAATAAGGCTGATAGAATGTACCAGTTGCTTCTCTTCCCAATCGGATGGTTATTACCATTGAGGGAATGGGCGAAAATCTTTGGAATCATGTTATAGGAGATGCGGCTAGCAACCCATCACTATTTTGATTTCCCTTTCCACCTATTCGCCCACTATCATGCTAAACGTGGCCTTTGGGTGTAGTCACCCTATAGACTCTGTTCCCATAAGATAG
This sequence comes from Pandemis heparana, assembly GCA_963854515.1. Taxonomy (NCBI): domain Eukaryota; kingdom Metazoa; phylum Arthropoda; class Insecta; order Lepidoptera; family Tortricidae; genus Pandemis; species Pandemis heparana. The sequence goes on along the minus strand of OY978026.1, from coordinate 3,549,637 downwards.
ACGTGATTTAATTATGTATGTTCGTATTGTATATAAAAAAACACCGGGTAGCAGTCCGGGAGTGCCGGCAGAAGTGAAAACTATACACACACTCGCGCAAAAAGAAAAAAAAAGAAAAAGAAAAAACTTTTTCTATACGAGATTGGAACTGCGGTCACTTGAGAGAACGCACTGTTATTCCACACCTTAGACTACTAGGCCAAACGCACATACGTTAAAGTGACGAAATCAACGTACACTTCAAAAAGCGAACGACACTCTAGCTTCATTCGTATTTCAAAATAAGCTCTTAGAGGATCCTGATATCCTGGTACTTAAACTCTCCCCCCGTCTTACGCCTGACGCGAGTTTAACATTTTTTACCCATCCCAAAAAGTGCTCAGCGCCGCTAAAGCAGTTTTCACTCCGAAATATTCGAGAACTACTGGTAGCAGATGTCATTTGAGCCACTTGAATCGACAGTACGTTCAAAAAGGTGGGATTAAGGCACGTAACGAAATTTCACGCGTTTTTGCAACGCCGCCGTAAAATAACATTTGCTGAATTGTAAATGTTTTCTGTACAAGAGTCATTTGAAATGGAGCGGAGAGCTTTCTCGTCGTAAATTTCGGAAAGTCGATTTGTTGGTTTTTTTTGTGTGCAACTTTGTGTTTCTAAAATTGACCATAATTTTTTTCCATTAAATAGATATTCGTACAATTTAGTAATTTTCTTCAAAGTTGACCTCACATCGGGATTTTAATTAATTATACATACATACATACATACATATCGTCACGCCTCTTTCCCACAGGGGTAGGCAGAGACTACTTTGTTCCACTTGCTAGAAGGCGCGTCTGGCTGTTCACAGAGGGGTGCTCGTTCCAACACTAATGTACGGTAGCGAAAGTTGGGTATGGCAAAAGAAGCATGAAAGTAGAATAAATGCGGTAGAAATGAGAGCGTTAAGAAGTATGGAAGGTGTATCACTGAAAGATAGAATAAGGAATAGTGTGATAAGGGAACGTGCTGGTGTGAAAGAAGATATAGTGACTAGGATAGAAAAAAGTATGCTTAGTTGGTTTGGTCACGTAGAGAGGATGGATGAAAGAAGATTAACTAAACAGATTTATACGGCGAGTGTGAATGGGTGCGTTGGGAGGGGAAGGCCTAGGCGGACGTTCCATGATCAAATTAGGGACGTTTTGGAAAAAGGCCAGGTCAAGAGTACCCGAAACCGACGAGCATGTATGAAGAGATTGATGAATGTGGACGAAGCGAAAGAGGTATGTCAGGATTAATTATTTTGTTATTAAATAAATTAACTGACGTTTATTTTATAGCAAAATAAATAATTAAAGTGGTGTGGAATTTGTGGTGATGGTGGCTTTTGTTATATATCTAAGGGCGGCGGTGATTGCTTTCCATTAGGTGGCCGGCATGCTCGTTTTCCTCCTATAGATCTTATAAAAAAAGCACTAAATGACCTACAATCAAGTGTTTTGTACAACCAATTTGAGCTACATCAATAGCATGACATTATTTCATAACCATACAAAAACACAGGAGTCTCTACATTACGGCAATCCAATAAAAAGGCCCCAGCTACTGTAATTATTTATTACCATTGCCACAGATATTATTACATTAATTTACAACAGGCTCCATACTAAGCCGATACATAAATTAAACAATAAATTTGTTACAATGCCTCTAAAAGGCTGCATCGTGACCCGCAACCCACGGCCTACGTCTAAATAAGCATAGCGAAATTACAATGCCGAGCGAAAAAAACGGGACAACTACAGTAGGAAGTTGTATGAAGAATGATCCGTTATTTGCGCTCGTCAGTACAGGTTGAAACGTCTGCGAGGATTTTCACTATGCACTTCCTAATAGGTAATTATGACTCTTGACCTGAGGTGACAGATCATTACATCACGACATAGTATAAAACAAAATCGCTTTCCGCTGTCTATCCACGGATTTTGATACTGGTTTTTTTAATGGATAGGAAGGTTTATAAAATATATATAATATTAGCGACCCGCCCCGGCTTCGCACGGTATATTATGCATGTATTATACATACAAACCTTCCTCTTGATTCACTCTATCTATTAAAAAAACCGCATCAAAATCCGTTGCGTAGTTTTAAAGATTTAAGCATACATAGGGACATTCATCTTTTTCATGTGTTTTATGTACAATAAAGAGTTTTACATACATACATACATACATAGGGACAGAGAAAGCGACTTTGTTTTATACTATGTAGTGATAATGCATAATACACCGTGCTAGTAATTATATAAAGTCTTATTTCAATTGTTCCGGAATATTTTAGCAGGTAGTTCGATTACTTTGAACACCCACGAATATTTCTCATTTAAATTTCATCATCATCTTCCTAGCGTTATTCCCGGCATTTTGCCGCGGTTCAAGTGAGTCTGGGGTCCGCTTTGACAACCTAATCCCAAGACTTGGCGTTGGCACTAGTTTTTACAGAAGCAACTGCCATCTGGCCTTCCAACCCAAAAAGGTAACTTAACTAAGCCTTATGGGATTGCTCCGGTTTCCTCTCGATGTTTTCCTTCACCGAAAAGCTCGTGGTAAATTTCAAATCTAACTAATATTCTAACTAATATTATAAATACGAAAGTATGGATGGATGGATGGATGTTTGTTTGTTACTCAATCACGCCAGAACGGCCCAACGGATCTGGATGAAATTCGGCACATAGATAGAGAAAAGTCTGGAATAGCACATAGGCTACTTTTTATCCCGGAAAATTGCGTAGCTCCCGCGGGATAGCGATAAACGAATTATTTGCAGACGAAGTCGCTGGCAACAGCTAGTGTAATATAAATTCCGAAAAATTTAGAGGTGCTAGCCCGGGATTCGAACCTGCGACCCTCTGCTTGAGAGGTCACAGGTCAAACCACTAGGCTATCACGACTTTAACGGTTAAATTTATGATTCAAAATAAAATTAGTCCCCCGCCTTTGAAGCGGTTCACTTTAAATATTGATCAATCTATATACCATTTTCGTTCTTACCTGTCCTATTTGGTAAACAAAATTCTAACCTCAATGTGCAATTTTTTGTAAAAAATAAGGTGTATTATGTTATCAAATAAAGCTGAGGTAATATTTTGTCCATAATTTTGCTGATATTTTATCTCCAGTTCCTTTATTTACGATGAAATATTTAAAAAATAACAAAAATGAGACGTTTTGAGGTTAGAATTTTGTTTACCAAATAGGACAGGTAATAATGGAAATGGTATAGAAACATTTGTCAACTATGATTCAATAATCCTAGAACATTTATAGGGCTATTAAGATTCACTAAATTAACAATCTGATAAAATAATACGGAACAACTTTAAGAGACCGTGTAGATCCATACGTATTACCAAACTCACTGCAAACAAAATATACGAAGCTTTAAAGACTCATCTATAAACTTTATCACATGGAAGACAAAATCGGCGTGATCGATCAAAATGCCGGACACTGCGCCAGCGCACACCTGCCAGTCGGGTTCACTCACTAACTGTCCCAACTTGTCACTATACGCGTCCCTAACTATACTCCAATCCAAACAACATTACGCAAATTTAACACGTGCTTATTATGTTTACGGCCTGTGTCACCACTCCTTAAAAACTGTCAGTTATCTGTGACGACGTCTCTGTCTGTTTCGTAGTATTAAATAGAGACAGAATCATAGATAACTGACAGTTAAGGAGTGGTGACACATGCCTTTAACCTTTTCGCCGCCTCGGCAAATACAAGAGACGTCACCAATACGCCAGACTTCTTAATTGTAATGCCTTAAGTCCAACCTAAACCAAATTCAACGAAGTTTTTTTTTTTTTATTCGAACGGATTTTGCTGTTAGCCTCAGACGGCTTTTACAGCTTACCGGAGAGAGGGCGAGCTGCCAGACGGGCAGCTCAGCAAAAGGGTACAGTTTACTTAGCTAATCAACGAAGTAATGGACGTAAGTAATATGAGTCGTTGGCGTTGAACCTTCAGTGCTGATATATGTGTTGTTGGCGCTATCTCGGCCCCCGCGGTTGTCCCACCCCGCGCCCCTTCACCGCGCGGGCGGGGACTCGTTTAACCGGTCGGTCTATAGATAGTTCTCCACATAAGTGTTTTCCACATATTGACATTGGAAATTGTTGTACAGTCCATGAACTTCCATAATCAAAAGCATTTATTCCACGATAATATTCACAATCAACAGTTACAAATTAATTGGTAGAGAGAGAAAAAAAAAAACAAAAAAAAAACCGCACCAGGCTTCGTCAATAACTTCTAGAATGATATTTGGGTTGTTAGGACTGTTAGTCTTTTTAAGATAAAATATCAGTAAAAGCTACTCGAGCGACGTATGTTTATTGCTATATGGAATGTAGTATACTTAGTTCGATTGAGACATGACACGCCCGATATTGAGTCACCGAACTGGAGGGAAAACTGTCAAAGATGACGCCTGTCAAACTGTCAACGTGATATCAACGAGTGAAAGGTTATTTTTTTAGATATCAAAGGGCGCTCGCGCGTAAATACAAGGTTTCAAACTAAATATAAATCCAGGAAAACTGTCATATAAAAATGCATTCACCATCTGATCTCTGATCTATGATGGTATCTGATTGGCTGATAAATGTTTGACAAATGTATTGTTTCACAAACAATCCATTTGACAAAACTACATTATACGCAAAATCGAATTTTCTTTAAATATACCTTTTTGTTTTTTTGTGTAACTCACATTAGGTTAAGTTTGTTGTTTACCTTTATAAAAAGATGAATTTGATTAAACGTTTGTCGGTGAAACATTAGAAAACCCTTTGTTCTCTTATCTTTGACAAATAAATCTAAAATGCGATTGTGATTCTGAATGCGTTATACTTAATAGGTATAATTATGGCGTTTTGTTAAAGTGCTCTATGTAAATCTACCTTTAATAAAATAATGTGTCCATAAAATTACGAATCATTTTATTTCAACCAAGAAACATTGGCGATGCGGCTAGCAACCCACCACTATTTTGATTCCCCTTTCCTCACTTCCAGCTATACACCCACAATCATGCTAAGCGTGGCCTTTGGGTCGTGTTACCCAAAGCTCTGTCTACCCCGTAAGGGATAAAGTCGTGATTTATGTACGTAACAATAAATTAGAATTAAAATGAACGTAACAAACCATTTTTATTATTTAAGCCCTCACACAACAAAGGTTTGTCCCACACCCCATATTTAATTCCGGAACGGTACGAGTCGCATCCGCCATTTTGAAAATAAGCCGCCATGATGGATTGTGGCTTCCGGTGCGTAATTACTCATCATAATCCAGTTCCGCAGTACAATGGCTCAATGGCGAGGTGACAGTTGGAAGGGTTGGTTTGTCCTTTTTTAATTTGGAAAGTATAGCGCTTTGGGGTTGGATTGTGATTATGCGTATTGTAAGTATTGAGTAATAACTGTCGGTACTTATTTGGGCGTGCGAAATTAAAGTACCTGGTTATTTTTTAACATCATGTATTATTGACAAAGGTACCTATTTATTTATTTTATGTATATTAAAAAAATACAAAATATAATGTAGGTACTTAAAAAGTTTTTAGTTTGTTCTGTTTGCTGTATTTTTATATCTCATCAATTATGGCAACTGAAATTTCACATCATGTATACTGACATAACTACCAGTATCATGATAATAAATAAAATAGGTAACCGTGTAATCCATGTGAAAAATGTGAAAAAGACTTATCCTTACTTAGGTATGGACGGGTCGGGCGGTTTTTCGAATCCGATTCCGGAAGGTCGGAAGTTCTGATTGATTTGACATTTCCGGTTCCAATTTTGAATCCGGCAATTTTTTGTCAAAGGAATATGTATCTACTGAAGCAGAGTTTACTGGGGTCAACTTGGCGAATTCTTATTTCTCTCGGTGCTTTATGTTTATGAAGCCTTCAAAATCAAAAAATCAAAAACGTGCTTTACCATAGGCCGCCAAGGGCTCTTTTTCATGGCTTTTTTTAAACTATTACCAGCGCATTCGGAAATAATGTACCATCCTTAGAGGATACATTACAATGCAATGCAACTTACAATATCTACGTATTTTTTGGGATGTATTTTCATTTTCTCTCAGTTCATATAAGTAAGTAGTAAAGATTGACCCCCTTATTCATAAACACACTATAGGCCTCTGCTAAGTTAGTAATCGTTTGTCCTTATCTGTGAAAGGTAAATGTCAAAGTGACAGATAAGGACAAACGATTACTAAGTTAACAGAGGCCTATAGTGCGTTTATGAATAAGGGGGTGAGTGTTTGTTTTCGTGTTTCGTGATTGATTGGGTGTTCGTTTCGCTGCCGCCGCGGCGAGCATTCCATGAGGACGGACTACGAATTAGTTCGAAACAAATCGAGCATTATACTCGGCTTTTATACGTGAGTTAACCGTTTTTGTAAGCATAGTAAAGATTGAGTTCAGAGTAAAGCGAAGTGACGCTGGTTTAATTTTTGTGTGTGTGTGCAACCAGACTACACTACAAACAAGCAAACATCAATACTTCATTTAATTTAGAATGAGAAACCACAATAACATTATATTGCGTCTGGTCAACTATTTCTTACCTAGCAAATAGTACAGGGCAATAGTTTGGCAGCCGCAAAATAAAATTGTTTTATTGTCACTTTATTTGCGTGTCGTCAATTGTTAGGTACTCTAGTACAAATTGTAAAGAGATTACAGTTCACGAGCCGCAATATAATGTTGTTGTGGTTTCTCATTCTAAATTAAATGAAGTATAATAATGCACAGGCGTATTTTAAACCGGCCTCACTGCCGTAAGTGGAACTCTGGGGGGCTACTCCGAAATACGATTTTCGAAGTTCGTATCACACCGTCCCTCTCGCTCTCAAATTAATAACTATTAGTGAGAGCGGAACGGCACGAAACGAACTTCGAAAATCAAATTTCTGAGTATAAGGCCTGTCCTTACTTTTTTGGCCTAAGACTGGCAGTTAAAAAACCGAAGGCGTTACACAATCACCGCACGCGCATCGCGGGAGTGCAACCGTTGCGTTCTATTGCCTTTTTTGCTTGCATTCCTTTTGTTTCTCGAATAATAAAAGAACTCCGCTTTTTTCTTCCAAGGGCCAATTTGTCTAACGGAAAAGTTTGATGCAATGAAATTAAGATGGCTTGTTTGTTGTATGCATTCAATGTACGATAGAGTTATTGTGTCTAAATTAGTGGTTCCCGCGACTTCGTTTGTCAATATTCAATGGAAACTAGGACATTCTCCGAAATAAATGGTACTATCCTGTGAGTTAAGCCAGATTTTAAGCTAACTGTGTGCCAGATTTCATAAAAATCTGTTTCGTGGTTTTAACGTGAAAAAGTAGCAAAGATCTTTGCGTCGAACACCGTCATAGACGTATATCAAGGAGCTGGGCATCTAGTGTAAGTTTTCGCATTATAAAAACGTCTCGAACGCGTTCACGTAAACGTCTCAATTACTATGGAATAATTGACAGCACCACTTGCGGCTCGAAACGGCAACAAATTGTTCTCATAGTATTTGATATTTTAACGCAAACGCATTCGAGTCGTATTTTGTTACCGAAAACTTACACTAAGCATACTGTTTGTATTATTGTGCACGAATCTTTTGTAATAAACTCAAAAATCGAATTCAAATTCTATTATTTTTTCAATTTAAATTGCGTATAACTACGAAACTTTCTATCCGGCCAGTATCAAATGCCAACGGAAGCGACGAGCAATAAAGCATCCCACTATCGGAAGAGGTAGTAGTGCCCTTTACAACATCTTAAACATCAAAGCCGCGCTTAAATTGGGTTCGAACTGGCAGCATAGGGTCGTCTATTAAAAAAACATTCGGCAAAACGTTCGAGCTGGCAACCCTAATAAAGCCCAACCAACGCGCGTATCTTTTTAAAAACAGTGTTGAAATTGGAACGTTTCTTAAATCAAAAATGGAATCATGTTAGAAATGAACCATATTTATTTTGTTGCTTACAAAATTTATGATGTTACTTTATGGCTAGGGGACACGGTTTAAATTTAAACGAACGTTTGCTTTTTATGGTTCTACTGATTTTGTGTTGAAGCATGGGAGTTATTTTTTAGTGCCGACTGACACTGGCTGATAAGGGAAGGTCAAAGGATCAAGTTTGTTACTGATTTAGGGTGTACTGATAGGATGGTCACGCCTGATGTATGTAAATTAGACTGAGGTGTTATATTTTATGGATGGGTTTATAGGTACCCGTGCAGGCTGCTGCTGGTGCCTGTTATGGCTGGTAGGTACTCGTGACTTTTTAATTCAATTTAATTAAATTATGTACCTAATTTCTGTGATAATCTTAAAAAAAGCACCAAAAATGCGACGTTGCCAGCTCAGTGTGGATAAACACTCTTAAGGAACGCTTATTCTAATTTAGGTGTTGACAGCTTCTTAAGAGCAAGGAAAAATACGCAATCACTTCCCATTAAAAATTTATAATCTATTCATAAAATTAATGCAATTCCCCGTCGCCGTAAAGCTTGGTACCTACGCTGTGACGTCACAAACTCAATTTGCACGTGTGCCTACGTAATGTCACCGCCAATGAATCACACTGTATTAACCAATTTGTCTCAAATTTAACGCCAACCTGTATAATGAACGTAGGGTTCACGGAAATGTCAAAAGGTCGTGACTCAACCTGCCCTTAACAACGCGTCTTGTCGGAGACAAGCGACAATTATGTTTACATTCATCATCATCATATATCAGTAGGCTTATTGTCTAACTCGCTCGCAATCGCCATCGTGTTCATTTTGACAGTTCTTGTATGAATGTGACAGCTAGCTGATTCCGATGCCAATTGTCAGCCCATACATTAACTGTCAAAATGAACACGATGGCGATTGCGAGCGAGTTAGACAATAAGCCTTCAGCTATAAGACGTCCACTGTTGGATATAGGCTTCCATAGGCCTCCAGTTGCCTCGGTTGGAAGCGGCTTGCATCCACTATGAACCCGCGACTTTAATAATAATAATAATAATAATAATAAATTTTTATTTGCAGGTGTACACCCATAGTTACAAAAAAAAATACAAAATACAAAAGTAGTAGGATGACAGTAACGTTATAATATTAATGTCCTCAAGTCATTTATGATTCCCGCTCTGGTGCACAGATAACCAGTACTTGACTATGGGGCTTCCCATGTCACGGTACACCGTCTCCAATATAGTGTTGCGCGAGCAACGTAGTTTCTCCCAAAAAGAAGCAATACGCGCCCGCAACACGGCGAAGAAGTCCGGGACCCCATCCTCGGCGAACATGGTCGAGGCACTGCAGAACCTCGGCAGCCCCATCAGAATTCGGAATATATCATTATACTGTACCCTGATGGCGCTGTACGATTTTCTGCTGTGCCTTACCCAGAGTTGACAGGTGTAGAAGGAAAGACAGTAGGCATTAAATAATGTCAGCTTTACCTGCCTGCCACACCTGGCGAATCTGCGAGCGATCATGTTCCCTCGCACCGCAAGAGCCCTTCTCTCCCGCTCCATATCCTTGTCGTCCCTCATGTCTTCGGTAAGTATATGGCCTAGGTACTTGAACTGCCGCACAACACGAACTGCTAAACCATTTAGCCTAACTTCGGGTATATTCTCCGGACCCCTGCCAGCTCTAAAAACCATTACCTCCGTTTTAGCTACATTGTAAGTCAGACCATGAGAATTTACATAATTCTCACAGACTGACAGCAGCTTTCTTAGGCCTTTGATGGAGGGACTGAGGAGCACCATATCATCAGCATAGCTGAGACTGTTGATGCACACATTACCTATGTGGCAACCCGTCTTCGTGTTCCTCAGTCTCCCCAGCAAGTCATTAACGTAAAGGTTGAAGAGGTCCGGAGAGGTAAGCCCACCTTGACGTACACCGCACTCTAGTTTGTAATTACTAGAAGTCGCGTCGCCCCACCTCACACAGTTGGTTTGGTTCCCGTACCAGCTCTCGAACACACGCACAAGCTCTTCTGGTACTCCTGAGCCGCGCATTTTTCTCCAGAGAATTTCATAATTGACTAAGTCAAATGCACGACTCAGATCGAGAAAGCATGCGTAGACTGAAGTGTCACGAGTCCGATAATAGTTCACCACATGCTTCAAGCTGACAATAGCTGAGTCGGTCGAGAGCCCTGGGCGGAAACCAAACTGCGCATCGTCAATATCTATCGCTTTTAACAGTTCGGGCTGCAACAGCCGTTCAAAAATCTTACCCACTATCGTTCCCAGTGAAATGGGTCGGTAGTTAGCGGATGACGACAAATCACCGGTCTTATTTTTAACGATTGGGACTACAATAGTGCGCATCATATCGGGTGGAAGGTAAGAGTACCGCAAACACAAGTTAAATAAGTTGCTCAATTTTTCGTACAGGCCTTTTCCCGCACAGAGTACGTGCTCCAGACTGAGATCGTCATGTCCTGGAGATTTCCCATGTTTCATCTCTTTCACGGCTTTAGCCACATCTTCTGAAGAGAAACGTATGGGTCGAGATGATTTAAATTCACTACTAGGCCTAACCGGTATCTCCTCAAGCAAGGACCCTGCTATGGGTTGAGGATCGTTTTTAAACTTATCTCTAAATACATTCGCTATGTCCTCAGGTTGTTGAAAGCCGTCGACGCAAGCCGGTAGTTTCTGTTTAAAATTAAACTTTTTTATTTGATTCCAAAATTTTACAAAATTATGATCATTTCGGGAGACAGCCAAAATATCCAATTTAATTTTTTCCTCGTTTTTTTGACACCACTTTAGTTTGTTAACCAGTAGGCTTATTGTCTAACTCGCTCGCAATCGCCATCGCGTTCATTTGACAGTTCTTGTATGAATATGACAGCTAGCTAATTCCGATGCCAATTGTCAGCCCATACATGAACTGTCAAAATGAGCACGATCGCGATTGCAAGCGAGTTAGACAATAAGCCTACAGGTCATCCGTTCTCGTTGGTGGACGTCCTACGCTGCGCTTGCGCCGCGGTCTCAACTCGAACCTTTCGGCACAGAATATATAATAGTACTAACGTACAGAATGGCCACGCTCCGCCCCGCACCGATTCGAGTTACCCCACCCCTCAAGCGCAGTCTGCCGGAAAGCTGCTGGCAACTAGTAGGGCTCGCAACGCGATGTATGTCGGCCGCACGTCTCAAGTTCGGGAACCTACTTCATTTTATAAAACATTAGAAAATTAATGCTTTCTGAAGTTATCGCGATTAATACATGAAATAACTACAGAATCATTCGCTTAAGTTTGTACATCTATTGTAATTGAAAATAATAATGCTTAAATACTACACAGACAGACACATTTTAAGTAAGTTTAAATAAATAGATAACAATTAAGTACATTTATTAGCACACATCTAAGCCATATCTTCATTATAAGTACCTATATTTATGTCATTGACAGTACTTATAGTACTAGGTTTTTGCGATAGACAGCCCTGTGTATCTTACGCACACATTGACGCGTGTACAGACGACGTCGTGCCTGTGTTCATTTCAGAACGCGGATTTTGTACGTCGTGGCCGCCGTGTGCTTTCGGCCCCAACTACCATCTGTTCTCCGTGCTATACGGCCTGCCCATTGCCACTTCAACGAGCTAATTCGCTTGGCTGTTTAAATTACAAACTCGAAAAGAATCTACACCGGTTGGCTTCATACTGACATTGCAATTTCGAAGTGACAATGGTCACAGACAATTATTGTCGAGATGGTGAGATAGGACCGCCTGTGCTGTATATTAGAGTTAAATTGTTATCTACTTACCTACGTATACGCTTATACTTCATTTAATTTAGGATGAGAAACCACAACAACATTATATTGCGGCTCGTGAACTGTAATCTCTTAACAATTTGTACTAGAGTAACAATTGACGACACGCAAATAAAGTGACATTAAAACAATTTTATTTTGCGGCTGCCAAACTATTGCACTGTAATATTTTCTAGGTAAGAAATAGTTGACCAGACGCAATATAATGTTATTGTGGTTTTACATTCTAAATTAAATGAAGTAGGTAGGTAGGTACCTATAGTGTAATTTTTTGGATCACAAAGTATGTCTCGATCGCTTATGCGTTAAAATACCGAATACTATGAAACTTATAATTATACAATCTTAACTCACGTATATAAGTCGAGTGATGCTCGACATGTTTTGGACTAGTTCGTAGTCCATCCTCTTGCCGCCGCCGGGGCGAGCGCTCCAATGACAATGACAGACAGTGGAGTCTTAGTAATAGGGTCTTGTTTTTTTTTACCCTTTGGGAAACCTTATTTCGCTTTGACCAGTAGAGACGTTATACATCTCTACTATAGACCAATGTAATTTAAGGTACGAACTTAACTTAGGGATCTTTTACATCCCTTTTATAAAATGTATTAATTGTATTATAGGTAAGTTAAGTAGAATTTAAGTAAAAATCTATTTTATTTTGAAAAAATGATTTTCTGCCAAGTTTCTTGCGGCGCATTCTTCTTGGCAATGATGGTCTTTCCGAATGCGCTGGTAGATTCAAAAAAAGACATGTAAAAGAGCCCTTGTCGGCCTATTTGCAAATTAAACTTTTGACTTTTTTGACTTTGACTTTTGCCTAAAAAACTAAACTAAGGGATTGCTTATAATCTATATGATCCACATACGCGTAATAAAAAAATTAAATCTAATCTAACTAATATAAAAAATGCGAAAGTATGGATGGATGGATGGATGTTTGTTTGTTACTCAATCACGCCAGAGCGGCCCAACGCACAACGGCACATAGGTAGAAAAAAGTCTGGAATAGCATAATAGGCTTCTTTTTATCCTGGAAAATTCCCGCGGGATAGCGATAAACGAATTCTTTGCAGACGAAGTCGCGAGCAACAGCTAGTGTACAATAAATCGTACAAAGACTCATATCAGTAAACCTGTACCCTGAGAACTGGGACAGCGCACTGAACAATAATTATTGAGTGTCGAATGCATTCTTTAATTGACACCTTCCGACTGGGTTCAAGTTAAAGGTGACCAGAGACAAAAATTAAAACAAAGGCTGATCGATGTTTAATGTCATTGTCACATCCCCTTTTTTTTGTGTTAGTAAAGAGTTATTCTTTATTTCCACGTCCGTTGTTATTTTTCTCATTCAAAGCGTTTCCTTCATTTAAAAAATCTAATCGTAATATAAAAATCACATCGTAGTCAACTTTTCAAAAAATTACTTGTTTTAAGAAACAAAGAAAAAGATTATTCGAAATAATGCAAGTTGAAAAAAAAAACACAATGAAACTGTCATTATTTCAAGCTGGTACCTGTTATGATTTTATGTACTGTAAGAAGCATTTTAGAATATTTATATTAAAACAACAGCTCAGCCTGTTATTATTATTGGATTTATTTATTATTTATTTATTATTATTATTATTAGATTAATTTATGGATTACTTTTTTCCATAAATTTTACCAGGCGTCAAAGTTACTGTACTACCTAATTATCTATTAAAAACTAGATATTGTACAAAGCCCTCTGTCGGACCGAGACAGGCTTAAAAATTAAAAACCATTCATACATAAACCACTAGGACCTGGCTGTTAAAACGGCTATTAAAAATATCCCCGCTTTAAGCTTCTAACTTGACACTTATTAAAACGTGAGAAGTCTCTCTTACAAAAAGGTATAAATAGTTGAACGCGGCAAAGATAAGCTTGAGCTGGTTTCCGTTTCATATAAAATTTCAACTTCTAATCTAATTAAAACTACATGAAAACTCGTTGCTTCGGAGTGATGTTTCGTCACGTCGAATTAAGTGGTGTCCGACCAAACTTTGGTATCGGTTTCGGTTTCGGTTTCTGTTTCGGCGAGTTTCAGCGTTACATTGGAATCTGATTTGTATTTTCACGGCCGTTGCTATAATAGTAGGTACAGTAATGTTTTTTTTTTAATTTGTGTTAGCCTATACTAGGAACTTCGCGTATTAGTTTTATTGCTGTACCTAAAATCATATATTTTCTAGCGTAGTGGAGAATTTTTTTATTTTTTCTAACCATATGGTATGGTATTCAATAGGTATAAAATGCCTTAGATATATTTATTTATTTATTATTTATTTGCTAAACAACTTTTCACAAATTCATCACTTCACAAACTCATCATTTAAAAACTTTTTATTTTGTATTAAAATATTGAATTTTGGAAAACTTGTAAAAAACAAACCTAACCTAACGTATTGTGAGCCACGTCTAAAGGTTTTCGATTTTTAAAAAGTTTACGGTTTGTCAGACATTAAAGGGTTGTCAAATGATGAGTTTGTGAAATGATGCATTTGTGCAAAGTCTTATAATGCATCGCTATCTATGGACAAGTTTCTCAAGAAAACAGAAAAGACTGAAAGTGAGTAAAAATCAATAGTTTCATAATGTATTAAAACTTAGTAAACTGTTACGGTGTTATTACAAAAAGTTAAACAGACGTTGAACGCGTGTCTAGAAATGAATCCATTGACTTAAGGTTGATTTTGCAATAGATTATTTTTTAAACATGTGTTTAACTTTTTTTGTAATGACTCCGTTAATAGCTGGCACCAATATTTGGGTAGGTATTTGAGGCAAGCTGAAAATTTGTCTTTAGCTCTCCTATTATGCCTCAACACGGAACTGCAGACCTGGCTGGTGTGTAGCGGGGTTAAACCGACCCCTGAATTTTTGAAACTTTTTTTTTTTCACAAAAATTTATTTGAGGCAATATGAAATTTTTATTTGTGGTAGTTTAATGCTGAAAGATTGAAAAAAAAATAAGTCAGACGATTTAGTCGGGGTTTCAACCTTGCCGAGAGAGGTCCCCTTTGTCGTCTTACTCCGCGCCCCTGTGCCGCGCGGGCGAAAACTCATTTAAATAGTCATTGGTTGTTAGTGAAACTGAACAGTGGAACCATTATAACTCAAACTAGTGATGAAAGACAGTAGTATAGATGTCAATAAGTTTTCTTCACATTCAACTAGGCACGCAGCATCGTCGCCAACATACCGTACAGGTCTCACAACAGACAGTATTTTAAAAACTGTTGGGTGGTCTAGCAGGTGCGAGACATTATAACAGACATCTAATCATTGAGTGTAATGCACAAAATGTATTTGTCCAATCTGTGGCATTGCCTGATTATTCATTAAAATAACGTTAAGATTTTAAATTTAAATGAAAAATGTAAATTTAAATCTAGCGACCTGCTAGACCACCCAATAGCTTTTAAAATACTGACCTATAAGGTATGCTCGCGACGATGCTGCGTGCCTAATTGAATGTGAAGAAAACTTATTGACATCTATACTACTGTCTTTCATCAATCATCACTAACTTGAGCCATCGTATTGTTTGTGTTGAAGCTGGTTTGTGAAGTCCCTTTACAGTCAAAAACAATTTAATGCAGTCACTATTCTGTCTTAAGTCATTAGTACTTTTCAAATATCCTAACAGGGTCTTTACAGGGCAAATGTCTGGATTCTTACTAAAAAATGGCAAGAAAGGTTTAAATACATTTTGTGTATTACACTCAATGATTAGATGTCTGTTATAATGTCTCGCACCTGCTAGACCACCCAACAGTTTTTAAAATACTGTCTGTTGTGAGACCTGTACGGTATGTTGGCGACGATGCTGCGTGCCTAGTTGAATGTGAAGAAAACTTATTGACATCTATACTACTGTCTTTCATCACTAATTTGAGCCATCTACTTATTGTTTGTGTTGAAGCTGGTTTGTGAAGTCCTTTACAGTCAGAAATAATTTAATGCAGTCACTATCTGTCTTAAGTCATTAGTTCTTTTTCAAATATTCTAACAGGGTCTATACTGGGCAAATGTCTGGATTATTACTGAAACATGGTAGAGATAATTTATTCATAAACCGTCTTGAAGCTGAGGTTTTTTGGATATCTGATAAAATTTTAATCTACTGTAATTAATTAGCGAACGCATTTCGACCCTCTGTCCTGTAGTCAAAACTAATAACATTAGACTTTAAAGTGAGTTCTTTTAAATTTAAAGTTTCTAAAGGATACCAGTATTTGAGGTAAGACAGAACAGTGGCTGGGTCCCAGGTACTTGATTACTTGAGTATTAGGTATACCTGGGAGTAGTTTATAAACTCCCTACACCAGCGTTTTATTCTATCGTCATTATCAGATCTATATGGCTATCTAAGATTAAAGACCAAGTTAACCGTTAGCAATTCAAAGTTTGGCTTCTTTTTGAAATACTAACATTAAATATGATATAATCTTGGGTACAACAACGCCTACTACATCTTCATTATGAGTTTTACAGAATTGCCACCACTGTCGTAAACATGAATCATACTGCTTAAAGCTATTCTTGGCTAGAGATACTACCATAACATCAATTGCATCATTAGGTATCATTCTTCTCTTCATTGATTCCCTGATAATATACAGGCCCCCAATCTGTGGCATTGCCTAATTATTCATTAAAATAATGTTAAGATTTTAAATTTAAATGTAGAATGTAAATTACCAAAGGCTGATTTTCTTAGGATTTCCTGTGGTTTTAAAATTATAAGAAGTAATTATTAGTCTCTCATAGGCTCAGAGGTACGGTCACCACATCCCTTACATCTTTAACTTACCCTGGTGACCTAAAGCTATTTTTTTGTAATTTTTAAGATAGGTACATTTTTTTTAACATTGCTGTCAAAAACCCCTGAAAACCATAAACTGGGATGTTCAAACAAACTAACCCGACCTCCTGACGTATTCTGTTTTAATTTTAAGACAGTATAATATCTCGGTCAAGCATCGTTCCACGAATGAAGATTGATCTCAAATTTATTTCCCCTGATAAAAGCGTGGCCCAAATAGCTGAAATGTCCATTAATAAAAACTATCTGGAAAGAAAGCATTCAATGAGCGATGTTAGATAATGCAATTAAACGGTATGCGTCCAGTGCACTCTTTTCACCTAATTCAAAAGGTTTTCAATTTAGTTGTAAGTTAAAAAAAAAAATCTCTTAATTAAGAAAGAAAGAAAGAAAACATTTATTGACACAAAACGACACATAAAAAATAAAATAAAAAACAAAAAAGAACATTTCAAAAAATATATCATGTGCCGCAAGTGCCAAAAGGGCCACACTCAGCATGTTGCTGCGGCAGGCCGCAGCGCTGATTTTCAGTGTGACCCTGAATTAAGTAAGTATTCATCTCTTAATTAGATAAGTAAGTATATGGTTTGTTGTACAATAAAAAGATGACAACAGCGCAACCACAAAAAGTTGTCAAAAAGCATGATCATCAAAAATATAGTAGCCTTGTATTAAAAAAAAAACAATTATTTTTAAGTTTACTTAGGCAGGTATACGCGTCGTAGTATACGTACCTACTGACACTGGGGCAATTGCAAATAGTAACAGTTACATAATTACAAGCATTAAGATTTTTTTGAAGTATCTGTTCTAATATTCTTACCCGTTTTAAACATGAACACGATAATTATCACGTTCACTTGAAACCAACTAACTTCAAATCTTGATGTCGCTAAATCTTGCAACTCGATTTTTGCCCACTTCGAATGCTCAGATTGTCTTGAAATTTGGCACAAGCAACAAAAACTACAGTCAGCAAAAGGTATGACCAACGAAAATACGGTCAGCAAACAGCAAAAAAAAATGTAATTACCTTATATTTAGTATACGTGTGCAGCGTACAGACACCGGGGCAATTACATATACAAGTGGTATCGAAACAATTAGTCTGGCTTCATTCGTATCACGACCCAAATAGCCGAATTCCGGGTAACCCGACGATTACGCTTGACTGATGACATCCGACGCTTTCTGGACATCTATCGGCTCTCTCGTTTGTCGCTCATTGCGTCCCTTACCAACTGAGTGAGGCAATAAAATGCGGTGAGCGAAAAGCGGGAAAACCATGTGTAAGATGACCCGTGGCAACAGTAAGATACAGCCATGTTTGATACGCGGGAAAACCGTGTGTAAGATGACCCGTGGCAACAGTAAGATACAGTCATGTTTGACAAGCGGGAAAACCATGTTTAAGATGACCCGAAACAACAGTAAGATACAGTCATGTTTAATAAGCGGGAAAACCGTGTGTAAGATGACCCGTGGCAACAATAAGATACAGTCATGTTTGATAAGATACAGGGCGGGTGATCAATTGTAATGGGTCGTAGGGAAAAGTCAAAAACTAGGAACTTCCGAGCGCAGCGTCACTTACCGCCTGCGACAGTGACGCTGCGCTTGGAAGTTCCGTCATACATTTTCATGCATAATACTAGAGAGCTATGATGCCACAGACAGACAGACAGACAGACAGACACACACATACACACACACACACACACACACACACACACACACACACACACACACACACACACACACACACACACACACACACACACACACACACACACACACACTTACAGAGAGAGAGAGAGAGAGAGACATCGACTTCAAACTTATAACATCCCTCTTTGTGTCGGGTTAAAATGGTGTTTAAAAGTTTTCAATAATATTAGGTAAAGCAAATTGTTACTCTGTTAAAACCGATGTTGTAGACAATAAAATGGAGGTTGGTACTTACTGAATATCATCTGCAGGTTTATAATTATAATAATTTGTCCCAACGCGTAGGTCTATTCCCTAGTTTAATGTTGACAGGTAGGCTGAGATATGTCGATAAAGTTTTAGTTATATCATAAAACTACTCTATTTTAAAGGTCAGAAACTATTATTTTAACTACGGCCATGGTAAAGGTTTCATTTAGCATGATAACGTTACTCTAGTTTATTCAAATTAAAAGTTATTTAGGCTTGAGGGTTTGAAGTTATTCGGTAGAAAAGTATCATTAAGGTAAAAAGGTGAACAAATTTAAATTCATACGATTTAAGTATATGCTCAATCACCAATATATTACGTCAACAAGTAAATTAATTATTTAAAAAACCCAACTGCGTCATTTTTGATGTACAGCGTCACTCTCACGACTAAGTCGAATTTATGACATCTCTCAAGCTCAAATGCGACATGCCGTTTAGGCTCTAGAGCGTGCCAAAGAAATATACATACATATACTCGAAAAGCATAACCTTCTTTCTGGCGCAGTCGGGTAAAACGTGACAGTTGCAAAGAAAATAGCGCCCCTTTGAACATGAAACTACCGTGACACTAAAACATAATTACCCACAACAAATGGTGTTCGTTTCGCTGCCGCGGGCGAGCGCTCTCTGATGAAGGACTACAGAATAGTCCGAAACAATTGTCGGAGCATTCTTTCGGCTTGTTATACGTGAGTTATCCGGTTTATTGTAATTATGTAATTTAAATAGCGCCCATTTAATTAGTACCTACGTTCATTAACGCTTTTTTTACAAAAATAAATATCGAATGCATTGACAAACGTAAAGTCCTACCTCTGGGTGGATATTACAAATGACGCGGCAATTTTTTTAATTAAAAGTTCTAATAACACCCATTAAAGTTAATAACCAGACAAACACGAAACTACTAACAAAGGGAGGCGGAAATTGAATGAGGGTTCAAAATTAAATAAACCCTTTTCATAATACAACAATGGTAGACGCTACGAAAGGATAAAACTTTAATGATGAATGACTTTTTTATTTTATAGCTTGAAATGTGATACAGGAGTATTTTTAACCCCGATACAAGTACAAATAGTTTATATAACTAAACTAGTTAACAGCAAAGTTGATCTATCTATCAGACTCCAAACTAAAAATGCAAAAAGTGGTGTTTTATAAGTCGACGTCGATGTCTGTGTGTGTAGCATCGTAGCTCTGAAACGGGGTTCTCTGTTGATTTGCCGAAAATTTTATTGCCGAATTTCACTTCCCAACCAACGTTTGGCCGAATTTCATTTTGCCGAATCATCATATCGCAACTTGTTAAAATGATGAGTTTCATTTCCCAACCTCACGATTGCCAACTCAACGATTGTTTCTTTTTTACATGGACACTACTTATTAAAATGTCATTTTTATATAGCCAAATAACCATTAATAAAAAATAAGACATTCTAAGGTAAAATAAAGACTGTTTATAAATTAAAACAAACATGTTCGCGCCGCACCTAAGCCTAAATTAATCCAAATTAATCATAAGAGTTTTTCAGCCTACTGTAACATTTGCAATGTGAAAGTTATTCCAAAAGTTAAAAGTCAAAATGATATTCGTCTTCATAAAAATTCGGCCAAATGAGGGGTTGGCATACAAAAATTTGCCAATAAGTAGTTGTCAAAGTGAACATTCGGCGAAATGTTGGTTGCCAAATGAAATTCGATCAAAAAAAATCGGCGAAAAGGCAGAACACCCTCAAACGGATGGGCCGACTTTGATGCGGTTTTTTTCATCCAAAAGCCAGTTTCCTTGCGGTAGTTCTTATAGTCATAAGAGTTCCCGTTTATAATATTTCGAATGAGTTCTTAGTCATGTTTAGTAAATATCGGTCCAGCAATTTGAAGAGTATCAGCTTTTCCAAAATGATGTAAGGCATTTTTGGCATAAAATATAATTCTGATGTCACTCTCACGACTAAGGCGAATCCAATGACACCTCTAAAGCTCAAATGCGACAAGCTGTTTAGGATCTAGAGCGTGCCAAAGAAATATACATACAATAGGTACACTCGAAAATCATAACCCTCCTTCTGGCGCAGTCGCGTAAAAACTAGCGCTATAGGTGAAAAACTTAAGTGAATGACCTGTGTTGCGAATAGACAAATTGACGTTCCAAATTAGAAAAATGATTTAAGTCCCATATCAGTTCTGTACACTACTACATACTCATCATCATCAGGGGCCTTACCATGACGTCCTAATTCCGACTCAGTTCAAGTTTTCGCTGTCACTTTTAGTTTGAATCTGACAGCGAGCGAACTTAAACTGAATCGCATTAAGACGTCATGGTAAGGCCCCAGGTCATTTATACTTAAGTTAATTTCTAAACGACACTGAAAATTAGAACACATAGAAAAATCCGAAAAGTAAAGCTATGGCCGGGAATCGAACCCGGGTCCTCGTCATTCCGTGACGCGTGCTATACCCCTACACCACCCATAGCAGGTCACGCGTCACGGAATGACGAGGACCCGGGTTCGATTCCCGGCCATAGCTTTACTTTTCGGATTTTTCTATGTGTTCTAATTTTCAGTGTCGTTTAGAAATTAAATTTCTAACGAAAAAACCGTAAAAGTAAACATAAAAATTAAGAAATAAAAATTTCTTGATTCATTTGATATTTTTACACTTAAGTTGTTCACCTACAGCATTGTGTGCGATGCAACGTGAATAAATAGTGTTTTTTTTTTCATTACAAATACGTCACAGCTCGTGACAGCAAACAGGCCAACCCTACTCCAAACTTTTTTCAACCTTAAGCTGTGTTTTCAAACAAACAATGCCTCTAAAAAGATAATATCCCTGTAATTGGATAGCAATTGTTGAGAGAACATTCGGACCTTTTAGAGATAGAATTATGTTATGAATGGGCCATATTTTGAATTGTTTCTTAATTGTAATGACTCTATCTTTTTAGAAAACTCCCCTTTTTCGTTGTTAACAGGATAGTACTTAACTTGAAACGATATGTGTTGTTAAAGCTTTATTAAGTATCGACGTATGACTCGGGCCCTAAGAGACAATTTGCTAATGACAAATGAATACATGGAAGTGAGATTATTATGTCTATATTTATGTATTTTTATATTTTTTGTTTCAGGTAATTGCGAATAAGACAGTGACCATTTCCTCTCCAACTACAGCACACATACGGGATGAGGTTTAGAACGCAAGTATTCAAAATAAAATAAAAATAAGTCACGTCATGATTTTTTACAAAATAGAAAAACAAATATTTATAGTAACCAACTTGAGTAACCAGCAGCGGCAGATAAACTCTGCTGAAATTTCACCCGCTGTTAAAGCTTTTAAATTGTAATCTTTTTTGTTTTCGACAAATAAAAAAAAATGAAAAATTACAAGAAACTTACAATAATAATAATAATAATAATATTTATTTATTTCGAGCAACTACATGACTCATCATACATTATTGGGTTAGTACATGAAGTCACAATGAAGTCTTTCCTTTTGAAACGAAAAAATATAACGGTTAACATCAATCGTTTTTCATAGACAAATTTAAATTTTTTCTTTAGCTTTTATTAATGTTAATAATCCTGTGGCAATAACATTTGTAATAAAACTTAAGTTGGCCTCAAACTGAACTAAATCATAAAACATTCAAAACGTAGTCAATGGCCTTGACTCATATAAATAATATTAATCGCACCCTTACAATCGTTACGTAAAAGATTAAAAAACCCTACGCTTTCATAAAAAGCTACTTAAAAAGAAGGCAAAAAACATAATAAACTCGACCGTATCCGGCTGAGTTACGGTTTATAATGAGTTGAGTAGATTTATAAAATCGGCTTACTTGCCGACAAAATGCTTTTTCATAGAGCTACCGACATGTTTTTATTTCATCAAAATTTCCTTAAGTCTCCAAAGGCATCATTCACAAACGCGCGTATAATACAGGCTGTTTATTAAAAGATAACAAATAAAATTTTACCTCTACTGTAAAATATTATGACAGAAGTAGCAATAGGTCCATTCTTTAGAAATATAATAAAAAGCCTAACTTGCTCTGTTATTACACGTGTAAAAAAGGTTCGTCCATGCGTCATGTATGTTTTACGCTTATTGGTTGTTGGGACAATGAAACGTATTGTTTGTTGTATAATAAATACAATACAATAACTCTTTATTGAAGACCACATGTAACAACCAAAACAGAAAAAAAGGTATACAGAAGTAATAAGGGTTAAGGTTGTAATGACAGTTGGATCTGTCACAATAATAATTATTACACTGATTGGTTTATTTTTTGGAGATTGAAGTTTTTTTTTTAATGTGAATAGGAAGGCAAATTTTGAAGTGCAGGAACAAAACATAGCCCTCCTTTAGCTTTGCCGTAGTCGGGTTCGGGGGGGGGGGGATGTTAGCGTCTTTGCTCTGCATTTTCCAAATTAACAACTGTCTCCTCAAAGCATTTGACCCCATCTCCACAGAATCAATACTATTGCCAAGTTCGTGGCTAAATTGTTTCCAATTTGCGTAAGTCTTCGTAAGTATCAGCATTCGATGGAATGGTTCAGGGGTTGGCAACCTAAGCAAGCAAAGACGTGTAGTCCGTCAACATTTTAAAAGAATATGCCTATTAAATTTTAATTTAAATTTAATTAGTGTCTGTGACTAGTAGAGATCCCTTATAGGGATAAGTTACTTACTTGTGCATATTTACATCAACATTTTGTTTTTCGATTATGTTTACCTAGGCCTAGGACTAATTAAGTACATAGAGAAAAAATAACGAGAAAGATTTTAAAATAATACCGACAGTAAAAAAAATCGCTAGTGAAATCAAACATGGTCCATTTTTATTCATTAATTATTTAAAAAAGCGTGTTAGAAATAAAAATAGACAAACATTTGCCTTATTAAACGAAGCTTGTGGACATCGGGTTGGTGATCCCTGGTACATAACACGCGATACCACCATTCAGACAAAAGTAGGTTAGTGTAATTGGTTAACCATTTGAAGCAAATAACAATCAAGCACAATCCGCACAAGGATTGGCACTTAAATTAAGTTAAGATGACATGCCATTTTCTTGATGAAAAAAAAAACTATTGACAGATTTTTAAGTCCACATCGACTGCCTTAACGTTCGACATTTTGAAAAAAAACCATGATAAAAAACATTTTTTTTTAATTATTAAACTTGCTAACAAAAATTACGAAAATCGGTAGAGAAATGTGTTTTGTAGAGGAAAAAAGAGGAGAACGTGTATAATTATAATGTTTTAAACTTCCGCGATTTTCACTCATATTTATTTAAAGTATTTCGGGACTAAAAGTTGCTATTAATTACCTCGAAGTTTCGGCCACGATGCAGCGGCCGTGGTCACGAGCAGACTGCCATGTAGGGTATCGTTTTTGTTTAGAGCTGCGCGAGTTTTTCGAACTACCCGCACTTGGTCATTATTTTGCAACGGCACCATATCATGGTTTCGCGATTTTTACGCGGTTAAGTCCCGAAATACTTTAAACAAATAGGAGAACGTATAGTCGGAGATACCAATGTAAGCTTCTTGTGTCGAATCGCACGACATGAAGTTTCAACACGGCCAACCACCAACACTGAATAAAAAGTACAACGCTTATCCGAAAGCGATTTTGAGAAAAGTAGTCAAAATTAACGTTACTAAGGTAAGCTAATAAAATTATCCAAAAGTAAATAAAATAACAAATCTGTCCTTCGCCGAAGACTGTGTCGCAGTCAAAACAAAAATGTAATTATACTAAATGCTGAAAGCGTTTTAATGATGCTCGGACGATGTTTTAGTGTAAAGCTAATTAGAACGAAAGGGCGTCTATTTTATTCTATTCGATAAAAGCTTCTTTGTTTTAAAAAATAAATCTTAACAAACGGTGACGTCTGTGACCCTTGAAAAGACCTTATTACTTCACAACTACACATGAATGTATGAAGAGATTGATGAATGTGGATGAAGCGAAAGAGGTATTGGATAGTAGCAAGTGGAACAAAGTAGTCTCTGCCTACCCCTGTGGGAAAGAGGCGTGACGGTATGTATGTATGTATGTACACACAGCAAAGCTATTCGGTAAGCACCTTTGCATGCACGCGCCGCTTTAAACCTGCTTACCGAATAGCTTTGCTGTGTGTACCTACACATGAAAAACAGCTCCAAAATCCCCTTCCTTTGGCTATCGTTGATTCGCCTGAAAGAAAGTTGTGCTCGTCTGTGTTGTCTGTAAAATGATTGTTGCGGTCCGGAGACAATCAAAACTTGACCTCTCCGCTAGTAGACATTATACGGAGTTAGGTGTCTTATTAAAAAGGTGAATGCAAGACCTACGTCAAGGCAACTGATACGACTATGTGTCTTGATGAAACATCCTTTTCTCTTGCATTTAAATAAAAATTGACAAAAATTGGCAGCTAATTCGACCTTAAAAAACCTCTCGCGAATTTTTCTCTATGTCACTGAATGAATACCAACATAATGATCCCCAGAAAGGTGGATTATTCGGGGACTCAGGGCGTTTCCTTAATTATAACTTACATTGTTGCAATTTGCTTGCTTTTGCGATTGCTTTTCAAATTTTCGCATTCAATAAGTAATTATTATAATAATAAATATTTGCTTTTCTTTCTGTAATAGGTACAACTGATAAGCGTTCCCGAATAGCAAACAAACGCGCATCGTATTCCGATAACTCATTTTTAGTAATTCCGCCTCATTTAGCGTCGCCGGATAGTAAATTTTCCTTAGCCATTACTTCGGTTTCGCTAAGGCTCGGTTATATCTCGCGTGCATTTCCCGAATAAGTATTATTACATGACGGTGAAAACATGACTAAAACGCACTGGCAAAGTAAAATCCTTTCATAAAGCCTCTGCGGCACAAGAATAATCCCTCTGTCCCACTTTGTTCTTGTTTTTCTCTTGGAGAGCACGAGGCAGCATTTAATTTCTTCTCGAACAAAGCTAATTTAAGTAGGATCTCGTGTTGCGAGTTCTTTTATGCTCCAGAAGGGTCAAAGGTAAATGAAAATGCCGGATAGACTAGATAGATAGACACTAGAATAAAGTTTTTACCGATAATAAATCTGAGGTTAATAGAAAATAATATCGCATGATACTATTTTGATCACCCTGTATCTGTCACAAATCATAGAGATCAACTGAACCCAGGACTAAGTCCTTTCGAAGATTATGTGAATAAATATTGTAGCACCTAAAACCTTCCTCCAAGGATGTAACATCAACTTATCGATAGTCGATATCGATAGATAATGAATAAGTTAAAAGTATAGTAAAAGGTTAAAGGTTAGGTAATTGTAATAGCCCATCGAATGAATCGGCTAGAAATCATGACTTTTACTTGGGTCATGTTACAGAAGGTTCTGTCGAATAATAATGGAATAAAGACGTGATTCATGTAGGGTATGTATGTATGATTAAGTTAGAACTGTTTAATTTACGTTCAACGGTCATAAAGAAGTTATAAAATAATAAGTTGATACGGATTAATACTGTGACACGGTTTTATTATCTCGTAAAATGATTGTTGGGAAATGTGTGAAAGTTTTCATTACTTCATATGCGAGTTTTATATGACTTCTTTGTTCCGTTTCTTTATTATGAAATAAATCTTTTATAATATACCAATTAAAACTTAATCAGTTTACTTTATTACACAGCTCTCTTAAATGTCAATAACAGTAACTGGAAATGGGTGAGGAAAAAAATAAGTGAGGAAAAATCCACCAATAGGAAGACAGCGCTGAGTGGAGTCTATGACAACGAATTACAATTACTCGGGACTCATTCTCGCAAAATATCTTTGGAATTATCTCAACATCCCTAAATAGCAGAAAGCGTTTTTGTTCGTCTTTATCTGGACTGTAATAGGACTTCTACATTTGCCTTCCATAAAACAAAAGCATCGTCCCGTCGATGATCGTATTTATTTGTCTCGGTTAAAATTGTTGTACTTTTCGCTTTCAACCGCTTCACGTATCTGACTGGTCTAAAGTAGTAATCTTTGACAAAAATATCGATAAAATAACATCGAAGTTTCCACAACCCTATCTCAGTAGCACCGAAGTGGTGAGCTACAGATATTTTAATAGCTATTCGTATAAAAAATCTGGTTAACATAAATCGTATGATCCACAATCCCTTGGGACGGGAATATATTACGATTGATGACCCTTGTTTTTATTTCAAATTCTTAAAACAGCATTTTTAAGATTTGAAAATATAGTTATTATCCATTTATGTACTTACTTTTATCATGTTATACCACTGAGTTTTGTAACGATCGCTTTTTATTTTTTGGTTATTCTGGGGCCCATTCGAAATGTATTTTTTGCTAAAAATTTAATATTTTTTAATCAGCCATAAACTCCGACGAATTGAGAGCCTCGTTTTCTTTTAAATTGATTTGGAAAAAAAGTCGCGACTGACTCATAATCATGATCGCCCATCCCAAACTCCTGGGCCTAAAATAAAAAAAAAAACGAATTTTCCGAAATTCTCATTGAATAGATGATGCAAGCTACCTATATCTAGTAGCTCTAGCTACTATCTACTATAGGTGAAAAACTTAAGTAAATAATAATGATAAATAATGTAGACTGCTACATACAACATATGGGACTTAAGTCATTTTTCTAATTTGGAACGTCAATTGTCAATTTACTATTCGCACACATTACTCACATATACAACAGGTCATTTATTTAACTTTTTCACCTATAGATATTTATAATTCGCTTTACGACGCAATTTTGACTAAGTATTTGACACTGTTTTTGTTTTGTCCCTGTCAATAATACATTGAATCTTTTATACTTATTTTCCACTGTTGTAAAAGCATTGTAATAAAGCAACAATAATAAAATCCACGATAAATTAAAACAACATTATCATGTATGAGTTCCATTCATGCGAGCGCAGATCTCAGCGCAAGATTAAACGGGTAAACGATTTTCCTTTAAGAATCGATTAATATTAATCGATTGGGCAAAAAGTTAACGTTTTAAAGATGAGTGGCCAGTATTAAACCTGATGAATGTTGTTTTTCTGTGCTACGTGCAACTAAATCAAATTATACCGTAAATCGGAATGAGTAGTAGTGACAAAATTGAAGCTCAAACCTCATTTTACACACAATTTTTTTCTCGCCCACTATGAATATTTATTTTATTATTTTTATATTTTTAATTAATTTTGATGATTCTTAACTGCAAATTTATTACTATTGGGTATTATTATTAATGATTTTTCCAGATTTTTTCATTCGTAATTGTAATGACGAAGTTTTTAAGATGTAACTAACATATTCAATTCTATGGGATTTTGGTCCTGAAATCGTGTTTTTTATTTTTATTTTAAGCGCATCCTGCCGCTAAGCAGCAGTGCTTGCACTGCTGTGTTCCGGTGTGGAGAGTAAGACAGCCGGGGAAATTACGGGCACAAGAGGCATTTCATCTTAGCCCTCTAGGTTGGCAACGCATCTGCAATCCCTCCGGGGTTGCGGGTATCTATGGGCAGTGGTGATCGCTTACCATCAGGTGACCCACTTGCTCGTTAGCCTTCCTATTCGCATCAAAAAAAAAATCTTACTTTCTAAGCTTTTATGCCTAAAAATCTGAAAACCATAGGTGCCCGATTTTTTTTGCAAGAGGGTGTATTACAATACAATACAATACAAATACACTTCATTGAACACCACAAATCAGTACAAAACAATACAGAAACAAAGAACAAAGTATACCATAGGCGGTCTTATCGCTTATTACTGTAAAATATCAGAGTTCGCTGACCAAGCGAACACAAGTAGGTATTGATATTATTTTTCATTCACTGAAAAGGCGCGGTTGGTTTTTGTTCGCCATTCAGAAGTCTCGGCCATTTTGTTTTTTGCTTGATGTGGGTTCTTAAATACTGTATGAGCAGGGTTACCACATAAAAATTATATTCAACCACTGCCTACATTATTATAATACGAAATCCTCCACCGCGACTCTCCGTCTGTCTGTCTGTTCGCCATAAACTCGAAAACTAATGAACTATAAACTTGTCGAGGTTTTGTATAAAATGGTTGAAATATAACTAATATTGTTGAAAATGGCGGGAAAAATCAAGCTTCACGGCTTCACCTTTATTATTCTTTTTAGGGTTCCGTACCCAAAGGGTAAAAACGGGACCCTATTACTAAGACTTCGCTGTCCGTCCGTCCGTCCGTCTGTCACCAGGCTGTATCTCAAGAACCGTAACAGCTAGACAGTTGAAATTTTCACAGATTGTTTATTTCTGTTGCCTCTATAACAAAAAATACTAAAAACAAAATAATAATAATTAAGGGGGGCTCCCATACAAAAAACGTGATATTTTAGCCCTTTTTCATGGCTACCACTCGCCGAGCTAGATCTCAAGAACCGTAATAGCTAGACAGTTGAAATGTGCACAGATTATGTATTTTTATTGTGGCTACAACATCAAATACTAAAATCATAATAATAATAATAATTAAGGGGGGCTCCCATACAACAGAGTAGTTGTTGGGTTTTTTTGCTGTATCTCATGTACCGTAATAGCAAGGAGGTTAAAATTTTCACAGATGTTGTGTTTTTATTGCCACAATAATAACAAATACTAAAAATAAAATAAAAATAATATTTTAGGGGCTTCTATACAACTTTCTGGTACGGAACCCTTCATGCGCGAGTCCGACTCGCACTTGGCCGGTTTTTATTTAAGTACTTTGTCATCATGTTGACACAATCAAGCTAAACTTGGCCTTGGTCTTGTTACCCTAGTTTTGTTCCTCGCAAGGGTTAAAGTTAAAGAACTGATCTATGTATTTGTGTATCTTCAGTCTATACACGTCCCACTGCTGGCCATGTAAGTAAATAATATTTCGCTAATGTTTTGTTTTTGATGCTGGCAATAAACGATATAGTGACAGCCCTTAACCAGACAAGTCCCAGTTAAAGAATCACGTCCGTATACAATTCGATGCGTATGCGCAGATATTCGGTACACTCAGAATAAATTCGATACAGGCCGAATAATGATGAACCACGTTTGTGTGCAAATCGGCGAAATTAATTTACCGTTACGCTAAAAAAACAATCGCCTGATTATTTGTAATGAGCAGCAATAAAAGGCAGCTTGTTCCCCGAATATAACCGACTTACGTAACGCACTGGTAATACCAAAGTTGGATGATTAATTTGGATTAATTTAGGTTTAGGTGGGGTGGGGTTGCCGTTGGGCCACCCCTAAGCCGCGAACATGTTTGTTTTAATTTAGAAATAGTCTTTAATTTACCTAAGAATGTTCAGGTAATGTAAAATAGTTATGTACGGGGAACAAGCGTAAAAGGCAAGCAAAATTACCAAGATTTTCAATGAAAACAAACTACTGCGATAGTATTTAAAA
Source organism: Pandemis heparana (assembly GCA_963854515.1). Taxonomy (NCBI): domain Eukaryota; kingdom Metazoa; phylum Arthropoda; class Insecta; order Lepidoptera; family Tortricidae; genus Pandemis; species Pandemis heparana. Next base: position 3,519,453 of record OY978026.1, on the reverse strand, counting down.
AGACCTTTGGGTGTGTCTTGCTGTCTCAGTCACTCTTATGGGTTAGATACTTGAGCCGATGTGTACCAGAAACGTCGTTCTAGGAGCTCACGAACTGTACGAAAATACAAAATAGTCCAATTTATTTTTTGTATTTTAAATGGTTGTCAAGCAGAGATTGCTTTTAAGCGATAAGATCGCCTAGTATTTGCCTTCTTTTTATTATTTTTGTAGTTACTGATATTTGATTTTCAATCTAACTAATATTATAAATGCGAAAGTATGGATGGATGGATGGATTAAAGAAAAAAAGAAAGAAGTTTAGCCATTTATTCATTTTGCAAGACACAAATAGCATACACACGATTTTATAGAAAAGAAACAAAAAAAAAGACATGAAAAGTAGATCATCAGCGTTGTGTGTCTCCGCAAAAGTGAAACGGTCGCTGGCTCAGCATGCTGGCTGGATGGATGTTTGTTAGGTATAGGTACTCAATCACGCCAGATCAGCCCAACGGATCTGGATGAAATTCGGCGCATAGATAGAGAAAAGTCTGGAATAGCACATAGGCTACTTTTTATCCCAGAAAATTGCATAGTTCACGCGGGATAGCGATAAATAAATAAAATAAATAAATAAATATTTGGGAACAATTCACACAAATTGACCAAGTCCCAAAGTAAGCGCAAGCGATAAACGAATTCTTTGCACACGAAGTCGCTGGCCACATCTAGTAAAGAATATTTTGTTCCTTTAAATTGTATTGCTTTAATATTCTCTAGAAGGCAGGCAGTCGGAATCGCATTAGTCTTCCCTTTCCATCCTCATCAGACGGAGCCTGTCATTTGCCTGAATTTCATTTGCCATAATGTAATGTTTGCCATAATGATCATTTGCCATAACTCTTTTTTTCTCTGAAACCGTAATTTTTTCAGGAGCATTGAAATGGCAATCCTGTAGAACTCTATAGGTTAGGTTAGGTTTGTTTCATAACAATCCTAAACAATTAACAGTTAAATAGAAAAAAGAGTTATGGCAAATGATCATTATGGCAAACAATACATTTATGGCATACTAGCTGTTGCCAGCGACTTCGTCTGCAAAGAATTCGTTTATCGCTATCCCGTGGGAACTACGCAATTTTTCGGGATAAGAAGGTAGCCTATGTGCTATTCCAGACTTTTCTCTATCTATGTGCCAAATTTCATCCAGATCCGTTGGGCCGTTCTGGCGTGATTGAGTAACAAACAAACATCCATCCATCCATCCATCCATACTTTCGCATTTATAATATTAGTAAGATGAGATTCGGGCAAACGATAGAGAACCCTCATCAGATCTTATGCCGTGTGAAAAAATGGAACTTGATATACCCACGCGGTCCATGAAAAAAAGGTATTGACAGACAAAATGGCATTCGAAACGATGCTATAAGAGTTCCTTGAGGGATTAAAATAACCGTAGTAAAGACGAAATCTTGCCAATTTTTTGCGTACAACTACCTATTTTAGTAAACGGTAATTATCGTAAAACTAATTTTATTGTATCCCGCACCTTGTCGCTAAAAGCCGACACTGTACCTGACTAGGAAGTCATTAAGACATTAACAATGAAAAGGTTCTACCTATCGGCAATATTTCATTCATATTTCAATTCGTTTATCCAAGACATTTTTATTGGTGTTTTAAAACGATTGTTCTTACAACTAGAATAAGTTATTGTTCATTTTAACTGTCAAATGCAGGTGGATACTTTTACGAGTAGGTACTTCCGGTTTTAGAATAACAAAATGGCTTAATCTATTTTAGCTACTTTGGGCTTGTGGCTTCATAATGGTCTACTATGTTTTAAAACAATTTTAATAACTAGACTAGACAATTTAAAAGAAAAGACGAATGTGCAACATCAACAAATATAATGTTAAAAATTCTTTTTTCAATAAAAAAAACTATAACCCGACTGCGTCGATTTTTTAAATTTTGATTTAGGTACCCTTGTCACACTCAATATTATACATGCATAAATACATATAGACATACATAAACACTCGAAAAATATAACCCTTCTTCTGGCGCAGTCGGGTAAATATTAAATTACTTAATGGAGTTAGTTAATCTGAGGTCAATGCTACTAGTAGCTGCGCGATAAAACTCGAAAAGTCGAGCAGATTTTTTTTGTAGCCTATTTACTGTCCCGCTGCTGGGCAAAGGCCCCTTTCTCTTTCCACCCGTCTCTGTCTGTTGCAAGGCTTTTCCAGTCCGGCTCAAAAGACTTCATCCTCCCTTCTCCTTTTTGGTATGCCTCTGCTCTTTTTTCTAGTAAATTAAAATGTTGACGCTTTAAGAACTATTCCAACTTATGGGATCTCGCTCAACCCTCGACGTATGCGGCTGCAGACAGTACTATTGCTGCAATGGCGTCGTAAAGTAGCACACCAGCAATCACATGAATTAACTGATCGATTATAAATCTCTCTGAAGTTACCGTCGTGAATTATCTCAATTTATGTATTATGTCTTTACTCGGCCATTCGAACTATTTCGGTCGCGAGACTGTGACGGAATCTCAGTTAAAAACTCTTCGTTCAAAATAATTTATAATGTGAAATAGGGACCCGGTAGGTCCATATAAGACACAACGTTCATCATTTGGTATTATCATCATTAATTTTCATTAGAAATTGTTGGTCTAATTTAATCTGCTCATTAAGTAACGTGAAACTTTGAGACCAGAAAGTTTTTATCACTGTTATAGAGCAGTTTTATGTTCTACATACATACATACGTACCGTCACCTCCCTCCCACAGGGGTAGGCAGAGACTATTTTGTTCCACTTGCTACGATCCGGACATACCTCTTTCGTTTCATACACATCATCAATATCTTCATACATGCTCGTCGGTTTCGGGTACTCTTGACCTGACCTTTTTCCAAAAAGGTCCCCAATTTCCTCACGGAACGTCCGTCTAGGCCTTCCCCTCCCAACGCGCCCATTCACACTCTCCATATACCTAAATCTGTTTAGTTTTTTTTTTATGTACTATCTTTACTTATTAATATTTCAAAACCGTGCGTTTACTGTAAAAGTAACTGGTGGTTTTCTTTACATTTTCTTAGCAATATTTTCTTTGAAAGTTAAAACGCGATATTTCGTTTCATTGTGAACTTCTGACCTGGAAAATAGAAAATCTCCCACTGGATCTATAAACACGGGTACTCGTAACAGCTACTTTATGTACTTTTTGCATCACAACACTAAAGCGGTCTTCGATTTTAATTAGCTTAGTTAGGTACTTAGTTAGGTTCTGTTACCACTCTTTTTCTCCTCTCAACGATTTTTATTTCAATACCAAAACTTCCTCAGCAGTTACTAAAAACATCCTCCTTAATTCAGCGGCACATTCCGGAAAAAAGGTAATTAATTCTTCTCATTGAACGTCTTAAATTCCGCCATTGTTCGAAGAAATTTAAACAGACACAGTGGGCATCAGTAATTCGATTTGGGACAAAAAGTTGAAAACACGTTGACGGCTAGCATTTTGAGTTTTCGAGACCCGTTCGACAGCTGGGCTTTTTCTACACAATTAAAGTTAATAAGGGAATTATACGTTGGATCGAGGTTTTGTTTTCGAGTTCCATTCATTGGATGGTGTGTTTTTTGCGCGTGATTTACAGTTTTAAATGTTCAGTGCGCTTTGCGACCAGTACGTTCAATATTTCGAATTGGAAACGTGTACGTTGAATTTTTCAAAGTTTTTTTGTGTTCATTGTCCGTTTGATGTGGCATGATTATCCTGCGAAGGAAGGAAGACTACATTTATCAATATTTTTAACAATTCTAATCCTGTTTGGTTTTTGGGTTTCATGATGCTAGTGCTTTGAGATTGAAATAATAGGCGAACTAACTATTCGCGTGGTTTTTTGTTGATAATTTCAAACTAAAGTATGAAACTATTAGCTATTAAATTTCGAAAGCTCTCCCACTAGTGGGCTGCCCAGCCCAGACTTCTTCTGCGAAAGCACTAGCATCATTGTAATTGGGGAAAGTTTGCTACATTTGAATACAATGAGGCACGCATATATGTGTCGCAGCGAAACCAGAAAGTCCTAGGCTCCTATAAATTGTAAGACCATACGACCTTTCGATTCCGAAGTATCTTTATTTGCCATGAATTATACATGATCAAACCTATTGGTTTCACCGTTTTTATGCAACATTGTTACACAAGCTTTATAATCATATGGTTTGTGTGCGTGGGTAATGGATTGCATACGTATAGGTAATCTTGGGTGATATTAAAATAATATATGAGTATCGAAAAGAGATTATTATGTTTCTTTTATCACAGCATAGCACTATAGTATTACCATTGATTTAATAGTGGGAATTATTTTAGGGTATAGGCTAAGTTTCCTGCCCTATGTTCCAAATAGTTTACTTTTTTAAATTGTGTCTGTATCTGTTTTTTTCCCCAATAAAGAAATTCTCTCTTCTCTTCTTTCTGATTTTTCTTAAAAAATATAAAAAATGGCAAAATACGTTAAAAGCCCGCACTTCAAGCAAGCGTTTGACACTCTTCAAGACACGCCTCGACCGCTTTCTTTTAGATTTATTTGCGGTCCAACTTCCCAAGAACACAGATTCGCAAACAACTAGAACAAACACTCCAAGTTTCCCTTGTTTGTCTTTCTTATACTAAGAATGCTTTATTTTCATAATAAAGAAAAAATTTCAACTCACTTTCATATTTACTCTTAGACACTGATTCATGCATGTTATTTTTAACTGACTCCAAAAAGTAAGACATTGCCAATTAGACTGTATCTTTGTTTTTTGTTCGTATGTCGATCATAATTTGGATGATCCAATTTCAAAAATATTTGTATAATAAATGTTTATAGCAAGTTTTGAAAAATATAACAAAAAATCTTAGAATTATTGCAAAGATTGTCTAGTTACGCTAATTGTAAACATCAAGCAAGCAACGCACCCGCAGTCCTAATGGAGCGGCGGTGATCACTTAACTCCAGGTGGACCGCATGCCTATTTGTCGGCTTTAATATATAAAAAAATCTATCAGGCTTAATCCCATATAAATTTTCTCAAAATTAATTCAGCACTTTTTTATTTACTATGGAGAAGATTATAAACATGTGAAGCTATGAACCTACCTGTACCGTAAATCGGGGTGACTTTGACTTACCCCGACTTTAAAAACCGGCCAAGTGCGAGTCGGACTCGCGCACCGAGGGTTCCGTATCTATAAATATCTATAAACCAGTGTAAGCAGAGCCCTGCTCCAAAGCAAAATGTACGCAGTGTGGGGTCACTTTATATTGGTCACTGATACATACGTACATATTTACGGTTTTCGCAATTATTCCTAGACCTACCTTCATACCAAATTTCAAGATTCTGCGTTCACGGGAAGTACCCTGTAGGTTTTGATTCCCTTGAGAGTTGCGGAAATTTGCGGCATAAACGGCTGTATCTTTTGATTGCGTTGGCTTAGAAGTTTGATTCTTTCACAGCTCCAAGGGGCAGTGGACCTGAGTATCTAACTAATCTAACTATCTAATCTTACTAATATTATAAATGCGAAAGTATGGATGGATGGATGGATGGATGGATGGCTGGATGTTTGTTTGTTACTCAATCACGCCAGAACGGCCCAACGGATCTGGATGAAATTCGGCACACAGATAGAGAAAAGCCTGGAATAGCGCATAGGCTACTTTTTTCCGGAAAATTGCGTAGTTCCCGCAGGATAGCGATAAACGAATTCTTTGTAGACGAAGTCGCTGGCAACAGCTAGTTTGATATAAATTTCCGCTTGATACCTCCACTCGTTCCTGAGAAAAAGGGTCTTGACAGACAGACGGACGGACGGACAGCAAAGTGATCCTATAAGGGTTCCGTTTTTTCCTTTTGAGGTACGGAACCCTAAAAGTAATTATATTGTCGAAATCATTAATTTTTATTCGCGTTTACTGCTTCCAATCGACGTCTTCATCGATCGCCCTTGCGTCTATAGATAAACATTCACCGCATATGGACAAAAAATATCGATTATATAGTAATTTTAAATCGATTAAAGTAGCCCCAAAATTTTCTAAGTCACTCTGGTTAACGGTAATAATCACTTCCCACGTCAATGGCGATATTAAGTATAAGTACTATGTCATTTATTGGTATATTATTAGAAAAACATTTTACGCTGGCATTTTACTTGAAATATAAACTCAATTAATGTAACAGTCCAGACAAAGCCAAATACGTAATTGTTGAAGAGATCGATTAAAAAAATACTTTTTTATTCACGTGATTGAATCCCGTTTTCTTATAATAATTTTACGCTGGGTCACGATTCAATTGGCCCACTGTGCGAATCAAAAAATTCTATTACCAATGATAAATAGTCTGCTATCGATCAGTAGACTCAATGAATATGCAACGTATCGGATAAACTCATCTCGCCCGGTGGGCCTGTCATCGGCCTGATGGGATTACGGACAAAATTTGACAAATCTCTCACCGAGATGAATTGGGCCCACTGTGCATTTGTCAATGCCCATTGTTTCGGGTTTCTTGATGCACTGTGCAACTAGTTGTTCACGAAAGGAAGAGAGATAAATTTAAATGAGTATTAAGTGACGAATGGGTGAATTGATGACCTATGAAGCTTAAAAGTCCCGGGTTCCATTTTCAGTCGGGGCAAAAATTATATATGAAACCTCATCCTTAATTGTACTTCGTTTTTAGGGTTCCGTACCCAAAGGGTAAAAACGAGACCCTATTACTAAGACTTCGCTGTCCGTCCGTCCGTCCGTCCGTCTGTCACCAGGCTGTATCTCAAGCACCGTAATAGCTAGACAGTTGAAATTTTCACAGATTGTGTATATCTGTTGCCGCTATAACAACAAATACTAAAATCAAAATAATAATAATAATTAAGGGGGGCTCCCATACAACAGAGTTTTTCTGGTACGGAACCCTTTGTGCGCGAGTCCGACTCGCACTTGGCCGGTTCTTTGACATAAAAAAAATGGTTTCTAAATATCGGAAACTGAAACATACAAAACTACAACAAGACAAAATCATGTCATTTTTAGGGTTTTGAAATTGTAACTTGCTGTTATTTATTTTTAAAAGTGTTTTTCAATAAAATTACCTTTTAATTATTTAATTATAGGTATGAATTAAGAAAAAGCTTTAATGGTAAAAAAAATTAAGACTTACTTGTAGACACCAGGACAGCAGAAAACGAAAAAAAATCTGGCTACTGTTTTCATCGTAAGCCTAATTATCTATTATTAATAATCACCGATAAACCTGGTCCTTCGAGTAACAATAGTACTTTATCTTCGTATCAAGCCAGCCTAATGCATTTCCGTGAGGAGCCACACAATGGTGAGAAACATAATTGTCCCGCATATCATACGGAGTAGATTAAATTTATCAAGTTGGGCACAAATTGTTTAATGGTGTACATTTTATACAGGACCAGCTTCTCGCGACTTCGTCTGCGTAGAATTATACATGTAAACCTTCCCCTTGAATCACTCTATCTTTTTTTTTTTGTACGATAATGAACAAATCGCAGTCCTCGCGAGAGGTACGGGTGACTGCGATTCCATGAACTAATGGACAAGGATGTTGGTGCTGTAATTAAAATAAACTAATATGACTTAAGGTCGGTGATGTTATGTAATGTTTATATGAGTGACATGAGGATTGTTAATGATTTTGTGAAGATGATTGTAATGCTCGCTTGGTACTAATATTAAAATATAGGTGGGGAATCACTCTATCTATTAAAAAAGACCGCATCAAAATCCGTTGCGTCATTTTAAAGATCTAAGCATACAAAGGGACAGACAGCGGAAAGCGACTTTATTTTAAGCGCCTACTACACTAGCGACTGAGTCTTTCGAAGTCCTACGAGTTTGTAGTGTCTCGCTTCTGCTAAATTCACTTTGACACTTCGTCGAAGAACTTCGGCCGAGAGTGCAATGGGCGCTTTATACTATGTAGTGATGATGATATGTAAACGATTTTTGACCTTAGGGTGGGCTAGACCACAAATTGACAACATTTCATTTCTATAACACCTGAAATTGTATATATGGTTCGAAAGCATTTTGCCTCCTGATCACTGCAATATGTTTATATAATTTTAATATCGCTTATTATAAAAAATAAAAAATAATTAAAAATACGTCCTAATTTTACCAAAACTACCACAGGATAGGTGAAACGCCTTTGCTTTTTTCACGAGAAAAAATAAGCGATCATAATTTTGTATTTTTGACAACTTCAAAGTACAAGGGGGGCAACTCTGAAATTCTGTTTTCGAAGTTCGTAGCATACCTTCTCTCTCACTCTCAAGATAATGACTATTAGTATGAGCGGAACAGCACAAAGCGAACCTCGAAAATCGAATATTGGAGAATAGGGTCTGACATTGACAATTTGAAATTGACGTCATTTTTTTTTCTATAGAGAAAAGACAAAAGGATAAGTGTCTATTCTGCGATAGTATCGGAGTTACGCCCTTTTAGAATAGGCAAAAATTAATAAATTAATTATAACTTAAATACAAACCCTAGCGAAAAAATTAAACTGTCAGCATGTTCATCTTTTCAAACAAAATATAGAGAACCATTAAAATTATAGGCTCAGAAATATGAAATGTTGTAAATTTGGCTCACTTGCAACTACCTACTCGGGCTACCAACCTACACCCACTTGGCTGCAATGTTCGCTTACCATAAGACCTACTTACTAGTTTGTCTACCTTCTTACATGAAGAATGAATAAAAACATTTTAAGCACTCAACAATCCTTGATGCTTTGAGAACCGAAGAATGCGTTAAACACACAGTTACGCGGTACCCTCCGTGGGGATATTTCGTAAGTGTGATTGCGTTAATACACAAACAAAACTAAACGTAACATATTTACCTTGCTTTTTTATAATTTCAAGGCATAAGAGGCAGCGTTAGCGTAGCGTGTTCAAAAATGAGAAATGATGTCTGGTTATGATTAACGTAGCCACTTTATCACATTGTCAATCATTCCTTCGCTCTCCCGTCTAAATAAATTCACATAAATCACTTGAGTGTGCTTGCAATTGCGACCTTCCCGTTTGCCACAACGAAAGGACAAATCGCGTCAATTTGTACTAAACTAGAATGAGTATTGGAACCGTCTTGCTTAACTCACCACGTAAAAGTCAGATAAATAAAGAATTCTAATATTAATAAAAAAATATCTTGGGACAAATTACACCAATTGACCTAGCCCCTAACTAAGCAAAGCCTATGGGTACCAGGACACGGATAAACATACTTATATAATGTATATAAATACATACTTAAATACATACAACATCCATGACTCGGGCACAAACATTCGTATTCAACATACAAATGTCGGCCCCTATCCATAAATATATATAAATATATGTAAATGTCTCTGTGTATATGTTTTTTATTTGAAAATACTCTGTTTTTGAGTTAAAGTTTTGTATTCTATGTATGAAGAGTGGCTTCAACATAGGTATGCATCGTGTTTATGTAATGAACTAAATCAGCATATCGCTTGTGACAGACACCACACTTTTATACGATTACATTATACGAGATGATGTCACTCATCTTAAGATTGTAGTGTTTACACTCTTATGTTTACTGGAGGACGTATTAAGGCGTTAAAAACCCTGAAAATAACTAGCATTATTTTTTCTTTGTCTATCAGGTAGATTATCAAAAAGTATTTGGGACGTATTTTTTGTTCTTTCACATAATCAAGACATTGCGGAGATATATTGAGTTGAAACGCATGACGTTACGTTTTGGTACAATTTTTATTTGGGAGTGACGTCACAGTTGATTTCTGAACTTTGACTCGTTTTATCTTCGTCATTTTCGGTTTGATTGATGAAAGAAAAAATACGTGTCCCATATTTTTTTGCTAATGTAACTGACGGGGTTATTATAATTTCGTTTTCTTTACTCCTTCAGTCATCTCTATTATACGGTTGTACGGAGCCCTTAGCTTCGCACATGGCCTATTTTTTTCCGGCACATAATCATAAATACGCTTAGGTTATAATTTATGCAGTATATTTCATTTATGCAGTTTCGTGAGTCACAGATTCTGGCTGAAAATCAGTTCTGCAGGTCTAACACCTTAGCGTAATGCTGCGCCAGCGACCGTTTCACTTTTTCGAAGACACACTCAACACCTAATCTAATTTTCATGTCTGTGTTTTTGGTTTCTTTTCTATAAAATTGTGTGTATGCTCTTACGTTTGTGTGTCTTACAAAAGGGAATAAATGGCTTCTTTCTTTCTTTCTTAAATTATACCATCTGGTATCTCATAATAATTCTTCATACAATTCCCAATAAAAAAATCCTAAGTGCGTTTCCTGGTTTGGCAAGTCGTAAAAACTCGCGGCTGAAGTAATTAAATAGATCTGAATTGCCCAATTTTCATTTCGTTACAAAGTTTAGTTGAGAAGTTCGAGACTGAAAAACAGAAACTTCGGTAATTGCCTTTTTCGGACGATTTACTTTGATACAAAGGCTTTCTGAGCAAAATATTAAAAAGCTATCCTGGTTTATTAGCTTCTAAAGACTGGGAAAAATGTAACTTTCTACATTTTCTTCTATAGATAGGTTAGGTTAGGTTATCTGGGCGATTGAACAAAGTCTCGAAACTTGGCAAAATACGTTTTCACAGCGATGATACCTAGATCAATTTTATTGTTCACCCTCGAAAATTTCTACATAGAAAATTTCCGCTTGTTCCCCGAACATAACTATTTTACATTAGGTACCGGGACATTCTATGGTAAAATAAAGACTATTTCTAAATTAAAACAAACTATGTTCCCGTTCCCGGCTTAGGGGTGGCCTGAGGGCTAGCCCGCAGCATCTAAACCCAAATTAATCCAAATTAATCATCCTACATTGGTTTTACCAGTGCCGGTTATGTAACTTAATTATATGTATGTATACGGGGAACAAGCTAAAATTTCATTAAAATCGTTTGAGCCTTATCTGGTATTGAAGATTATAGAATATTTTGTTTAAATATTAGTTTTTTTTTATAAAGACCATGATCGATGGGAATTTTGGCAACTCCCATGGGACTTTTGTAAACTACCAGTATAATTCCGAAAATCCCACAGGCAAGATTACGTGAACGAAGCTGCAAGTAAAACCCAGTAATTATATAAACCACTCAATTCAAAATTTTGCAACAATAACTTAGCATTTGCTAACCCAAGCCCACAGCACGGGCACGTGGGTTCTTGCTAATTCGTTACGCTATTGTACATAATTTGTATGAATCATCGCGTATTGGTTTGATTTACCGATGACAGGGCTGAGGTGTTAATCGCATGTTAATCGTTGATGTATTAGAATAGAGATTGACTTGATTTACACAACGTATAAATAACGGTCATCGATGAAATGACGATACAGCCGGACAGACCAGTCAGCTTGGTGGGACATTTGGGTAAAATGCCGGACACCCTACATTAGTTAGGATTCTGTGCCTCAGTATTAATAAGTACGACAAAAAAAGTTTGTAAATAAAAATTAAAATAAAATGTTTTTATTTCAGATTACAAAGATCTATATTATATTATGTTAGTAGCAATGCCTATAAACCTAGTGCATGTAAAATCAAGTTTTTTGATAGGTAACCAGCGAAATGTATGCCTGGGTAAAAACCGGACAAGCCGGACACCGTTTATTTCGGCCGGACACGCAATCAAACAATCCCCAATCCAATTAAGGCTTGTACACGCGCTAAAGTCCTTGAGCGTACGGGCGGGGCTTGGGCGGAGCTTATGCCTCTCGCCCCCGCGACCCGCTCCATTAATACGTGAGCGCGAAACTGTCTTACAGAGTAAAATTATAGACGCGTCATCGCGTCGCGCATCGTTACCAATGCAAGGGTGGACGTGGACGGGTCGTATCGCATGATTATCGTTGTCATAACGTGATATTTATCATTAAGTATATTTTCCTACTCCAGTACTTTTATTTGACAGTTAAAGGGTCACCAACACCAATATAATGGTACACATAATATACTGGAGACAATTTTTTTTAATTTTGTCCGTCCGGACTAAGGCCAGAAACCATTCAGCCGTTTAGGACAAAATACGGTGTTAGCAATTTAGAAAGCAAACAAAATAAAAAAGTGTGTACAACACAATATTTCAATTTTACTGACATAATTTGACACTTGACATGTAAATGTTGATGGCTGTCGTTTTCGGGTAGTTTGGTGGATCTTATCACGAAATTGTAAAAAAATTTGGATCCAAGATGGCGGATGACATTTTGACACTTTTGCCACAAAAATGTTCATGGGTGTCGTTTTCGAGTAATTTGATGGCTCTGAGCACGAATTTTGCATAATTTTTTGGATCCAAGATGGCGGATGACATTTTAACACTTATGACACAAAAATGCTCATGGGTGTCGTTTTCGAGTAATTTGGTGGCTCTGAGCACGAATTTTGCATAATTTTTTGGATCCAAGATGGCGGATGACATTTTGACACTTTTGACAGAAAAATGTTCATGGGTGTCGTTTTCGGGCAATTTGGTGGCTCTGATCGCGAATTTGGCATAATATTTAGGATCCAAGATGGCGGATGTCATTTTGACACTTGACACAAAAATGGTGATTGGGTATCATTTTCGGGTAATGTGGTCGCTCTGAGCCCGAGTTTGGCATTATTTATGTTTTATTTAAAAGAACATATGCCTAGGTCCAACGCTGATCACCTTTCAAATGCTAATGATGTGATGACGATGATGATGATAATTTTAATGAAGTCGTAGAAAAGTTATTGTATGCAACGTTGTATAAATAAGTCAAAAAATGCTCGTGGTGTCTTTCTTTACGATGTTCGCTACGCTAACATCGTAACCCACACCACTCGCCTTTTTTGACCTCTCTTATACAACTGTTGCATAAAATACTATATTGAAACGTGATATCCCTACTTAATATTATACATGCGAAAATAACGCTCTGTCTGTCTATCTGTCTGTTACGCTTTCATGCCTAAACCACTGAACCGATATTAATGAAATTTGGTAAGGTGGTAGTTTTAGTCCCGAGGAAGGACAGGATAGTTTTTATCTCGGAAAATCTCATAGTTCCCGCGAAATAGCAGCGCAGACGGAGTCGCGGGCTACAGCCATTTGTCATAATTGATTAAGTTTAAAAATGATGTCCCCAATATACCATTACCTACTTTTGAAAATATTTATTTTTCTACACATAGCAAAATCGATATTTAAGGGTCCGATCCGAGTGGTATTCAAGCATGAATCCGTTGTCAAAAGTTTGAAAAGTGGCCGCCATTTTGAAAATTTTAGTTTTTCGACCGATTGCGTTCAAAATCGATATCTGATGGCCCGAGTGGTCCCCAAGCATGAATCCGTTGTCAAAAATTGAAAAAGTGGCCGCCATTTTGAAATCTTTAGGTTGTGGACCGATTGTTGTCAAAATAGATATCTGAGGATCCGAGAGGTCCCCAAGCATGAATCCGTTATCAAAAATTGAAAAAGTGTCCGCCATCTTGAAATCTTAAGTTTTTGGGCAGATTGTTTTCAAAATCGATATCTGATGACCCGAGTGGTCCCCAAGCATGAATCTGCTGTCAAAAATTGAAAAAGTGGCCGCCATTTTGAAATCTTTAGTTTGTGGACTGATTGTCTTCAAAATCGATATCTGAGGGTCCGAGTGGTCCCCAAACACGAATCCGTTGTCAAAAATGGAAATAGCGGCCACAATTTTTAAATGTTTAGTTTTTCGACCGAGTGCTTTTAAAATCAATATCTGAGTGGTCTCCAAAGTTGAATTTGTTGTCAGAATATGATAAAATAGGCGTAAACTAGAGAATTTTCAGTCACGAGAGAGTAGAGAACGCCTAATTACACTTGACCGTTTTAGTAGAATCATATTTGCCATACCTACACACAACAGCTTACAAAAATTTCATCGCAATCGAGTCTATAGTAGTACCTACCTAACAGGAATTAGACATTTTAACATTTAAATCCGACTCACGCTTGACGCTTTTTTGACAAAAACTTTCTCAGCATACACACAGCCAGCTCACAATAATCTTCATTTGTATTTCGGACAGACGCTTTCCCCTCTCTCTACTTAGTGTGCGATAGACATATATTGTTAGTAACTTAGATTATGACTTTTGTCGAACGTCCCGAGACGCACACGTTTTTTTATTAATGCACATTTCATAGACAATATTTTTGCAATATGAACTTTTTATATTGTGTGGTATTATTGCCACTCACTATTCAATCACACCACATGCAACAAGCAAGTCTAGCATTTTTCTCCTGTAGTTGACAGAGTCTTGACTCTTGACATTAACTATAATCAGGAACCCCTATTTTTTCACTTGTAACCATTTTACTGCTCCATTTTTTATCAGAAAAAGATTACATTTTATAATCTTCGTCATAAAATAATGAGCAATAACTTTATTTTCTTACTTACTTAATTTTTTTTTTAAATTAGCTCGTTTTTAGCAATATTCCGGACAAGTTCCTACCGCTCCCCATTTTCGTCCATACGGTCAGTGCGGGACGAGGCGCGTTGCATGACGGACCTGTGTAAATTTTTCGCGGCGACCAAATAAAACTCCGTTTTTAAATATTTGTTGAATAATTTTGTAGCATAGAGTGGACAATCTGTTTCGTGATTTGTAAAGAAGTTACCTAATAAACATTTACGTATAGTTTAGTTTTGGTGTGTATGCTAAATATTATTATTCTAAAAAAACGGTCAAGAGTGATAAACGTTCACTTTGCTAGATCTTCAGATGTCCATTTTGAAATCAATCTGCCCAAAAACCAAAAAATTTAAGATGGCGGCCACTCTTTAGGTATATTTTTGACAACGGATTCAGCTTGGGGACCAGTCGGATTCTCAGATATCGATTTTGAAAACAATCGGCCCAAATCTAAAGATTTCAAAATGACGCCCACTTTTTCAATTTTTGACAAGGGATTCATACTTGGGGACCACTCGGGCCATCAGATATCGATTTTGAAAACAATCTGCCCAAAAACAAAAGATTTCAAGATGGCGGCTACTTTTTCAATTTTTGATAACAGATTCATGCTTGGGGACCACTCGGATCCTCAGATATTGATTTTGAAAACAATCGGTCCACAACCTAAAGATTTCAAAATGGCAGCCTTTTTTTCAATTTTCGACAACGGATTCATGCTTGGGGACCACTCGGGCCATCAGATATCGATTTTGAAAACAATCTGCCCAAAAACTAAAGATTTCAAGATGGCGGCCACTTTTTCAATTTTTGATAACGGATTCATGCTTGGAAACCTTTCGGATCCTCAGATATCGATTTTGAAATCAATCGGTCGATAAACTAAAAATTTCAAAATGGCGGCCATTTTTGAATTTTTGACAACGGATTCATGCTTGGGGACCACTCGGATCCTCAGATATCGATTTTGAAAACAATCGGCCCACAAACTAAAGATTTCAAAATGGCGGCCATTTTTTCAATTTTTAACAAGGGATTCATGTTTGCGGACCACTCGGATCCTCAGATATCGATTTTGAAAGCAATCGGCTGAAAAACTAAAATTTTCAAAATGGCGGCCACTTTCTAAACTTTTGACAACGGATTCATGCTTGAAGACCACTCGGACCCTTAGATATCGATTTTGAAGACAAACGGTCAAAAAACAATTATTCTGTACCTACCTTTTACGCAAAAAGAAGAAGAGAGAAAGCAAAGGTTAACTTTCACACTCAGAAACGCCAATTAACATAATTAAAGCACTATTTGTTCCTTTGTATCTTTGGTTACGCAGGGATGATAAATTAAAACTTGAACTTGATCCGTTAACACGGTAAAACAGCGTAGAATATCCACCGTCAGTCAATACAACCGAGAGGACAATTACAGTTAAGTTTCACACTCAGAGACGACAATTAAGTTCTAACTAATCATAATTATTAACTGACGTCTCTGAGAACGGCACTCGTTCAAGTTCTGCAACAATTTATAAATACGTTGCAACTCTAGGCAGCTACGACCCTTAACATGTTTATCGCTATCCCGCGGGAACTATGCAATTTTCCGGGATAAAAAGTAGCCTATGTTTTAATCTAGGGTACCAGCTATCTTCGTTCCAAATTTTATCCAAATCCGTCCAGTAGTTTGAGTGTGAAGAAGGAACAAACATACACACTCACTCATATCCTCACAAACTTTGGCATTTATAATATTAGTAGGATCTACCTACTTTACGAATCACGAAACGGATTGTCCACTCTACGCAACAAAATTATTCCACAAATATTTAAAAACGGAGTTTTGTTTGGTCGCAGCGCAAATTGACACAGGTCCGTCATGCATCGCGCCTCGTCCCGCACTGACCGTATGGACGAAAATGGGGAGCGGTAGGAACTTGGGAGGGAATATTTCAGAAAACGAGGTAATTTTTTAAGAAATTTGACAAAGTAGGAAAATAAAGTTATTGTTCATTACTTTATGAAGCAGATTATAAAATTTCATCTCTTTATGATAAAAAATGGAGCAGTAAAATGGTTACATGTGAAAAAATAGGGGTGACTTTAGATTGCTTTTTCTCTGCTTTCTTTCACTAAAATGGATTTCTACCAAAACTATGTTACTTCTCATATCTTCCAGATTAGGATATATTTTTTCCGACGTATAAATTGTTACGTTATAATGTATAAAATGGTTACAACACAACTCATTTTCACGAAAATTTCAAAGGTCGAGCCTTAAAGTGCAATCCTCTAGGATTGCAGATGGCTGCGTTGCCAGCCTTTACAGGACTAACAGCCTTATTCATAAAAAGTTAGAGGCTCGCTATAAGCTCGCTATAGGACCGATGCAAAAAAACATGATTCCTAAACGTCAATTAGCGCTAATCAGTCCATCAAGGGTCTGTTAAGTCTTCCGAAAGTTAGAGGACCGTAGACCCTACTTTATCTCTCTGCTAACTCACAAACTAAACTGTGGTAGTCGTGGTGGGAGGGCTTGCATGCAAAATGTGTATATTTCGCACAAGCTTGGTTATCTTGCACGTAAGTAGCGGAGTAGCAAGGTAAATATTTTGTGTTCATTGAAATGGACCTCCGCAAAGTAACGCCTGATTCAATAAAATACACTCTTCTGTTGAAGCTAGTACCTAGTGCTAGTACCTTATTGGCTTGGAAAGTAAGACAGACATAAAAATATTGGTACATGGCGACGTAATCTATTATCCTTATTATGCTGACAGTGTATTTACAATCTTCAGATGATCCACGTTACTTATACAATTCATAAAAAAATACGATTTTGTTGCAAACTACCAAATTGTCGTTCTTCCAAGATCAAACAATTTTTCCTAAACACGTGTTACTAGAAAGCAAGCTAATTAACGACATATGTGATCCGAAATAACCGCGTCCACTAAATCTAATCTGCCCACTAAACATTTCATCTTTCGAATAGAATTTTAAACAGAACATAAAGTGAGAGGGCTAGTTGTGGTGTGGGGGGTCGTAAAAACGTCTCAAGTCCATGGTTTATTGGCCGTACCTCCTGTGCTGAGAGCATGAATGTGTATGAGAGACCGGTAAGGCTGTGTCTATTGATACTTATCAAGATAAAGTCAAGGTCAACGTCCTATCATTTAAGTACAGTCGCCATCAGATATATCGTAGCGGGCGAGGTCCTCAAATATTTCGGAGCAGCATTTAATTTCAATAAATTCGCTACACTAGATAAAGTTAATTTAAAGTTAGTTTAGAACACGAAATTCATCATAAAGACATGTCAAAAAAGCCTTTGGATAATCATTATCCTTAGACTAATTTGATCTTGTGACTCGGTAGTAATATGCCTATATTGAAATGTTCACAACTGTCTAGGGATAAAAAATATGCCTTGACATTTTTGATGAATGTATAAGAGCAGCGACTTCTCAATAACTTCGGAATGTTCAAAGGGGTAAAGATACCAGGAAGCAGAGATCGTCAAAGATTATCGACGCAGTTAGGCTGATCATAAAGATCTGAACATTTGTGGAAAATACTTATACCTTAAGTTTGTAACAAACAGTCGTTACAAAACTTATGGAGTATTTTACATTTTTAATAAATTTACATTTTTAATAATTTTACATTTTTAATAATTTTACATTTTTAATAATTTTACATTTTTAATAATTTTACGTTTTTAATAGTTTTTCATCTCTAATAATATTCATGTGAAATAGAATATATTTACCTGTAATTTTTATTAAGTATATATTTTTTTTTTTATATTTTAGCATTTTTGTAATAAAATAATTCTCTTATTTATAATGTATTGCGTGGGATTCCTTAAAGCAATAAATGACTGATTACTGATTACTGATTACTAAAATCATCAATCAGACATTTATTATTAATATTTTTATTATTGGATATTTAGTTTGAATTTTTGCATACCACTGTTATGGTGAACTGTAATTGGTCATAGATTTTAATGTAACACTGTTATATACTTATGGTTCTAGCAAATAAATACTTTTACTTTTACTTTTACTTTTATCTAATCAGCCCACATCCACCCACTGCTGAGTAAAGGCCTCTTCATTTTCACGCCACTTTGCCCGGTCCTGTGCCAGTCTTATCCACAGTTTTCCAGCTTAATGCCAGATATTATGTATGTATATCTCTTTATTGTACCATCAGCCAAATATGTGGTCTACCCACCCTAAGGTTAAAATTCCTTTGCACGTCACAACATATAACGTCGATAAGACAGGCTGTCAACTTGAAAGTTCGACTTTAGCGACATTTTCATTTGATAGAAATATGGATGAAAAGTGGTAGACCACTTATTTGCGCGACCGTACATAAAACATTGCCGTGGTGAAGCAGTGGTAGCCTAGTGGTTTGATCTGTGGCCTCTCAAGCAGAGGGTCGTGGGTTCGAATCCCGGGCTCGCACCTCTGAGTTTTTCGAAATTTATGTGCGGTATCTCATTTGAAATTTACCATGAGCTTTTCGGTGAAGGAAAAACATCGTGAGGAAACCTGCACACAACTGCGAAGCAATTCAAAGGTGTGTGTGAAGTTCCCAATCCGCACTAGGCCCGCGTGGGAACTATAGCCCAAGCCCTCTCTTTCTGAGAGGAGGCCAGTGCCCAGCAGTGGGACGTATATAGGCTGGAGATGATGATGATGACATAAAACATTCATTTACGAGTAAAGAGTGGAGTATGTACGTATGCTTAAAAATACCGGAATAATTGAGAGACCAGCCCGACTAGCATGACAGCGCGCAAGACTCGCTAGACTACCCATTTCTTTCTAGATCGAACAGTAAGAAAATAATCGGCAATCTATCTCGCGCGCGACGCGGCTCTTGTGCGCTCTCGTGCTAGACATGCTTGTATACGTAGAGATAGCTGTCTCAATCTAGCGTACTAACCGCTCCCCGCTCCGCCCAGCCCAAGACGTCACTTGCCAACTCGCCCGTCCACTCGCCCGTCGACTGTCCACCAGTGCTTGTTTACGTCTGAATTATGCTTTTATGACGCGTTTAACGCATGCGTCATTGACATTGAATTCTGAATAGCACTTCGCACGTTCTCACTGTCCTGTATACCGTGACGATACCCTTTAAAGCGACTAGTGCCTTCAAATGCTGTAAATTAGGTACTTTCTAATGCATTCTCCACTTAAACGGCTGAAGAAAAAAATTGAAAAATATTATGTATTATCAACTCTCATACGGTATCAGCGAAAGTTCGGTATCATTACATAGTATAAAACAAAGTCGCTTTCTCTGTCCCTATGTCCCCATGTCCTTATGTCCTTATGTATGCTTAAATCTTTAAAACTACGCAACGGATTTTGATGCGGTTTTTTTAATAGATAGAGTGAATCAAGAGGAAAGTTTATATGTATAATACATGCATAATATACCGTGCGAAGCCGGGGCGGGTCGCTAGTTTAAAATAAAGTTCAACGAATGGTGTTTTTTGGCTTGCATTCCCTACTGCTCCTAAACGGTAACGAGTTATGAAAATATTTAAATGTTAAAAAATAAAGAATCCGATGTACTTTAAACACAACATAGCATTTGTAAATCAATAGACTTGGGTACTCAACGCGAATAACGACAAAAACAGCGAAAATTTGCAAAAGTGTGTGATTTTCTTTACTTCTCACACGTAAAGAAAAAGACAAAGACAACAATTTGAATGTGGATTTGAAAGTCTGGGAACAAAGTAAAAATAGAATGTATACAGTCAACTGGGGTGACTTTGATTTACGGGGCGACTTTAAAAAGTAGTTTTGATGACGAAACCATTATTTTTTATTTGCGTTTACTGCTTCCAATTAATGTCTTTGTCAATCGCCTTTGCGTCTACATGCCAAACGTTCCCCGGATATGGATAATATCAATTTTATAGCAATTTTAAAACGATCAAAGTAGCCCCAAAATTACCAAAGTCACCCCAGTTGATGGTAGCGGCTTTTCCTTCTGCGCAGATGGTAAAAGCCCATCGAGGGAATGGGCGAAAATCTTAGGAATCATGTTATAGGTGACGCGGCTTGCAACCCATCACTATGTTGATTCTCCTTTCCAGTAAGTCTACAATCATGCTAAGCGTGGTCTTTAGGTCTTGTTACCATAGGCTCGGCCTACCCCGGACAGTTATAGACGTGATTTGTGTGTGTGCGTTTCAAGAGCCACCTAAGTGCTTAACCACTTGCCTCCACTGGACTGGATTCTTCTTCAACCATAATCCACCCAATGTTGTCGCTATCCCATTATTTCCTTCCCCGGAACTTAAAATATCTCTGTACTATTTCATTAGAATCGTTTCAGTGGTTTAAAAAAAAACAAAATGTCTTTATTGCGGTTATGGGTAATAAGGTTGTTGGTTGTTGTTGTACATAGATAGGCGCCATATCCTGCCTGCTAGAGGCGTACAATATTCCTGCACACTAGTTCCAACATAAAAGATTAATTAAAATTGAATTGGCATTACATGGCATGGCAATAATTCCATTGGGATGCATGATAAAGTATGTCAAATTATAAATAAATAAAAATAAAAAAATAAATGTTATTTTAGGCAAGCATAACGGACAGACGGACACATTTTCACACATTATTTTTTTATTTGTAATATTAGCACGAATTCGGTGTCTCACGGTAGTTTTATTATTAAATACTACGCATATTTTCCAATCTGAAAACACCTTGTCTTCTGAAGCTACGTGTCGCGACCCCATCAAACCCCTTCCGACCCTTTCATACAATATGAGGCAAAATACTTCATACATACACTCCGGACGTGTATCCGACCTAATTCAAACATACACAACATCTGGCAATTCGTAAAAGCCCAAACAAACTCCTGTGTAAGTTTGCTCCACTTGGTACTGAGAATAGCGAACGGTTTTCCTTAATGGAAACAAGTGAAGACGAAAGAAAATTACAGTGTGTTTAAAGTGGGAATAGAAATTATATTATAAAAGAAAGTCGTGTTAGTTACAGTATTTATAACTCGAGAACGGCTAAACCGATTTGGATGAAAATTGGTGGGGAGGTAGCTGAAAGCCAGGAATAGGTAATAGGATACTTTTTTTTTATTTTGTTTTTTTTTTCATTATTGTCCTTCTAACAAAGTGACCCGTACCGTAGTAGAGACCAGAAATTTGGGACGGTGGCAGTTTGTACGTACACAGGGCTGGATTAAGGTGGTTTTGAGACAGTCGCGTGGTTGGTGGTGGGAGAAAAAAAAACTCACGGGGTAGAAAATAAGAGATCGGTACATTTCCTTTAAAGTGCTATCACTAGAACTCTTCGTCGAGAAATCGAGAAATATAGCTAATGACTTTTTTATATAATTTGGATACATTTATACTCGGAAATTGCTTAGTTAAATTGAAGATTAATTAAGTCCACGCGGACGAAGTCGCGGGTAAAAGCTAGTGTATCTATAAAAAATACTCGAAATATACTCGTAATGTAAAAGTATGTTGACGAGTCGGATACATTTATCGTTTTCTTTTTCTGAAAACTCAAATACACGTATGTAGATCACGACAAAATATTCAATGTTTCCTGATTTTATTTTTGATCTAAAAATATAATACTGGAGTATCTAGAAAACATAAAAACGAGTACCAAACGGAACATATCTATAGGTACCACTCGTATAACCACACTTCTCGCAGGAATACGGGCTCTTGGCTGTATTCAATGCCGCGACCGCGTATCGGCGTTGACGATTTACGAGCGTAGGGGGCCCACACTACGCTACAAAGGAGACTTTCCGTGTCGTTGACTTGCTATTTAGGGTAGTCACCCTAGGCACACGGCGGCCACGACGTACAAAATCCGCGTTCTGAAATGAACACAGGCACGACGTCGTCTGTACACACGTCAATGTGTGCGTAAGATACACAGGGCTGTCTATCGCAAAAACCTAGTACTATAAGTACTACCAATGACATAAATATACTAAAGATATGGCTTAGATGTGTGCAAATAAATGTACTTAATCGTTATCTATTTATTTAAACTTACTTAAAATGTGTCTGTCTGTGTATTTAAGCATTATTCTTTTCAATTACAACACACACAACAAACTTAAGCGAATGATTCTGTAGTTATTTCATGTATTAATCGCGATAATTTCAGAAAGCATTAATTTTCTAATGTTTTATAAAATGAAGTAGGTAGGATAGGTTCCCGAACTTGTGACGTGCGGCCGACATACATCGCGTTCTGTACGTTAGTACTATTATATATTCTGTGCCCTAGGGACAACGTAAGTAAGAGTAAGCATGTGTTAGTATACTCATACGTATAACTATAGACCGACCGCTTAACTGAGTCCTTTTGCTCCTCCAGAGAATTTTGCTCCACGACTCAACAAAAAAACACTTCAAAAATCGAACGCGATTCATTCGTATTTCACAACTAGCTTTTGCCTGCGACTTCGTCCGCGTAGACTTCATTTATTGACAAAAGTCACCTATTGCTATGCATATTTGAACAGACACTTAACACCCCTATTCTGACATTTAATTGTTTTTTTTATAATAAGCGATATTAAATCCCGTGGGAATTTTGAAAATCCCTTCTTAGTGCACCTCTATGATACTGAAGCAATATTTATATACGTTGCGACTCGAGGCAGTTGCGATTTACGACATGTTCATCGCTATCCCGCGGGAACTATGCAATTTTCCGGGATAAAAATTAGCCTATAACCTGGCCGGTGATTTTCTCAACAGATTAGTAAAGTTTTCAACAAAATCCGTTCCGCCGTTTTCACATGATGCGCGCACAAATACACAGACAAACAGATAAAACAGGCAAACATACAAAAATTCTTAAAAATGTTGAAACGATTTTAAGTATCCCCAGCCTATTTTTTTTTAAATATCTTCCATGTACAGACTTTCGACTCTCTTCAGCTTTATTATATAAATATAATATGTAAATATAGATATGTATAGATAATCTCTTAGAGGATCTGATATCCTGGTACTTAAACTCTCCCTCCGTCTTACGCCTGACGCGATTTTAACATTTTTTACCCATCCCAAAAAGTGCTTAACGCCGCTAAAGCTTGCACTTCAAAAATCTAGGCAATAATTATAATCAAGAGATCTAGATATCAAAACATATAAACAAATAGTTTATCACTACATCTAATCAGATATTTGTTAACACAGCGTTATATCATCTCGTTATCATATATCTAAAAACATTTCAATGACACATATAAATACTCGCAACCTGCGGTGACTCATTCATTCATTGAAAACGTCTAAGAATTCTCCTCTAGATTGCAACCGATACTTGAATCATGCTGTTTAACGATCATTGGATAATAGATGAGCCAATACCTACTTCTAGTTCCGCTGATATCATTTTTCCTTCGTATGTTACACAGGTTCCTTTTTCTGTTTTGTTTCTGGTTTTGGAGCTAATACCAGCACCTTCTCTTCTCGCGCAGATCGTAAAAGCCCATCGAAGGGTTCACTAATGTTTGAACTAAAGATAATTGACAGATGGTCATTTGACAAACAACGTTTCACCAAATGATCAATTGGCAAACGAGACATTTGACAAAAATGTCATCTTACAAAAACTTTATGAGGATTTTTCTTTATGCGCATTTTTCGGACTGTCATAAAAAATAACCTTTTTTTTTAACGTAGTGAAAACTCCTTACGAGTACCCCAGGGCCCGGGGGGGGGGGGGATAAAAAAAAAACCTAACCTAACGTTACCGAGTCGCTCCCGCAGCGGATGGGTCTTGCTATAGTAACTCAGTTGTTAAATGTTCATTTTTGTCCAATAATTATTTATAAAATGTAAATTTAAGTGTTGATCATTTGGAAAAGTGAGTCATTTGTAAAATGACTAGAAGTAAATGATCAATTGGCGAAATCAAATCAAATCAAATCAAAATCAAAACATTTTATTCGCAGTAATGTGGTTACAGGGACCTTTTTACGAAACCTTTTTTTTGCAAAACGTTGTTGTGGCAGGACACCGTCTACCTACCCTATAAGGGATAAAGACGTAATTTACGTGTGTAGGTATGTTAAAAAAAATGCTGCAAAAAAACTTTTTATTTTACTTGTTAGTGAAATTTTGTTCGTTTCAAATCTTGTTAGGTAGTCGGATGAACTAGAAATTTGGTGTAAGGGTGCGACCAAACCGCCGCGTATACGCAGTGACGTGTCGTATGCGTCACGTTTTCTCACCGTTTCTTCATACATTTTGTTGCGATTCCGTAACGTCACCGTTTTTTAAGCGGCGGTGTGGTCGCACCCTAAGTACGTACCTTAGTACGATAGATGTCAATGTAAGTATAGTGAATAAAAAAGTTACGATGTGACTGTGTACCAACACCATGAAAATGAATCATGTTGCTAACGATTGATTGCTATCGTGTTTTTTTTAGCACTGAAAATTTTCACATTACAGCCAAACTATAGTACGCGCAGAACCAAGTCGCGATTTAGGCCGTTAATCGTCGGAATCATGCTATCTCTTTCGCACCTGCACTGCCTTATGGAGCGGGCGGTGCAACAATATAAAAAAAAAACAATGAATTTTTGGTGTCAGTAAAATAAATCTTAAGGCGCTGTCAACAGCAAATGACCTTGAGCAGCGCCACTCTTCACACATACGGTTCGCGTGCCTGTGAGTGAAAGAGAAGAAACTATTCCGGCAGCTTGGCGCGCGTCTAAAATCTTGCAAATAAGACACAAATAAGAAGAAATAAAAAAAAGTATGGATTATTTGTGAAATATGACTCGTTAGACGTGTAGGTATGAATATGTTGATTTCATGTTTTTAATTGCAGACCCATACGTCGAAAAAATAAAGACATAGAACCGTTTAATGATGATTTTAAGACCAATCTTTGCAATTATTTTCTATCGAGCCGATTTCGTTCAATTATGTAGGTATCGAGTCCGTCTAGCGTGTTTGAAATATGATGAAAAAAATTTTTTTTTGTGTGTAGTTTTTCTTAAAAAAGTCCTTTAATAACATCAATTTCAACAAAATTAGGTGTTGTCAGCTCTTAATTAACATTACTAAGGTTCAATATGGGCAGTAAGTTTAGCGTAAACGCCCTATACAAATATGTGTACAAATAATAACATCAAACGACAGGTTGCTGATAAGGCAGGCTCTAAATATTTTACTAATTCTCAAAGTCATTCCAACTTTAAGAAACCAGAACAGGGAAATGACGGATATGGTAATAAATTATAATGTTTGCCTAAATATGACATTTAACAATGTTAATTTAATAAGAACCGACTTTGAAGAAACATAGATTAAACCGTTGCTTCTCTTCTCGCGCAGATGGTAAAAGCCCATCGAGGGATGGGAGAAAATCGTAGGAATCATGTTATAGGCGATGCGGCTGGCAACCCATCACTATTTTGATTCCTCTTTCAATACGCAACAATCATGCTAAACGTAGTCTTTAGGTCTTGTTATCTTAGGCTCTGTCTACCCTGTAAGAGATAAAGACTTGATTTATGTATTTGTGTATGTAGAACTATATACTAGCCCCATCTATCAGGGGACAATCCTGATGACAAAAAAACTACCGTCAAAAGTTGTTCAGTTCGATTCCTAGTCGGTTCTAACGGTGGCAAACAAACAGTAGGCTTATTGTCTAACTCACTCGCAATCGCCATCGTGTTCATTTTGACAGTTCATGTATGGGCTGACAAATGGCTTCAGAATCGGCTAGCTGTCACATTCATACAAGAACTGTCAAAATGAACACGATGGCGATTGCGAGCGAGTTAGACAATAAGCATACAGGTGTTTCACTCATATTTATTTAAAGTATTACTACCGGGACTTAACCGCGTACAAATTGTTTATTTATAAATAAAATAAATAAAATAAAATAAAATATCTTTATTATCAGACAACTTTGAGGTCCATAGTATGTTAGTAAACAAATTGAAAAATCTTAACCTATGTTAGTATTAATATTGAGAAAAAAATTTGAATAACAATACAACATTTAGTCTGACAGCAGATTCACCGAGCTGCAATCTTACTCGGGGCATGCAGCTCGTTGAACCTGCCCATCAGCGCACTATCCTGCCTGCCTGCTACGACCTGCAGGAGGTTATTGGGGCTTCCCGTCACTCGTTTTACTACAGACGCAACTTTATTACGCATAAGCGCAAAAAAATCATCCGTGTGTGCGTCAGCGAACATGCCAGAGGCACTGCAATGTCGAGGAAGCCCCACCAACGCCCGGAACAGGTTATTGTACAGGATTCGCAGAGCACTGTAGGCTTTTTGGGTGTAACTAGACCATAGACTGCTAGTGTAAAATGTTTGGCAAAATGCCTTGAAAAGCGTAATCTTAATATCAAGTGTACAACCAGCAAATCTACGAACCAGCATGTTTCCCCTTACCGACAGAGCCCTGCTTTCTCTTTCTATATCAGAGACATCGTTTAGCTTCTCATTTACAATGTGCCCAAGGTATCTAAATTCCGAGACTATCTGCAATGGAGAACCATTGAGGTAAACAGGTGGGACAAATGCTGGAGGTTTGTTTTTACCTGTAAATACCAAGAGCTCACTTTTCTTGGAGTTGTATCTTAACCCATGCTCCTCAGCATATGCCTCACAGATGCGCACCAATTTCCGCAAACCGCCAATCGTAGGCCCCAGCAGCACCATGTCATCTGCGTAACTTATGTTGTTAAAGCAAACACCATCAACATGACATCCGACATAAGTGCTGCTGAGCTCCACAATCAACTGATTCATATAAATATTAAAGAGCCTCGGAGAGGTTAGACCCCCCTGCCTCACCCCACATCGAAGTCTATACGGGTCAGATAAAGAGTTGGCCCATTTGACATTGTTTGTCTGATGCTGGTACCAGTATGATAACAGACCCACTAATTCGGCAGGTATACCCGCCCTCTCGAGCTTCTCCCATAAGACATCATAGGATACGAGGTCAAAAGCCTTACTAAGGTCCAGGAAACAAGCGTACACAGGGGTTTTACGGTTTAGGTAGTATTTGACAGTGTGCTTCAAAGCCAATATTGCACTTTCAGTGGACAGCCCCGGCCTAAATCCAAACTGAGCATCATGTAGCTTTGTATACACACTGAGGTGCCGGTCAAGCACACTGTCAAACACTTTAGCTATCACCGTAGCGAGAGAGATGGGCCTATAATTTCCCTTGTCCGCTATATCACCCGTCCTATTCTTTATAATTGGCACTACAAGCGTTTGCATTAAATCCTGGGGGAGGTATAAATGGCCTAAACATAGATTAAACAGCAAGGTAAGTACCCTTGCAAGATTTGGACCCGCATGCTGCAAGTGTTCGATGCTGAGCCCGTCGCAGCCAGGCGACTTCCCTCTCTTCATGTTCTTAATTGCATCATTTACTTCTTTGCAAGAGAAGAGGAGACGCTCACCCGACTGCGACGGCCCCTCATCTCGCACCCGCTGCATCGGTTCAAGAGGCGATACAACTCTAAAATGTTCTTTAAATAAATTTGCAATTTCCGTGGGCTCAGTTATTCCATCTACACTATTCGATAAACTTATGTTCCTATTCATCCTCTTGGTACCTTTCCAAAATTTTGCAAACTGTTTGTCAGCATGGAGCGAGGCCAGCTTATCCATTTCAAATTGTTCTTGGTGCTTAGCACACCACTTTAGTTTTGCCTTGAATATTTTGCGCTTATCTCTCATATTATTAAACAAGGGCCCACTGTCCGGCTGTCCACATGAGTTCCAGGTCTGAAAAGCACGCCTAGCCTGCGCATGCGCCTCCTTGACGTGCTTATTCCAGCCCCTTACCACTCTTGCTTTGTTCTTACGCGGCAACGTATTTCTACTATAAATGGCCCCCTCTCGTAATGTACAAACAATTTTCGCATATAAGTCCTCAATCATGTTTTTGTGCGTCAGATCACTACAACACTTATCAGTACATAAAGTAAAGTCAGGTAACAAATCAACCGATTTAAATATATTATTACAATACTCAGTATATACATCTATTTCCTGTGTCTTTCTCTCTCCCCATACAACATTGTTACAGACTGGCACATTACTTGTTGTTTTTACCCTTATACCATGAATATTACAATTTATCAGCATTGGAAAATGATCAGACCAGTAAGAATCATAAACAACCCTGACATCCACTATGGTTTGCACAGCTGAACGCGTGGCTAAACAATGATCTAGCCATCGTTTGCACCCATGAGCTTCACTAATGAAAGTGTACGTATTCGATTGGATGCCAAGGCTATTCATGTCCACACATATTAATTCACGCTCAGAACAAAACGTCAACAGTTCGTTACAAAAAGATTCACCTGGGTGCGCGTTAAAATCTCCCAGTACAAATACCGTCTCACTATTACAATTATCTATCAATGCATACATTTCGCCAAGACATTCAGTAAATATAGGTAAATTGTCCGCGCACTCCGTAGGCATATATACGTTAATAACCACAAATTCTCTATTATCCATTGAAACCCGTATGGCACAAAACCGGTTGTTTACACTTTGCACTATCGACACAGATTGAAAAACGCTTTTTCTCCACAATATAGCTACTCCGCCGTACGGTCTGCCTCGTATCACTCCAGCTGATGTATCCATTGCCGACTTTCCTGTATAACCGAAGTCTGTATTTATATCACCAAGGCAGGCTAACTCGTTAGGAAGGAGCCATGTCTCTTGTAGATTTATAATGTCGGCTTGTACACATAACGATCGTATGCAGTTCATTGACCTTTTAACATTCTTGCAATTAAAGGTAGCTAAACTAATTGTTTTCTTAATGTTAGAACTGATATCCATTTATTAAATTTTACGTAGGTATCCGCTGCTCTGAACCGTTATGTGACTTATGTTTGTCGTAAACAAAACGTCTAAATGTAATACCTTTCGGCCAAAAGGTATCATTCAACACTAAGCCAATGTTTTTTCTTGATATGTACATCTTATAAGAATTATAGGATTTTGCTGTCTGTCTGTTAATCTTAAATAAAGTTACGTCTTCATGTATCCTAGTGGTGATGTACTCCAAAATATCACTCTCTTTTGTATCTTTCGACACATTCGATATAAAAATCGGTAACTTAACAGATGCAGCTTTAAATTTGGCATTCGGTTCATTCTCGGCTTTGCCCATTCGTCCAGTAAAAGTATTTTTACGCTTATTCTTTACCACTAAGTTCCACGGCAATTCGCCATAATCTCGGTCATCCCGCTCGGCCACAAAATCCGTCACAACATTCGACTGCTCGCCGCCTCTACTTTCTGTTTCTCGATACAAAGTCGAATGCACATTTGGTGACTTGCACTGTGTACTGGCCGGTGACACACATGCTCCAATCTCCGGATCGGCATCGTTTGTGCGCGCCTCCCTGCTGCTGCGAGTAAGAGAGACAGTCATACAGGCGCCAGCACCATCTTTACTCGCCTGTGCTATCATCCTCGCTCCCGTCAGTGCGCTCACAGCTGATTTTTGCTCGCTTTCCGTTATCTTTTGATTCGCTAAAATATGCCGCCTACCGTCGAATTTCGGAGAATTATGTTTTAAAACACTTGCTTGTTTTATATTTATAGGAGACGCTGTTTTATTTAAATTCTCCAAACTCACTGTATTTATCGCTATGGGACCACTGTCGTAATTATCCGATATCATTACGCCGGCCCCCCTCGTTTTGTTGACAAAATCATACGGATTGTGAACTACGGAGCACAACTTAAGATTTTCAATCTCTGTCTTAAGATCAACAAACTGTGCCTGTGTTATATAATCGCCTTTTATCATCCGTACTTCATTTTGAAGAATAACAATGTCCTTTAACAACTTAGTCGCATCTATGTGGTCAAAAGTTATTGGGGGCAGCTTCTGCAAATCCCGTGCAACAAAAGTTGGTACGATATCAGGATCTGTGACTTTCAACAAAGCAATAATATCGTCAATATCCCGCACATTTTTTCCTTTATTTTTCCTGTTCTTCTTCCTTGCTTCCGGAATTGAGTCGAAAAGCAAGGTTTTGGCCAACTTAATATCATCACTGGTAAAACTGTCACAACATATACGTGAAAGGGAGTCCTCGCTCATTACGTCGGCCTTGTTCTGTATAAATGCCAATAATTCGTTTATCACTAAGTTACAGTTCACACACTTAATAATATCCGGGGCCATTTCCGATACGATTAATACGCACCGCTCGCTAATAAGTACGTTTGCACACATACGCGCGCTAACGACGACTTATTTAATTACCTCTCGACGTTTCAGCCACGTTGCAGTGGCCGTGGTCACTGGACTGCTATGTAGGGTATCACTTTCGTTTAGCTGCGCGAGTTTTTCGAACTACCCGCACTTGATCATTATTTTGAAACGGCATCATATCAGACCGACACAACGCTCACTATGTCCGACGACATATATTCGGAGACACATCTCGACACCTACATTTGCGTATTTGTACGCGGTTAAATCCCGGTAATAATACTTTAAATAAATATAAACAGTTGTTTCGCCTGATGGTAAGCGAGGACCACCACAAAAGGATTTTCAGATGGCTTGCCAGCCAAGAGAGCTCACTAAAAAAAATGTTGTTTTTTATTAATCATCGTCTATCGTAGAAAAAAGCGTACACCTGAATAATTGAGCTTCAAGGAGTCGGTTTAAAATCAGTTTTGCGTTACAATCGTAAACCGAAAGAAAAACGTACCGTATCAAAAATAGTTCCTTCTGAATCATAGTTCCACTATCGTTGCCGTTAACACACAATACGTAAGTGACTAGTTTCTGATAAAAAAAACTGATAATCACTCCAGTACAGCTTGCCTGCGCGAGCGCACAACTTCACGTATTTTAAGTAGCGATAAAACAGTGAAAATGTTTTCAAACGGAATTCAGTGACCACGCTAAACTTGTACCTCTTAATTCAAAATTTTAGTGACGAAGAGTCGGTTAATTGGTGCGTTTAGAAACAAAATACGATCGCAGTTTGGAAATGTTTCAAAAAACAAAAGACTGTTTGGTTAAAGATTAATGGCAATTATGTTGTGATTTGATTCAGTGTGGTCTTTGTGTTAAAGTTACTTCCTACACGATTATAAGTTTAGAAATCCGACACAAATACGTTTTTCGCGGTCCCCAAACGAGTTTCTTACATAACACGGAAAGCCTAAAGAAAACCATCAATTTTACCCATAAAAAATTATGAAGTGAAAGTAAATCTGTATCGTGACTATAAAACTCATAACTCTTTTATTACCGAACCGGTAAATTGTGTAACATGGAAAAACGCTCGTTAAAAATGTGTTAATTTGTTTTGAAAAAGGTGTTAATACGTCCATGATCTATTTGTGCCGATCTTTCGTGAAAGTGTTCAGTGCTAAGTGGGCGAGCCATGAGTGTTCCTAATTTGAGCATTATGCAAATAACAGGTAATATCTTGCGCTATCGTTCATTAATTTGACATTACTAATCCTTACTATTGTAACTAATATTATAAATGCGAAAATATCAATGGATGGATGGATATTTGTTTGTTACTCAATCACGGCAGAACAGCCCAACGGATCTGGATGAAATTCGGCACATAGATAGAGAAAAGTCTGGAATAGCACATAGGCTACTTTTTATCCTGGAAAATTGCGTAGTTCCCGCGGGATAGCGATAAACGAATTATTTGCAGACGAAGTCGCAGGCAACAGCTAGTGATATTATAAATGCGAAAGTAATTCTGTCTGTCTGTCTGTTACCTTTCCACGCTTCGGCTGGACCAATTTAGTTGAGATTTGGTATATAGTATATTATTATAGTTTTTATCTCGGAAAATTGCATATTTCCCACGGGATAGCAATTCTGCGCAGACGGGCTATAGCTGGTATCTTTATAAGTCACAAATATAACGCTACAATTATAACTGTCTCTAAATAGGTAGGTACAGTGTGAATGGGCAGCTGACTTCCAAAACGGACGAGATTCCCATGATAATAATTTATTTATTACTTGCTCTTGCTCGCGACTTCGTTGGCTCTTCGTCCACTGATTTCTAATATTAAGTCTTCTGTCCTACTCCGTCGTTTTGTTCCGTGGAATTGACAAAAATCTCTTAGAGCACCTATACGGGATCCTCTAGAAACATGTCTAGGTACTAAATATTATTTAAGCCTTGATTTCCTATTCGTTCTTTTATCCCTTGGGAAATTTGAATAATCTATTCATTCATTCCTCATGGCATATGGCTGCTAAATACCAAGAATCTAATTAGTAAGTCAGTTACATAGAATAATCCACTTTATTTCCTATCCCGCGGGAATTCCGAAAAATCCTGTTTTTTTTTTTTTTGTAAATATGATTCTCTAATTACATGTCAAATTTCACAACTCTAATAATTATAGTTAGGTTCGGTGATGGTGCCCTTTTGGAGCGAACATATAAATGTCATGTTTTCCTTTTCTCGTGGGAATATAAAAAAAAACTCTTCTAAGTGAACCTCTACGATAATACTCAAGGAATGTGTCTGCTAAATTTCAAGCCTCCAATTTAAGTGGTTTAGGCTATGCGTTGTTTGTCAGTCTACTCAGTCAGTCAGTCAGTCACTTTACTATTTTATAGGTAAATATAATATTTATTTATTATGCCCCTTTACTTTATTACTTTAAGTAGCATTATAATACGTATTGTGAAATAGGTATTATGCGTTATCTTCCAACTCCATATTATCATAACGATGTCCGTTCTACAAATTATCTTTTTAGAGTAGACCAGTTACATCATCGCGTGCATGTAACTAGTACTACATACATACATACCGTCACGCCTCTTTCCCATAGGGGTAGGCAGAGACTACTTTGTTCCACTTGCTACGATCCTGACATACCTCTTTCGCTTCATCCACATTCATCAATCTCTTCATACATGCTCCTCGGTTTCGGATACCAATGATCTTTTTTCAAAACGTCTCCTATTTGTACTCTCATAGTAAATTTCCATTGATGATTTTACTGTAAAATATCTGACATATACATATGTAATAGTGACAGAGAGGTGTGAGAACTGTTATATGACTCGCTTTTCACACATTTTGGTTTATCTGTTGAGTAAACTGAATAACAATAGAACTATTATGTAGTCAGTGATAATCTTAAAACATATGGATAAAACTTGTATCATTTGCATTTAGTATTGTTAAGAAAGGATACAGTAAAAGCTTTTGTAAGTTATGAGACAAAATTTTACAACTTATAATTCTGTTTCAATAATTTATTTAAATTTATGGACCACGCCATAAACTAGTCGAAATGCGAACCATTTGGACTATGTCTGTGTGTCTATATGTATGTTTATTCCATCGAGCTTATACAGTGTATACTCAAAATTGAATATCAAGACTAGTGATTATAGTTTATGTATTATTCCACGTACCGTGGGAATTTCCGAAAATACCTCCTTAATGCACTTCTATGAAAATCAAGGAATACGTCTGCCAAATTTTAAGTCTGTAGCTTTAGTGGTTTAGGCTGTGCGTTGTCTGTCAATCTCGTTACTCTTTTTTAGGTAGGTATATATTCAGTAGGGGATATCTACGAAGTCCCTGATCAGTTTAGGTTCCCGAGGGATATCATCACACATCCGCAGTCTGTCGGAAACACAGCGTGAGCTCTAAACAAATTCTGAGTTGGACAGCTCTTTATGCATAGTATCGATAACTAGGCCTGCTTTGAAATTATTTCTCTATGTTCAGCTTGTATAGTTCAGCAATGCGTCGACAGATGGAGCTTTACAAGTTTGAAACATGGTATCGAAGTATCGCTCTGTAAAGCATAAATGCGACCAGTTTTCAATTGTATTGTGAGAATCTTTAGCAGGAAGAGAACTGTTTTGATTTGTAAATATAGAGTTTAATTCTAGTACAACTTTTCATTCAGTCGCCTTAGTCAATTCTCAAACTGTACCTATTCCTCATATCATACATCCTTTGTCTCTTTTACACGTTTGTGTTGAATTGATGTGGCAAAGCAATTAGTCTTTGTTAACTTGATTAATTTGTAACACAAATGAGTCCCAATTGAGCAGGGACAGACCAAAAAGGTGGTAAAGATGGGACGATTTTTTGAACCGGTCTGAGGAAGTGTTGCAGACAGAAACGGTTGGAAAGAGAAAGAGGCCTTTACCTCGGTGGGACATTAAACAAATTTACTGATTTATTCTGTTCGTTAGATGGCTAAGGTGTCAGTATTAAATCTTTAAAAGTTTTAATCTTCGATTTGCCAGTATCTTTGTATTTGAGTTTAGAATTAGGGTTTCCGTTGCCGGGTTGTCACAAAGACATAACCATGTCACAAAAAGATTAAATAATTTTAAAACCCCCACGCATTTAATCGAGTAATCATTAGTAAAAAAAAAAAATTATGCCAAAAATGTCTCACATCATTTTGCCAAAGAGCTTATCTTTAAACACACACACAGACATCGACATCAAACTTACAACAAACATTCCTCTTTTTGCGCCTGGGGTTAAAAATGGAATAAAACTAGATTACTACTAATACTTATCTGTTATGTTGTGGTAATTATTTAGTTTCAACACGCTTGGTTGCATTGACAGTTAAAAACAAGAACAAAACGCTTCCAAACCTCGTTATCTATTAAGTAATGGCCGAAATCAACTATTCAACGCTCAATAGAACCGATGAAACCAATTAACAGCCCTTTTACACGCAATAAATAACCGAAATAACATAAAAGCCGATGCAGTCTAAATCACTTGCTGTATCAAAACATAGGTTTTGTAAACGGGTAATATGTCTTCTGGGTGATAACTGGACGGTTTAGTAACAGGGTTGCGTCACGGAGGAAGTAACTAACAGAGTAGAAACGTCGTACAATTTATATCTACATCTACACAAATATTATAAAGAGGAAAGAT
Organism: Pandemis heparana; assembly: GCA_963854515.1. NCBI lineage: Eukaryota > Metazoa > Arthropoda > Insecta > Lepidoptera > Tortricidae > Pandemis > Pandemis heparana. Next base: position 3,483,885 of record OY978026.1, on the reverse strand, counting down.
TTGTACCTATTTTTGTATGTTTGTATGTTTGTAATGAATAGGCTCAAAAAGTACTGGGCCGATTTAAAAAATTCTTTCACCAATAGAATGCTACATTCTTCCAATTTGACATAGGCTACATTTCATTTTGAAAAAAAATCTGGATCCTTTTGGTAAAATTTGAACAATGTAACCGAAGGTGTAGAAAAATGAGTCTTAAAATGTCTTTCGTCGAATGCGCTGCCGAAACTATTAGCGATAGAACAAAATAATGTACAACAATATTAAAGTACATCATAATGTCTACAAAAAACTCCGCGGTAGCATATGTCCAACTATTGTAGTTATGTCACTACGACAACTTTTTTCATTTTAAACATTAATGAAAATGCTAACCAAATTTAAACCATGCTATTTATGTGTTTATATTAATCCTTATCCAAATAAATTATTTAATGGTCAAGACCATTTAACTACCTATAAAATAGTTTTTAAATTATTTAAATTGGACTTTCCATTCAAAAGATATTACGAATTAAAAAATTCAAACAGTAAACAAAACCGCCATAGCGCCGTGGCCGTTGTTTGCGATGCAGTCTGATCTGAAATGTGTTCTAACTATGGAAAAATAGACTAAATAAATAGACTACTAATACATAAATAGACTTACATACAAATATAACTGAGGGATTTTTTTTAATACTTACAAATAAAAATATTTGTGAAAAAAAGTGTTTTATATCCAAATTTCCAAAAATAAATAATTGTCTACCCCGTGCGAAGCCGGGACGGGCTGCTAGTTAGGAAATAAATCAAGAGCAGTATAGTTGCTACAAGCAAGGAGTGTTGCAGTGTTGCGGTTGATGTGAAACTGTAAAAACATTGTAGGTAAATACTCACAATCAAGCAATAAATGATTTTCATTCATTCATTCATTCACTAAGGCTGGTTAAAGCGCAAACGTATCACTACAGTAGGAATGACATTCTAATGCCGGGTTCACACGTTTAGCAAACTTCGGCAAACACGAAAGAATGACGAGACTATCTTTGTCTTACTCATGACTGTATGTCGTTTGCAGTCGCTTGCCTAACGTGGAGCCGACATAAAACCTCACAGACTATCCCCCTTATTCATAAACCCTCTATAGACTTCTGCTAACTTAGCAATCGTTTGTCCTTATCCATGACAGATAAATGTTAAAGTGACAGAGCAAACGATTGCTAAGTTAGCAGAAGCCTATAGAGCGTTTATGAATAAGGGGGTATATTTTTGTATTTTGAAGACGGACGGAAGACCAATACTGGGGGGTTACTCCGAAATTCGGTTTTCGAAGTTCGTATTACACCGTCCCTCTCACTCTTAAATTAATAATTGTTAGTGAGAACGGAACGGAACGAAACGAACTTCGAAAATCGAATTTCAGAGTATAAGGCCTGGCTGTAAGGCCAGTATTATGCTCAAGTGGGACCATTTCATGACATGTATGTTATTATGCTATGTAATGTCACGAATAAATATTTTGTTTCTTTCTTTCTAATTTTAAAATATTGCTAGAACAGAACCCTAAACAGTTAGTACAACTCAATACGAGGTGTGAGTGAAAAATTACCGCACTTCGCCACTTAAATAAACCGAACCGGTGACCTCTATATTTTGTACCGTAGAACAAGAGGTACGTAACGAAACGGACACGGTATAAAAATACTTATCTTTAAATTATATATTAGTACCTATTGTCACCTGTCACCGACTATTGTTGAGATGGTGAAATAGTGGCCTGGCTAGATCGAATGTTCACCCCCAAAAACTCCTATGGCAAATTAAACGTCATCGATATTAATAGAGCCGTTTTCGAGATTGCCGAAATAAAGAAATAAAAATGTTTAAAAGATAATACAATTCAAATCCACAGTGATTTTGTTGCCTTTGATATAAAAATGGTTTCGAATTATTTACATGACCTAAGGTATATTTTTGGAATATTGGATTTGTATTTTAGTTTGCATTTTGATACTACAAGGTTGTTCTTGATTTTTTTGCCTCTTTTTTTCTCTCACTACTTTCTGTACCTACATCTAATTTCCATAAATACTTGACAAGAATAATAACAAAATAACAAGAAATCATTCCGCACAACATCATCTGCTAACAATCTGGCTTTTGTATAAATTCTTTGAATTTTGTTACTCATAGCGAGCAGAAAGTAGAACGCTGAATATTCATATTAGATGTATCAGATGATTTAATGATTCCATTAGCAAATAATTGCCCCACGCAGAGACGTCAATTAACCTTAATAGATGCACAACTTGTGGAACTTTTTTCTATGGAAATTTGTTGCTAATGAAAAGATTTAATTTTAACTGACGTCTCTGCGTGTAGCGGAACGAATTTTCCAGTCAAAGGTCACCGTGTCTAACCATTTGTAGTTTAAATTAATCGCGTGTAAAATTAGGACTAAATAAGCTATTAATTTTAATTTGAAATCACAAATCACTTTCTTATTTTTCGAGTTTATTATGTTATCAATCGATAGTCGAAAGATTTATGACTAGTTTCTTTAGTTTTGATTTAATTATCTCTTTTTTTACCTGTTTATGGAAATGAGTTTGTTTCTATCAACATTTATAAAAAAAGAATGCTCTGCAAATTATCATCTTCTCTGCAATAGTATCAACATTTTAATAACTAAGATGTGATTCTTGGAAATACACCAAGCAGTTAAAATAAACCATGGTAAGATGGAATTTATTTCACAAAATTTTCACGAATGGAGACCACGTCCGCAAATCCGTGGAATTTTCGTGAACTCCAATGGGAATTCAATGAAAATCTGACATTTCGACTGTCTGATCCAACAAGCGTGAGTGGAGTTATAGGCAAAAGCCTACCTTTATTCAAGGTTTCCCAGATTTTTTCCAGAATAAGTATTTCAGCACTGCAGATGTTTGTGTTAGTATGATTGAAGACTTCTGTGCAGATTTTTCACTGTAGTTTTGGATTCCAAATTATATCACCCCTTGACGTTGTACACTTTGAACATCATTAATTATTCATCATCATCATGTCAGCCGACGTCCACTGCTGGACATAGGCCTCCCCCAAGACTCTCCACTCAGACCGGTCTTGTGCTTTCCGCATCCACCGCGTTCCCGCGATCTTAATCAGGTCGTCGCTCCATCTTGTTGGAGGCCTACCGACAGCTCATTATTATGTGGAAACATTTGTCAAACGCAATTAAAAAGCCCTAAAATCATCTCTAGGTGTTCAGTGAAATATTCCGGAATAATTCTGAGGAATATAGGACATCCAAAAAAATCGTCTTAAAAATGCCGTATGTCAATAGAGCCGTCAGCCATAACAATAACAGCGACAACCGTATCCATTGCACTTTCACGCGCACTCCGCGTTTTCTGCTTTATTTTAAGAGTGGTTTTCTCTCCATTATTTAAACATTTGTAGACGTCAGCCCTACAATAGCCCTGATTGGCCCTATGGCCTACACCGTAGCTAAAGCAGTTAACACAACCAAATCATCTTGAGCTGTTCGACTATCCACCGCCTTTGAAACTTCATTGATAACGGCAAGTATTTGTGGATCTATAACATTGGGCGGTATATTTCAATATTTATTAGGAGAAAGGCATTTTGTTTCTGTCCATTGTTTGTGGTCGGCCCTTCAAGGTTTTTTGCTTGCGTAAGCGGTTTACCTTATTTTTAGAGTAATGATCGCCATTTGATTTTATTTGTTTTGAATCTTTAATGCGTGTTATTTATTACGTTTGCGGTACTTTGGTTTTATAACGTTTTCTCTCTGGGTTTATTGGCGACTGCGTATGGTCAAGTACCTATAATGCGATTGGCCTACTTGCTGACTATCGTAAGCTTAGATGGGTTTATTTTTTTATGAGGCGCGCAGATGTTAATAATGTTGGATAGTTTTCAGTTTACGTGCACTGCGAATTACACCTCGTTAATTATTGTTGTAGAATTATTGTTGTTATTGTAGTTAATTGTTGTTGTAATGCATAAACCAAAAACTTTAGTGAAGCGTGACTCGCGATCCTGCCGCGAGCTGATCGCCACACCACACTATGGTTTTTGGTTACTGCAACGTGCAACAATTAGAGTTGCAGTTGACAGATGTGTACCCGGCTTATTTTTATCTCTTTCTGATTACACGGAATACAGCTAAGCCTTGGCTAATGTGGTCTTTCTTATTGTTACAGAGATAGAAGCGGCGGAGGCTTGCAAATGGTTGCGAGCAGCCGGCTTCCCCCAATATGCTCAGATGTATGAAGGTAAGAAATATCACAGTTTATTACGGGCACAAGAGGCATTTCATCTAAGTCCTCTAGGTTGGCAAGGCATCTGCATTCCCTCCGGGGTTGCGGGTGTCTATGGGCAGTGGTGATCGCTTACCATCAGGTGACCCACTTGCTCGTTTGCCTTCCTATTCACATAAAAATAAAAATAAAAACTATTAGAAAAGAAAGCAATGGTAATGCTGAGTTGGGACCATTTTGTGACAATTTATTTATTTATCTGCTGTTTTATGGTTTTTTTTTTTTGATGTGTTGATTGTCATGAATAAACTTTTTGCTTCTTCTTCTTATTCCACGAAAGAGTAAAATTGCTGAATTAAACGAACTTACCTGAAGTAAAGTTCTATTTCAATTTATGATCTACAACTTGGAACAGCCCTCCTTGGCCCCCGTTTGTGTTTTACGTCATTATAAAATTATTATAACGTTATTAATTTTATAATTCAAGGACAAATGCATGTATGTATTGTGTGTAAATTCTTTATTATCTAACTAATATTATTAATGCGAAAGTATGGATGGATGGATGGATGTATGTTTGTTTGTTACTCAATCACGCCAGAACAGCCCAACGGATCTGGATGAAATTCGGCACATAGATAGAGAAAAGTCTGGAATAGCACATAGGCTATTTTTTATCCCGGAAAATTGCGTAGCTCCCGCGGGAAAGCGATAAACGAATTATTTGCAGACGAAGTCGCTGGCAACAGCTAGTGCAAAATAAACAAGACAAATACAAATGACGAACACTGAGATACATTCACAAAGGCGGACTTATCCCACGGAAATACTGGGTACATTATAAACACCCATTTTAAAGGTTATGTAAACCTGGTTGGTTATGGTTGTTTATAATGTATTACTATGAAATACCTTCGATTTACCTGCTATGGGTGGTGTAGCGGTATAGCACGCATCACGGAATGATGAGGATCCGGGTTCGATTCCCGGCCATAGCTTTACGTTTCGGATTTTTCTATGTTCTAATTTTCAGTGTTGTTTAGAAATTTATTATGTACTAGCTGTTGCCAGCGACTTCGTCTGCACAGAATTCGTTTATCGCTATCCCGCGGAAACTACGCAATTTTCCGGGATAAAAAGCAGCCTATGTGTTATTCCAGACTTTTTTCTGTCTATGTGCCAAATTTCATCCAGATCCGTTAGGCCGTTCAGGCGTGATTGAGTAACAAACAAACATCCATCCATCCATCCATCCATCCATACTGTCGCATTTATAATATTAGTTAGATTGTCACTAGTTAAATTTTTGTAAAATTAACATTTTCGTAAACATGACGGTATTTTGTATCCAAAATCTATTATGATCACGTATTACTCCTTTCTTTTCAATGCCATCAATATTATATCCTATTGAAATTACCAAGAAACACGCAAATAAAAGGACAGGTCTCTTGCAGCTGAGACTCTCCAGCGAATCTATTAATCATACTTACCCCATAGAATGTGCGTGCGGTTTGTCATATTACGATATACAGGGGGTTTGACATTTTTACGTCGTTAATTTTGGGCGAATTCCTTACGTTTTTTTTTTCAATTTTATATGACACAATTGTTTTAGGTGGTAATAGTTATTAGTAGTGGCTCATGCCAAATGTCATCTTAAAAGTTTCGTATTTTTATAATCAACTAAATCTTTCATAATCGAATGTGGAACATGTGCTATTCTACTTTAGTTTAAGTAAATAACAAGTAAGAAGACGTACACTTTCATGGCTTTAGAATTTTTACTGTGAGCTTAGTCGTTTACTTTTTAGTTAATTTTTATAAAATACTAGCTGTTGCCAGTGACTTCGTCTGCAAAGGATTCTTATATCGCTATCCCGTGGGAACTACGCAATTTTCCGAGATAAAGTAACCTACTTATTATTTCAGACTTTAATCTATGTATGTTCCAAATTACAGCCAGATTTGTTCAGCCGCTCTGGCGTGAAAGAGTAACAAATATCCGTACATACATCTCTACTGACAAAACTTTCGCATTTACAGTATTAGTAGGACTAGTAGGAAGTAGGATGAATCACGAGAATTTAAGTAATAAGTAGACCGTGGTTCTATCTGAGGTCCAGATCTTTGTTCCGTGCAGCAGTATGCAAAGGCCATTACTATGGATACCTAGACGACCTTAGATGGGAGAAGGGCCGTAAATAAAAGAAGATAATTATACTTAAAAATTTTAGGCATAACATAAAGAATTATACAAACAATATTATAAAGTTCATACGTTACGCCAGTAATTTATAATTTGATAAGAGTTTTATTTGAAATATCATGCAATGCAATAAGAAATGTAATTTTTAAAGTCACTCGTCCGTCCCTAACATAATAAACCTCTCATCTGGTCAAAGGTTGACTGGAATAGATCCCTTAAAGAGATACGTCCGCCTTTGTGCATGTATCTCAGTGTTTGTCAATTGTATTTGTTTTATGTTTATTTTGCACAATATAGAGTTTACATAACTACATACAAACATAAGGTTAACAGCATAATGTCTATTCAAAATGATCTTGAATTGAATATTCAACTGCGTCCACTTTTATGTTATAAAATCCACTTTATTTAGTGTAAACATCCTGTTGCGCTGTAACGAAGTTCAGTTGTGGGGATGAGGCCGAATCCCATTCAATTGACCGCTATTCTTACGTTTATTCAAGATGGCGTTTCGTGGATATTCCCAATTTCTGATAATTTTATTCATCTGATTGAATCAGGCGTTACTTTGCGGATATTCATGAAAATGAACAAAAAATATACCTACCTTTCTTGTCAAAACAAAATCCGTGAAAAAAAGATAGGGGTGATAGTTTATAGTGTTAGACTGATTTCTGAACGTTGCCTTGTAGCCTAATGCTATAGTCTGTGGTTCGACAGACAGAGCTCCCTGCGTGGCCTCTTCCCGCGATGGTCGTATTAGAAATGGCGTTGTATTAATATCTTGGAAATAATATATTCTTGAATACCGGTGACCAGTGCTTTTATTCAGTTTAACAATAGGTAGGTACGAGTATTAGTGGCCCAGTGACCAGTCGCTTAGTGTAAGTTTCTTGTTATAAAACTTATAACTTATAAAATACACCTCGAACGCATTCGCGTTGAAAATGACAAATAAAGTTCGGGTACTTAAAAAAAAAAGTTCAATCGACAGAAAAAAAACTACGCATAATTATCATTACCAACTGCCCACTAAATTTCGCAGAACGGTTAAGAAATTTAATGTGATCTGGAGATGAGAACTTATAGCAGAATAAATAGATAGCTTTATGAAAACATATTTTTCTTCTACACAAAATATAGCGCAAAGCATATCCATATTATTTCTGTCTCCGACGATGACAATATAAAGTAAATTATCATTTAATAGAACCAGAGGTTCCGTCACTTTTTCTTTTTCCGACGTAAATATTCTACTATTCATTTAATACTATTCAGTTTATGGTAAAAAAATCATGTGCTTTGGAAAAGATTACCTTCTGGTATAAATTATGCTGAGAAAATGTATTATTGTAGCTTTTTACTAACTTGATTTCGTGTAAGTATTACTTTTTGATTCTGTTTTTCTACTTGAAATCGTGCCCCGCGGGTAAACTATAGGACAAGCCCTCTAGTTTTGACGGAACGCCTGCGTCCAACTGTGGGACTTAAAGGCTGGAAATGATGATGATTATGAAATGATGGTTATGACTCAACTTTAACACGCACTATTATTATTATTATTTATTTATTTTTTATTCATGTTACATACATTATTTTATTTATTTATTTATAATAATCTCATATTATAAAGATTTTTACATTGTAAGACAACACTTTGCTTGACATAGAGTCCAAATCTTTAAGATTTAAAAATGTTATACAACTTTTTATATTAATGTCAACAAAACAAAAGTATCTTCACAGTAATTACATCACGTTATCTTTACTATGTAGATTCAGTATTTGTGACTATTTTTAAAATCCCCATGACGCACAGGTTTATAGATATCCGACGCTTCCTAATCTATTAGATAAGATATAAAAGATAACGAAAAAAAATTAACATCATGTGTATTTTGTTTGCTTCCTGGTTTTAACTTCCTTTATACATATTATTTGAATTATTTATTTGGTATTTTTATTAGAGGTGACTATAATAATATTTTGTTACAACTTAAGATTTAGTGCACGTACTGTCGCTAATTTTGTCTGTAAAACTATTTTTTGGAACTCTGTTAGAGCAATATATCAAACCAACTCTCAAACCGCTATTTGATTCCACTTTTTTTAGAAACGTTTCATTGGTTTAAAATTTGTCTCCTAAATTAAACCAAACAAAGAAACTTATCTCAACAAACAACATCAATAGGTATACTTGTAGATATAATATAACCTCAATGTTTCAGTGTTCTATAAATACCTGCTTTAAAACTAATGATATGCAAAGCATAACAAAGTGTTAATAATATAAAAAAAAATTAAAAGATAATTAATGAGATACAAAGTTTGTTTTGCATAACGTCTATTTAATGACCATCTTTAAAGTAATTAAAAAACTAGTTTTTATTTTCTCTAACTTATTATAAACAGGCAGGACAGTAGCTTCAAAGTTCATTAGTTTGACAAATGTATCATGTTCATCGTCACGTAGGCTTTAACAAAAATGACGACAAAAGTTAAGTGAAAGTGTTCGCCATCGACTAAAGACCACGAAACGGTCGTTAATGTCATTCTGTAACCAAACAAAACATAACCGATTAGCCTTATCTCGGCACCAGGTAAACATTTCTGTTTAAATGTCTAAATTCCTCATTTTAAAACAACCTGTAGAAAACACAACTGTAATGTCCTTACCATAAAGTCAAGAAGCCTACGGTTCGCATAATTCGAGGTTCACTAAATTTAAAATTCTGTTTTCGAAAAAAAATATCCGACATCGAAATGCGACTCTAACAACGAGGTTTTGATGACGTTTTTGTTTGAAGTAGGTGGTTTTGTTAAATGCATAGGGCGGTAGGGGGTCGGTCGTTTTGACAGCCGAACTGAGCGTATCTGTCAAAATATTTTTTTCTTTGCTCTGATTAGCTCAGGTATCAGTCCATTTCGGTGTGCGGTAGTGGCCAGTCCTAATTTTGTGATGTGGTTTTAAAAAAAAAGTATCAAATAGTTTTTAAAATAATTACCGGTGCTTGGACACTAACTGTTCTGCGGTTCTAGGAGTGTTTTGTTTTGTTCCTATTATGAATGTGGTGTTGGAAAATTCAGGTATGTGTTACGAAATAATGCAAAAGTTACATGATACCGTTAATGTTACCCGCCACACTTTTCGGGGTTAAAATATTACTCTTGTTAATGAAGACGAATGAAGACTGGAAAATATTCACGACATAATAATTCGCCCATTTTTCGGGACATCCCAAATTACCTCGACCCAGTTCCCTCAAACGAGTTATAGAGGTGTTTAAACACAGTGAAAATATAATATGCATAGGGAAATATTATTTAAAATTAAGTTTTTCCGTGATTGTCACTTTATTTTGCAACTAGCTATTGTCCGCGACTTCGTTTGCAAATCCTAACGCTATCCCGCGTGAACTACGCAATTTTCCGGTATAAAAGTAGCCTATGCGTCATTAAAACATAAACCTCTGTGCCAAATATGATCCAGATCTCTTCAGCCGTTCTGGCGTGAAAGAGTATCAAACATCCATACTTCTACACTCACTAACTTTCGCATTTATAATAATAGTAGGATTTTTTATTTGTCATGTATTTCTGAATCCGGTTGTTTATTCCTTCCTAATAATGTTAGTTATACAGGTAGTAGAGCCTTAATAGGGTTCGAAGCCATAAAATATCTACGCTATAAAACTAACCTACATTTGTTTTCTTCAACTTCGTAAAAAACCTATAATTTTAAATAACACTGAAATGTCAAAACGCCATACTATTTTGACATTAGTATGTGTTAGTGTTATTCCTGGAATAAAAACTTTGGTCGAATCATGCCTAAGACACTTAATGCAAGTTGTAAACCGTGATATTGTTCTCCATTAAGTGACCTCATGAACTAATTACAAGATCATCAATGACTCCTTATTCCAGTCAGCTCAAACGTAATCGAAGCCAGATGAGGTCGTTAGGTAAGCGTTATTAAAGTAGATGATGTAGCGGAAGCTATAAGCTGTCCGGCCAGCACGAGATAGACTATCCGTCTCTTTCTAGAACGAACAGAAAGAAAAAGACGGGCAATTTCTCGCGCACGACACGACTCTTGCGCTCTAGTGCTGGTTTGTTAGATTAAGAGGCTGACAACACCTAATTTTGTTAAAATTGATGTTATTTAAACACTTTTTTAAGAAAAACTGCACACAAAAAAAATACAAAAAAAATATAATGTTAATTTTCATCATATTTCCAACACGTTAGACGGGCTCGATACATAATTGAACAAAATCGGCTCGATAGAAAATAATTGCAAAGATTGGTCTTAAAATCACCTTTAAACGGTTCTATGTCTTTATTTTTTCGACGTATGGTTCTGCAATTAAAAACATATAATCAACATATTCATACCTAAACGGCTAACGAGTCATATTTCACAAATAATCCATACTTTTTTTTATTTCTTATGATTTGTGTCTTATTTGCAAGATTTTAGACGCGCGCCAAGCTGCCGGAATAGTTTCTTCTCTTTCACTAACAGGCACGTGAACCGTATGTGTGAAGAGTGGCGCTGCTCCAGGTCATTTGCTGTTGACAGCGCCTTAATGCAAATGCAAATGTTCGGTTCACATTTTTTTCCTAATACTTTTATTTCCTCCCGCAAATAGCTTTACGTTACCACCTATTTGACGACCGAATAGCCTAGTGTTTAGCCCTGACTGTGAAACTAGAGGTCCCGGCTTCAAATTCCGGTAACGGTTTATACAGTGGATGTTGTATTTATTAAAGTGTGTCCGTTGACTATAATATAGTATCCGTAGTAACTGTCAGCAACTTTAACTGTAGGACCACTATGGTACGCTGTCATATTGACATTGCCAAACTTAAGCGACGTGTTTTAAACACTAACAAGCAATCACAGCACTATGACAACGTTCCATGCGTACTCAACAATTGACAACATTTCATTTTTATAACACCTGAAAATGTATATATGGTTCGAAAGCATTTTGCCTCCTGATCACTGCAATATGTTTATATAATTTTAATATCGCTTATTATAAAAAATTAAAAATAATTAAAAATATGTCCTAATTTTACCAAAACTACCACATGATAGGTGAAACGCCTTTGCTTTTTTCACAAGAAAAAATAAGGGATCATAACTTTGTATTTTTGACATCTTCAAAGTACAAGGGGGGCAACTCTGAAATTCTATAATAATTCTATTTACGAAGTTCGTTGCATACCTTCTCTCTCACTCTCAAGATAATGACTATTAGTATGAGCGGAACAGCACGAAGCGAACCTCGAAAATCGAATATTGGAGAATAGGGCCTGACGTTGATAATTTGAAATTAACGTCAGTTTTTTTTTCTATAGAGAAAAGACAAAGGTATAAGTGTGTATTCTGTGATAGTATCGGAGTTACGTCCTTTTAGAATAAGCACAAATTAATAAATTAATTATAAATTAAATACAAGCCCTAGTGAAAAAATTAAACTGTCAGCATGTTCATCTTTTCAAACAAAATACAGAGAACCATTAAAATTATAGACTCAGAAATATGAAATGTTGTCAATTCAAGTTGTTGATTATACAAGTCTTGCTTTGTTTGGGACTAGATTAAAATTAAGTGGTGCAATTTGTCCCGTGATACTTATTACTCGACTACGGCAAAACCAAAGGAAGATTATTTGTCCCCGTTTCCGCTACCACTCTACACTTGCTATATGCGAATGATTTTAAGCGGAACAGCCAAGGTTAAGACACCAGATGCTCAGTACTTCATGTGATTCAATTATCTTTCGAAGAAGGAGGGTTTCATGATCATTATTATTCTAAGAAAGGAACGATTGGAAAGATATGACAAGGAAATTGAAGCCTAAGTTCCATTCTCGTATTATTACCGTGAATTAGGTATTATGAAATTTATGAATTCTAAGTTTGTGACCTCAATACTTTTTCGTCTTTCATATTTATATTTAACGTCCGTAGTTTTTTATTGAATAAATTACAAACATGACACGTATATTTATCTAACTGACATTGAATTTCTTGAAACAATTGTAACGATCTAACACTATGTAATAATTATTGTTCACCTATTACGGTTCACAAGAAAAGTGCTGTGACAAACGGATAAACGGATGGAAGGAAGGAAGGACATACGGATGGACGGACGGAAGCACGGACGGACGCATTGACGGATGGATAGACGGACGGATACACAAACTAAGCCTTAGTATCCAAGTAGACAACGGCAACCTAAAGTGTCAACTCTTCATTATCACTTTCGCTAGAAATAATCGTAAAGTCCAGAAAAACACCGTAAGCCGAAGGCCTATAAACAGGCCTCTCGAGAGCCTCCCTTAAGGAAGATCGTAAAACCTCGAGAAGATCTGAGTTAGCCGTTTTTCATAGCATAGAAGTCGATATGTCTTTTCGAAGGCCACATTTTCTAGAGGTATTCTCTCTAATCGCTTTTCAAGGAAGCTGGTTTTTATTATACTTAAAATGTGGAAGGACTTAAAGTCGGTCGCGTTATTGTATTGTTTTTTTCGTAGCAAGATCATAAAATTCATAAAACAAATGCAGACTAGGGATGTTCCGATTTTACCTTAAGTACCGTTACCGTTTCATCATGTTTGCCAGCTCTATTGTGTATCGGTTTCATTCAAATTTTGCAATGAAAATGTTTTAACTTTGGAATGAGTCGTACTTAGTTTGTTATGGTTACCTATGACTTATGAAGGATTGACATCATCAAAAATGTGATGTCAAAAAAAACTTATTTATTGTAAGTTGCACATAGTTTAATAATAACCGTAACTCTCAAATTGTAACGTAGGTATATTTGACACATGATATATTATGTCAAAATCTCTGGTTATTGTTATTGTTATACCTCTCATCAGAGTACCGTACGCCGAAGGTACCGAACAACGGCTGATTAAAAACAAGCAGTGTCTTCTTCAACCTCGACATTGGCAGAATCATCGACAGTTAAGTATCTATCGATGGAGCTAAACCTTATAAAATTGACAGATTGATTGTTATACCAACTTGGTGCAAGTCACACTTAGCAAAAGCTTTTTTCGTTATTTAATTTATAATTATGTCTGTTTTGCGTGGTCTTAATACCGCTGCGTAAATAACAATGAGATAGCTTCAAGATGCTACGTCACCTGAATCCACGATTGGTAATTCTAAAGAAATCATGAGTCCATTCAACCATCCGCCAGGTAAACTCATCAATGAATCAATTCAACCTGTTGATACAGGAATAACCAGCCATTTGCAAAGTTAATCGAATGCACGGCTGAATGGGCACGGGCTTTGTGGAGTCCATTTAGGTCGAACAGAATATACAGATTATTGTATAGGAGGAGTTATTAATCGTTATAGTGTCGCAGAATGGTTTGGTTTTGTTACATTTTAAAGAGCCGAAGATTTAGTTTAAATCAGTTAAGTTGTCTGTTTCTAAACGCTCGCCCGATAAGATCGGATCATACCCGCCTTATGATCGTAAGAAGACTAAAGGTCATGAGAAGAATAAATGCACTAACTTAGTACACTTATCTTGAAGTAAAATATGCAGAAATAGAGCAGGTATAAAAACAAAGTTTATTAGTAACGGTAGCAAGAGAGAGTACAAAGACAATACACGATAAGTTATGACATGTTAGGAACACAAAACGTATTCAAAATATAATAAACCAGTAGTATCAAAAAATAGCCAAGGTGTTTATACTATTATAAAATAGAAACAAGAAGGGTTAACAACTTACTTACTTATTTTCTTATTATTTTATTACTTATTATAGGATTAATGCAAAGAGTATCCTCTGAAAGTACTGAGTCGACATAAATTCCATTACAAATAGAAAAAGCCATGCTATTTATAATTAACGTGGGACGTGGGCTACTTTTCATGTCTAGAAAGTGTAAAGTTCCTATAGGAAGGCGAGGACTTTGCGGGCAGCTGCAATTATACACGTTCTTTCCTATTTCATTATTGTATGTATTTCCTCTAACTTCTTCGTCTTCCCCAGAAGGGATAAAGTCGTCATATATAATATGTTCTTTGTATGTAGAACAACAAGTTGCTTCAGTATCACTACCAAAGCAAAGGCTTCTCTTATTCACATTTCGATTTGTGGCATCAACAAAAATATATTTTCCCTATTCCGTTTTTAGTCAGCGATTCTCTGAGCCCTCCTGAGATCTATGTTGACGATATGATACAAAGATGGATCACGCGTAAGCAACTCTCCGGAATAAGAATCACTAAAATGAAATACATCTTAAATTTTTCACGCTTCCATAAAAACCTGGCTTTTGTTAGAGTATAGCGAATAGGATGAACCGTCTCTATTCTTTTGAGGAAACTGAATAATTAGTTCATTTTTAAGACTTTATTTTCATTACGTGACAATATCTATTTCTAAACAAAAACTGTTGTTGTTAAGACACAGACCATTAAAACTTTAACAATTTTTGATGAAATTTTAAAGTACAACAGTCATGGCTGTATAGCCTAAAGACATAGGACTTGAGGCTTTTATATGCCAGAAGAATTTTATATCCGACATGGCTGTATGGACATTGTTTCCCTTGCCTAAAAAAAATATCAGTAGCAGCTGCACTTTTAAAACTGAAGTCTTTTAAACCAAACTCGTATACATTCTGAAAGTTGGCGTTTCGTGCAGTTTTGATTAAACCAGCCGATATACGGAGTTCCATTAGTGAACAAAACATTTACTTTTGCTATGTCGCTACGTTGTTTATTAGTTCGGTAATATTTAGTAATTATAGTCTGTGTTGCAATTGCAATTATGTCCGTCTATGTCGTAGTGAAGGTGTTTGCATGTGATGCGCTTCATTTAATGAACTTTAAAGTAGAATCGCAATGTGTCAGTTTACTTCAATCTTTTTTTACTGTAGGTATTTAATCGTACGTTTACCTTATCAATATAGTAAGGACAATGAACTGATTAAACTGAATTGAATACGATTCTAATCGATCGATTTATCAAATGTTCGCATTTTTTTGGTTATTTTTAGTTTAAGTTATTAGTTCTTTCAGGCCACAGTGCATAACTAAAATGGTGTCATCTGTCTTTCTCGCTCTGATAGTAAATATCATCGCTCTTTTACTTGCCGCTGCTGATCTACTCGTAACTATGTAGTGCTCAAAATAGTATATGGATTAAATAATTAGAACAGAATTATAAGGAATTGATCTCTCGTCCCTAGTCATAAAAGTGTCATCAGGTGACAGCTGACAGTGACATTTCGGTATACATTTCGTAGCCGATGTGACTCATTTCAACACGGAGCTTCTCATGCGGCAATGTATTCCGAATTGTCATGATCACTTGTCGCCTGTCACGTTTATTCGTCGTATGTCACGCTTAGCCTGCTCCTATTTCGCCAACTCGACAATTGTCGGTGACCATTGACAATCCGAAATGTAATGCGTATCCTACTAATATTATAAATTTATGCGAAAGTTTGTGACGATGTGAAGATGTGGCGATGTGATGATGTGACGATGTGAGTGAGTGAGTGTGTATGTTTGTTCCTTCTTCAAGCTAAAACGACTGGACGGATTTGGATAAAATTTGGAACAAAGATAGCTGGTACCCTAGATTAAAACATAGGCTACTTTTTATCCCGGAAAATTGCATAGTTCCTGCGGGTTAGCGATAGACATGTCAATTGCTACTTCTACGCGGACGAAGTCGCGGGAAGAAGCTATTCAATATAAAGCCAACCAGCGTAGATTCTCGTCGAGTTTGTAATGTAAAGAGAATTGTCACGTGTCACCGACAATTGTCGTATTCGTGATATAATAGCTTTGACACTTTTGAGGTGCGGACATTCCATAACCTGTGGTAGGCAACACATTCGTCGAATGCGATGACCAAATTAGAAAATACGCGAAGAAGACTTAATTGGTTCCAGTGATTATTATTATTGATAGTTTAATTATCAATTAACCACCATCCGGTAAACGAAAAATGAAATAACAATTAATTACATACATATATACATACATACATATCGTCACGCCTCTTTCCAGGGGTAGGCAGAGACAATTAATTAAAACATTTTAAACATTGAACAATAGAAACAATAAAATAAAATAAAATTAGAAAATTTCAAAATTAGGTACACATTAAATTACAAAAACAATGAAATACCTAGTCCCTTAACTACCTACATAACCTACGAACTAAACAACCCGCCCCGCATCAAACCGGGCGCAAAGGTACCCATCACGCTAAACACACGTCATCACGAAATAACAATTGGTTTTTATAACGTATTGAATTTCCCAAAGAATTAAGCGTCATAAAATTTTGTACAAAGAACGAACGCTTAGAATCGTCTTCATGTTTAAAAGTTTAGGTATTGTTGTTTGCCCTACCAGCCTTTGTATGCGCCGATTCAATTTCAGCTGGCAAGTGAGTTCCCCTTGGTACCGAGAAAGATGATTAATAATAAAGGTACTTGTAGCAATTCCTAATGCGACGACCAGTAGGCTTATTGTCTAACTCGCTCGCAATCGCCATCGTGTTCATTTTGACAGTTCTTGTATGAATGTGACAGCTAGCTGATTCCGATGCCGATTGTCAGCCCATACATGAACTGTCAAAATGAATGCGATGGCAATTGCGAGCGAGTTAGATAATAACCCCCTTATTCATAAACGCACTATAGGCCTCTGTTAACTTAGTAATCGTTTGTCCTTATCTGTCACTTTGACATTTACCTTTCACAGATAAGGACAAACGATTACTAACTTAGCAGAGGCCTATAGTGCGTTTATGAATAAGGGGGTGCCTATACGGTATGGTTTGTGTATTTAATCCAAATACAGTGGCAAGCGGAAAATCATATGGCCATGCGACTTGAGTTTTTCGAAGTGAAAACGTCTTTAGCGGTTTAGTTAAGTGCTTTTTGGGATGAGTAAAAAATTTTAAACTCGCGTCAAGCGTAAGACGGAGGGAGAGGTTAAGCACCAGGATATCAGGATCCTCTAAGAGTTTATTTTGAAATACGAATGAAGTAGAGTCGCGTTCGATTTTTGAAGTGTACGTTGAATTCATCGCTTTAACGTATGTGCGTTTGGCTTAGTGGTATAAGGTGTGGAATAACAGTATGTTCTCTCAGGTGACCGCAGTTCAAATCTCGTGTATTTTTTTCCTTTTTTTTTTCTTTTTGCGCGAATGTGCGTGTGTGTAGTTTTCACTTCTGCCGGCACTCCCGGAGTGCTACCCGGTGTTTTATTTTTATATCTCTTTGAATCATCGAATTCTTAACTAATTTTTCTTATATCAGGTCTCAGGTGGTATAAACCTTATTCTGAAACGGTGGTTAGACATAAAATTCCTTTGTCATCTGAAGAATGATTCCGTTAATTGGATTGGCGTAGGTATCTGTTTACTTTTAGCCATTGTTACGCTACATTGGCCCTTATTTCACCAACGCGACAATTGTCGGCGACAAGTGTCAATTCTGTTTACATTACAAACTACGAGAATTCACGCCAGTTCATATCTGCATCACTGCTGCTTGGCGGCAGGATTAACGAGTAAGACCTTGCTCACCGTCCTTTTCTCAATAGTTATAACTCTTTTATTCAAAATTAGCTCATCGCTTGAGTCAGAGTTCAGTATGTTTTCAAACCCACAAAAAACTAAACTAAACCAAAATAGTAGCCGTTTTACAAAATCTTACAGATTAGTAGCTGATAAGTCGGTACGTGAGTCATAGTTGCATACACTTAAAGCCATTATACGTTATCAGCGGCTTATCTGACAGATAGTATTGTTACGGACTCTAAGTAGGTATAAGGTTACAGTTGCACTTTTAGTGGATCGAGGAAGCGATAAGCCTCTGGTTACTGCATTTTGTTTTCAACCTAAGCCCTCTGTCGGTAGCTTTTGTGATTTATGTTTAAAAACAAGTTTATATCTGCTTTACGTATAATAAAAAAAATGCAGTGGCGTACATCCCCTGCACTCCCCCGCGATACCTTATTTTCGACTACTGCGCATCAACGGTCATCGCTAGACTTACGTGCCGGCACTTGTAATATAGGGTGGCAGGACTAGCAAAATGCCAGGGGCCCCTAGCTCATCGGGGCCCTGGGGCCTTACCATGACTTACATGCATTGAATCACATTAAGACGTCATGATAGGCCCCAGGTTTTAGCTGTCATTTTTATCATATCATTGTCACGTTCCGCGTGACATCAGAGTGTGCAAGCGAGAGCGCGGAACAAGCGATACAGAGGCATGATCTTCTCGCGTGACGTCACAGCTAGCAGTTCAAATATGTTGCCAAATGCCAAATCAATCTGATCACTTTTGGGCGGTTTTTTTATCTGATAATATCTGATTATGTACATAGGTAGGTACTCGTCTTTAACATATTCTTATACTTGGACAAACTCAACCCCACAACAGCGCTTCCAGGCCTACAAAACCCATTAAACCAGTCCAATTAACACCCTTGCAAAAAGAAACACCCTTCAAACAAATCCAACCCGCCAATGCCATTGATGACTATGTACAGACTACGTTTGGGATGAAAGAGCCCAGCGGGCCGGATACTCGCGCTCGACTGAGCCCGGGCTAATTTTACCCCGTGTTAAGGTTATATGAACATTATGGTTATAGAGGTTGGGAGTAGCTTGGAGATAAAAATAAAATTATACCATACATACCTTGAGGTGGTAGGGCCTTGTGCAAGGTCCGTCCGGATCGCTACCACCATCTTACTCGCTAATCCTGCCGCTAAGCAGCAGTGCTTGCGCTGCTGTGTTCCGGTGTGGAGAGTAAGACAGCCGGGGAAATTACGGGCACAAGAGGCATTTCATCTAAGTCCTCTAGGTTGGCAACGCATCTGCAATCCCGCCGGGGTTGCGGGTGTCTATGGGCAGTGGTGATCGCTTACCATCAGGTGACCCACTTGCTCGTTTGCCTTCCTATTCACATAAAAAAAAGGTAGTTACATACTATAACCCTAAAAATTTGATCGTTGATTGTGCATTGTGCAGGGTGCCCATAAGGCTGGCTGAGTTTCCTTGTTGTAAGGGAATGGAAATACGTTGCCTGAGGAAAAAGCCAGCATTTTGGTCACCTGTGGATCTTAAGTTTCTTTTTTAAGATTATACAAATAGTTTTGGCCCAAGGGCGTCGCCAGCCGATGAGCAAGGGGGGGCTATAGGCCGATCGCTTTTTTAAATGAGTCCTCACCGGCGCGGCACCGCGGAGTAGGACGACCGCGGGGGGGCGAGAGTGGTGCGGGCGGGTAGTTCCGCTAGCCGCGGTTGGTCTATAGACCGACTATAGCGAACTATAGCGTTTATCGGTAGGTCTAACAGTATGACAGCACTTGAATGTCAACATTGTCAAAAAATAAAGGCTACATTTTTCGATTCTCTAGGGGGGAGGGGGCAGTAGCCCCCCTGTCCGCATGACGACGCTCTTTTTTCCCAGTCTCCACGGCCTAAGGGTGCAGCAAAAGCAAATATGCAGCTGTCAAGTTTGAATATTTGCAGCGTTCGATTTCGGTCGTTGCAGCCTAACCGCCATGCCTGCTCTCAATATCGTCGCAGTGTTTAGGGTTCGAAAATTGACATTTCATATTTCTGAGCCTATAATTTTATTTTAATGGTTCTCTGTATTCTGTTTGAAAAGATGAACATGCTGACAGTTTAATTTTTTCGCTAGGGTTTGTATTTAATTTATAATTAATTTATTAATTTTTGATTATTCTAAAAGGGCGTAACTCCGATACTATCACAGAATAGACACTTATCCTTTCGTCTTTTCTGTATAGAAAAAAATCTGACGTCAATTTCAAATTGTCAATGTCAGACCTTAATCTCCGATATTCGATTTTCGAGGTTCGCTTCGTGCTGTTCCGCTCATACTAATATAGTCATTAACTTGAGAGTGAGAGAGAAGGTATGCAACGAACTTCAAAAATAGAATTTCAGAGTTGCCCCCTTTGTACTTTGAAGTTGTCATATACAAAATTATGGTCGCTTATTTTTTCTCGTGAAAAAGGCATAGGTGTTTCACCTATCCTGTGGTAGTTTTGGTAAAATTAGGACATATTTTTAATTAATTTTTATTTTTTATAATAAGCGATATTAAAATTATATAAACATATTGCAGTGATCAGGAGGCAAAATGCTTTCGAACCATATATACATTTTCAGGTGTTATAAAAATGAAATGTTGTCAATTATTATCGAATATTTCAGCTACTAATTGAACAGGCCTTATAACTACTCAGAAATTCGATTCTAACTCCCGCTGTCACTAATATTCATTAATTTGAGAGTGAAAGGGGTGGCCAGTTACGTATATACTTTGAACATCGAACTTCAGAGTGAACGCCCCACCACTCTGCTTTGAATGAACACACTGAAAAATTTTTTTTACGGATATTAGAACGTGCATCAATTGATTTCCCGATAAAATATTTAAATTAGGTTTTCATTTATGTAGGCTTGCGTTTGACTACAATCCAGCCTGATGATAAGCAAAGTTGCCCTAGATATTTTGTTATAATTATCCTAAGATTTCAGTGTAAGTTTTTTTTTGTCGCAAATGTGTTCGCGTTGAAGTATTAAAATATGTTATGTAAAATTATACGAAAGGTTAGACTTCTTGTAAAATTGAGAACGTTAAATCAACGTGAAATGAGAGTTAACACTTTTAAAAAAGAGTTCGCTGTAATGCCCCACCCAGGTTTGTGATTGCAACTTTTTACCCAAATTTTTGACAGCATTTTTCGTCGAGTTATTTTCGATTTTACGCTCCGTCAAAAGTTTGTGAAAAGGTCAATGGAAAAAAACATTTGAGCCCGTCTCATGCAGCATTGGAATTTTGTGGCTGAAAAACCCCGTTTAAAAAGTTTTGAATAAGTACTTACAGGTCATTGTAAATCTACAGAGTAGAAATTGAACGAGGGCGCCACTTTCTACGTAAACATACATACATACATACCGTCACGCCTCTTTCCCACAGGGGTAGGCAGAGACTACTTTGTTCCTTGCTACGATCCTGACATACCTCTTTCGCTTCATCAATCTCTTCATACTCGTCGGTTTCGGGCACTCTTGATCTACGTAAAACGCTATATTTGACTTAAAATGCAATTGTATTGAAATATTTTCAAATATTAACACTAATGTTCCGGCGTGGAGAGAAGATGGAACTGCGAACTGCAACGTGAGGTGTTGGTTTATACTACGCCTTACCACGTTCACATGTGTGTTTCGACCAGTTTGCTTGACAAGTCTTGGTTAGGTAGGTATTGCTTGTGTGCGTGCAAATTGTACGCACAAAGGCGTAGTTTACACCGTCCTCCACTTTGTCATTTTATTTGGTCTAAGAGTTGTAAATGCAGTAGGAAACAAACAGTTATAGAACGTCCTTTCACTGATAATTTATAATTTATATAATAAACCTTCATCTCGAATCACTCTATCTATTAAAAAAAACACCGGGTAGCACTCCGGGAGTGCCGGCAGAAGTGAAAAGTAAAAACTACACACACGCACACCCCCGCAAAAAGAAAAAAAAGAAAAAAATGTTTTCTACACGAGATTCGAACTGCGGTCACTTGAGAGAACGCACTGTTATTCCACACACATACGTTAAAGCGACTCTAGCTTCATTCGTATTTCAAAATAAGTTTTTAGAGGATCCTGATATCCTGGTACTTAAACTCTCCCTCCGTCGTACGCCTGACGCGAGTTTAACATTTTTTACCCATCCCAAAAAGTGCTCAAGTTTTCACTTTAACCGACTTCAAAAAAAAAGGAGGAGGTTCTCAATTCGGTTGTATTTTTTTTTTTTTTATGTTTGTTACTTCAGAACTCCGTCAGTTGTGGACCGATTTGGAAAATTCTTTGTTTGTTGGATAGGGAATACTTCCAGTTTGGTCCCATTGCCACCAAATCAAGATCTGACAATGGGATCCTGGAGAAATCGAGGGCAACCTTCAAATTTTATAAGCACACCTATAGCGATTTTAACATTTTTGACACCAAATCAAGTATTTACATTCAGAAAGTATAATTTGGTGGACTGGACCTGATGAAGAAGACTGCTGATGGCCAACGGAACTCGCAAAAACTAAGTAATGCTCGCGCGGCTATAAGTGATCTCGATTTATATAGATAAGCAACTAAGAAGAAGAGGCTTTAAGCTGATGATTTTTTCGAACTGATCTGATGCTGAAGCCAACGGAACTCTGTTATAAAACAATGTAACTAAGCCGTGTTTGGGCTTAATGGAATCGTTGTGAGATGCACTTTGGCTACAACCACTAAAAAGTGAGAAATAAAGTGAGCACGTATACCGTGTTTTGCATATTTTTTAGAAACTTCTAACGGTCAGGAATATTTAGACGATACTTTTAAAAGTACCTAATATTTAGTAAATAGTGATGAACAGGATTGCATTAGAGCTTAGAGCTGGTCCCACTGTTTTAAAAATACTCACTAGGAATAATAAAATTAGGTTAGGTTCGTTAGGTATCTTCAAATGCCCGAAGGGCAAACCACATAGAAATAGGTTCCGTCGACCTTATGGTGGAGTGTAATTCGACATTTTTATAACAGTGGGACCACAAGTCCCTAGCGGGTATTAGGTTTATACATACATACATACATACATACCGTCACGCCTCTTTCCCACAGGGGTAGGTAGAGACTACTTTGTTCCACTTGCTACGATCCTGACATACCTACCTCTTTCGCTTCATCTACATAAATTGGTGTTAAAAATTGGATAAATTACAAAACGATTCACTAAAAAGCGTGAAAAAAATTTTTAAAATAAAAAATAGAAACGCCTTCAATTCGCTACTTTAAAAATGTCAAATTAACATTATTTTTCGGTAAGTGCTACCTAATTATTTATATTTTGTGAAGTCGGTGCCTCAGCTCAAATAGTTCCAAGCCGAATATACTTATAGGTACTATAATAGGCAGATAGACTAGGTCCACTTCTGCCACGCTTATCACAGATAAATATAACAGTGGCGCGGACTGAGGCACCGACTTCAACATATAAATAATTAGGTAGCACTTACCGAAAAATAATGTTAATTTGACATTTTTAAAGTAGCGAATTGAAGGCGGTTCTATTTTTTATTTTAAAATTTTTATACTATGTAGTGAATTAGGTATTTAAAAGACAGTTGCAAATCAGTCGTCTCAAAATCCAATTTCCTCTTTTAGTATTGCTTATCCTCTAGATACTTATAAGTAACAGAACTCATATCTCTATTACTTTTTCACGGCATTAACTTTTATCATAACGGAAATCGAGCCCTCAATCGGCTAGATGGCATCCATCACAAGTTTCCTGGAGGAAATCAGTTTTGCACTATTTCCTAGACGACCTACTTGCGCGACGGGCGACGCTCGACTGCGAAGCTTTGACATCCGCATCCACCCACTATGTCCGGTTGGACCGGAAACGGCGTCATGCGATACTGAAGGCTTTTGTTCGGCGCCCCAGTTATGAATAGCTGGGGTAAGTTTTTTTTTACGTGCAGCTCAAGGGGAAGAAAAAAAATCTGTTTTTAAAAAAAAAATCTGGGCATATAGGTGGAAAGGGGATTCAAAATAGTGATGGGTTGCTATGGATTGTGTTCTACGGGATTTGCTAAGTGTAATCCCGATAATTTCGGGACTAAAATAGGATCGGGATCCCGGAATTAGGGATCCCGGGATTGAATCCTCTAGTTCCTAGCCGCATCGCCTATAACATTTTAGATTTTCACTTAGATTTTCACCCATTCCCATGTTATGGGAAAAAATTTAGTATCTATTCATGTAAATACCAGCGTTGCCAGATGGGTACGCAATAGTACGCATGGCGTACTATTTTATGATCTTGCGTACTCGCGTACTCATCCGTCGATTTGCGTACTATTTTTATATTTTAGCACCTGACAGCCTAGGTTATTTCAGATGACAGAAAAACAATATAAATTACCTGTGGCTGTCGCGATGACGTTTTTTTTTTTTTTAGGCCTTTGTTTATGTGCTAGCTGCGTAAAGCGCAGTTTTGCACTAAATGTTGCACTGCGTACTCAAACTTGAATTTGCGTACTATTTTTAAGAGCTACGCGTAACGGAACGTAAAACCCATCTGGCAACACTGGTAAATACAGACTAGGGCCTCTGGGGACTACTTTTTTACTTAATTGCATTATAATAAGGTAACAATAATGTATTTACATCTTCTAGTTGACTGTACAAGATAATGTCCGTTTGTCCGTGTATACCCCGTCGCCGTGTACCATCCCTAACGTAACCATTACAAATAAACACGTAGCGAACAATTATCCTGCATAATTATATTTGGATAGGAAATGTACACGCTCTGACGCGCGATTCTAGGTACGTAAAGGTGATATCAAACGGTTAATTTTTTGTTCATTTTCTTATTTCATTTTGCATTCTTTCACTCAAAGGGACACGTCTGAACGCAAAGTGAAAGAAAAGTGCCGAATGAATTCATTAGTGAATTGATCAAACGGTGTTGGATATTTTCATTCAGCAGCATTCACTCGAAAGAACATTCACTCTAGTGAACCGTCTGATATCACCATAAGAGGCTGACAACACCAAATTTTGTTGAAATTGATGTTATTTAAGCACTTTTTTAAGAAAAATTACACACAATAAAAATCCAAAAAAATATGTATGTCAATTTTCATCATATTTCAAACAAGCGGACTCGATACATAATTGAACAAAATCGGCTCGATAGAAAATAATTGCAAAGATTGGTCTTAAAATCATCATTAAACGGTTCTATGTCTTTATTTTTTCGACGTATGGGTCTGCAATTAAAAACATGAAGTCAACATTATTCATACCTACACGGCTAACGAGTGATATTTCACAAATAATCTATACTTTTTTTATTTCTTATTATTTGTGTCTTATTTGCAAGATTTTAGACGCGCGCCAAGCTGCCGAAATAGTTTCTTCTCTTTCACTAACAGGCATGCGATCCGTATGTGTGAAGAATGGCGCTGCTCAATGTCATTTGCTGTTGACAGCGCCTTAAGGGGGTTGCTCTTCCATACAAATCTTCCGTGCAGCTGCATTTCGTCCACAGGCTTAATTTTAATGCGGTTTTTTGAGGATAGTTAGATATGGATAAATTGTGTGCGCAAATTACAAAAAGGTGTGCATTTATCATACCTAAATTGCAGTACGATGCAGTAAATTTCGATGCATTTTACAATAGTGTGAGTAGCTAGTGTCAAATAAAAATAGTTGTAAAAACCAATCGACTATTTCGAACAGTCACGTGACCACTAATGTGGCTCAGTGGTTATGACTCAAAGAACTGAATAGTAAGTGACCAAGTTCAAATCCCGAGGCCGCATTTCATTTTTTTATATTTTATAAACATTTTTTTAATAATTTACAAATTTAAAGTGAGTAAGACCATCTCATTGAGATGTAGGAAACTTTAAGTTAAATTCAATATTTTTCTTGTCAAACCAAATCAAAGAAGCTAGGTACTACCTAAGTGGTTTTAAAACAACCACAAACTTAGCAGGTTGATTTAGGGCAATTTATGCCCATTATCAAACCTAAACTTGGCAAAGCTTTCATACCTAGTAAGTGTACTAGTACTTTAGTATTAGGATCACACGTGCTTATTACTTTGGCATAGATGGTGGCGCCTCGCAGTCATATTGCCACCTTATAACATGTTTTGCCTTATGTACTAAGAAAAGGTACTCAACTACAGAAATTACACCTATTAAAATAAAAAAGTTCTTCTAGTTAATTACACGAATGCTTCTCACGAGAATCGAACCCTAAACCTCTGCATCAAAACACAGCCATACACCACGGCAATGATTTTAAAATCCGGACAGGTGCTAAATACAAAATAGGCCGAGTAAATAGGTTTTCTCAATTATAGAAAAAAAAAAAACATGCGAGTCAAAAACTTGGCTAGAAGGGTAATTAAAAAAACAATGACATGAAATTGTCATAAACTAATGATTGACAGAACGTGGTTTCTCAAAATAAAAATAATCATTTTATTCGAAATAAATTGAAGTCAATTGGAAGTAAAAGATGTTACGAGCTACGATATTTTAAGCAGCGAAGGCATTTATTCGGACGTACAGGTATGTACTTATCAATTAATCATAATATTTTTTTAAGATACAATACTTCAACGTTTGTGTCAGATTGGCACAAAATATTTTGTAAACGCAATTGAAGTGCACAGTCCCAGTGTCTGCATGTAATCAAATCTTGGAAGTGAATTTTGACCCACTTCTTATTGATCAGATTGACGTGAAATCTGGCATAAGTACTTGTAAGTCAGACTTGTAAGAAGTACTACAGTAATCTTGAAGTGAAATTCTGGTATCGTTCCCGCTGTTGGAAACTCATCAACAGAAAGAGTAACAACCATCCATGCATGATGCATCACGTTTACGTCTAATTATAATTTTTAGAACTCAGAGGAATCTGTAGTGCGAGTAATCGAACTTGCTATTGACCAGGTTTTTTAGGGTTCCGTACCCAAAGGGTGAAAACGGGACTCTAATTACCTACTAAGATTCCACTGTCCGTCTGTCTGTCTGTATGTACCGTCTGTCTGTCACCAGGCTGTATAGTATCTCATGAACCGTGATAGATGAAATTTTCACAGATGATGTATTTCTGTGGCAGCTATAACAACAAATACTAAAACAATATATTTTTGTCCATCTGTCTATGTAAGTAAAGTAACCAATGTAAAATAAATAAATAAATATCATGGGACAAATTACACCAATTGACCCAGTCCCAAACTAAGCACAAGGCTTGTACTATGGGTACCAGGCAACGGATAAACATACTTGTATAATGTAGGTAAATACATACTTAAATACATACAACCCAAATGACCTCACACTGCTTACATTTTGCTTAGAAGCCACTGTCCGTCTGTCTGTTTGTCTGTCGTGTCTGTCTGTGTCACCATGCTGTATCTCATGATCCGTGATATGGCTGTCAGCTATTGTGATTGTCTAGCGACAGTTGTAATTTTCAAAAATTACGTTTCTCTGTTGCCGCTCTAACATCAAATACTAAAAACAGAATATTTTTGTGAGTCTAAGTATGTAAATAACAAATATAAAATTACCTCATAAAGAGTACATCTTGCTTAGGAGGCAGGGCTCTGCTAACACTGGATTTTATATTTACTTGCCGAATTTGTACGAATCCCTCGGTGCGAGAGTCCGACCCACACTTATCCAGTCTTTGGTGTTCGGAACACAAAGGAGCTTAACTATTACCAAGTTCATGCTGTACCATGGTTTATTTTATGGCCACATTGTTCAAATTCGTCCGTCTATGGCTGTCTATCTGTCCGTCTGTCCTAACTTTATAGTTTTTTTACCCATATTAGGTAGTTATTTTTTACTCATTTTCATGCTGGTCTGGAATGTATGTATGTATAACTCTTTATTGTACATAAAACACATGAAAAAGGTAAATACAGGACAACACAAATACACACGTATTTTAGTTGTTTCGCTTCTCGCGCAGATGGTAAATGCAAGAATCTTAGGAATCATATTATAGGCGATACGGCAATCCATCACTAGTTTGATTCCGCTTTCCACCTATACGCCCACAATCATGCTTGTTCTTGATGGACTTAAGGTTTTGTAACCTTAGGCTCTGTCTACCTCGTAAGGGATAGACGTGATTTGTGTATGTATGTACATATTTTACAGAGTATCCGACCGGCGTCCGAATACCGAATTTGCCGTCAAAATGATAATTAAAAACTATACGTATGTATGTATGCATTATAGAAAGGTATAAGAAAGGTAAGTAAAATAAGCAAATAGAAAAAAAGGAACCATTGTAGAAGCACTTATTTTGTCTGTCTGTCTTTCCGTCTGTCAATTCTTCTGGACCATTTTGTGACAATTTATTTATCTGTAGGTTTTATTTTTAGCTTTGTATGTTTATATAGGTACTTACTTTTGTTTTTTTAACTACTTTTGTAATTGTCATAAATTAACTTTTTCTTTATTTCTTTCTGTCTGCCTGTCTATCTATCTGTTCGTCTGTTTGTCTGTATGTATGTCTGTCTGTCTGTCTGTTCGTTTGTCTGTTTGTCTATTCGTCTGTCTATGCGTCCGACGATCCATCCGGCTGTCTGTTTGTCTGTGCATCCGAACAACCATCCGTCCATCCGTCCATCTGCTTGTTAATCTGTGCGTCTAATCATCCGTCCGTCCGTCCGTCTGTCCATCTGTCTGTTTGTATGTGCATCTGACCGACTGTCCGTCCGTCCGTTTGTCTTTCTGTTTGTCCGTCTGTCCGTGCATCCGTCTGTCTGTCTGTTTGTCTGTGCGTCCAATCATCCGTCCGTCCGTCCGTTCATATGTCTGTCTGTGCGTTCGACCCTCTATCCGTTCGTCACTGTCCATCTGTTTGTATGTAAATCTGTCTGTCTGTTTATCTGTCATTATAAATATTATTCATCCATTCGTCCGCCCATCCATCTATATCCTTTTGTAGTACTGACTGTAGAATAATTTTTCAGATTCACATTGGATTCGGAAGGTACTTAATTTTTGTCTCCAGTAACAGGAAATAAGTGAAGCAAACATCCACTGGACGCGAGCGTATCTTACTTGCTATTATTGTGCAAGAAGGGCAAAAAGTTTACTGCTGGTGTGATGATAAAAAAAAATTGTTGTTTCTAAATCACATGAAACATTCTGTAGATTTTTATTACCGTAATTTGTAATAACATAACATAATGAAATAAAAATAACTAGAGAAAATTCAAGACCGTGAATTGCCAGATGTCCAACAGCGGAGTTTTGTCAACCCTGTTCTGATGACTTGAAGTCTTTTCGTCCGTCTTTCATGTTCTCATTACCTATGACCAGTAAAGCAAAAGGAAACTGTATGATACAGGGTGATATTAATATCACCGTCCAAGTTTTTACGTAGTTTTTTACGTAGGTATCATACGCAATCGTATAGGTACCTACCGTAAGTCGCAGGTTCACGGTGGATGTAAGCCGCTTCCAACCGAGGCAACTGGAGCTGTATGAAGGAGGCCTATGGCCAACAGTGGACGTCCTACAGCTGATATGATGATGATGATGATGATAATGATGACAGGTATCATTTAATGATACTATTTGCAATATTTTAATACCAAACCGAAAAATAATAAATAAATAAATAATGCCAAGTAGGAAAATAAGTTATGATTGTTTTTTGTATGCATATAAAAATATTATTTTGTGAACAATAAATAATAAGTGGCAAATTTCCATTAAATTATGAAACTTATGAATAATCACTCGTGTAAAATTTTATTTATTGAATATGTTACGTGATCTACAGTCACC
Organism: Pandemis heparana; assembly: GCA_963854515.1. NCBI lineage: Eukaryota > Metazoa > Arthropoda > Insecta > Lepidoptera > Tortricidae > Pandemis > Pandemis heparana. The sequence continues at coordinate 3,453,959 of OY978026.1, read as the reverse complement.
AGCATAAATAAGTGATCACTTTTGTACCTTGTCACTTTAAAGTCATGTTTGAAAAACCATACGAAATCATGTAACGACTGAAAGCGACAAGGTACAAAAATGATCATTTATTTATGCTGGTGACTGTACAAACTACAATTTCGTGACATCTTTTAATAAATTATTAAATATTTTGAGTTTCGTATTGAGAGACTCGTGTATTTGGAAATGCTTGTATTTTTCGTCTTATTTCCCTAGGTATTGACTGTATATACAACGGGTCCCATTTCGTACCTTCTAACAATAGTTTGATCATTTGTTCATAGGTATATGTATATACTATCAATCAACAGGCTAGCAACCCATCGCTCATTTTGATTCTCCTTTCCACCTATACGCCCACAATCATACTAAACGTGGCCTTTAGGTCTTGTGACCTTAGGCTTTGTCTACACCGTAAGGGTTAAAGACGTGATTTAAGTATGTATGTACTATCAATAAAAGAGCCCTGCAGGAAAACTTGAGGAAAAAGTAGTTTCAGGAGGTAGTTACTTCTCACAAAATTTTAGTATGAATTTTCAGTATCTTGGTATGGTTTTTGTATGAGCATAACTCTCTCAGAATTATAATTAGTTAGGCATAGTTATCAATAACTAGTCAGTGTGTGTTATTTCAAAGAACTTATCGCATTTAGAAAACATAATAGAAATAGAAAAATATAAATTTGATCATTACTGGAAGCATTTAATTCTGAGGGAATTATGCCCAAATGAAAAAATAGGTATCAAGAGACTTGAATCTCCATCAAACTAAAATTTCGTGAAATTTGACTGAAAACGCTTTTACTCCGAGTTTGCTCCGGGTCGGGTTCCTATATTTCTAACCTACAGTAGAACGTTTTCACGATCAACGCGGTCAACAGCACAGTGAATTTTCTTGTCAGTTCAATCAAAATGAAACTTCACTAAGACATTTGCTGTGATAAAGTTCAACAATGTGTCAGGACTTGATTTGTCACTACCACTACCCAGGAATAAGTACATAGTACGAATAAAACTATTCGTATTCCTGTTACAGCGTGTCAAATGTTTATGAATACTGAATAGAATAGTGATACAAATTATTTCAAAAGTGACATCTCACTGGTATTTGGTTTCAAATCAAATTGAAAGTTTTATTTGAAAAATATATCTTTTTTTTAACTACCAGCGCTTTGATAAATTAGCCCTTGTGTGCGCATACCACATGTTGCGTGGCGCATTTACTTATGAGTCGAATGATTTCGTTCGTAGTAGCCATTACGCCATAGGTACTATGGCAGCGTGCACGTTTTTTCGACTTTAGATATCAAACACAAAGTCGAATATCTACCTACTATACCAATTAGAAAAATATAGGGACTTACCCGTGGCCCACCTAATTTGTCCACCCGGAAAACCAATACCCAGCTTCCAATACCCAGAAAAAAGGAGCTCCGCCCAAGAGCGGAGCTCCATCAAAAACCAGGTGGACAACCTGTAGGTAGATCACGAGAAAGATCGAAAAAAATATGGTTCTGGTTCACTGGTCGACACGCAGTACAGACGCAATAGCTGCACGACGCTAACAAAATTTTATCTCATTTTTATGCACACGATTTCTGACTAAATGTATGACGCTTTCCTCATGGGCCTTACTCTATATTATGCACAACTAGTTGTGCTTTTAGGAATTTCACTCCTCCGTAAGGTCCGACAGCGGGGTTCCTATTTCTATTCAGTTTGCCCTTCGGGTATTTGAAAATACCTAATGAACCTAACCTAATTTTACTATCTCAAATGAGAATTCTTATTTTTATTGACCCGAAATTCCTAATGGCACAACTAGTTGCGCATAATATATATATGTAGAGTAGGCTCATGAGGAAAGCGCTGATATAATACGCGTCGAGCTGCAATTTTATTTTTTCGCGTGTGGACTAGACACCGTAGTACTCTGCTTTATCCCACTCTAGGCAACGCTAATCAAAACCATCGACGGATGAAGTTGGACTTTTGTGGAAGTAAGTATTATAGTAAGTAAAAGCGAGTTCAGATGGATTAGATTTGTTTTGGAGTTGTCATTATTTTATTTGACGTACCTACCTATTGCAAAGTCATCATAATTATCTAATATTATTTTTTCCTTTTATGCGCTATACGATGAATTATTATAAATATGAATTATGATGACATAAGGACATAACTTAAAAAAGGCAGCTCACAACTCTGGAACAAAATTATCTAACCAAACCCCTAACTAAACCCTTAGGCCTAGAAGCATTCAGACGTAGTCCCTACCCGCTATGCGTAATTATTTCCTTTGTCTGAACCTATACTGCAATGCATTTTGGTGAAAGGATCCGAATGGCTAGCACGAGTGACTTCGTCTCATCGCTGCAACTAGGCTCATTCTCAAGTTACCTATTTACGAAAGGCGCGCCTGACTCGAAACGACAATACCTACCTTACGGCGCTAGCTGTTTAGATGCCCCAGACGAAACGCTTTTGTAAGTTATAATGCATAAGAGTATTAATAAATGTCAGACGATGGTGATGATGATGTCTCTACGTATGAACGAATATCAAATATGAATAGGTTCCTACATACTGATAGGTACTTTGAAGATACTAGCAATGACGGCATATGAATTTGCCGCTAGAGGCGCTATTTTAACGTGAGGTATTATACAGAAACGTAAAATTAGTAGTACCTACAAGTTGATAATCCGGCTTTACATAACGGATTTTTAGTGTTATTAAGATTGTTTCCTTCCGATTATTATCGCAGACATACCTACGACAGGTTTATTAAAAGAGAAAAGAAGAGTTATGAAAATTAGGAGCCAAATTAAGCAGGCAAATAAAATGGCAGCTAATTTAGAAGATAAGATAGGACTGTGCAACACTGTGGGTAATAAATAGCTTGCTATTAAATATTAATTAAAAGAAATCCTGAATAATGTGATATACCTTACTCTACAGTGGCGCCAACTAGTGAGTACAAATACGATAGCCCTCATTCTAACAAAGTACAAAAAAATTGAGTCCCTGGTATTCAAAAAGGGTTAAAGGTGGCATTGATTCACATATTTGCATCTGCTAGACTCATATGTAATATTTATAACTAGCTGAGCTAGTAAAAAATATTTCGCCTTAAAGTCAGTTTTTGTCTGAGATGGCGCTGCATACGAAAAATTAAAGTTATTTTGTGCATTTTTCATATTTTTGATTAGATATTCAGCTATTCGTGGAAGAGAGAAAGCCAACAAATCAATAATCATAAAAATCCGTGCAGCTATTCCAAAGTTATCAATAGTTAAAATAACACGACTTACTTTTGTACGTATAGATTTGTAAAATTTCTGGTAAAAGTAAAGTTGATATAAAAACGTAAATATAACGGGAAAAGTTACGCTAACAGCTTAGCAAGGTGTTGCAATATTTTTCCACCCGCTAGTGCTTCCTATTTGCATGTGTGTGTAAGACCTAGTATCTGTATAAGGCCGTTAATGACACCAGCGTTTGTGCAGCTATTCTCCGAATTGGTGCATAATTACCATTTGAGTGTAGTCTCAAAAAATCGGCCGTATTGAATTGTGTGCGCAAATTAATTGATAATCTATAAATGTATTAAGAATCTTCTAAAAACTACAAAAAACCAACAAAATTGATTATAGCGCCATCTAACGGGACTTTTACAATGAGCTAACGCGAGCATCCGCCTTAAGAGGATTTATACAACAGCATCCTGAGCATGTTTGCGGACCGCCTGGACTGCCCCATGACAAAGCATTGGGTGGGGATCATAACTGGCCAAATCAAGTAATAATCTTCACCCAATGTAGCTTTATAAAATATGTAATGTAATGCTAGGTATTATTAAATTAAATTTGTATAATTTGTTTTTTTTTTATTTTATTTTTTTATTTCTATTTTAATTTTAATTTAACTAACATAGTGCTTTAAGTTGTATTACTAACCCGATATGGACCTTTATGTCCGAAATAAATGATTTTTATTTATTTTATTTATTTATTTATATCTGGCAGGTCATAAAATATGTATATGAGATGGTAAGAGCTGCTCGAGGAACATAATAAAACAATGCGTGAGTTGCAACAAATTCATCATCATCATCATCTTCTTCATCATCATCGTCATCATTACCAGCCTATATACTTGCCACTTCTTTTGTACGAAACCCTAAAAATAAAGTGAAAAGATCAAAAGCAGCGCCGGAAAGTCGCTCGTAAATAAAAACGGGCATATCAAATTAAAAATCAACATCATTTTTTATAACAGCATTATTCCTCAAATTAATGTTTCGCTTCACCTAAAAACCCTTTCCGATCCTTTTAACATTAGGGTAAAAAAGCAATTTTTGTTGACACACACCCTTCGGATCGTTTTGTTGGACCAACAGAGTTGTTTACTTCTGGACTTAATAATGCGTATCGGTTTGGGGATGGCTTGTTTGGAATAATAAGGCCACTGCTACCATATTCGAAGGTTTCCTCTCTTTAATCTTAGTGATGTCCTACTTTCTTAAAAGGAAACTAGCTGTTAGGGTGCGACCACACCGCCGCTTAAAAACGGGTAACGTTACGGAATCGCAACAAAATGTATGAAGAAACGGTGAGAAAACGTGACGCATACGACACGTCACTGCGTATACGCGGCGGTTTGGTCGCACCCTTACTCGTGACTTCGTCTACGCAGAATTAAGAGTATCCCAAGCAGCTTGATTTCTCCCGACATTTCCACCAATTAGTACCATGACATAATTATATACATACATACCGTCACGCCTCTTTCCCACCGGGGTAGGCTGAGACTACTTTGTTCCACTCAACAATTCCAACAATTAGTACCATTAGGTATATTTTAAACAATTTACACAAAACCTTGTCTAATTATATATCTACTAGCTGTTGCCAGCGACTTCGTCTGCAAAGAATTCGTTTATCGCTATCCGGCGGGAACTACGCAATTTTCCGGGATAAAAAGTAGCCTATGTGCTTTTCCAGATTTTTCTCTATCTATGTGCCGAATTTCATCCAGATCCGTTGGGCCATTCTGGCGTGATTGAGTAACAAACAAACATCCATCCATCCATCCATCCATACTTTCGCATTTATAATATTAGTTAGATTTACACTCTTGTACTTCACAATTAATAGTCCAAACTTAGTAACTGTCACTAAGAATTTGGAAAAATAATAAAAAACTCCAATGCAAGATATCACCGCATACAATGTCTTTCTACCCAAGTGATAAGAATAGAACTATCATAGGCTTCATTGATGTTATGACGAAGGCACCTCAATTGTTATACGTTGAAGGTGACATGAAGGAACAATCCCATTCGTACACATCTTGAATGACATTTCCTTCCATTTTGGGGTATCTTACTCGTAAATGCTTACTTCAGCAGCAGAAAAGCGGAACGTTGATTCATCTCTGACTTTTAGGTCTTTCGGAATTGATCGAACAAGTCATTAGCAATTCAAAACTGCCAGTTATAATTTTCTTTTGATTCGTTAGGGCTCGTCCAGAAATCATATGATCATATTGGCCTACTTTTGATCCCCCCACCCCTTTCCCCTTGGTTATAAATATCTGATGATTATAACGCTACCCCTCCCCCCATGCAAGATCACGTGTATTTTTCGATTTAGTATGAATTAATTATATAAATTATCTGTTATGAAATTAGACAATATTTAAAGATTATACATTTATTATGTATGGTATTTTCCTTCTTACCTGTCCTATTTGGTAAACAAAATTCTAACCTCAATGTGCAAATTTTTGTAAAGAATAAGGTGTATTATGTTATCAAATAAACCTGAGACAATATTTTGTGCATAATTTTGCTGATATTTTATCTTCAGTTCTTTATTTACGATGAAATAGTTAAAAAATAACAAAAATTAGACGTTTTGAGGTTAGAATTTTGTTTAGCAAATAGGACAGGTAAGAATGAAAATACCTTATATCCTGACATTAAATTAAATTATCATGCCTCGGACATTTGTACCTATTTTTATATTGCATGTATAATAAGTGAACGAAATATTTGTACGCCATTGTATGTTAGAAAGTTAGAATAAGGAAAGGAAATAATTATTGAAGTGTACCCATGTTTATGCAAATAAATATTATTATTATTAAAAAACCAGCAATAACCTAGTTTTTTTTAAAGAAATGTCACGCTCACGCTTCGTCATTTCCTCGTCCACGGGTTTTCACAGATGTTTTCTTACCGACCCGATTATTTTGATATGAGAAAATTATTTGAGTAATTTCGTTAGTTCTTGACTTTCCCGCTGTGTAAAAAAATTACACGTAATCATTCGTGATATTTTGCTGACCCCTCCATAAACGAACACATGAGCCCTTGTCATCATGCTCATCCTCATGTTTTTCTTGTTCCAGACCTCCAGTTCCCTATAGACGTGTCAGGGGTTCAGAACGACCACCCGTTCTTGGACGCGGACTCTCTCCAGTCGCTGTTCCGGCGGCTGACCGCGCTGAACCGATGTGCGAACATGAAGCTGGAACATCATCATCATCAGAAGAGATCGGTGAGTAGATAATCTTCTTCGTAGTCATAATGGGCTGGCGGCTGGGGGTTTTCCAACTGGCTACGACATGGGTACCTTTAAGAGGCGAGTGTACCACTTTTTGCATGGCCGGCAACGCGCTAGCAGTCCCAATGGTGCTGTGGTTGTCCATGGGCGGCGGTGATCACTTACCATCAGGTGCACCGCATGCCCGTTTGTCGGTTTTAATATAAAAAAAATAGTCATATTCATATTAATCATATGATAGTCAACCTAATACTTAGTCATAATCTTCTTTTTCATATTCATAATCTTCTTCATAGTCATACACTTCATTTTATTAGTTTAACCAAACGGGACTTCAATATCAAATCAGATTTTGATCTCAGAATAATACAAGGAGTATGATCCTTGAATCTTTAAGGTATATTTTTCAAATCAACCAACCCATTACTGAGGAAAACAACATCTAACTAATATTATAAATGCGAAAGTATGGATGGATGGATAGATGGATGGATGGATGGATGTTTGTTTGTTACTCAATCACGCCACAACGGCCCAACGGATCTGGATGAAATTCGGCACATAGATAGAGAAAAGTCTGGAATAGCACATAGACTACTTTTTATCCCGGAAAATTGCGTAGTTCCTGCGGGATAGCGATAAACGAATTCTTTGCAGACGAAGTCGCTGGCAACAGCTAGTTGAAAATAAATATTTCTGGACCTTATATTTTAGACAGTTCCCCAGCAAGTTTAGAACAACTATTTAGTTCCTATATACTTTGATGGCCTAACAAAACTTATTTGACACGGCTTAGTTGTATTTTCTGTAATAAATCGCTGAGATTCAATCATAGGTGCTGATTGAAAAAGTTGGATAGTTATCTGTTGCGCGAGTTGCGCGACACAATTTGTCTTTCTAAACTATCGCCGTTTAGTTTGTTAACTTGTCTCGTTATTTTTTCTGCTAAAAATAGTTTTTTGTTGATAAGACAATGTAGTTTGTAGATTCTTGACAAACGGAGTTACTATTGTGCACAGTGCCAGTTTAATTTAAAATGATTAATTGAATCAGAAGTTACATTGCGGAGGTCAATAATTTCAATGAACAAAAAATACACTCATCAAAAATGTCTAGGGATATTTCTTATCCCTAGTGTAAGGTTGTCATTTTGACAGGTGACGAGCTATCACTGTCAGCACAAGTTCGTTCTTTTTTTTTTAATTTCGGTAAAAAACCGACATACAATTTTGGACTTCCAAAGACAAGCCCACTAAATTAGAAAATCAGCTTGCACTTTCATAATCTGAAAATCCTACAAAATGTCATAGTAACACGAAACAAAATGCCAAAAAAAAAAGGAAGGATAAACCACCGACTCGAACAACTTGTGCTGACAGTGACAGCTCGTCACCTGTCAATATTAATTATAATCACGGGCTAATTTTTGTCCCGGAAAATTGCGTAGTTCCCGAGGGATAGCGATAAACGAATTCTTAGCAGACGAAGTCGCGGGCAACACATAGTAATTATAATAAACGCACTTAAATATTTTTTTAATAACGCCCATTCCTGGTCTCATGGAAGTAATATTCAGAAGAAACACTTACCTAAGAATTAATTACATCCAGAGATGGATAAATTGATAATAACATCTCCAAGTAATAATGTTCCTAATGGAAGTTAATTATTGATTTAATTTGGATATTGAATTTAGATGAAGTAATATCGGTAGATTAATATTTTAATATTCCATCGCATAATTGGATTTTTGGCCGCACACGGTATAATTTGAAGGGTAATGAGAAAGCGAGGTTTAATGGTGGCCATTATTTTTTTTAAAAGGCGTATTCTGGTTGAATTAAATCATTTCCTAGAGCGTTCAATAGGTCCTACACCATTGAACATTTTATCCGAGATTCAATATTTTATTGAATCAGGCGTTACTTTGCGGAGGTCCATTTCAATGAACACAAAATATTTACCTTGCTTGTAAGTAGCGGAGTAGCAAGGTAAATATTTTGTGTTCACAGAGATTCAATGTATATTTAATAATAATATCTTGGGACAATTGACACCAATTGACCTAGTCCCAAACTAAGCAAAGCTTGTGATATGGGTACTAGACAACGGATAAACATACTTAAATACATATTAAACATCCAAGACTCGAGAAAAGACATTCGTATTTTTCATACAAATATCTGCCCCGACCGGGGATCGAACCCGGGACCTCGAGCTTCATAGTCAGGTTCTCTAACCACTAGGCTATTCGGTCGCCAATATTTGAAGTTTATTTGTTTGTGTAAAGGTACCGCTATCTTTGTTCCAAATTTGATTCAAATCTGTCTTTCCGTTTTAGCGTGAAGAAGGAACAAACATACACACTCACTCACATCCTCACATCGTCACAAACATTCGCATTTATAACATTAGTTAGATAAGATAAGATTACCAACTTGGCAGTTAATTTTACGCTTATATTATTACCGTGTCTGCTGTGTTCTTCAGCTGCCTTTATGTGCTAATAAAGTGTTGTATTGATGGTCATTTCGAACAGTATAGTGTGTATACCTCTATTCCATAGAGCAGACGACCTAATAGAGAGGAAAATCCATGTAATATATATGACACAATTAAGCCAAGCCGAAATTGGTGATAACTGCATTCTGATTGGCCAGCCGATGGTCAAGCAGGTCACTAGAGTTGAGCAAGCAGCTATTATGATAAATATGGATAGTATGGTAATGTTTAGTCGTTGTGTGGCATAGTAAGTGAAACTGGATTAAAATTGGTAAAAGCCAGAAAGTAAATATATAATCAAAATTCTAATTACTTAAATGACTATGTTCCGTGTGGAAAATAAAAGAAAACACAATCTCGAAAAATAAGTGATAGTAGGTATGTAAGGTTATGTCGAAAAAGTCAGATGTGTTGCCATAAGCCCTTATTACCTGTAAAATTAACTGACTGACTGTTATTAGAATTATAAAATTGACATAATTTTTTACACAACTTACTATTTTTGACATTGTATTTTATTGTTTATAATTTATTATGCTCTTATTATTAATAATTTTTGACGATATCAACAGAAATGCTTATATTCGTGACATGCATGTTTTTATATATATAATGTAATTTTTGTTGATGAATAAATAAATCTAATCTAATCTAAATCTTACCACTCTAATTGGTTATTTCTTCTATGGTATTTTCCTATCTGATGTGTAATGTTTGTGCTTGTTGGCTGGTAAGGATATTCATGGCATAGGTATAGAGTTAGTTTTAAATGGATTCTTATTAGTACTTAGATAAGGTAATTTGTATTTTTTTTTTATTCATTTTTGGCTTCTGAATAATTTACTAACGTAGACTGGTCTTTAATATTCAATTAATCGCTTTTAAAAATCAAATTATTAATTACCTATTTTACAAAATAAGGCTGTTGTTTTCCCACGCCTATTTGACCTGTCACTTTTATTTAATTTAAAACTACCCACATTCATTAAGCGGTGTTACCCGTTAATTGCTAACGCGTCGCGTGACCTGTCAAATTCTAATGTTTGAAAATAGAATTGATGGCTTCCATTTTGAATTTTCTCACGCCGTTAACACGCGTTTATATTTTTACGTTTAGTTTATCAATAGTGTCACTTTTTCGAGGTGTTATTTTAAAGTTATGGAAGTAATGAGAAATGTTTCGATAGAAAAAAATCTCATGGGATTTTAGTATCTAGGAATTGTTTATTCTATCTGTTTGTAACCGATTTTTTTAAAGCTTCGGCGTATCTGAAGGCGAAGCGAATGTAGAATTTTAACGTTTTTCGATTGATATAATGATGGCAGCGACTGATATGATCAAAAATATGCGACCTCTGAAAATATGTGGACTGTGTCGTTACGTCTGCGCTATTTTTTGAGCACTTGATTTGTTCTGTAGTGACGGATGTGTTTATCAAATATAACAAGAAGTGAGCGTTAAGATCTTATCTTAAAACACTTCATAGGGAATCTCAAAAATTTTTAACTGCATCGCAGGTTTTGTGTACTTAATTTGATACCCGACATTTTTCTTTCATTGAAAAAGGCACGCTGTAAATCATGTCGTCTCTCATCTCATCTTCTGCCTATATACGTCCCACTGCTAGGCACAGGGCCTCCTCTCGTTATGAAACGGCTGTGGGCTATAGCTCCCACACGGGCCCAGGATCGAAAAGCTCATAGCAAATTTCAAATATAATTTTCGCACATAAATTCCGAAAAATTCAGAGGTGCGAGCCCGGGATTTGAACCCACGACGCTCTGCTTGAGAGGCCACAGGTCAAACCACTAAGCTACCACGGCTTTTTTGTGGTATGTGGCCAGCCTTGTTCTGTCCCAAATATCAACTACAAATCGCTAGAAAACATTCTAGCCTAAAACAAGTACGCAGAAGCCATATCGCGTAGTAAGGCAACGCAAGCAGAATCAATTTCAAGCATGACCGGCCTGCACTATGGGGGTAATAGGTTTTGATACCCGATTTGTGTAACATCCAATAGACAAAGGAACCAACCAATAGATCGGTAGATTGCATAAAAGAAACTTGGATAAACGATGCATGAGCTCTAAGCAACTTTACAAGGAAATTGTTGATTGTTGTTGTTGTTGGTGTTGTTAATGATTAAGTCAGTTTAATTGTGGCAACGCCGTGTTAATAGTTTGTTATTTTTTGTACAGTACACTTTTGCAAATCATATTGCATTTGTGCGAAGTCGAGGCTGATCGCTAATAGTTTAACAATAAGTAATTTCTGAAAGTAGTTTTGATTCGTTTTTAATTTCTTTCGAGTTGGAATACAACAGGCTATTTAAATAGATTGCTTTTCGTCTTACACCATATATGAAATTGTTGGTTTCTTTACTCGTAAAAGTTACTTAAGTGATGGTGTTTCACAAATTACACTTAAGCACTTATTGCAAATAGGTTACGATGATTTCGAAAAGATGGGTAATTTCTGCTAACATTTACTACGGCGATTTTATACTGCGGAACTGTAAAGGTCGCAGAAATATAAACGAAATTGATTCATCTCAAGGGTCGGTTGCATAAACGCCTGATGAAATTGCCATGATTTTCGAAATGATACGATTCGAGATGTGCAGATTTGATGTGACCTTTTCTAGCTAGGTATGATGGTGCATACAATTATTTTTTAAACATGCCTAATAGGTGTACAATTATTCCTACTAGTGTTTAAAATGTTCACTTAAATAATACCGCTCTCTTGTACAGAAGGAAGTATCTTACTAATACAAAAGCCGCCATCTATGAATTCTTCACAATAAAATTTGAAAAAACTTTCTAACATACCCGTCAGCAAAATCAATAAATCTCTGTATTACGATGACAGATTTTATGACAACACATTTATCATTATGAAATTTGATGCTTTGTAATGTAAATGACAATAGACATTCGATATGCATTATTGAATAAAATGACACGTCAAATTGTCTACTGTCATACCTAGTTATAAATTTGTCGCAAAGTCACAGAGTAGGTACGGTTTGAAAAGAGTTAATTTAAATTTATCGTTTGCTTTGAAAGCTTCGTATGATAAATACAGTATTTTTTATACGAAAAGGGTTTTTTCTTGACGTTACGGAAGCAGGCTTTTTATTTTATTGTTATATTTTTACTACATAATTAATTTCAATGTAGGAAAAACCTCAACGAATTCCTGCGTTGGTATATTGAATTTATAATAAATATTTTCCTTAACAGAAGAATCTTACATTTACGAATAATATTATTATGTCGTGGGCCGCATTTTCTGTTGGCAGAGAAGCGACAAAATTATATATGCATTTACTTATTTTTTGCCATTCTAGTTCATTAAAAAAAAACACAATGAAGAGCTTATGTGTTGTTTTATATTTCGTTTTAATTGACAGCTAGGTACTATGCGGTCCTAATTTAAAAAGACGCATGTCCAAGAAAACTGATTTAGTTTTTAGGGTTCCGTACCCAAAGGGTAAAAACGGGACCCTATTACTAAGACTTTGCTGTCCGTCCGTCCGTCCGTCCGTCTGTCACCAGGCTGTATCTCAAGAACCGTAATAGCTACACAGTTGAAATTTTCACAGATTGTGTATTTCTGTTGCCGCTATATAACAACAAATACTAAAAACAAAATAATTATAATAATTAAGGGGGGCTCCCATACAACAGAGTAATTGTTGGCGTTTTTGCTGTATCTCATGAACCGTAATAGCAAGGAGGTTAATTTCTGGTACGTAACCAAGGCACGAAGGTGCGTGAGTCCGACTCGCACTTGGCCGGTTTTTTTTAACATTATTTGGACAGATTAGACGTCAATCTATCATACTGCCGTCCTAATTAAAAACGACGCATATCTGTTTTATAGGTTTTGAGAAATTTATGATAGATCGATGTCTAATCTGTCCATAAATAAAAAAACTAAATCTTTTTCTTGGACATGCGTCCTTCTTAATTGATTAATAACTGCTTAGATCGCAAACACACATCACTTAAGAATAAACAGTTAAAGGTATCATTAACACAACAATAAACTCATAACGGTACACCAATAAATTAAATAACAAAACTATTGTTGCCAAAAACAATTATTAAACTCTATCTGAAATATCTCGAACTTTCCATGGCACTGAGCGACCTACACAAAAAAACTTATCTTAAATCTGTAGAACAAACAAGTATGATTTGTGTGATGTATCGATATGCAAATAGTGGGAGTGGTAATCGATTTCAGTATCGATTGACTTGGTCTATTAATCGATAGTATTGTAACAGCTGTTTCAATGGGCATCAAAAATTGATCAAGATAATGAAGTGAAAGAAAGTAAGCATATATCAACGCATTTGTCGTAATACGTCTTTCTTTGTAGGTATTTCAATCTCGTTTGACCTGTGGCCTCTCAAGCAGAGCGTCGTAGTTCAAAACCGGGCTAGCACCTCTGTGTTTTACGGAAATTACTTGTGAAATAACATTTTGTATTTTTTTCTTTCGGTGAAGGAAAAATTGAGGAAACTTATTCCTGCGCACAACTGCAAAGGAATGATGTGTGTGAAATTCATAATTCGCACCGGGCCAGCGTGGGAACTATAGCTATAGCCCAAGCCCTCTCATTGTGAGACAAGGCCTGTGCCCAGCAATGGGGTATGTGGAGTTCCCAATCCGCACTGGGCCCGCGTGGGAACTAGCCCTCTCATTCTAAAGGATCTACCTAGAAATGGAACGTAAGCTGGAGATGATGACAGGAAAGTTAAATGCCGGATTTTCAATCGCCAAAATGTTATTCACGCGAACGAAGTCACAGGTGCTACTTAAGGCGCTGTCAACAGCAAATGACCTGGAGCAGCGCCACTCTTCACACATACGGTTCACGTGCCTGTTTAGTGAAAGAGAAGAAACTATTCCGCCAGCTGTGGTGTGGCGCGCGTCTAAAATCTTGCAAATAAGACACAAATCATAAGAAATAAACAAAAGTATGGATTATTTGCGAAATATGACTCGTTAGCCGTTTAGGTATGAATATGTTGACTTCATGTTTTTAATTGCAGACCCATACGTCGAAAAAATAAAGACATAGAACCGTTTAATGATGATTTTAAGACCAATCTTTGCAATTATTTTCTATCGAGCTGATTTCGTTCAATTATGTATCGAGCCCGTCTAGCGTGTTTGAAATATGATGAAAATTAACATTATATTTTTTTTGTATTTTTTTTTGTGTGAAGTTTTTCTTAAAACAGTGTTTAAATAACATCAATTTCAACAAAATTAGGTGTTGTCAGCCTCTTAAGATATTCTTATAAGTATGCCCCATTATCGTAACCGGCCTTGTGGCGTAAGTGCCCGCTTTCAGCCTTCCGGCATTATCGTAAACCCATGAGCCTTGACAGAGTTTGCTTGGTGCACTCAGACAAAACAAAGGAACGCTGCGCAGCGCTAGCGAAACGTGACGATGCTACAAATACATTTAGTCGAATATTTTTTTGGTGTAACGTGTTGTTCGCCGAATTTTCGTTTGGTCTAAATTTTCGGAAATTATTTTACATAGGTTATCTAATAGGTTAGGTTAGATTCATTTTATACTTTTTGAGCTTGATCAAACATCTGATCAGTATCTGATCAACAGATCTAAAACCATTTCATGTTCTATCTTTTATAGAATAGACACTAGCCTTTGGTGCCTACAAAACATCTTTACGGAATGCTCCTGAACTAAACAAGAGTCCCTTTCATTTCACGTAGGTATGTACTCATATTAAACCCAAAAATTTCAACTTGAAATAGAACAATTAAAAACGCCTCACGTAAAGCCGAGCAAATCCCATCAACATCAACAATATAGTTCATTAACTCGTGCCAGTAACGAAAAGAGCGTAAGTGTTCGTAAATTATACGCTTCTTAAGCTGTTTAAGTTGATGTCGGATTTCCAATTAAAACACAATGTCACTGAAGGTTTTGGTCAAAGGAGGTCTTAATCCTGTAGTTAGTGGATTTTGTTGCCAGCCGTTAGCAAAGGAATACTTTACATGATTAGTGGGTTTGAAAAGAGGCTTACAGAGCTTAGTTACGTTCGTTATTCAATTTTGAGGCGTTACTGGCAAGTTCTTGGGGTGACAAGAGGGTAAGGTGATTAAAAATATGTAGGTATCAGATCAGGTCGAATTTGAAATAAGAATCAGAATTCATGGTGGATGCAAGCCGCTTCGAACCGAGGCAACTGGAGATCTATGGAGGAAGCCTATGTTCAACCGTGGATGTCCTATGGCTGATATGATGATGATGATTAGATGCAACTTTTTAGATTTGAAATAAAGATTAAAATACTTAAGTGAAACTTTTTGCTGTGAACACTTACAAAATGATGCAAACAAAACTAAATCAGCTTATTACGTAGACTATTCAGAAAATAACGAACGTAAGTAACACAATCCCCAAATATTAAAAGACGAAATTAAATTACCGCCTCAATTAGAAAAGACCTCAAATTTTCCTCGTCATTATGAAATGAAATTTCATCTCGCAGGGTTTTCTGGAGCTTAAGTGCCTTCTAGTGGGGGTTTTTTATTGCATTTGTTTCGTATTTAATTATTCTTATTTATGTCCTTAAAATAATACTGTTTATTTAGAAGGTTAGCAATAAAATATTAATATTTGAAAGGAATTCTAGCTGTTTTTAGTTACATTATAGGTGTCCGTGTCCTATTATTTTTCATTGATCATAATTATTTGTAAGTCATAACTTTTTTATGACACATGAAATTGTTCATTGTTCAAGAATAGTAGCTGATTCTCCTCTCTCCCTCGACCTCCACAACTCCCGGTCCGACTCAAAGTCAGGCCAGCCTTCCTATACGCGTCCAAATCGTCCTGTCATCGATTTCTTGGTACATACGTACGTTTGGTACGTAGAAAAAAAATGCCTGTTTCACTATAAATGACGAACAAAAATTATGTCAAACTATATTAAGTGTTCTGAATTTCAATTTAATGAGGCAAAATATAGACCCTACATTAAATCCTACTGCAAAATTTATGTGTTTACCTATTTGTTAAAGTTCCAACAGTTAGTCTATTTCAGACGAGCAATGTATCCATTCTATATCAATTTTAATGTTTTTTTTTCTAGTGTTCCAAAAAACATTTTTCTTAAACCTATGATATTTTATTTCTTCTCTATTTAATTATCTATGGGTACAATCGTGACAATAGAGAATACAACCAACCTATTTAATGTTAATCAATAACTATTTCAGACTTTAAAATTGTTCAATAGCCGAAGGAAATCATATTCGCCCGCGGCACAGTCCATAAATCAAATCAAACCATGTATCTGAATAAAAACGATTTCAATTACACATACACGAATGATTTATTGATATACTTGTTATTACCGCGTCAAATGTCTGCATCATCTACGTTGAATAACAATTAAGTCCTTAAATCAGTGGTTGTAAAGTTTGTTTTTAAGGTTCCGTGGGCAAAAAAGCCAGCCTACACAATGCAAATTTTCGAAAAAATCAGAGGTGCAAGCCCGTGTTCGAAGTATACAGGAACTATACTACGAAATTTTCACAGGCGCAAAAAATACACTTTCTAAAATTATTTTACATTTTGTATTTTTAACATTCATACAATACAATACAAATACTCTTTATTGAACACCACAAATCAGTACAAAACAATACAGAAACAAAGAACAAAGTATAAAATAGGCGGTCTTATCGCTTAATAGCGATCTCTACCAGACAACCTTTAAGACAAAGAAATAAGTTGGAGACAGTTTAAGTAGGTGGCGGAAACAAATAGACAGGAGAAACGCAGGGATAATAAACAATACTTACATTCATTCATTCATAGTAATAGAAGTTCTGAAAATGCTACCTACGCGTGTTTAAATTTAATTAAAAGCAATACTAAAGGAAAATGATTAAGAAGATCAAAGAATGCATCTATTCCGAGCACACGAAAACTTAATTATTTTACTAATGACTTTCTAAAAATAAAGGATGCTATTTTTAGAAAATATTTCATTAATCTGCAAAGATTTTCTTTTGTAATCCTAAAGGCCCTCTGCCGTTTGCGGATAAGCATATTAAAATAGCATAATTATATGGAATTCTGAGCAATTATATAGTGTGGCGCTCTTTGGGGGAGGCCTATGTTCAGCAGTGGACGTCTTTTGGCTGACGATGACGAAACCGCAACTCTCAATGATATTATTAACTATCCGTTTTACCCGCAATGCCAATAACTCGATACTCATATCACACCATTACTTATCCAATTTGTTGGCATGACTAGAGCTAAAAAAGCCAAGTCATAAGACACTAGTTATGATAAACGATCGATGATTGATGCGAAATGCAAACTGTTCGGTCGGTCAGTTACTTGATTTTCAATGCCAATAAAACAAGATAGAGTACACATGTTTGTAGTTTAACGCCCCCTTATTCATAAACGCTCTATAGGTTTCTGCTAACTTAGCAATCGTTTGTCCTTATCTGTGAAAGGTAAATGTCATAGTGACAGATAAGGACAAACGATTTCTAAGTTAGCAGAAGCGTGTTTCGATTCAATCTACAGTAACTCATCATCTCCAGCCTATAGTCCCACTGCTATCCCTGTTAGGGATAAGTTCGCCTTTTTGCAAGAGTTATGCATTATACATATGGGACACAGGTCACCTTTCAGAATTGGAGGGCTTGGGCTATAGTTGCCACGCAGCCAAATACACAATGGGAAATAATTATTTGGAACTGCCCGCGCGGACTGTCATTCGCAATCAAAGTTTTTGAAAAATGACTTTCTGCCAAGTTTCTTGCTGATCATTTTTCTTGGCAACGATGGTCTTTCAGAAGCGCTGGTAGTTGCGCCCTTGACGGTCTATTTGCAAAATAAACGTTTTCATTTTCATTGTCAAAGTAAAAAAAAAACTTTACATAATTAATTAATAATCTAAGACAATCTTGTATTGTAAATCACCGAAGCTGTAAAAATGAGGATTTCTCAATGCAGAAAATAACATCGTTATAAGCACGCACGCGTTAATGCTACAAAATAATATTTCTTTTCAAAATTGGGCATCGTCTCATCTTACACGCAATTTACTTTGCAAGCAACGTATTTTGCTTTGAAGGAGATTTTATATTTTACGAAATAAAAATAAAATTATGTACGCAGGAAAAACCTCGTCTTCTTTTCGTAATAAACGATGCATATCTAAAAATGGAACACCTATTTTCTTCAGGCGCATACGTGGGGTGTTCTGTTTTTTATTTTTATGAATCGCTGCTACCATTTTACTCGTCAATCTTGCCGCCAAGCAGCAGTGATATCACTGCTCTGTTCCACGAGTTCTGACACATAAGGTGATCTTACCTTAAGTTGGCAACGCATCTGCAATCCTTTTGCGTTTAGATCCATGGTGGTACTCACTCACCATCGTACGATCATCATCATTTCCAGCCTATATACGCCTCATTGTTTGCCACAGGCCTCCTCTCAGAATGTTCTAGAACGTTTCTAAGGACTACAAGACATTTAAAAAAATTAACTGTCTTCTTTGTTGCCCGCAGAACGACTCGGATGATGACCAATGTGCGCTTAGCGACAAATGGCAGTACGAGAGGAAGTCTCGGAGATGGTCTCGGGTTGTCGAGATCACGCCGCAAGCGCAGAGGAGACTGCAGGTAATTTAGTCTCACTAGTATTATGGTCACTAGTGTCACTGCAGGTAATTTAGCATCACTAGTTTTGAGATACTAGTGACACTGGAATTAATTTAGTCTCACTGTGTTATTATCACTAGTGACACTGCATGTAAGTAATTTAGTCTCACTAGTATTGTGATCACTAGTGAGACTGCTGGTAATTTAGTCGCACTAGTATTATGATCACTAGTGACACTGCAGGTAATTTAGTCTTACTAATATTATGACCACTAGTGAGACTGCTGGTAATTTAGTGTCACTAGTATTATGATCACTACACTACACACTGCATGTAATTTAGTCTCGCTAGTAGGTATTGTGATCACTAGTGAGACTGCAGGTAATAATAGTATCGCTAGTATCGTGATCACTAGTATCATTATAATATTAACAACATCACGAACCACAGAAGCAAAAGAAATATTTGAAATAATTATTTCTGTCAACCTCTTCACTGGAAAACTATACGAATTGATCAAAATTTAAAGACAATAGAAAGAAAGACTATAGAAAACGTGATTTTGCAGGTGATAGCAGCAAGAGCAATAGCAGAAAGAGAAGCGAGGGAAGCGAGAGGAGAGGAGGAAGACGATGATGAAGACGAGACACTACCTACCATAAGGGTGGGGCTGGTGGATGCTGACGGGCACTATACAGACGTGGAGCCTGACTTGTGAGTATTCATCATCATTTCCAGCACGTATAGCACGAGAGTCTCTTTCCAGGACGAGAAGTACGAAAAAGACGGGTAACCTATCTCGCGGGATCTCGTGCTAACCGTGTCTACACATTTCCCAGAGCTGCAAAAAATGGTAATGCTTATAGGATCTTATTAACAGCAAATTTGCAGAATATAATTGACAAACATTCATTAAGGTAATATATTTTTTATGTATTTTAATCAAAATCAATCAAGGAATTCCTTTACTGTCCTAAAATTGTACGACTTGAAACGTTACAGACGACAATCAGTCGATGTGACAATCAGCTATATTGTTTATTTTTCTGATGGTGTCTTAAAAAATGGTAACACTTAGAACACCAAGTATAGGCTGTACAATAGCAACCTTAACCAGTAGGCTTATTGTCTAACTCGCTCGCAATCGCCATCGCGTTCATTTTGACAGTCATGTATGGGCTGACAATTGGCATCGGAATCAGCTAGCTGTCACATTCATACAAGAACTGTCAAAATGAACGTGATGGCGATTGCAAGCGAGTTAGACAACAAGCCTACAGTTCTAAGGAATATCTAACAGTCAACATTTCAATTTTATTAATGAGAGAAGTATTGAATTAGGGACCGACAAAGAGTGATATTTTACAAAAAGCTCGATTAAGCTTTAAGTAAACTGGTTCAACGGTTTTTTTAGAAACGTGGAAACAATATTCAAATTAGCAGTCCATTCTACGCAATAAAGATTGTTTGTTACACCCAGATACGGAATAAAAAGAACAAAACTTGAAAATTCAAGTCACCTTGTTACTCTCAGAAATCAATAGCCCTAAGGTTGGCTAACAAAATTCAATCTACGATCATATATCAATCAATATTCGAACAAAGAAATTAACGAAGCCCTATCTCCATAGTATGTTAATGAGTGGATAACAGTACACGAAGGCTCGCACCAATAATTGGCTCTTGATTGCGCAAGTGATTGAAATGTGAGATAGAAGCGGATTAGACTGATGAAGAGATGCGCTTGGAGAAGGGTTATCAGTAAGAAAAGGGAAATCCTGAGATGTATTTCGAAAAAATTTAAAAGAAAGAAAGAAAGAAATTAAATTAAATTATTGAAATGAAATTATTTCATTCGCAAGAACATACACAGGTGTTATTTTATAAAATTTTAGACATGTCAGAGGAAGGTCATACATGTCATGTATGCTCTGCCAAAATTTGGCATGCAAATTCTTAACCTAATTACTATTAACTATTAATCATATCAATCATATATTTTATTAAAATATTCATTCAAGTTATAAAATGGTCGATTAGTCAGATAGCATTTCAATTTTCTAGAAAATTCAATAATATTACTACATTGTGTAATGTCCCATTTAGATTATTATAAATTTTAATACTGTTATATTCAAGACTCCTTTTAAAATGTACATAATTGTTTGATTCTGGTAATTGAATGTCAAAATCAAGTTTACATAATCTACGTGGTCTATTGTTGCTATTACATCTAAAATTGGATTTATTTTTATAAACAAAAATGCAAGCCAAATATATGTAAGAAATATATTTACTGACAGAAATTCGCAGATATACATAAAAAAAACAAATAAACAATCTAAGCATCAGAATTACAGTAATCAGGAACAACTTTAAAAAGTCCACAGAAAAAAACTGCTTGCTTTAGAAGAATCTGTCC
The DNA here is from genome assembly GCA_963854515.1 of Pandemis heparana. Lineage (NCBI taxonomy): Eukaryota > Metazoa > Arthropoda > Insecta > Lepidoptera > Tortricidae > Pandemis > Pandemis heparana. The sequence goes on along the minus strand of OY978026.1, from coordinate 3,432,754 downwards.
TGGGGCCTTACCATGACATCTTAATGCGATTCAGTTCCGATTCAGTTTAGGTTTGCTCGCTGTCAGATCCATACTAAAAATGACAAATCGTGTTATGGCTAGCAACCCATAACTATTTTGATTCCCTCTTCCACTTTTGCGTCCACAATCGTGCTAAACGTGGCCTTTAGGTCTTCTCACGCTAGGCTCTATCTACCCTTTTAGGGATAAAAACCCAATTTTTGTATGTATGTACTTCAATGAACACAAAATATTTACCTTGCTACTCCGCTACTTACGTGCAAGATAACCAAGCTTGTAAATATTTTGTGTTCATTGAAATGGACCTCCGCAAAGATACGCCTAATTCAATAAAATATGTATGTACTTCATTTTAATAATGGTGATATTCTCTTCTTAAGCGATTTTGTAGCTTTGATCAGACCCATCGATACATCGGTTCTTAACAACCGCCTGACGTTTTTAAACTACCATATTTTGAGACGCGCACTTCTGACATTGCTAAGTGGTCGATGGGCATCTGTCGAATATAATGGACTAGTCTGTTAACTTTTGTGTTCATTTGTATAGTCCATCACGACTGTGTTTCCGTTTATACATACATACAAACACAAATCTATGTTTGTTACTTCTTCACGCGCAAACGGCTGGACGGATTTGGATACAATTTAAAACGGAGATAGCTGATACCCTATATTGACACATATGCTACTTTTTATCCCGGAAAATTGCATAGTTCCTGCGGGATAGTGTTAAACATGTCAAAGGTCGTAGCTGCCTAGAGTCGCGACGTAAATAATTATTGCAGGATATAACTATGTAAGTACATCAGTTCTTCAATATAATTCTACGCGGACGAAGTCGCGGGCGGCAGCTAGTAGTTAATAATTATCATTGAATTTGAAAAATGTTTCTGTTTTGATGAAAACAGTTTGAGGACAAATTGACTAGAAAAAAGTATAACTCCATTTGAGTTCTCAAAGTTTCGAGAACTTTTTGTTTCTCCGTAGTTTCTAATTTTAAATGCAATTGTTGATTCTGAAACAAAAGAGCTCGTATTAAACTCTCCCAAGTGAAAACACAAATAATTACCACCGTGCTGTTCTTAAATAGAACCGTTATAAACAATATGAAAAGCTTTGTTTCTCGTCTAATTCCCGCGTCACACAAAACCAATGAATTCCTTTTAACCTGGAATACGTGTGAAACGAATTTTGATGTTGTTTTGTTTTTGTAATTAACTGCCAGTCTCACGAAGCAATTATTAATCTTACATTAAGAGGTTTCCGCTCTAGATGGTAGTAGGCTATTGGGACTGACGCAATTGACAAAGGCTCGGTTGGAGCGTGAGTGTAAGCGAAGTCTTGGATCAGAGATAACAATACAATATTATACAATACAAATATGTACCTTGATTGAACACCACAAATCAGTACAAAACAAAGAACAAAGATGCTAACTAGAACAAATTTTCCTTGAACACAAAATCTATTGCCGATGATCACACAAGCACTTCTTACGCATTTTTTAAAAGTTCACTGTCAAAGCCTATAAAACTAATGAGCACAATTCCTTGTTTCCAAACAACTGTTGTTAACTAATAAAAAATATTTTACTTAAGTACTTTATTTATTTATTTATTTATTTATAAGCCTTTTTATTCCGAATTCGCTACAATTTCAGTAAGTACATGTTGTTGTTGTTATCGTCGTTTTTATTTTTTATTTATTTATTAATTTGTCGTGAAATTCAGCGTGCCTCATGGCATAGGCCTCCTCCGTGTATTGGAGGGTTTGGGCTATAGTTGCCACGCGCGCCCAGTGCGGATTGGGAACTTAACACACACCATTGAATTTCTTCGCAGATGTGTGCAGGTTTTCTCACGATGTTTTCCTTCACCGAAAAGCTCGTGGCAAATTACAAATGTAATTTTCGCACATACATTCCGAAAAACTCAGAGGTGCGAGCCCGGGATTTGAACCCACGACGCTCTGCTTGAGAGGCCACAGGTCAAACCACTAGGCTACCACGGCATTTTACTTACGTACTTACTTACCTATAAAACATCTTAAACGGGCCTGAAGATATTTGCATTAGGTATTATTGCGCTATCAAATCATGCTCTTTTATTATTATACTGTGGAGTCCGATGTAGATATAAATGGACATTTTCAATCCGATTTCCAGCCTGATGCTAAACAAAAACGTGTCTCACATCACATGGCTGCGTCGTGCAAAGATAATGGTATAAAGTATCTTTATTATAAGTATTTTAATAAGCCCTTAACAAACGCTCATGATTTCCCGCTTCCGCTACCCGCTGGCACTGCCCCCACGCAACCACTAACAGCCTATCATTATTACTTATGCTTTAGCAATCCGAAATGGAAACGTGATAGGTGAAGGGCTAAGTACCCGAATTGTAAGTAGAACAAACGCTTTGGACTTAATTATAGGCATTGTGTAGGAGCCCTTTTGTGCTCGTACAGTCGCCCTTCAAATGTTTAGTGAAACAATAAACGAATAGCGGTCTGAACTTAACGGTCTCAACAAAACTTTAACAAAATGTATCTGATGGTGGTAGAAATTATAAACTAGCTTCTGCCCGTGACTTTGTCTTCGTGGGATTATGATTATGCATAATAAACCTTCCTCTTGAATCACTCTTAGGTCTCTAAAAAAAAGCAGACGAAGTCGCAGGCAACCGCTAGTTCAAAATTTTTAAGTGAGCAGGGACGTCTAGATTTTGTTTCCCATGGATATTTCTGAGGGTCTCACTCTCACTGACAAAGAGATAGCGAAGTGCCTCGTTCCAAGTATGAAGTGTTCCGTTCAAGGGCTCCGTTTTTCCTTTTGACGTACGGCATCTAAAGAACACGGAATCTTAAATATAGTTCCTTAATATAAATGGTGTTATGAAACAATATTACTTTTTTAACCTATTTACCTAATTTTTTGGTGGTCTTCGTCCTACTCTTGACCTCATCTCCATCAAACTCACTTTCAAACCCCAGTTGGAAAGAACATTTGAAAAAACCGGCCAAGTGCGAGTCGGACTCGCGCACTGAGGGTTCCGTACAAATTTGCTAAGTTATTATAAAATCCAGTGTTAGCAGAGCCCTGCTTTTAAGCAAAATGTAGGCAGTGTGAGGTCACTTTATATTGGTTACTTATGTATGTATGTATGTATGTATAACTCTTTATTGTACATAAAACACATAAAACTTACACTTACTTACACGTACTTATATAGACAGATAAATATTAAATAAAAAAAAACTACTTACTAGATCTCGTTCAAACCAATTTTGGGTGGAAGTTTGTATTGTAATGTACATCATTTATTTTTTTTAGTTTTATCATTCTCTTATTTTAGAAGTTACAGAGGGGGGACACACATTTTATCACTTTGGAAGTGTCTCTCGCGCAAACTATGCAGTTTAGAAAAAAATTATATTAGGAATCTCAATATCATTTTTGAAGACCTATCCATAATACTCCACACGTATGGGTTTGATGAAAAAAAAAATTCAGTTTCAGTTCTAAGTATGGGGAACTTTGTGTAAAAATCTTAATGCGGTTCACAGAATACATCTATTTACCAAGTTTCAACAGTATAGCTCTTATAGTTTCGAAGAAAAGTAGCTGTGACATACGGATGGACAGACAGACATGACGAATCTATAAGGGTTCCGTTTTTTGCCATTTGGCTACGGAACCCTAAAAATGACTTCATGTCAAGTTTCTTGCGGCGCTTTCATCTTGGCAGTGATGGTCTTTCTGAGTGCGCTGGAAATTAAAAAAAAGCATGTAAAAGAGCCCTTGGCGGTGTATTTGAAAAGTAAAGTCTTAATTTTTGAATTTGAATTTTGGAATCTTTGTCTAGGCAGTTGGGCAAACCCGGTACATCGTTATAACGTTGTGGTCCCTTTGATTAGTCGATAGGCTGCTATTTGTGCCGACATTGGTTCTAAATTAATATCAACCGCAAGCAAGGGATTTATATCGGCTCTCTGAATTTATAGAACGGCTCAAAATTTAATTTGAAAATGACGTAACGTTCCTAAAACAACTACGAAATGTTATCAATTTGTTTTGTACGATCTTTAAGGTTCCGTACCCTCTCTTCTTCTTCTGGTGCCATCTTCTATCGAAGGTTGGCGATCATTACGGCGACTTGAACCTTCTACACAACAGCTCTGAACAACGATCGGGTGCTTTTATTGTACCACTGGCGTAGATTTTTAAGCCAAGATGTTCTTCTTCTTCCTGGGCTTCGTCTACCTTGGATTTTACCCTGCAAGATAAGCTGTAACAACTCGTACTTTGATCCTCGCATGATATGGCCCAAATACTCCAGCTTTCTTCTTTTGATGGAGAGGAGAACTTCCACCTTTTTCCCTATTCGCTGCAGCACCACCACATTTCTAACTTTGTCTCTCCAGGATATCCTTAACATTCTTCTTCGTACCCTAAAAGTTTCATATTTATGATTATAGTTACCTAGGTATTTAAGGTTATGGTGGTTTGGATTTGACAAAAGGTCATGGGCCTAGCCTTTCTATGACGTCTTACGTGATCCAATTCCGACTCAGTTCAGGTTTTAGCTATATTTTTTAGTATGGATCCGACAGCGAGCGAACCTAAACTGAATCAGAATTGAATCGCATTAAGACGCCATGGTAACCCCCAGGTCAAGAGTATACCTACCGTAAACCGACGAGCATGTAGGTACGAATAGATTGATGAATATGGATGAAGCGTAAATTATGTCAGAATTGTACCAAATGGAAGAAAGTATCTCTGCGTATACCCTATGGGAAAGAGGCGTGACGTTAGGTAGGTATACTGTATATTAGGTATAGTGTGTAGTACTGTGTGTATTAGTATGTATGTATTTTCACTACTTAGGTATATTAATATACTAGCTGTTGCCAGCGACTTCGTCTGCAAAGAATTCGTTTATTGCTATCCCGCGGGAACTACGCAATTTTCCGGGATTAAAAGTAGCCTATGTGCTATTCCAGACTTTTCTCTATCTATGTGCCGAATTTCATCCAGATCCGTTGGGCCGTTCTGGTGTGATTGAGTAACAAACAAACATCCATCCATCCATCCATACTTTCGCATTTATAATATTAGTTAGATATTCTAAATTGCACCACCTGCTCAGATCTGTTCTTTACTCCGGTCCGTTATGGTTGCCTGGTAGAGATCGCTATTGGCCTATAAGGCCGCCTATTGTTACCTTATTACTTCTGTATACCTTTTTTCTGTTTTGATTGTTATATGTGGTGTTCAATAAAGAGTTATTGTATTGTATTGTATTGTATAATTAGGGTATAGTGGCGTAACTACAACGTCAGGGCCCGCGGCAAATTCATCAGATGGGGCCCTTCCTCTCTATAAAGAAGTGCATCATCTCCCCTTTTGTGCTCAAGGCCAAGCCAGTTCGGGGCCCCATAGAGCTGGAGGACCTTGGCATTTTGCCAGCCCTGCCACCCTATAGTTACGCCACTTTAGGTAATTAGGTAGGTTTAGGAGGTCCCGGGTTCGATTCCCGGCCATAGCTTTACTTTTCGGATTTTTCTATGTGTTCTAATTTTCAGTGTCGTTTAGAAATTTTACTTTAGGTAATGTTATTATTAATTGTAACTTTGTGCAACTGACACAATTGAATTTGAAATTAACTTAACAATTTACGGTCAACATTCTGCACTCGACCAAACCAATCTAACATCTGCTCGGACACGAAAAACCGGCGCAACTCAATTTAGTTCGCCCGGTGCTTGTTAAAAGTTATACGGCGAGTTGATTCTGAGCCGGAATCCGTTATAATTAGCGGAAAGCCAAGTTGCAATGTCAACGGGCCTGTGAAACATAATTTCAGTTAGTTTCGTGTATTTTGTTCATGATCAAGGGGACTTACATGACGTCTTAATGCGGTTCGGTTTCGGTTCACTCGCTGTCAGATTCATACTAAAAGTGACAGCTAAAACCTGATCTGAGTCGGATTTAGACGTCATGGTAAGGCCCCTGGCTCCTATTTCACCAATTAGACAATTGTCGGTGCCAAGTGACATTTCGATTTGCAATGCATGATTAATATGAAGCCTCCTTCTATGTGAGTATGAAGCCAACCGGCGTAGATTTTCGTCGATTGTAATTTAATAGTAGATTGATAAACAAGGGTTGAAATATACCCATTTCACCTGAGATATTTCTGGCGCACGAACGAAGTGAGGGCGCCAAAAGTTCGAGGGTGAAATGGGTAATTTCATCTGAGTTGAACACTCTACTTTTCATTTCGAATATGAGGAAATTAAAAGAAGGTATTATGACAAATTTCACTAACGTCGCACGGTCGCACTTAATATTTGTTATGTTTGTCATTATCTTCCCGCTCTTTTTTCTATTACGCGATTTACGCGCATTGCGCATTTCTTCTGCGCACCAATGGCTGCCGGCTAGTTTTTATTAAACTTGCAGACACGGAGGTCGCTATCAATTAATTGTCGACTTAAATATTTCAAGCTAAAAAAATTACCGAACGTAATAATTTCTAATTCTCGTTGTATATGTACGCTTGCATAAGCTTATTTATAGCGGGAATGTTACATTAAGATTATTTAGCCTTTTACAATTAAAAAGGAACTATTTGTATAGATGATTATATAAAACATAGATTACATGGCTGAATACGTATTTCCATTGCTATGTACCTCATTTGGATTAGCTAGAAAAAAAAATACTTTCAACCCAAGGGTCGCGATGAGTCACTTTCAACCCTATATCCAGATAATCAATGACCTACTTTCAGAGTATGAGAGATGAAAATAGAATTGTCACTTGTCACCGACAATTGTTGCTTTGGTGAAATAGGGGCCAGGTTGGCTAGATTCATAATACATTAATTACGTAAGTCAGTTTTTGCAGTTTTTCTTGTTATTTAAATCGATGACATAGTAAGTATAGTAACCTTAAGTTGGTAGCTATTGAATAGATGACCGCCTACTATAATTAAGTACCTATGATAAAATTATTATTTTGGGACGTTTTGGAAAAAGGCCAGGTCAAGAGTACCCGAAACCGACGAGCATGTATGAAGAGATTGATGAATGTGGATGAAGTCAAAGAGGTATGTCAGGATCGTAGCAAGTGGAGCAAAGTAGTCTCTGCCTGGTATGTCTATTAAAATACTTTTTCAACACAGTTGCTCGTAAATTGAGTCTTATTGCACCGCATTTAAGCTCATAATTCAGCTTATTACGCACAAGTGCCGTAATATTATTACCGCACTAGTGCGGTAATATAAACTTTTTTTTTATCTCAGCAAATAGTTCAGTTATGTTTAGAAACAAGGAATATTTTCGTGAATATTAAACTATTTTGGGTTAAAAATGATAAATAAACAGTTAATTTCGACAAAGTATTAATTTTTATCTAAAAAGTGACCATAATTTGCATATTTAAGACAATGATTAATTATTTTATTACTATTTTAATATTAGGCTGTTTAGTTGTTGTCAGTGCCTCGTTCCGTGCGTGCGAAGTGCACAGCGCGCATGCGCGAGTGCTGCGCGCGGATTGGCCCGGAGAAAATATTTGCCGCCATTTTTCACACACAGATTTTGTTGATTATTTTACCTAGTTATTATTTTAAAAATTAAGAGTTCAAATAATAAAGAAAAACTAAATGTAAATAGTGTCCATCGCCGGAAATACGAGTAAACGGACAGGTTATGTCAGTAAGAAATCCAAGTTGTTAATTACCAAATTACAAAGAAAAGTTCTAAAGCCTGCAGTTAATCAATGTCTGGTAACAAAGGTGAACTAAAGTTCTTTTTTACTTATTTATCAAGAATTTCATTTATTCTTCCTCGCAAATGTGTTGAAAAACGTCGTATGAAACGCGTGTGCATTGATCATTACTCCACACGAGGAACTTACCTCGCTCGCTGTCGCTCGCGAGCAATAATTCCTCGTGTGTGATGATCAACATAGTACACTTGTATCATAATGTACTATGACATTCCCAACACACACCCAACTTCTTTACCACACAAACAAAATACGCTCGAGTACAGACTTACCATCGCAGCAAACGACACACGGCTGAGTCTTATAAAGTTATTATCTAACTTCAAAGGTACTTGAATATTGCACTAAGTTAAATTACTTACTCTGAAACTCGGTATCCACAGGGAAACGTCTGTTAAGGTCGTTACCTTATACTGTTTAATGAAGAAGTCGAAAGCATAAAGTGACTCGTGTTGGATTCCGAACTACTAATGAAAGTTGTAGTTAACTCTCTCTCGTAGATAATCGTCTTTTAGAATAAGGGAGGCAACTGAAGACTGGTGCAGCTTTCTTACCTAAAGACTTGTATGCTTACATAAACCACGTCCGTACCCCTAGCCGGTCTAGATAGAGCAACTAATATTATAAATGCGAAAGTTTAGATTAGAGGTTCCCAAACTCTTTTGTTCCATAGACCACTTTCAAAATTTTGCTGGATCCGGTGGACCCCCTGCAGCTACATTTACCACTAATTTCTAAACTAAATCTCGGAAAAAAAATTAAGATTAGCTCTATAATCTATGGAAACTTGCGTTGTTGCTGAGTTTCAACGATAAATTAACAGTTTTCGAAAAATTTGGTTAGAATTGATTGCTTGATAGGGTTAATTATTTGAAAATAAAGTCGACGAAACAAATTTTCAATTAAATTATATTTTTGTGCTGCGAGTGACTCCATCCTATTTTACTTTCTTGAAATCTACAATGACTCACAGCACAAGAACCAATCAATTCTCACAAATTTTATTCAATTTTCATGCACCCCCGCTTGCGATTGTGGACCCCCATTTTTGGTCATGCCCAACGTAGACCCCCGTCGAGTCTTCACCACTTTGGGAACTACTGGTTTAGATGTATGGATGTTTGTTTGTTACTCAATCACGCCAGAACGGCCCAACGGATGTACACACAGCAAAGCTATTCGGTAAGCATCTTTGCATGCACGCGCCGCTTTAAACCTGCTTACCGAATAGCTTTGCTGTGTGTACATGAAATTCGGCACATAAATAGAGAAAAGTCTGGAATAGCACACAAGCTACTTTCTATCCCGGAAAATTCTCGCGGGATAGCGATAAACGAATTCTTTGCAGACGAAGTGGCGGGCAACAGCTAGTAGGGTAATAAGACCCAAAGGCCATGCTTAGCATGTTTGTGAGCGTATAGGTGGACAAAGGAATCAAAATAGTGATGGGTTGCTAGCCGCATCGCTTAAAACATGATTACTAAGATTTTCACCCTCCCTCTGTGAGTTTATACAATCTGCGCGGGAAGAGAAGCAACTGGTACACTCGGTGTTATTACAGCAATGTTTTTGAAGTGAAAACTTCACTTCTTTAGCGGCGTTGAGCGCTTTTTGGGATGGGTAAAAAATGTTAAACTCGCGTCAGTTGTAAGACGGAGGAAGAGTTTATGTACCCAGGATATCAAAATCTTCTATATAAGAGCTTATTTTGAAATACGAATGAAGCTAGAGTCGCGTTCGATTTTTGAAGTGTACGTTGATTTGGTAGCTTTAACGTACGTGCGTTTGGCCTAGTGGTATAAGGTGTGGAATAACAGTGCGTTCTCTCAGGTGACCAGTTCAAATCTCGTGTAGAAAAAGATTTTTTTTTCTTTTTGCGCGAGTGTGCATGTGTGTAGTTTTCACTTCTGCCGGCACTCCCGGACTGCTACCCGGTGTTTTGTTTTAAATAGTTATAGTGTTCTTATAATTAACACAACCAGCTAATTTGACCGTAAGGATATCGCTCATCTTTGCCCCCAAACTCTGAGTAAACAACTTCTAAATCACTAGTCAAAGAGTTTAGTATCGATTACTGTAAAACTTTTTCAATCAACCGTCACTTTGTTTATTCATCGTGATCTTCAAACAGTATTAAGTTATCCCGGAGTTAAACAAGAATTTGCATGGCCACGGAAGATGAGATGAAGAGTTTACAACTTCCAAATTGTGTTAAAGATCCTATACGATACATGTTTTAATTAAGTTTGAAAGTTACAGTTGCGCACTTGTGAAGTTAGCCAACTGTTCAATCAAATTTTATCAATCACATTATGTTTGCGTAAACATGACACGCTCTATGGTGCTAAATATTCAAAGAGGTTACATATATACTTAGGTATAAGGACTGCTGTTGCTACGAAGATTTCGTTTATAGTCATCCCGTGGGGACTGGAAAATTTTCGGAATGATAAAGTGCGTTATGTGTTTCTGGGTTTTAAACTACACACATCAAAAAAACCTTGGAATAATCATTATCCCTAGATGAATTTCATGTTTTGACTCGGTAGTAATATGCCTATATTGAAATGTTCAAAACTGTTTAGGGATAAAAAATATCCCTTGACATTTTTGATGAGTGTACTTGTGTGACAAATTTCGACAAAGTCAGTTCCGTAGATCAATTCATGAAGCAACAATTTTGCACAATACAATAGGATAAACAAGATTACTCTTGATCTTCTATTCCCTAGCATTAAAAGCAATATCAGCCATTTTGTTTTCCTCAATGTAAATAGCCATACCATTAACTTTTCCAAACTTAATCAAATCACTTAACAACGATTGTTATTTCGGTTATTCAGTAAAGTTCTGCTTTGTTCAGTAAAATTCGGTTTCATTCGGTAAACTTCGGAGCACCTTAACTAAGCATGAAGAGAATTTTCTTTACAATTTTCCTATTATTATATTAATTCAACTTAAAACTTGCAAACGCGGCTCTTTATATTAAACGATATACTAAATATAGATTTGTTTAGCCGTATAATTATAATGATTAGGCAAAAACATATTTAAATTAGTTTCTTGAAATGCCGTTGATCACTGAAATGATTTATTATTTAGACTAAAAACACTTTCCCTATTGTTGCAGATTACAAATACCAGGTCAACCCATGATACAGTTACCTAGCGACAAAGAAGACGAGGAAGACAATAGCAGTAGATTCAGAAGAACAGGTTCTGAAAGACTACGGGACGGCGCAAAAGCTCTCCTCAGACGTGTGGAATCTCTCAAGACCAGGAGAAGAAAACGGCAGAACAGAACAGAAGTCATAGTTTCTTCACCCCATTTTCTAGATACTCAAACAGACCGATACCCAGATCTGAATTACATTGATATGACCCCGACAACGCCGACAGCATTCCCTTTCCCAGACTTTAATAGTTCACCGCTTCACGCACCCGCTATAAGAACTCAACCACCTTCACCCATGACTATCCTACCACCATCACCTATAGCACCTTTAGAGCAGTCTTTTGTTTTAAACCCACCGTTCGGTGATGACAGTTCGAGTTACGCTTCAGATGGAAGTATGGGGTCAAGCAATAAGAGTTCTAAATCGAAGTTGGGGAAGGCGAAAAGGATATTCCATAGAGGGATCAAGAATGAGGACTCGAGTGCGTTGAGCGATTCGGAGTGCCAGCCGGCTAGTTGGAGACATAATTATTATAGGGAACACAATACTCACCATAACACAGAGGTAAGTAAATGGAATGCAGTTTCTTGTTTGAGTACACACTTTAGAGAAAAAGGCACTCGTCATTTAATAGAGTTATTTTGTTATGCAAGACTGCAAAGTTTTATTTGGCGCGAGTGCCTGTATTGAAACCCGAGCAAGCGAAGGACATTATGATTTGATGACTTATGACCATTTTACATTCGTCATAGTACACAAAAGTTTTAGACTTTTAAATTATCATCACACCACCAGTTCTAGCGTCCAGCCGAATTCATTGCATTATTTTTTTGTGTCCATCATTTGCAATCACATCCCCTGACAAGATCGTATTTATTTAAAGGTATACGTAGAACCGCCGTCTCCAATAGAGCTGAAACCAGACCCTGCGGTGCTGAAAGAAGTTCAGAAGTCGCCGGGACACACCATGCATAGAAGACAAGCAATTAGAACTAGCTCGCTCAACTTAGGAAAAGACGGACAAAAGTAAGTCTAGTATTAAGTACCTAGTGTTGAAAAATTGGCAGCGCCACTATATAGACCAACCGGTTAACTGAGTCCTCGCCTGTGCGTCAGAGGGGCGCGGCGTAGGAGAGGAAGGGGGCCGAGAGAGGAGCGGGCGGCAGGCGCACAACCCGCCCGCACCGCTCTCGGTCCCCTTTGTCATCCTACCCTGCACCCCTGTACCAGCGCGGGCGAGGACTAGGCTAAGTGGTCGGTCTATAATGGCAGGTGACAGCAACAAACTGTCATATAAAATGACAAAAAGTCACGCGTACTCTAGCCATTTCCTTTTTTGCTTGTTTTTTATGATAATTATAAGCTTATTTTCCTTCGATTGACATCTTAATCGTACAATCGGTTCTGTCGTTAGCCTAGTAGTATTTTGTAGAAGTTTCAGTTAATTATGTGGCGCCATCTCTGCTCCTAAGGGGCAATACTTATGTTCCGCGGAAAAAAATGTTTTTGTACCATCTACTACGGTGAAAAGCGGCATATTTTGTTCTTGATATGTAGCTATTCGGTAAAATTTCGTCGACGCGCACGCTTTGAAGATGTTTGTTGTGACCAAATAACTTACTCGAAGCGTCCTGTATTCATTGTTCTATACACACAGTATCTGTATTCGATTTGGTTTAACCGCTGTCATTAACATTGATGTGCTTTCATTCTTATCTCTCACACGCAGGGCTCTCAAGAGAAAAATCACTGCCCAGTTCATAGAAATATAGTTACTGATCTACCCACAGTCCTTAATTACTAATCGTCTTGACTTGAAACGCTACTGCAAGGTGACTCTTCTACAAATATAATTAGTAATATCGACTACGTCGTAACAAAAGTAATTAAGAAGGTACTAAAGGCTAGGAACAGGTTTGCTTAATGCATTCAAAAATAATAACGACTATGAGGATTTTGAGCAACATTGTGTTCATAAACCTTACGCAGTGTACCTAACCGTTTACACCAAACCACTGAGTAAGTCATAACTAGCAATAAGTAAAATAACAGATATAAATACAAACGAAATATCAAATAACAAACACACTATAAAATGCACTATAACTATTTAGGGATTTTAAGATTGTTTGCTTCCCTAAAGTGACATTTTCCAGCCAGAAATCGAAGCGCTGGAACATCTGCTGATAGGTTGGTACCCAAGGTGTTTGTGGACTGATGGGTAAAGGATTAACGCAAGAAAAAACAGTATTTAGGTAGCATTTTTACTCGTTTTTAGTATACACAGATTGCATTCACCCTGCATCGGCTATCTCGTTAATATCTTTGTACCGAAACTGGATAGTGGTCGCTCTCCTAGGCAAATGTTACTAGCAAGGTAACAAGTCTGCGATTCGACCTCAACCAACGTTTTAACCGAGCAGTTAACTCCAAGAGACTAATTGCTCGCTTTAGTTAGTCCATTAAGTTCGCAAATGGTCTTGCTAATAATGCGTTTAGGCGAACGACTTATTCGCATGGTAATTACGTCGTGTACGATACTGTAGCGACGAAAGGGATTATGTTGTAGCATTTCCTCAAACACTTTGGTCGTTTTCGTGGAAGCGTCTCAGTGCTTTGTGCGTTTGTACAGTGATCAGTGGGTAATGCACTTGGTTAATTTATGTGTAGTCTTGGTCATACGCATTTTGAATTTAACAATGGCAATGAAGAAATGTATAACTGTGCCAACAGTGAGCGTGCTGCGGTGAAAGAGAAATCAAATTGTGAAAAACTCAGTGCTGCCATGTGATGGTTTTGTGAGATATGTTGGGTGTACAGTGTTTCAGTTGCTACGATGAAACGTGAGGAATTATTTTATTAACTACCCATACCTATTAATGCTTTTTTTTTAATCATACTAGATGTCCCATGGGTTTTATGCAAAATTCTCGGATAAAAGTAACCCATTTATAAATTCCGGTTATCTGTGTGTCAAATGTCTTAAAAATCTAACAGACCAATAGCTTAGGCGTAAAATTAATAGTAACAATCATTCATCCTCCATGCATCGTCAGAAGATACTTAAGCGTTTATGTTAATAATTACGATTTAAAATAAATAGGGTTTCTTCTCAAAAGTTAATTAATTACAATCTGGGCACACGCAAAAGACATCATACTGTTGTTTTGTTTCGAAAACGTTTGACTTCCCTTTGATGTTTCTTAATTAACTATTGATTTCGATTTGCTGGTAAATTTATTGTAAATTGAGTATATTTTCTAACAAAACTGACGTTTTGATAAAACAGGCTTTGTTTTGTGACACTGAGTTATCACAATAAGTAGTATTTTTAGACTTAATTAAAAAGCCGTGGTAGCCTAGTGGTTTGACCTGTGGCCTCTCAAGCAGAGCGTCGTGGGTTCAAATCCCGGGCTCGCACCTCTGAGTTTTTCGGAATTTATGTGCGAAAATTACATTTGTAATTTGCCATGAGCTTTTCGGTGAAGGAAAACATCGTGAGGAAACCTGCACACATCTGCGAAGAAATTCAATGGTGTGTGTCAAGTTCCCAATCCGCACTGGGCGCGCGTGGGAACTATAGCCCAAACCCTCCAATACACGGAGGAGGCCTATGCCATGAGGCACGCCGAATTACGCGACAATTTAATAAATAAACGACAATAACAACAACAACGTGTATACTTACTGAAACTGTTGCGAATTCGGAATAAAAAGGCTTATAAATAAAAAATAAATAAAAAATGACCATGAAAATGAAAATGATATTTTATAGCATTAAACAAATGCGCAGAACAAACACAGTTATACATAGGTATATGAGGTATATGTTTGTTATGTGTGATTAAAATGACTCAGCTGTCACTGTTAGAGTTAACCGTGCAGAATGTTCTGTTAAAAGAAACATACTTTACGGCATAAGAAACATTTGCTGACAATACTTACATTTCATCTGATACATAAATAAAAAAAGCCGTGGTAGCCTAGTGGTTTGACCTGTGGCCTCTCAAGCAGAGGGTCGTGGGTTCGAATCCCGGGCTCGCACCTCTGAGTTTTTCGGAATTATTGTGCGAAATTACATTTGAAATTTACCATGAGCTTTTCGGTGAAGGAAAACATCGTGAGGAACCTGCACACATATGCGAAGCAGTTCAATGGTGTGTGTGAAGTTCCCAATCCGCACTGGGCCCGCGTGGGAACTATAGCCCTAGCCCTTTCGTTCTGAGAAGAGGCCTGTGCCCAGCAGTGGGACGGTATATAGGCTGGAGATGATAATTATAAAGCTGAAGAGGGTCGAAAGTCCGAATACTAGTGATTGTCTGCACTCTGTCTGCGTATAATTTGCTTAGCGCTATCCCGCGAGAACTTTTAAATTTTCCGGGATAAAAAACTATCCTATGTATATGAGAAGGCCCCGAGACTGAAACTATCTCTGTATCAAATTTCATTCAAAACGATTCAGTTTTTTTAGGCTTGAAAGCGTAACAGGCAGACAGAGTTACTTCCACATTCATAATATTAGTAGGGTACTGTCAATTGCTTTTGTGGTCGATATTCAAAACACCGCTGTCGTAAGAAAAATGATGTTGACGAGAGGGATGTTAGATCATCCTTTTTTAATAGCACTCGCTTTGATTTAAGCCTGCCTTTATCGGAGAAAGCGACCAAAGAATCTTATAAACAATTAATATCACTACATAGTATAAAACAAAGTCGCTTTCTCTCCCTATATCCCTATGTATGCTTAAATCTTTAAAACTACGCAACGGATTTTGATGCGGTTTTTTTTAATAGATAGAGTGATTCAAGAGGAAGGTTTATATGTATAATACATGCATAATATGCCGTGTGAAGCCGGGGCGGGTCGCTAGTTTGAGATATAAAGCTGTGGGACGGTTTAAATTGAAAGTATGCCTAAATTAGCCTTGTTTTGTGGAATTCCGAATAAAAATAGAAGCGTATCTACTACAGACCGACCTCTTAAGAGGCTGACAACACCTAATTTTGTTGAAATTGATGTTATTTAAGCACTTTTTTAAGAAAAACTACACGCAAAAAAAATATAAAAAAAATATAATGTTAATTTTCATCATATTTCAAACACGCTAGACGGACTCGATACATAATTGAACAAAATCGGCTTGATAGAAAATAATTGCAAAGATTGGTCTTAAAATCATCATTAAACGGTTCTTTGTCTTTATTTTTTCGACGTATGGGTCTGCAATTAAAAACATGAAGTCAACATATTCATACCTACACGGCTAACGAGTCATATTCCACAAATAATCCATACTTTTTTTTATTTCTTCTTATTTGTGTCTTATTTGCAAGATTTTAGACGCGCGCCAAGCTGCCGGAATAGTTTCTTCTCTTTCACTCACAGGCATGCGAACCGTATGTGTGAAGAGTGGCGCTGCTCAAGGTCATTTGCTGTTGACAGCGCCTTAAATGCGTCCTCTCCGTAGTGGCACAGGGGCGCGGGGTGGGATGACAAAGAGGACCGGAGAGGTGCGGGCGGGTAGTGCGTTTGCCGCCCGCACCTCTTTCGGCCCCCTTTGTCGTCCCACCCCGCGCCCCGGCACCGCGCGAGCGAGGACTCATTCAAGCAGTCGGTCTATAGTGGCCCTTAATGGCAACAAACTAAGTATTTTGACATGTTTAAGACATTTTTATTACCTACACACACACACACAAGAAAATGGAATCAAAATAGTGATGGGTTGCTAGCCGCATCGCCTATAACATGATTACCTACACTTATACTAAGCGCTTTGATACCCATCAAAGGCAAGAAACCTATCTAAAGTGCAACGGTTCGGCGCAGAGTGGAGCAGGATGCACAGATTCGACCAATCACAGTGTAGCATTAGAAGTGGAACAAGCCTATGCGTCAGTTCTATAGAACCGCAATCTAATTACTTTACGCCGCAAACAAATATTCTACATCTTATCATAAAAATATTCATTTACTCATTGCAACCACGGTATTTACTAGATTTTACTCTTAAATAGCTTATTCGAAATATCATAAACGGGATGTGAACCGCGATTACCTTTATTGAGCACCTTTATTGATTTTTTTATGATATTTCGAATGAACTTAACCGTGAATCATTGAAAACTCTTAAATAGCTTGTCGTTGTGGTTTCATTTATTGTATTTGTTTTCCTAGATTTCGGGATAGAAGCCTCAAAAGGGACAAGTCAGCGTCGAGGAGTTCGGAGCTCGAAGGCAGCCCCAACTCCGCGGGATCCAGGTCCCATGATGGCGATCAGGATGATGATGATGACAGTCTTGATATTAAGTCAAAGAAGTGAGGACATTTTCATAATATTCTAAGATTCACTGGAAATAGTTCCAATGTTAAATTGAAGTGTAATGAATTGATTATAACAGCCTTATTCATAAAAAATCCTTAATTGAGGTTTGATCAGTTCATTAGTTAACAGACTGATTAAGCTTATTTGACAGTTGTTTAAAAGTATGATTCATAAACGCTTGCTAGCAGTCTGTTAAC
This sequence comes from Pandemis heparana, assembly GCA_963854515.1. Lineage (NCBI taxonomy): Eukaryota > Metazoa > Arthropoda > Insecta > Lepidoptera > Tortricidae > Pandemis > Pandemis heparana. The sequence continues at coordinate 3,415,237 of OY978026.1, read as the reverse complement.
TAATGAGCTGTTGATGAATGGATTAGACGCGTTATGTTGTCACCTTGACAAATCATAGACCATAAATGGCTTTTTAGTGAATTAAAAAAAAATTGACAGCAGTGGCAGCGAATTAGCGGGAAACCAGCGAATTAACACGACAGACGAGGCAGTGTGGGTCTAGTTTCCTTTACCTTTCTCGAAGGGGATACAAACTTAAAACAAAAAAAACTGTCTTGCGTATGGTTTTGCTCTTGCCAAAATCAACTGTTCATATTTGTGGCGGCCATTTTGTGAGTTAGCAGAGAGATAAAGGAGGGTCTACGGTCCACTAACTTTCGGAAGACTTAACAGACCCTTGAAGCACTGATTAGCGCTAATTGACGTTTATGAATCATGTTTTTTTGCATCGGTCCTATAGCGAGCTTATAGCGAGCCTCTAACTTTTTAAGAATAAGGCTGTAAGTCTTTAGGATTAGTTTAGTCTTTACAATTAGTTATATTTGCAGCAAATCTGATATAGTTTTAGTTTTGTTCTCAGTTTAGTGGTCATTATGTTTGGAACAGCAAAAGTTAAATAGTGTTTAACGACTTTAACAGACATATATTTTTGTAGCACTAAGTAGCCCTTAGTGTTTAAATCAGTATTGTCTATGGTATTCACAAAAATTCAATCATTATCATCATCATCGTAATATCGGCCTGAATCATTCACTACTGGAGTTCTTTCCTTAGAATGTCTACGATCTGTTTTGTGCTAGCACCAGCCAAAGGGTTCCAGCGATCTTTACCGTCAGTTTTACGAGCACTTCTTTAAGACCAGACAATTCAATATGGCTCTTTGCAGGAACAACATCCAGAGGTGGTACTCTTTCCGGACGACTACGTTAAACGGGGGTCCAAAAGCCAACAACACGTTACAGCCTGTAACCAACCAAAAGGACCCTGAGGCGTATCGTAAGTTAACCTTTGCTTTTAGTGACTTTAAGTTTTGATTGGCCGTTTTAGTATAGACGTTGATCAAGGGAAAAAGGTATGCTTAGTTAGTTTGGTCACGTAGAGAGGATGGATGAAAGAAGAAGAACTAAACAGATTTACAAACACACACATTACACACACATTGTCATTTTTTGCAAATAAATATTCTTATTCTTCTTATATGGGGAGTGTGAATGGTTGCGTTGGGAGGGGAAGGCCTAGACTGACGTTCCGTGCTCAAATTGGGGACGTTTTGGAAAAAGGTCAGGTCAAGAGTACTCGAAACCGACGAGCATGTATGAAGAGATTGATGAATGTGGATGAAGCGAAAGAGGTATATCAGGATCGTAGCAAGTGAAATAAAGTAGTCTCTGCTTACCCCTGTGGGAAAGAGGCGTGACGGTATGTTTGTATTGATTAAGCAAATTAATACTCGACCATTGTATGGCAACTTCGTATTTGCGAGACGTGTTGTCTATGCACAATTTATCGTTCTACCGTTCATTTCCTTTTACATAGCAGGACACATAGATTTTGATTGTTTCTATCGCGTAATAAAACAACTCACTAACACTCAAAATTGAAATTAAAGTAATAATTATCAACTAATCGTCTCTATGCCTTTCAGTGTCCCGGCCAATGTCGTCTCTTTCATGCGGCCAGCTTCATATATTGCGGAAACTGGCGCTTCTCAGGCTAACGGCGTGCATGGAGCGGTATTGCCCTTCTCACAAGTCTGGATGGAATTGGGAACTGCCTAAACTTATAAGGAAGATTAAGACTCCCGACTATAAAGGTAGGTTCATTGGGTAAATTGCTTATAAAAACTACAAAGTAAACGGTTTAACTCACGATTATAAATCGGAAACGATCCAAGTAGTTCCGATTACGTCAGCGGCTCTCCCCGCACTAACGTTCGAGCCGCGCGGGTACTGCCCCAAAAGAAATGTATGAGGAAAGTACTTTGTTATCATAGCCTATATACGTCCTACTGCTAGGCACAGGCCTCCTCTCAGAATGAGAGAGCTTGGGCTATAGTTCCCACGCGGGCCCAGTGCGGATTGGGATTACTTTGTTACCTACCTATGTTATTTAAAAATTGTAAAGATATGATCGTAATTACGTTACCCAGAATTCTGTGTATACGTTATGTAGGAGCGTATTAAGCAGACTATGTCACATTGTGTTCTCAATGTAAACCAACCTATTAATTTTTAGACAAAACGGTATTCGGCGTGCCACTCACTGTGTCCCTGCAACGGACGGGCCATTCGTTACCAAAGCCGGTGCAAAGCGCGCTCAATTGGCTGAAAAATAACGCTCTGGATCAGGTATGCGATCATTCAAAATGTTACCGTGATCAGTTTCAGTTCACTTTTAGAAGAATGGATTTCAAATTGTTTTTAAAAATTGGCTTGAGTTTGATGAATCCGAGCTCAATTTTTACTCCAAGCTAAGCTAACTCTACCTGTAACCCTTAAGAATCCGCAGAAACTCCAAGATAAATGTAAACAAACAGAACCTTTATCTACATTGAAAACCTCCATAGTAAATTCTCTCAAATGTATTCAACGTTAAACTTGTAATCACAAAATTGGCATCCCCTGATTGCTTAGTCTATTTATGACATCAATGTGCATTATTGGACAACAATTTCAGATGGGTATCTTCAGGAAAGCGGGAGTCAAATCTAGAATAGCGAAATTACGGGCTTTAGTAGAAGCAGCAGGAGCTGTCAACGCAGCGTTCGCAGTCGAAAACATGAACACCGTCGACCCTCACCAGTCCAGCCTGAACTTCGATGGAGCCCAGGCTCATGATGTAGCTGACATGGTGAAGCAATACTTCAGAGAGCTGCCTGATGCTTTACTGACGAACAAGCTTAGTGAGACGTTCGTAGCGATATTCCAACGTAAGCATAATTTGTAAATATCAGAGAGTGTAGCCAATTAGATCTTTGATATCCAACTAATATTATCGATCGATGGATGTTTGTTTGTTACTCAATCACGCCTGAACGGCCCAACGAATCTGGATTCGGCACATAGATAGAGTAAAGTCTGGAATAGCACATAGGCTACTTTTTATCCCGGAACATTCTCACGGGATAGCGATAAACGAATACTTTTCAGACGAAGTCGCAGGCAACAGCTATTAATTTATAAATATCAGTCAGAGAGTGTAGCCAATTAGATCTTTGAAAGTAGGTGTGGTAAAGATCGTGTAGCTAAACATTCTCTTTGATGGAAAGTAGAATAAACCAGAAACTATGTCGCTTTTTGAGGCTTTTTACACGCAAAGAGAATAGGATGATTTTTGGTACCTACTATTGAAATCTACAGTAGGTATACATTTACTTACCGGATTCAAATTATAAAATAATATGTCTATATACCCTAAGCCTCAGCCGTGTCGCAATTTTCGACGTCCGAGATCATGAGATTACTAAGTACGTCTTTATATTACCTGCCTTTTAACTGCATAGTACATAATCTTCAAATATTATCTGTTTCTAGATGTACCGGAACCGCTGAGACCGGACGCTGTGCAGTGCGCACTACTGCTGCTACCAGAGGAACATTTAGAAGCATTACAGTCGCTTCTCATATTCCTTGCTGACGTAAGTTCTTAGTTTCAAAATTTATTAGTACATTTCATCATCTTCTCTTGGCCGTGTCCGGCTACAGCGATTGATTCCTAACGCTGCTGAGAGCGTCGTTGATGTGCTCTTAGGTGACTGACGTAGCCGATTTTTGCAGTGAATGCGCGGCCGCACTCACTAAAAGTCAGCACCCCTCCGACGTAATTATAGTGTATGGCCACAGGTGGTCTGGCCTTCCGCTCGTCACGTTTTGCGTCCAGTTCGTTACGATGACTAGCCCCAAAGTCGCACACTTTATTGTGCACCGTTTGCCTCCACCGTGGTCGGTCTTCAGCTAGAGTCTCCCACTTGGATGGTTCAATGTTGGCTCATTTCATGTGACGCTTTAGCATATTATTTGTACCGCAGAAACTGCCCGCCTGGTTTGCGCTTACCGTTCTTAGTACACCATTATCGTTATCACCGTCATTTGTTTTCTTGGTGTCGTCTTCTGGTTTTCTAAGTTTTTATTTCATTTTTACAGGTGGCCGAGCATTCAGCAGTGAATCAAATGACTGCCTCTAATTTGGCTGTGTGCCTGGCACCGACGTTGTTGAGGCTTCATCATGCACCACTCCAGACTGGCAGCACCAAAGAAGGAAACTCCAATCGGTATGACTTGAATTTTGACTCTCATAGGAGTATTGATGCTGAAGTGCCTACGAGATAGGCACAAGCAAGATGTTATGAAATGATTTACAACACAATACAATAACTCTTTATTGAACGCCACATGTAACAATCAAAACAGAAAATAGGTAATTCCGATTCCGAAGGTGATTTCCGAATATATCCGATTTTTTTTTATTTCTTTTTTGATTGTTATGTCGTATGCTCGTGTTCAATAAAGAGATTGTATTGTATTGTATTTCAGCAGACGGTTGGAACATTAATGGTTTGAGATCTCGCCTAAGATTTACCTTCAGTGATCTGATGACGGGATGAGATAATAAGTGTGTTTTTTTTAATAATGTACCTAAATGGGTTCCAAAAAAATGGTCAATGCCGTCACTTTTTCTTCCTCAATATTTTATGAAATTTCTTGTAAAACGAAAGATCACAATCGGAAAATCTTAAAAAAATACCACGTGAAGCAAAGTCTGTATAGTGATACAGTCTGTGATGTCTTAGAATGACATTTGGGTTTCGGGTGCCATATCTGCCGATTGAAGTACAAACCCTTACGAGAGAATGAGACGGCAAGAGAAACCGTCGGTATATCGTTTTAAATGCTCGCGGACTGCAGTGGCGTAACTATACGGTGGCAGGGCTGGCAAAATGTCAGGGGCCCCCAGCTCTACGGGGTCCCGAACTGGCTTGGCCTTAAGCACAGAAGGGAAGATGATGAACTTCTTTATAGTTAGGAAGTGCCCCATCTGATGAATATACCGCGGGCCCCTGACGTTGTAGTTACGCCACTGGCGGACTGTGTGTAAGTTAAGGTTCATTGTATTTTGCACTACAATAGAACGGTATAAAATGCTATTAGGAATAGTTCTGCCGTGCAATCCTTAAACCGCAGTAAGTGTAAGAAGTTCAAATAGCACTTACTGTGGTTTAAGGATTGCACGCCAGAGTTACTGAATGTGACTTGCAAACTTGCATTTAAGAGCTAGGCTCCGACTATGTTAAGCACCTCTTAGTTTCGTTGGTGCAAACAGACACACAGGCGACAAACAAACAGACAGGCGTTAGACAAAATGGCCTCCGATCCCAACACACTAATTTGATTCCAGGATGGTGATTGAGAGTGTCGCTGACCAGCGTCAGATAAGCGAGAGCCGGGCGGCTCACGCGTGCCTCCTGTTGCTGATACAGAAGCATCAGCAGCTGTTTCTGGCACCAGCAGACATGCTGGCCAGGTGCAAGTTCAACTATTTTGAAGAAAGTGTGCCGGTATGTCATCAACGTAAATTTATGAGCCTAGCTTGTCGGTGGAGTAGTCACTATTCACTTTTTTCTTGCCATTGTTTTGAGCTCCTGATACAACACTACTAGAAGATTAATGATAATGTTTGCTTGTCAGTGTAGGTTCGTAATGAGGGTGTATATTGATGTTGTTGGTAATATTAATAAGTTTGATTTTCAATTGTGCGATTTCAGGTCGCACTAGAGGAACTTGGAGCAGACTTCAGCCAAGACTGGAAGGGTTTTCAACAAGCCTGCATCAAAGCTTTACTAAAAGAAGCCAAAGAAAAGTAAGTTTTCCACTATAAAAATTGTACATAAATTTCTACTTGACGTCAATTTCTCGCCTTCGGCTCACTTATACTTAAGTAGAACGATTCTCCTAGAATTCTTCTTGATGTCAGAAACTGGTTTTTCTCATAGTTTTAACTTTTCTCGTGCTTTTTTAGAATCTGTGGCCGTTCGGGAAAAAGGTGAGAGTTCGGTGTTCTAGAGCGTTACCATTTTCATTTCCATTGATGTAGCCTTTGCCCAAAACTCTGTTCTGTACTGAAAGTTGTAAAGTAAACATATTTGTGGCCTTACACAAGACGCCTAATAGCGTGGAAACTACACGCCTTCTCGCGAAATTCTGTCCCTCTTTTATAAGCTAGCATTAGAGTGGGATAGAACTTCATTCGCGTTATCTAGTGTGCACTATTCGGCAACTTGTCAGTAAAGAGTTGAGTATAGAAATATTAAACTAACTTCGGCACGTCATGCTCATTAGTAGTGGCCACTAGGTGTCTTCTGTTGTAGTGTCTTACTGTAATTAGTGTTACTAGGTCCTTAGGGCTTTACTTATTCAGTGACTGATGAAAGCCTTGTTTGATGTCGATTGTTTACGTTTTACTAAAATTGTGTTAAAGTCGCAGTATTGTACCTACTTGCTAATTTAATTTAAGTTGACGTATGATCAAGATTGGTTTTCAATTTTCCAATGCATGGCTATTCAGTGGATTTATGAGGCTCTGTAAGGTTAAACTTGTCAAAGAGTCAGTTGATAACTTGCTAGTATAGGAACTGCTAGAAGGCAAAAGGTTGAGCAACTTTGGTCCAATAATGTAGCTCTTCAAATGTCAATAAAGAGCATATAGCTTTCCATATAACAAACAAACTAAAGGTAACATACTTTCAGAACGCGTGGATGGATGTCAGTTTCGGGTGCTGCACCGCACGTCGAATTATGCTGTAAGAAAGTTGGAGATGGACACCCTTTAAGACTGTGGAGAGCTACTACCGATGTGGAGGCACCTCCGCAGGAAGTGATGCAGAGGTAAGCATTGTAAAAGTGATAAGATACCCGTAGTAACTTGGTTGCTGAAGAAGTATTTGAAGTATTAAGAATTATTGGAATTAATTATAAATTGCCAGCAGTAAAAGCAATCGTTAGGAGACGGAAGTCTTGCCTCATTAAATGGTTTTGTGTAAGATCAAAAGTAACCACACTGTTAATGTTTATTGTATCAAAACGATAAACGACTGATTGAAAAGCTTGCACCTCTCGCTGTCATTTGTACCTAATAATGATAAAAGACAATGAAAAATATTTATTCGTTATCACATAAAGTGTAGGTAGGTAACAAAGGATGGTGCCTCTTTAAGTTAGAAGTTGCTTTTAATTTGTTATATTCAGTTATTACAATAAATTTGAACATTTTTCCAGGATTCTCCGTGAAAGGCATATTTGGGACGACTCGCTAGTAAAATGGCGGGTTGCGGAGAAGCTAGGAACAAACGCTGAGGTGTTTCAGTTCATTACAGCCGCTAGCATCAACTTACCACCGAGAGACTATTGCGTTTTGAGGTAAGTCTTCAGTTTTCAGTGGGATTGTTAAATACATATACTTGTTCAAGTATGAGGACAAAATGGCGGCTAATGAAAACGAAAGAGTAGAAATAATTGTATTGTTTAGTCGTTACAAATAATTTTGGTTTGATAGTGCCATCTGTCAGTGATATTCCAAACTACTATCTAACATACAAATCAATAAAGTTTTCCTATGCATGTCTAACACCTTAGAGATTTATACAGCATTAACACAGATGGCGTATTATAGCGCTATCTGTTTGATAGAGTTGAGAACTAATTAAGAAAATCGATTAGTAATTAGGTAATTGACTAAGAATGTTTCCGAGTCTCGAGACAGATGGATCTGATTTTAATTCCTTAACAATATTATAGACGCTAATAAAAATTAACCATATTTTGATTGGTGTCCCTAGGTCTTGGCAGCAAGGCGGCGGCGGCGGCGGTTGGTGCGCAGTCGCAGAAACTTCGGTCGCTCACGGCAGCCAGCCGACAGACGGCGCGCGCGGCGTCGTGCTCGCCTCGCGGTATCTTGCGCAGCCGGCTGGCAAAGGACGCAGCCGATTGGTGCATCTCGCTAGGGTTGATACTATGTAAGTAGAATTTGTCATTTCTTCACGCCCGCTGTGGCATTAGCGATTTAGCGCTAGCTGTATCCCGTGCAACCAGTAGGAGATGCAATCAATTGGTGTAGATGTATTTTGGAAGTGATAACTTCTTATGGGATGGTAAACCGCTTCGTAACGTAACGCGTTACGGCGCCAGTCTGTCTAGCTTCCCTTTCTCTGATGCATATGGCAGCGGTAGGTAGGCTCTTCCTCTCTCACTCTAACCCATAGCGCTAGTCGTATTTCGGACAGACGCTTCCCCTCTCTCTACTCAGTGTTTAGTGTGTGAAGACATATACTGTTAGTAACTTAGATTAGTTTAATTTATCACTTCTGTCGGGCGTTCCGAGACGCACACGTTTTTTTATAAATAAGCTACACATGTCATGTCCATCTCATGGATGTTTTGTTTGAGACAAGGCTCCAACCGAATTTTTATAAATAAGCTACACATGTCATGTCCAACTCATGGATGTTTTGTTTGAGACAAGGCTCCAACCGAATTATTGACTGGCGGCTAAATCAATTTTGCTTACCTAACTGGAGAGGAATCATCGTGAAAATTTACTGACAATTTGAGACAAAGTTTGTTTGGCAAAAGTCCGGCTATTGGTATCAAAAAAAATTTAATGCAATCATTGCTCTTAAAAGATTATTTCAATTTTAATGTATTGTTTTATCATCTTTTCAGGGGACGAACGCCAGAATGGTACAACAAATGCTATGGCCACATTTGTGCTTTGTACTTAGCTAGAATTCGGGCCTCCTTCAAGCATAACACAGAAGGACCAGAGTCGAATGTATGATCCAAGCATTCCACTTAAGCCGGGCGAAGTGTGCATCAGGCTTAAGTTTGACGTGAATGGACGTCAGTGTGTACATAGCCTTGTTTTGAAGGTGTTAGTATTAAGGAATATTCTCATTCGAGTGATGATCTAGAAGGAAAATATTAATGACTCGTTGTATTAAAGGGAGTTTACATCAAAGGAATAATATTTAGAAATACGATGACGTTTCGGGAAAATACCTACTACTTACGCGTTTTGAATCACCTTTCAGTCATATAGGTATTACCTACGTGCAAAACGGTGGGTTAAATGTTTTCCTAAACTTACCGTTTCTGATGTACTTGCAGTTGACGGGGTATATTTATTTTACCCAGACCCGGTAATTTATTTTCCTGTTTTATGACGTCAGAAAATGCAATTTACAGGATGTTTATACTTATAAAATAAAATTCACGGAATCCATTGTTTTAAACTTAGCCATTATTGATTTAGAACAGAATCAAAGATGTGCATTAAATCGTACAGAGTTTTTTCCAATTTAAGATCACACCAGAGGCAGCTTCACGCTTTCCTTCTTGGCTTACTTCTGGACTATATAATCCGTTTACGAGGATATATCTGCCTCTCAGCTGCTACCGAAACGCTTCCCTTTATATGAACAGGTATCAGATATACCACAGAATACGCAAAATTTACTTCGCGGGTCCGAACCCCGACCAAGCGTGGTTTGCTCCATTCATTTAGAAAATTCAAAGACATTTTAAAGAGCGGCGGCTCAATTCAGTTGTTAGCGGAGCGGACCGGCATTTTTTTTAATTGGTTTGGGTTTCCCGTCACTAAATTTTGGCTGCAAGCTGCGACGTCACAGTGAGGGTAAAAAGTACGCTTCGTTTCAATACTAATCGTGGTATTTGCGTAATCTATCATACCTATATCTAATGTCTGTGTTTAATGTGATCTTAGTTTACGGGGGGCAGGGGAGGTCGCGCCCCCCTCGAACCATGACAATCATAAAGAAGTTCAGACTTCGAACACTAATTGGGAGCTCCTTGTTGTTGAGATTTTAGTTATAGGTAGCTATTATAATGTATGTAATGTGGTGTTCAGATTTATAGAATTAGATGATTCTAATGAGATAATGAGTGTTCCAATTGTAAATTAGAGCGAGTGACCAAAATTATAGTCTTCTTATATAAATGTATATAGATATGTCTGGAAAAAAAGCATAATAAATATAGGTATAAAAATAAGATGAATGTTCAACACCTACCTCCATATTCAACAACGTTTTTTCCCTAGTAAAGTATGAAGGGACCTACCAAAAAGCCTGAATTATGTATAAAAATAGCTACATTTCTAATAAGTTAGTTATATTTTAAATTACCGACGTGATAATAGTCTCCCCCATGGTGCATATATTGTTACTCTTATTAAATAATTATGCAAGTAAATTAATGTCATTAAATATTTTAAAATACATAAATTGAATAATATCAAATATTTGTGCATCCCTTTTACCAATACCTACATTCGTGTTAATGTTGTCGTTACATATCACTAGTCATATATATAAATAAATAAATAAAATAAAGTAAATACCTATTTGAATTGTAAACACATAATAATCGTACCTGTCCTGTGTTCAGGAATAGTATTAAATTGTATTTATGATATATTCAATACTATCAATAATAATATAATATATTAATGCAGTTTATTATTTATGGGTACAATTATAATAAAAAATGTGAATGTGAATATTTTGAAATTATTAAATGTCATTTGGCATTTTTGTAATGTAAAAAGTCTGATTATTAACTGTATAATTATAACTCGTTAGTATAATTAGTAATAATATAAAATATCATCACAATTATGTATTAAAAAAAGTTTATACTTAAGTAAAATATTAATTCACCACAAAATTTAAATAAGTATGGATTTATTCCGTTGAATAAAATTTACTCTGCAATAAATAGTGTTTTGTGTATGAATATCAAAATATGTTTAAGATTAGAATAAAAAAGTGTTATGTGTTTAAAGACTTAAAAAATATGTTAAAATAAAACTGTCAGCTCTGTTTTCTCATCACACCATGAATAAAAGGCAGGTTTTCGATATACCTAGTTAGCCTAATTACTATGTCTGGGCATTGGGTACGTATTAAAATCCATAAAGTTTAAAATGTATAATGGGTTAAAATACATACTTAATGGTTCAAAATATAGGTATAATGCGGTTTACTCAGAAAATTGCAAATTAACAGAATTGTTATAAACTAAACCTAACTTAACCTAAACCAATCTATAGATTACACTATCATAAAAGTTCATCTAGCTAATAGTTTCACAGAAAATGGTATCATAATATTTTGAACCATTATACATTTTAAACTTTATATATTCTGATCCGCGCCCCTGGGCTAGTGTTTATATGTATAAATATATCAAACTATACAATTTAAATAATACGGTGCACCTTTAACGGCCAGTAGCATCATAAACAAACTATATTATACTTACTTAACTAGATAAAAATAATGAAACACGTAATACTTTTCTCTATTAGTTATCCTGAGGAATAACAAATTCAAACCAAATATCACATATAAATATACTTTGTAGATTAAATGTTTGTAAATATATTTACTTAAAATTAAATGAAATTTTATTTAGGTAATGTAATCTCAATTTTTGAAGGTTCACGGCTCTACTTTAAAAGATAAATTAATTTGTAAATTGTAGCTGATTTATAATGGTTTGAAAATTTTGATCTTTAAGTACCTAACAGTTAAAGGCAGCTAGACATTTTTCTTCAGTAGGGCCGTGAAGAGACCCTTAAAGTTTAATTATTAGTTACCTGCCAAAATCACAGTAATTATTATGTCATACTTTATTTACATAGAGCGAAACATTACAACAAACATTTTATAATCTTCAATTCTGTTATTATAGCAATGTATTTTGAAATATTAGTATTTGTGTGGGACAATATTTCGATAAAATTGACCAGTAGATTCCAAATAACTATAGTTAAATTATAAAAAAAGATATAATAAGATATAGCTACTATGTAAATAATTGAGTCCAGATAGCCAAAATTGACGTTGCAGTGGAATAAAATTATAAATAACACCGACATCGTTAACTATATTGCATTTCTGAAAGCATTCCAGATCGTAAATTAAAATCTACTCAATATTTTTTATTCATATAAATGTGTATTAATAATTGTCGACTTTTATGACAAGGTTTTACCATCACGATAAAAACGATGGAGTAACACAAAAATACATTAGAAACTGTGTGTAATCACTTTTATAAATTAACCCTTTTCGAACATGGCAATTGTCGGACGGAAGTTAATGGAAATTATGTCATGAGAGTATCAAAGCGGTTTCAGACAATCTCGTGCATTTTATGATCCCATTTGCGTCGTGATGGTCGAGAGTAACCTACAAAATATATCGCCCATGAATTAGGCATCAAATAAAAATCTAAATGGTGTTGTCTATAAGCCAAGATATAAGGTTGAATGTTTAAATTATTGTTAAATAACAATTGAGCTGCATTTATTAAATGCTACAATATGTTAATTAAATACGGTCGTATTAAATAGCGAATAAATGATGGAACTTTTCACCGTTAAATACTCCAAAATGTCTGTTACTTATATTATGTGTAAAATAAATTATACCTTAATGCATTGTGATTTTAATCTATATGAAATATATGGACCATTACTGTGAAAATATTATGAAGTTTTAATTTTATTTTGTCCTTAAAAATAACGCACATGTGCGTTTTAGCACCTGTCTGACGAAATCTCGTGGACGTCAGCGACCGGGACATCGCTATATAACGGAACGGGACAGGGGTACGAATTGACGTCATTCCGTACGAAAATCTTATAAAAATTCCGTATGTATGTCACAAGCCTTAAACTGCTAAATAGTCCATAAATGACTTTCACAGTCTCATACTGAGAGTACATTCAAACACCTAAATGGTAAATATATACCCTATACTTACAGACTTACGTGTTAGGTACGACTAAGTAATAATGTCAGAAATAGTGATGTTAATACTTCATTAGGAAATATCCAAGACTATTCACCACGAACACCTGCGTAAAAGTTTCAAAACGTAAAATAAAACAATTATTATCGATTTGTTGAGTTTTGTTATGTACCTATAGCGATGGTTGCCGTGCCGCGCACTGTAAATATTTCGAAAATTTCATCAGACAACACTATCACCAATAAGAGCCTTTCTTTTTGGCAAGACGTTCTCATTGGTCGAATGAAAATGGGTGTGTTGCTAGCTTCAAAAGCTGTTACTGATTCGCAGTGTGTCATGACAATTGATCAATGATAGTTTGTTTGTTTTGCTTACGAAGAAACAAAATAAAAACACCAAAATATTATAAAATTTTTGGTTTTGTTATACAATGTGTTTAAAATTGCGAAACCTAGTTTTTTCAAAGTATTGTAATTAAAAATTATCAAAGCACGGGCAATTTTACGTAGAATGAAACGTTGCAGAGTGCTACCACTATTAAAAAACGCAACATTTCCAGTCCTCTTTCACCGTGTTCCACAAAGTTATAAATGTCAGTTTACAATCGAACGTCGCTATGGAAAGACTTAAACCAATTTTAGACTCATAGTGCTAGTTTATTATTATTGTAACAACGTACCCTAATCACCTACAATGAGACACAAGTAGAATGCCAAAGTGAAGTTTAATTCTGTGATAAATCCCTTCAAACACATCCTTACACTTTCTCTTGTTCATTGGAAGTCGCACGTCGTCGCGAAAATTTCGCAAGTTGTTTTTATTGCTGACTTTCAGTAGAAAGGAAACGCCGTAAGGGTAACAATGGAGAACAGTAAAGCCGGTTCTAGTAAAAGGGTGGACGAATCTGTAAGTCAAATGGAGCAGGAGTATGCGGAAGCAGGAAAACCGCGCAAGGAACCCTTTTGGGTTTTCGGCTACGGCTCTTTGTGCTGGAACCCGGGGTTTGAGTACCAGCAGAGCGTCACGGGTTACGTAAAGGGATTTTCCAGAAGATTTTGGCAAGGAAACACCACGCATCGCGGGACTGAAAATAAAGTATGTTTGCTTTTTTTAATTTATTGATAATGATAAATGATAATAACCCTTGTTGAACACAGCAGCTGAGAGACTGAAAGTAAAGTAGACTCATTTGTTTACTAACCCACGAACGTCTTATCAAAATTATTTTCTATCTAAAACAAATGACAGTTCATATCATAAGACTGTTTGAGTTCAAAGTTAAGAATTCTATTTTCAAATTTATTAAGAAGTAAAATAAAGGAAATGCTTAAAAAACAAATGATCAACGCACAATGCACTAAAATTAGGGATTGTCTTTGGCATTTGCACAAAATAAACTACCTTGCTTTATGTGTGGGCGCAATGTAATTTTTTTTAATAGTTTTCTACTAATTTTGTATGTCATCTGTAAAGAAACCGCACAAATTTACGTAGGTATGCTTTTTTATGATCACTGAGCATTGCCTCTATTTTTTTGGCAGAAGGTAAAGTGCAAAATGTGTACATTACCATCTTTATCAATTAAGAACTCGGAGTTACACTTTTATTTGTCATTTTTGTTCTTTATTTAAATATTTATTGTTGATTTTAATATATACTAATCTGCTTTGTTATTGTTATGATGCCTGATATATTTTCTCAATAACATTGTTCATTGTGAATTAAAAAGTTAAAATAATGACATGACTTCATTTGAAACAATTTTAATGAATAGCCTAGACAATGTCATAGCTAAGTTCCAATAATCAACTAAAAATTTATGAGAAAATAACATTCATTAAAATATATTGCTGTACAGTAGTAGTAACATCATAAAATGATCTAGGTTACAGGTCATCGGTGTCACAAAATATTGATATGCTCATTTATTATTATTTAGTTTTCCGACCAATGCAATTAACCTTAGTATGTCATAATATAACTAACATGATGATGAATATTGTGGCAAATAACAAAAAAACAATAATAGTGAACATAGTAGTAGTATAGTTTAATAATATAGGTACCTACTTGGATTATTACAAACCTTATTGTTTAGATGGCCTTGTTGCAGGCCTTGCTATAAGCATGAGGCTTGAAATTTTAATTCCCTTTAGGCACATTCATATGAATTACTTATGCTCCCCTTAGAGCCATGCTATCAGAAAATTCCTGTCAGAGGTTCACTTAATTTGTTCACGGATACAATCAGCCGAATAAATGGTCTATCACTTTTCATCCAAGTTCCTAGCAAAATGACATTACATACATACATACCTACATACCGTCACAGCTCTTTCCCACAGGGGATGTCCAGGAGATATAGAGATCATCTCCGCAGAAAACCCGAAAGACGCTGAGGTGCTAAATCGCATTATCGCTGTGGTGTACTCCATGCAGATTGAAATAAACCGGCCAAGAGCGAGTCGGACTCGCGCACCGTGGGTTCCGTACAAATTCGGCAACATACTTTTGTAAATCGAGTGGTAGCAGAGACCTACTCTTAAGCAAAGTGCAGTGTGAGGTCATTTTATATTGGTTACTGACATAGACAGAAAAACATAAAAATAATCTGTTTTTAGTATTTTGTTAAAAGCGGCAACAGAAATGCATCATCTGTGAAAATTTCAACTGTCTGTCATGGATCATGCATGAGAAACAGCCTGGTGACAGATGGACTGACAGACTGACAAACGACAGTGAAGTCTTAGTAATCCCTAATATACCCGTTTATACCTTTTGGGTAAGGAACCCTAAAAAGGCTCGCATTAAGTACATAACAGTTTACGATATGTACCTATAAGTAGATACCTTTATTGTATACTCACGACACGAACAAAAATAACTGGTCGCTTTTCATAGAAATTTGTATGGAGCGTGACCCGATATTTTTGCTAGTCAGTGTATATTTGA
The DNA here is from genome assembly GCA_963854515.1 of Pandemis heparana. NCBI lineage: Eukaryota > Metazoa > Arthropoda > Insecta > Lepidoptera > Tortricidae > Pandemis > Pandemis heparana. Next base: position 3,399,515 of record OY978026.1, on the reverse strand, counting down.
CACCAAAATTTGCCCATAACAGTACAGTCTGCCACTTCACTTAAGGCGCTGTCAACAGCAAATGACCTGGAGCAGCGCCACTCTTCACACATACGGTATACGTGCCTGTTAGTGAAAGAGAAAAAACTATTCCGGCAGCTTGGCGCGCGTCTAAAATCTTGCAAATAACACAAATCATAAGAAATAAGCAAAAGTATGGATTATTTGTGAAATATGACTCGTTAGCCGTTTAGGTATGAATATGTTGACTTTATGTTTTTAATTGCAGACCCATACGTCGACAAAATAAAGACATAGAACCGTTTAATGATGATTTTAAGACCAATCTTTGCAATTATTTTCTATCGACCCGATTTTGTTCAATTATGTATCGAGCCCGTCTAGCGTGTTTGAAATATGATGAAAAATAACATTATATTTTTTTTGTGTGCAGTTTTTCTTAAAAAAGTGTTTAAATAACATCAATTTCAACAAAATTAGGTGTTGTCAGCCTCTTAACATGATTGGTCTAATAGAGCGCGTAATCGAAAAGCCATCGATCCAAATATGGAGTAAGTGAAAAGGCCAAAAGGGTGAAAGGGATGTATTTGGGCGGATCATTTTATTTATATCATGCGTGGGAAGTTGCGATACTTCGCTTCATTGCTCCTTCGAAATCGCTTGTCAATTCATAGGTACTTTGGGAGCGTTCATGTATTACGTAACGCAATTTTTGAAGATTTTTGGCCCCCCCTCCCCCCACTGTAACGCTCCGTAACGTTTTTCTGTACCCCCCCACCCCCTCTCTAAACGTTACGTAATTCTCGAGTGGTCATTTTTAATAACCGTTTGGTTCGGTTTTCACTTACAATAAGTGAATTTTCACTTATTCATGTTAAGAGAGTATATAAAAAAAGAAATGATGTTACGTAACGTGTTGTAAGAAAGACCCCCTCCCGCCCCTGTAACGCATCGTAACGTTTTACGAGACCCCTCCGCTCCGCGGAGGCTCCGCCCCCCCAAATTGCGTTACATAATACTTGAACGCTCCCTTTGCACAAAAATAATGTGAAGGCAGGAGTAATGAAAACCCCGAAAACTTGTTCCACTCAGGCGCAGGCGCTTAATCCGTTGTTTTTGCCAAATCTAAGTACCAAATTGTTTATTGATTATCGAAACCGCGATTGCAAGTGCAATGTGCAATGTTTACTCGGATTGGCTAACAGTATCGCGGTTTGTAATTCGTAGGTACGTTGGTACGTGACAAAACAATGTTGTTGCAAATCCGATCTGAACTGAAACTAATCCAAAATATTACTGGCAATACCAATCGATTTAGGCCGTGAAACCGAATGGTTACATAGATCTATCAATTGTTTTTTTTACCACCCGAAAGAAATATGAAGCTCAATTACCTACAACTGGCCAGAAGTTTTGATTCATTCTCCTGCTTTTTTTTCCAAGTTAGACTAACTTTTTTATTCATAAGCTACGCTTGTGTTATTTATTTATTTATTTATAAGCCTTTTTATTCCGAATTCGCTACAATTTCAGTAAGTACATGTTGTTGTTGTTGTTGTTATTGTCGTTTTTATTTTTTATTTTTTTATTAAATTGTCGCGAAATTCGGCGTGCCTCATGGCATAGGCCTCCTCCGTGTATTGGAGGGTTTGGGCTATAGTTCCCACGCGCGCCCAGTGCGGATTGGGAACTTAACACAACCCATTGAATTTCTTCGCAGATGTGTGCAGGTTTCCTCACGATGTTTTCCTTCACCGAAAAGCTCGTGGCAAATTACAAATGTAATTTTCGCACGAGGTGCGAGCCCGGGATTTGAACCCACGACGCTCTTCTTGAGAGGCCACAGGTCAAACCACTAGGCTACCTCGGCTTTTTGCTAACACGCTTGTGTTAACATAACATTATTTTGTTTTTATATTACTTTATACCTACTTAGACTTACCTTTGCCAGTCTAAACTCATTTTGATATTAATAGGTTTACTTTTTATGGATCCATTGACTCTTTTGACAATGAACGATCTTTCGCCTTGTCTTTGGTTTCATTCATAATGTTATTGGCATTCTGAATATTCTGACGTTGGCAGACAGTCAAGGTTGATATGCACTTTCTCGTGATCTTGTACTACGATACGGTGCGCTTTATTTTTAGGCTGCACTTCCACTATATATATACTAAGCTATGTCTATATCAATTAGAATCGTTTATTTTCATATGTAGCTTCGGTTAAGAGGGTGCATCCGTGCTGAGCTCGCAACGTCGCATTTTTGATGATTTTTTGCGATTATTTCACAGAAATTGAATGAAAGTATCAAATATCCGTCTGTAGTGCACTTTGTTTTTAGTGTATTAATGTGTCTAATGCAATAATTGATCGTGATGGACTTTTATTTTCGTATTAAAGGGATAAAATACTATATCTCGTTTAATAAGAAAATAAAAGTCCATCACGATCAATTATTGCATTAGACACATTAATACACTAAAAACAAAGTGCACTACAGACGGATATTTGATACTTTCATTCAATTTCTGTGAAATAATCGCAAAAAATCACTAAAAATGCGACGTTGCGAGCTCAGCACGGATGCACCCTCTTAAGCCTGCAGGCTTATTGTCTAACTCGCTCGCGATTGCCATCGTGTTCGTTTTGACAGTTCTTGTATGAATGTGACATCTAGCTGAATCCGATGCCAATTGTCAGCACATACATGAACTGTCAAAATGAAGACGATGGCGATTGCGAGCGAGTTAGACAATAAACCTACTGGTGGCAACGGGCAAGCAATGCTATAAATAATAATATGAATATATTCAAACTATTCTAATTGATGGATGCATACACATAGTGGATATGTACAATACACAAAGTGGATGCATAATATGCATATATAAGCAGGTCGGATACCTATTATAAAGAATTGCCAATGGACAATCGCATTCACCATCTATTTCTACTCTTTCGTACAAAGAAATGTTGAAAGCGAAATAAGTATTATCGTCTCAGTTGGTGATGAATCAACGCAAAATGGCTGACCTAAATTTATTGATAAGCTAAGGTCGCGGACTCGCGGATATCTGGCGTTGGTGTTGGTAACCAGTTTTTTTATGGATCTGTACGAAGAATTCGATGCGTCTGTCGTATGAACGTCACGTGGGATAAAGATGTGCCATGTTTGACTACTTGATTGAAATATAAATTAGGTAGGTCACGTTTATGCATACTGGAACGCTATTAATTAATCTAATTACGAAAATTTACGAATCATTTACAGATTGTATCGGTCTTAACCTAAAGCGGAAAGCTTTTGGATTCCATATTAAAAAAAAAACAGTCTGCAGGTTATTTCATTACCTATTTAAGTCTTTCGAGTTCGCGTGCTCCCGCGAACGAAATGACACAAACAATTTTCTCTCACAAGATTAAACATAACATGGAGCTAACTTGCTTTACTACATCCGTCAAAGATTTTTATAGGTACCTAACTATTGTATACGCGGCTACGTCCGCGCATAATTAAAAATTTGTAATGTAGCTCCTGGGACCGCCTTAATCCGGCCCTGTCGCCAAATCCTTTCTTAGCGGGTGCTTACGTCATAATAACTATCTGCGCTGCGTGTTTCAGCGCAATTCGTTCAGTGGTTTGAACTGTGTGTTGATCGATTACTTCGGTCAACCACGGTTGCCTTTTACAGTAAATCATACTAATATTATAAATGCGAAAGTTTGTGAAGATGTGTGTGTTTATAAATAAAAAAATAAAATAAATACAATAAAAACAGAACATAAAAAAAACAATTTGTGAAAATGAGAGGACTCGGCAGAACTGCTGGTTTTCAGGCCTCACCTAAGTTTGTTTGTTCCTTCTTCACACTGAAACGACCTGGATGATTTGGATGAAGATAGCTGGTAGCCAAGATTAAAACATTGCTACTTTTTATCCCGGAAAACGCATAGTTCCCGCATATACCGATAAATATGTGAAAGATCGTGGCTGCCTAGAGTTGCAACGTGAATAATTATTGCAGAATATATTATCAACGTCAGTTCTTAAGTCCAATTCTATGCAGACGAAGTCGCTTGCAGCTAGTACATAATATACAGATTACCAAAGTAGTACTTTGCGTTGACTCCTCGCACGGCTTCTACGTCTTGTAATATCTCTCTCTCCTATTAAACGCTATTAGTGAATGTAATGAATGAAATATGTAATTCACGCATTTGTGTCTGAGGTTAATGGTTGGTTATCTGTTCAAGCTCACCTATATACAGAACCATGGATCGAAACATGTCGGACAAATCTCCAAAACAAAAGCGTGAGGCTTGATCCATGTTCAGTCAACTGGGGTGACTTTGATTTACGGGGTGACTTTAGAAAGTAGTTTTAATGTGAAAACAATTATTTTTTATTTGCGTTCACTGCTTCTAATCAATGTCTTCGTCGATCGCCTTTGCGTCTACATGCCAAACATTCACCGGATATGGATAATATCGATTTTATAGCAATTTTAAAACGATCAAAATAGCCCCAAAATTACCAAAGTCACTCCAGTTGACGGTTCCCGTTTTTTTTTGGATGGCGTATCGAAGCTAAATTTTAGTTCAATGGGTTTATTCAACCACGTTCATGATGTAAATGAATGCTCCAATTATTTGCGAGGCCCCGAATTCTAGCTGATTAGCTAGCACGAGGTTCAAATTTATTTATGGAAACCGCGAATATTTTGACGTACCTACCTAGCATGCTAATACCTCGTGCTATGTTACCAAACGATCGTGACACCGGGAAAATTCGGAACTATCTATATGATTAGGTAATTTATACGAAACGCGTAGATAGTGGCGCCATCGTATAAGTGCACATTAAAATTGCCCGTTCTTAATGACCGTTTGTAAACAGTGTGTGTAAAACATAAAACTAAAATAGACATGTGTTCTACGAAAATTGATTAAGTAACGCGTTTTAAATTCAGAACATTGGAATCCGTAGGTGGTTTGTATTTAAATGGTTTACATTATCGCCACAATACATATATTGCCAGTTACGTAATCAATCACCAATTAGGAATTAAAAAAAAAACGAAGGGATATATCTGTAAATTAAAATTTGAAATCAATTTATCAATTGATATGAGAAACGTTAAAACTTGTATGGAAATTCACGAAAATATTGTATTAGGATTGGTAGTAAATAACTGAAACATAATGTACCATAAACTAACAGCTGTTGTAATAAAATAGGTTTTAAAACAAATTGGAACACAGCCATAGGTTGAAATACAGCGTACGTACTATTATCGGTATTAACAATAATTACAAACATAAATGAACCCTGAAAACAATATAACTGCTATCTTTGGACAGCCGTTCAAAAATAACATAGTTTTAACACAGAACTCAGCAAAAAACATTTTCTGAATATTTTATTTATGCAAATGCAAATATTATTAGTGAATCATCAAGAAATACCGTACATTTCGATTATTTTTACAGATTTTTCACAAAAATAATTTTTATTTTCATTTCTATGCATTCCTCATGGTTTTCGATAACTTGGACAATTATGTTGGACGCTGAAGAAAATTCTACTTTTGATTGGGAGGGCAAATAAATGATATATTATCCTTTGTCTTTGCATTATTTTGTCTTAATTTCTTTTATGCGAAATTCTGAAAATATTTTTCTTTTGTTGCAGCCCGGCAGAGTTGCTACGCTTATAGAAGACCAGGAAGTGAGTATATTTTAAACACAATCTGCGTAGATTTATCTATTTCTTGCACCATGGTTGTTATTTTTGTCACGGTGTGGCAGGTTGTCTGCCTTTCGACACGAGTTGTTATTATTAATGTTAATATAATATCACTATTATAAATAAACGATTGTAGTTTGGATTAAATCCATCAAGGGATTTGTCCTTCTTCTGTGGTATTTACTTTGTACAGATTGTGGCTGATATTATCGTCAAATTGATTGTCCTTTTTATTCTGGCGATTTTTATGCTTTCACTAGGGTTTAGTATAAAAAGCGGTAATGTCACATTACAAATCAGTACTATGATTTTTATCATCATTGTGCGTTCTGTTGTAACTGCAACGTAATCATTGTTTTATATATATTTAAATTCGAACTAAGAAGATCTAGTTTCCAACGGGTTCGGGATCTTCAGCATGTTAATTTTGTTATTTGCTGTTTCAGATGTTTATCCAAACATTGTCTCTGTCCATTTAACCTCTTTTTCTCTGTTATCTTACTGGATAGTGCGTTTATTATTCTGTTCTTGTTTCGTATTAGTATTTTTGTTTCTGACGTCAGTTATTCAATATAAGTATGATGATGATTTTACGCAAAACCCAATAGATAGCGTATGTTTTGAATCTCTAGGGAAAAACAAAGTGTTTTTGTCGATATCTTTTTATAATAATTGTTATTGTACATTGTTGTTGTGCGTAGTCGGAGTTTTTAATTGAACGTCGAATGGGAAATTTCTATTTGTCATTTTTTGTTATTTACGGTTTTAGCGTTCGAACATTCTAGAAAAATTTGGGGATACCAATTAATTGCTCGGGACGACAAAGAGTTTGTTTCCATCCTCAGCCCCAGCTTTATTTTATTCTGTTCTTGTGTGTGTTCTAGTTTCAGTAGGAAATGAAAAATATTATTGAATTTCAATGGCATTAATTCCTTCTTCACACACTTCCACCAAACAAAAACTTGTTTGCTCTAGCCGCAAATATCATCCGTTATACCTAATTCTCCGTCTAAGAATTGACTTTTCTAGGTCACTTTCATTAATGATTTCCTTACGAAATCATTTTTTCGTTTCGTTTGTTCTTGCCGCCGTCATTAGAAGCAAATTTAACGGTCTAGTGGTCAATAATCATTTGCCTATTCAGTTGGTCGGTCACTTCGTTAATTACAGAATTAGGTCAAATTAGCATTGAATTAACTAAAATTGTGTTGAGTTGAGCTGATTAACTGTCATTCATGAACGTTGGCTTACTTTTTAACCCCTTTACTAACTAGCCTTGTCTTCGTTGTAGCTCAAGCGGATGGACCGATTTCGATGTGTTCTTTTCCATTCGAAAGCCAGTTTCCTTGCGATGGTTCTCAGCCATGTATAATAAATAAAAAAATAAAAAAAAAAAACAGACCATAGATCCATATAATGTTAGAAGTACAATCTTACATTCTACTTGTTAGTTTAATTTTAGTAGGTAGGTAAGTACATTAAATTAAGTCAAATAAAAAAAATAAAAATAAAAACAAAAAAAAAATCGGAAAAAAAACCAATAAATTGGTCCAGCAGTTTTAAGGGTATCAGCTCTTTTCCAAAATGATGTAAGTAAGGCATTTTTGACATACATACATAATTGATATTTTTTACGTATTCATTTCATTTAATAGATATTACACACATTAGTTTATGAAACATTGCCATTTGACATAACCTACGCTGTGTCTTAAAAAATATTCGGAATACTTCAGCAGACATGCTTTAAAGTGCCCTCGCATTCTGAGAGAAGGCCTGTGCTCAGCAGTGGGACGTATATAGGCTGGAGATGATGATGATGATGGTGATGATGACTTCAGCAGATGGTCCTGTTATTTGACGACTGAACACGTCTTCAATATTTTCCATATATTGGTCGTTTCTAAACACTCAATAATTAGTCTCTCTTTTCTTCTTTCTATTTTATCTTATCGATATTTACCTATTAAAAATACTCCTATCTGGCAACGTGTCCATATGCAAAAGTAGTTAATTTTGAACCCGTGTTTATATACGTAGTTAACGTTAACTAAGATTGTTATTGTAGCTATGCAGAGCAATTAGATAATACATCACATCGATCACTAAGTATAATAAATATTATTATGATTATGATATTTTCCTGCGATAATTTTTTCATCATTGCAAAAAACAATGATTATCGTTTTTAGCACATATAGTTCGAAAATAGAGATAAACTCGTCTAGACGATAATGTGTTATTGTTACACGAATGCTGGCTCATGGTGTCTGTTATCACATAACCTTATTTTTCGAATATATACGCAATTATCAAACTAGCTTCAGTCTGCGGCTTTGCCACCATCGCAAAACTCCCTATCCCGTGGGAATTGGCATCCGCCGTTATCCTTGTCTACATCAATTAAGGAACGCTTACAGAAAATTTTAGCCGTGTTTGAGGTTTTTTTTTTATGTAAGTATGATTGACTATCAATCAACCTCCTCCTGAAACTCACTGGCTCATTAACAACTTTACTCTGGCCTTGAAGAGTCTTAGGTTGTATATATTTCTGGAAATTCAGACGATGGGAGCAATTTCCACTCCTTGGCAGTTCGTATTAAGAAGCCAGTATAGGAGTTAAACGTTGATATGTCTCGGACCCAATAAAAAGTCAACGCTAAGGCCACCGGCGAAGTGAGGCCGGTTTAAACTACGCCTCGCCGTGTACGTCGTGTACAGCTGCACGCACACAAATGCAAGCAAACTTCGCCAATGCATCATCAAGCATCTCGATCTACGCACACGCGCGCGCGTCGAGGCATGGTACTACATAGTAAGCCAGTGTCACTGTCGTTCGCAGAACTTTATACCTAATAATAACAAGAGATGAACGTAGTTTGAACAAACGAAAGGCGCATTTAAAGCATGTCATATTTATTAGAATAACAAACACATGCCCGTTATGCACGTGAACACGTGTTTGTATTACACGTGCATGTATTAAATGCATGACAAGGGTTTTATGCTGCATGACGTGAAATATGTGTCGATAGGTAAATTACATTCAATTGTATTCCGAAGTATTATTAATCTGTCAAAGTTTATTTGTCTTACGCCTTACTCGATCTATGTAGGTAATTAATTATTTGAAAAGACAATCAGATTTTCTAGTATATATATTTGTTTGACACAAAATCACGTCAACGCCACAGTTACTGCTATCGATGGGCAAATTTGCGGTGCATAAACAATTCTCAGCATACGAAAATACATAATACATACTAAATGCACCTAAGCCTTTACAACAGTGTTTCTCAAACATATAGCGGGAACGGACCACTTTCAGAATTTCAAAAAGTGTGGACACCTGTCGAAGCTTATTATAAGCTTAAAATAAGGCCTATCGTTAAAAAGACCACTAAGTAAATATGTTAAAGTTTAACTGTGTTCCCTGTGGACCCCTTACATATCTTACGGACCCCTAAGGGGTCCATGAACCTCGCTTTAAGAAACCCTGCTTTACAGTCTGACATCTCAATTGGTTGTCATCACTAAGTAAAGAGTTTAATACCCACCGCTTATTATTTTTATTGTTTGATACACAGCATAAATAAGATAATAATATTATATTTAGTACCTATGATATTATAAAATCATAAATAGGACGTTTGGCACGTGCTTATCTTTAAGTGTACTCAACCGACTAAGTGCTTTCATAAAATATGTTTGCACATGCATAATATTTTGAAATTGATGCTTAAAGGAATGATAGGATGCGTTAACTCGGATAAACGATTAATTAAAAGGATCTTCACTTACGCAGAACCGCAATTAATATTTAATATGTATTGAGTTTGAAAGTGTAACTGATAGAGCATAAATATATTTCTCAGTTAGTATCAGTACAGTAACTATCCGAATCCTTACATAATTATGTCCGAATTCCATAATCCATAATGTAATGTTTGTCATAATGATTATTTGCCAACTGTTTTTTCTCTGACAACAGATTTTTTAATCAGAAGCTTTGAAACGGCCATGTTGAAGAACTCTATTAGAAGGTTTAAGGGCCGATTTTTCAACCCTCAGATAGGCCCTATTCGGGGAATAACTGTATGGGTATCTGTCAGATAAGTGTATGTGTGAGGGTTGAAAAGTCGGCATTAAGTAAGTTTTATAAGAATCCTCAACAATCAACAGTTTTAGAGAAAAAATTATAAGTAATGGTAAACAATACAGCTATGGCATATGAAATTATAGCAAACAGTAAAGAACCGTAACTATCAGGCCAGTAGAGTTCTTTCTAAAAAAATGGTTAAAGTTAAAATTCACTAGCGAGCAAAGCAAATATACGAAAAGGAGGTAATAAAAAAACTATAGACAAATAAAATAAAACAGTTTCAAAATAACCATTACAATTCGCGGGAGTATTTCAATATAATCCGCATGAAAGACATTTAGTTATTGGCACGGAGATGTGCATCCGCCGATTTACAATTGGCGTCGTTATGCCAAGTGATGTGGTTAGCCTCGTGACTATAGCTGTCAACTTTCCTGTCGCTGAATTGACATGTAATAATGGATGGTATGATTGTGAAAATTCTAGAGTAACTATTGTGGTATACATACTAATCTTCGACGGTGCGGTTTAATCGATCATTTCTGCCACGAACTTGCAAAACCTGGAACGAGCTTCCCGCTGGGGTCTTCCCATCGAGTTACGACCTGGGTGCCTTTAAGAGGCGAGTGTACAATTTTCTGCAGGGCCGACAACGCACTGGCATCGCATAAAGCGCTGCGGGTGTCTATGGACAGTGGTGATCATTTAACATCAGGTGACCCACTAGTTCGTTTGTCTGGCCTCTCTAACATAAAAAAATATATATCCAAACCTCTAAGCCTTAGCTTCGTTAAACACGAGTTAACATCGATCTGACGAACTAATTTAATGAATATTGCATAATGTAGGGTCACTGACCGTATGATTTATTTGTCTGTACGATTGCATTACTTTTAATTTAATAACTGATAATGTAGTCTATCTCTGCCGTAAGTCTTACGACTGCCAATATTTTTATGATCGCTTGCCTCTTCCTCGTCGTAATATCTTCATTTTTTTTTATATCTCCTTGACACATTTCACTTTCATTGCTTTCCGTCATGTAGCTTACTTGTAGTTATTTCCATGCTTTAACCACTCCCAGGCGCTACTATTGTTTATTTTTAACTATGTAGTTGCATCAGTACGGTTACATTTGCTCTTAAAAGTACATTATCTAGTAAGTAGTCTTCATTTATTTCGCCAATGATCATATGATAGTACTTTAACTGACTAAAGAGTTTCCTTTCTATTGTCATTTGTGTAGTCCCCGTACGAATACAAACGACTTACTTATTTGAGAAATTTCACTTAACCAACGTGTTCAGTCAATGATATATCTTAAAGAGTATTGTTTCCCTCAAACAGTTCTCTATTATGATATCATCACACGTTATTATGGTATGTGTAGAGGTAGTCATATCTTATATTGTTGTGCGATATGGGACTTATGTTTCTATTAATATCTTATGAAACAAAACGTCATTATTTGCGGTCCCCAGGTCACTTTTGTTATTGTTATTGGACAATGGGGGTACTTTATCAGCGTTACAATGGATAATGTAAACACCATGAGTCATTATCAGTATTTGAAGCTTACACGACGGTTTCAGCCATCATTTGTCGTAAAACGAGTTTGAAATGAAACCACTTTTCCCAAATTTGACAAATTTTTGGAGTGAAACCCTCTTTAGCGGCGCTGGGACCTTACCTTGACGTCTTATTGCGATTCAGTTTAGGTTCGCACGCTGTCAGATTCATACTAAAAGTGACAGCTAAAACTTAAACTGCGTCGGAATTAGGACGTCATGGTAAGGCCCCTGGGCACTTTTTCCTCGCGTCAGACGGAAGACGGAGGGAGAGTTTAAGTACCAGGATATCCTCTAAGAGCTTATTTAGAAATACGAATGAAACGCGTTCGATTTTTGAAGTGTTTTTATTTTAAAGATATCTTTGGGGCCAGTGAAGTCTTACTTATACTTTCAATTAATGTCGCAGTATTTCATTCACGAAAATTATAAAATCTAATCAGATTTTTGTCATTTAGGGCCGGTCTCACCACTCTGTTAAGTTCCAGTTATCTTTAGTTAAGTGTCAGTTGTCTATGATGACGTCTCTGTCTGTTTCGTAGTAATAAATAAAGATGGAATCATAGTTAGTTAACAGAGAGTGGTGAAACAGTCCCTTAGTTTAGTATGTGTTGTTCTATTTGAACATTCCTTTGTCAGATTCTTCGTTAAGGACATTCTTATCAGTTTCTGGGTTATTCTCAGTTGCTATCAGACTGTCTGTCGCTGTCTCTCTACTACATTGTAAAACGATATACTTAATCAGGCCACGACAGCCATCTTTATCTTCAATGAAAAGTCAGTCTTTAACTTTTTTTACAAGTTTTTATTTGCAATATTGCTAGTCAATTTTGGCCCACTTCTAGTACTAGTAGGCTTATTGTCTAACTCGCTCGCAATCGCCATCGTGTTCATTTTGACAGTTCATGTATGGGCTGACAATTGGCATCGGAATCTGCTAGCTGTCACATTCATACAAAAACTGTCAAAATGAACACGATGAATATTGCGAGCGAGTTAGACAATAAGCATACAGCATGGAAGTACTTAGATTTATAGAGATTATTTTATTTGATAGAGATAGAGGTCAATCGCTGGTCAGTTTATAATAATAAAAAAAAAAAAAAAAAATGATATTTGGTAAACATTCGTAGTATGGACGACGACGTAGTCAGAGTCAGACTAACTTTCTTTAATTCATGTTCGTTTGCCTATCTCGAAAATTAATGTCTTCAATTGCTTTTGAGGTTTTGAATAACAATTGCAATTAGCAATTGCTAAAGCTACCAATCTAGTTTTTTTTATCGTTGCATCAGTTATCATCACTAACGCAAAGATCATTCGCAAAATAACTGGTCTTATTCACCTTTTTGTCATATCACCTGAACATCACATCACACGCCTAAATCTAATTTGCCGCCACTTGTCCACTTAGCAGGATATGATTATTATGATATGATATTCACGTGCCATGAATAATGTAAATATTCGCAATCTTATCTTAATATGCTAAAACTTGTCAAACGTATCATAATCCTAAATCCTCTAGTTATTTTCCATCTCTAAATATATGGAAATGCGTTGTCATGTTCTAGCTTTGACTCAAGATACCGTCGACAACCTTTCTAGACTATACAAAAGTTGGAGACAATTTGGTATAATTTCTCTTTATCAATTCCGCGCCTTTTGTTTAATCTTTTGTTTTTGTTTGTTTAAATTCTGATCGACAGATGACAGACGAGATCAAAATACCTGACCTGTGTAGTTGCCGGCAAACATCTTGAGCATGACCTTGAATGCGCAGAAGTGAATTTAGCGTCTCTTTGTTATAAAAGTACATGCGCGAACTTACCCCTTCCACGTCGTTCTTGCTCAAGAAGTTTGCCGTAAGCTGTACTTGATCTAAAAGGGAATGGAGGGTATAGTTGACGTCGGACTCGTTGTTCGTCAGAACGCGATGCGCGAGCGAAGCGTCTCCGTTTCAGCACAGCTAGCACGAGAGCGGGTGACAGCTGTGTCGCGCGCGGGCACATGCTGCTTGGTTGAGAAAAAATGCTTTCGTATGTCCGGCTGTGTTCTCTATGGGTCGATTTCTCCACCGAGTCTCGTGAAACTTTGTGACAAGGCTCGACAATTATATCGTTTATTGTCGCTTCACAGATTCACGAAGTCTACACTGACACACGCGAGCCACGTCGACATCAGGGTCTTTGGTTACTGTAACGTGGAACTCTTACGGTTACAGCTCCCTGATGAGTAGCGCCGGCCTCACACAGCCACTAGATTACCATGATGTCTTAATGCGATTCAGTTTAGATTCGCTCGCTGTCAGATTCAGACTAAAAGTGGCAGCTAAAACTTGAACTGAGTCGGAATTAGGACGTAACCCCCCTGTAATCAGTTGTATAGGTATTTCAAATTTCACCTCACTAAATGCGATCTTTCAGTAGTCGCACATCCAGTGTTAATTTCATATCGGTGGGTATTACTTGTTCAACCTCCAGCACGCTATCGGATGTAAGGTCGAGACCTTTGGCGAAGGCAGATACAACAGACTTTTACTGGTCCTTATATCTTGTTACTGAGTTGGGAATTCACATGTGCGATGTTTTATTGGGTTCTTGGGGTTTCTTAGTCGATTCTTTAGTTATTTCTGCGAATTTGGTTTTGTTGTGTTCTTGAACCGTTTAGTTGCTGGAAGAGATAATGCTAAGTTTGATTGCGTGGATACTACGTTTTACATAGTTAAATTTAATTAAGTACCAAAGAGAAAAACAATTGCATTGACTCTGTAACTATTACTTAGGAACTACGAAGACTAATACGCGTAACGATGTGGAAAATTTTACATCCGATCTTGCTGAAAAAAATTCTTCGTAAAAGCCTTTCACAGTGAAAATTGAAAATATTCAGAAGCATATTGCGTTAACAAAAGAACAAAGACGTAATTCGAGCATTTCTAAAGAACCTTCAGTGGACTTAACGGTCATTCTCACGGGCACGTTCGGTGACCGATTCACTTACAATGCAATCTCGCGCACTTGCAGTTTCACACGTGACCACATAGCATTGTCATTTGATATTCAGTTGGACAAACAAACATACCTCATGGGATTAGTCAGATTATACAGATAGACGCGTCATTCCTGATTGGTTCATATTCCTAACTCGTAAAATTCCAGATTCGTCATATTCCTCACTCGTCAACTCGTCATACCTTGTACATTTTCCTCCACAAACTTATAGACAGTTTTGTTCAAAGTATATACTTCTCACGTGTTCACGATTTCTTTTGACTGTACAATGAGGACTGAGGAATATGATGAGTTAGGAATATGAATATATGACGTTAGGAAAGTCTCGAATAACCAGAAATATGACCAATACTTCTTGGATAATAATGATAGAATAGGATGTTTTGGTAGTTCGCTGTGGTTGGTACTTTGGTACCATATAATAGCTTATTATTAAAAATAATGTCCGTTGTCAAAGTAGATACCTTAATGACATATTTATGTGTAAGGTGTAAAGTTTTTCCAGTTCTAAAAATGCATTGATCCGAGATTTTTGTTATTGTAGATAAACACTTATCTGTTTTTCCTGTAGACTAATGCCCTCTTGATCTTCCACAATCAATGTAAACATATATGACACGTGTTTTGTATTGTCGCCAATTTGTTGAGTCATTATGGAACTAGAATGCCGTTTGCACGGATTAGCTATTAACTACATTTTCATCTTAAATTCTAGACTTCCAGACCAAAATGTAATGGCATATTCTAAAAGTTACGGGTCACAAGTCACAAGATTTTTCTTTATTCGACTTATTTATACAGAAACCATGTTAAGTTATAATAGCATAACTTCAGGAAATACAATTAACTTGAAATTCGCGAATAACATTATCACGAGCGCAATGCATGGCCTAATTTGAGGTCACTCGCGTACTGTACTATAACATAGTTACACTTCCGTATTAAACTATACTGAAATCTGAAAAAAGTCAGTGTTAACATTTGGTTAGATCATAATATATAAAAACCGTTTACGCTTATTCCCTTTTATATATCGCCTCGATATAGGTTTGAAAATTGTATAAATTTTCAAACCTCGAATATCCTCTTCCAAGCTTCCTACCTTTAATCCCAGGTTTATCTGAGGTTCTGAGGTCGGGTATTCTTATACAGCGACACCGGACGATCTGCCTTGATTCGGCAAAGGGGTCAATGCGTTTTTATCTCCATCTCGATATTTGATCACCATGTGTAGTGGGGCTTCATCGGGATATTCTATTCCACGCCACGTCTGTCTGTATAAATGTTGCACCAAGGTTTCGAGGGGAGCAGGAATAATAACACCGCGACTAATAATAATCAACGAATATTTATTCCTCCACACAAATTGTTACAAACATGAACAAACGTTTGCTAGTTTATCGCCGGTACAGCGACATCTAGCGGATAATAGGAGAACTAATCTTATGAACTACAAACTTAACTCTAACGTTTGAACAACGTCTCAGTCTCATAGTAGTTTTATAGCAAAGATGCAAAAAACACCTAAAATTAACATGAACTCTATCTTTCTTTTCAGGGTATCACCTGGGGCAAAGCATTCCTGGTGGCAGCTGAAGATACGGCAGCGTTACCTTACCTCAGCACGCGAGAATGCCAACTCGGGGGTTACAGGACCTACATAGTGAACTTCCACCCCCGCTCCTCATTCCTCTCTTCAAGCGCCGCCAATATCAAAAAAGATGCAGTCCTCTACATAGCAGTCCCAGAAAACCGACATTGGTTAGGCGCCGCTCCTCTACCAGACATTGCGAAACAAATTCTCGAATGTTCCGGTTCCACTGGCTCCAACGCTGAATACCTCTTGAGACTGGCTGATTTCATGAGGGAAGAGATACCTGAAGCGTTGGACGATCATTTGTTTTCTTTGGAAAGATTAGTGCGGAAGTTCGCAGCCGATATGAAGATTTGCTTAAGGAATCTTATGGGAGATGATGAGGTGACGGAAGAAAGGGCTGAAGCCAAGGCGGTCGTACCGAGCTACCAATTCGCTTCAAGAGTGCCTGAGAAGAAATTGCGCTGTGTGAATATGTGATGAGTTTTAAGATGACAAATTGTATGACAAAACAAGCTCAAATATGCATGAATGAGATATTGTAAAATCGCTTTATTTTAATGAATGAAGAAAGGAAACAAGCGTTCCAATCCTACAATATAGCTTCCCTTTACGGTATGTGATATTCAAGTCTTTTTAATACCTGTTATGTTTGTGATCGCCAGTAAGTGAATGAAAGTAACACCATTGTTTGAACGTTTCAATAGTCAATGAATTTCAAAATAATTAATGTTTTGTCTCGCTAGAGGATATTTTCCCAAAACATTGTAGGTGCGTGTCGTTGTTACATTAAATTATGTTTATAGGTTGAGTGCACGGACGAGTTTGACGGTTATATTTCAAATAATTACATAGAGGTACTGGTTTATTACCTCTGGCTCTGACATGGGGCTTGTGTTTGCATTTTTTATTTGTTAACAGTTTCATTATATGTATAGATAATCCTGATACGTGAAAAATTGTTTTGTTTTAATTTCACTTCGACCAAACTTCGACCCAGATGGAATAACTCTTATTTCGTTGTCTTTTTGTAAAAATATTTAAGAAACGTTACATTTCAAAACCCATATGTTTTGTGTCGTCAAAACGTTCGTGCACTTATGATGCAGGCAAGTGATGTAACTGTAAACGGATTTTTCTGTAGTACTTACTATACTAAAAAAAGCAAAAATAAAAAGTCGCCTTCCATACCCCTTTATTTTTGCTCGACAGTGTATAAAACTCAAATAAATAAATTGAAGGCTTAATAGATAGAGACATGTTTAAAGTCCTTTTCTATACATAAATGGATACGAATTATACTCGGAAAAAGGCTCAAATATAGACAATTTAAAGGAGAAAATTCACAAAATATCCATTTACGTCATGTATCCGTCAGAACGTTGGGAATGACTGCTCTCAAATTTTCAAGTAATATTACCTATGTTTTTAGTTCTGATGATACTTTTTTGTCTTTAAAAATAAAAATTTCCGCGGGTACATCACTTGTCTCAAATGTTTAAGTAATCTTCGTTAACTTTAAGTTAAGTAAGACCACAAATGAAACTGGACTCGACCAAAAATATGAAATTGACAAGTATTATGATATGAATCTAGAGTAAGGCTAAGTTTGTTATCGTGATGTATATTTGGATTAAGTTATGCTATATTGTTTTGAGTACCGATGTTTTATGACGATGTTATGTTTGGTTAAAGTTTTGTTGAATCAATACAGCTTATTAGAATATTATGCTAGAGTTGTATTAATTTGTGATTTAAGGACAAACTCTGAAAGGGTTGTTTGTATGACGCTGTAATTTTTAATAATTTAGTATTTATATGCGAGCAATGTTCACTAGCGTAATTTTGATATGAACAATTTGTATGATGCATGACGACGCCATGATTACAACGATGAAGAATAAATTTTGTGTAAGAAATATCGTTTTTTTTCGCTCTACTACTAGTTCACGCATCTGATTCCTCATTGCTCGATGATAGTCACTTTTTCGGAACAATTTATCTCTAATGGTGCATCGTATCCGAACATCGTACGAGGGTCCTACTCCAATTCCAAGTTTCGCTACCGTCCCTCTCAGTCTCCTTTATAATGTCCGTGTGCGAGCGAAACGACACGGCTTGCAGTTGTTCATCAACTCGCTTGAATTTAATAGGGCCAGCAAAATTTGCTCCCAATGCCCGCCAAGCATCAACAGATGTTTCTGCGTTCCGTCTTTTGGTCGGAAGATGTGTTCTGTCTGTTGTTTATCGAGGCGAAACGATCAGTTCCAACTATGGCTATAGTTTACCGCCACCCGACAGATTAGAAGGGTAATAGTGCATTACTGCACGCAGAGGCCGGGAAAGAAAGGCTTGCAGGCTGAGTAATGTATATAGACGGCCGAGCTTTGCGAGGCCGGATAGGAGTACGAAGCCTGCAAGTTCTTTCACGCGGAGGCTTGTATAGTGCTTTTCTCAAACATGCAATGAAATAAAATAAAAAAACTCCAAAAAAACCCTTAGAATGTTGCCGCTAGCGCGTGCATTAGGCGGCGGCCGAGCAGCAGCAGGCGCATATCCTCCACGTGCGTGTCCTCCAGCAGCGCGCCCCGCGCCCGCGCAGCGCACGACGACGACCACCACAAAACAAAACACGATCGCTTTGCAGGCCAAGGCCTGCCATTTTGTATGAAAATCCATTACATACCACTTGTCCAACCGCGCCCGCAACGTGATACGTCCCGGCCTATTATTTGGAACGTAAGGTTGACATTTCATTGCATCTTTGAGAAAAAGTTATTTTCATGCAAAGGATTAAGATTCAGTCTTTCACTGTAATGCAGTAATGTTTTAATTGATACATAAATTAAATCAATAAATGGACAGTAGAGCGATTTTGATCTGTGCCGTGTGGAACTTGTATGCTAGTCTTTTGGCACTAAGTGGCTATCTCATAAAATTTATTTTATTTTACCACCCACAAACAAATATTACCTATTATAACTCCTGCCTCTTGGTCGCTTGCCTTCAATTTTCCCAGTGACCATCAGCTTTTCACGGTTGTCACAATCTTTCCTGGCAAGTGGCAATGCTACCAAAATATTTCAGTTGTGTAGTTCTTTTTAGAAATTAGCGCTACTAGCTACTAGCGCCACCTATTTGAGGAGACATATTGAAGTGCTCCGATAGGTACTTGTCACCTGTCACATAAGTACTTTGTAATAGGTATTAACTTATTTCAATAGATGACGCCATAGACGTAGAAAGGTTTATAATTTTTTTATTAATCATATAACAGCATAAATAGACTCAAAATAATAAATTAATCGTGTTTTAATCTAAAAAGTCTTTAAAATTTCTTCTGCTTTGTGCTTTTCTATGCTTTTCTATGATGCTACGAGAATGTATGCCGCCATCTTCCGTCAACGCCGGCAAGTAAAGCTTAGTTGGCTAAGTGATGCCGTTACATAACTCTAGATGTCGCTACTCGGCGTGATGAGTAAGTCCGTACTTTTTCACCAAAGATCACAGCGCGCTAAAATGATTTTCAGCCTTCTCCTTAAGGTAATATAGTTTAATTTGTAAGCGTGAATGTAGAGAACATAAAGCCCTTTTGAAATGTCTGTATAGATATAGTATTACAAGGAAAACTGTTAGTTTATTTGTTTACGGTGTTGTGAACTAGTAAAACAAGGTTTACTAAAGGGATAGGTCGTATTATTCATTAAAACCCGATCTAAAATTTATAAATAGAAATTATTTCCCGTTTCTGTAGCAACATGGAGCAGTTTCCATTCAGATTTTTGTTTTTCTGTGTGCCGTTAATTAGTGTCGGATTTTGTCATAACACAGTGATCAAACCAGGTAAGTGGCAACTGGAAAAACCCCAGGAATCATGTTGTTTGTTGGTTTTAACGTGAAGTAAATAATACCTATTAATACTCCTCTCATACACTCAAAAGGTTGATTGGAAGAGATGAGATAAGTCCTCATTTACCTCAGTGTTTGTCAATTGTATTTGTTAATATAATAATACATACATACAATTTTTTCCAGAATTGACAGTAAGTACAGTATTTACAGTAAAGTAGCAAGCAACTAAGCAAAAACAAACAAATTGACGCTGACGTTACCTGATATTGCCATAATTATAAAATTGGAAAAAATCCGTTAAAAGCTAATAAATTAAAAATTAAGTGCAGGCCTAGTTTACAGATTTAAAAAATACGCTTTCAACCGATTGCGCAATTCAAAAGTGGGTGATGTGTTATAGAAACTAAAGCGCGTGGGTTGATTTCGATGACTCTTTCGTCTATTTTATTAGAATTAGGTATCTTTAATCTTTAATGGGCGCGCGTGGGAACTATAGCCCAATTCCTCCCATACACGGAGGAGGCCTATGCCATGAGGAACGACGAATTACGCGACAATTAAAAAAAAAACATCAACAACAACATGTACGGTACTTAAGTAATGAAATTGTAGCGATTTCGGAATAAAAAAAAGGCTATATTATTATTATTATATCTTTAATCTCGTGGGCCTCACTATAGAGAGATCGTTATCCAAATTCAGTATGGCGATCCGACTGACATTGTTCAATTTATTTTCTAGGATCATGCATAATTAGGACCAGGATTCTAAACGACGGTGACACCTTCGAGCCCCAGAGATGTCATATAAACGTCTGCCGCAATTCAACCTTGACTGGATACACTATGGACCCTAAGGACTGTCCGGAGCTGCCGTGTGACCCTGCCGAAACGATCTCTATGCCAGACAGATGCTGCAAAATCTGTCCTGGCACTCTAGGTAACTTTTTAACTTGTGGAAAATGCACTTTATTTATCACCTTGTTTGGGGAAAAAGACAAAGTAGGTACCTAAACTATAAAGTGTTACGTGTGTTAAAAGTAAAATGTTACGCGGATTTTCCCTATGGGTGTTGTGTAAATAGGTACGCAGTATTTACCAGTGCTAGTGGCTTCTTGGAATCTTAAATAGAACCTTATGACTCCCTTTCTTTAACTTTCCAGCCCGCTGTTGGTTTAACGGCATGACAGTAGAAGACGGTGAAACGTTCCAACTACATCCCTGTGGCTATTGCTACTGCCAAAATGGCCGCCTATCATGCGATAGAAACTGTCAATGTTCTGATGAACTTAGCGGAACAGATCCGGGGTCATCTTTAAAAGATTATATTTCACATGTTGTTCATAAGTAAAATTATCATTAAGTAGATGCTTTGAAACGTTAAAGTTCGTTCATTATTATGTTAACAATTTTATTAATAAACAAGGTGGGCGTGAGCATTTATTTATTTATTTTTATTCCCCTTTCCACCTAAATATACGCCCACAATCATGCTAAACTTGCCCTTTAAGGCCGCTGTAAACATTGGGCCAACGCGTTCCGCCAAAGTGTAGAGACCTACCTACTTGGCTGTATGTTGGTAAACAGTAAACAGCGACATTTGGTACTCTTTATTTTGGCCCAACGCGTTGGCCCAAGCCAGCCACTACTGCCCTAAGAACTTTTTTAAACGAGGAACTTTTTGATACAAATTCAGTCACTGATCAAAATTACGATGAGTAGCGACATCTATAATAATATTATTTGTCTCGATATCATCTATTCAAGAGAACTACTTAGTCCCGCACAGTAGTTTCTTTTAAAATGAAGTCATAATTCTACGTGTGACTTAAGAGAAACGTTTGTTTTTTAATTTCAGCTCGCTGTTGGTTCAACGGGATGACAGTGGAGAGTGGAGAGACCTTTAAAACGCATCCCAACGGCTCTTGCAAATGCCAGGCTGGCAAATATACCTGTATTTAATCAGTATCAATGCCATATCTCCTTTTGAACATGTCGCACTGAAAGAGACCCTATTTTTATAGGTACCTATATGTAGACATGCATAATGATAGAAATAGTTTATAAAACAGTAAATTAAGGTCTATATTTTTTCTTAATTAAACGAAAATTCAATCATTTATATTGACTCATTAATTTATTTCCTTACACGTAATAGGTACCCATTTATGTCGAAGAATCATAAATGTGTTTGTTGTAAATTATAGGTAATTATTGTTTTCGACTCTTATTTATTATTTTTCAATCACATGTTTAACATGACAACATTCACGCGCTTTTCCACCAAGTAGCTTCATAACTTCTCAGATACCTAACTATAATTTTATTTACAAATAATAAATAAATACTCCAAAATTTCTATACCTACTTAAAACTTACAGTATTCGTACATAACAAAATGTCCGAAAAATACTAACCCCCTTATTCATAAACGCTCTATAGGCTTCTGCTAACTTAGCAATCGTTTGTCCTTATCTGTCACTTTGACATTTACCTTTCACAGATAAGGACAAACGATTGCTAAGTTAGCAGACGCCTATAGAGCGTTTATGAATAAGGGGGTAAGTCCTTATGATCTAAGAATTCTAGGTGTTGGAATTGGAATATATCGTCTCCAATTTTTCCTTTACTTCCGTAAACGTTGGCCGATCCTCAGGGTTGAAGGAACAGCAGTGCTTCATCAGATCATATCTGGAAAGAAGAAGTTTAGTAAAAAGATGAAGAAGAAATGAAATATATATTACTCAGATTCCTTATAAGGGTAAATCCGCTTTTGTACATAAATGTATCTTTTTTTGTCATTTGTGTTTGTCTTTTATTTATGTGCAATAGAGCACTTACTTAGTTACTTACTTTAATAATAATAAAACAACTTAAACACTAAAATGCACAAATATTTTATCTGGTTGTCAAAATCTTTTGACTTACATGTCTTGTCCACAGTTGCTTGGTTTCTCCATTCGTTTACCCATTCTCAAGTAATTGTATAGGAAATGCACCGGAATTTGCGCATACGGCGTGTTTCCGAACGTCATTATTTCCCACATCAATACTCCAAATGACCATCTGAAAGCAAACAGACAATGAACAAACACGGACAGTCTATTTTCATGAAAATAGATGGCAGTTCTAAAAGCTAACTGCAATTTTTAGACTTTTTTAACATAACGTCTGGTGACCCGCATGCTCGTTTTCTCCCTATCTCATAAAAAAATACCCTCAATGGAGTCTTTATGGCCGGGCACTGTACTTACACATCCGACTTCTTAATATAATAGTTGTGCGCGAGTGATTCTGGCGCCATCCAGCGCACGGGCAGCTTGCCGGGCGCGTGCTTGCGGTAGTAGTGGGAGTCGCGCACGTCGCGCGCCAGCCCGAAGTCGGCCACCTTCAGCGCGCGCCCCGCCACCAGCACGTTGCGCGCCGCCAGGTCCCGGTGGATGCACTGCACACACACATCATTTACTAACACCAGCAAGGAGCGTCATGACGTCCCTGTTGGTGCATTACACACACCACACGCGCATATACTGACACCAGTGCAGCGCGCCGCCTTGCCCCTGTATACATACACGCGTACACTGACACCAGCAAAGAGCACTGTGACGTGTATATAGGTGCGTTGTTCACATCATACAAGCTACACTGACAGCAGCACAGGGTACCGCTAGGTCCCGGTGGATGCACTGCACACACGTGCCTATAGGTGCGTTGTACCACACGCATGCACTGACACCAGTGCAGCGCGCCGCCAGGCCCCTGCACACATACCTCACGCTCACACTCTGACACCAGCAAAGAGCACCCGGAGATCCCTGTAGGTGCGTTGTGCACACTACACACGCACACGCACACATACATACGCGCATAATAATATCTGATATTAGTACAGCGTGACTTCAGGTCCCAGTGGATGCACTGGGCGCACTTAAACTAGAGAAAACACTGATAGCCTCTCTAACTTTTATTTTCTACTAGCTGTTGCCAGCGACTTCGTCTGCAAAGAATTCGTTTATCGCTATCCCGCGAGAACTACGCAATTTTCCGGGATAAAAAGTAGCGTATTTGCTATTCCAGACTTTTCTCTATCTATGTGCCGAATTTCATTCAGATCTGTTGGGCCGTTCTGGCGTGATTGAGTAACAAACAAACATACCTACATCCATCCATCCATCCATCCATACTTTCGCATTTATAATATTAGTTAGATTCCATGGTCTTGCTAATTGTAGAGCAGTAAACTAACTAGTTGTTCATTCAAAATATTAAAAATCTTAAATAAGTATCCTTACACCACGCGAAGACAGATACTCCATCCCTTTAGCCACCTGCAGTGAAAAATCTATCAGGTCTCGCTGTGTTAACTGCTTGATCTCCGAACCTTCGATAGACTCACTCCTACTACAACAGGAAACAAGTTGCTATAAGAACAGATTATAATATAATAATGCCCATTATGCCCATTTAGACACATGCAAGAATTGCATGCAAGTTTCATTACATTGCGGGTTGCCGGGGTAAACCGGATTCAACCGATCTGTCAAACTTCGCAATGTAACAAAGAGATTATAGGTAGGTATATGAAATAATACTTTTCAACAGGCTTATGTTTCTTGAGGTATTTCCTGAGGCAGCCGTTGCTGGCGTACTCCACAACGACGTAGGGCGGTCCGTTCTTCGTGCAACAACCCAGCAAGTTGATTATGTTCTCGTGCTTGCCAACCATCTTCATAATCTCCATCTCCGACACGAAGGATATCACGTCAGCGTCTGAATGACCCTCTGAAAAGTATTCAATAACAATAACACGATTACTAAGTCCCACTTGCACAGTCCAGAGAAAAGAATTAAATCGCTAACTCGGGGTTAGGTTTGACAGTTCCATACATTTTGACACTACTTAGCCCCGGGTTAGCATCTCACACGGTGTTAAGTCGTTAACCCTGGTCCGTGCAAGTAAGAATATAAAGGAAAGAGGAAGGGGACTGCCTAAAACTATCTAAGAATGTGCCAAGCCGTATGATCACGCGCGTGTGTACGCCACGCATCTGGTCTGGCATCTATCTCAAGTTTCATACATTACAACTGGTGTGTGTGCGCGTCACGCAGCACGCATTTGGCGTGCACCTGCCTTAAATGTTTTTATAAAGGTATTCAAATACTTATATTAAAGTTAATAGCATTATTGATAGTTAATTATGTCACCTTTCAACATTTTCACAGCAACAGTGAGTGGCACGTCTGAACTTTTAACATATTCAGCTTGGACTACTCTTCCAAATTCTCCTTCGCCAAGGACTTTCCCGAACTTAAGGTGTTGCCTGTTTATTTCCCATTCCGTATCCGCAGGGAAAACATATTCTGATTCTGGATTCTGAGTGTAGTTTGCTTTCACGTCAGATACGTTCTTTTTTTCCACTTTCACAACAGGAACTAGCTTAAATTTAAGTATAATTTAGATTAGCACCTCGTCAATTTCAGAGAATAATAATTGATACTCTGCTAATCAGCATTTCAGAAAAAAAAATGAAATGTATTTCAATATATTTAAAAATAAATTTAATGGCGAGACGTTTTTCACGAAAGAAGTTCAAATTAAATCTATAATTTTTTATAAGTTTAAGTAAGAGCTCAGTCGAACGACAATTGGAAAATAATCATGTGTCATGGCTGTCACTACTCACGAGATCACCATTAATGTAACCGTTGCTTATAGTCCTCTGTATGATGATGATTTTCGTCCATTTCTCCGTCTGTTTCGGGACTGGTTTGATGATCGCTCTCCGTCTTCGTTTTAAGAATACCATGACAATTATACCAATGCTGATGCAAGCTAACATCAACACAGCCGTTAACAACCAACGTACGTTTGCAACTCGATGAGAAGAAGATACTGAAATCCAACAGGTAGCTTTTTTTAAGTCTAATTACTATTACTTGTTTCGACTATTTAAATAATTTAATAAGAAGTTAAAAAAAAGCATTGAAAACTTCCGTTAGGTACACACAGCAAAGCTATTCGGTAAGCAGGTTTAAAGCGGCGCGTGCATGCTAAGGTGCTAACCGAATAGCTTTGCTGTGTGTACCTATGAGAACTTACCTACCATAAATTCCCGTAAAAGTTTTTGGAAATTTCTAAAAATATTCGCTATTTATTCCCTCGTTGAATAGCCATATTAATTATATAGTTTGTTATAAAAACTCGTTTTACAATCTCAATGAGTATTTTAGGTATAAAGTTTAATAAATTAATGTTTATGCTCCTAAGTCCTAGATCAAGTTAGTATTTTATAACATTCCTGTGCCCTAACTGGGATTATGTCGCTACGCGTAATAATTTTTAAAATCGTAAATAGTATAAAACAAAGTCGCTTTCCGCTGTCTGTCTGTGTGTAGTGCCCTTATGTATGCGTATAAGTTTAAAACTACCTACTCAACGGATTTTGATGCGGTTTTTAGGGTTTTAATAGATAGAGTGATTCAAGTGGAAGGTTTATATGTATACCTACATAATTCTACGCAGACGAAGTTGCGGGCAAAAGCTAGTAAATGTAATCCTAACTAATATTATAAATGCGAACGTTTGTGACGATGTGACGATGTGAGTGAGTGAGTGTATATGTTTGTTCCTTCTTCACCCTAAAACGACTGGACTGATTTGGATAAAATTTGGAAAGAAGATAGCTGGTACCCTAGATTAAAACATAGGCTACTTTTTATTCCGGAAAATAGCATAGTTCCCGAGGGATAGCCATAAACATGTCAGTTGCTAATTCTACGCAGGCGAAGTCGCAGGCAGAAGCTAGTAAAATAATTATAATCATTATAACTTACCTTTATCAGGAAGTTCAAGAACTGTAAGATATCCACTGGTACTGCCGTATATACCGGATATATTGGAAGTCATGCATTTGTACCATCCGTCGTCATCTTTCGTTATGTTGCGTATAAACAGTTGGTCGTCAGTTACTGTGTATTTTCCCTTGATAATAGAATAAATTATAGTTAGTAAAGTCAGAAAACTCAGGACTACCCTATTTACGAGTATCAGAAGTTTATGATAGTTATTTTAGTTATGAGTGTATATGATGAATCTTATTCAGTTGATTGTTTGACTTCCGGATAGTCCACCCTGACTATGAACTAGATGTCCCGGGTTCCAATCCCGGTGGATACAGGTACTTGTATGATGAATATGAATATCTTTATCCAATGGATGTTGAATGTATTTAAATATGTTTATCAGTTGGCCCATAGTAAAATTTGCTTAGTTTGGGACTAGAACTAACTGTAGGCTTATTACGTAACTCGCTCGCAATCGCCATCGTGTTCATTTTGACAGTTCTTGTATGAATGTGGCAGCTAGCTGATTCCGATGCCAATTGTCAGCCCATACATGAACTGTCAAAATGAACACGATGGCGACTGCGAGCGACTTAGACAATAAGCCTACTGGTGTAAATTGACCCTTGATATTTATTTATTTATCTCTGTCAAATTTCATCTGGATCGACTAAGCAGTTTTTTTTATTTAGATTTAGAATATACGTACCTTTTCATGTTTACTTGCATTTATGTAAACCTCATTAGTACCGTTCCCAGCATCCCCTATGTAGACCCTGTACCAGTTGGTACTATGTTCAATTTGGGCAGTTGTCGGACAGTCCCACTGAATAGAATGACCAGTGATGCCAGTCTTGTTTCCAGGGTAACCTTCCATTATTTTAGCCACGGTAATTGGAGAATCTAAAACAGAAAATAAATTCTTTTCTGGAACTTGGAGGACGATGTTGTTCACTAATAGCATCGCGTCCGTACTGTAGTAAACACACCCAGCGATGATTTCGTCTATCTATACATATAAGTACCCGGATGACGGATAGCTAGATCGATTTACCCCCTATATATATAAACCCCCTGCATAACAAATGTCATGAAAATCGTTGGAGCCGTTTTCGAGATTCAGAGCAAGGTATTAGATAAAGCTGAAGATATAAAAAAAAAGTCTCGGGGTATCCTTAGAATCGATAACAGAACACGATCCAAAAGTTTTTAGAATTTCGCTCTATCTGTCTGTTTATCTGTATATTTGCAAGCGCATCACGTGAAAATGGCTGAACTTTATTAATATAGGTATTATGTACCCCGGAAAATTGCATAGTTCCCGAAGGATAGCAATAAACATGGCAATTGCTAATTTTATGCGGACGAAGTCGCGGGCAGAAGCTAGTCACTACATAGTATAAAACAAAGTCGGTTTTTCTGTCCCTATGTCCCTATTCCCTATGTCCCTATGTCCCTTTGTATGCTTAAATCTTTAAAACTACCTACGCAACCGATTTGGACGCGGTTTTTTAATACATAGAGTGAATCAAGAGGAAGGTTTATATGTATAATACATGCATAAATACCGTGCGAAGCCGGGGCGAGTCGCTAGTTTATAACA
Organism: Pandemis heparana; assembly: GCA_963854515.1. Taxonomy (NCBI): domain Eukaryota; kingdom Metazoa; phylum Arthropoda; class Insecta; order Lepidoptera; family Tortricidae; genus Pandemis; species Pandemis heparana. Next base: position 3,371,191 of record OY978026.1, on the reverse strand, counting down.
AACATAATTCTTCGTTATCCTCTTGACCTACGTACACATCAGTGCTTACCTGATTTTTTTACAAACAAGGTGTATTGGTTATGTATGCAGTACGATTCGATGCACACTTTGCACTGATATCTCCCAGAATCCTCTTGATCCAGGTCGGTCATAATCAAACTCCACATGTCATATGTTGCTTGTAATCTTTTCCTTACCACAGGAGTTACATTTTCCTTGTACCACGTAATATTAGGGGCAGGTCCTGAAACTGTCAGTGAGTGCATAACATTATGTACTATCAATATAAGTGATTCCAGCCCAGCTACGAGAGAGCCAGATAGACTGCATGTCTCTTTCTAAAACATATCGTAAGAAAAAGACGGACCATTATATCTCGCACGCGCGCGACGCGACTCTTCTGCGCTCTCGTGCTAGGCGTGCAGGCCCACTGTGAAACCCTATCAAAGTAAATGTTATAGGAATGTTTAGGTACTGTGCGAAAGTTCTACGGTGGCTCTTGACTTCACTTACCATCAGGTTCATCTGTAGTAGTTCACCATTCGATCGTTTTCCACCATGTTTCGTAAAAATAAAGGCTTTAAAGCAGCCTATTGTTTTTGCGTTGGCACAACAACGTGGTCTGATGGCTCGTTACTCCTGCACTAGCACCATAAACATTGACCATTGAGAAATCTAAACTCAACAAAATTCGACCCTAACAGTTTGCAATTGAATTTAAATCGAAGCTTGTGACAAGATACTTCAAGCTTCAATACTTTGAGGATAAGTTAAGCGAAATACTAAACTAATGTAGGTGTTCCTTTTGTGCTAATAGAAACAGGAATAGCTATTATTTACATCAAAAGGAGGAAAATATTAGATGCTAGCTAATATTCTGTTTACTGTTGAACGTAGGCCTTCCCCGAGGATTTCCTCAGCGATGAGAGTACCTAATGGCATCCCGATCCCGCGGTCTGTAGATACAAAATAGATATTCGCAATACACGGACCGCTCAAGCTGTTCGTATGCAATTGCAGCTTGATGATTGATGATTGATGTGCGGTCAAAATTCAGAGCAGTCGGGTTGAAATCGACTCCAACCGCAATACGACTGCTCTAGTGCCTCTAGTGCAGAGTGTAGTTGGTATCGACTGCTTACGGTCCGTCTATGGAGGCTTTTTGCCTTCCGGTACGCAGCCGTGGGTGCCGAGAGAGGTGCGGGCGGCAGGCGTACTACCCGCCCGCATCTCCCTCGGTCCCCTTTGTCGTCCTTCCCCACGGCCCTGCAACGCGCGGACGAGGACTCACTTAAGGTGCGACCACACCGCCGCTTAAAGAACGGTGACGTTACGGAATCGCAACAAAATATATGAAGAAACGGTGAGAAAACGTGACGCCTACGACACGTCACTGCGTATACGCGGCGGTTTGGTCGCACCCTTAAGCGGTCGGTCTATAAAGTGTAGTTACAGTTACTACTTTACTGTTGTAGATTCATCATCATCATCATCATCAGCCTGAAGACGTCCACTGCTGAACAAAGGCCTCCCCCTTAGCACACCATAATGAACGACAAGTCGCCACCTGCATCAACCGGTAGTAGATTAACACTAACTAAAATAAATATCATGGGACAAATTCACCAATTGACTGAATTGATTTGATTGAATTGATTGATTGAATGATTGAATTGAATTTATTTGATTGATTGAATTGATTGATTGAACTTACCCTTAACTGGACATTTCAAATGGATACTAGAGCCGGCATTCTTTCGAATAGTAGATTCCAATGGAGAACCCATAAACGTAGGTCCAGTAAAGTTTACTTGCGTACGTTGGTGAACTTCATGTCTTACCGTTTCGTAGAACGTATATGAGGCATCTGGATATTTGGCGAATACATCAGAATATACTGAATAAAAAAAAAAAACGGCAAGTCAACATAAAATCCAGTTTTAGCAGAGCCCTGCTCCCAAGCAAACTGTTGGCTGCGCGAGGTAATTTTATATTGGGGTAATTCCAAAAATAGTGGCACCTTAACCTGTCATTTGGTTTTTGAATAGAAACTATGCTCAATTTGTCGTTTTTTGAAAAAATAAAAATGTTCACAGGTATAAACCAAGCAAATACACAAAGGCCTGGCCTTTTTTCTTAAATTTAAATTTAACAATTTAATAAAAAAAAATAGATAGTGCCAGTTTTCACTGTAACCTGCCTTGTCCAAACGCGACACTCTTCGAGTTTTGGTTCTTTACTTTATTCATTTACGATTCTAAGTTAATAAAATACTATGCTATGTGACAACAAGATTATAACGTTATTAAAAATATAGTGCACGGATTTTATATATCATTTTTAAACAACAATATATGGGCCCGAAATTTGTCCAGCGATATTTTAACTGTTATCTGTGTGTTCACAGTACAGGGTCTCACTCACACAGAGATAATCATTTGTAGACATAAATCACGGCAAAATCTTCCGTCAATATCCATCTAACCGCCTAGCTGAGCGTTTGCGGCCATACGAATGTAGTTTTGTGGCGACAAGTGATCGAAGGCGGGAATCTGGAGTTTGTAACAGGTATGCTAACTTTAACTTGTCTCGATTATTTCACGAAATTGGTATGGAACGATTTTTACATATATATTTAAAATGGCCTATGTACTCATATCTTGCCACAATGAGAATGCGGCATTCATATTATTAATGGTTTTTAAGTAATCGTTTAGTATACCTACTTTTCACTGTAACCTGTGTCACTTTCACTTGTAATCAATATACAGGTTAACGTGACAATAAGCAGGTTAAAGTGATAAATAATATTGAGTGCCATTTACGAATTCGTTATTCGGTTATCTTAGTACCTAAAGTTAATATAATATAATATAACGTGGAAATAATAATTTGTGTTTGAGTCTTTATAATAATATTTATAAAAAACATACCTCGGTCCAATTGCTTCAAACAAATGTTAAAAGATGGTGATGTGATTCATAGGTCAAACGGATCTTCACTACTTACTATCATTAACTTCTCTACTTCATTCCAAACGTTTCAATTATTCATACCTTTTAAAAAATTCACCCTATCATACCCTGCAGACTTTCCTAACTTCACTCTTTTCATGGCGTCCACAACTTCCATACCTATCTCATTTTCCTCACTTTTTTCAGTCATCTGAATTCTTCTACTCTTTCAAACAAGCTTTCAAAGTATTCCTTCTATCTCTTTAGCACACACTCTTCTCCTTTTACAACACTCCCATCTTAGTTTCTGATCTCACTCAGCCCCGACTCCTGAGGCTGTATTTTTGCCACGGGCTGTCTTTATAGATTTCCAAAACATCTTTATGTTACTTTGAAAATCATCACAAAGCCTCCTATCAAAATTATCTTTATATTCTTCCTTTTTTTCTGTCGCAAGTCGTCTTTACTAAACCTTTCATTCTTTTGTATTCATCTTTCGCTCTACGTACTTCTTCATCAGTTACTTTTTACATTCTTTGATTAGCCTTTATGGCTAACCAATTCGCACCACCAGTTGCACTTCAGCATCCATCCATACGTTCCTCTCCTTTCTCCCTTTTCCTCTTTCGCACACCCCACACATATCGATAGCAACACTCACAATTCCTTCCTTAAATGCCTCCCATACCTTTTCTATCTAACATCAATCAATCATCATATCAGCCGAAAGACGTCCACTGCTGGACATAGGCCTCCCCCAAGGCTGTCCTTTTCCTATCCTGATCAGCGGCTGGGTAGCGTTCGGGAAGATTAGCAGTGTCTTTTCGTCCAAATTACCAGTGTTGCCAGTGATGACATATGGATCTGAGACATGGGCGCTAACGATGGGCGTCATTAGAAGCTCAAGGACACTCAGAGGGCTATGGAGAGGGCTATGCTCGGGGTTTCTCTGCGAGATAGAACCAGAAATGATGATATCCGCAGTAGAACTAAGGTTATGGTTAAAGAACGAAGAACGAAGAAGAAATTTACTTATTGAGAGGTTACCGACATAGCCCGAAGAATTGCGAACTGAAGTGGCAATGGTCAGGGCACATTGCTCGCAGGACTGATGGCCGATGGGGTCAGAAGGTTCTCACATAGCTTCCGCGGACCGGGATATGAGCTGTCGGTAGGCCTCCAACAAGATGGAGCGACGACAATCTATCATACCTCATCTAAATCACGAAATCGATATCCCTTAACCCATTCTTGTACTTCCCCTTACATTCTTGTCTTGCAGATTCTCCACTTTTATTCGCTCTAGGACACTAGACGGCTGTTTGACCCAGTGCCATCATCAGTTAAACAGACCACTGATTCGGCATATCACCAGGTGGTGGTCTGTATGAATGCCTACACCGCGGTATGCGCGCGTGTCCCTGACTTTCTTTCCCAATCTTTCATCTACTATTACAAAATTTATCATACTCTTCAAACCTCCTTTCTCCCTCGTATACATAATGGATCTTTTTATGTGCAAACATAATGTTCGACATACAAGATTCCATTCCAAATACACATCAAGTACACTTTTCCCATTTTCATTCACTCTTTCATCACCAAACGCACCAAACACTCTTTCATATCCCTTATGCTGTCCTCCTACTCATCCGTTAAAATCACATAACATGATAATCTGAGAGGATTATCATGTTAGGTAGTATAATGAGAATTATACTTGCATTTATTCAGAGCATCTCCCACTCTATCCACGAACTTGTCTCGTTCGGTTTTATCTTTACAGACCCACTTGATCCTACATCTGTCGGTGCATATACACCAAAGAAGTAGATATGGAAGTGAGCCCAACCTCTTTTTTCTGACCCAAACAAACCTGGGACTCGCACACTAACACACTACACTCAGCCACTCTTGCGGAAAGTATGACACCAACTCCCTGACAGCCTTGATTGGCACCAGACCAATATGCCCTGTAGAGTCCATGTTCGGTGGTGTCACATCCTTTCCACTTGGTCTCAGTCACACACAAAACAATATGTGTATCATCCATCATCTGACACACTTCGTCTATTTTATCCTGCATTCCTCATCTAACATTCAAAGTAGCGAAACGGCTCTCCGCAGCTCACTTCTCGTCCCCGTGGTGAACGAGAGCCCCGCATGCCAGGATAAGGCAGTCTTTAACTGGGGGTCGCCTGGTCCCCAATGCTAATTGAACGCTTACCACTAGGCACGTCTCATCTAGACACGCATCTCTCGGCACGGCAGCCCTTAGATTGGCGGACAGGCAAAGGAAAACGGAGAGGTAGGATAGAAGGGTGAAATGGGGTTAGTAGAATATGGTTTGAAGGCATACTATAGCAACGGAAGACTGATGAAGCGACCGTAGTAGCTAGAGGAGGCCGGGGTCGCATACCCGTGTACTAAATCACAAAATGCCGGACAGGCATATCCGAATATCTACTCTTTCGTACATAACCAAGAAAAATTTACTTTAACTTGTATTGTTTTCTCTACTAACCTGTCCAATGTAACTTTAACCTGTATCTCCAAAACTTCAACAAGCCTCAATTTCTATATTTTTATGAATATTGTGGTGCCTTTTACAAATATGTCCCCGTTGTAATATTTTAAAAATATTTTTCACACTTCGTTGGTAAAAAAGACCCATTTAATTTTTGCAAAAAACTTTAACCTGTCGGTGCCACTATTTTTGGAACTGCCCATTGGTTTATTTATTACATAGACAGACATCTATACATAATAATAAATCAGTAGAAAGTTCGTGTCTGTACAATAAATAAAGTCATCAAAAATAGAGTGCTAACGATTAGGGGAGAGGAATAAAACACGAAAAAGTAGATTTTATAATTATTGTCTGTCTGTAACTATGTATGTGTATATATTTTATGTATGTGTTCGCTAATTTCCAAAACTACGCAACGGATATTATTGCGGTTTTCACAAATAGTTAACACTTATACTTATAGGTTTTATTTTATTGAAATCTAAGATCCGCAAATAAGTTATCGTCATTTAAAATTTAAATTGTTAAGTGCCTGTTCAAATATGCACAGCAATATGTGACTTTTTGTCAATAAATGAAGTCTACGCGGACGAAGTCGCGGAAAAAAGCTAGTATGTTAAGAATCATATTAGGTACTTTTTTAAAGTATCGTTTTTTTTTAATAAATGAAAGTACTTACCAAAGACCGGATTCATATTCATTAATACCACTAATAAACACACCCGTAAAACCAGTGAGAACATTTTTACAACTCTATCATATGATTTATCCTCACGCAAAAGAAGCAACCATTTTACAAAATAGTTTTAGTCACCGTGACGAACATAATGACACATTTCGTATACACAGAATATGTATACACGAAAGGTGTGCTAGTGGAACACTGTGGAATTGTTTGAAGAAACTCAGCAGGCAGGTGATGATGAGTTATAGCTCTAAATACTTGCACTATAAAGTCGCTTTCAATCAGGATCATAGACGCATGATTCTTTTAATAGGTATTTTTCCTTCCTCTTTCCAATAAACATTTAATAAAAACTATCGATGCAACTTATGTGGATGACCGTACATAATGACATAAATATGCACATTTTGACACGCGATGCCTACCGTACATATTATACGACATCGGGATCGGGAACCAATCAGCATCGATATCACGTCATCTACGGCTGCTCTGATTGGTCAACACTCCGCGATTCAGCATTTTATTGGGTGTTGACTTACAATACTTACCGTACTTACTTTATTGGACTAGCCTGGCGTTTCAGAATTGAGTTGTGATTTAGAACTGTAAATGTTAAAAAACGGCCAAGTGCGAGTCGGACTCGCGCACGAAGAATTCCGTACCATCTAATCTAATCTAACTAAATTATAAATGCGAAAGTATGAATGGATGGATGGATGGATGGATGGATGTATGTTTGTTTGTTACTCAATCACGCCAGAACGGCCCAATGGATCTGGATGAAATTTGGCACATAGATAGAGAAAAGTCTGGAATAGCACATAGGCTACTTTTTATCCCGGAAAATTGCGTCGTTCCCGCGGAATAGCGATAAACGAATTCTTTGCAGACGAAGTCGCTGGCAACAGCTAGTTATCTATAAATATCTATAAACCAGAGTGTAAGCAGAGCCCTGCTTCAAAGCAAAATGTACGCAGTGTGGGTTCACTTTATATTGATCACTGATATATACAGACATACATACGTTATTCTGGTTTTTAGTATTTGTTGTTATAACGGCAATAGAAATACATCATCTGTGAAAATTTCAACTGTCTAGGTATCACGGTTCATGAGATACAGCCTGGCGACAGACGGACGGACACCGAAGCCACATGAATCATAGGGTTTCCGTTTCTACCCTTTGGGTACAGAACCCTAAAAATAAAGTCCAGTTTCTCGAGGCTAAGCTGCCGTCACTTTATGTTATACTAGCTGTTGCGCGCGATTTCGTCTGCAAATAATTCATTTATCGCTAACCCGCGGGAACTACGCAATTTTCCGGGATAAAAAGTAACCTATGTGTTACCTATTCCAGATAATAATAATCTATAAACACTCAGAGACATATTTAGCGGAGCACAAAAAGTGTAGGTATTTTTTTCTGGTCAAGCATTAAGCCAAGCGTTTTGCTAACTTTTTTTGTGTTCCGCTAAATATGTCCCTGAGTGTATGGTCCAAATTAAATCCCGATCTGTTCAGCCGTTCTGGCGTGAATGAGTAGGTCACAAACATCCATACTCACAAATTTTCGCATTTATAAAGTTAGTAGGACTAGTTATTGCCTGCGTTTTTGTCTGCGTCACGCATTTGTCCTCATTGTGGTCAGCAAGCACAAAAGATATTGCCGACTTAACCTTTAACATCAAATGAACCTCTTAGTCACATATTAATATAACCATAATAACACATAATAAAACAATGACCTAAAAATGATTTACGGGTTGTATTTTAGTCGCCGGCAGGGCGTTTCGGTGCGTATTTGGAACTTCCTGAAGATCCCTCTTAGCTCGTACCTATGTATGGGGCAAAGAGTTTCATTAGGAAACTGGTTCGTCTTTATGATGAATAGGGGCGGTGACCAATAAACAATAAAACAATAGATGGGTCACTCAATAGAAAGAGCGATATAGATATTATAGATGAGACCATTATTTTGTCTTACATGCTGTGAGTCTGAGGGAACGCGGTGACATTCTTAACTGAAAGGAGTCATAATCATTTATCAGCCAAAGGACGTCCACTGTTGGACATAGGGCTCGCCCAGAGATCATGTCATGTAATCGTTTATGGGGGGTTGGGGGTCCGCAAAATATCACGAATGATCATCAGTTGCAGTTCTTGTGTTATTGAAAGGAGTAATGCTTCTTTTTCTTTTACACGCGTCAGCAGCCATCGAATCTTTTGTCTCGGTCAGTTATTTCAGAGCAAATCTAATCTTATTTGGTACTAGCTTCTGCCCGCGACTTCGTCCGCGTAGAATTAGCAATTGATACATGTTTATCGCTATCCCGCGGGAACTATACAATTTTCCGGGAAAAAAGTAGCCTATGTTTTAATCTAGGGTCCAAGCTATCTTCGTACCAAATTTTGTCCAAATCCGTTCAGCCGTTTTAGCGTGAAGAAGGAACAAACATACACACTCACTCACATCGTCACATAGTCACATCGTCACATCGTCACAAACTTTCGCATTTATAATATTAGTAGGATACAATAATCCTTTGCAATTTAGTGGAGCACCATGGCAAGCATATTTTGTTTTGGTTTGGTACCTGACACTAAACTTGGTAATAAACTGTAAAATATTTGTTTCTTTGTTGTTGTTTGTCTTTGATTCTATTTATGTAACATACATTGTTTTGTGTTTCTAGTGTAAATGATAAATTATCAAAAGACAATTGAACTCTAAAGTAATAATAATTTGTGTGTTATTTTCCTGAAATATATGTCTCACTTGTTACTGTAGGCAATTAATGTTAGTGTCATCCCAACTCTCTGGAGGTTGTATCATGAGTTTTTCTTTGTTTTTCATTATACTTGCTGTCGGTCCCGTTTTAGGAACCAAAATCACCTCGCGTAAGTATTTAACCTTTTTTTAAAGTGCATTAAAATAGCAAAATGTGTGTACTTTGGCATAAATCTTTGCAAAGTATAGTCGGAGTCAGGAAAGGTTCGTCACTTTTCGACTCTCTTTGTTTGTTATTCAGTCGTATTGTTTCTGTATTTAATGTAAATTATAGTGTCGTTATGTGCAATTCCACTGCTGCATATAATACTTCAGGTGCCTTACCATGACGTCCTAATTCCGACGCAGTTCAAGTTTTAGCTGTCACTTTTAGTAGGTATGAATCTGACAGCGTGCGAACCTAAACTGAAACGCATTAAGACGTCATGGTACGGCCCGTGTTCTTCTACGAATAATTCTTTTATCGCACGGGCACTATGCCATTCTCCGGATCAAGAAGCCACTGCATGCAGTTCCAGAGACCAGATTTCAAAGAAATTGCGTGTTGAAAAATTAAAATGAAATGAAAATGTGTTTATTCCAAAAAGAAATTACAGAACTATACAACTAAGGGCCCTGTGCTAGGATACCCTGTGTTACAGGACCCTAGTGTTATCAGATATATTTCAAATTCCGTCCAAATTCATGGCAAAAACGTGACAGAGTTACGAACACACAATTAAACTTTCTCACTTGTAGTATTTTTGGAATAAACTGCGAATTCATACATTTTTATGATGTTCTATGTAGAAATTACTAAATACGCTGAAACAAAGGAAGCTAGAAAATGGGAGATAGATGAAACGGAAAACTTTACAAATGGTACAATGCGTGCACCAAAGTTCAAATTTCCGGGTAAACTCTACGCCATGGATATGAAACCCGCCGGAAACATCTTTAAATTGAAATGTGCAGCTGAAGGTGAGTAAACAGTCCGTAATTTAACATAATTGGTGCCAAGTATAAATTGCACTAATTCCTATTGCACCTGCTTTAATGGTTTATTCCTTTCTTCATTCTGTTCTAAAGGTTGCCTCGTAGAAATCGCTATGAAGCGATAAGACTTACTGCTGAACTTGTAATTGTTTGCATGTACAGTAGCCTGCAAATTTGCATGGATACCTTAAGGACTATAACGCTGTGAATACTCGAGTTCGCGTTCGCAAAAAAAAACTAGATGGCGTTGTTGACGCAACTCATTGATGTGGCAAATTCGTGTAGTGTGTAATAGAATCTAAAATTCGCCATAGATATTACAAGGTTCGCTGGCTCATTGGATGACCGTCTGACTTATGACTGTATGCGCTCGTGATAGTCCTACGTTCGAATCCGAGAATGGTGCTTACTTTTTTCATTTTTTATTGTGGTAATTAATAATTTTATTGTGTTTCATGGTAAATAAACCATTATTTATTAATTATGAATTCTTAAAATAATATAATTGCTATATTACTTTGAACACAAATGAAACAACTTGTAATTGTTAAAATAATAATAATATATCTTTATTTTTACATAATGAAACAAAGTCAGGTTATTTCAATGATTTTTATGTTCGTTGATTTGTTGGATTTTTCTCCACCCCAAATAGCAGAATAAATATTGGAAAATATGAAAAATTTACGAATATAAAGAAATATTTTGTATGCAACGCCATTTCCGTGAAGCCAGGTCAGCTAATTCGTAAAATAGATTGCCTTTAAGTTTATTTTATACATTTGTGACAGTAAAACAACTACCCTAACTTATTGAGATCATGGCTTAAGTATTCGTTTTCGAAATCGAAAAGATGATTGAAGCTTGATCACAACAAAAATAAAACTATTTTAGCAAATTTTTTCTCAACTGAAGACTACGGATCAATACACATGACATAGTTTCATATGTTCCTTAAGGCACAAGGAATGTTACTATGGAGTAGACTTTCTAGATGTGACTAGATAAATGTGTTTTGTTTGACATAATTATAGTTAGATAAAATAAGTAGTAGTACTAGTTAATAATAATAATAGTATTTTACTGTCACAAATGTTTTCATTCCGTTTTAAACACTAACGAACTAACACATGTTTAGGTTTATGTTTAGGTTTACCCCCACTGATTATTACAACTTGCACATGATAAATAAACGAACCGGTGTAAGATTCAGTAAAAAGCAATCTGATATTTAATTAATCTTACCCTAAATATTTCTGAGTATAAAGACCCTACCCTCTCATGTTATAATTCTATTAAATATAATATAATATAATATTTATTAAATTAGTATACAAAACCGCATAAATTGAAACTTGAACTTTGTTGTATCATAATAAGGTTTAAAAAAGAAATTGAGTTGTTTATCCCTTTGATGCGTAAACTGTTGATTAGTTTCAACCACTCTGTATAAGAACGTTTGGCCAAGTGGTGCGTGCGATTGCTTATTGATCCAGAGTTCCCAGGTTCAAACCCACGTTGCTCATGAAGTTTTTGCAAATGTTTAAAAAAGTGGAGTTTTCGAGACGTTCAGTCGAACTTCAAAATTAACAACAACCCCATCGTATTTGGGAATTATAGCCTCCCATGATCCAAAATAATAACACCGAGAAATAATAATACCAATCTTACAAATGGAAAAAAAAATAGAAAAAGATAGCCGGGATATCCATACGGCATTCAAATTTGTCCTCGTTTACAAAATTATTTTTTTTCCATCTTTGATAACAGCGCCATCTAGCGAGATCTTGTTAAACCAACAAAGTTTAAAGTTGACTGTTTGTCATCGAACGGATAGTTGCATCTCATAGCATTATTTTACTGAACTGGCCATGCAGTTTTGCAGCCGGCTGTACCTACGTGTTTTCAAAAATCACGTCTATTATCCCTTACGAGGTATACAGACGTAAAGACTGCGTTTGGCATGACTATGGGCGTATAGGTGGAAAGGGGAACCAAAATAGTGGTGGGCTGCTAACCGCATCGCCTAAGCATAACATGATTCCTAAGGTTTTTTTCCGTTATCTAGATGGGCTTTTACCATCTGCGCGGAGCGAGAAGCACTGGTACATTCTATGTTTTTTCTCCGCTCCTAGACCAGAAGTAGGTACCTATTGTTTATTGTAAGGAATCACAGTATCGTATTGAATTTTAATTAACAATAATAATAACAATATTTATTTCTAAAAAAAATCATTTACAAGGTATCTTCCAATAGAACTCTGCTCCCGAAATAGGTAAAAGGTAAAAACCTGTGCTATAGGATAATATTCTTTCAGGAAATCCGGTGCCAAATATTACGTGGTATAAAAATGGTGTATATGGATTTGATAGACAATATTCAATGCCAAGCTATGGCAAATGGTCCATGAAATTAGAAGAATTAACAAAGTACGATGATGGTAATTACACATGTAAAGTGTGTAATGCATTGGGTTGCATCCAACATACTACGTCTTTGACAGTACAAGGTATCTATGTGCCTGCTTTGCATGCAGTTAACCATAGCTTCGAAGACGTTTCAAAGGTCAAAGAACTTGTTAAGCTACATAAAGAAGTTGATTACAGAACGATACCCATCAAAGCCTTACATACAGATGGGATACCCGGGAAATAAAACAGTATTTGAGAATGAGTCGGTGAAGTTCGAATGTCGGGCTTTTAGTAACTTAGAACCGTACGTTGTGTGGAAGTGGTCACAGTCTAATGATTCAGAACAAGTAATTTTGGTAATGATCATTTTAAAATAATTAATACATACATACATACATATCGTCACACCTCTTTCCCGGGGTAGGCAGAGACTACTTTGTTCCACTTGCTACGATCCTGACACTGACATACCTCTTTCGCTTCATCCACATTCATCAATCTCTTCATACATGCTCGTCGGTTCCGGGTACTCTTGACCTGGCGTTTTTCCAAAACGTCCCCAATTTGATCATGGAACGTCCGCCTAGGCCTTCCCCTCCCAACGCACCCATTCACACTCCCCATATAAATATGTTTAGTTAATCTGCTTTCATCCATCCTCTCTACGTGACCAAACCAACTAAGCATACTTTTTTCTATTCTAGTCACTATAATATCTTCTTTCACACCAGCACGTTCCCTTATCACACTATTCCTTATTCTATCTTTCAGTGATACACCTTTCATACTTCTTAACGCTCTCATTTAAATCAAATCAAAATAATTAAATCATGCATAATTGTCTACTTAATAGTATTCTAATCTTAGACCTGAAATTGAAATGTTTTTACATGTGTTGATAAATAAGCAAGTTAGAAAGCCGTGGTAGCCTAGTGGTTTGACTTGTGGCCTCTCAAGCAGTTGGTCGCGGGCTCGCGGGGTCGAATCCCGGGCTAGCACCTCTGAGTTTTTCGGAATTTATGTGCGAAATGACATTTGAAATTGACCATGAGCTTTTCGGTGAAGGAAAACATCGTGAGGAAACCGGACCTTCTGGGTTGGAAGGTCAGATGGCAGTCGTGCCTGTAAAAACTAGTGCCTACGCCAAATCTTGGGATTAGGTTGTCAAAGCGGACCCCCGGCTCGCTGAGCCGTGGCAAATGCCGTGGAAAACGCTAGGAAGATGATGATAAATAAGCAAGTTATTATGCCAAATTTTAGGAAAATGGATTAAGTAAACCTGAAGTATTAATTTTGAACTATATTACATCAGCTGATCAAGGATGGTATGAATGCGTAACATCAAACAGTCTTGGAAGTGATAAAGCGCGCGGTTACCTTACAGTGAAAAAGAAAGGTAATTGTTACTTCTAATTCTCTCAAACATTCCCATTAATTTTAGCCATGTAAAGTCATGCCTATTTTCATTTCAGGAGAAGACGTATCAATAATAACGCCAGTTTTTTCTTTTTCTTATACAACAATCACGGTTATATCTACTTGTGCATCAATTGTCATATTATTGGCAATTGCTATTGTTATTGCTACAGTTAGAAAATTTAAACGAGAAAAAACAAAGAAACAACGTGCCATAGAAGCAACCATTGCATTGATGGCAGAACAGTGGGCAAAAGTAATCAAGGTCGAAAACAATTCTGATGGTGATAATTCGGTAAGATACCATACCATTTTGTACTTAATAAAAATTATAAGACGCGATGGCTTAAGTGATATTGTGTTTTGCAGATTCAGCCAACTGTTACAATTGACAAAGTGCGTTACACTGATCTATCAAATGATTATAATGCATCGAATTTGCCTCCGGAATATATAATGCCGGTTGATACAAAATGGGAAGTGTTGAGAGAAAACCTCATCTTGAGTTCCGTCCTTGGGAAGGGTGAATTTGGAATAGTTGTTAAAGGCAGAATATTCTGGGACATCTTACTCCAGAATGCCAAGTACCGTAGCCGTGAAAATGTTGAAAGGTAGTTCGTGAAACTTTTATTAATTGGCCTCAAGATTAATATTTCTTCTTCTTATCCTTTTCCGTCCAGAGATTTAGTGCGCCTTCTTGTTCCAAGCCAAGGGTGTCGACCTGCGTTGCTTCTTTTGATCTCCAATCACATTAGGGAAACAAGTACCAGTTATATTTCCACCTAATTGTCCTAATTGCCACTTCGACTGTCAGACTTTAAAACTTGTTGACTTTGATTTTTCTACAAATCCTATTTGTGAAGATAGCTTTTTCCATAGCACGTTGAGACCACATCGGTTGAAAGAATTGTTTCTTATCACACAGGTGACCATTCAGATGAAGAAATGATAGCACTTGTATCGGAGATGGAGATCATGAAGAAGATTGGCAAGCACGAGAACGTCGTCAATCTGTTGGGTTGTTGCACACAGGATGGTCCTCTCTATGTCATTGTGGAGTATGCTAACTACGGATGCCTCAGAGAATACCTCAAGATACATAAACCTAATAAAATGTATGTACTCAGACAATAAAAAGGTCATGCGGACACAGTCAGTAGGTACAAAATGTGTACTTCGGCTTTATAGCACACATAGACAACCGACGTCAGTTCTGACCACAAAGTACTTTTGATGGGAATATACGAGTATGATTCATCTCTGGCATGTACTGGTGGCATGTCTAGTGGTGGTTTGTTTGGTTTTACATACACACATACATACCGTCACGCCTCTTTCCCACAGGGGTAGGCAGAGACTACTTTGTTCCACTTGCTACGATCCTGAAATACCTCTTTCGCTTCATCCACATTCATCAATCTTTTTTGTTTGGTTTTGGTTTATACGTACCTACCATAGTGAAATTAGAGAGTTCAATAGAGTGGTAGTACCGGCTATTCATTCAGCAATGCACTCACATCATAGTAATGAAAAATGACAGGTTAGGATCCGAACAACCTACTTGCAACCTGAAGAGTATTTTTACGTTTGTAGGAATGATACGAAGCAGCTGACTAAACGGGACTTGGTGGATTTTTCACTGCAGGTGGCTAAGGGAATGGACTTTTTGGTATCACGTGGTGTGAGTACATATTATTATTATGAGATTTGGCGTCAATATACAGTACATGTGTATGTGTGCAGTGCATCCACCGGGACCTGGCGGTACGCTGTGCTGGTGTCAGCGTAGCATCCTTGTATGATGTGAACAACGCATCTATATGCACGTCACAGTGCTCTTTGCTGGTGTCAGTGTACGTGCATGTATGCAGGGGCCAGGCGGCGCGCTGCGCTGGTGTCAGGTGTCAGTGCATGCGCGTGTGGTGTGTGTAACGCACTAACAGGCACGTCACGACGCTCCTTGCTGGTGTTAGTAAATGATGTATGTGTGCAGTGCATCCACCGGGACCTGGCGGCGCGCAACGTGCTGGTGGCGGGGCGCGCGCTGAAGGTGGCCGACTTCGGGCTGGCGCGCGACGTGCGCGACTCCCTCTACTAGACATGCGCGAAATACTTCACTTGAAAGAAAAGATTGATATGCTTCTTTCCTTCACTGTGAAGTATATCACTCATTTAGTTCACTAGTTCAGTTCAGTTCAGTAACTCAAAAGATCCATCTACTGAGTTTATACAGTCGCACCTGATTTTTTCACGATCACGGAACTATTGATTGAAGTATTGAGTCATTTGCCATATTTACAAATACATAGATTAATTAAATTGTATTTTCAAATCACGATGCCAAAACGAGCGGTTGAAGAAGGCAAGATAATATTCTTTTAATGTTACATGAACGGACTGAACTAGTGAACTGTTGAAGTATATAAATCTGAACTGAACTAATGAATGAAAGAGTGACAACGACTGATATACTTCATTTGAATCCTTCATTCGTGAACTACACATGTCTACCCTCTACTACCGCAAGCACGCGCCCGGCAAGCTGCCCGTGCGCTGGATGGCGCCAGAATCACTCGCGCACAACTACTATACGGCATACTCTGATGTGTGAGTATCTTTATTTATCACCGCTAAAAGTATACATATTTTCATGAAAACCTGGATCAGTAAGCGTGTGGAGAGACATAGGACAGTGGTTGAATTGATCCAGAAGTTTCTACAATCTCCCCGCATCTCACTTAAGTTCCATGGGCCTCACCATGACATTCTAATTCCGACTCAGTTCAAGTTTTAGCTGTCACTTTTAGTATGAATCTGACAGCGAGCGAACCTTAACTGAATCGCATTAAGACGTCATGATAAGGCCCCAGTACACCTTAAAGCTCGTTAACTTTTAAACCTGTCACCTTTCCAGGTGTTTTTTTGTCTCAATCTGTCTATTATGTACGATCAAACAATTTGATTTCTAGGCTGCCAAAAAAATCTTGTCATTAATGTCGTCAATTTTTTTATGATTAAATTCTTTGTAGGCCTAAGAATAAAATTGTTAGACTATTATGCTCACAGTTCTTACTACTTACCACCATTTTATTATTGTAAAAACGATTGCGATGGTGTATAAATACTCTATTTTTTTATGGCGAGAAATCCATCCACCAGTTACGGGGTTACGGGGGATATTTATGGGGCTCTCCTGCGATGGCAGGCTCACCCACTAAAAACACACAGATTCCCTATTCGGTCGTATGTGAGACGCATACGTTACCTAGTTGTTTGGTAACTCTACTTTTTTTCTTCAGATGGTCTTTTGGAGTGTTGGCATGGGAAATAATGACTTTTGGCTGTACACCATACCAGGAGATATCTGTACATGTTCTATATCAATATTTGAAATCTGGACAACGATTGGATAAGCCTGTCGGATGCTGCCAAGAAATGTAAGACACCTTTACTTGTGAATAAAGACTTTTAATTTTTTTAGGGTTCTACGCATTAAATCGTTACCCACTTGCTTGTTTGCTAAAAAATATCACTATGTTACATAGTCTATTATATATAATTATAAATTAAAATCCTTGTCTGTTTATCCGTTAGCGAGAAACTCAAAAACAGTCAATAATTTTTCTCCTACAGATAGACTGACTCACGAGAAACATTATAAGGTACCTATATAATTTCGACAGTTTTGTGTAGATTGGTACGGTAACTGTTGGAAGTGTCTGAAAAAGTCAAGCAGCCTGGGATAAAAAATATAATCAAGCGCGAACGAAGTCGCCGAAAACAGCTAGTATAAACTAGTATTAATACTATTTTGCCGTCCTAACTCAAAAGAACGAATGTCCAAAAAACTGATTTTTTTACGTTTTTGGACAGATTTAGACATCAATCTATCACAATGAAAATATGATATGATAGATATCATACCAAATCATCGTATTATATATCAAATATATCATTATGATAGATTGATGTCTAACTTAGCCAAAAATAAAAAAAATAAAAACTCTCATTTTGGACATAGGTACATCCTTTTGAACAAGGACGGCAGTATTGTCACATTCGGAACCAGCTTGTTTATTATATTATTTGTTTTCAGCTACTCCTTAATGCTGCATTGCTGGACCTTTAGCCCTAAGGATCGCCCTAGCTTTTCGGATATAGTTGTATATTTGCAAGATAAATTAAATGTATTACAAAAATAAGCAACATTTCTAACTTAGCCTTGACCTATCCAACGACAACCATGAGGCACTTGTCCCACCACCGCGAGCGTTTTTTAGTATGGAAATTTTGCCCATTTCGGAAAAGAAAAGTTCCATACTAAAAAACTCTCGCTTCTCGCAACTCGCCGGCAGTGGGACAATTGCCTCACAGATGGGAAAACCATCCCAATAATCTGTGTAATATTTAAGTCCCGGAATTTTGCGTGCGACTACTGGCACGTGTGTGCGTGTGTCGATATGTATGTGTGATCATAAACGGACATCGTTGTTAAAAGTAAACTGCGGAAGAGTTTTAAAATAACATATTCATATTTTAACTGTATTTTATAACATTTCCAACCAAGTTCACATAAAATTGAAATTTAATTAATATAGTATAATTATTATAGAATGTCGTGAGATATCAAATGTGATCCTTCGACATTCCGGTGGATGTGATGTGTAATTATACAATGATGTGTGGGAATTTACATGAAATTGGCTACGGTACGCATAATGACACAAAACACATACGCATAATGACACACACGCATTATGACACAACCAAAAGTGTATTTACATACGTTAATTATCCAATACGCTTTAGGACTATTTAGGTTAGGGTGCGGCGGGGGTGGTCCTAGGGCCAAACATATTTGTTTTACCTTAAAAACGTGTCTATCATTCTGCGTGTATGACATTTCGCGTGCTCAACATGTGTCATTATGCGTAAGATTCGAAATTGTTTTGTTTACAAAGGCGTTAAAATGTAATTATGAATAAGTTCATTAATAATAAAATTGACATAGTAATTTATATGTAATAGTTAGGTTATACACGAAAAACATCCTCTTGATATCTTCATTTGTAATGATTATAATTCTTCGTCGATTCGTTGGTACTGAAACGATAAAAATTATGAAACTTATAAGATGAAATAGTAACTAACGTTGCCAATCCGACCACTTTTTTGGTGACTGTACTTGCATGGACATTTTAGAATAAAGGGGCAAGACTATGACCAACAGATGAAGTACCTAGATAAAAAAGTCTACATTTATTCAGCACAAGCTTCTGCCTGCGACTTCGTCCGCGTAGAATTAGCAATTGACATTTTTCTCGCTATTCCACAGGAACTATGCTAAACTTATACTTCTTAGGGATAAGTTTGCCTTTGTACTATTTTCTTTGTACATCTGAGTTTTAAAATTTTTATGTGCAATAAAGAGTTTACATGCATACTATGCAATTTTCGGGATAAAAAGTAGCCTGGGAAATAGAGGTTTGCTAACTGGACAAAACTGCATCCAAACAGCAACTTTCACCGGTATTAGTAGAAAATTATAGCTTACGGTGCATTGCCATCGATGTGGAGAACAGCTTTTAGGATCAGGACCAGTTCAGAGAACGTGGGCCGGTCTTCAGGTTTGAAGGCCCAGCAGCGTTTCATCACGTCGTAGCTGAAACACATTTGATAAGAAAATTAAAACCTTAACAAAAAAAAATAAAAAAATAATAATAATTAAAAATATTATTAGCATTATTAATATTATTATTATTATTAGTTTATTAATTAAATATTTTTCTTTCTTTCTTTCTAACAAAAATAAACTAAACCCTAAACGCAAAAAAGATCCCTGCTGCAGCTAACAAAAGGACTGGGGCCTTACCATGACGTCCTAATTCCGACTCAGTTCAAATTCTAGCTGTCACTTTTAGTATGAATCTGACAGCGAGCGAACCTAAACTGAATCGCATTAAGACGTCATGGTAAGGCCCCATTACCGTAAGCTCTTGCTTTATCGTAGATGGCGATTGAGCTTTATCGCGCATACGTGTCGAAGTGTGCGTGGCTTACGAACCAATTTTTGAGCTAGATTTTTCTTTATTTTTACCCGACTGCGCCAGAAGGAGGGTTATGTTTTTGGAGGGTATGTGGATTTCTGTGGCACGCTCTAGAGTGTAGAGGTAGCTCTATGAGTAACATATTATTATGTATGTATGATAGATAATGATCCTATTAATTATTATAAATGCGAAAGTTCGTTAGTATGTATATACGGATGTTTGTTACTCTTTCACGCCAGAACGGCTGAATATATCTAGATGAAATTTGGAAAATGATAGATTAGTCTGTAAACACAGCAACTTTTCATCCCGGAAAATGGCGTAGTTCCCGGATAGCGATAAACTAATTTGCAGACGAATTCGCGGGCAACAGCTAGTATTTAATTGTTATACTAACACAGCAGTACTGCATCCGACGGGTCTCTCCATCCTGTTGCCAGTTCTCAAATAGTTGTACAAGTGGTGCACCTGAATGTGTTGGTACGGCGTGTTTCCCATCGTCATTATTTCCCACATCAGAACCCCGTATGACCATCTGTAACACGACAACATCAAATCTAACAACAGGCAATTTAAAGGGTTTCGTAGTAAAAAAAAAGCCGTGGTAGCCTAGTGGTTTGACCTGTGGCCTCTCAAGCAGAGGGTCGCGGGTTCGAATCCCGGGCTCGCACCTCTGAGTTTTTCGGAATTTATGTGCGAAATTAGGTACATTAGAAATTTACCATGAGCTGTTCGGTGAAGGAAAACATCGTGAGGAAACCGGATCAATCCCAATAAGGCTTGGTTACCCTCTGGGTTGGAAAGTCAGATGGCAGTAGCTTCTCTAAAAACTAGTGCAATGCCTATGCCAAATCTTGGGATTAGGTTGTCAAAGCGGACCCCAGGCTCACTGAGCCGTGGAAAATGCCGGGAAAACGCTAGGAAGATGATGAAGATGATGTAGTCAACAAGGAACCCTTATAGTTTCGCTATGTCCGTCCGTCTGTCTGTCCGCGGCTTAGCTCAAAGATAAGTACTAGAAAGCTGTAATTTGGCATTAGACATTAACTACGCCGACAAAGTGGTAAAATCAAGCCTGATGGTAAGCATAAAAGTGATCTAGGGTTTGTTTATTAAATGCCCATTCATCCTTGATTGGAAGATGGCCAGATTGCTGTTTAGATAACGCAGACGAAGTCATTAAATTCCATTTTCCCCTATCTGAATAATAAAGAACGAGTAGAACCGCTTTGTGCGAATAATAAAGCAAAGTCAACTTACACATCAGTCCGCTTGGTATATATATTGTCTTTGAGGGACTCCGGCGCCATCCATTTGACTGGTAGCTTGGCAGCCGTGCGTTTGCGGTAGTAGTCAGTATTGCGCACATCTCTAGCCAAGCCAAAGTCTGCGATCTTCAGGGTACGGTCAGATGCCACCAGTACATTACGAGCAGCCAAGTCTCTATGAAGGCACTAGAAAAATTCACGTTTTTAGATCAAGAATTTGGTCCAGTTGCCGCTATAAAAGTTTTCAAAGATTCACGGTTAACTACGTTCATTCGAAATATTATAGACGGGATATACTACCCGTGATCATGATGCATGCAACTCCGTCAAAATATCGAGAGCTCAATAATGGTAATCGCTGCTCATATCCCGTCTGTAATATTGCGTATATAGCGGCAACTGAACCGCTATTATCGCAATCAGGGAATTATGTTTCCTTCTAGATCTCAATGGCGGTTAGAGCAACATATGCAGGTTGCTGTTCGCTGAGTATCTTGGCAGTGCTCAATGGACTTAGAATACTGGATAAGTTAGATTAGATGGACGCGGGAACTGACGCGAAAGTGAAAAATTTGACAGCTGCGACGCAAAAGACTAAGAAGCAGTCCAAATCACGGTCAATATTACCGACGTTGTTTTATTACGTTTTGGAGACAGCAATAATTTTCTTGGCTATTATAATGATAAGTTTGGGAATAAGTTTAGTTCATCAACTAACAATTAGATATAGTGTCGTAAACTACTTACGCCACGCGATGCCAGATACTCCATGCCTCTTGCCACTTGTAGCGAAAAGTCAATAAGGTCTCTTTGTGTCAGTTGCTTTTTCAGCAGCAGATCTTCTTTGGAATTGTTCCTGTCAAACACAGCATAGTATCATAATCACAGAATCGTCAGTTTTCCATAATAGTTCCGACGTTCTGATGACGAACGTCGTTTACAGCCTTTATTCTTAATGCTGCACTAAAAAGACGCGTAGCTGAATGAAACAGCTCAGGCTGTAGTTCCCACAAAGGCCCAAACGGATGGCGATATTAAATTTAAGTATACTATGAATGAACCCCGTTGCTCTTTTCTTTTTTGTTGCATAAAAAACTTCTACGTAAAAAATGTACCACTAAAGACAGATACATTTTCAGTTTAGTTTGTATGTGGGGGACATCTTAAACTAATTCTTTCATCAACACAAAGCTAGTATCCGTGATTAATAAAAGCTACCACTTATCCCGGGAAACGCAAGTTCCCGCAGGACAACAGCTAGTGTTAAAAGCTAGGTGTAAGTCACTTTACTTTTTATTCGTTTTATGCTTCTTTAAGTATTCCCGCAGACATCCATTGCTGGCGTATTCCACAATGACGTAGAACGGGCCATCTTGCGTGCAGCAACCCAACAAGTTAATAATGTTCTCATGCTTGCCAATCATCTTCATTATCTCCATCTCAGATACCAGTGCGACCAGATCAGCGTCAGAATAATCCTCTGAAATAAAAAAAAAACATTTCCTACTGTAAAGAAGACAAATGACGACGAGATTTTCTGTCTTCTAGATTCAAAATAACAACTGTCAAAAATACAGAAGAGCAATGAAAACCAGTCCAAAGTTACACTGATCCCGACTCCTTTAGGTACTTAATTAATCTCGAATCAGAATCAGAATCATTTATTGTTTAACTGTGTAGGTTAGGTACATAAGGACTTCATTATTACAACTAAATTTTTCTAAAATGAATTGTACGTTTCTTAATAATTTCAAGACATTGTCAATTTGCGGGTCTTAATTTAGTTTTTACAATAAAAGTATACCAATATACTTCTTCTATATAACCAACCACATTTTCTATTACTTTTTTCTATATAACCAATATTTCACACTTAGATACGACGGACAACGTAATTTATCGTAAACCACAGGATGGTTCATTTTCTTACCTTTCAGTTTCTTCACAGCCACCACCGTCTTCACTTCATCCGCGACTATTCCGTCACATTCAGCCTCGACAACTTTTCCGAACTCCCCTTCACCCAGCACTTTACCAGTGAACGACATCCGTGTCCTAAGGATTTCCCATTCCGTGTCCGCTGGTAGCTGGTACTCTGACATTAGGGTGTAGTCGTTCCCTTTGATCCCCATTTGCGTCAGTTTCACTTTTTCTATCTTTACTACTGGCATCAGCTGAATAAGAATAATTTGAAGAGTTCAACAAATAAATATTTAATAAACAATTATTATGCTAAGCAATCCAATAGTGTGTGTGAAGTTTCTAATCCTTACTGGGCCTGCGCGGGATAAGCCCAAGCCATATGAGAGGAGCCCTGGGGCCTTACCATGACGTCTTAATTCTTGCATGGATCTGACAGCGATCGATCAATATTGGTTCGGAATTGAATTGGTAAGGCCCCAGTAGCCAGCAGTGGGACGTATATATATTGGAGATCAGGTGATGAAACAATTGACACGTATTGTTTGCACCAAGATAAAGGGCGTCAAAATTTGCGAGTACGCTTGTGACGTCACTTCTAATTAAAGTGAAAAGAGAAAAATACGTGTCCAATGCTTTTTGATAAACTACTTAATAGACGAAGAAAAAAAATATCCATATTATTTTGTAGATGTATAATCTCATCATGTGTTTGTAGTTTCTTACCAAATCATCAGAGTCGGGGACCAGAGGTTTTTCCACGACAACCTTCTTCATCCAGTACTTGACAATGACGTTAGACTTCTGTCTTCTATACACAGCTACGCCTGTGATAGTGATTAAAGCTACTATGATCCCCACGCAGCCAGCTACGATTCCCGTCGTCGTCGGAGTCAACCACGTTCCATCATTTATAGGGCTATCCTCGGTGTCATCAGCATCAGGCATTTCCTCGTAATACGAGTTTTTATTAGGATCTAGACACAATAATTGACAAATTACTAAAATTTTAAAAAGCCGTGGTAGCCTAGTGGTTTGACCTGTGGCCTCTCAAGCAGAGGGTTGCGGGTTCGAATCCCGAGCTCGTA
The DNA here is from genome assembly GCA_963854515.1 of Pandemis heparana. NCBI lineage: Eukaryota > Metazoa > Arthropoda > Insecta > Lepidoptera > Tortricidae > Pandemis > Pandemis heparana. The sequence continues at coordinate 3,347,102 of OY978026.1, read as the reverse complement.
CCTACATCTAAGTTTTTCGGTATTTATGTGCGCAATTACATTTCAAATTTACCATAAGCTTTTTGGTAAAAAGAAACATCGTGAGGAAACCGGACCAATCCCAATAAGGCTTAGTTACCCTTCTGGGTTGGAAGGTCAGATGGCAGTCGCTTCTGTAAAAACTAGCGCCTACGCCAAATCTTGGGATTAGGTCGTCAAAGCGGATCCCAGGCTCACTGAGCCGTGGCAAAATGCCGGGAAAAACGGTAGAAAGATGATGAAGATGATAATAATAAATTACGAAACACAACTACATAATAAATATACGAGAAAAGTTAACAAATCACATCTGTGGACAGAACAAAGGAAAATACGGCGCTAATGTTATGATAACGCTGGAAAAATCAAAGGAAAAATATTTTACTAATTCAAGTACTTACCTCCATTGACTGTGACATAAGCGTAAGTTACAGCAGCTATGTTGTCCTTGATAAGGATGCAGACATGCCATCTCTGATCGTAGCCAGACGCTTTGTTGATGATAAGTTTGTGTCTTTCGTGAATAGATACATTATTCTGCAAAATATAATACGTAGACAATTCGTGCGTGATGAATTGAATCTCTCTCTCTCTTTGTCTCTCTCTGTCTCTCTCTCCTCGCTCTTAAGCAGAGGGTCTTAGGTTTGAACCCAGGCTTGCACCTCGTGAATTATATTAGTTTACTATGAAGGGCAAAGGGAAGCTTCGAGAGGGAAGATTGTGAATTCCGCAAAATCCAGGACGCCTATTTAAACCTAAACTTAATCGGAATTGATTCGAACTAATGTTACTATCAAAGCTACGGCTGGGAGCTGGGATCTGCACAGGTCACAACTGTGTTTCTTGTGGGGCTTCAGTGGACCGACTCGGCCACCATGGCCTCTCCTGCTCCTCGGGCGCCGGCCGCCTGTCCCGCCACGCCTCTCTCAACGACATTCTCCGAAGGGCGCTCGTCAGTGCCAACGTGCCCGCTGCTCTGGAGCCCCAGATAGTGCGGAGCGACGGCAAGCGCCCGGACGGAATGTCTTTGATACCCTGGAAGACGGGCCGTGCGCTGGTATGGGACGCCACTTGTACAGACACCGTTGCGGCGTCTTACCTACCAGCTACTACCAAACGTGCGGGGGCGGCGGCGGACGCCCGGGAACGCCTCAAGATCTCAAAATATAGCTGTCTCGGCGCCCAATATCATTTCTTTGCGTTTGGTGTCGAGACTCTAGGTCCTTGGGGTAAGGGTGCGCTGGAGCTACACAGGGAGCTTGGGAAAAGACTGAGAGAGGCAACAGGCGACCCTCGCGCCGGCAGCCTTTTCGCGCAAAGAATCGCAATCGCAGTTCAGCGCGGGAAAGCTGCCTGCGTGATGGGCACCCTGCCAAGAGGCCCACCTCTCTTTTCTAATTAATTTTAAAGTTTATTTAGTTATTTTAATTTAATAGTAGTTTTAGTTTTGTATTTACATTTTAAGTATCTGTTTTTTTATAACTATGATTATATGTTTTTTAGTTCTAGTGTAGTTAATTTTTCATGTAATATATTTATCAAAGCTACTGGGGCCTTACCATGACGTCTTTATGCCCTTTCGGGTCATGGCTGTTCGTATGACTGAATGTCCAAATGGTTCGAATGTGTAGGTGTCAAAATGTACAAAGTTCAATGGTTAAAATATTGCGGTGTCAAAATGACAAAAGTTCACATTGTATTTATGTTACATCATGTGCCAGAATGTTAACATTGTAAAATGTGTTTACGTCAAATTATGTTACATATAAAATATATAAATGTTTCCGTGACCAAATTGGGGACGTTTTGAAAAAACCTGGCTAAATGCGAGTCAGACTCTTGATCGTGATTTTTGATACGGGATAGGAAATAAATGACGCTTAATGCTTATGTATAAGTACCCTCAATTACTCATGTAGGTAAGTAAAATGTAAAATTCTTTATGAGAATTGATCTTTAAACCTAACCTTTATCCTCAGCGCATGCTTAAACAATTCAAATATCTTTAGCTTAAGTAGTTGACAGTCTACACACCTTTATAAATTTTCCGACGACTGAGAAGTTCCTTGGATCAAACGCATTTACATTGGAGAAGGCTTTGAGTCTGATCCAATATATCATCGTATCAGCATCGTCCTCTGGTTTGCAAGTCAGAGTAACCGACTGCGAAACGTTCAATGTCTGATTCACTGGACCTTCCTTGATGTATCCACTGGCTTCGCCTGTTTCAGTAAATATATACCGTTATACTCACACTAAAGCCTGTTTCACCTTTGTTAAGTTCCAATATGCTTAGTGTAAGTTTTCGGTCACAAAGACGTCTCGACCGCGTTTGTGTTAAAATGTCTAATACTATGAGAAATTTTAGTGGTCGTTTCGTTCCGCTTGTGGCGCTGTTCATTTTCCCATAGTAATTGAAACGTTAACGCGAACGTGTTCGAGACGTTTGTCGTGCCTAAAACTTACACTATAAACTGGCAGATAAATCACTGCAGCCAGATGACACTTCCAAATGTCATTTTACGAAACAATGATACCACATTTATTTCACTAGTGCTCGACTAAGGTCACTTATAATGATTTGATTATTGAAAGAACGAAATATTTTATGAATGTCACATTCTTAGTTTAGTATATTTTAAATTAAGCGCGATACTTTTGAGGGGTTCAAGGTTCATATTAATGAACAAAAACGACTTTTCCATTTCCATTCTGAACTGCAAGCAAACTCAAAACTTTATTAAAGGCTTGGTCCGCTGATTCGGAATAATTTAATTTTTTAAGTAAAATACAGAGGTAGAAAAAAATATTATTGTGATAATTGTTGTTTTATTTATGGCAAAATGGGGAATGAGTTGAAAACTGGTAACTGATTTGACATGCACATTTCCAAATCGCGCTACAATCCCGCTTTCCAAAACTACTACTAACTAGAAAACATACAAAAAACCTTATTGAACAAATAATTTTATTAAAATACGCTTTGAAAATTCACTATTTCAACATAAATGACGAAAATAATTTTCATTACATCGTTCATTCTTTCATTCACTCACTAAGTCACATCACTATTTAATATTCGCCAAAAACTGACAACACTGAAAGTGTCATCTGGCTGCAGTGATTTATCTGCCAGACTATATAGGCTCAAATATCTTAAGTGTCAGATATCTATGATCTGTCTGTTGGTAGTCATAAATTGAGACGGCAACTTAGCTATCTGACACAAAATATCGCTTACTAAAACAGATCCTAAATTAAACAAGACTATAGAGGCAGTGATTGCTTACCATATCTTACTTTCTTGCTTGCCCTCTCTAGTTGTAAAAAAAAATAGACTTACCACCAACGTAAAAAGTGATGTTGGTTACGTTCAAGCATCCCAAAGGTCCACAAGAACTAATAATATCTTCGCTATCTTTGAATAAGGTCAGAGATACTTCTTTCCCATCCTGTATATTCAGTGTGTTTAAGTTGGTTCCTAAAAAGTAAAAAATAGGAATATTCACAGCAGATCGCTGGGTTAATTCGAATGACATCCATACAAACATTTTTCATTTAATTTGATTCAAAATTTAGTCCCGCCCTTGACGCGGTTTACTTTTACATCGATGATTGTGTGGAAACATTTGTCAACTTAGATTCAAAAGTCCGGAAAACATTTAGAGAACTGTTTAGTCAAACTAACCAACCACGTACATACCTACTAGTAGACAGAGCCTAAGGCAACGGAAATGGATATTATCATCACGGAAAATGGTATAGTTCTCGAGGGATATCGATAAGCGAATTCTACACAGACGGAGAGGCGGAACAACAGCCAGTAAATAATAAAACTATTACAACTTGCTTTATGATAATTGGTAGGCCATTGAATTAGCTATAGACCGACCGCTTAACTGAGTCCTCGCCCGCGCGGCAGAGGGGCGCGGGGTAAGCGATAAAGAGGGTCGAGAGAGGTGCGGGGGGCAGGCGCACTACCCGCCCGCACCGCTCTCGGTCCCCTTTGTCGTCCTACCCTACGGTCTATGATACTTATTTTTATTAAGGATTAAGGAAACAAAACAATATAAAGTGGGCACGGACGTCATTTGTTTCAACAACACTGTTATACCTAATTAGTATTAATCACTTAGTTATTCACTTGCAAAACAACGCGTCCTGTATTTTTAATTTATGTTACAAATCTTACAACAAGCCAATGCTTCGATAATTTTTCGGTGTTATAATGTTGAATTTAATCCCTTGGTCCAAATTCTCAACTCTTCCACATTTTTAACTTATGTTAGGATCGGATTTCATAGCGTTAAGAGTAAGTTTAGCCTTAGCTTCATTAATTAAATTGTCATTAAAAGTTAAAAACTTTATATAATCCTTGTCTTCGTTAAAAAAGAAGTCCACGCGAACAGAGCTAGGAACTTACCTAGAGCCCATAATATTTGAACAAATAAAGAAAACAGCGTCGCATAAGTGATGAATTTGATGACCACAGACTCCGTTTGGTGTGTAGACAACATTGTCACGCTTCCCTAGGGCGGCAAACACTCTAATCTGAAAAAAAGGGAGATTTCAAACATATTTTAATTCATACATTTATTTGCTTTGTTGCCAAGTTGGGGCAAAAATTCGTACTAAAATTCTTAATAGGAAATTTCCGTACACAACGAATTAGGTCATTTTGGAAGACTAATACCTACCTTTAAACGAGCAATTCTTGTACATATTACTAGCTTCTGCCCGCGACTTTGTCTGTGTATAACCTATATTATAAACCTTTCTCTCGAATCACTCCATCTATTAAACAAACCGCACCAAAATCCATCACGTAGTTTCAAAGATCTAAGCATATTTAGGGATAGACAGCGGAAAGTAACTTTGTTTTATACTACCTATGTAGTGATGATAAATACTGAATCTCGGAAACGGCTCCAACAATTTTCATGAAATTAGTACGCAGGGGGTTTGGGGGGCGATAAATCGATCTAGCTAGGTTTCGTTTTTAGACTCCGTCATCCAGGTATTAATAATTATATGAGTTGAGTTTCATTCAACAGAGTTATATGGGTGAGGACCAAAAAGTTACATACCGTTAAAGTTGCGTTAAAATTTCCACTAGGTAACTTTTTCCATTGTGACACGAAAATTATCCATACAAATGCATGACTAATTTTCGTGTCACAGTGGAAAAAGTTAGTGGAAACTTTAACGCAACTTAAACATTAATGATGTGTAACTTTTTGGTCTTCACCCATACACATATTTTTCAAATCGAAAATTGGAGTAAGTATCAGATGGAATGTTTTTGTGAATGCTCATTTTCCTCTTTTACAGAAAACGCAAGAGAAAAATATAAAAATTTATGTTATGACAATTAAAAAAAAAACTGTGTTAAGTTAAAAAATATAAATAAATAAAAATTTGTAGGTACCTACTTAAAATAAAATAAAGAAATAAATAACAACTACTAAATATTAACAAATATTTATAAATACTAAGGATTTTATTTTTACAAAAAATGTCATTTTCTCAGAATCAAATCAAAGTATTTCATAACACTGTCCTTATACTACCTGATCGAAACATCCATGCATCTGATTTTTTAAATGCCCCGCTGTTTCTCATATTTTCCGTACGTCCTTAATCTTTGTCTATTTTTCTAAATTAATTTAAATAAACACTTACCTCATTACTCTGTCGCGACGTCAGTCGAACACAACGTCAGATCTATAATGAGTAATATACAGCATAAAACAATTGTAATAATTAAATGACACAGTGTTCCTGAGAGCAGTACTACAATTTAAAATTACAGCTAGTTTTCCTTCGAGAACTTTTACGCTCAAAGTATTGACAATAATCAAATAAAATGTAGCTTTATATTAGTGAAAAGAATGCTTACTCTATGTATACAAAGCATGTAAAAACAGAGATATACAGTGAATTGTAATAAATGTAAATGTACCATAGTTTTGTAACTACTGTTCACTGTTAACATATATGACATAATAATCTGAGAAAGAAATCTATCCAAAGGTGACTGCGCAACAGAAGGCAGTTCACGACTACCCTTCGATTCCACCGCCATCTACTAATTGTCAAGGGATAGGGTAGCCCATAACACTGCGGAAACAAGGACTAGGGATTAGTCCGAAACATATCGATTAATAAGTAATGTAAAAGTAGAGTTTGTATGTACAAAAGTTTGTATATACGGTATATACATACAAGCCAACTAACTGGCAGGTGATGCTACTAATATTAATTTGTTTAGAATTTAAGATGAATCGGAAGAAACAAGTGTTTCCTTGTGGCATTACCTGACCAGCCGCCTGTGAGCGCTGTCATCTTGATACATTATAAATTCTAAAGCTTTTTAAAAAAATATTTATAATAATTTATCAAATATAGTCATTTTTACTTAAGGCGCTGTCAACAGCAAATGACCTGGAGCAGCGCCACTCTTCACACATACGGTTCACGTGCCTGTTAGTGAAAGAGAAGAAACTATTCCGGCAGCTTGGCACGCGTCTAAAATCTTGCAAATAAGACACAAATCATAAGAAATAAACAAAAGTATGGACTATTTGTGAAATATGACTCGTTAGCCGTTTAGGTATGAATATGTTGACTTCATGTCTTTAATTGCAGACCCATACGTCGAAAAAATAAAGAAATAGAACCATTTAATGATGATTTTAAGACCAATCTTTGCAATTATTTTCTATCGAGCCGATTTTGTTCAATTATGTATCGAGCCCGTCTAGCGTGTTTGAAATATGATGAAAATTAACATTATATTTTTTTTGTATTTTTTTTGTGTGCAGTTTTTCTTAAAAAAGTAATAACATCAATTTCAACAAAATTAGGTGTTGTCAGCTTCTTAATGAATACGCCATCAGAGCGCTAAGTTTCCCGTACTCTCGAAATCCAGCAAGTTTAGCTATAGTTGTGGTAGTGGCTGCTACCTTCCTACACCCTTAACAGTACAGTACACTCCCTCAATATAAGTATTACCTAATGTCACGGTGATTTCATGTTAAGTATAGTATATCCTCTTCTGTCTATATATATTAGAGAAGAAACTGACTGACTGATCCATCAATGCACAGCTTAAGAGGCTGACAACACCTAATTTTGTTGAAATTGATGTTATTTAAGCACTTTTTTAAGAAAAACTACACACAAAAAAAATACAAAAAAATCATAATGTTAATTTTCATCATATTTCGAACACGCTAGACGGACTCGATACATAATTGAACAAAATCGGCTCGATAGAAAATAATTGCAAAGATTGGTCTTAAAATCATCATTAAACGGTTCTATGTCTTTATTTTTTCGACGTATGGGTCTGCAATTAAAAACATGAAGTCAACATATTCATACCTACACGGCTAACGAGTCATATTTCACAAATAATCCATACTTTTTTTTATTTCTTCTTATTTGTGTCTTATTTGCAAGATTTTAGACGCGCGCCAAGCTGCCGGAATAGTTTCTTCTCTTTCACTCACAGGCACGCGAACCGTATGTGTGAAGAGTGGCGCTGCTCAAGGTCATTTGCTGTTGACAGCGCCTTAACCGGAGCCGGACACGCTTCGCTCGTTCCACAAATTATTGCTTTATACTGTTCTTTCCCTAACATTGTATTGAAAAGATTAGTAACATTTTCCTTATATGGCTGTCAACTTCGAGTCTTTGAATTGATTTGCCCTCAAGTATATGATTGGTAACCGTTCCGTCGTTATTTTGCGAAATTTAATTGAAAATATATTTTACGACTGGCAACAAGTTTGTATATTATGAAAATTTTACATTAATCCACCTGAAAAGCTCTTCTTAACCAGAATTGACATTTCATATTTCTGAGCCTATAATTTTAATGGTTCTCTGTATTTTGTGTGAAAAGATAAACATGCTGACAGTTTAATTTTTTCGCTAGGGCTCGTAATTAATTTATATTTAATTTATTAATTTGTTCTTATTCTAAAAGGGCGTAACTCCGGTACTATCACAGAATACACCCATATCCCTTTGTCTTTTCTCTATAGAAAAAAAAACTGACGTTAATTTCAAATTGGGAGGAAAACTGACTTTTTATCCCGTCAGATGGCGCATAAGCGACTGTACCTTGTTATGACATAAGAACTGTCAAATCCAGTACATTTTTTATGAATCGTTTTAAACTTTTGCATTTTATTCAAAGATGCCTCAATGTAGCGCGCTAAACTGTATAAACAGGGGAGTTCATCTATTTTCTAATGACTCAAAGCGTAAAAAACAATAGGAAAATGCTTTACGTATTAAAAACTTTCAAGCAAGTGATACAGCACGTTTGTGTTCACTGCATTTCAAAGACGATTCTTGTATTTCTTGTTTGCTGATGTTTAGAATAGGTGAATCGGCGTTCATGTCTTACAAAGAATCCGAGTGTGGACAATTATGTGAAAGGTCTTCTTGGATATCTAAGTCAGCACCAAAGTTTTGGTTCCGATCATACACCTGTCTCCTAAAAGAAAGAACTGCACATAAGCCTCCAGAATTCAAATTAAAATAGAAATACGGAACATAACCTTAAATATTTGAAGTGGTTACTTTTTTATCAAATCAGCCTTTTTACCAGCCATATATGCTTGTCTCCTCCAAAGCTCAGCTTGAAGTTCACGCACAGCCATAACAGAGTACATTTTGTCAGTTAAATCGGAGAAATAACTCAGAAAATCGCAACCAGACATTTGACACGAAACGTAAACAAGGTACAGTCGCTTGTGGCGACATCTGCCTCAAGCTTCTAGTTTGCCTCCTCATTGTCAATGTCAGGTCCTAATTCTCGAATATTCGATTTTCGAGGTTCGCTTCGTGCTGTTCCGCTCATACTAATAGTCATTATCTTGAGAGTGAGAGAGAAGGTATGCAACGAACTTCGAAAATAGAATTTCAGAGTTGCCCCCCTTGTACTTTGAAGTTGTCAAAAATACAAAATTATGATCGCTTATTTTTTCTCGTGAAAAAGGCAAAGGCGTTTCACCTATCCTGTGGTAGTATTGGTAAAATTAGGACATATTTTTAATTAATTTTTAATTTTTATAATAAGCGATATTAAAATGATATAAACATATTGCAGTGATGCTTTCGAACCATGCATACATTTACAAGTGTTATAAAAATGAAATGTTGTCAATTATAAAATGTCAAATATTATTTTGAAAACGACCACGCTAGTTTGAAAACGTTCAGCATCGTTTTTTCTTTTTAAACCTTCGAAGCAAAAAGAGGGGTGGTATAAGTTTGACGTCAATGTATGTGTGTATGTGTCATCGTAGCTCTCAAGCGGATCGACCGATTTCGATGCGGTTATTTCATTAAAAATCCAGTTTCCTTACGGTGGTTACGGTGGTGGTGGCTAAGAAGCCATGTTTGGTAAAAATCGGTCCGGCAGTTCCTGCGTGGGGGGATTTTCTTTTTCTTAATTTATTGTTATTAATCAAAGTTGTTGCATCAATTCAATACAACAAATGCAAAGGTACCAAATAAAACAAAATAATGTGAAGTAATTCATATAATCAATATATGGCATACATATTTCACGTACGACATTTATTTTTCCTACAGTAGGAGTAACTCATAATCTAACAAATATACACATATTTTACAATTTATTACTTAATTGTTTTTGTAAGAATTCCCTCGTTAAACTTCATTAAAGGATACTCTCAAAAAATGCTTGTCGTTGATTTTTGGAGTAGGTACCGAAACATAATGAGCTGGACTTTATTACTATGCCCCCGTTGTCTGTCGTCCATCTCTCATTAAGCTGTCTCTCGCACAGCGAGCCGCTATGACAACAAAAAATCATAAAAATATAAAAGTTAAAAATTGGGGAACCCCAAAAGAGGAGCTTGATTTGCAGCGTTTTGTATTCGATTTATAAAGAAATCATGTACTTATTTATTGAGCTGCAAACAAATTTATAAACAAAAGTGGCTTTTGGATAAGTTTATGAAAAAACTAAGAAAAAAAATGAAAATAGATAATTCTATGAAGGGCAAAATTTTTACCAGTCTTCATTATACAAATTATAAATTCAAATTAAATACAATCTGCGTCCAGGGAGTTGCTTCATTTTGTATTTCCTAATGTAAAAAAAGCACATCATAAAACGGTCATATTCGGTCGATAAGATGTGTCTTGTCTTGACGTCAACTTTAACCTTTTTGACGCCACCGACCTATATAATATGCCCATTACTTCAATCCAAAAGCAACCCTCGGTCAGTTGGGTTTAGGTTCAATTTAAGGCGTCGCAATATAGAAGTCTGGCGTTTGGGTGACGTTAGGTTAAAGTTCTATTTTAGCGACATATAAATTTAATAGAAATTTGGATGAAAAGTTATAGATCATTTACTTGTTATTGTTTATAACACATTAAAAAAAAGCAGGTTTCAATATTACGCTTCAAATAATAATTTTACTAAATTTATTTATAGTTTTTTTAATTAACAAAATTCAAATGCTAATATATGGCACTCGCGATAACAGAATGCCCTTTTCCTGTTTATTACTGTTAAGTATATAAGTGTTTTAATTTCAAGTTCAGTTAAACACAACAGTTTTTCCTAAAGAAAACTTCTTCTTTAAACATACTCGTAGTCCTAGGTATAAATAAACTTACTTGACGTCAATGTTCGATAAGGTTTTCCAAATATTATTAATATTAATAGGACATTCAAAACAGTCAATTTATTAATTCATTGTTACATGACTTCTGAGAATTAACAAAATATTCATGGCCTATCTTTGGTTTTAACAATGTATAAGGGTGAATAATCGAAACGACGGAAAACGCTGAATAACTGACCCAGAAATTATGTTTTTATTTACCTTTTCCAAATTGTGACTACTATACTATTTACAATCAATCTCATTGATATCTTAAACGAAATAGAATATAATATTATTGATTGTTACTTAAAACAAAACTTAAGATATTTAAGTACATAAAACAATTATATTATTTGGTGGTAAAATACGTTGTACCGGTTCAAGTCATACATTATTTTGTGTTTTTTGTAGTTTAATCTCTTTGGTTGGTACAATTAAAGAATGGACCATGTTCAAAACGCAATAGAAAATTGCTGGAGAATTTAAACAATTAAGAACATTACTGGAAATCCTAGGAAATAATAATATTATTGTGACCTACATACCAAAATATTTTCAATTTTTTTTTATAAATAATTATTATATTTGCGCATTGCCCCAATGCACGATTTACTTAAAAATACTATAAATATTTACAATCTTTTATTAATTAAATCTTACACATTACAGACTAGATCCTACATTATTATCATCAGAGCATAATTTGTAATGCCATGGAGAGTCTCCTGTTACTTTTTGCGTTCATCAAAGTGTTTTTTATATAGTTCATACACACATTTATGCATTATAATCTCATTTATAGAGTTAAAATAACTTAATAGGTATTACACTTACTTATATGTATGTTTACATCCTTTTCATTGAACCCAAAGAAAAATATTATAGTTTGCCCTTTTACAGACTGATCAATTTGAACTTGTTGAAATATAGATTTACGTAGTATTTTTTTTTTCAAGCAGCAATACATAATTAGCTTGAACGCACTTAATGGCACTAGGCCAATGGCCTTCACATACAAGTTTTCATTAATATTTTCACTAACTAATACGAGTATTACGCTAAAATACTTAATTGCAGCCGAAATCGCTGAGCATAAAAATGCATACAAACCAAGCCTTTTAAATGACACGGCAAATCTACAAGCAACAATAGCTAAACCTACTGCAAAAAAAAATACAATTCAGTCATAAATTACTTAATTCAATTAATATCTATAGCTTGTCGTGACTTTAGCACATTGCATTATCAGGTGGGAAATTAATAATACCAAGGAGAGAAAAAACAATTCAAAAAATACTTTCCTTCTAAATTTTTTAGTTTGATTAACCACGGTTTTACTTTAGGTACCTATTCTTCCAATGTACAATAATTGTCCTAACACTAATTTTGAATTGAATCCTCTTTCAACTTATACGCCCACAATCTCGCCTTTAGGTTTTCTTACCCTGGGCTCTGTCTACCCTCTACCCAAGGGATAAAGACGAGATTGATATGTATGTACAATGTATGTACAATCGTCGCACTTATCACTGTAGTCTCTTCACTTCTAACTTTTCTCGGCTTTGACAATACTGTTATGTAGTTAGCCGTATGTACCACCGATGAAGAGAAACAATCCATAACAACTTACAATAAGTTCAACCATTTCTCTAAAACATCAACCGCCATTCATAAACGTTTGTTAAGTTTGTACTAACTCAACAATCATTCGTCTTTTTCTGTCCCTATGAAATTTGCTTCGTCGGACAGAGACCAATTTAGTTTAGTTATTGCGTTTATAATATTCTTATGAATGAGGGAGTCTCTACTAAAAACCAACGTGCGAGCAAGACACTTTAGTTGTTTATGAAAGGGTATTCACTGTCACTTTCTTCATCCCCAGAGCCGTCGTAGCTTGATGGAGGCGTGTCTAGCTGAGGCAGACCGAGATCCAGGTACTCCTGGTTAGCTGTTACTGTGAGGATCTTGTCCAGATCATCCACCAGCTCAGCAAAAGACGGCCGGTTGCCGGGTGAGAAGGACCAGCATTCCCGCATTATCATGTAACTGGAAACAGAAGACAATTTGCTTGGTAGGTTGTCGATAGTCTTACTACTAATAAAGTCATCGATATCATAGTATCGTCGGTGAGGGTCTCTGCAACTAACGCATGTGTGGTGTGATGTAGCCTTTTCGTATGCACAATAGCGTAAGGTACAGCCTACGGCTAACTTCTTGAGCTCGAGCGACGTGGAAGTCGGGTAAGTTAGTGCATGTATTGTACTTGTATCAAAGAGACGTTAAATTCGCTTCTGCGCATTCAATGTGAGGCTCAAAATATTTGCAGGGAATTGTATAGTAGTAGTAGGAACGAATTAAAGTTTCCTGCTCTGATTTTATGATGTTTCAGCTACCAAAGGCTAACCCTAGGATTTTAGTCGGCTACAGTGAAATAGTCTATTACTACTAGTAAACAAGCGAAAACTTTCCACTTTCTGTTAGGCTAGGTAAGGACTATACTCCTCGCGACGAATCTTGATTCTTATGACACTTCTAGTGACAGTTCATTTTATATAACCTTGTAATGAGGTTCGGTCACGTTGAATCGTTTACAGGCGAAACTTAAAGTCTAGCACGTCATAATATAATAGAAATTATAAGATTTGAATAAGAATATAATGAAAATATTTAATGTCCTGGGGCTTGGCAAAAATAAAACAAACGCTTTGTGTTATATTATGATTAACTTTACTAAATGTTATAAGGCCTGATTGAACGTAAGTCATTATAATTATCTTTGCCAGAAAATAGAAAAACCGAAACTGGTGCATCACTATTAGAAATGTCAGCGGACTGTCATAGGGATCAACATTCGCCGCGAGGAGTATAACCGTTAGTTTGCTGTAAGAAGTGGTGATTCGTTACCAAAACCCGAGAAAAATACATGGCTTCTTAGCTATCTTTGGCTACCTTTTAGCCACCTTTCGTTCCTTATTTGCGTCACATTTTTAATTGTCATTAGTTCTGTCAGGTAAAAAAGAACATTGGGTTTTTTTTATATACTCTATCGAATTAGGCGTGTGGATGTCCATTTCAATACACTACTGGCTACTGGTCATTTTGGTGTTTTGGCTATTATACACGTGAGTAGCGGATTAAAAAGTGTACCGCCGTACTTACATTTCGAGGCTACAGCAAGGCGGTTTCTCCATACGATGCCCTGCGCTCAGATGTTGGTACATGTACTGTCCTGCTACAGTGGGGTACGGCGTTCCTCCAAGCGTCATTATCTCCCACAACAGCACACCGAAGGACCATCTGCGAAGAATGGATCATGTAAAGGCTAATTAGGCTGCAGCCTAGGGCGCGAGGATCGGGGAGGGGCGCGGTGAAATCATGTTTTCGCATGCACTATTAATCTAGCACTATTGCCATCTACCCTACATTGAGAAAAAAAAAATAAGCTAGGGCGGTTAGAACTCTTAATCAGTCGCTGTGTAAAGCTGGTCAGTCAGGATCCGGTAGGAAAGTAAGGAAATAAACTTTCTTTGGTTTCTTGATTAACGCGCTACACTCGCTTTGGCAACATGTCATAGGCTAAAAGTTCTTTAAGGCTGTTGAAATCATGGATATCGAGATAATGGATGGTCGGTGGCAATAAGCTAATTTTACGCACCTACGTATTCGTATTACAATAGGTTGATGTGGAAGCGACTTTTGAGAGTAATGTGGTTAGCGTAACGTGCGACCCTACTCGTAACGATTTAATAGAAGACAAAGGCCGCCGATAAAAAAACAAATAAATTATCGAATTCACGCGAATACTGTGATTCCCAGACGCGAGCTCAGCGCTAAAACGCAAGTCTTAGGACCTGTATCACCACTCCTTAACTGTCAGTTATCTATGATTCCGTCTCTATTCATTACTACGAAACAGACAGAGACGTCATCATAGATAACTGACAGTTAAGGAGTGGTGAAACAGGCCCTTAATGTGGCCATCTGAACGCAACCTTAATACTAAGATACTTACACATCAGTCTGTGTGGTGAAAACTTTGTGATACAGTGACTCTGGTGCCATCCACCGCACAGGCAGTCTTCCTTCAGTCTTTTTCCTGTAATAGTCATTGCTGTGGACGTCTTTTGCCAGACCAAAGTCAGCAATTTTGAGCACGCAGTCGTCCGAAACGAGGACATTGCGAGCAGCTAAGTCTCGATGGATGCACTGAAAGTTAAATTATACATACTTTGTGTTATACTTAAAACTTCATTTTATGCTACAAAGAAGGCATACAAGGAGGTACTTGATGGAAAACAAAACCAGATTAGGGAGCTAAGTAAGAACACCTCACGTGCCAGTAATTTCACCGGCTGCCTTACTCTCTGACCCGAAAACAGCATTGCAAGCACTACTGCTTAGCGTCAAGATAAAGAAATCAGATAAGAGTAGAAATCCAGACGAACCCTGCACAAGGTCTCATCACCCACGTGTGAGCTAGGCTTTTCTAGTGTTCCATAGTGTCACTCAAATCTAAGTTCATAATATCATTTGGTTGATCACTGGAGGACAGGTTCAAGTCGTGGATTTGAAATATTTGAAGATAAAAACAACATGAAGTATACAAAATTGTACTTACTCTTCTTGATGCTAAATACTCCATCCCTCTGGCAACCTGATAGGAGAATGATACTAAGTCCTTTTGGGTAAGGGTTTTTCTGTCCTTCAGGTCATCAGTTGGAGATTCATACCTTGAAATAGTAAAAACAAACACATAAGGAGGTTGGCCCAAAAATAATAAGTTTAAAAATCAATTCATAGGAATTTGAAATCAAGTAAAGATTTTATGTTTTTAAAACGTAACTTTTATTACTTGTAGGGATGGAATGTGTGACAACGATTGTTTCTTT
This sequence comes from Pandemis heparana, assembly GCA_963854515.1. Lineage (NCBI taxonomy): Eukaryota > Metazoa > Arthropoda > Insecta > Lepidoptera > Tortricidae > Pandemis > Pandemis heparana. The sequence goes on along the minus strand of OY978026.1, from coordinate 3,331,534 downwards.
CTTTAGAGAGAAGATCAAGAAAGAGTTTCAGGGGAAGATATTAAAGTGCCACTAGGCAATCAAACAAAGTCTTTAACTATACATGTCATTTCAACCTACAGGTCGGAAAAAACGAACATCAAATGTCTGCCAGTTGTATGTTACTAAAGTGACCTTATCTAATTCAAGGAAGCAATCAATTGAAATTTACCTGTTCCCACCAGGCCTGTGGTTCCTCAAGAATTCCCTGAGGTTACCGTTGGGTGCGTACTCCACGATCACGTAGAGAGGGCCGTCTTGAGTACAGCAGCCCAAAAGGTTGATGATGTTCACATGCTTGCCAATCATCTTCATCATCTCCATTTCGGACACAAGCGCCATCATTTCGGCGTCCGTGTGGCCCTCTGAAATTAAAAAAAGTTGACTGTAATACTCATTGAAATTGACCGTAATAAATTTAAAGTCTCTAGCCAGAACAACATTCAGTGCTTCATCAAATTAAGTAATTGCCAAAAGAGTATTTCAATAATGACTCTTGAATTGTCGTCCAATCTACCTAAGAGGATGCTAAGTTCAATCCGAAATTTGACCACTGAAAGTGAGTGAAACTTGACTTGCGAGTTTTGACCCAAAAAGCAAACATTGCAAATGAAAAACAGTGTTTTCAGAGGCGAATATTGTAGAAAAATATCTCCACTGTGCTTACCTTTTAACATTTTTACAGCTACCACCGACTGTACGCCCGGTTTCAAGATCCCAACGCATTCTGCCTTAACTACTTTTCCAAATTCACCTTCTCCAAGTATTTTGCCTACAGACAATGTTTCTCTCGGAACTTCCCAGTCAACATCAACAGGCAACTCATACTCTGACATCATCATGGAATCACTCGTGTTGCCTTGTACTTGAGATAGCTTTTGTTTCTCAATTTTGACTACTGGCATTAACTGAAAAAGATTCAATATTAAAAACCTTTCCTTCTTCGGTAGATTTAAGTGCACTTTGATTATGTCTTACTATTTGACATTACTGTTTTTACCAAGTAACTTACCAAAGCCTCTTCAGCGCTGGTCGGTGTACCATCAATCTGCGGTTTCTCCACTGTCACCTTCTTCGTCCAGTGTGTCACTATCACCGCTCTCGCTGTCTCTATGGCTAATTGTTTCTTGATCTTCTCCCGTTTGAGCTTCTTAAAGATCATAACCACTATGATAGCGGCCACGAAGAACATGGCCCCGAGAACTGCTGTCAATATGTTGATGAGAAGCGTGTGTTTCCCATGATCTGGTACTGCCGTGACTGGCAATGCTACAAAAGAATAAAATCTTCATTATTCTTGCATTCAACTACTAAAACCGGTTTACAATATCCAAATAAACATAAGACTTCCTTAGATTTGCATCGCGGAATATCTTTTTTTTAACGATTAATGTTATAAGAGGTTCTTATTTGTTGAAATTGGCTAAGTAAAGTTTTTGGAAGAGGTGCAAATTATATTTTTATTCGACAGTTCACGTCTTAATAACCGAGGACCTGCAGCTCTTTTATTTTTATTCCCTCTTGTTAATTAGAAATATTTTTTTAAGTGGTCGATTTGACATTTGTGAAATTTAATGGATGACCAGCTACGCGTGCCTAGAACTAGCTTGTAATAAAAAAAACTACGTCAACCGTACGTCAACTGTCACTTTTGACTGAAAAAACTACGTCAACCGTACGTCAACTGTCACTTTTGACTCAAAAGTGACAGTTGACGTACGGTTGACGTAGTTTTTTTTTTATTACAAGCTAGTTCTAGGCACGCGTAGCTGGTCATCCATTAAATTTCACAAATGTCAAATCGACCACTTAAAAAATATTTCTAACTAACAAGAGGGAATAAAAATAAAAGAGCTGCAGTTCCTCGATTATTAAGACGTGGACTGTCGAATAAAAATATAATTTGCACCTCTTCCAAAAACTTTACTTAGCCAATTAACTTACATTCTAGGACAGTAAGGTATCCTTTTGCAGTAGTTTTGCCCAACGTATTCATGGCAACACAGACGTACCAGCCTTCGTCTTCTTTGGTAACATTATATATAGTTAGCATCTCTTGCCTATCATTCGGATCATCAGTCTGAAACATTTGTAAAAGGTGGTTAACATTCACTTAAATGCACTGCTGCCATATAATAAACTTGCTAAAGCTTACTGCAACTTTAGCAAAATTATGATTTGTAAATGTTACTCAAGCATTCATAATATTAAGGTACTTAAATACAATTATCTCTTAAATTATGCGTACACATAATATACATGTTACTGTGAAACTGCTCTAAGAAATACCTTAAGAATTCCTACAAAATGAGCCACGTGCTTTCAACAACGATAAAAAATTCGACAAGTAAATACGTAATGTCATGCACACGGTAAGCCCACACACATGCGTTAGTAACACAGACCCTCACCGTCATAATCCTACTACTATCGATCTTCTCATTGGTATCATTATAGTTGTAGATGTGCTCGTATTTTCTAAAATACATCCAGTAGACAGAGGGGTGCATGTCAGAGAGAAATAAACAACTGAATTTAGCTGTTTCACCGACCAGCACGGTTTGGTTTTCAGCTGCTCGCGTAAGAACAGGCTTGGCATACAAACGTTCTAAAATAATAATGAATATTGTTCAAGAACAAAGGAAGAAGTTCAAATTATTACCTAGATACATTTTAAACAAGTGAATATACACGATGATACATGAAATGTTGTTGCTAAAGTGGACACAAAATAGTAAATTTTAGACCATCACCGAATAAAACCTTCACCAGTTAGCAAATACTTAAATGCTTACGCTAACAGTGACCATGAGTACCAGACACCATGAAAATGAACACCAAAATCAGTATTTTCCTTTTGCAATGAAACATGTATTCTGAACCGTCAAGATGAATTGTGTGAATTGGTTAAAGTTATTGCAAATACTCAATATTCAATCATAAGAAGTCAAAAACGACAGATATTTATTTGTGATAAATTTATATGGTTCAATTTAAGATTAAACAGCTCTTAAAGCCGTACGAGTATCATTTAAAAATACCATTGAATAAAGTTTTTGCAATTCAGTATGATAGGTTTGCCCAACACCGATCCACCACCAAAACTTGTGGTAAAGACCTCAATTTCAATGCCTGGTGGTATAGGCAGTTCGTTTGGCCCAACTTCCCCGTCTTTCACGGTGAAATTGTCGTACGGTTTTATCCAGGTCAAGTAAGGTTCCAAATCTGACACAGGAGGACAGGCCAATTGTGCAGTGTCATTGACCACAACCGTTTTGTTGCCTGGATACCCTTCCTTGATGTAAGGCTTCGATGGGTAGCGTTCTATGGGATTTAAGTGAACATCATCTTTCATTTGTTTGTAACGTTTAGGATAACGTTTAGAGTATCTTGAAGATCATTGACTCTATTTTGCCTTATAAATAATTAAGCTATCTGATATAAATTATAGTATTTTCAAATCAATACTCTAGTCAATCTAGATTTACAAATGTTATGATCGTTTTAATGGTGCATGAGTTTCTGATTAAAGTGTCTTACCTTGTACGTGAAGCACAACTGTATGATTGATACATCCTAGCTGATTACATACTAGACAAGTGTAGTTCCCACTATCGGTTTTAGTCAATTCATCGAGTGTCATCGACCATTTTCCGTAACTTGGGTGGAAATAATTTCTTTGTATCGTGTCGTTATTTTTCAACCAAGTGATGTTTGGTGTCGGGTTACCTGTAATTAATGATTGCTTAGAAGTTTCCCCTTTTGGTTTATGTTTCTTTATTTATTTATTCAGGTACTTTTATCAATTTGCTTACCATCCGCTGCACATTTCAGTCTGATTGTGTTTCCAGCTGGCTTCATATCCATGCGGTACATTTTGGATGGATGCTTGAATCTAGGAGCGAACTGTTTTTGAGTAGCATCCACATGACCAGAATCATGATCTTTCTCTTTTTCTTCATCATCGACATCTTTGTTAGTATCGTGGACTCTAGAAACGTTTCGTTTACTGATTTTATTGTTTGTTGCATTATCGTCTATAGTATTATTTTCAACGAGTGATGCTGCTTGTGCCGGGAGACTTTCGACTTCAAAATCGGCTTGGTATTCTGAAACGATATCACATAATTGTTTTTTTTACAAAGTAAAACATTTTTTTTTAGTAAGCGGCAACAATTGCGAACAAAATCATGATCTCACCAGCTTAAATTTAAGAATGATTTATTGGCTTATATAAAAGGAAGTTGTTAATATTATTGTGAATCCTTAACTCTGTGGAGAGCATACAAACATTCCAAATACTGAATACATTCACGCAATTTTGTACTGGCCAGAATCTCAGAGCAATGTTTACACATCTGGACGCTCGTGAAGATGTCAATAAAACGTAATAATAACTGAATGCACTCCGACGGAACGAGGCTGGGACTGACTTGTGATTAATATCAGTTCAGATCACGAACTTACGTAAAGTAATGTTAAAGATTCCATCTGTTTAGAAGTGTACAATTTTGTGTACATTCCTGTGATTAAAGTGAGCGTATAGAATCGCAGTAGTTCACACTCTTTCTCTCGAAATCTCAGATTGCATTTTTCACGTGGGCCTAACGCGGACCGGAAACTTTGCACACGTTTTGCTTCAAATTGAAATAGATGAACTCACAGTACATTTATTATTTGATTTAATATAACACGTTGCAATGAAGGTGCAATGCAGTATTAAAGAGTAATTAAAGCAGGTAGGTATCCATCTGCGAGCTTTAATCGTAACTGCTGCAGTAACAAAAAACCCTAGTGTGGATGTGGCTCGCGAGCTTGTCGCGAGCGGAACGCCTCGTTCATCGGGGTTTTCGTTACTGTAATGTGCAAAAGTTACCGTTACAGCTCGCAGGTGGGTACCCGGCTTTACAGATTCCTGGGGGGCTACCATGACTTCTTAGTGCGATTCAGTTTAGGTTCGCTCGCTGTCAGATTCATACTAAAAATGACAGCTAAAACCTGAACTGAGTCGGAATTAAGACGTCATGGTAAGGCCCCTGATATATGTTGCCTTCTGCACCGTATCGGAATATTTTGAAAGAACGCTTACTTACTGCTTTTAATAGTTATGTAAAAGAGAAAGAGAGAAAGAGAGAAAGAGAGAGAGAGAGAGAGAGAGAGAGAGACAGAGAGAGAAATTTATTTACACACATTCGATAGACGTAGATTTAAAATATGAAGAAATACAATATCGCTAAAAGCGCTTGAGATTTCCGTTTTAGTACATAATTTTTAGATTATTGATGTTTCTGTTATGAATGTTGATGATGAATACCTTCTATGCTGTAAACGTCCGGCCTGTGTTTTATGGTCACGTTGTACTCTTTCATTTTGTCAGCATCACTAATGCAGGAATACACGCCGGCGTCCTTGGCACGGAAACCTTTTATTCTCAACCTGAAATGATGAAAACAATGCTCTCAGAATAACACATTAATTGTTAGAAGCTTGGCTAGATTTTTACGAAAAAATTTTCGTCACCAAGATCGTCGGACATGTGCATGAACTAAGATTAATGAGGTTAAGGAAACGAGTTGTAGAGCAACTCCTACCTATTGTTCCATTTTATGGTTTCGTTATTATTAAAAGCTTTCATAGTATTTCAGCTGTCAGAATGGTCAGTTGGGAAAATTCAGTTACTCAGTTTCATTCTCATTTTTTTCATTCCTGTTCCGTTACTTCTCCATAGAGACACTTCAAATGGAAAGTTGAAAATTGTATGAAGAGTTTGGAAACACTTTTGGCCTTATACTAAAATCAACAGTGCTCGTCAAATCTCAGTTGTCAAGGAAAATACTAATATTAAAATCATTTACCGACAAAAGCAATAATAAACCAAATGATAGGCTCGAACCTTGATAAAAATCCTAAAATAAGTTTTCCTCAACACAGATTTTACGTTAAAAATGGAATTGTGGTCATCAATACATCACACTCAATTAATACGGTCTCAGTAATCGAAACATTATTCTGTAAATTTTTCGGAGTACCAAATCACGAAAGTCACAACGAAAGACCGAAACGAACCGTTGTTGTCTAAATAATTCAATCATACAATTAATAGCTTTATGATCCAGTATTGGCAATGATCGATGGATGTTGTTATGTTTTCGGCCATGTTGTGAGATGACTCGAATAGAAACGCGTAATATATGACCGCGGGCTTGTTATTCATTCTTATGATCCACGTCAATATTGCACGGTTTTAAATTAACTGAGTTTCCCCTGGTTTATTTTCAACATTTGCTATTCTGTACATATTCAAGCGTTAGGTACTTTGCGGAAGTCAATGTTAAGCAGAGTTATCATTTTATTTGTCATCATTTTATAGAGTTTTATTTTTGAAACAATAATTATTATTTTTTCAGTTTATCTTCTTATTCATAGTAAACTAACCTAACCTAATTGCATTAAAGATAAAGATAAAGATATTTTATTGTTAAACATGAGTAGTGTAAACATAGAGATGTTGCAGAGAAAAAAAAAATAGACCTTCATGTCGTGCCTTGCGACATTCTGATGACTAAAAGGGACCAAAAAGTACCCGGGTGCAGTATTTTGTTTCTTCTAATCTTATAGTAGGTAGTGTAGCGACCCAGTGCCACCTATTTAGTCACCTAAACCCAAAAACTACGACACACGACTAGCTAGGCACCAACGTCACAATGCTCTACATCGCGCCAACGAAGTTTCTCAACGCGGATAAATACAAGTTCCAGCTCTCTTCTTTTGGATTTCGGTCCCCAAGCATACTCGTAACATCTACCTGGAGAGAGGGATCTCTCTATTGTGACACTCCGCACAAAAGTTTCTTATCGAGGAAGCATAAACTTCCAACACTCTTTCTTTGGACTTCGTTCCCCAGGTATAACATCTGCTTGGAGAGAGATCTCTAAAGTCTCCCAAAAATGTAACAATCTAGGACTGAAGCTACCATAATATCCAGACAATTTCTTGGCCGCAGAATATGATTCAAAACAAAGACTAGCACTCCACACTACTAGCGTTTCCCTTTTGCTGAGAAACACACAACGCTGATGATCTAATTTTCATGTCTGTGTTTTCTTTTGTTGTTTCTTTTCTATAAAAATATGTGTATGCTCTTATATATGTGTGTCTTGCAAAATGAATTAATGTCTTCTTTCTTTCTTTTCTTTTCACTTACCATTGTCGTTGCTGCATGAGGCGCCCGCGCAGGTCCAGTGGCTGCCCGTCTCGGTACCATTGGATACTCTGCACTTGACTACGGGGCTTCAGTCCGCACATCAATCTCAGACTCTCCCCTGACGACGCCTCAATCACGGAGTACGTTTCATCTGGGAACAATGATGGTTTCGTTGAATTTATTTGACATTAATAATATAATTTTTACGTCAAAAATCTTGAATCACGCTAAACGTGGCCTTAAGGTGTTGTTACCTTAGGCACTGTCTGCCTCGTAAGGGATATAACCGAGATTTTTGTATGTAGTTTTAGATACTAAGGAGACTTTTCCTCTACAAGTTTACATCTGATTATGGTGTGATCATTTATCTCAGGGCGTTTAACTTTGTAATCACAAGCTGTCAGAGGAAGCTTATGAATGTTCTTCGTGGCTTTTGAAATTGAAAACTGTAATTGAACATGCCATCGTTGTGACTACTGAGTTATAAAGGTGCGAGTGCGATAAGCCGAAGCGTAAATTGCATTGGACAGATACAAGTTAAAGAGGGTAAATAAAGAAAAGGAGGAGTTTATTCAAGAAGTCGTGTAGAAGACACTGCTGTTTTGAATACTTACAATAATCAACCTTATAGGCCGACTGCTTAAATGAGTCCTCGCCCGCGCGGCACAGGGGCGCGGGGTAGGACGACAAAGGGGGCCGAGAGAGGTGCTAAGATGAAAAGAGAGAAAGAAAAGAAAGAAGCTACTACTAGGGTCGGTCTATAAAACAAAACTAGATGAAAAAAGAAAACGCACTCATGCCCCTACCACCATGGCTTTCGGTTTTTGTCATGCTTATTTTGTTTCTTTTTATTATTGTTAGTATTACAATTAATCGAGTTCGAAGGGACTCATAATTAATAATTATTTGTAGATGTTGGCCCTACCCGGCCTTTTTATTTGAATGTGTCTGTCACGCTGTGGGAAGGGCGCAGGCTGAAAACCAGCGCTGCTAGTTTGTAGGTATTTAATCTAAACTAGCAGCTCATGCTGAGCCTGAGCCCTTTGCCACCTTTATTGTTGTCCATTGTTTTGTGTTTTTTTTTCTGTCTTTCAAAATTATTTTTGTGTGCATCTTTTGGATAACTTGTATTATGTCTTGTTTTTTGTGTTTGTGGCGATAAATATCTTTATTATTATTATTTTTTTTTTTTTATAAAAACTGCATCTGATGAAGCAGATTATTTGTACTCGTACTATGCTTAAAATTAATGCGATATTCACCGATTACAATGCTTGGGAGATTTAGCCCAAATCTTGAATGTCAAAGTTTACTGACTTCCAGTGGCTGGAATGACTTGAAATTTGTTTTGCATAAAATATAAGATGACAATATAAAATATATTCTGCCAACGTAATGTAGTCACCAAAAAACTTGTTGGTATAAAAAACCTTTTGTAATGACCGTATCTTTTGATTGAATATACTAAGAGGTTTGTTTTTTTCACAGCTCTATGGGACCGCAGACCGAGGTATTTGGTGTTAATTTCAACTTTAGACTTCTATGCGTTCTTGAGATAAAACGTCTTGAATGACTTGATGAGGTTTATGTTTCTTCTTTTGCGGTACGGAACCCTAAAAATTAAACCTAGTGTGTGTGTGTGTGTATCTTAAGATAGCTCATAGCAAAAAATAGTCAGCGACTGAACCACTCGCAAATCTAGCGTCAAGTGTCGTTGGATAGTCAACTCTACCACCAAGTACCGTGGTTTATTTACCCTCATGACCGACTCAGGTAGTACCTACTGAAGAGTAATGAGGTGACTCGAGTTTCGTGTTAAATATGAAAGCAAATTTATTACGTTCAGGTGCGTGCAGTTCTATATTTGTCTGAATTTTGTTCTATTTCAGTTTAAATTGCTTGCAGCAAACAGTTTCAATGCGGATAATGCAATTATATAAATAAACAACAGAACATATCTTTCCATTGTTTATTTTTCCTTTTCCTGACTGTTTTATCATTTATCGCCACATATTATAAAACATACAGGGTGTATCAGATACCCCCTAACAATAATCAACTGGGGTATATAACCATAGCTACAGAAGCTAAAAAATATATTTAAAAAAAATGGAGTAATTTTTTTTTTATATTTTCTATAAGAATGGTAATATTAAATGTAATCATTCCTATAGAAAACAAAATTTTTTTTAGCTTCTATAGCAATGGTTATATACCCCAGTTGATTATTGTTAGGGGCTATCTGATAAACCCTGTATATAAAACAAAGTCCGCCACCGCTTCCGTCTATCTGTTCACCATGAACTCAAAAAGTACCTACTGATTGAACACATACAAGGTGTGCGTGGGCATTACGAGAGATTTTAACCATACAAAAATAAGTACTTTTGAAAAGACGCTCCTTATTGTATTGCATCGTTCACAATTCAATAGTAGAAATGTAAGCTCTTATAGCTTTTATAGTTAGTTTAAGTTTAGTTTTTAATTTTATTTTAGTTTAATTTGTTTTTTGTAAATATTTTTTGGTTGAAATAAAAGATATTAATTATAGTTATGCAAATAAAACAAGCTCTGAATAATACGTAAATATAAGTTTCATAATCAATTGTACCTAAAGAACTACAGTTATGTCTCATTAGAGGAAATTATATTGGAATTAATATGGCAATGCACACTTATGTGTTTATGTTTTTGCCTTAAAATGTTCGTTTGGTTTGCACGTCACTTGACAACTATTGATTCATTCGGCTCATATCTTATTTGTGTTCAAAAGTCGGAAGATTGTATTAATAGTACTTATAAAATCTTAATAAGTCTCGCTCTTTTTCCTTAAACGTAGTAGGTATAGTCCATCCCAGTGCATTTTATTAATTTTGTAAACAAGACCCTGACCATTTCAAAGTAAAAATACAAAACAATTTTATTCCCTATCCCGCGGGAATCTCGAAAAATCCTCATTTTTTTAGCAGTTATGATTCACTACTTACATGCCACATTTCAAGACTAGTTACGGAGCCCCTTTACAGCGAACAGTATAAATCCCATTAATTCCCTATCCAATGGGAATTTTGTAGAACAAACTTCTTAGTGGACCTGTAACTCGAGGAATGTGTCTGCCAAATTTGAAGTCTACATTTAGTGGTTTAAGCTTTGCATTAATAGTCAGTTCAGTCATGTTATTACATACACACATACATACATATCGTCAAGCCTCTTTCCCACAGGGGTAGGCAGAGACTACTTTGTTCCACTTGCTACGATCCTGACATACCTCTTTCGCTTCATCCACATTCATCAATCTCTAATCATCATCATCAGTTTTTTTTTTTTTGTTTTTTTTTATATTTTTACTCTTTGTCCATCCCAGTTTAGGCTATAACCTAACTAGTTATCTTGACGTCTTATTTCGGCAACGAATATAAAGTTAAACGTAGCATGATGCATGACTCGTCGAGGCACGTTCGGCATCCCATTGCATTATAATTAGGTATAGGTATTACCGAAACCCGAGGTTCTGTTTACTTCAGAATTATCGAGCTGAAATAAAGCATTATTATGACTGTATTAGTTTGCCGTTCCCGATTTTAGAATTGAACGCATCTTTCCGACCTATTTTAAAAAAAAAAAAAAAAAAAAAAAACGACAATAACAACAACAACATGTACTTACTGAAATTGTAGCGAATTCGGAATAAAAAGGCTTATAAATAAATAAATAAATAAATAATTGAGAAATTCATTAATTACTTGAACACAGCATAGTTATATTAAATTTTGCCCAGGCAAGGAAGACAAATTGATTCCTGTGTACTGATTTGAAGTCACAGTGTATGTTAAAATTTGAGAATGCATGTAGTTCGATGCGTATTCAGGACATTATTGTTAACTTTTCGACAGCCTCGGTTCTGTTTTGTTTGGAGAGTGGACGTGGTTGAAACTTTAACGGCCAGCGAGATTTGTGGACTGTGAATTATGGCCGTTGTAGTGCTGGGAAAGGTGGTATACATATCGATAAACTTATCGACAAAGCTTTTCAACAGCCTTATCTGACGTGACAGGTATGTGTGGTGCGTCTTCGTAACACGATTATAATTTAGTTTTATTAAAACAAAGTCGCTTTATGTTTGTCTGCCTGTCTGTCTGTCCCTATGTATGCTTAGATCTTTAAATGCTGCTTTTTATAATAGATAGTGATTCGAGAGGAAGGTTTATATGTATGATACGCAGACGAAGTCGCGGGCAGAAGCTGGTTGATCATAAAGGAAATTGTTGGCTGATATGATGATGATGATGATGATGATGATGAAAGGAATTTGTTATATTACTCAATTTTGGTAACGGAGAAGAAGAGCATTGAAACGATTCGGGGTCTTACAAATAGATACTTTTAATTAAAATTTATTTTGCAGAAAAACATAATTTGAATTATAATTTATTTAATTAAGTCTCGTTAATGTTATTGCAGATTTTCATTACCTAAATACATTTTCGCTTTTAAATGCTTTAGTAAAGCAAATGATAAACAATCAAAAAAGGTCATTAGTATAAAATATCAACAGTGGATTAGTGTATTTATTATCGTCGAAAGTATCGACTCGACGTGCCACGTCACTAGTCCTTTCGCAAACTCCTTAAAGGTCGATTTAGTGGTTGCATGTGTCGAGCAGATGTAGGGCACCCTTGGGTCCAAAAAAAGTCAAAACTCAATCAGCGAATTCTGTATTTTTGGAAACAATAGTGCCATGTGCAGCTCTGATCGTTTGTCAGACCCATAACTTGAGAGTCGTGGTATTTTGTGTTTTTTGTGATTGACTTTTATTTATTATGGGAACAAGTGAAATGCTTTTTTGGTGTTTTAATGCAAGTACAAATGTACGTGGTACGTAATAGCAGAAGCTACAATCTCCTTAAGCACATAACTATCACAAACAGCAAACAAATATCTAACTAATATTATAAATGCGAAAGTATGGATGGATGGATGGATGGATGGATGGATGGATGGATGTATGGATGGATGTTTGTTTGTTACTCAATCACGCCAGAACTGCCCAACGGATCTGGATGAAATTCGGCACATAGATAGAGAAAAGTCTGGAATAGCACATAGGCTACTTTTTATCCCGGAAAATTGCGTAGTTCCCGCGGGATAGCGATAAACGAATTCTTTGCAGACGAAGTCGCTGGCAACAGCTAGTCATATCATATAAATATGTAAGCAAATAACTATCACAAACTTGCTGTTTTTTAGTTTGAGAAAATTGTACAGATTCAATCAAAAAATTAAAGACAGGGCCCTTACCATGACGTCTTAGTGCGATTCAGTTTAGGTCCGCTCGCTGTCAGATTCATACTAAAAGTGACAGCTAAAACTTGAACTGAGTCGGAATTAGGACGTCATGGTAAGGCCCCAGAACACACCTAATAACCAAATTCAGACAATGACCTCTGAAACAAAACGAAATTAGCATACTAACATCCAGTACTAAATTGATACGTTCAGATCCTGATTATAATATTAAACACGGACCACACGAGTCAAAGATTAGACGAAAGGGTTCCATTGTTCCAAAATCCCATAATGCTCCCTTTAATGGAGTCAGATTGTATGGTACCGAGTATAACAATTAAAGATGGAGAACAAAAGGTCTTAAATTTTGAGTTAGTTACTGTTGACTCGACACACGTCACGACTGCGGATATAAAACAATAAAGATTTCTTTAAAGATTGTTTCATCTTGCACGTTGATATTGGGACTGAGTAACGAAGTGTTGATAGTTTAAGGTATTAATAGTCGACGGAGGTCATTTGTATTAGAATAACCACCAAAAAGTGAAAAATAATCATTCCAATTTCATATCAAAATTTATTTCGGCGTACGCTACCTACTGTTCTGTTTGAAGTCGGTGCCTCAGCTCTAATAGTGCCAAGCACAATAGGCACCGATTTGAAATAGATCAGTACCTATAAGTAACGTATTAAGTAACGATTTTGATATAAATTCTATGGTTATTTTTCACTTTTTGGCGGTTATTTTGAAAGCGGTTTTATTTTTTTAATAAAAAAAATTTCTTAAGTAACGATTTTGATATAAAAATCTATGGTTATTTTTCACTGTTTGGCGGTTATTTTGAAAGCAGTTTTATTTTTTTAATAATAAAAATTACTCGCGCTTTTTAGTGAGTCAACTCCTTAACACCTTTGACATGAGTAAAACACTGAAATTGGAGGATTCCTCTTGATTTTTCAGGATTCCTATCGACAGATAACAACATCCATCGATTGTTTAAAAAAATGGTCTTACTAAGATTTGTTTTCGAACAAAACAATAATTTTGAAATACCGTTCTACAATTGGCGGAGATATCGGTGGTCATACAAAATAAAATACGTGCAGTCGAACATAGAACCTCCTCCTTATTTGAAGTCGGTTAATGAACAGACAAAAAATATGTCAATGACTAAGGAGAAATTGCGGATGGAGAATAAGTACTTACATTATTTTATTACGTCTGATTGCTCAATATTCCAGTTACTTTTAACTGAACTAGATCGCCTAAACTGAAGACAATAAACATAAAACCAATCGTAATTCTGAAAAATAAACCTGAATGTAACAAACGGTGAAGAGAACCGGAGCGCGAACGCTTTTTGAAATTGTTTTTCGTGTATGGGTTTTTGATTGCTTGGCGATATGCCAAATAGAATTTTTCGCGTCGGCGTCTTTTAAAAAGCCGTCCGCCACATGCTATATGTCCGTCGCACTAAACATAGTATGTTTCTCATGAAGTTCAGTCGTCTTTGCGGGTCACTGATGGGTACAATTTTTGTTTTTTGATATTGTTGCTTCGATTTTCAATACCGTTTCTTTCATTTCATACGCGAGGAATCTGACTTGCGTATCTTTGCAGAATCTTTTCGGAATCAATTTGGTTCGCAATTTATTTGTTAGGTACCTAAATAATATTCAAAGTAAAAGGTGGTATGCGATTCAGTTTCTTCTATTATTCATATTTTATATCGTAATCTTAACAAGCTTTACATGACATTACATGTTTTAGCTTCATAAAGTCAAATAGTATTAGTAGCTTTTTCATATAATATATCGTAGTTAAACATTAGATCGTAAATTAGTATGATTTAAAACCCTTTTATGCCGACATTTAATATCCACATAAAATCACATTACGTAAAATTGGCTTAATGTGATTATTTTTAATTTATGAAAAATGCCTGCGACTTCGTTAGAGCAAAGGAACGTACAATCATATAGCTACTATTATTAACAACGTTGCAATTAATTTATCGTGAAATTGAATTGAAAGCAATTTTTTTTCTGTACAGTTACGCAGTTGTATACCAAACTAATTCAAATGGTTTAACAACGGTGTTCCTCAAGGTTGCATACTAGTTCATATATTCTTCAGTCAGTACAGCAACGCCTTCTCTTATTCATTGAGTAAATAGTCTTAACTCATATTGTAATATACGTGTAAAATTAATTCAGGTGTTGACACAAAACGGTTTTATGAAATCATATTCGAATTTCTGCATCCGTAACACATTCGAAGCAATCTCAGACTTTCCCAGTTTATTTCAGTAGCGGTGTCACCGTAATTCATAAGTCTTATTATTAGAAAGTGTTCGTTTGATTAATAAATGCGGGTTATTTTTCAAAATGTCTGACATGCTTTATTATGTTGAGACAATGCGAGGTGTTTTGATGCAATGCTTCCTGATGCCAATGAAATTCCCGAGGAGTGTTGAAATAATTATGAAAAATAGGTAGGTAGAGTTATTGTATTGTATTGTATTGTAGGTATGTACCTAGTCGAAAAATTTTCACAACAGCAAATCTCTCTTCGAAACGTCAGATAGAATTTCGCTATCACGTAGAAGCGATATCCCTTATGTTTTTCCGCATAATACATTTTTGTGAGTAAATTGTATCGTCGTTTGAAGGTTTGATCATTACAATATTATGTAGTTAATCACTCGATAGGTAAGTCAGATTTTGTAAAGTCTTTAAACGTAGTAGTTATTTAATTTAATTCCAATACATCCCTCACTAATTTTATTCTGCTAACTTTATAAATAAATACATGTATCAATAAGCCGTGGTAGCCTAGTGGTTTGACTTGTGGCCTCTCAAGCAGAGGGTCGTGGGTTCGAGCCCGGGCTCGCACCTTTGAGTTTTTCGGAATTTATGTGCGATATTATATTTGAAATTTGCACACATCTGCGAAGCAATTCAATGGTGTGTGTGAAGTTCCCAATCCTCACTGGGCCCGTGTGGGAACTAATAGCCCAAGCCCTCTCATTCTAAGAGTAGGCTTGTGCCCAGCAGTGGGACGTGTGCTGGAAATGATGATGATGACATGTATTAATTGAAATATTTCAATAAGCAAACCGTTGGCCAAGATGCGCATACGCGTACCGTGCGGAAAGGATGTGTTCCCACTTATTATGAGCGACCACGCCTGTGCTTCCTTCGGCTTGGACAAACCGCCTAATACGGCTCGTGGACTTGAATTATGATCAGGCGCAGATCATTTGTGGTTCCGGGTTGGATTTTAGGACTCTGATAATATCCTACTAATATGATATTAAATAACGTTCGTAAATATTTTTCGGCGTTTTTGAATAAAATTGTGGTTGACAAAATAATGTTTCTATACATTAGTGGATGACCAAAGTGGAAGGGGTGACTAAATTTTGTATCTAAATTTATACGGGAGGGTCCCGACGTCTTGCTAAGGTATTTTTTTTTTTATTATAAACTGACCAGCGACCAGTAAAAAAAAAAAAAGAAAAAAGAAAAAAAAAAAAAAAAAAGCCAGTGAAAAAGTTTTATACCTTATAATTTAATGTTGAAATTCAATAAATTAAACAATTCATTAAACAGATTAACATAAATTATTATATAACTAGCTGTTGCCAGCGACTTCGTCTGCAAAGAATTCGTTTATCGCTATCCCGCGAGAACTACGCAATTTTCCGGGATAAAAAGTAGCCTATGTGCTATTCCAGACTTTTCTCTATCTGTGTGCCAAATTTCATCCAAATCTGTTGGGCCGTTCTGGCGTGATTGAGTAACAAACAAACATCCATCCATCCATCCATCCATACTTCGCATTTATAATATTAGTTAGATAGAACGGGACTTAATCACGTAAACAAACAACATAAACATAAACTAAAAAATAATAATTACCTATAAACTAAAATTAAAAACTGTACATAAAAATAAAAACTATAAATAGAAAATTTGCAACAGATTGCTGCCTATGGGATGGCAATGCTGATCCTTTGCGCAAGGTAAGATGCAGCCTTCTGGTCACGAATAATTCCTTCTTCTTATAATATTGTGTTGCCTTAGTAAGGCTCAGACCAATTAACTCTGTGTTTATTTTACCTTTGGTCTTAGTGATAGGGGAAGAACTATTTAAGATCAGACGTTGAAATTAGAAGTATTAATCTCGAAAATCATTATAGAATAAAAAAGAACACAGAGCTAAACCCATGCAAAGTTTCTTATCATGATTACTAACGACATAGAAGCATTTTCAATACAGTATTCTCAGTGGGAAATCACTGTTTACACCGGAAACGTCGCTATTTCAAACGTCATACTGAAACAGTGTGACGTCTGTCACTCGATACCCGCACATAGAACGACACCACTTTATACCCAGCTCTATAAAACAAACCTTAAGCTTAAGACCATAAAGCTTGTAGTACAACTCAGTTAAAAGACTGTGAAATTGAGTGGTGTATCGTTTTTAGACTCGTAATCGATACTAGACGCTTTCTCGTGCGGTTTTTTAATTACGTCATATTTTGGGACGTTTAAATTTTGGACTAAATTTAGATTTTTTTCTTAAGCGTTTTTTAATCTACACAGCTTTTCATTAGGTAAAGAATAATTACGGCCACGTTGATTGGTGGGTTGGGATTTAATAGGATGAAGCGGATGAAGCCATATTTTCATTCACTACTATTCCTAAGAAAAATGGGCATGATTTCATAGCAAGTGTAATCAAAATGTGATAAAGGACAAGTCGTACGTTTGCTTATTTGTTGAAATGGGTTTTTCGTTGTGTTTTCTAACTTTTCTAAGTACCTACATACTGGGTAAGTGCAAAATTGACGAGGGTTTTTAGAAAAGGGCTGTTGTTAGCCTCAATATTAAAAGCCCAGAAGGTCAGGCGGAAATTCAGACTTTCTCTTGAAAGTCTCAATTTAGGTTGCGTAGAAACCTCATTTTCAAATATAATTCTCGTTCCCATATATCACAAACTTTTCAGATGTAAAAGACATTTCATAATACTTCAAAGATCGTCGGAAAGATGAAAAGAACTTTATTTTTAATAGACAATCTACGTTCCGAATATAAAATATTAATAAAAACGAGACCGACATCCGTTTCCTCTTCTAAAAACAAACTTATGTGATGCGGTGATCAAGGGTTGGAATTAAAATTCTACATAGTAAGGTTTAGGTTATCTATAGGTGCTAGCGACACGGTAAACCGCATAACATAAGTTGGTATAAATAAGCAAGATGGCGTCTTTCTAACCTAAAATGGCGGGTGTAGGAAGTTCGCGCCCTGTCAATGTTGTCAAATAGAAACGTGATACAAAGCTTCCGTTAGGATCTTATAGCAGTTTGTAGTTATGCAAAATATGCATGTCTATTTTAAAAGTTAACTATGACATGGTTTGAAAAGTTAAGGAATGCGGAGCTATGACAGAGAAATTTATTTTCGAGTTTGAGTAACAAAATAGAATTCCTGAGGATATTACGGGTAAGTACAGTCAGTATCATATCTAGGTATATCGTTACGGTCAGTGTCCAAATATATATCGGCAAAAGATTATGGCAACCGGTTAAGAAGGTTAAGGCTCCGATTAAATTAAAAATACTTACTTGCCGATTTATTCAAAGAAAGATACAGTCACATTACATTTTTGCCTGCGTCTGACATACGCATAATGTAAAGATGACTGATGAAGACAAACACAAATTTAAGTGACGGTAGTTTAACAATCCTTCGTATATAACAAATCTCCCGCACCAGTAGGCTTATTGTCTAACTCGCTCGCAATCGCCATCGTGTTCGTTTTGACAGTTCATGTATACATGGGCTGACAATTGGCATCGGAATCAGCTAGCTGTCACATTCATACAAGAACTGTCAAAATGAATACGATGGCGATTGCGAGCGAGTTAGACAATAAGCCTACAGATCAGAATTTCAAAATTTTCAGGCTCCTCTAAAGATGGAGTTTGACCAAACGAGCGAATGCTCATTCTATCCCCACTCTGACAAATTTATTGTGTCGAGCAAAAATAACGGGTCGCTTTTCATACAAATTTATCTGGAGTTATTTTTGCTGTACACAATAAACTTGATAGAATGAGCATTTGCTCGTTTGGTCTAACTCCACCTTTAAGGCGCTGTCAACAGCAAATGACCTTGAGCAGCGCCACTCTTCACACATACGGTTCGCGTGCCTGTTAGTGAAAGAGAAGAAACAATTCCGGCAGCTTGGCGCGCGTCTAAAATCTTGCAAATAAGACACAAATAATAATAAATTAAAAAAAGTATGGATTATTTGTGAAATATGACTCGTTAGCAGTTTAGGTATGAATAATATGTTGATTTCATGTTTTTAATTCCAGACCCATACGTCGAAAAAATAAAGACATAGAACCGTTTAATGATGATTTTAAGACCAATTTTTGCAATTATTTTCTATGGAGCCGATTTGGTTCAATTATGTATCGAGTCCGTCCAGCGTCTTTGAAATATGATGAAAGTTAACATATATTTTTTTTGTGTGGAGTTTTTGCTTAAATAACATCAATTTCAACAAAATTAGGTGTTGTCAGCCTCCTAAGCATATTGCCAAACATAACAACCAAAGCATTCGCAAAAACAAAAGCACATTTAATTCTAACCACATTGCTAAACTCCAGACATAACTGCTAATACCTTCCCCTGTCCCCATATTTTTTGTCTCACTCGGGGGGGGCGCCATTTTGGATGTATTTTAAGATGCAGCGCGTGCGACCCGTTGTTTTCAATTAGTATGATTTGTGGGAAATCGATTTCATGGAACACTTTTATGAATAGTTCCTATGATTTGAGACTGGAATAGAAAATAGTACTCGTAAACAAGTTAATCATTGGAGCGTAGGCGGTGATGCGATGTACTAATTTAATCACTTTAGCGTTAGTGTTATAAAAATGGGGAAGTGGGTTAGCGATTTAAGCAAACGTCAACGTCAGGGGCCCATTGTTGAGTGGACTTTACTCGATAGTTAAGCTATTCCAACACACGATGGCGAGCAAGCTTTATTTGTTGTAAACACATCTGCATACATGTCAAAGAGTGAAAGCATGGTAAGAATTTAAAGAGCTTGAATGTTTGTTGCTCTTTCATGGCAAAACGGCTGTATTGAAATTTGGTACAGAAATAGTTACAGTCCCGGAGAAGGACATAGTATAGTTTTTATCCCGGAATATAGCATAGTTCCCGCGGGATAGCTATAAGCGAATTCATCGCAGACGCAGTCGCGGGCAACAGCTAGTGATAAATATTAATGATTTGTAGTGTTGTGTATCGACTGTATAGCTTTATGATTACTTCGATATATAAAAGCAATCTCCCCCAGGGCTAGAATTAAGTGGAGTGTCCCCAAATACACCTGACCGGACTCTATCTATAAATCAGCTGTTTTATTGCGACTGCGCTAACTGAGTGTCTCGTTAGATCAACTGCGCACGAGCGTGTTTCATTAAAGTAATGAAATAAAAAAAACTGAGATTCATGACTGCGGCAGATGAGGCAGTTGAGACAGTTGAGACAGTTATGGCAGATGAGGCGAGGCAGTTGAAATTTCGTGATTTTATTTACATGCGAAGTATAATCATACTGTTTCAAGGACTTGATTATGAAATAAAGATAGGCCTCTCAAAATTTTACGGAATATATCAGGTGGTTGGGTTGGCTTGACTAATTAGCGCTGAAATATTTGAAAAAGGATTTGCCGTTACGCTCAAGACCCTAACCCCCTCTCTGTGTGTGAACTAGCGTTATGTGTGAGTAAGGTCCCTTACTTATCTTACCTTACCTTACCTTAATCAATCGTCAAAAAAAAGCGACGGGTAGCACTCCGGGAGTGCCGGCAGAAGTAAAAACAGCAACTTAGATTAGATTTTAATGTTGAACCTCCATGACGCTCAAGACGCGTACCGTACCAACCGCTTACAAAAAAAACGTACGTATTATCTATATTGACAGACCTCTAACAACGTGCTGATGCCCTAGTACTTTTGCTCCACGACTCAACAAAAAACACTTCACAAATCGAACGCGATTCATTCGTATTTCAAAATAAGCTCTTAGAGGATCTGATATCCTGGTACTTAAACTCTCCCCCCGTCTTACGCCTGACGCGAGTTTAACATTTTTTATCCATCCCAAAAAGTGCTCAGCGCCGTTAAAAAAGTTTTCACTTCAAAAATCGTTGTTAAATAATGAGTTATACATACAATTTATGATTATTTGCTTCGTGAAATAAACCCGCGGCCAGTGGCGAGTCCGCGCTTCCTTTGCTCCGACATATTGTTTTATTACTTTGACCCGGTCTTGAATTAACCGGGGAACTTGATTAAGGGGGATACACAGCGAACACTGATTTTTGACGACCACTTGGCTATGGTATATTAACATTGAGGAGGATATAATTAGATACGGTCGCCCAAATAAGTAGTCTACCACTTTTCATCCAACTTCCTATCAAATGAAAATGTCGCTAAAGTCGAACTTTCAAGTTGACAGCCTGTCTTATTGACATTATTATATTGTGCCGTGCAAAGGAATTTTATCCTTAGGGCGGTAGACCACATATTTGGCTGATGGTACTTAATATTATTACTAGCTGTTGCCCGCAACTTCGTCTACTAGGAATTTATTTATTGCGAGATTTACTCAATTTCCCGGGATAAAAGTAGCCTATGTGCTATTCCAGAATATAATCTATCTCTGTGCCAAATTTCATCCAGATCTGTTCAGCCGTTCTCGCGTTATAGAGTAACCGAACTGTGACGGGGCTCAAACTATACATATACACTGACGTATAGTTTATTCTTTATATGTTACACGTGCCTCTTTCCTAACCTTAATATGTACGACATGTTATAAATCATTGCAAATCCTTTGTCCCTCATAATAACAATCATTGACGCAAACGGGTGCGCAAGCGCAATGTGTGATGACTGGTCATTGTTAACCTCTTAAAGCCCAATACGAAAATCAACGCTTTTTTCTTTTTATTATTGAGTCAACTCAGTATTTAAAAAGGAAAGACTTTCGGTCTTAAAGGCCAGAAAATCCTGAAAGAAAGAAAAAAAGAAAGAAATAAATAAACATCCTGCAATAATTCATTACAAGCTCTTTATTAACCTACTAGCTTCTGCTCGCGACTTCGTCCGCGTAGAAGTAGACTTAAGAGCTGATGTTGATAGTATAAATTCTGCAATAATTATTAACGTCGCGACTCTAGCCAGCTACGACCTTTGACATGTTTATCGCTATCCCGCAGGAACTATGCAATTTTCCGGGATGAAAAGTAGCCTATATGTTAATCTAGGGTAACAGCTATCTTTGTTCCAAATTTTATCCAAATCCGTCCAGTCGTTTCAGCGTGAAGAAGGAACAAACATACACACTCACATCGTCACATCCATCCATCCTCACAAACTTTCGCATTTATAATATTAGTAGGATTCTTTGTTGCTTGGGTCAAAATTTGCCCACTTTTAATGGTTTCATCATCATCATCATCAGCCTATATTCGTCCACTGCTGGACATAGGCCTCTCCCATGGCACGCCACTGAGCACGATCCTCGGCCACTCTCATCCAGCTCTTGCCAGCCGCCTTGCGAAGATCCTCGCGCCACCGAGTCTGAGGACGTCCTACGCTACGTTTGCCGATCCGTGGTCTCCACTCAAGAACTCGTCTACCCCAACGGTTATCGGTTCTTCGGGTTAGATGACCGGCCCATTGCCACTAAACTTCAGCTTGCTAATGCGATGGGCTATGTCGATAACTTTGGTTCTCTGTCGGATCGCTTCGTTACGAATTCGATCTTTTAGAGAAACTCCGAGCATAGCCCTTTCCATAGCACGCTGAGCAACTTTAAATTTGTGGACCAGCCCTACAGTGAGTTAGTGGTTTAGTGCTTTGATATTTGGTACACGTAAGTAGAGATTCGCCGAAGAACTAGAGTAACCGACATAGCTCGAAGAGTATGTACGTTGAAGTGGCAATGGGCAGGCCACATCGCTCGTAGAACAGACAACCGTTGGGGGAGAAAAGTTCTCGAGTGGCGACCGCGAACCGGAAGACGCAGTGTTGGCAGGCCTCCCACTAGGTGGACTGACGACATCGTAAAAGTTGCGGGAAACCGGTGGATGCAGGTGGCGACTTGTCGTTCAGTATGGTGTGCTAATGGGGAGGCCTTTGTTCAACAGTGGACGTCTTCAGGCTGATGATGATGATGAAGTAGAGTGGATACCATTAAGAGTTCAGCGGCCTTACCATGACATCTTAATGCGATACAATTCTGTCTCAGCTCAGGTTTTAGCTGTAATTTTTAGTATGGATCTGACAGTGAGTGAACCTAAACTGAATCCGAATTGAATCGCATTAAGACGTTATGGTAAGGCCCCAGTTAATTTCGATGCAGACGATAACTCAAACGTGTAGAGCTAGGCGGGGTTTGAACCCACCACCCTCTGCTACCACGGCCTTACTGACACTAATAGTGCTTTATCAAAATGTTGTGTTCAAAGTTTTACTTAGATAGACTTAAAACATATTTGCTTGTACTATTTAGATAGTACTAGCTGTTGCCAGCGACTACGTCTGCAAAGAATTCGTTTATCGCTATCCCGCGGGAACTACGCAATTTTCCGGGATAAAAAATAGCCTATGTGCTATTCCAGACTTTTCTCTATCTATGTGCCAAATTTCATCCAGATCCGTTATGCCGTTCTGGCGTGATTGAGTAACAAACAATCATCCATCCATTCTTTCGCATTTATAATATTAATAAGATTGACGCAAGAAAAATAATGATACGTCAGAAATTCAGTGTTGTGTGGAAACAATTTTTACGTAGTACGCCACTCTAAAAATACTCTGTCAGGAATATGTCGTTAACCTCCCGTGAAAAGCAAACAATAAGAGCTGGAGTAAAAATAGTAAAAGTCCTGATTTCTGCCGTGCAATTAGTGCAAATCAGCAGCGTCTGTTTCTGTGGGGCTTTACCATGACGTCTATACGATTCAATTCCAATTCAGTTTAGATAAGATAAGATAAGATAAACGTTTAATACCATTAAAGATAGAAATAAAACAGTTACAGACTTAACTTAAGAATTAACATTAGATTATTTTGTTAACAAAAAAAAAAACTTGTACGCAATGGCAAAAGGAGCAGGCTCAGCTTATGCTGCGCTTACGCAGAAGCTGCCAGCGCTGGTTTTCAGCCTGCCCCGTGGCTCATGCTGGGGTGCCGAATATAGCGGGTTAATTGGCGTGCGAGAAGAGAAAAAAAAAAGAACCCCGCGAACAGCAAAATGCAGCATAGCATACTATTATATAAAAAAATAACTAGCAAAAGAAAAAAATCAAAACAAAAAAAAAACAGGGCACTAAAAAATAAAAACACAAAATACCTAGTAAACTAACATTCAGTACTCAACATAATGAGAACTACACCGAACTCAATTAGCGGTAGTTGCAGCTACTTTTTAATTGCGTTTCATAAATAATAGCTCTAAACTTTCGCTTAAATGTAGGCTGGGGGTTTAGGTTCGCTCGCTGTCAGATCCATACTAAAAATGACAGCTGAAACCTGAACTGGGTCGGAATTAATCGCATTAAGACGTCATGGTATGGCCCCGGGTTTTAAACAATAAACGTTTATTTCTAATACATACATGGTGTTCACACATAAATAAATTCAATAGGTAATATGAATACGACCAATTATCACCAACACCACAATGGGATTGGCGAAAGGCAGCATTTTGCACGAAGGCTTATGCTAATTACTTTATAGTACCTAATAGTGTTTGTTCATTGATATGGACCTCCGGGAAGTACCGTGTTTTCAGCCACCTATATTATAAACTAGCTTCTGCCCGCGACTTCTTCCGCGTAGATTTAGATTGAAGAACTGATGTTTACGTTGCGACTCTAGGCAGCTACGACCTTTGACATGTTTATCACTATCCCGCGGGAACTATGCAATTATCCGGGACAAGAAGTAGCTTATGTGGTAATCTATGGGACCAGCTATCTCCGTTCCAAATTTTGTCCAAATTCGTCCAGCCGTTTGCGCGTGAAGAAGTAACAAACATACTCACACACAATCACAAACTTTCGCCTTTATAATGTTAGTGTGTTTGCTACTAATCCTGCTACTTTTTCTGGGTAGAAATAACTGTCTATGTTACTCTGGGATAATGGTAAAAATGTTTCAAAATTGTTTCAGAAGTATTCGAGTTTATACATTGCAAACAAAAATACAAAATGTTTCCTCTTTGCAATATGAGTATAGATTACGTGTTCACAACGACCAAACGGCTACGCAACTTCCCCACGACACATAATTCAATCCATCTCGCCCATTTGGAGACCAATTCATCTGTCTTCGCCACAGAATAACCTGGGCCAGTAGGAAGTAATTAGTCTGCCGATCCCGGATGCCCGCTAGAGCCATCAAGATGCTCTGAAACGAGGTGAAATATACATCAAAAGGTAAAAACTGCTTTTGAGGAAATGAGTGTTCAGTAAAAAAGTAAAACATTTTAATTTTTAGAATATACTATCAACATAATTTGTTAGTTCAATTTTATGCGGACGAAGTCGCAGGCAGAAGCTAGTAAACAATTATAAAAGGCAACTACGATCAGTAGATCGATTAACGCACAGCTCAACCCACTGAACGGATTGCGCTGAAATTTGGTACCTTAATTATGAAGTAGGTAGGTAGGCTTATTACTTATGTATACCTTTTTCTGTTTTGATTGTTATATGTGGTGTTCAATAAAGAGTTATTGTATTGTATTGTATTGTAGGTATCCGCTAAGAAAGGATTTGGCAACAGGGCCGGATTAGGGTGGATGAAGCTTTATTAAATTTTAATTCTATGAAAAGTCGCGAGCAGCTAGCAAAGACCAAAGAACTGTCCCATTGGAAGGCGTAGCTAATCCAGTGAGCTTGTAATAGTCAGCGAGACCAGTGGCCATATTGACTAAGAATAAGAATAAGAATAACTTTATTTCGCTTGAAATATGGTACACATCTAACGCATTTGGAGTCAGAATTGCATTCACCATTTCCTTCTGTCAAATAATACAGGATGAGGATAAAAAGAGATGTTAAAAGCGATCGCGAGAGGCCGCGTGTTATACTGTCACTCCACTTAACTTAGCGTTGCGTGTTCGCGTTGCGCTATTGGCATCTTCGTCGCATACGCTAGAAATAATATAGTGCATCCCCTTCTTTCACGCAAATATTTGGATAAATAGGTACGCCAAGTGTAGTGCTAGTATAATGCTAAATAGTAAAGCCTCATGCTGCGCGTGGCGGGCAGTGTCATAATAATCATTTAAACATGTATTATGTGTCCAAAGGGCAGCATAAAGTCGTATAGCAGTTCCGTACGCTAATAAAGAATAATGATAAGCGGTTGGCCAAGTTGGGCACAATCATACTGCGTATAACAGTAATCGAGCCTGATACGTGCATCGTGGGTAGAGTCGGCAACACAGGAGGTATATTTGTCATAGCCTTGTTGGCAACGCATCTGCAACCCTTTGGGTAATGGGTCAATCGATCGCTAAGCTATTTCATTAATAGTACGTTGTGTATTAAGGGCGGTGTCGCGAACTCTTTACCTTTTGATACTTTTTATATAATTTTTAATTGTTTTTGCCTTTTTTTTGAACTCTTGTCAGTGTCAATAAACTAGTCCTGAGCTGAGGACCTGCTTTTCCTTGCGATCCATTCTTCTCAACCATATTTCTAATACAGTCCACTCATTACTATCCGCTTCAGGCGGTAAGTAAGGAATTACGACCGAGGCTCTAGTAGAAGTCTGAAGTCAAAGACAGGGTTTTTTTTTAGACGAGGTTCATAATCCCGTACCGCCCGTGAAACATACAATGATTTTCATCACATTTGCGAGTAAATAAATAAAATAAAATTATTAAACCGCGTGCCGAAGACGCGGCGTTTGTCCAGGCGAGTGCCGAGGGGGGCGGCGGCGCGGGGAGGGGGTGGGGTGTAGTGCCGGTGGTGGGCTGCTGCGCGGACGTTACATACCGCCCGAGGGTTTCATGGTAATAAAAAAAGCCCGAGGGTTTTATATGGGGCGTTGCGGCCAAGTTAACCTGTATGTTTTGATACCGATTACGAGCAAGTGTGATGAAAAAATAAATCGCCTAAATCGGCTAAGTGCGTGTCTAATGGAGAGGTTGCCACGCCACCGATGTCGGTGCCAAAAAACTTGGTATTTAAATGAGGTCTCTGGAGGCTTTAACAGACATTTTTAAGTATCCATTATGGCTCTATGACCTCCAGAATGTAACGCCTGATGCAATAAATTATCAAGAATACTTCGTAATATGATGTATTATTAATTTTATGTCTGCTTGCGTTTCTGCTGCCTGTACAGAGGTGCTGGACACGTAATGCACCGCAAAAGGATCGGTCATAAATGCAGAATTATTAGATGCAGTTTTATTCAAGACCTTATCAAAGACTTCAATATCTGAACCTCTAGTATATGTTTTAGAAAAAAGTCACGAATGAGTGTCATCATCATCATCATCATCAGAATCAGAATCAGAATCATTTATAGTTTATAATTATAATATCTCCAGCCTATTATATATTGCACTAAAATTCCCACGCGGGTCCAGCTCGGATTGGAAACTTCAAGCACACCATTGAATTGCTTCACTGGGTACAGGCTTGGTACAGGTTTCATCGAAAAGCACATGGTAAGTTTAAAATTTAATTTCGGACATAAATTCCGAAAACACAGAAGTTTCAGAGGAACCCACGACGTTCTGAGGCCATAAGTCAATCCACTAGGCTACTACAGCTAAGTGTTGATTTATGATAAAGCTGAATCCGCGAATGGATGGATTCTCTAAAGCGTGGGCGGTTTCGATTATATTCACCATCTCTTTCCATCCTGTTCCTTTACCGTTTGACAGAAAGGAATAGTGAATGCGAGTGCGTCATACAATAAGGCCTCCGGTATCGAGAATAACCCCCTGAACAAGCTTTTAGAGGAGCTCTCTAATTAACGCAGTCTAAAGAAATTTCAATTGCATTAATCCGATGCTCCTACGCAGTCGTAAATAATTTCAAAGTGAATCTCTGTCAGCTTGTAATAAAGACAATATAAATGGTCCGCATTATGCAATATTCATTCCTAATTCAGTGCCATTTTATTAATTAAATAACGAAGAATTCAAAATAGCCTTTGTTACTCAGAGATTGAGGATGTCCTGGTTAAAGTCACGGGTTCACGGTGGATGCAAGCTTCCAAACGAGGCAACTGTAGGTCTATGGCGGACGCCTAAGTCCAACAGTGGACGTCCTATGGCTGATTATGATGACTCAGGGATAATGCAACACAGGCTAAGAAATGAAGTTATTTAAGCTTTACAAAACCTAACTAAACCACTGGAGCCAAAGAAATAAAAAATTGCAGATAGATTCCTTGATGATTGTATTGTTTGTAAAGGTGTACTGAGAAAAGACTTTTCAAATTAGCATGTGATAGCATATTAATTTCCGAGGTGCCGAGACGTGACTCAAGGGTGGGCTGGTCCACAAATTCAAAGTCGCTCAGAGAGCTATGCTTGGAGTTTCTCTGAAGGAACTAATTCGAAACGAAGTGATCTGACAGAGAGCCAAAGTCACCTACATAGCTCACCGGAACAGCTAACTGAAATAGCAGTGGGCTGGTCATATTAGCCGAAGAACCGACCACTGGTGGGTTAAACGAATTCTTGAGTGGAGACCTCAGACCAGGTGGAGCTATGATCTAGATGGCTGGCTGAGATTAGCCGAGGGTCGAACACACCGGAGAGTAGTTGGAGAGGCCTATGTCCAGCAGTGGACTAGTATAGGTAGTGATGATGATATTAATTAGCCAATTTAATGTTTCTTCCTATGTTTATAGGTTGTCCAAGCGGACTCTAGTCTCACTGAGCCGTGGCAAACGCCGGGAAAAACGCAAGGAAGATGATGAATGTTTCTTTATATGAAATAAATACTACGAAAATGTACCATTTATAGTATGAAGCTGTCCAAGTAGACGCGTCTCGTGAGTCACGCGCCTAACATGTTATGCGCAGGAGTGAACGGAAATACCTAATCTCGCCATTAGCACACTTAGCACATGTGCGGAATGTTTTTGGAAAATAATTGTGTTCCGGCCGACAATGTGGGAGATGGTCGGCGGGCTCAGGAATTTGCCAGATTTAATGTAACAAGATATCTGCTGAAGATCATGCTAGCTTGCGGAGGAGGTAAAAACCGTGGTAGCCTAGTGGTTCTTAAGTGGGAGCCTTACCATGACGTCTTAATGCGGTTCAATTCCGACTCAGTTCAGGTATTAGCAGCTAATACCCGAAATGAGTCGGAATTGATCCGCATAAGACGTCATGGTAAGGCTCCTGGCATCATACAGCGAAATTGACAACATTTCACTTTTATAACACCTGAAAATGTATATATGGTTCGAAAGCATTTTGCCTCCTGATCACTGCAATATGTTTATATAATTTTAATATCGCTTATTATAAAAAATAATTAAAAATATGTCCTAATTTTACCAAAACTACCACAGGATAGGTGAAACGCCTTTGCTTTTTTCACGAGAAAAAATAAGCGATCATAATTTTGTATTTTTGACAACTTCAAAGTACAAGGGGGACAACTCTGAAATTATATTTTGGAAGTTCGTTGCATACCTTCTCTCTCACTCTCAAGATAATAACTATTTGTATGAGCGGAACATCACGAAGCGAACCTCGAAAATCGAATATTGGAGAATAGGGCCTGACATTGACAATTTGAAATTAACGTCAGTTTTTTTTCTATAGAGAAAAGACAAAGGGACAAGTGTGTATTCTGTGATAGTATCGGAGTTACGCCCTTTTAGAATAAGCACAAATTAATAAATTAATTATAAATTAAATACAAGCCCTAGCGAAAAAATTTAACTGTCAGCATGTTCATCTTTTCAAACAAAATACAGAGAACCATTAAAATTATAGGCTCAGAAATATGAAATGTTGTTAATTCGATGTTCGAAGTTCGTTTGGCGCCGTTCCGCTTTGCTTCTGATTTGCTTCTGAAAATGAAACCTAGCTAGATCAATTTATCGTCCCCGAAATCCCCTGCATACTACATGCAAATCGTTGAAGCCGTCTCCGAGATTCAGATTATATTTAATTTATACATACAAATACACAAGAATTGCTCGTTTAAAGGCATTAAATAGATAGATAGATTAGATTAATTTAAAAGTCAGAGAGATGGTATGAGACGAACTTCGAAAATTGAATTACAGAGTAGCCTCGCCCCCTTGGGTTCGAATACCTACCGGTGTTCTTGGGTCTAGATTTTCATAATTTTATCATGAGCTTCTCGTTCATTACGACACTATTTACAAAATTCTAAAATTAAAATTAAAAACTGGAGCACTCAAAAAATTGTGTTTTGCTAGACTGTGCATGAATTTATTCAAAACAGTTTAAAAATTACATAAAAACTCTGATAGAAGGGAAAATAGAAGGAAGAAGAGGCAGAGGAAGACCGAGACGTGCATTTATGGACCAAGCAAAGGAGAAGGTTAATGTAGTGGCGTATCAGGAGCTCTAAGCAATGGCAGAGAGAAGTGAATGGCGACTACTCCACCGACAAGAGCGGGGCTCTTAAATTTGAGAAGAGAAGTTCAAAAATTACTAACAATAAAAATATTTAGTTGAGCAATATTATCTACTATGATTTATATTTATTACATCCAGACTGTTTAGCATTAGCTTTAACGATAACGCTAATCATAGTTCAAACAATATTGTTATTGCTCTATTATAGCTTGTTCTAATAACTTAAGTTATGATAAGACGTAGACAATGCCCTGTCTGGTCTACTTTCTAGGACCTCAATAAGCACTGGACGTCGAATTATCTAACCCTAATCGCTGAACAAAGACGGGAATATCTTAAATGTCGTTAGAGAGACAGAGAAAGCTTTATTGAGGTAAATGTTCGGGAAGTTAAGGTGTTATTTGTAAACGACTCGCGCTGTAGTTGAAAGTTCAAAAGGCGTTGCATTTAGTAAACAAAATTCTAACCTCAATGTATATTTTTTTGTAAAGAATAAGGTGTATTATGTTATCAAATAAACCTGAGGCAATATTTTGTACATAATTTTGCTGCTATTTTATCTCCAGTTCCTTTATTTACTATGAAATAGTTAAAAAATAATAAAATAATAATATAATAAAAATAATAATAATAGGTTGTGATTGTCATAATTTTTTTTTACCAAAGAGGACAGTTAAGAATAAAAAGACCTTAAATATACAGAATGTCCCGTAAGTAGGTACGGCGAACTTAGCGGGGAGATAAGTGGGCAGGTCATCTACCAAATAAGAATAGAAACTAGTAAAGGTGTCCAATATTATATTCACCACGAGATATGAACGCTTGACCATAGCCAAATAGAATAAGAACAATTGAAATTACATTCGCATTCCGACTTAAAGTTGAATATTTTGGCCATTCTTTACATTGCATTACTTTAATTTTACAAAACTACACTAGCAACACTGGTCATATATATAACCACTGATTGGTTGATTGGGCCATTGTTGCTAGTTTACTTGTAAAATCGCAATTTGTACACACAGAATGTACCAGTTGCTTCTCTTCCCACGCAAAAGGAATCAGTTATAGGCAATGCGGCTACGAAACCACCACTATTTTGATTCCCATTTCCACCTACACTCCCACAATCATGCTAAACGAGGCCTAGGTCTTGTCATATTAGGCTCTGCCTGCCCCGTAAGGGATAAAAACGTTATTGTGTTTATGTACTTACTCGTAGCTTCGTGCGGGCCACTGGTGCTCTTTATAACAGAAGCTATATTTTAGCGTTATATTTGTCAACTTTCTATTTATTTCAGCTGGCGACACTTGTATAAGTACGGATGAGTAACGGTGGCTTCGTCTGGCGCTCGTCTCGGCAACAAGGTCAATGAATCATCTACATCATTAATAACTATGGCGCTTTAAACTTTAGTGCAATTAAATTAAAAGGTAAGAAGTATGGGTGTCAGAGCTGCAGGCTTCGTCAAGAAAGAAAGACAAAATTAAACTTACGTGATTTTTACACATTATTATAAGAAAACGGACCATGGATGCAAAGTCGCGTCCGAAACGTCGAGGTATTTACAAAAATACATTTTATTTACGTGACGACTTTCTAGTATCTCCTCACCGGACATAATTAAACTCCCAGATGCAGTGCTTGATATTTAATTATTACTCGTACTTTTAACAAATTAACAAGAAATAAAACAAAACAATTGCGGACGTCGGCGATCCGTCGAACACGAACAACAACCATTTTGCGCCCTTTTCTTTTCAATGACAGTGACAGTGACAGTGTCATTGACAGCTGACATTCATTCCTCTTACGACAGTAGCCCACGCAAAAGGACAGAAGCCCACGCAAAAGGTGCTTCGACGTTCCGCCAGAGTAAAATAAGCACCCTCGTCCATATGGATTAAATAGTCAGCTCAATCGCCGACATACGTAATTAAGTCCCGTTTTCTCATAATAATGTAATGTAATAAGACAAAATTAATTCGTAAAAACGTAAAAAGCCAAAAGCTACGAAAACACTACAGATTTTACCTCAAAAAATGAAGTATTAAAATCAATATGGCTGCCGTTGTTTTAACATGTTTGTCAAGGGCAAGACAAACATAACTTGAGTTCAAGTGGTACAAGCTTGTTGGTAACCCATG
Source organism: Pandemis heparana (assembly GCA_963854515.1). Taxonomy (NCBI): domain Eukaryota; kingdom Metazoa; phylum Arthropoda; class Insecta; order Lepidoptera; family Tortricidae; genus Pandemis; species Pandemis heparana. Next base: position 3,299,165 of record OY978026.1, on the reverse strand, counting down.
GACAGGTTAAGTGACACTTACTGAGACACCCAACTACCAGGTTCTTAATTTAATGTGGGAGGGTATGAGCTAAATAACGAGGACGCGGGATATTGAGGAATCAGCTTAGTTAAATCCTGAATGGTTTAATAATAATAATAATAATAATAATAATGTATTTATTTAGGCATTAAATCAACCCATACAAAATAAATTAATAAATAAAAATAATAATAAATAATAATTTAATTAATATTAAAGTGATTTATCATTATGTACCTAGCAGTGGCGTGGCGTCAAGTATATCAGAAGGCAAGCCGAAGGGAACTTAACTAGCCTTTTCCTCTAATTCTGCACAATAAATTGCCCAACTGCCTTAAAATAGGCAAGCCAGTGGGAATCGAGTTCTATGGACGCCACGCCACTGGTACCTAGACTACCTATCGTAGAGTCACCCACATTTCTAGAGGTTCATACGTCAGTTAGGACAAAGAATGTTAGTACTTATATGCAAAGGGTGACAATAACTTCGGTTTAAAATTTAATCCTAAAAAAAGATTTTTAACATCATACTTGTTTTACGAAAATTAAAATGTATTGGCCATCGATTTATGAGTAACGAAAAATAGTTGCTTTATACCTACTAATTCAAAGTCATCGTGTATAAAAGTATGATAATAGAGATCCCGTAATGCAATTACCAATTACTATAAAAATAATGGCCGTCAAATCAGAACCGCAATTCCCATTTCCGTCCTAGACATTTGACCTCAACTATGCCCAGGCGCAGACAAAAAGCCAGACACAGAAAAAGCATGCAGATTATTTTTTGAATGCATCACTTTCTGACAAAAAAACGAGAAAAAAGACCGACGGTCAGTTGGTGGAGCGCGTCATTGGATACAAAAAACATCAAGTAATTACTGATAAAGCTTGTAATAGTAGCATGTATCAAGCAAGAGAGAGAGATATATATATGTTTGGTTCTTGGTTTGGTTATGAGAAAGTAAGAAAAGATACTAGAAAGAATTGCAACGACAAGTGTTACTTGTAGTCAATGGAACAGTAATGGAAAGCATTATTCTCATTCAGCATAATAAACTCTCTAGCCGCATCATTCTTTGTTTTCTCGCGATAAACTCGAAACTACTGGGGGAACACCAATAGATAGAATGATTTAGGTGGAAGGTTTAGGTATATAATGTTAATGTCGGTTTTGTAAAATTTATATGAAATATAACGACACTTTGTTGGAAGTGTCAGGAAAAGATAAGCTGCCCGAAACGCAAATTTTAATTTTGCGCGGGCGAAGTCGCGTGTTAACTAGTTGCAAATTAGGTAAATTATTAGTCCACATCTTCCATACCCAGACGATGTAAAAATAAATATGGCTACACGTTACTCCACGCAAATGCCCAGGCAGCTCAAACTCTGTTCTCCATGACAGAACGAAACTCATTTTACTGGGAACCAATGTTTTTACAACAAACATCGACTCGGGTTTCTTACTCTGTTACTAATTTGGGGTTTATTTACTACAACAACATAAAATGCTTTGTTACAGTCTGTAGGTAAGTCTGTTGAAAAAGCAGGGTAAAGCCCATACTTGGTTATGTATAGGTATTGCAATTTTTGCCTGACGCTTTAGGCATCATAAAAGTTACGTTGAGCCAACGGAGGGTAACTTTGAACACTGCATCTCAAAGCTTTACGAAGTTGTTAATTTAATTGAAGAGAAAAAAATAAGAAGAATAAATTATAGTAAAATAATTCTCTATTATCTTCTTTTTTGACGACCGGATAGCCTAATCATACCTCCATCTGCATCATAAATATTATTAAGAATGTTTGTACCCGTGTCATAAATGTTATACGTATTTATGTATTTGTGACGTGATAGTAATTTCAAAGACCTTAGGGTCTGTCTTGCTGTCTCGTTTACTCTGATGAATTTGATACTTGAATCGGACGATCGTACCCTACGTCTTAAGAGTTCACGGACCGTAAGTATGTTTATCCGTATCTATAGTTTTAGTTTTGATTATTGGGATTGGGACCAAGTCAATTGGTGTAAATTGTCCCGCAATGTTTATTTATTTCTTGGCCTACAGGCTTCCCTAAATGTTCCATGTTTGGACTGATGTTTGTCTCAACGCAGAGTTGTACCTACAGCGAACGCTGGCTAAATACCTAACCTTGGCCAGTGTTCTGGATCCAACCCAGTTACAGCAAAGTAAATATTTGTATAGAGACTTACCCTTGAACCCAACATCGATGGTGGAGAGGGACAAGCATAGCGTTCTGGAAATAGCTGAGTGTACCGAGAAGTAATAATAGACAAGAACCCTGGCGTATTGTTTACTGGTTTGGCTTTAAAAGGCTGAACCTGGGAGTTGATTCTGACAACAGTATATCCAGACATCACATAACAAACATCAGGATCTAACTGTTCTAAGTATCGGTTCTGATATAAAAGATTCTTAACATTGGGCATGGGATCTAATCATCTGCTAAAAACCTTTTCACAAATTCATCATTTCACAAACTCATCATGACCACCCTTTAAATACCGTAAACTTTTTTAAAAATCGAAAACTTTTAGACGTGGCTCACATTGGGTTAGGTTAGGTTTGTTTTATGTTTTCCAAAAGTCAATATTTTAGTAGAAAATAATAGGTTGTCAAATGAAGAGTTTGTGAAATTATGCATTTGTGTTTAAGTTGTTTAGCAAATGGTGCATCCGAACCTAGACAGATGTAAACTTCAGGATAATCTTGTGATTGACTTAGCTGAATCGTCTTAATATCCTTTCAGACTTTAGAATTTAACGACAGATAATGAAATGAGTTATTTGTATAAGCTTATCTGCATCGAATTAGATACATAAACTTCACACAGAGGTTACAAACGGTACCAAATTGTTTGGATACAAGTTAGTCTGGAAAGAGAGACTCTAAAAATATATCTGCACAGTTTTGGGCACTAAACCCGTCAATGAACCACTACAGTCATAATTGCAAACTTTTTACGTACATTAACTCTGCATTTTTTAAGATAATTGGTAATGAAACAGATTGTTTCCGTTCATCCAACTTTATTGCATACCGTGACATACATCTCAGTGTTCAATGACATACATTTTGGCGTCCAGACATTTTTTTATGTGTGTCTCATTACTGTAATTTTTTTTCGTAATGCGACCCGATGTCTTTTGGACGTAAACAGCGACAAAAAAAGGAGGGCAATAAATCTGCAGGGCCGATAAATTAGAATACGAAAAACTGTAGAGTCGCGCATGAATAATAAAAGATGGATTACAGTAGTAACGTATATGAATTATGAAGAATGGATGGACAAAAGGGCTTTTTGTTTCTAAGATAGACTCGTTCTAACCAGAACTAATTCTGCAAACGGCTTGCGGAACAGTTTAGGCGAATTCTTCACATTGCACAGAATATATTCAGCTAAAGAGGATGCCACAAATATTTTACACAAAATAGGTATAACACAAGAAAGAAAGAAAGAAAGAAAGAAAGGAAGAAAGAAAAGAAAGAAAATACGTTTATTTGACGCATAGGACAACAGCACAAACCAAAAATAAACAATACAAAAAATAAAAAATAAAAATAAAGTAAAAATAACAATTAGGTAGTGTGTCGCTGTCCAACGTCAAAAAGGTATAGCAATATATAGCATAATGCTGCGACGGGGGCCGCAGCGCTGGTTTTCTGCCGCAACACTTTTTGAGTAGCGATGACGACGGAAAAACTACAATTACTTAACTAACATGACGCATACATAAAAGCACGAAAGTACCAAAAGTCTCAGGTAAATTCGACACTGAAAGTGGGTTAAATCTCACTTGCAAGATTTGTCCTACATAATATACTAACATACTAACTATACATACTATCATACTAACTATACGTACTAACAGACTAACACGCCAACAGCACAAGTAACTCATTGGCATCAGACATTAGCATCAGACATTATTTTCTTTCTAAAGCATTAGCTAAAAGAAAGTCGTGTAATTTTTGCATCTCTAATACCAAAATCAACAAGCCAGAATTCACATACAGACTATTAACGATTTCTAAATTCACACGGCAACCCAATCATGCATGACATTCATAAAGTTATGATACCTATCTTTGCAATTTTTTTGCGAAAATTTCCTACAAAAAATAATCACGAATCAAATCTATGCATCCCATGTTCATGTATTCAAGCAACACACATGTTCTGTGAGAAAATCATAACAGAACTGCACCGCTTTGCGCTGCCGCTAACAACGTAGCGCAAAAAACGTTTATTAGTATAAAGATTAAAATATTGAGCTTCTGGTGTTTATCTACATTAGGTGAGAGCGGATAGTGAATTTAGATGCAAAGATCCAGATTTCGCACAGTACAGATGATACTGGCGGGTAACAGGCTACTGGGAAAAAACGGTTGCAAGTTATTTTTTAACTGCTCTTTAGTAAAATAAGGAAATTATTCTTAGACGTTGTGAATCAGAGTGAGAAGAATGACCCAGACGAAAATGGAACAGTAGAATCTGTCAACATTGAATTATTATTGATAGATTTGACCGCATCTTACCAGAACGACTTGCTATGAAACGGAAACTATCAGATGCGAGTTGCACACTCAATAATTATGAATAGCGCATCTCCTTATATTATCTCTCAGTTTAAATATAATCTAACACACTAACACAAAGAAAACTTTAATACCCAATTAGTCAATGCCCTAATGAAGCCCCAAGTATAAATTTAACTAGCACAAAACAAAAATAAGCAGCTAATAAATCCAGACAGCATCCAAACCGGGACGACAAATTGCAACTTATATCCCTGACTAAAATTTCAGCAACAAGAAAACGAAATCGACATCTGGGCACCTGAAACTGGAATACGCTAAAATATGGCGGAATATTATTCCTAGAATAGCAGCAGACTGTAAAATGAAGACGAGGACATCTGCCTTCAAAAAGTTTACGCAAGAACAGAGGAAGTTGGTAATGTAAAAGATGCAGCAAATGCAGTCTTGCAGCTTCGCGATTAGGTGTACGCTGGCGTTGGAGGTGTGCATTTGTGGGTATTTTTTAGCATGCCCCGGTAAACGTACGATTTGTCATTTGGCCCGGACAGTGTTGATGTTCCGATTCCCTGGTAACGTTCTTTGGGAGGTTGAACCAAGCATGTGCAGGGCTTTGAAGTGATAACGGGGTGAATGAACGAGTGAAAATAGTTTCATTCGTGAAATTTGTGCTTGAGGCTAAATCGACCAAATCCTTTGGATGGGTGGTCCAGACAAAGATAATAGGTATAAACAGATGTTTTTGAGACACCAAAGTTGCAAATAAATAAACATTATTATTTAATAAAATTTTAGACGATGGTGCACATGCACAGAAAGAATATTTCGATGATAAATTCACTGATACAAAAAGAAAATTCAATTATGGGCACTTTTCATACAAATTTGACCCTAAACTTTATAGCGCATAATTTTTATTCTCTAAAATTCTTAAATCTGTAATTTAAACGAAAGTAAGAAACTTCTAAAACCACAAAAGCTGTGAATAAACAAATGAAAATCTTCCTCCACAACATTGAAAATGGCAACCATTGCTCATCCCATATAAATATCAGCTTCCCTATGACAAATATAGATGGAGCAACGAACCGGGTATCATAGCAAATATTTACTGAGGGCAGCTGCGTCGGCGCAGGTCGGCTTGCAGAATACATCAATGCCACTGGCTGGGCACGCGACGCTCTACGCAAACGTGACGCAAATGATGTTAGACGATACGATACGGGATCAATATTAATTGAAAACATCATGCGAAGGGAGAACGTTTGACTTTGATGAGCAAGAAAGAATGAAAGAAAACATTTATTCGAGACATTAAAAGACTTAATATTATCACAAAAAAATAAGAAAGATATAATATCATGATTTGAATAAGTACCTGTTGAAATTATTGAACCCACTGATTAAGTATTCAATTCTTACAAATAAAAAGCTTTAGCTAGAGGGACGAAAGAACGGCAAACTAGGCAAGCTAGTGTTACAAAATTAACAACGTACAAGACAAATACGCACTAATCAACAACCTCCTACCTTACAAATTAAATGTATGAATTACCAGATGACGTGTCCGTATTTGCGAATCGTCATATTTTCATGTTGGTACGCAGTGACAAAACGTCTGCATACGAACATGCGTGTGCACATGAATTATTGACAGCTGACAGAGTAAAGCAGCTGCCTTGCGACCTGGAGTTATGGACAACGGTTGCACTTTCCATTAGGGAATTTGTACCATTTCCTAAATGGGCAAGAAATTCCATTGATGGCGACATCTGCCGTCGATTATTGTAATACAATACGGTTGGATGCAAAAGGGATGACTAGTGCATTCCGAATATAATAAGCTTCAATTCTCCAATTATTACTTAAGTGTCAAACTAGGTAACTTGAGGAAATTCTGATGGAAGCACAAATCCTTTTGTACGTCTCTATTTTCTCCATGGTATTTTCAAAGAATTTTTAGCCGGTAAAGTACCAGCCGCTTCTCAAAATTAGCAAGATAATCGTGCGCAAACTCAGAGCGACAGCGCTCAAGACGTGAAAGATCCTTTGAAAAACAAGAAGCGATAGAACACATCGCTACATTTTCTGAAACCGGTCCATAAACAGCACTGACATTCACAAATGAGACGTTACATTTAATTGAAGCAACAATAATGACAAATGACGATCTCAATTTAACTATTAAAGTAACTTCCACTTGCATCTAGCTGAGGTTGCTTTGTATGATACTCTGTTTCAACTAGATGTAGTTGGTTTTGCGTTGATCCGAGTTCGGTTTACAGAGAAAATAACATGAATTTATGACGTTTACGTTACCAATATAAATCTGACCAATTTCTCCTCTATTCCGGTGTGCTTTGTGAGATAACATTTCATAAGTAAATGTTTTGCAACATGCGTGGTGTATGCAAATAGTTTATCTGAATTTGTACGATCCTATCAAAATCTAAATACGAGATGAAATTGCAAAGCAACTAGAAAGTTTCCGGGAATTTGGGAAATTCAATTGGTTCTTTAGAGTTGCTTGCATAGTTTAAAAACATTAAAGTGTGAATAAGATTTTTTTAATCAATAAAAGCCTAAGTCAGTAACATCACCATCTTGTTGCTCAGATGACATCTTAAACAGAAGGCGGATTTGATTGATTATAAACCTATCCAGTGAGATTCTTTCAACCACATACCAGAGCGACTGATATATTCAGTAGCCTTTCATAATTATATGCCTACATGTCAAGTTAAATTTCCTGAGTTGCCCTTAAAATTATTTATTATTCCCATATGACTACACCAATAAACAAAACAATGGACGGGGCTTGGATATTAAAACGGACCACCTCTAGCTAATCCTATTAAAAGCAATCAAACTAACGAGTCTAAATAATGGACCACCAACTGCCTCCTGACATTGCTCAAAGCCAGGAATACCTAGCAATCAAAATGTTAACTATAATGACATTCCCCCATCAGATATCCCACTAAATCTGTAAACAAACAAGAGGCATACACTAACAAGGTTCAGTCACGATCCAGTCCCAAAGTGTCGGTGATGCTTAAACTGTCGTAAAAATTTAACAGCCCGAAAGGAAAATAAATAGTTTTTCGCCTGTTCCACTTAAGACGCGTGCAATAAAATCTTTACAACTGCAAGAAATAGACTCCGTCAGTGTTAGAGGGAGGAGACGGAGGAGTCCATTGTAGAGACTGATACTGCTTGTAGTCTATGTAGACGACCTGATAGTGAATTTGTTCATTATAATCGCTCACCTTTTTCTTCAATACTGGTCTGAGAGCTGGCCTCCCTTACTATCTCGTGTCTGTAGCGGCGACTCTACATACTCTACTAAACCCTAGTGGTTTTCACTCACTGTCCATACATATAAACTGTATAAATAATCTTGAATAAATGAAGAAAAAGATCAGATTTTGTTCAGTGAAACTACATTGAACTGATTCTTATCAACTTTTAGGTTCTTACTTGTTGATTGACTACAAGTGCCGACGTTCGAACCTTAATACCGTCTTGTGTTCGGCTAGTCCGAAAGATGATGATTACTGAGTAGTAAAGATGCAAATAGGTACAAACACAATTTTGTTTTTAAGTTTCAGGTCAATTGGTTTTACGTGCAAGCTTTGTGCAAGTTTATTATGTCGATTAATCCATACTGTTGCGTGCAACATAATTTTAATTCAATCTGCAACCGATTTAGCATTACATGCAAATCATCACAGAGTGCCAACATGTTTTTATAATGTTAAATTATGTGATGTATCACCTGTTTGTGCATAACATAAATTTAAATTAATTTTCTCGCTTATTTTTCACATGATAATATAAACGATTATTTTGCGGTCTGTATCTTGTCTAATTCGACTCAGTTAGTCAGTCAGGACTTTTACGTTTAAGTATAATTATTATAATCGTTTGTGTAATCGTAAAAAGATTAACTAAACAGATTTATATGGGGAGTGTGAATGGATGCGTTAGGAGGGGAAGGCCTAGGTGACGTTCCCTGGCCAAATTGAGGACCTTTTGACAAAAGTTCAGGTCAAGAGTACCCGAAATCGACGAACATGTATGAAGAGATTAATGACTGTGGATGAAGCGAAAGACGTATGTCAGGATCGTAGCAAGTGGAACAAAGCAGTCTCTACCCTTGTGGGAAAGAGGCGTGAAGGTATGTACTTATGTAAATATGAATGTAGCCAAGCGAATTATCTCGTTGAAGTGGCAATGGGCAGGCTATATAACACGGAGAACAGATGGTGGAACAAGCGCAGCGTAGGATGTCCACCAGCGAGGACAGATGACCTGGTTAAAGTCGCGGGTTCACGGTGGATGCAAGCTGCTTCCAACCGAGGCCTATGTCCAACAGTGGACGTCCTACGGCTGATGTGATGAAGATAGATGAATCGGTGTAGATAGGTATAGATATTCTGTAATTCAGTAAAACTATTAAGTTAATCAATTTAAGATAGGAATTTGTAGAGGCATAAGCATTTACATTTTGACATATTAGCTGCATCTTGTTTGTGTTGCCTACCAATGCCTGCCCTGGCAACCCCATGCACGCAACTGAGCGGCACTGCGGTAGGGTAATCGGCTGACGAGAAAATGGGTTGTAAAAATTTGACATTTATCGTTGTTCACTTAACTCATAGTAAACTAGCCGTATTTATTGTTGCTCTATAAGTAAATATAGCAGCTTGGAGATAATTTTAAGGTGTAAGTTTCTACTAGTTTGCTCAAACCACATTGACACCTAAAAACTCATTTGTTCGTTTACCATTCGTATTGTATAAATATAAGAATAAAAATCTCGGAAAGTTACCTTATTATTTTACATGAATTTTAACCGTACAAGCTATACCAATAAAATGAATTAATTTCCATATCAAAACACACAGAAGCACGCATTAACTCGTTCCCATGAATTACCATTAACAGAATACAAATTCACAATCAGTCACGACAACAAGGCTGAGCGCATTTGTGCAACATCACGATTTATTATGTTGATATTTAATCAATCGAATTCCCAGCGAATATTGGTGATGCAACGGTCGTGCCAACCTGACAGGAGGCACGCACAGCCTACGTCCGTCAGGATGGCAACACTGATTTGCAAAGGCACCGACTTCCGTCGATGTACGCGCGGCGTATTCGATACGCGTAGTAAAAAAATATATTTCTAGAAAAAATACGTATTGTCGATGACAATAAAATAACTCAAGCGACTCGTTTTCCTTAAAAAAATAATGTATGATATAATTGACCCCCTCAAAAACTACGTACTGTTTAATTTATTATTTAGTATTTAAAAAAACTTGGTAGGTTATCAAAGCCGTAAATCTTACTGAATCTATTATATTATCTATAGTCGTATTGGTTTAGGACAAGATCAAGGCAAATATTATGTCGACCTTCGCAGAATGTAATCACGGCAAACAGTTATAAAATATTGGTCAATATTATTGATCTGTGATAGCAAAAACCTGATTTATAATAAAGCAAAAACAATATTTACTTGTTTTCCGAACTTAAGTCGAAAAATCTTAACCATGTACCAGGCTAGCAGGACTAATCAGGACATAACCAACTATTGTAATTAGACCCTTCCACCTTCCCCCCGCGATACGAAAATAATTCGACGAATACGGCCAAGACGACAGCCGAAGGATCATTTTGACTGGCCATAAAGATAATTGTAGCGGCTTCCTGCGAGTAATTAGAACCAAATGAGAGGGTTGGGGCACAATCGATTTGTCGCCGTGACGCTGTAAAGGTTTCCGCTATGATTTTTATTTCGGGTGTAAATTTGTTAATTGAAAATATGTGTGGTCTGATGAAAATAATTGTATGACAACATGAGGGATGCGTAAGGTCATTTATTTTCTGTTGAAGATTGTGGCTTATTTTTGGTAGAATTCATTATTTACACAGAATCTCAAAATGTGAACGTTACGGTATTCATAATTTGAGATAAGCATTTGTTAGGCTAACTTTTGTCTCTATCTCTGGCTCTCTGACGTTTGCTTTTGCCAGGCACAGATTAAACATAAATTTTGGCGCAATTTGACCACAACTTACTAGGTACTCTTTTATGAATTAAGAAGCAAGCATTTTGTCTCCCTATTTTATCTAAGCCACATTAAAAAAATCCACTTCAAATTATTATTTCATTTTTTCACATTGCATTAATGCAATTGAATGCCAAATTAGATGTTAATTATGTACAAAACATAGCATGAAGAGAAATCATATTCGATTACCAAAAATAACGACTCACGATCCGCAGCCAATTTCAATTCGAGTATTTGTATGCAAACGATGCCCCTTGAAATTTTAAATTCTGCACAACGTATCGAGATTTTTGTCAATACATTAAATGAGTATGATGGGGGAATACGAAATCGGAAGTTTCCCATTAAAAGGCTATAAAAATTCACTGTGCATTTTTAGCCTTTGTCAAAGTTTCGAATTCACCCAAATGTAGTATCGATTCTGACGTCCGAAACAGGAACTTACCAAAAAAAGATTTCAATTATTCAAATATCGTATGCAACAAAAAAAATTGCTATTTGTGATCCTAAATAAACATAAGAAACACTGGCCGTTGAGGAATAAAAAAAAGCTTACCTACCTAAAATAATATCTTTGGCTGAAGACCCGCAAGTCATTGCCAGTAGAATAAACGTGACAGCGATTGACATTTCGCGCCAAAACCCAATGGCGGCTCGCGTCATGTTTCACAGCAAACTCAGCTCTTCTTGTTGGGATCCATTAGTTTCTGGAACAATCGAAATGGAGCGTTAATTTAACAGTTCAATATTCAGAGTTATACATTACTTTAGTTAGACTGATCATTTAGAGAGAAATACTAAAATTTCACAGAATATCTTTCTCTACACCTGCAGAATTTCTTCAGCAGAAACTTTTAACGAAATAGATTTTCTATGATTCGAATATCAATGTTACCATTCTAAATATAAATGTTTTAGTTATAGTAGCAATCTTGATCGTTATACTAATGCCAAACGGCCATATTTTAAAACTAATTGACGTGTAGAATCACGGTATTATAGACATTATGGCTTAACACCGATGGACGAAAGTCATCATAACTGAAATGTGGGATCACTATTTACGTCATAACATCTGCTGAATGAAAACAAAGTAGAGATTACCTAGATTTTCAAATACCCACTGATAAAAATAAAACTACCTTTATTCGTTAGGAAACAATTTAGTACAGATACGATCCTAACCTAGAGATGGCCAGGATTTACGAAATTAGTTAGGTGAATATTATTATGTTTATAAGTTGTTTATTTATTACGGGCCAGTATAAAAGAGCCTTGAATGTACCAGTTGCTTCTCTTCCCGCGCAAAAAAGCCCACCGAGGGAATAGGCAAAAATCTTAGGAATCATGTTTTAGGAGATGCGGCTAGCAACCCATCACTACTTTGATCCCCCTTTCCACATTTACGTCCTCAAACGTGCTAAATGTGGCATTTAGGTCTTGTTACGTTAGGGTCTGCTACGCTAGGCTACTATGTGTATTTTAAAATACATTTTTTTTATGTGAATAGGAAGGCAAACGAGCAAGTGGGTCACCTGATGGTAAGCGATCGCCACTGCCCATAGACACACGCAACCCCGAAGGGATTGCAGATGCGTTGCCAACCTAGAGGACTTAGATGAAATGCCTCTTGTGCCCGTAATTTCCCCGGCTGTCTTACTCTCCACACCGGAACACAGCAGTGCAAGCACTGCTGCTTTGCGGCAGGGTTAGCGAGTAACATGCCAGCGGGTACTGATCGTACTCAAATGACACGGATAATATGGTTTCTATTTTTTTATTTTGGAATAAGTATGATTTTTCCCGTCACTATAATTAAATTACCCACGAATAAGTAAGTATTCCAAGTTATATTTCATTTGAATATTCCTTTTTCCTACAGAGTAGAGTCTTACCCCCTTATTCATAAACGCTCTGTAGGCCTCTGCTAACATAGCTAGTCGTTTGCCCTTATCTGTCACTTTGACATTTACCTTTCACAGATAAGGACAAACGATTGCTAAGTTAGCAGAATATAGAGCGTTTATGAATAAAGGGGGTTAGTAATTCCTAAAATGTAGCCGAAAACCAATGTAAAGCATAAATATCCGGTAAATTTTGCATATTCAGAGCACAAACTTCCTCTCCTGCTTTATGACAGCTTCTAACATGACAAGATATGACACTATATCCACAAGTCATCCTTTGTGAGCTCTGCATGTTTATAACCCCCGATGCAAAAAGAAGGGTATTGTAAGTATGACGTCGATGTCTGTGTGTGTGTCTGTGGCATCATATCTCTCAAGCCGATGGACCGATTTCTATGCAGTTTTTTTCATTCGAAAGCCAGTTTCCTTGCGGTGGTTTTTAGTTATGTTTGATAAAAATTGGTTCAGTAGTTTGAGGAATATCAGCTCTCTTCCAAAATGGTGTAAGGCATTTTTGGCGCAAAACTTTCTATTGACGTATGACTCGGCAAATGCGGGAAGGGTTTTAAAATTTTGAATTTAATGTTATATAGATTATAACTAATAACTTAGCTAATTATATACAAAGAAGTACGTTCAGAGAACATAAATAATGAATTTGACAAATAGATAGATACAATTCATGCTTTGTTCGTTAATTCCTTGTGGGTGTATCCCGCAAGGATCAAACATTTTGTGAGACGATTCGAGAATGTATCATACGTATTTATGTTAGTAATATCCACAGTGCTTTAACTTGGAAATAAGTAAAGCAAAGTAAATAAGTTTTCAAAATTAATTATTAAATTATTTAAGTGTCTACTCTTTATACTCTGGTTTCTGTTGTCCTGTTAATCGTTCGAAGGTTAACTGGAAGAGATTCCTTTAAGGGATAAGTTCGCCTTTGTACATCTATTTATCTCATTACCTGTAAAATTAATGTGTTTTTGTATACTTAATAAAGAGTTACCTATACATACATACATAAGTCAATAAGTATTGATTACACAAAGTTAATTGCCAAAAGATAAACAAGTTTACAAACCGTTAAGAACCTAACCTAGACACAATTTTGATAGGGAACTTTTTATTACATACTCTCTAAAGGCCACCGAACATCTGTAACTAAGCCAAGAATAGACTTCAGCAATAAAACGAATACGTAATGCAGTGCGAAGCTCGGAAAGTGCGTGAAAAGTCATAAATGTCAGAACTCATACCCTTTAATACTCAAAGAGATATAGGGACTGAGTACGAACGGTCCATATGCTGTGCATTCGTTTGTTTTGTTGCGAAATTCCAGACAAAGAGGCAGTCAGCGCATGTCTTTAAATACACCAATCGAATGTTGTTTTGTTTTAAATACGATAGTACTATGAGAACTTTGGCGCCACTTATAATTGCCTATCTTAAACGATACCAAAAACATCGATCGTCACTTCAGTTTTAAAAATCACAATCCGACGAGCGTTCTCTTGTTTAAAAGTCGAATATTTACTTTTTAAAAAGCCCACCTTTCCAGCCAGAGCGAACATAAATCCCGATGCAATTTGTAACTGGCCAGTCATAAACAGATTTCAAAAGATTTATGCACAAAATTAAAGCGGGGTTTACGAAAACGGGGTCATCTTAAACGCTGCAAGAAAAACATTTTCGGAAGGTATTTAGTCGTTTTATTTTTAAAATAATTCTCTCAGCCAGTACACGGAGAGGTCGTTGCCACTGTATAAAATTAAACATTAAAATAAACAGGCATATAAAATAACTCAGGTTTTGATTCACTCCAACGACTTCGGTTAATGATGGGGTTGATGTTTTTATAAATGTTTGGTGTCGCGTTGCATTTTGTTTTGAAAAATAATATCAACTTTCAGAGTATCACAATAAATTTCTACCTGACAAAGTGTACAGCAGTCATGATTTCTGTTTACTCTACTTTCATCAAATTAGGTAGGTAACAGAGATTAACCCAAGTTCATAAACGCTGTATAGAGTTCTGCTAACTTAGTAATCGTTTGTCCCTATCCTTTGAAATTTACCTTTCACAGATAAGGACAAACGATTGCTAAGTTAGCAGAAGCCATAGAGCGTTTATGAATAAGGGGGTAAGTGTGCTCTGACTTTAAAACAGTGTAAATGGTTTTTTTTTAATCTGTGTCATTAAGAGCATTATATTATTATCATCTTTATTATTGAGCATTATTACGAGTATAATGAGATTACATCTGCGGAATTGTAAATTGTGATTTGGATTTTATTTTAGATTTATATTCTATTTTGTCTATAAATAAATTCAGAGCAGAAATTTTCTTTACCTTTTCCTCTCCTGTTGAATAAAAACCTACCAAAAAACACAGCACAGGCGATAAAAATTTACGGTTCATCAAACGTAAATAGTTTTTCATAAAGTAACTTTTTTAACACTTCTAGTTTAATGTTAGTTTTCATAGGATCGTATAACACGCGCCTCCAGCCAGTATATCACGGCTGTTGAAGGGTTATACTGGGTTGCCACATTTAAAAATGGATACATCAAGCTATTGCTTTTTTATTGTATTGTAACCCCGCGTTAAAAATAGCTTTCAATAAGGCCCTTTGGTGGTTGATTTATTTGTAACAAACCGAGGGTTTTTGGAGAGGTGTAAATATATCTTTAACGAAAAGAATGTTGAGAAGGGTTGCCATATATAAAATGATAAACCTCAATAATCCCCAGTTTTGAACTCTTAATACTAGCCGGATGCTGAAGTTTTTTGCCTGGATATATTTCGTGTACTCAAATTGTATTTAAAAATACTTATTTGTCCCTTAAGCTAATACCTAACACTGAAAAAAATGGGCATTTTCAAAAAAACGTGTACCCAAAATGAAAATGACGATTTTCAAAAAAGATTTTTTTATTTGTCGATGTTAACGTCTGTAATATAGCATATATTATGAAATTATTGAAATTATACTTGTTTCCATACAAATAAGCTTAGTTTTTTATTTATAGATAAATTTAGCTGACATGGTAGTTAAAAGTTGTCAGTCTTGTGACGATCTAAATAATTTTATAATATTTTAGCTACTTAAGTATTCTATAGTATTTTATGTTTGTATTGCGATTAAGTATAAATACTTCCAGATAAATGAATGATTTATTAAAATAATCAATAAATATTACTTAAACAGAAGATTTAACTTCAGTTTTGTGACAGATGATGCCGTGACGCCCATTATTTTCTTCATATTTGGGAATATAGTGATAAAATATTTTTTTAATGTTATTGAATCAATTACTATTTTTGTGAACATATACATTATAGTGACTGATTTTATTATAAGTCTAAAGAAAAAAAATAAGAGATCAAAATTAGTGACTGGCTAAGTGGGACAGTCACAAAATTGACAAGCTCAACATTCTTAGGCTGGGCTTACATGAAAGTAGGTAGTTACTAAAAAAAGCATTTATTTTATTGTATTCGTTTTTATTAATTATTGAGGAATTTCTAGCTTTTCAGGTTCATTCTTCAATCTTTATCTATATCTCGCGAGTTCTTTCTTTAGTTTCTAATAAAAATACATACATACATGCATAAATCACTCTATCCCTTACGGGATAGACAGAGCCTAAGGTAACTAGACCTAAAGGCCACATTTAGCATAATTGTGTGATGGGTTGCTAGCCGCATCGCCTGTCTATAGATAACATGATTCCTACGATTTTAAGCCATAAAAATAAAGTATAACATAAGTATGTATATACAAAAAGCTACAGGCAAACTCTAGAAGTCGTAAAAAATTTACTTCCTTTAAATAGCGACTTCAAAAAAACAAGCCTACCTACAATTTTTATTAAAATCGAGACTGCTTGGTGGTGTAGGTAGGTACTTTTTACACCACGCATGTAACACTATCTTAATAAGGTCAGTTTTGTGACTTTGGTGGTCAGCCTATACGTGACGCCACAATAAGTTACAAAACTGACGTCACATATCTTACTTAAATCTAATTGAAAAAATCTCCTGACTCGCTTTTTTAGTAAAACACCATAGTTCTAATGAGAACTAAAAACTGAAACAGTCTTTTGTCTTTAGATTGTTTTAAAGTTACAAAATAGTTACTGTTATAATAGAAATTTGATCACAAACCTGACGGAACAAATGTACTGTACGTTGACCAGTCCACTGACACAATCTTGCTTCCTGATGCAGTTTCTCACACTAAACGTTTAAATTGGTGGCCGGTTGAATACGTGATACTAAAAGTTCCCATTTTCAAAAACATTTTATGAATTGGTATTTTTTTAAATACTGTTTCGACCGTCACAAAAATGACATGTCAGGCGGCATCAATTTCAAGTCGCATAATTAAATTTCAATTTTAATACAACAGATATAAGTTAGAATTTATTAAATTTGTTTATGTGACGCGCAATTCAGTCTAGGATATTGCGTCATTAAAATCCACCACGTTTCTTCGTAAATATTTTTAAAGTTTCCACTTCGAAATTTTCAAAAACACCGATGGACATGTTTGAAACTGCTGCCCTCACTGCTTTGAAAATTGATTATAATCACTTAAGGCACATTTTTACCATGAAATCTTTGACGAAACCAATAATTTATAAATTTACGTTATGTCTACATCATTTAAATTATTTAAAGTTAATATTTAAAGCAGAAAAAAATTGTAAAGATTGATGGACATCGTCAAACGGGGGGGTACACGTTTTTTTGAAAATGCCCAAATATAATGCTCTATGGCTATTAATTGGGGCGCTACACTATGTTATACATTTCCGCGTTTCACTTATTGCATCGGAAAATTATAATAGCATGCATCCCTTTCGCTATCGGTGCCGTTGAAACTTCCAAAAATCATAAATATTGTCACAAATTGTACACGGGTTTTAAACAATTCTTGTTTCTTATTTCTTGTCGCGGAAATGCGAACGCGAATGACAGTGTAGCGCCACCATTACATAGTCGGTAAAGTATAAAGCACAATGAGAGAGGAAGTTCCCATTGTAAACATTATAACGATCATACACATGATTAATTGACTATCGTGTGTTGATAATTAAGCTACAGGATCCTTAAAAAAAGTATATCATAGAGCAATAGGTACCAATAACAACTTTCATGAAGTAATTTTTCAATTTGAACGTTATAAAACTTCACTGATTGCTACAATGGAACTCCAATAACTAAATTTACCTCGTAAGGCCTAATCAATTTTCATACCAACCTAAAAAAGATAAAAAAAATGTGGTACAACGTTTTTCATGCACGTAAATTGTTGCTATAATATGAATATTATTCAAAACCCTATAAATCTGACAGTTACGAGAAAATGGCGTCCTCATTATTTCTATTCTTTATTGGCGGGACGAATCTTCACGAAATCACGCTTGATTAATTAAGAAGACTGGCAGAAAGGACGCAACACCTTTGTCTTGCACCCTGGCACCTTTTGCTATTTAAAAAAGTAGTCAAAGCATTTGCAATCGTTTAACAGCAATGTCAGCAATGCAACTGAAGAATTTGTTTACTACGAGCTGCATAGCTGGGAGCAATGTTTTCTTCACACAAATAATTACGTAACGACCTCGCGTAGACACCAGATGGCGTTTGAGGCGTTTTTATATGAATATTAGTAAACAACGCGCTTTATTGGGAGATACGGGGTGCTCTTTTGTGAGAAAAATGTTAATGGATAATGGATAATAATATTTATTTGTGAACCACGAATGTCTTACTAAATTAGGTATTGTAACAGCTGTTTTTTTTTCTACTCATCATTATTATTATTTGAAAGTTGAACTTGAACAGTGTAATCGATCCTTTTTTTATAGATAGTAGTATTGTTAAATATTCGATCAAATTTATCAATTAATTCTAATGATGAAGTGTGGACAGTATGTTATTGATGTTACCGAAACAATGAAAAATTATTTTGTTTGTCATTGGGCTCCATTGACTATCGTCATGGTTGCGTGTTAGAAGAATATTTCGAGTATTTTTTAACCATTATTTAACCAACCATCTTGTCAGCTAGTTGTTTATTAATTTGATCTGCAGATTAATAACAAGATTTTTTCAGTTTCGCATGCTATTATCTAACTAATCTAACTAATATTATAAATGCGAAAGTTTGGATGGATGGATGTTTGTTTGTTACTCAATCACGCCAGAACAGCCCAACGGATCTGGATGAAATTTGGCACATAGATAGAGAAAAGTCTGGAATAGCACATAGGCTACTTTTTATCCCGGAAAATTGCGTAGTTCCCGCGGGATAGCGATAAACGAATTCTTTGCAGACGAAGTCGCTGGCAACAGCTAGTTATGCGATATGTTTTCAAACATCGTCGAACGAGTGCCTACACTGAAAGGCTCCTGTCGTATTTTAGTCCACCCAACGAAGGAATCTCAGGGGAAAAACTCGTGTATAAGCGAATTTTGGCATAGTTGTAGAGAATGGTCTTTTAAACCACATACTAATAGTACTGATGGTAGCTAACGGTGGGTTGGGGTGTAATGGTCCCTTTTTAGTTTTTCATGAATAACTCCTAAACGGTGGCCCATAGCAAAAAATGATCTGAAACATAGGTAGGTAGGTAATCTTTGTTGGGTGGCCTATTTGTTTGTCGTATTTCGAAATTATAGAGTAACATGTAAAGAAATTTCTTCTTATACATATCTAGTACAAAGAAGCCCCGCTGTCTAGACGATTCCGTTTTATGGAATGCTATCGCGTTAAGTAAACAGTTATATCTGCAGGCATCTATTATGCGCTAGCGCACGTGCTTGACATTGGCCGCGAAATGCTTTGTCGGACAATGGAATAAAGGGCTATTACTGAAGCTCTGTTCTTTTAAGCAAACCTGCCCATAAATAATGTGAGTATAATCTTTGTTTAGCATAAAACGGTATAAAACGTTCACCGTGAAAGTTTTTTTTTTACGTTCTCAACCCGTTCTGCCATTTTGAAAACTTTCCAAAACTGAATCGACAAAAATCCATAATCATTTTCAAACCTACTCACATTTTATGAAAATCGGTTGAGAAATGCGACCTGTAGAGGCGAACAGAGCTTTAACCATGACGTCCTAATTCCGACTCAGTTCAAGTTTTAGCTGTCACTTTTAGTATGAATCTGACAGCGAGCGAACCTAAACTGAATCGCATTAAGACGTCATGGTAAGGCCCCTGATAGCCAGATAGGTCCATGCTCCTTTAGTTAGTCAATTAAATAACCTATTATGGATTCTTAGATGTTTTAATTAAGTTTATTCATTGAAGAGCCCAAGTCCGATTCAAACTAAAAACCACCAATAGGGGGATTGTATGTGCGTCTTAAGAGGTCGGATATTCTCATTGTGCTTTTAATTGATTTTGACTGCTTTATCATCGCAACTCTTAAACTAAATCCGAAAAACAAAAGTATATTTTGCACTCCTATCTCATTTGCCGCTAAGAACAATTGAACTCGAATCCAGAATTCAATTTGCAATTAACTATCTGATAATTGTTTCTATTATGGCAGCATTTGCCAACAAATCAACGAGGCTTGTCATTTAACAGCCCGCTTAAAATAAACCGGGGTTTATTCCCGCATTACTAGAAACAATAAACAATTAGTACATTACAGCCCTGATCGTGTACCTACAATCTACAATTACAGTCCAACTGTAAAGGGAATTAAAGGTAGCATAATAAAATATAGTTATGGGACTATAAAACTGTGGAACTATTAGTTCCGAGATTGCGGTCTGATGGTAATTGATATTTTGACATTATGATAATTATTTAGTTAAATTAAGATCCTTCTTTGATAGAAGTAGAATTCCTATTCTTATTAAGTAGGTAAACCAACTAATTGTGCTTAAATGGTCAAATAGTTACATGTTTTTTTTTTACTTTTTTGTTTTTTCTGTGAAATCATGTTTATCAATTAAATTTTAACTGGCCAGTATTCTAAACTTGTCGCCTATAACAAGCACTTAAGCAACCGCAACCAATCAAACAACCGCAGACCACAGCCAATCAAATCGTGATAAATCCGAGTTCAACGCATTGTGGTTTGAATTCGCGTTCGAAATTTAAAACATCCTGTGCGAGGAAGCGAGCGCACGTGCCCCGTAAACTTCCTGTCAGCTAGCGCCGCCTGCGTTCGAAATACGAATAGACGAATGGAACGGTCTTATTTTGAAATTTAGAAGGATTTCAATTAGTTTTGTAGGGGCTGTTCTAAAGTTATTGCGGCCAGTGACAACAATAAAAGTAATCTTTTGTTTTATAGAAGTCATTTAAAGAATCATCAAAGAGTTCCTTACATGCAATATTTTATTGTTTTTTCTATTAATTATTTAAATTCAGCGATAGAATTTTAGGTCATTTGTTAGTTTTTAGCTGAATACAGCGATGCCAAAAAGGAGTTATTAACACGAAAAATCCCTCGACACGTGTCCAAAGCTCCAAACTCCCTGCCATACGTTTCAATATGTCTGACGACGAACAAAACAAAATTGACGGCTGTTGGTGTCCTATAAATAGACGTATTAGAAAGTCGTCTACAAACAGTACATTACCTGTGTTCCAATAATAGTACAAGCACTTGTGGCTCCAATGCTTGAGTTTATGTTCAATGGGATGGACCACCATGTTGTACAAATATTATATATTGCATTTGTACAAATAGTGTCCAAGTTAGGAACATTAAGTTTCCGTGTAGCCGAAATTTTTATTGCTTTTTCGCCGAAAATAGAACTGGCTGAAACCAAAACCGAGCCTTTTCGGTCAATCACAAATCACTATCACTACCTACATAGTATAAAATAAAGTCGCTTTCCGCCGTCTGTCTGTCTTTATGTACGCTTAGATCTTTGAAACTACGCAACGGATTTTGATGCAGTTTTTTTAATAGATAGAGTGATTTAAGAGGAAGGTTTATGTACATACATGCATAACACTAGTACGTGATCTCCAACCACACGCAAATGTTGACTCGCGCAAGCTAGAAACATACAATACGGGATTTCTATACTGTGGCAGGATGGTCAATTTATCGATGAGATTTATTTATAAATGTTAATACAAGTGCAATACAAAGGGTTATTGGTACTTGAAAAGAAATCTCAAAGCACTTAAATGACTAAAAGCTTGTTATCGATGCGCCTCTAGTGCTCAAGTGATGGTGGAAACCGTACTAACGAAACCTTTCTTGGGGTAGGACGGGAAAAAACCGGCCAAGTGCGAGTCGGACTCGCGCAACGACCCGTAAAAATTCGGCAAGTGAACGTAAACCCCTACTCCCCAAATAAACTCCTAAGCAAAATGTAGGCAGTGTGAAGTCATTTTTGATTACAATTTTTTTACAAGCTTTATATTGACTTGCAACGTATGTATATAATGTAGTATGTATGTATGTTTGTCCGGGTGTAATCTTGCGACTCTATTTTGAAGCAGATATCTTCATCCGATTGAGCTGAGATTTTGCATACTTGTGTAAGTCAGATGATAATACAATAATCTGGTAGCAAAATTCTGGTGGTCTGGACTGTCTTTGCAGGAGGGAACTCTTCAACGGTTTGTTCGATTCACTTGAAATTTGGTTCACATAATAGTTCAAACTAATGCCTACGCCAGATCTTGGGATTAGGTTGTCAAAGCGGACCCCAGGCTCACTTGGCCGTGGCAAATGCCGGGAAAAACGCTGGGAAGATGGTGATGCAGGACAGTTTAAACCTGCCTTACTACGGAGTAAGGCTATATAATACACTAGCTTCTGCCCGCGACTTCGTCCGCGTAGAATTAGCAATCGACATGTTTATCGCTATCCCTCGGGAACTGTGCAATTTTCCGGGATAAAAAGTAGCCTATGATTCAATCTAGGGTACCAGCTGTCTTCGTTCCGAATTTTATCCAAATCCGTCTAGTCGTTTTAGCGTGAAGAAGGAGCAAACATACACACTCTCTCACTCACATCGTCACATCGTCACAACGTCGCATCGTCACAAACTTTCGCATTTATAATATTAGTAGGATAGGATAGGATTATTTTGTTCTGAAATTCTGAATTGAACCGCCACTATCCTTAAGTACGTACGTTTAAGGTACGTACATGAACAAAGATTACCTTCATCGGCCGGTAGTCTGCTGGCCACTCAACCTTACAAGCTAAACAAAACTATATATAAACGGGACTGTTTACTGTCTGTCCGTGCCGCGAGTATCTGCAAACCGTAGACCAAACAAGATATAACCTTAATACAGTCAAATTACCTGGACAAGTAATTTTACCGTACAGTTGACGACAGACATCCTACTAATATTACAAACTAGCTTCTGCCCGCGACTTCGTCTGCGTAGAATTAGCAATTGACGTGTTTATGGCTATCCCCAGGAACTATGCTATTTTCCGGGATAAAAAGTAAAATCTAGGGTATCAGCTATCTTCGTTCCAAATTGTATCCAAATCCGTCCAGTCGTTTCAGCGTGAAGAAGGAACAAACATATACACTCACTCACATCGACACATCGTCACAAACTTTCGCATTTATAATATTAAGTATAGGATGCTAAAGTTCGTGAGTATGTTTGTTCCTTCTTCACGCTAAAACGACTGGACGGATTTGGATCAAATGTGGAACGGAGATAGCTGGTACCCGAACGGAGATAGCTGGTACCCTAGATTAAAATATAGGCTACATTTTATCCCGTAAAACGCGCAGTTCCCGCGGGATAGCGATAAACAATGGCGAATTCTACGTAGACGAATTCGCGAACAGAAGCTAGTATAATCATATACCTAATCCTAAACATAGTATAAAACAAAGTCGCTTTTCCGCTGTCTGTCTGTTCCTATGTATGCTTAGATCTTTAAAACTACGCAACCAATTTTTGATGTGTTTTTTTAATAGAGTGATTCAAGAGGAAGGTTTATTAATTATAATTCTACGCAGACGAAGTCGCGGGCAGAAGCTAGTAAATACATAAAAGCGGATTTTTTTGGTACCCTTATAATTTCACCATTATAAATCCCCGCCCCATTTTTCCCACATCAACGGCTCAAACAACAATAATCCCCATTTTACTTACATTAGTAGTGCCCAAAAAAACAATTTGGTGGGAATAAAGTTCCCTTAGATACAATAGTGAATTATTATTTTAGGAAGTATTAGTAAGTATCGTAAAATTGATAAAGTGCGAACATTTCCAAATAGAAAGTAAAGATGGAGTTCTGAGTGAAAGTGAGGCTGATTTAAACTACGCTTTTCTTACGCAGGTAGGTAGTCCAACTAGTTCGCTAGTTGGGTGAGGACCAACAAGTTACATTACACACCGTTGCATTAAAATTTCCACTAAATTTTTCCATTGTGACACGAAAGTTATCCATACAAATGTATGACTAATTTTCGTGTCACAATGGAAAAAGTTAGTGGAAATTTTAACGCAACTTTAACGGTGCGTAACTTTTTGGTCCTCACCCAGTTATAAAGTACTTATTGTATTTCATTTCTGTTCTTAACTTTTAATTAGCGCACGTTTGTAATCTGTCCTTGCAGTCCTCGGTTAGCTGAAAGAGATCCCTCTTCAAGGATAAGTTCGCCGTTGTACAACAGAAACTGTTTGGTGTATTTGGGTGGATTTTACGTGAATAAAGAGTTTACATTCGTACCTAAGGTCTTTTCATTATTCACCGTCCTATTTGGTAAACAAAATTTTAACCTCAATTTACAAATTATTTGTAAAGAATAAAGTGTGTTATCAAATAAACCTGAGGCAATATTTTGTACATAATTTTGCTGATATTTTATCTCCAGTTACTTAATTTACAATGAAATAGTTAAAAAATAACAAAAATGAGACATTTTGAGGTTAGAATTTTGATTTCCAAATAAGCCGTTAAGAATGAGAAGACCTTACATAAAATAAGTACTAGTGAAGAGTCATCTTCAAACGACGTGTTTCTTTCCAGCCAGGAACATTTACGAAAAGATACCTGATTGGCTGATTGAATTGGCCTTGCGACTATCGCGGCCCCTAGCGCTATTGTGCGACGATTGCTAAACTATCGATAAGTACAGATTTACCATCACTACAAGTGATGCGGGTAACGATTATCGAATTATCGGTGGATTTGGTTTGCTAAACAAATAACGCGATAGTGTTGGGGGAAGCTTTTGTTTAGGTTTCATGAATCGATCGTTTGAGTTAGTTATTGTGTCAAATTTTGATACGCCTATTTAATAAATCTGTGTAATGTGGCTGTCGTAGAACATGTTTTTTTTTTTTTAAATTATAACATGAAACATGTTTGTTTTTTTTTATTATCAAACAGCGAAACTAAAGATTCACTTGGCAATTGACACCATAAAAAAATCTTATTGTGACTTCAATTTGCAAAACTGAAATTTTTCAACAGTGTTCTCTTTACGGTTAGACAAGGAAAGTCTGATTGGGATAGTGAGTCCTTTATAAGACCAAAGATGCTACGAGTACGTTTAAATAAAGACAGTAATCAAAACTGCATTTGTCATTATTGTTTAAGTTAACAATACACAGCACTATTCATCGCAAGTGGTTACCGATTCAATTGGTCGCCCGTACACCCATAACGGCTACTACCGAACGTGGTCGGAATTACACACAAACATAGTACGCAGTACTAGTAACAATGTCAGTTTGCACTTTATGTCTTGTTAGTAAAGAAAAAAATACGATACAACTGGCTGGTTAGCATTTTTTATCGACAACTTTGTAATTATTGTAGTTTGAATATGGAACACGACTATCCCGTTGGCCAGGTTCATACGTAAGACATTCTTTTGTTTTGTAACCGTATTCCGCGCTGCATTTTCGATTGTGCTTTGTTTTTAAAAAGAACAACGATGTTCTGTTTTCAAAATTGGTGCTGACATGTGACCGAACTGATGTAGTCTCGAACTCTGATTCTTTTGTTCGGTTAATCTGTGACCGTATATTGTCGTGTCATGAGTTGCATACGCGATAGTGTTCTTATAACATAATAATAAGGGCCTGCTTCACCACTCTCTGTTAAGTTCCAGTTATCTTAACTGTCAGTTATCTATGATGACGTCTCTGTCTGTTTCGTAGTTATAAATAAAGACGGAATAACATCATTGGGTGAAACAGAAAAACAAATTGTCGTTGGCAACGCCGATTATACGTGATAGTGATAACTAAGTGAGATCATAGATAGAGTGATTCAAGAGAAAGGTATGAACCATATAATTAATTCAGGTCAATTAACATCAGATCATAATTTAAAACTTTCTATCTCACAAGTTGAAATTTTCAAAGAAAATAGAAATTTGTATTCCAGCATTCCGCTAACACAAGAAAACAATATGAAAATAGAAATTGCACAGATTCCAAATATAATATCTGATTCCGGATAATGCAAAACAATTTATATCATGCGTCAAAACATAAACAGTGGCGATTTAATTCGCATTACTACAGATTAGACACGCTACAGCTAGTTCACTCGAAAAATAAACTAGTGCTACTTTGTATCCAAGTATTTAAGATATACAGTCTGAAAACCAAAGTATACATAGAAACTTTAGAAACTGGCATATTGTTTTTTTTTATTATTATGGTGGCAAACGAAAACAAACAAGAGTTTGGCCTGATGGTAAGTGAGCGAAATTCGCAACCTTGGGACGTGCATTATGGGGTTGCCAGGGAAAGCACCGCGTATAAATTATATTACCGCTGTCTATCCTGATAACACTAGATGATTGCTGATGCGTTGCCAACCTAGACAGTTAAGAAAAAATACCTCATTTGACAATAATTTCCTGGGCTGTCTTACCCCCTTATTCATAATAGCTCTATAGGCTTCTGCTAACTTAGTAATCGTTTGTCCTTATCTGTCACTTTGACATTTACCTTTCACAGATGTTAAACGATTGCTAAGTTAGCAGCAGCCTATAGAGCGTTTATAAATAAGGGGATGACACTTTACACAGGCGACAGGCTTTATACAGGCGAAATACACCGTTCTAAATACAGCGTTTTTTCCGTATGAAGTGACCACTCGGCATCCCTCTAGCGGCTTCACATTATTTATGGCACAACACGCCGATGTTTTCACGTCCAATATATCGAGTGAAATATACTCAATATAACAGCTCGATATAATCTCAGGCTTTATTCATACGCGTTACAACGCTATTTCTGTCAGTGCGGCAATTCCAAGCTCCTCGGCGACGGGTATCGACATTAATTCTTATTTATTTTATCGATACGTGGCACAGCTCTATTAATTAAGACTTTTTAAAGTTTTCGTCGTAAATCAAAAGAACATTATTTTAGTTTGTGGAGGTAGAAAAGATACAAAGCAAAGTTCTGCTAAAATACGGCATATACCCTTTTAGAAGACTTGTTAGACATGTGAATGCTTATTCAGTTAATGCAGGTTATTAATTATGTACTAGCTACTAGCCCGCGATTGCGCAGAATAGATACCTAAGAACCGGGAAGTTGACGCAAAAAAATTGTGTACGCGTAGCCTACCCAACTCCCAACTACACGCCAAAGCTTACCGCTGCCTACCTGATTGACCCCCCCCCCCCCCCCCATTCTACTGACCGCTTAAGAGGCTGACAACCTCTCACTTTTTTAAGAAAAACTACACACAAAAAAAATACAAAAAAAATATATTGATAATTTTCGTCATATTTCAAACACGATAGACGAATTCGATACATATTTGGGCAAAATTGGCTCGATAGAAAATAATTGCAAAGATTGGTCTTATAATCATCATTAAACGGTTCTATGTCTATATTTTTTCGACGTATGGGTCTGCAATTAAAAACATGAAGCCAACATATTCATACCTACACGGCTAACGAGTCATATTTCACAAATAATCCATACTTTTTTTTATTTCTTCTTATTTGTGTCTTATTTGCAAGATTTTAGACGCGCGCCAAGCTGCCGGAATAGTTTCTTCTCCTTCACTCACAGGCACGCGAACCGTATGTGCGAAGAGTGGCGCTGCTCAAGGTCATTTGCTGTTGACAGCGCCTTAAACGAGTCCTCTCCCGCGCGATGCAGGGGCGCGGGGTGGGACGACCGCGGGGGCCGAGAGAAGTGCGGGCGGCAGGCGCACTGCCCGCACGCCCCTTTGTCGTCCTACCCCGCGCCCCTGTGCCTGTGCGAGGACTAATTTAGAGGCCGGTATATAATTTCATAGAAATTACACGCCTACAGCTCACAGGCGATTTCCTCACTTGAATCCTTCAACACTCCATTAATGTACATCAATGCTTACCAAATTACACTAACTGTCAGCGTGGTAATTAACTATGTTGTGCTAAATATCAGTAGCTAAATCACTTTAACGTGCAAAGTGGTTGTTAACATGTAAGACGGTAATTAAATTGGTAATTTAATGCGGCGGATCTCGCTCGAAGGACCAAAAATGAGGAGTGGAAAAATATCTGTATTTCCATTGTTCTTCAGAGCCCTTTGGTGTACGTTCTTCTTTGCAATAAGCGTCAGTTTTCAAAGATACCTAAAGACTGCCATGCAGGTCTGGGAGCAAAGAAAAAAATGTACCATTCTCTTCCCGCGCAGATGGTAAAAGCCCATCGAGGGAATGAGCGAAAATCATGGGAATCATGTTATAGGATAGGCGATGCGGTTAGCGACCCATCACTATTTTCCTTCCATTTTCCTGATGTGGTGACTGTACATATTAGCTACTTACTTGCTGTTTTATTATTTAGCTAGACTTTATTGAGGAAAACTATTTCGTTGACAAAGCGGGGGCTACTCCGAAATTCGATTTTCGAAGTTCGTATCACACCATCCCTCTCACTCTCAAATTAATAACTATTAGTGAGAGCGGAACGGCGCGAAACGAACTTCGATAATCGAATTTCGGAGTATAAGGCCCGAGCGCTTCCGAGCGCCAGCCGAAGACTTCCGATCTCAAAGGTAGAGTGCGCATGTGCGGATTCACATAGAACTGTCGAATACACTTGCTTAATGTTCTGTCATCCTTACTACGCGATTTTATTCTAGTTTTCCTATTTTCCTGTGTTTCTAGCCATTTCCTACTTGTGCATACATATTATTATTCTTTCCTGATTCCTTCTTATAGTGACATACTTTTATTGTGGAGTGCTTGTTTCGTTGTAGCATCTGTAGCACCCCATACAGCTATACGCCCACAATCTTGCTAAACGTGGCTTGTAAGTCTTGTTACCTTAGGCTCTATCTACCCCGTATGGAATGACGCGATTTGTGTATGTGTGTTTGTATGTAAAGATACGCACATTAAAATTATTATAAGTTGATTTGCCGCTTACCCAGTATTTAGGAGAGGATATAATAAATCTGAATTCAAACGTAATAACCTTGTACAAAGACTGTATAAAACACTCCACCGCTAAATGTTCCTTTGAGTTATACGACACAGATTTATTTGAAGACAACATAAAAGTGAAATCAAAGAGTTTCTTACATTCGATGTTTGTTCATAGTAAATCTTTGGAGAGATCATCTGGCAATGATTTGGTAGGCCAAGGCTAGGATATCCGCAGAAAGGAAGTTTTGCTAAAGAAAAAAGTAAGGACAAAGAGTATGCTTAGTGTAGGTTTTCGGTCAGAAAATACGTCTCGTACGCGTTTGCGTTAAAATGTCAAATACAGAACTGTTTGTTGCCGTTTCGATCCGCTAGTGGCGCTGCCAATTTTTCCATAGTAATTGAGACGTTTACGTGAACGCGTTCGAGACGTTTTTATATGCGAAAACTTACACTAGAGTCTCAGTAGGCTTATTGTTTGACTCGCTCGCAATCGCCATCGTGTTCATTTTGACAGTTCATGTATGGGCTGACAATTGGCATCGGAATCAGCTAGCTGTCATGTGATTGACAGAGTGTGAATGTTCATACAAGAACTGTCAAAATGAACACGATGGCGATCGCGAGCGAGTTAAACAATAAGCCTACAGTATGCTTAGTGTAAGTTTTCGGTCACAGAACACGTCTCGACCGCGTTTGCGTTATAATGTCAAATACTATGGGAACAATTTGTTGCCGTTTCGATCCGCAAGTGGCGCTGCCAATTTTTCCATAGTAATTGAGACGTTTACGTGAACGCGTTCGAGACGTTTGTTCGTGTGAAAACTTACACTAGAGGCTCTGAATTTTGTTTTGTTCTATTCTGGCGAATACATTGGTTCTTTGACAACTGTTTCTCGGATACTTTATTATATCATAGTTTTGAAACACCGAGCATGACCATGGTTAATGGTAGCCTAGTGGTTTGACCTACAGCCTCTCAAGCAGAGGGTCGTGGGGTCGAATCCCGTGTTCGCACCTCTGAGTTTTCCGGATATTATATGCGAAATTACCATGAGCTTTTCTGTGAAGGAAAACATCGCGAGGAAACCTGCACACATCTGCGAAGCAATTCAATGGTGGGAACTACAGGAACGTTTAGCATTACTGTGGGTGTATGGATGGAAAAGGGAATCAAAATAGTAACGGGTTGCTAGCCACGTCGCGTATAACATGATTCCTAAGATTTTCGCCCATATCTCCCTCATTGAGGTTGTGATAAAGAAGTTATCCTAAAACCCCGAGTTTGTCTGTTTCTCGACTACTTTCATCGCTCACTAAACGCGTCTGTCTCGCGAATTATTCCAAGCCACTGGTATCAGCTTTATATATAGCTGAATGTTTACGTTACTGTGTCTGTTCGGATAGTTCCCTCGTAGTAAAAACTGTTGTGGTGAACTATTATTAGTTGGACTAATTAATCGACGATGAGTCAATCAGGCTTTCTTCGTTATTAGGAGAATTGGTGCGATTAGTCATCCTGTGGTTTGGTTGAGGTAACTCGCCTAGTGGGATGACAATTGGGAATAATTTAGCTCACTATAAAATTCGTGGTGGGCAAATTTATTTTTAACTTTTAAGAATTCTATGCCTTATAAGGAAAAACCGGCCAACTGCGAGTCGGACTCGCGCACTGAGGGTTCCGTACCATTATCTATAAATATCAATAAACCAGTGTAAGCAGAGCCCTGCTCCAAAGTAAAATGTACACAGTGTAAGGTCACTTTATATTGGTGACGGATATATACAGACATACATACATATTTAAGGTTTTCGCAATTATTCCTTAATCTGTGCTATAAGACCTACCTTCATTCCAAATTTCAAGATTCTGCGTTCACGGGAAGTACTTACTTTGTAGGCTTTGATTCCTTTGAGATTCGAAAATTTGCGGCATAAGCGGCTGTATCTTTTGATTGCGTTGGCTTAGAAGTTTGATTATTTCACAGCTCCAAGGGGCAGTAGACCTGAGTATTTGATATAAATTTCAGCTTGATACCTCCACGCATTTCTGAGAAAAAGGGTCTTGACAGACGGACGGACGGACAACAAAGTGATCCTATAAGGGTTCCGTTTTTTCCTTTTGAAGTACGGAACCCTAAAAAACGGAGCCCTAGAGAGGGTAGACAGAGCCTATAGGCCCTAAAGTAACAATATCTATAGGCCACGCTTAGCAGATTGTGGGCATACAGGTGGAAAGGTTAATCAAAATTGTAGTGATGGGTTGCTAGCCATATCGCCTGTAACTATTACCTCGATAGGCTTTTACCATCTGCGCGGGAAGAGAAGCAACTGGTACGTTCTATGCTTTTTCTTTGCCAGACCGACTCTATACTTACATATACAAAACACACAAATCAAATCTATATCCCTTACGGGGTAGACAGGTGAGGAAACAAGACCTAAAGGCCACGTTTAGCATGATTGGGGGCAGTGGAAAGAGGAAACAAAATAGTGATGGGTTGCTAGCCGCATCGCCTATAACATGATTCCTAAGATTCTTTTTTAACACTACAATTAGAGCAAAGTGAGATTGCAAACAAATTCTAACCAGTGTGCTTAGTGCAACTTTTCGGTCACAAAATACGTCTCGAACGCGTTTCCGTTATAATGTCAAATACTATGAGAATAGTTTGTTGCCGTTTCGATCCGCAAGTGGCGCTGCCAATTTTTCCATAGTAATTGAGACGTTTACGTGAACGCGTTCGAGACGTTTTTATATGTGAAAACTTACACTAGAGGCTCTGCATTACCATGACGTCCTAATTCCGACTCAGTTCAAGTTTTAGCGGTCACTTTTAGTATGAATCTGACAGCAAGCGAATCCAAACTGAATCGCATTAAGACGTCATCGTAAGGCCACAGAATAGTCAAACGCCTTACACTTTTTATAAGGGTATGATCACACGTGCTCGGTCCTCGGTTTTTAGTGTTCACACCGCGTTTAACGCAAAACAGCCTTATAATTCTCAAATCTAACCACTCTCCACTTCCTTGCACCCATTAAAATGATGGATTATATTGGAACAGAAAACTGTGGTTACCGAAATAAACATCTGACGGATATCCCAACGGAGCACCGTTTTATCGTCGACTTCACAGGCCTGGTACTATTTTATGTGACCGCACGAGGTTTTCGATGGACGAATGGAATCGAACTATTTTTTCAGTAATTTTTCCGTTTTTTTACAAAGTATCTTGAAATGGGTACGTATTAAAATCCATAAAGTTTAAAATGTATAATGGGTTAAAATACATAATGGTTCTAAATATATAATGCGATTTTCTCAGAAAATTGCAAATCAACAGAATTGATATAAACTAAACCTAACCTAACCTAAACCAATCTAAAGATCATGCTATAAATAAAATTCATATATCTAATAGTTTCACAGAAAATT
The DNA here is from genome assembly GCA_963854515.1 of Pandemis heparana. Taxonomy (NCBI): domain Eukaryota; kingdom Metazoa; phylum Arthropoda; class Insecta; order Lepidoptera; family Tortricidae; genus Pandemis; species Pandemis heparana. Next base: position 3,266,775 of record OY978026.1, on the reverse strand, counting down.
GCACTATATATTTTGAACTAATTATACATTTTAACCCATTATACATTTTGAACTTTATAAATTCTGATTCGCTCCCCTTGAGGGTACGTATTCAAATCCATAAAGTTTAAAATGTATAATGGGTTAAAATACATAATGGTTCAAAATATATAATGCGATTTTCTCAGAAAATTGCAAATTAACAGAATTGCTATAAACTAAACCTAACTTAACCTAAACCAATCTTTAGATCACGCTATAAAAAAAAATCATATACCTTATATTTTTTCAGAAAATTGCATTATATATTTTGAACTATTATACATTTTTAAACCATTATACATTTTAAACTTTATAAATTCTGCTCCGCTCCCCTTGAAATTGTTCTTCCACGGTCTGGGAGTAAAGACTTGATCGTTTGCCTTCCTATTCATATAAAACAAAAAAAAAAAAAAAAAGCCCCTGCACCGCGCGGGCGAGGACTCATTTAAACGGTCGGTCTACTTTTTTTTCAACATGAAACTACCGTGAGGCTCAAACATAATTACACAAACGGATAACTCACGTATGAAAACCGAAAAAAATGCTACGACATAATGTTTCGGACTATTCCATAGTCCTTTGTTGTTTATTGTTTGTTTGTTTTTTAGTGTTCGTTTCACTGCCACCGGGGCGAGCGCTTTCTGAGGAAGGACTAAGGAATAGTCCGAAACATGTGTCGGAGCCTTTTTTCCGGTTTTTATACGCGAGTTACCAGTTTGTGTATTTTTTTTATTTTTTTTACTCGAAAGGTAAATGTCAAAATGACAGATAAGGATAAACGATTGCTAAGTTAGCAGAAGCCTATACATGAAGCGTATGAATAAGTGGGGTAGTGTTTCGGACCATGTTTTGAGCTTTATGAAAAGACTTCTATTACGTAAATTATTAAATAAATTCCTACTCCCTAAGTATAAAAAGATAGGCTCAAAAACACTGTTGATGCGTGTGACAAATAATTCAATTTGTCAACAACGAAATCACTCATTCCGCTGTCGTACTGAACAGAATTCTTTACGGCCATCGACACGATTTTAGGGTTCCCTTGTTTTCGGTCTAAAGTCTAGTACTAAACCAGTGTAAGCCAATGAGAAAAAGCAGATACTAATGAAGCTTGTAATTTATAAAAAAAAACATACAAAATTTTAACCTGAATTGGCTGATTTTTTATCTCTCCCGACACACACACACACACACACACGTACACTTATTAGTATAATTCGACCCACTTCCAGTTATCAGATAGACTTGAATTTGGTATGGATATATTAGTTGGATGACAGTATAATAGTTCGTTAGTGACATAAATGTAAGTATAAATAAGTATATCAAAAAGTTTATGAGATATAGCTAAGTAGTAAGTGCAAGCCGTCTAGACTATAAACAAGTTTGGTTGGTGTAGATCACTGATATAACCCCGGTCTATATTCAGCTAGAAATATACCAACAATAATCGCTTAGACAAGCAAATTATTATGACACACCTATGATACCCAGTTGATAGTATTTGCATAAAAGCTATGACACCTCTGACTATATCTATATGGTTGGTAAATTGGTCCAATCGAATAGGATAGACATATACATGGGTTGATTAACTTTTTCTTGTTACTCTTTGCTATGGATTAAAATTTGCCAAACCTGCAAGTTTGTGGTAGTTTTAAGATTCTTCCATTATTGCTCATCCACCAAGCTTGTTAGGATAATGTAATACAACATTTCTTCTAACAAACTATGCTACTTTTGTACCCTCGCTTGCGGGAGAGAATTACGACAAGAAATTGTTGATGATATATGCATTTCATTTCATTTAACCATACACAATCGAGCAGTTCACCTGATAGAACTGTGTTATTATTACACACCCTAATAATGCGAATACGAAAGCTACAGAACCCAATTAACAAGAATACAAAACACGCATCCAACTTTTTAAAACGGACTAGTTCTGAGAACCGCGGGGGCTATTCTCGATTCGTCGCACATGCCCAGAAGCACGAATGTCGCATGACAATCGGGAGATAACATCTCGAGGACAATAGGTGTCGAGTTTACACCTCGCCGGGAAGTGTTTTACGTGGTGCAAAATGTGTAGAAAAAGCAGGAATGGGTAGTTTTATTATTTGTTCATATCTGGCTGCTTTGTATTCGCTGGATACTTGGTATAGATTGTACCTAGTCAAAGTAGGTACGTTTTATGTTAATAAAGAAATAATTACAGCCTTTTTACTAGTATCATCTTGTGAATATGTGGTGACACACTGGTTTTTCATGTCTACAGCTAAGTTGTTATGTATAATTTTGTGTATTTATTGACATTATTTAAATTTCTTCGCCATTAATGGTTTTATGTAGATAGGGTAGGTACAGACATAAATTTTTCATTTTATTCAGTGTTGTATGATATATTCGAATTATTACTATGCAGTCACTATAATATTCATTTTTATAGTCTCTTCCTTTTACATCTTGTAAGTAGATTTTTACTCACTGTTAGGTAACTTATACATGTAGTGTTAAAAAGAAAATTTTTACTCAAAGCTTATTCTTGTCTCATATTAGGTTAATCCAAAGTCCTGTAGCTAATCAAATAGCCATAAATTAATGTAAATGAACCCCCTTAGCTCTCCAAATGTAAAGTGCAGCGGCTCCGGCGTACAAACGAGCCGATTTCACGCGACAACCTTACATTAGCATTCTCTAGTCGTTAATATCGAATTCCTAAAGCTTGTCGTGACAATCGTTTCTCGTAAGTCGAATGGTTTACAGAATAGGTCGCATGTAAAAATAGCCGTTACAATGTTTTTGTTCTCGGTATTCCGATTGGTTATTGCTAATTGGTTTTTGTTTTGAATTTGGAACTTTTATTGTTTTCTTATTGGGTTTGTACGGGAGTTATGTTCCAATGTTGTGTGGCCAGTTTGATTTAGTTACCTAATTAATTGATTCTTGTTCGTGTGGTGTCAATGTTTTGGTCAATTTAATTTCATGAAAGTTTTATTTTCATTCTTAATTGTGCTGTGCCCCGTACTGTATTTTAAGTGACGAATGTTTTTTTTTATTAATGAAATGGGGTTGAAGAATTACATACTTTTTTTTTACTGATAATTTTCGCAATAAAGTTAAGTAAGTAGTTTTAAAATAATAATTACTTGAAAAGCCAACACAATCTTACCCCTCCAAGTACTTGAAATTCGTATTTTGACAGTTCTTGTATGGGCTGACAATTGGCATCGGAATCAGCTAGCTGTCACATTCACACAAGAACAGTCAAAATGAACACGATGACGACTGCGAGCGAGTTACGTAATAAGCCTGCTAGAACTGACAACTTAAAAATATCACAAGACTTGTAAACAAACAAACAAATGTACAGGTTAAAGTTAACATTGTATTATTTTAAACTTCAGAACATAAAGGATGATGCTACGGTCACTGCGCAGACGCCGTCATAGATTAAGAGCTATGACTTGCAAATAATAGGAAAAGGCATAGAGCCGTCCTATAAATATATTACTCCAAAGAAAATAAGGGTTTTTTAATGAATTTTATGCGTTCGGTTAAAAACGAAAACTGTATGAAATTAATTATGACCCCTATTTTCTTTTGAGTAGGATAACATTTTAAATATTGACCGATCGATAAAATTTTGCACAAGAGCTTAAGAACGGACTCTATCCCGGTACTTAAACTCTCCCTCCGTCTTACGTCTGTCGCGAAATTATCAGATTTTACCTATCCCAAAAAGCGCTCAGCGCCGCTAAAAAAGTTTTCACTTCAAAAAAATTAAATCTACTCCACAGCTCCCTTGTACCGTCAAACATTAAACTGTTCCCGTAGCGTATAGAGGCGTCGTTGTACTGCACTTGTCTCGTCTGGGACATTACAAGTGACCAGAATCACTATTATTGCGTCTCTATCTTCTTGGACTGGTTAGAAAAGGACGAAGGCACCGTGTGGAAGCTAACCTTTGTGAGGCGTCAGTGTGAACTTTTTGACCTTTAGAACGTGTTGTTTGGCGATAGATGTCGCCAGTATGGCGGGGCTGGCTACTACTTTGTTTAAGACAATGACATGTCGTCGTATTGAAAAGCGTAGTCTGACAATAAACAAAATGACAAACGAACTAAAAGTAATTTGGTGGCTTAACTAGCTGTTGCCCGGGACTCTGTCTGCGCAGAGTTCGCTTAGGTATCAATACTCCACGGGATCTGTGTGATTTTGCGAGATAAGACTAACAGCTTGTTCCCCGTACCACAGAATATATAATAGTACTAACGTACAGAATGGCCACGCTCCGCCCCGCCCCGATTCGAGTTACCCCACCCCTCAAGCGCAGGCTGCCGGAAAGCTGCTGGCAACTAGTAGGGCTCGCGACGCGATGTATGTCGGCCGCACGTCACAAGTTCGGGAACCTATCCTACCTACTTTATTTTATAAAGCATTAGAAAATTTATGCTTTCTGAAATTATCGCGATTAATACATAAAATAAGTACAGAATCATTCGCTTAAGTTTGTTGACGTACATCTATTGTAATTGAAAATAATAATGCTTAAATAAACAGATCGACACATTTTAAGTAAGTTTAAATAGATAGATAACGATTAAGTACATTTTATTTGCACACATCTAAGCCATATCTTCAGTATATTTATGTCATTGGTAGTACTTATAGTACTAGGTTTTTGCGATAGACAGCCCTGTGTATCTTACGCACACATTGACGCGTGTGCAGACGACGTCGTGCGTGTGTTCATTTCAGAACGCGGATTTTGTACGTCGTGGCCGCCGTGTGGCAGAAGTATAAAATACGGTATCCGTGGGTGCGCAGATCCCCTCCACGTGACTCGTCATCGCTAGACTTACGTGCCGTATACCCAATAGTCAGCGGACGACCAGTGGCCCGTACATCAAGTTACGTAACCGGCACTGGTAAAACCAATGTAGGATAGTAATTTGAGCATATAGGTGGAAAGGAGAATCAAAATAGTGATGAATTGCTAGCCGCATTTTTTGACTTATTCACGAGAGCAAAGCCACGGGCTTAGCTAGTTTCTATCATAAAGGTCTGTCAAGACGGCAGAAGTCAACGGCACCGGAAGTTCGGTAATGTACCGCCGGCCTCCACGAATATAGATGATTGGCTGTAGGACCCTCTCTTTCTTATGTGGCTGTAGCCCGTGCGCCCGCTGCGGGATTTAGTATGTCGTGTGATACTGTTTAGCTGAGGCGCATGCACTTTGTGAAGGTAACGCTACAGTCAGTGCGCTCCTAGACCGATCGGTTATGTCTAGCTGTTTCACTCACTCAGGGTTTGATAATAATAATAATAATAATTATTATTATTATTATTATTATTTATTGTACAAAGTTACAAAGGTACTTATACATAAGTATATAAGCTATATTGGTACAACTGAGTCGCGGATGATTGCCAAGATTCTGACCCCTAAACTAGGTAAAAGATACCTGTATCTTAGGGACTAGGTAGAGAGTTACTCCGACATTTAGAGACTAACTAGAGATAAGGATGGAGTTCCTATGTAACATTGGTACAAAAAATGTAATTTTTAATCTAGAGAAAAAGAAAAAAATAATAATAATAAAAGAAATAGGATATACGAAAACACCAGGATATACGAGTATATACATACAATGTGAGATCGAATACATCTTGAAATCCTAAGTTGTAGTTTATAGTAAACTTTCTGTGTCACTATATTGGAGATGTAGCAGCCATCTCTGGACTTTCATTTTAACCTCTTGTTTGGTGAGGTGATAGATACCAATTAGGTTGTGTAGTTTATTATAAAGACGTGCGCTTTGAACGACAGACTGACGGAGACAGGAACAGAGCCTAAGGTAACAGACTGACGTCCTATCATACAAGTATGAAGAATCGGCCGATGGTACCCGAAACCCGAATGTCGTTTTAAGAGCTCACGGGCTGTATAAAATGAGTTGGTGGTATAGGTAAGTACTAAGTTTTGAAATAGAAAAAGTTGTTTAAATTAAATACGTATTATGAAACCTTTCGCTTCTTGTAAAATGTTTCAAATTTCTTCTATCACTGAAATAGAAGGTATCTAAGATAGATTAGGATTACTTAAGAAATTTATTCCTAACTGACTTCGCCTACGTAGAATTATGCATATAAACCTTCCTGTTGAATCACTTCATTTATTAAGTACTTATAAAAAACCGCATCAAAATGCGTTGTGCAGTTTTAAAGATCTAAGCATACAAAGGAACAGACTGACAGACATCAGAAAGCGACTTTGTTTTATACTATGTAGTGATTATGAAAAAAAATGTGCATGAAATTACATCTTGGTACCAACCTAATCGACCGAAGGAGTTCATGACTTTTGAAGTATTGCTGTTGGACTGACAGACAGCAGAAAGCGACTTTGTTTTATACTATGTAGTGATTATGAAAAAAAATGTGCATGAAATTACATCTTGGTACCTACCTAATCGACCGAAGGAGTTTATGACTTTTGAATGATTGCTGTTGGATCTCACACTAAGTAAAGGCCAGTTGACAATGCTGTGCACGCACGAGGAAGCGAAGATAGTATAGAAATATTAATAAGATTTGATGTGAAAGATTTAGTGATTAATGTATTGTTATTTACGGAAGGCAAATGAAGGCTTGGAGCTGACAACTCAGTTAAATATTCAAAATAAATGCGGTGTTTGGAATAGATAATAGTACCATTAGAAGGTTAACTAAACAGATTTACATGGAGTGTGAATGGGTGCGCTGGGAGGGGAAGGCCAAGACGGACGTACTGTGACCAAATTGGGGACGTTTTGAAAAAGGTCAGGGGCCTTACCATGACGTCCTAATTCCGACTCAGTTCAAGTTTTAGCTGTCACTTTTAGTATGAATCTGACAGCGAGCGAACCTAAACTGAATCCGCATTAAGACGTCATGGTAAGGCCCCTGGTCAAGAGTAGGTACCCGAAACCGACGAGCATGTATGAAGAGATTGATGAATGTGGAGGAATTGAAAGAGGTGTCTGGATCGTAGCAAGTGGAACAAAGTAGTGTCTGCCTACCCCTGTGGGAACGAGGCGTGACGGTACGTATGGATATTATCAACATCAGTTCTTAAGTCTAATTTTACGCGGATGAAGTCACGGGCAGAAGCTAGTAACATACATAATCTTATCTATTTGTTTTCGCCACCTACTTTAAACTGTCTCCAACTTATATCTGTCTTATTGGTTGTCTGGTAGAGATCGCTATTAAGCGATAAGACCGCCTATTGTATACTTTGCTCTTTGTTTCTGTATTGTTTTGTACTGATTTGTGGTGTTCAATAAAGAGTATTTGTATTGTATTGTTGTAGGTACTATACTTCATTTAATTTAGAATGAGAAACCACAATAACATTATATTGCGTCTGGTCAACTATTTCTTACCTAGAAAATAGTACAGTGCAATAGTTTGGCAGCCGCAAATTAAAATTGTTTTAATGTCACTTTATTTGCGTGTCGTCAATTGTTACTCTAGTACAAATTTTTAAGAGATTACAGTTCACGAGCCGCAATATAATGTTGTTGTGGTTTCTCATCCTAAATTAAATGAAGTATAGCGACCCGCACCGGCTTCGCACGGTATATTTTGCATGTATTATACATATAAACCATCCTCTTGATTCACTCTATGTATTAAATAACCGCGTCAAAATCCGTTGCGAAGTTATAAAGATTTAAGCATACATAGGGACATAGGGACAGAGAAAGCGACTTTGTTTTATACTATGTAGTTAAGTGATGATACATACAGTATATGCAACAAAGTGCCCTTTCCGCTACCTGTGTTCATTAAACTGATCATTGTATGCTTTCTGCCAAGTGTCATAATCATAACATAAACATAAAAGGGCCATAAACAAGTCACAAAACAATGGCAAAAAGCTCGCGACAGTTTTATACGACTGCGTTTTACTGCTAGCAATCGAATTTACACTTTACAAATCAACTTTATGAATATGAAATGAAACAATATCTGTGTAAATAATGTAAAATAATGTTTACACTTTTTGCATGGTAAATGGGTAAAGAATACCGTCATCCGTGAGTTTCGTATTTGGTTTGGAATCTGGTATTACCGGGGATTTTTGAACAATACTTATTTTTATATCGTATGTTAAACTCTTTTTGAGCAATATAAATCTAGGTTTGGTGCAGATAATTGTATAATGGTTAGGAATACTATAGAAAGAAAGAAAGAAAGAAAGAAAAAGTTTATTTATGACAATCACATACATTAAAAAACAAAAACATATTAAAAGCTACATAAAATTGACATAAATTGGCCCCAACTCAGCATTTGCTGGCCTTACGGCCAACACTGGTCTTCCGTTGGGGCCATCGGGTAACAAGCACATTAAAAAAAAGAATATTATAAAAACAATACGATAATAAAACAAAAACAAACATAATACAATATAAACAAATAAGGAATAAACATTAAAACATTAATACATATGATTTGATGTGGTTGCCTACGCACAAGCCCCTTTGCCTTTTGAAATATATAAAAAAAAAACAGAATAAGCATAGACAACCACATCACAGACAAAAGGTCTATACACAATAAAATAATCTAATTATTCTAATCAATGTAGCTTTTCATGTAACTTAAGTACTTTAATTATAATAAGTCTATTAAGCTTTGTGTCCCACTGCTTAATAAAGCCCCTCTCTCCCTCTTCCCACCCCCAACTCTTCAACTGCTTCCAGAAATCCAACTCATCCCGCCATTGCCGTCAAGGCCTTCTGGGTCACCATTTTAAGTTAAGGAACTTCAATCCGTGATCTTATTAACAATAACTGTTATAAAGTACTAGTTAGTATAACTGGAAACTTTCCTAAGGATAAGTCTAAGATTTCTCCAAGATCAATTACTAGAGTTACAAGCTAAGTGCTGGCTAAATCTCAACCATCCATAGACAATGCCGTGTGACTTGTCGACAGAATTAATTGAAATTTATTGCGTCTCATCCGCAATTCGGACCCAAAACGACGCTTCCATCCAATCGCGCCCGCGCCAACTTCGATTTTATTGATCAAGACACAGGGTCTAAATTAGCTGTAGAGCCTTTTGACATGTCTGGTCCGAATTGTGGGTACGTCTTAATGTTTATGGTCGGTGGACAATCGAAGATAATGGTCTCACTCATGTTATTTGAGGCAATCGTTTGACGGTTGGTATCATTGAATTAGTTTAAGTTTTGTTTTGATTCGGGACCTTTTTAGGGCAAAGGGCGACAAGTACTGACCTCTATACAAGTTTGTATCCGTGAGCTCTTAGAACGCCATTCGGGTTGGTCATGCTGTCTCACTCACTCTTATGAGTTTGGTATTTGAATCGGCCGATGGTACTCGGAACCCGAATGGCATTCTAAGAACTCACGCACCGTAGTTACGCTGGACATACAAAATAAACTTTTCTTCTCCCAATTACGTATTTCACGTAGAGTTAGTTGGCATTTCGCGTATTATTGTGATAGTTGGTATTTCGCGTATGTGTTGGCGTTATGCGTAGTTGGTGTTTTGCGTAGAGTTGGTATTTCGCGTTTGTGGTCTTATGCGTGGAAAGGAATTTGACCACCCCTGTTTTAGAGCTTTGTGATCTTAAATTTGATCCCATTAAGTACCCATTCACTCAAAAATTAAGTAACCAAACAAACGTTTCCCCATAAAAATCGTTGACAATCCTTCCCCTCATAAAATCCAGGATAGTCCCATTAAAGTGAGATTTAAACTGTCCTTAATTTTATGGCATCGTGCCGCTTGCTCATGTTCATGTCACATGCATTAACTAGCACGACTATGCGCGAGCGGTAGGTGAGCGTTTTAGGGTACCGTACCCAAATAGCGCCATTAGGGTCCGATTACTAGGCTGTGTGCTGTACACCTTGGGAACTTTCAAACTACAAAATCCACTTATAAAATAAGATAATGTTTACATGCCAATTTATTTGGTTAGACGTGTCGCTGGACATTAACACTAAATAGGTACTTAGTGGATCACTTTTTTACCATGTCTAAAGTAAAATAAATTATTTCATTTCATTTCATTTATCTGATGAAAAAGTTGTTCAGACAAAAAGTTTAGTTTTATTAAATCAGGCGTTACTTTGCGGAGGTCCATTTCAATGAACACAAAATATTTACCTTGCTACTCCGCTACTTACGTGCAAGATAACCAAGTCTGTGCGAAATATATACGTTTTGCATGCAAGCCCTCCCACCACTACTTCCACACAAAACGCACACAAATCCCACAAATTTGTGTGCGTTTTGTGTGGCAGTAGTGGTGGGAGGGCTTGCATGCAAAACGTAGGTACCTATATATTTCGCACAGACTTGGTTATCTTGCACGTAAGTAGCGGAGTAGCAAGGTAAATATTTTGTGTTCATTAAAAAGTTTAGTGACATTTTTATACGACAAGGCAAACAAGCAAGTAAAAACTTGGCGGTTAGCACCACCACCCGCATGGACACCTGCAACGCTAGAGAATAGCAGGTGTTGCCAGTCTAGAGGGCTAAGAACGCCTGTAATTTCACCGGCTGTCTCACTCTCCAAACGCTGCTGCTTGGCGGCAGCATCAGCGCGTAAAACGGTGGTGGCGATCCGGTTGGCCCTTGCACGAGGTCCTACCACACTTGACAACATTTTTCAAAATGGCTGAAAATATCCAATAGAAAAATGTCATAGAAAAGTTTATATGAATTCTGTCAACGTTTTCGCTGAACCCCATAGCAGTTTTTAGCCAATACCTGTAATTTACAGTTGATACTCTTTACTGTTTATTAAATGAATACTTGTTTACTGGTTTTCGTTTTAATCATTATAATTTAACTTCCAACGCCTTGTTCTGTGACCTCACATTTGTCCTTAATAATAAACAACGTTGTAGGTACTTCAACTTTCCATTCAAAATAATAATATGCACTTTGTCAACTACTTCGTGTCGCTTCAATGTGAGATAACAACCGAATGACCACAAACACACGACTTAACAAAACAATATAATAGACAAAATAATGGTCACCAGAAATAGTCAAATGCTCATAATGGGGTGACCACACGTCACGAGCCTAAAGTCAGGTACCTACTCATCTGCGAGCCGTAATCGTAGGCCTGAGTGGCGAGCGTACAGCGGAGCTTTGAGCGTAGCGGGTAGCGACAAAGGGTTTTATGTAGCGCGCACTCAGAACACTCACATACCTACACCTTACTGGGGCGTATTGACAACATTTCAAATTTATAACCAACTAGCTGTTGCCCGCGACTTCGTCTGCAAAGAATTCGTTTGTCGCTATCCCGCGGGAATTTTCCGGGATAAAAAGTAGCCTATGTGCTATTCCAGACTTTTCTATCTATGAGCCGAATTTCGTCCAGATTCCTTGGTCCGTTCTGGCTCGATTGAGTAACAAACAAACATCCATCCATCCATCCATCCATCCAAACTTTCGCATTTATAATATTAGTTAGATCATTGTTTGTGACAGCTAAAAAGAAGATAATATTTTAAGCTTCACATATTTTTATATTTTCCTGTAAGTCTTCATTTTAGCGTAAAAAAGCCATTTTAAGAGTCGCTCATTCTAAAAGGGCGTTTGTGAAAAGTGACGTATTTTAGTTTATACTGTGTTGCAAATTAAAAAAATCTTAAAGCCGATAGCTCACTATTTCAAGTTGGTTTACTTAAGGCGATTTTTCCGCAAAATGTTATATCACATTTCTCGAAATGGTTTTTGATTTAGGGCAAATGAAAAATATGAAAATGTTCTCAATTCCGACTCTAATCAGGTTTTAGTTGTCATTTTTAGTATGGATCTGACAGCGAGCGAAACTAAACTGAATCGGAAAATCGCATTTATGACGTCATGGTAAGGCCCCAGAATAGTCAAAGGCGATCTTACACTATTTATAAGGGTTTGATCACACGTGCTCGGTTATTGCTGTTCACACCGCGTTTAACGCAAGACAGCCTTATGATTCTCAAATCTAACCACTCTCCGCTTCCTTGCGCCCATTAAAATGTGTTCAAATAAACGCCGCAAGCCCCGCCCCGCTCCACGCTCCGCTCGAGCGTCCGCTCAGACCGTAAATATTCCAGTGACCGTTAATCCATAACTGCATCACCCACTTAAGACGATCACATAGAGACACGTTCAATTGTTTCGATTATCATTCACGACATTCACTCATTCGTTCATAAGGAAGCGTCGGATTTCGTTGGAGCTGTCACTTGGTCTAAAGTCTAGACCAATAGTAATAAGCCTATAGTCTATACTAGGACGTACCATGGTGGGAAGAGGTAGTACTTTTGCTCCACGACTCAACAAAAAAACGCATCAAAAATCGAACGCGATTCATTCGTATTTCAAAATAAGCTCTAAGAGGATCCTGATATCCTAGTACTTAAACTCTCCCTCCATCTTACGTCTGTCGCGAAATTAACATTTTTTATCCATCCCAAAAAGCGCTCAGCGCCGCTAAGAACTTTTCACTTCAAAAAAGGAAGTACCATGATAGCTCGGTGGGTTGACCTATGGCCCTTTAAGCAGAGGGTCGTTGGTTCGAAACCGGGCTTGCGCCTTTGGTAAATAGTTATTGTAATCTATTTTCACAAGGTTTCCTAAAATTGATCGTCCGAAATATTTCGGAAGGTGATCAGGTTAGTTCGATTGAACAGTATGTTAGATAGATTTTCATCGTAATTAATCAAAACTTAGCATCAACCAATGTATGCAAACATTCGTCAACCACAATTAAGAAAACCCGAAAAACATATAAAGGGTGCCCACCAAACTAAAAAAAAGAAATAAAGTATAGTCAATAAACGGTATCCCTCTCTCTCTCTCTCATGAAGTATTCCGGTTTAATTTCATAATAGGTACTGATCATTTATAATTTAACCAGTAACGTAACGTACAATCGGTAAAAATAACCATCGTTAATATTCAACGCGTTACGTGACGGCATAAAATGTAATGCCGGTTCCCATATAAATAAGTCCCATTTGGAGATGCATTAGGATTCAAGGAAATTCATTGAACTTATATTGGAGACGGATATTAATGAATTAGCTGGAAAAGCGGCATATGTCAGAGGATATAACTTATTATCATATTTATAATTACGTAATAAGCATGCAAATTATTAATTTAAAAGCTGTAAAGTTTATAGAAGTAGCCAGGACGAGTAGGTACCTAATAAAAAGATTCATTGGAAAATACTATTACAGATTTGTTTTTTTTTTCTTTTTGAAACCTGTGATAAAAACAAAGGTACCTCTTTAAAAAAAATGTAAGAAGGTTTAAGTAACTACATACATTTTGTTACGTAAATTAAATAAGTGACGTCACATACAATGTCAAGTCTTAAATCACTATGAAAACATCGTCGAGATAAATAAAAAAAACTATAAATAACGGCTAGTTAAAAATATCGTTGTTTTATGAATAAGCAATAACCGCACTGCACACGTAAAGGGCGATGGTACTGGCCGCATAGAATGCCGACACGAAAATAGAACGCATGTGACAATGAAAAGAGAACTAAATTAAAATCGGTATTCAAAATTGGAATGCGCTTCGCCTCGAACGCGTTTGATCGTTTAAAAACGGAACGCTTTTCTCTTTCTGTTAATGAGTGTTTGTTCGGATGATTGACTTTTGAGTTGTTTACGTATTTGGACTAATAAGCGGGTAGTAGGTAGTTTTTACTTTTTATTCAAGACTGGTGGTTCGAGTCATGGAAAGTTAAACAAATATACCGAAATAAACTGTTAATGTTTTTGTTGTTCATAATCGCAGAATCGGCTTAATAAAAAGTAGATTACAGTATATTCTTCGCAGTTTTCTGTAGCAACAGTGATTCAACGCGTAGGCGGTTCTTTGAAACGGCACTGGCCACCGGCGTCTGTAGATTGTATGAATCAATCTATTTTCCGATCCGCTCATGTTCCCGGAAGGAAATTCGACGGAAATATTGGGTGAATGTGAATTTACTAGCAAACGTTAATTTCATCTCAGAACACATCTTTGTAATCTTAATAATTGTGGTGGAACACAAGCGCGTTTTGTATTTTTTTTAAAGAGGAAAAATTCAATTAAAGCATTTTTAATTTCAACATGAAAATACCGTGAGTCTTGTGATTCAAAAATTTACAGTGCTATTTAGTTAAATAATTCCGGCCGGACTAATTTCAAAAGACCATGTATACTTTACTAGTAAAGTTATTATAACATAAGTTACGTATGTTCCAAAAAACATGCATAATTTAATTATGTAAGCCATAAAATAATATTAATACATATTAATGACTGACGAGGCGGCTTTTAAGAAAAGCCGTAAAATCGAGGCTTATAATAAAGTCAGTTGCCAAACCGCTGGTCGCTTCAAGCCGATTGAGTCACTAAGTAAATTGATCTGTTTTTCATTGTTTATGAGTTTAATCGTCACTACCTGCTGCCCGCGACTCCGTATACGCAGAATTCACTTAAACGCCCCCTTTCAAAAAATCGGGCACCTAGAACCATCTCAGATTTTTAGGCATTAAAGTTTAGAAAGTAAGATTTTATCCACATAAATAAAAAACCATGGATGCCCGTTTTTTGCAAGGGAGTGTATCTGTTCCGGGATAAAAACTATCCCTTGTCCTTCCCCGGGACTGAAACTTTCTACACCAAATTCCAACTAAAACATTAAATTAAAAAAAATAAAACGCCCCACGCATTAATCGAATCATCAATCATACGTAAATAAAAAGTATTTCAATTTGATACCAGAAATGCCTTAAAAGTACATCATTTTGGAAAAGAGCTGACACCATATATGGCTAAGAACCACCGCAAGGAGTTTCCTTTTTTAGTCATATTTGGTAAAAGCCAAGCAAATTGGCTTTCGAATGAAAAAACTGCATTGAAATCGGTCCATCTACCACAGACAGATACAGAAAGAAAGAGAGATATTGACGTGAAACTAATAACTATTTAATAATATTTTGCGTCGGGGTTAAAAAATACAATAAAATTGACACATTTTTTTCCATCATTAATAATTTTCCTACGATTGCGCGAAGTAGCTTGTTGACAGACAATAAGTCTTGATTACATGGACGTGTTAATTACTGACATATGTAACTGATTACTGTTGTACGAAACGTCGACACAGGGACTCGAACGTTCGCGCTCCTTGTCAAGAGTTAGGAAAACGCTATTAGTGTGAAGAGGACGACTGGTAGTAGAGTCCTTACGCGTGGTGGCGTTTGGTTAGTTCAGTGTTTTTCAAAGTGTGTCGTGAGCTGGCAGATTCTGAAGTACTTAGGAACCCTTCTGTGGTCGAGATTAATTTTATTTGAGTCAGGATTGACAGCTTCTTACATTTTGATAAATACTACTTATCGCTTTTTAGCGTAGGTATTTAAAAAAAAAACATTAAACTCTCCCAATCTAGGCGATGCTAGTTTAATTTCATATAGGGATTATTCATTTACAAAGTTGATCATCATTATGCATATGACTGGATTTTTTGTATGTTGTAGGTCTATACGCGATATTTAAAATGTTACATTTGCATGATTTTAAAGACAGAAATAAAAACATAAAGCTAAACAATATCGGAAGCTTGACAGTTACAAATTTTTGTTAGAAAAACTAGGGGCGAGTGATTCTAAAACTTTTAAGTTTGTAAAACACCAATAGTTTGTCTGTTTGTCCGTAATTTCGGAGCCCACGTGCGGGGCACACGTTACGAGGTATCTGAATAGAACAGGGCGCTTTAAAAAGCAATGGAGTATCCACGCTGTAAATAAAAAAGAAACAAACACAAATGAGAAACTGAGTTTCACGAACAAATACCAATGCCTTCTTGTCAAATTTGAGGGGACATCATTTGTCTATTACAAAAATTAATAATAATTTAAAGCATTCAGAGCCCGTAATGCACAATTTGTTGAAACAAATCTTATGAATTTCGTAACCTTTGCCTCGTGCTCTTGTTACTTTTCCGACGATTTGGACGCATTTATGTGTACTTATATATTTTTTGTTATTCGTGCACAAAACTAACTCGCACTTGGCCATTACTTTTACTACGAAATTCTAACGAACATCCTTTTAACTAAAGAGAGTTTGTGTCACTCGCTTTTTGTATCAGAAACCACAAGTATTCTTTGAACACTTGACATTAAAGTTGCAGCATCTACTTACGGTATTTTTATATCAGCGACTGTATTACACTTGACATACTATTTATTCTACTGCATGATAAACTGATTAAACAGTATTTGGTCAACTATTTGTTTATTCGTGAGGAAATAAAGTCGACGCGTTTTTAAGTACAAGCAAAGTATTTCTAACGACATTGATAACAAAGCAAATACATTAAAAGCACTTTAACATATTTAAATGAATCGTAATTGTTTGCAGGGCGTTAATTATTTATGAACTGTATGTACACTTGGAATATTAAATACGCACTTGTTAATTATATTCATTTACGGATATTGTTTGCTTTTGTAATGTAGTGAGTGCTTGTTTTTTCTGTTTCATCGGTTTACTTTAACATAAAATATTTAGAAACGTTTAAAAAGCATTTATTTAAATATATCTTTTCAAATGTATCGTCTTCTGGTACCCCGCGGCGATGCTTTGACAGCCAAATAGTGCTAAAATGTAATTTGTATTTGCACTCTCTTGAATTTCTCTGTCCACCTACACAACTGTCATTTCAACGTTGATTGAAAGTGCTTGTTCTAGGTAGTGGGTATATCCAAACTTTGTATTACTGAACAAGCATACGAAACCTAATTAAACTATTTATAATGATTTAGTTATGATTTAATCTTTCCTGAGGTATGCCAGACATGTTTCAAACTTCAGTTTGAGAATTGCTTTCAGCTCGTCTTGATAAAGAACCACGGTTTTGTTAGGACTGTGAGGTCTGTGAGACCGTGTTTTTTTTAAGGTGTTAACTTCTTTAGCAGCGCTGAGCGCTTTTTGGGATGGGTAAAAAATTATAATTTCGCGACAGACGTAAAACCAAGGGAGAGTTAAAGTACCAGGATAATCAGGATCCTCTAAGAGCTTATTTTGAATTACGAATGAATCGCGTTCGATTTTTGAAGTGTTTTTGTTAAGTCGTGAAGCAAAAGTACAAGGGCATCAGCACATTGTTAGAGGTCTGTCAATATAGATAATACGTACTGTGGAGGATAAACTTTTTTTGTAGCTGGCCGTTGTAAACCTCGTGACAGCAGCATCTCATTTTTATAACTGGACTTCAGTTCATTACGAACCACGCCAGGAGGTGCTGCTGCCACGAGGTCACCCATTATTTCATGTAGTTTTCTTATATTCATTAAAAATCAGATAATCATCATAATTTGTTTTCATTCAAAAGATACAGTCCACTAGTTCGCCACACGTACGTTTTTTTTGGAAGCGGCCAATACAGTACGCGTATTGAACATCATGGAGGTTACAACATTAAAATCTAATCTAAGCTGCTGTTTTCACTTCTGCCGGCAATCCCGGAGTGCGACCCGTCGCTTTTTTGTAATTTTATATCCAGCGTTTTTTACGTGATCAGATTTATTCAAATATTAACCCACTTTCCTATACAATAAGCAATAAAATCCGAAATATTTTAAAATAAAAAGAATTACCTGTCACAAACGTTTTGTCGATCAAACAATTAAGACAAACATTTCCTCAAAAAATATTGTAGAGTCTCCACAGACGGCCCTGTTCGTCTAGCAACAAAAACACATTGTCACGTGTTCGGACGCGACGCGAATGTTAAGGGCCTGGGTTTGAATCCCGGCCTCGAGCTTAGGCCAGCCTATTGAGATGTTACTTTAATTGTTTAAATGTGTCAATGCCATTATGCCAAGTTTTTGTTGAAAAAGGTCACAAATGACTGTACGAAAGTTTTTTTTAAAGTTTTCATTATTGAGTACCAAAGATTAAATAGCATAGAGGCGCAAGAAGTTTTTCAAATTCTTTTAATATAAGGAAACTAGCATTATTTTTATTATTTTTCATCAAACCCACGTTGAGCCAGTTCCAGCAATAAATTATCGCCTTTGCAGGAAAGTTATAATGTGAATCTAAAAAAGGTTTTTTGAAATATTTTCAATTTTATTAAAGAAAAAATAAACGCAATGACTATTAAAATGAAAAATATTCGGTCATACGAAGGGCACCCTAGTTTCACATAAACTACATCAAAATCTGACAAAATATTTTAATTAAACATGTAAATTTATTAATAAACGTTGTGACTGGCGTGATTAATGCTTCCATCCGGTATAAAAAGCATAAAACCCGAAGGATGTGTTTCGACATTTCATATTAATAAAAAGGTTCGTTCCATTTTTCCCGCCAAGAAGACCGGAAACCGGAAACAGTGATGTTTTCCCGCCCAAATACCTCGAAGCCGGAAAAGTATTTAAAAAGTCATGTTAATGACAGTGTTTTTTTTATTTTCCGAGCATGTTTTTGAGAGCCAAGTTTTTTTTTCTGGCCAGTTAGCTATCGGTATCACCTATATTCCTATATTTGAAATCTTACCGCTTGATGAATGAATAAAAACCGCTTTCGTGGTGAATTTTATTGAGAAAAATGATTTTCATTTCTATTTTCAAAATGGAAATTTTTCCTCCCAATGTAAAAAGAATGTCGTAACTCAGAATATTGTCATTTGCTTCTGTTGAAACATAAGATGACACGCCGCAAGTTATTTTAATAAGGACAGGTAATTTGTTTATTTTTTACAGTACTAACACACAAATCAATTTAATGAGTTGGTGACAAGTGACATTTTAATGTTTTCTGTAAATTATTTATCACTTTGTCTGCTACGATATAAATATTTAAAATCCTAGTTCTTGCTTAAACAAAAACTACCCTTAATATTTTTTAAACACAATTTAGCAGTTTGGAAAGATTTTGTTTATAAATGTAGTGTAAATTTTCTGATCAATTCCATTTTTTTGTACCATCCTTATTCTGGAAAACGTCAGATGATCAAATAACATCAGGCGTTATCCCGTTGAATAGATTTCCTAGAATTATGAATCATTATTCCTAATTACATTCCACACATAAACATATGCATGCCAACGTTCTATATTTAATTATATCTTAAAATAACACAAATCGGCTTACCAGCTTCTCGGAATGAACACAATTCCCGTACGCATCCGCAAATACAAGAACTGAAAATGTCACTTTCAACTGTCAAATTTGGTAAACCAAGTCACTAAATAATATAGCAATCACTGCACCCAGCCACGGTCACTTCAACACGATTAAGTTTTTAATCCGTCGAAACGAACGGTGTCGATATAATTTTCAGGAATTCGCGATCCGAGAGACGTCCGAACGCTACGAGCTTAGAATTAAGACTGAAGATAATCAGAGCTTTCAGCGTAGCGCTGCGTATGCGCGGCTTCACGAGCGTGCAACAACATAAATCTACTTATCTTTGTCGCGCTCATAGCACGCAAGCGGCAGGGGTGTTAGTTGTTGTATCTCCTTCCTTTTCTCGCTTAATGTCAGCGTGGAAATTGAGGAAAACGTAACTGCGCGCGTTACGTAATTGTCAGTGCGCGGCGCGATGATTTATTTGGCGCGTGATTAATGATTTTTCGCGTTTTCCCTTTAGATTTGCTTTCGTGTTTTGGCTGTGGTATTTATTTTCGTTTTGCGTTAACTAATTGCGATGTGTGGGTTTGAGGCGCTTGTGTGACGACGTGGTCACATAATAATGATAGGTACTTGATGGTAGGATTGGTAGGTACAGTATTACCACTTTTATAAGTCGCATGGGCAATAATCGTTTGCGCAGAATAGTGCAAGTGCAACCTAACACCGACTAAAACCAAACGTAACACACGAAACCAATGAAATTAACACATTATTTTACTTTATGGCTTCAAATACAAGGCAACACAGAAGTCTGTTTCAATAAGGAAGGTATGGCTGTGATATTTGCATTGACAACTCTAGAGGTGAGGCTTCATTGTGACACCGCGCATATTCAATGATTATCGATTATATTTTAGTAATAACAACAATCGGTTCCATAAAAATATCGACTACTTATAAATAAATACTATTATAATAATACTCAAGTCAGCGTCCTAAACTGTGAATGTAAATGTAAATGTGTTCCTATTTTACGCTATTTGACATGTTGGGCTTTTTCAACAAAATAGGTTGTATAAAATATTTCTATGCTTATATTATTTTATCAATATCCTCCTTAGCTATTTAGGCAATAAAAAAGGGAAATCAAACGATTTAGGTAGGTATTTATTTTTATTACAGATGGGAAGGGATGTATTTTAGTAAGGAACTAGGTACACACGGCAAAATAATTCGGTAAGCATAGGCACGCACACAAACGTCGTCTATGTGTTGAGTACCGACATGAACATTACGTAGAATCCACATGTGAATGTGTGAGTGAGTTCGATCGTATATCTACCCTCTCAGTACAGTTTTTTTAGTAATAAGATAAATAAGTAATGTCGCTGTAATTTACCTATTTATTATATAAACAACAACAATAACTATAAAATAACAATGAAGAAAGTTGCAACTATTTTAGTTAGTTTATAATAAACTAAGTTAAAAATAATTACAAAACAAACTAAAAAATTCCCTTGGTATCGTGCCTGGCTCAAAGGTTTAAAAATTCAATATCTCCGGTTTAAGTTAATTCTACAGAAATAATGTAAAAGTATTGTTTTATTTTTGCATTTTCCTAAAAACATTTTACATTATTATCTTACATTGGATATTGTCGTCGCAAGTGTAAGGCAAGAGAAGGCACCCCGGATCGAGTCTTACTTTGACCTTGAATCATTAAATTTATGCAATCTGACGCATTGAACTATTATTACCAGCGTATTAGCTACCATCTCACTGATTCAACGTGTTATAATTTTATTTCTCATCAAGTCTGGATTCAATTCCAACATTTCCAACCAATATTCCTTACAACCAGCATCGCCATTTAAATAACATCCAAAAATGTCATTTCTTCTAGGATACGAACTCGGTTCACTAGAGAGCGAGTGCACAAATCAAGTATTCGACTTGCCTTTGTGACCGCTGAGCCACCGAGACATTTAATATAGTTGGTGAATTTATGAATTACTACGTCCAAACTGTGACTACTGCATTTGCAATGTGTAAATAGTTGTTTAACGAGCTTTGAAATAAGGTTGAAATTAGAAGGTTGAAATTTGCTAGACGATGCACATTTTATTCATTGTCGTCTAACAATATAAAGTATATTCTACCCTCAAATTATTAGTAATATGAATTTGTCAACGCTAACCGCCATTCGTTACGCCTTGTTTTACAAGTGGTTTTACAACAACGAACTGTTTAATTTTGCCTTTGAAATACCTTGTGATTTGCAAAATATGGATAGTCATCATCTTTTTTGAAAAGAGCAGAAATTATTGTTCTTTACGAACAAAATATTTCTATAAGGAATTGATATATCGGTAAGTAGACAAAGTGTCTGATAAAATAATTACTTCTTATTTTACATCAAATTTCTTCATGGTGTTAAAACAATGATTTATTATTGTATCCGTAATGTATCCAAATAACTTTCATTGACGAAGAATGTTTTTTATTAAACTTCATTTATTTTGCAGCGGAAGACTTCAATTATGGATTCACCGCTATGCAGACTTCGGGCACGATAAGAATATTCCTTCTGTGTCAAAACAAGAAGTCTCATCTTCACGCCATTTGGACATAAGTAGTTGCCACACACGCTAAAGGGACCTATTTCATATCAACGAGAGACAATGTTACCTACGTTGTAAACTGTGCGACTTCATCTGCATGTTGCAGGATAGCATTGTCGTAACTCGTAAACCAGCAAAAAAAATGCTTCAACGGATCAGCCAGCATAGAAGAAACAGAATGAACTTTGATCGTGAATATTTATAATTTTGATTCGAATAGGTAATAATGTAGTGATTTTTAGTGATGAAAAACCATTTACGTCTGAAAAAGATGGACGAAAAATTTTTTGGCGAAAAGTGCTTGGATGTCATCCATGGGATTTGTGAGTTAGTGGGTTGGGGGTCGTAATAACAGTGCTAAAAAAAAGTGATGTGTGACCTATTTCGTGCATAACAATATTATTGTGTCATAGTCAAAGACTGGCTGAGCACCCAACAAGATTCCTTAACTGTTATTAACTGGGATCCATCTGATAGGTATAAAATCCAAAGCAAATTTAGGTAGCTTAGTCACTTGAAAGTGGAGATTTAATCCAGTGTGCAATGATGTTATTGTTAATGGCTGTCATTTTACATGTCGATTCATTTCACCACTGACTTTATTTCTCAACAAATAAAACGTTTCGTTCATCTTTCTCAGACTTGAGTAAACTTAATAAATCGGAAATTCTTATAAATGATACTCTTTTCAAAACCCTTGTTAATTCGAATAAATTACATCTTAAAAATAGCCTTTTTGTGGTGTGCATTCGATTTACCATTTGTATTGTAATTTTAAATTATGTTTGTAACAGAAAATTTTAATTAACCTAAAATCATACTGGTCACTATAGTGTGTGTTGTTTTACGAATAAATGTTGTTCTTCTTCTGTTATAATTATAAGGAACAGCATGCAATTTTATTTTGCTAATTTAATTAGTTATAGTCTTATGGTAATAATAATTACTTAAATGTTGTAATAAACAATTTGAAACAATGATTTTATTTTCTTATTTTGTTCTTTTACTTTCTTTTTTTCGTGTTTGAAGTAGTCATGATTTGGTTTTGAGATAGTTATAAATAGAAAAAAAAAATACAAAATAGACACATTTGTGCAAGATTCGAACCGAGGTCTTTAACATTCATAGTCCTAATCAGTACGACTGAGCCAACGCGCTCATATTATTCATGACGAAATTATTCTTCCATTGAGCAAAATCGTTTGAATAACAATAACCTATACAATAAGAGATATGTGAAGGTAGTCAGAGAACACAATCAGCACACATAGGCCATATTAGTGTGAATACTCGTGTGGATACAAAACCATTTTGTTGTGTGTGTAATTAAGGCAGCGGATAGGTGCGGATGTGTGTATAGAATGACACACATGGACAACTAGGGTGCATACCGAATAGTTTTGCTGTGTGTACATAAATGCGGAAGTGAATTTCCTTCGACAGTTCTTGGAAGATAATTTGTAGCGCTCGCATCACTACCACGAAACCGTTAAAAGATACATTTTAATTGACATTTCTGGGTAAATTGACATTTAGAGATCTAGCTCGTAATGTTAGCTTATTACGTAATTATTTTAATGCTTACAGAGTCTTCACATAATCGCTAACTAGGTACTTATAATAGTTAAAACTGTGCACGCAATCTTACTAATATTATAAAGGCGAAAGTGTGTAAGTTTGGATGTTTGTTGCTCTTTCATGGCAAAACGGCTCAACCGATTTTATTGAAATTTGGTACAGAGATAATTACAGTCCTGGGGAAGGACATAGGATAGTTTTTATCCCGGAAAATAGCATAGTTCCCGCGCGATAGTGATAAGCGAATCTACCGCATACAGAGTCGCGGGCAACAGCTAGTATTCATATAAGTTGTATTCAAAATACTTAAAAAAAATTACATGAAAGAAAATGTAAGAAACAAAAAATATTCCGAGTTGTAGTTTGGGAAAAAAAAAGCCGTGGCAGCCTAGTGGTTTGACCTGTGGCCTCTCAAGCAGAGCGTCGTGGGTTCAAATCCCGGGCTCGCACCTCTGAGTTTTTCGGAATTTATGTGCGAAAATTACATTTGTAATTTGCCATGAGCTTTTCGGTGAAGGAAAACATCGTGAGGAAACCTGCACACATCTGCGAAGAAATTCAATGGTGTGTGTTAAGTTCCCAATCCGCACTGGGCGCGCGTGGGAACTATAGCCCAAACCCTCCAATACACGGAGGAGGCCTATGCCATGAGGCACGCCGAATTACGCGACAATTTAATAAATAAAACGACAATAACATCAACAACAACATGTATACTTACTGAAATTGTAGCGGATTCGGAATAAAAAGGCTTATAAAAAAAAAAAAAAAAAAAAAAACAATACACGGATTCAAGCAAATATTTTTGGCCGTGTGGAATCTGGCAACTCAATTTTGAAGCAGATATAGATTTATTTGAGTTTAGATTTTACTTTCGTTGGCGGGAAATCTTAATTTATACGCGGTATTAATCAATGCTAGTTACATAGATCTTCCCTGTGGTTGTTGTGCAGATACGCAGTAGAACGACAACAGGGGACCGAGAGAGGTGCGGGCGGGTGTCGATCAACAATACAATGGGCGAGTAGTGCGCCTGCCGCCCGCACCTCTCTTGGCCCCCGCGGTCGTCCCACCCCGCGCGTCTGCACCGCGTGGGCGAGGACTCATTTAAGGCGCTGTCAACAGCAAATGACCTGGAGCAGCGCCACTCTTCACACATACGGTTCACGTGCCTGTTAGTGAAAGAGAAGAAACTATTCCGGCAGCTTGGCGCGCGTCTAAAAACTTGCAAATAAGACACAAATCATAAGAAATAAACAAAAGTATGGATTATTTGTGAAATATGACTCGTTAGCCGTTTATGTTTTTAATTGCAGACCCATACGTCGAAAAAATAAAGACATAGAACCGTTTAATGATGATTTTAAGACCAATCTTTGCAATTATTTTCTATCGAGCCGATTTTGTTCAATTATGTATCGAGTCCGTCCAGCGTGTTTGAAATATGATGAAAATTAACATTATATATTTTTTGTATTTTTTTGTGTGCAGTTTTTCTTAAAAAAGTGTTTAAATAACATCAATTTCAACAAAATTAGCTGTTGTCAGCCTCTTAAGTGGTCGGTCTATAGTTACGGGGTATTGCACTATATCCCCGACGATAACCATGTTATTATGTAGGTAGCTAGAATTTCCACGTCTGTTCCCAGCTGCCAACGATCCTGCGAATCATTTGCGACCCACTTGGCTAGCGGCGTCGTGACGTTTTACTTCTTTTTCTTCAAACATCCGTGCAAAGAGGTGTCCGAGAAACAACTAGCTAGATTGGCAACAATCAGTGCAGGGGCCTTACCATGACGTCCTAATTCCTTCTTCTTCTTCTTCTTCTTTAACTGTGGCGTTACAAGTCGTTATAGTGACGACAACTTCGCCAATGTCAGGGTAAAAATTTTAATGATAAAATCTTGTGACAAAATGTCGGCAACGTTGTACGGTAACACGGTCTAAGACCCCCCTCCCCCCCTGTCGGGCTCTTAGCCAACGGTCAATGATATCCCTCAGATACTGCCAGGAAATTATTAGCCGTTGCCCAGGGTGCACCGGACCAAGCACTGCTCTTCCCCCCGGACGGATCCAGAAACGAACCGCAGCTCTTGGCCACACGTGGAGGTAACCCGACACGCACCCCCGTCCTAATTCCGACTCAGTTCAAGTTTTAGCTGTCACTTTTAGTATGAATCTGACAGCGAGCGAACCTAAAATCGCATTACGACGTCACGGTAAGGCCCCAGTATGTGAGCTCTTAGAATGCCATTCGGGTTTGTTTTGCTGTTTCACTCACTCTCAGGGTTTGATATTCGAATTGGCCGAGTAAGGGAGACAGCAAGACAAACCCGAATGTCCGAATGATATTTTGATGTTTTTTTTTTAAAAGCTTAGTTTAAAATTTATTTTGATGTCATTTTGTCTAGCTAGGTACTTTAAAATTAATTAAAAAAGTGTCTACTTACATTTCTTTTCCTGTACTCTTAGCCTGTATTCTTGAGGCGTGACAGTGCTACCGCCAAGACGATAAAAATTAGAAATATAATTTACTTTTCACCTCACTTGCTCGAAAGGGCTGTCTTTCTCCTTAAAAATCTGCGTGGAAAAGTGCTTTTTCCCCTCTTGGGGGGAAAAGGTTTTTGAAATTCGAACGTTGTGCTGACCACCATTCCACCACGACCACCACGACCACCACCACCTCACCACCTCATCTACTGAAGTAATTAGAAATTTGAAATTCTTCCATCCACCATTTTCTCGCTGAGGTGAAAAATTGTGTGTTTCGCTCGGCAGCAAAGGTTGTTTAGTGTCTCGTGCCTTAAAACCCTCGCGATGCTCAGGATTCTTCTTTTGAACCACTCGCTTCACTCGTGGTTCAATCATAGAATCCTTCGCTTGCTCGGGTTTCAATACAGGCACTCGCGCCAAACAAAAACTTTGCAGCCTTGCATAACAAATAACTATTACCTACGAATAAAATTTTATAATTAATTTACAATCGAGAAAAGATTTGTTTGCTTCATACGATTACTATTTTACGACCTGAACCTTTAGTATAAGTTTTCGCATAAAAAAAACGCCTCGAACGCGTTCACGTACCCGTCTCAATTAGGTACTATGGAAAAATTGGCTGCGCCACTTGCAGATCGAAACGGCAACAAATTGTTCTCATAGTATTTGACATTTTAACGCAAACGCGGTCGAAACGTATTTTGTGACTGAAAACCTACACTACGCATACAAAACTTGAATTCGGTACCTATCCATAGTTTTCTTAAATCACTAATTCATGCACAAATCTATGGGAACCGGATACCAAGGAGCTTCTTAAAAATACGATAAATAACGTTCTTACTTCCTGGGCGACACGTGCCATTATGAGGTAGCTTAAAGCTTGCTGTCCACTGGAAGCTATAAAACGGTATGTATTTTACGCGCAATGAAAAGTTTGGATTTGTCACGCGTGGACTAACTATGTGAAACTGATTTTGATGTTCAAGGTGTACACAGCGTGTATACACGGCCGAAATTTGCATAAGAACACCCTGCTGAATCTACGTCTCGCGTTGACACAAATGTCTGGTATTATTTACTCAAACCAGTACTCGACCATGGATTTTAGTCAGATGTCTCCTAAATTATTTACTTCCAAAAGATATTGTCATTATGAGTTTTTTTTTTTTTTTTTATGTGAATAGGAAGGCAAACGAGCAAGTGGGTCACCTGATGGTAAGCGATCACCACTGTCCATAGACACCCGCAACCCCGGAGGGATTGCAGATGCGTTGCCAACCTAGAGGACTTAGATGAAATGCCTCTTGTGCCCGTAATTTCCTCGGCTGTCTTACTCTCCACACCGGAACACAGCAGTGCAAGCACTGCTGCTTAGCGGCAGGATTAGCGAGTAAGATGGTGGTAGCGATCCGGACGGACCTTGCACAAGGCCCTACCACCCGCAAAGTGAGTGAGAACAATATTGAGCTTGCCCCTCAGACCGCCAATGATTTGTGACACTTGCCTGCCAAAAGGATCCCGACGTCTGACCTACATCGCTCATGAAGCTATAGCTCAGCTTGTGCTGGATAAACAACCATAAGCCGGCCGTTCCGACAGGAAGCGGATACTTGTGTCGTTGCGTGATTTAAGTTGGTCGCCACACAAATTCGGGGCGCGTGCGCGGCGATGCTAGGTGCCGATGAGTGAATGGTTTCCGAAAATCGAACTTGGCGCCATTTTGAAACACGTTTTTATACTAGAACTTAGAGAGATTACTGTTCGCACTCAGACATGGCACATTGTTAAAATGTAAGTTTTCGCATTATTATAAGAAAACGGGACTTAATCACGACACGTAAATAAAAAGTATTTTTTTAAATACCTCGACGTTTTAATTACGTGATTAAGTCCCGTTTTCTTATAATAATGTGTGAAAATCGCGAAAGTTTGAATCGATACATTGTAAGTTTTCGGTCACAAAATACGTCTCGATCGCATTTGCGTTAAAATTGACAAATACCTACTATGAGAGCTGTTTGTAGCTGTTCCGATCCGCAAATTAAAACCTACACTAGAAGCTCCAGTAAAGTTGTCATGAAGGTATTGTCCATGTTAGCAAATGATAATGTGACAGGTAAAACAAAAGAAGGTTTGTCTAAAATGAACTAGAACTAGCTTTTACCCGCGACTTAGTCTCCGTAGAATCCTACTTCCTACTAATATTATAAATGCGAAAGTTTGTGAGTGACGATGTGACGATGTGAGTGTGTATGTTTGTTCCTTCTTCACGCTGAAACGACTGAATGGATTTGGATAAAATTTGGAATGGAGATAGCTGGTACCCTAGATTGAAACATAGGCTACTTTTAATCCCGGAAAATTGCATAGTTCCCGCGGGATAGCGATAAACATGTTAATTGCTAATTTTACGCAGACGAAGTCGCGGGCAGAAGCTAGTTATTCATAAATATAGACTTTCCTCTTGAATCAATCTATCTATTAAAAAATACGCATCAAAATCCGTAGCGTAGTTTTAAAGATCTAAGCATACGTAAGAGCCCAAGCCACAGCCTGTAGCACATATTTTAAAAATAGGTACTGATAAAATTTATTTCACAACTCAATCTATCGAGATATTAAAGTAACGCCTTTCAGCTGTAGCGTTTAGCGGCCATCGATTAACTGACCGAATGAATGAACGAGTGAATGGAACGCAGGCAATTCATTATCCCGCTGATTTTATGATGTGCGGCGGGATCATAATTGACTTCATTTTCATTATATTTTTAGCTAGTAAAAGATTTAGAAACAATTTATTGAATCAGGCGTTACTTTGCGAAGTTTTATATCTATGAAAGATAATACTAATTATAGATGTACCGATGGATTGGAACAACTTCAGGATCTTCAAAAAACGATCGTCTTCTTTCCTTAAAGGGCCTTGAACTTTTTTTAATTACTAAAAATTGAAATTTTAAAATTTATTCGCATTTCTCGATACCGCTCAAAACTGATTGACTTTTTTATTGATGATTCTTGTACAAAATTAGTGCACAGGGCCCATGAGGTTGGCTTGATATTGTAAAGGCCCTACTTATATTATAAATGGCCTTTAGCAATGTATTTTTTGAGTGCACTATGAATAAAAAACCCCCCACTGCATCGCAAAGGCAACCTTTAGCCCACGCACCTCATGTCCATTGTTTTATTCAACTTTTAGAGCACATTCAACTCTTTTCAAAGTTAATAAAACTTATTTTTGTATGAACTACCGGTTTGAGAAGAATTTTAAAGACAGTGAACCTCAAAGTTTTGGTGATCGCCAGAAAAAATATAGCAAATACGCATTAAACCTCGTTAACTACGGTAATCAAGCGAATATTACACATTTTTTATTAGTTAGGTTATTATTTGGATTACATATTGTAATAACAATGACTGACAGAATTATGTTTTTAAATTCTTATTTGAAAAAAAATCTTCAATATTTAATTGCAATTTTCATAACAATACTCGTGACGAAGGGGTCTTAAAATGATCAAAATTGTTATGACGTAATTTGCAAATGGTTCCGAATTCTTAGTGCTAAAAAAAATATTTTATTATAAGCCAATAAATGTTGAGTACCCCTGCACTAGACACAGCATGCGTGTAGCATACAATATGGCAATTGCGAGCTATATAACATACGAGAAATAAGATAAAGGACGCGTTACGATGTTGCCAAGGTAATAAGTAATACTATAACAGAAAAAGAAATTTAACGTCAAAATGAATAAATACTATGACCGCAAAATAAGTAAGACAATTGTCGGTAAGTATACTCTAACCCCCTTATTCATAAACGCTCTATAGGCTTCTGCTAACTTAGCAATCGTTTGTCCTTATCTGTGAAAGGTAAATGTCAATGTGACAGATAAGGACAAACGATTGCTAAGTTAGCAGAAGCCTGCAGGCAGGAGCGTTAAGAGACTGACAACACCTAATTTTGTTGAAATTGATGTTATTTAAACACTTTTTTAAGAAAAACTGCACACAAATAAATAAAAAAAAAATATAATGTTAATTTTCATCATATTTCAATCAAACACGCTAGACGGGCTCGATACATAAATGAACAAAATCGGCTCGATAGAAAATAATTGTAAAGATTTGTCTTAAAATCACCATTAAACGGTTCTATGTCTTTATTTTTTCGACGTATGGGTCTGCAATTAAAAACATAAAGTCAACATATTCATATCTAAACGGCTAACGAGTCATATTTCACAAATAATCCATACTTTTGTTTATTTCTTATGATTTGTGTCTTATTTGCAAGATATTAGACGCGCGCCAAGCTGCCGGAATAGTTTCTTCTCTTTCACTAACAGGCACATGAACCGTATGTGTGAAGAGTGGCGCTGCTCCAGGTCATTTCCTGTTGAAAGCGCCTTAATGAATAAGGGCGTAGGACTTTAATGTTGAGCATACATGGAACGCTGTTATGGCATTACTCGCCCGCACCTCTATCGGTCCCCTTGGTCGTCCTACCACGCACCCCTGTGCTTGCTTGATTGGTCTATACAGTAGGCTTATTGTCTAACTCGCTCGCAATCGCCATCGTGTTCATTTTGACAGTTCATAATATGGGCTGACAATTGGCATCGGAATCAGCCAGCTGTCACATTCATACAAGAACTGTCATAATGAACACGATGGCGATTGCGAGCGCGTTAGACAATAAGCCTACAGGTGGTGATTTAGGAAAAGGAGCTATTGTACATACGTAAAAGTGTAAAAGGGCCTCACCATTACGTCTTAATACGATTCAATTCTGACTCAGTTTAGGTTTTAGCTGTCATTTTTAGGTTTTTTTTGAAATTTTTTTGTAATTTTTTTTTTTGGTTTTGAATGGATCTGACAGCAAACGAACTTAAACTGAATCGGAATTGAATCACACTAAGACGCCATGGTGACCCTCCAGAACTCAAATGGAACTCAAGTCATTTTTCTAATTCGGTACGTCAATTTGTATATTCGCACAATAAATAATTTTCTTAAGTTTTTTTGTCTATATACAATTTTAATACTACTCTGGCCAAATACGACTTTAACTATAGCAATAAATTTTGTCTAGTTTCTCCTTATTCCGACCGCTCCCAGTGAGCGATTTCCTTGTAGATCGTAAATCATCGAAATGTTTGCACTCATGCGCAACTATCTTGTTCAGACATTTCCTTCACTTGGGGATTTATTCTTTTAGGTATGGTATGTGTATAACACAGGTACTACAGGTGGTATTATGCAGGTGATCCTACCGGGTCCAGGAATGTAAACACAAAAAGTTCACTTACGGTTTATTGTCCGTTAGGCACTAAATCCATACACAAAAAAGTCTGAAGGCACAAAAGAATAGAAAGCACAAGCACAGGAACAGTGAGAAAGTTTATAGAAAATAGAATAGTTAGATAGCACAGGCACGAGGAAGCGTAGAAAAGAAAACTTAAATAGCAAGGCAATAGGGTTCAATTTGCGTAAGCCAGCCGTAGGATCGTGGGGCATACGTTCCGCGTCAAATGTTAGGATATGACTGATTTGACCTCCACGCGATGCGCCGGCGATGCATCGGTCGCCCGGTTCAGGTTCATTAGCATAATAGGGCGTAGGAAGTATCGATAGCTTTTATCGATGTATCGATATATCGACCAGTCGATAAAATGTTTGTGTTGTTATCGATATTGTTGTGTATATATACATATTAGGTTAAGTTGTTGTATTGTGTGCTTAGTATTAAGTAAGTAGGTTATAAGTACTTAGTTTATAAGATGTAAATATTAATAAATATTCATAATAAGTGTAATATTTAAATTCTATAAAAATAATAAGGGTGAATGTGATTGTGGGTTGTGATTGGGACGAAAAGACCCTACACCACTCCCCTCCAGAGACCGTCACGGGCGATAATAATCTGGAAATTTTACGAGACGTCCTGATCGAGTGACGTAGTTATTGGGGATAGTTGAGGCCGGTTCACAGTCCTGTTTTTCTGTATCCGTGGACAGTGTAAAGGCGGGTTTAAGCCTGTCTATGGACACCGTCTTCTCCTTATTATTGATAAGAATTTTGAACACCTTTTCATCTCGGGAAATAACTTTATGTGGCCCCGAGTATGCCGGCTGAAGGGAACTGCGCGATGCGTCTTCGCGGAGGAACACGTGATCGCATGTTTTCAGTTCCTTGTATACAAAGATCTTTGGTTTACCATGTCGGGCAGCTGGCACGGGTCTCACCTTCTCGGCGAAGTTTCTGAGCCTAGCGGAAAAGTCTGCCATGTCAGTGGTTCCGCTCATGCTGGGGTTAAAGAACTCGCCGGGAAGTCTCAGTGGTTCTCCGTAAACTAATTCGGCCGAAGAGGATTGTAAGTCTTCTTTGAAGGCTGTTCTGACGCCAAGTAAGACCCAGGGAAGAGATTCTGTCCACCTCTCATTGGCGTGACATACAATTGCAGCTTTTAGCTGCCGGTGAAACCGTTCCACTAATCCGTTACAGGCCGGGTGATAGGCTGTTGTCCTTCTGTGCTCGAAACCGGCTAGCTTAGAGAGGCACTGGAATAAGGCTGACTCAAATTGGCTGCCACGGTCTGTTGTAATGCTCGTTGGGCAGCCGAATCGGGACAGCCAAGTCGAGAGTAGGGCCTTAGCAACGGTCTCCGCGGTGATGTCTTCTATCGGTACCGCTTCCGGCCAGCGGGTGAACCTGTCTACAGCTGTCAAGCAGTACCGATAGCCACGCGATATGGGAAGAGGTCCCACCAGATCAATATGGATCTGTTTAAATCGAGCGCGTGGTAGGCTAAAGGTGCCAAGGGGGGCGGTTACGTGACGATTAACTTTTGCCCTTTGGCACTGTAGGCAAGCACGTGTCCACTCCCTGCAGTCTTTCTGGACCCCTGGCCAAATAAACCTCTCTGAAACTAGTTTAGCAGAGGCGTTGGCACCAGGGTGGCTGAGGGAATGGAGACTTTCAAAAACTTGCCTTCGAGCTGACTTGGGGACATAAGGCCTGGAGATCGAGGTGCTGACATCACAGTACAGTGGCGTAGGACTTCCAGGAATGTGAAGTCTTTGTAGCTGCAAGGAAGAACCTACGCGTAAAAGTTCTTGCAGCTCCTGATCAGATACCTGATTTGCTGCCAGCGCCTCGAGGGTTACAGGGGCTCTCAGTTCCTCTATACGAGACAAGGCATCGGCAACGACATTGTCTCTACCTGATATATGCCGAATGTCTGTCGTGAACTGGGCGATGAAATCCAGATGTCTATACTGCCGTGGCGAACAATTGTTTTTTCGTTCGTGAAATGCAAAACTGATCGGCTTATGGTCAGTATAGACAACGAAATGCCTAGCCTCGAGCATATGGCGGAAGTATTTAATTGCCTCGTAAATGGCAAGCAACTCCCTATCATAGGGCGAGTATTTGGCCTGAGAAGGGGATAGTTTCCGCGAGAAGAAAGCAAGCGGTTCCCATGCGTTGTTTTTCTCCTGCTGGAGGACTGCACCGATGGCCTTGTCAGAAGCGTCTGTAACCAACGCAAGATTTGCGGCGCAGTCTGGGTGAGCTAGTAAGGCAGCATCCGACAAGCTCTCCTTACAAGCCTGGAATGCTGCTAACGCTTCTCCTGACAGAGTAACAGGCTTCGATCCTTTTACTGAACCTGTCAAGAGGGAGTGAAGTGGAGCTTGGATTTGAGCCGCTAATGGGAGAAACCTCCTATAAAAATTGAGCATTCCCAAGAAACCCCTTAGCTGACGCACGGTGGTAGGCGTTGGGAAGTCTCTAATGGCCTGTACTTTCGAGTCCAATGGCTTGCATCCGGTTTGCGAGATACGGTATCCCAAGAAGGTTACTTCACTTTCACCAAACACGCATTTGGAGGTGTTCACCAGCATGCCGTACTCCTTCAATTTTGCAAACACTATGCGCAAGTGTTCTTCATGCTCAGATGGGCTCCGTGAATAAATAAGGAAATCGTCCAAATAAGAGTAGACGAAATCAAGCCCTCTCGTCATCTCGTCAACAAACCGCTGGAAAGTTTGGCCTGCGTTACGTAGCCCAAAAGTCATGTATGGGAATTCATACAAGCCAAACGGGGTCGTAATGGCGGTTTTTGGGATGTCCTCAGGGCTGACAGGTATCTGATTATATGCTTTTTCCAAATCCAATGTGCTAAAAATACTACATCCTGCAACATTGTGAGTGAAGTCATGGATATGCTTAATCGGGTACCTGTCAGGCACCGTACGGGCGTTCAACTTACGGTAGTCACCGCAGGGACGCCATCCATTATCCTTCTTCGGTGCCAAGTGAAGAGGCGATGACCACGGGCTGTCAGAGGGCCTAGCTGTGCCGCTGGCTAGCATGGACTGGAACTCTTTTCGGGCGATTTTCAGCTTGTCGGGAGCTAAACGACGAGGGGGGGAAGCAACTGGGGGGCCTGGTGTCGTTCTAATATGGTGCAATGTGTTATGTGGTGTAGTGTGGTGTTTACCGGCTGGTCGTGTAATTTCCGGAAACTCGTCAAGTATTTTATGATACCGAGTCTCACCAGTCATAACCTTAACCGACGATACCTGATCACAATTGGCTGAAGTAGCAATAGCAGTGACAGAAGTTACGTTATCTATGAAACGCTTATTGCGACAGTCGACAATCAGGTTAAAATAATTTAAAAAATCTACACCAATTATTGGTTTAGTAACATCGGCAACTACAAAACGCCATA
The DNA here is from genome assembly GCA_963854515.1 of Pandemis heparana. Taxonomy (NCBI): domain Eukaryota; kingdom Metazoa; phylum Arthropoda; class Insecta; order Lepidoptera; family Tortricidae; genus Pandemis; species Pandemis heparana. The sequence continues at coordinate 3,232,120 of OY978026.1, read as the reverse complement.
AAAATGTCCTACGTAAACCAAGATCTAAATCTAAATTAACATAGCCAAAAGTAGCAATGTTGGAACCATTTGCAGCACACAAAAAATAGTTTGTCTTTGAACGACGATCACGTAGCGCCGACCGTGGGAAGACGCAGAGGTCGCTTCCAGTGTCGACCAGAAACTGAGTCTTCGAAGACCGGTCGGTGACGAATAGACGGCCAGTTGAAGAGGAGGGGCAATCGTCAGCCGCCATTATCGACTGCCCTTGGAGTTTTCCGACTTGTAGTCGCACGGCTTGATACATCTGCTGGCCTTCTCTCCAAACTTCCCATGGTACCAGCAAAGCGGGAACTTCCTGTAGCTGGATTGAGAACGGTGTCTGGACGCGCTGCGGTTATCTCGGGAAGCTCGTGCACTGGATCTGGATTTCCTTCCAGACGTCAGTTTTTGAAACTGCTTCCGCAACTCTGCCACTTCTCGGGCGAGGTCGTTGAGTACCGAACCAGGAACAGCATCACTGACAGCTGCTATTCTTGGCGAAGCTGGGATGATATCATGCACCCGGTCTGCCAGATCTGCTAGGTCTTCCAATGACGTATTATCCGGTTGACCTGCTAGCACTGTCTGGATATTAATAGGCAGGCGACCAATCCACAACGTCTTCATAAAATCGTCGGTAACGCTCGATCCCGCGAGGCCTTGGAGGTGGCGCAGAAACTGCGACGGTTTACGGTCTCCTAGCTCCTCATGCTGCAACAACTGCTTGCTTTTGTGCTCTTTGGACGCGCTAAGCCTCTTGACCAACTCCGATTTGAGCTTCTCGTACTTTTGGGTCATGGGCGGCTTGACAACTATGTCCTTTATCTCTCTCAAGTGCTGATTGTCGAGATGGCCAATGACATAATTAAATTTTGTGGAGTCATTGGTAATACCGGAAATGGCAAATTGTCCTTCCACCTGCGCGAACCAAATCTCTGGTTCCTCTGCCCAAAAAGGTGGCACTCTAACTCCAACCTTACAAACATCGCCTTGTTTTGTCGACATTGTCCCATCACTAGTTCCGGCAGGCGGCGCTTGTGCATCTCCAGATTCGTTTTCCATGTTCGAAATCGGGGTCACCAGTTTAGGTATGGTATGTGTATAACACAGGTACTACAGGTGGTATTATGCAGGTGATCCTACCGGGTCCAGGAATGTAAACACAAAAAGTTCACTTACGGTTTATTGTCCGTTAGGCACTAAATCCATACACAAAAAAGTCTGAAGGCACAAAAGAATAGAAAGCACAAGCACAGGAACAGTGAGAAAGTTTATAGAAAATAGAATAGTTAGATAGCACAGGCACGAGGAAGCGTAGAAAAGAAAACTTAAATAGCAAGGCAATAGGGTCCAATTTGCGTAAGCCAGCCGTAGGATCGTGGGGCATACGTTCCGCGTCAAATGTTAGGATATGACTGATTTGACCTCCACGCGATGCGCCGGCGATGCATCGGTCGCCCGGTTCAGGTTCATTAGCATAATAGGGCGTAGGAAGTATCGATAGCTTTTATCGATGTATCGATATATCGACCAGTCGATAAAATGTTTGTGTTGTTATCGATATTGTTGTGTATATATACATATTAGGTTAAGTTGTTGTATTGTGTGCTTAGTATTAAGTAAGTAGGTTATAAGTACTTAGTTTATAAGATGTAAATATTAATAAATATTCATAATAAGTGTAATATTTAAATTCTATAAAAATAATAAGGGTGAATGTGATTGTGGGTTGTGATTGGGACGAAAAGACCCTACATTCTGAAAACGAACTTCGTCTCTGGATTCGCTGCGCTTGGTAAATGATTACAACTCGACCCTTTGGCCAACATGCATTTATACATAAACCACGTCTTTATCCCTTAGTGGTGGACAGAGCCTAGGGTAACAAGACCTAAATGCCACGTCTAGCATGATTATGGAAGTATAGGTGGAAAGGGGAATCAAAATACTGATGGGTTGCTAGCCGCATCACCTATAACATGATGACTTTTGCCCATTCCCTCGATGGGTTTTTACCATCTGCCCGGGAAGAGAAGCAACTGGTTCATTCTATGTACTTTCTTCGCTCCCAGACCAGTAGGCTTATTGTCTAACTCGCTCGCAATCGCCATCGTGTTCATTTTGACAGTTCATGTATGGGCTGACAATTGAGATCGGAATCAGCTAGCTGTCACATTCATACAAGAACTGTCAAAATGAACACGATGGCGATTGCGAGCGAGTTAGGCAATAAGCCTACAGCTCGCAAATGAAGTCTTTGGTCAAGCCTTGGCATTTTCAGCTCGTTAAGGAACTTTTACATCTTAACAAGACTTTCATCATCATCTCCAGCCTATATACGTCCCACTGCTGGGCGCAGGCCTCCAAATGAGAATGCTTGGGCTATAGTTTCCACGCGGGTCCAGTGCGGATTGGGTTCACACACTCCATTGAATTGCTTCGCAGATGTGTGAGGATTCCTTACAAGGTTTTATTTCACCGAAAATACCAATTTTTAAAACCTCTAGGCTACCACGGCTTTTTCACGACAGGTTCTTAAGGAATGACAATCGTTAGAAGTCAACAGCTATTTATTGTATTGAATTGTATTGGACGACCGACTGGCCTAGTGGTTAGAGAACACTATGAAGCTTGAGGTCCCGGGTTCGATCCCCGATCGAATTACGAATGTTTGTTCTCGAGTCTTGGATGTTTAATATGTATTTTCACACCACCTGCTCGACAATGGCTAATTATATATCATGTAAACCTTACTCAAAGTAACTCATTACAGCCCTTGGCTTTAGCCGGGTAGTAATATAGTACTGAATTTCATTATAACCCGCCGGTTAGTAATATGAATCTCACTTCTCATAGTTCTTATTGTCATACTCTTAAAGTCTAATTTCGTAAAAATCGCACGGCTCCGAAAATCGAGATGGCCACGCCACGGCAAGCGGCGGCGTTCGATTTTCAAAAGAATGAAACAAATTTCAAATAAAACAAAAGCCGCCAGTGTTTGCTGGCGCTGTGATATAGTTAGGTACGCATTAGAACTCCTAAGATTCCAAATAAAAATATTACAATTGGACCAATGTCTCAAATAATATTTTTTACTTTTAATTTTGTTTTACCTACAGTTGTTAAAATGAAATTCTTTCTCTAGTTGCCTTGGTTTTTATTGTCTCGCAAAAAGTGAGAAAAGTAGAGTATACTCCTCGGAGATAAAACTGTCTTTGTCTTGGGTGCGCTTAAATTCTTCGCTCCTCTCAGGACTCAATCTTAATTCCCACGCTACGCTCAGGAATTAACTCATAACACCCTCGCTTCGCTCGGGAGTTAAATCTAGAGTCCTTCGCTGCGCTCAGGATTCAATATCGCGCCCGTGACATAATACAGTGCTTTATCCCCTCGGTGTACAATCTACTATTAAGTATGTATGTATCTTATATATATATAAAAGGCAAAGTCCTGACTCACTCATTGACTCATCAACGCCCAGCCCAAACCCTTGAACCTAGAAAGCTGAAATTTCGGACAGAGGTTCCTTTAATAGTGTATACACGAGATAAGAACGGATTTTTGGAAATTCGACCCCTAAAGGGGTTAAATGGGGGTCCAAAGTTTGTATGGGGCGACGTGATTCCTTGATCCGATCTACTTCAAATTTTGCATAAACATTCTTTAACAGAATTGATGGAATACGTGTTTCGTATTTTCTTGAAATTCATCCCCTAACGGAGTTTAAAAGGGGTACAAAGTTGTTGTTGTTGACGACGTGCTCACATGGACCTACCCTTTTCTTTTAGTTTTAAGAATTATTCAGTTTTGAGGGTAAATTTCCCTTAGTTTGCGCCAGAGGCCGATGGCTGTGTGCCCCGGCAGTCTGCACGCATCTCGCGACTAGGTCACGTGTCTTTATTTTTAGTATTAAAAAGGTTCTATGTAAATTAATCTTAAACTGTGCATACGTGTTACGAAGATGTGTTTTTACTGAAGAACGTACCCCAGCAGCCTACAGTTGTTTTGGGGGTGATTTGCTTCGGTGTTGATATCAATACGCCTTAGTGCTTTTGATTAAAATTACATTTTATTTTGACACAGTCATGTTTGAAAACTCAATCCATGGACGTACTATTTAAACAGGACCAAGTACTCGCAGCTGAAAAGCGAGCCGATGGAGATAGTTAGTAGGTATGGACGCGCGTGTTCCTTTCTAACAGGGAGACAATAAGATTATAAATTGTTATCAATACATATTATAAAACAAATTCGCTTTCCGCTATCTGTCTTTCCCTATGTATGCTTAGATCTTGAAAACTACGCAACGGATTTAGATGCGGTTTTTTTATAGATAGACTGATTCAAGAGGAAGGTTTATATCCTACTAATATTATAAATGCGAAAGTTTGTGACGATGTGAGTGATGATGTGACGATGTGAGTGAGTGTGTATGTTTGTTCCTTCTTCACGCTAAAATGACTGGATGGATTTGGATAAAATTTGGAACGAAGCTAGCTGGTAGGTACCCTAGATTAAAACATAGGCATTATACTTTTTAACCCGGAAAATTGCATAATTCCCGCGGGATAGCTATACACATGTTAAAGGTTGTAGCTGCCTAGAGTTGCAACGTTTAAATTGTTGCGTGTACCGTTCTCAGAGAAATCAGTTAATATTATGATTATTAGAACTTAATCGACGTCTCTGAGTGTGAAAGTTAACTTTAATTGTCCTGGGGGTTGTATTAACTGACGGTGGAAATTTAGAACTGTTTTACCGTGTTAAGGCATCAAGTTCAAGTTTTAATTTATCATCCCTGCGTAACCCAATAAAGTACAAAGGAATAAATAGTCCTTTAATATGTTAATTGGCGTTTCTGAGTGTTAAAGTTAACCTTTGCTTTCTTTCTTTTTCTTTCTGCGGTAAAGGTACATAATAAGTAGTTTTTCGACCGATTGCTTTCAAAATCGATATCTAAGGGTCCGACTGGTCCTCAAGCATGAATCTGTTGTCAAAAATTTAAAAAGTGGCCGGCATTTTGAAATTTTTAGTTTTTCGACCGACAACTTTCAAAATCGATAGATATCTGAGGGTCCGAGTGGTTCTCAAGCATGAATCCGTTGTCAAAAATTTTAAAAGTGGCCGTCATTTTGATTTAGTTTTTCTACTGACATCTTATCGATATCTGAGGGTCCAAATGGTCCTCAAACACGAATCCGTTGTCAAAATTTAAAAAAGTGGCTGCCATTTTAAAATCTTTAGTTTGTGGGCCGATTGTTTTCAAAATCGATATCTGACGGTCCGTGTGGGTCAATAAGCATGAATCCGTTGACAAAATTATAAAAAATGGCCGCAATTTTTGAATTTTTAGTTTTTGGGCGGATTGTTTTCAAAATTGATATCTGAGGGTCCGGGTGGTCACTAAGCATGAATCCGTTATGAAAAATGGAAAAATGGCCGCCATTTCGAAATCTACTTATTGGCCCGATTGATTTCTAAATCGACATCTGAGGATCTAGAAAAGCGAACGCTTATCACACTTGACCGTTTTACTAGAATCATATTTAGCATACACACAACAACTTACAAAAAAATCATCGCAATCGAGTCAGTAAAACATGAATTTGACATGTCAACACCTAAATCCGACTCACGCTCGACTTTTTTTTCTTAAAAAAAATCACAACATATACCTACACACAACCAACAGAATAGATAGGTAATTACAGTTTATTGCTAATTCTACGCGGACGAAGTCGCGGGCAGAAGCTAGTCTATCTATATAAGTATGTACTTATCCGTTGTCTAGTGCACATATTACAAGCTTTGCTTAGCTTGGGGCTAGGTCAATTGGTGTCAATGGTCCCGAGATATTTATTTATCCCTTTAGTTATTTATCTATTATTTCAAGATCAGAAAGTGTCCAATTGTGATTAGCTCCTAAGATACTTTAGTAAAGAATTCGTCGTGCGCGTGACCCGGTTTAACTTTGTAGGTCTTCCTCATGGCCACGGAAATAACGCTGGCGTCCCGTCGCACGCGCAATCGTCTGGTTACTGTTCTCGTGCCATCGAGATGTCTCTCGATTGCGTGGTTTCATAGAGTTCACTGGAATTAAGTTTTGTTGGTGGCATAACGATTACCCTGACCTGTGCCCAAAACCTGCCCTTTTCTTTTCTTGTCTCCATTCGAGACGAGAGAAAAATAGCCAACTCTCGAGACTCTCGAGTTCCGGCGAACACGATATAAGGGCTTAAGTCAGACTCGCCATTTTGCCACTTTTAATAGTGATAACGCCGCCCGTATTAATGTTAAATAACAGGCATAGTTTTAATTTTGTCTAATATTATACTCAAAATAAATCTGCCTATTTAATGTCAATTTTTTAAACACTTTAAAAAACAATCCCCTGCTGGGTGTCCCAAAAATACCAAAAAAAATCTTCATTTATCTAAGACCTAAAAAAACTTAATGTCAATGTTGTCCCGCAGTTTCATGAACAGTCCTCTAGCTCATATTTAAAACTGCCCCATATTATATTTAAAACAATTAATCTTCATTTCTGTGTAGTATTTATTATGCCTTTTAATTTTGCTCAGTTATAATAATGAAATAAAATAATTAACCTATGAAAAAATTCAGCCAGGGGACTGTTTGTCGGGACAAAATTCGGCCTAAAGTTGCCCAGTTAATGGAGAAATGCCCATTTCTAACTTGCGGTGTAAATTGCAATAAGAGAATTCTGATTCTTATTTGTTTTTGATGCTATTTTCAGCAATAATTTACAATTTCTTACCAAAGACTCGAGAGTCGAGACAACTCGAGAAATTGGAGTCGAGAATTCTCGAAACTCGAGAAAAAAAATGAGGCGAGAAATCAGAAACCCTAGTTATATCCGTTTGTGTAATTAAGATACATAAGTGAAAACTTGAACCGCGCGGTAGAAGAGAAGGGAATTACTTCCTCTCGTTCCTACACCGTGCCGGCGGTCTACTCTTCCTCCGTCTACGAATTTTCGATCAGGCCACGTGTTCTGACGCGAGTTTAACATTTTTTATCCATCCCAAAATGCACAACGCCGCTGAAGAAGTTTTCACGTTAAAAAAGTAGACTGCAAATTGAAAAATCTCATAGGTAGTATTTTTTAATTCAACGCAAACGCATCTTTACGTTTGCTGCGCTCGTGTTTATATGCAGCTGGCGTCGGTTGCAATCCATCACTATCTTTAAGGGGTGACCTTGCGCCGCGCATTGTTCGATAACGAATTGCAAAACGTTCGATTATCAAGCATCTAAGTCATCTTTAGAATAATATTTAGAATTCGTAATAGTTTGGAACAGAATGGTCGTGGGGCCGAGTTCGAGTGGAGACCGCGAATCGGCAAGCGCAGCGTAGGACGTACACCGACGAGGTGGATGCAAGCCGCTTCCAACCTTGGCAACTAGAAGTCTACGGGCTCCCCACTGATGATGATGATGATGATGATGATGACAGCGAGCATCATCACTACATAGTATAAAACAAAGTCGCTTTCTCTGTCCCTATGTCCCTATGTCCTTATGTCTCTATGTATGCTTAAATCTTTAAACTACGCAACGGATTTTGATGCGGTTTTTTTTAATAGATACTTAGAGTGAATCAAGAGGAAGGTTTATATGTATAATAAATGCATAATATATAATAATAAACTTCCTCTTATTCAGAGCCAATGAAAAAAAGAACATAGTCGTACATAGTGTTGTTAAAACATTCCGACCAACTCCATTAAATAATACACGATCCAATCCCAAAATGCACGGTGACACATCTCATCCCTTTCCTCAAGCGACATAGGAAACGATTCGAGTCAGGAAGTGATTAATCGTCAAAAAGATCGCCTGCGCACCGTATCCGACGTTTTTCCACTTTTAGACGCCACGACTTTTTTAAACTTGCTACCTATTTGTTTGTGGCTAAGTCCAATGCTTAATGATGTCCTGTTGGGTAACAGTGTATGGAAAAGAGTTCATTACACCCGGAGGGTGGTGAAATAAAGAACGTCTCAGATCGCAATAACTCGTCGCACGAGCCAAAGGCGAGGGCGATATGCATGCGACCAGAGGCTTTCTTTATCACCGCCCGAATTGTGTAGAATTTTACGTCTTCCCCTGGCTATTCGGAAGAAATTTTCTTATGTCAGATTCTCTCACATAAAAACTTGTCATTTCTAAGGCACTTGTCTCACCGCCGGCGAGTAGCGAGAGTTTTTAGTATGGAAATTTTGTCGTCCGGCGACAAAAGCGACTAAAAAACGCTCGCTTCTGGCTACTCGCCGGTGGTGGGACAAGTGCCTAATAACCAAGAATAAAATCGGGTATACGCAGTGACGTGTCGTAGACGTCACGTTTTTCTCACCGTTTCAAACACCGACGCGCGTTTCGATCCCTCCGTTCGTTCGTTTGTTTTCTGCTGATTCCTGTAGGGAGGGCTTGCATGCAAAACGTATATATTTCGCACAAGCTTGGTTATCTTGCACGTAAGTAGCGGAGTAGCAAGGTAAATATTTTGTGTTCATTGAAATGGACCTCCGCAAAGCAACGCCTGATTCAATAAAACTACCATGTTTACGCAAATAAAGTATTATTATTGTTATTATTACCTAATGAAAAAGCCATCTCCGTGGTATACAAGCCTTGTCAAAGCCCGTTCAATAGTTGCGACAGACAGACAGGCGCATCGTAGGAAGTCGTTAGTAACGCGCCGGCGCGGCCGCTTATTTATAGACCGCGCATGCGCTGGTCTGCTGAAGGATTCCCTAGTGGTGTTGAAGAGGTGGAGGAACCACGAGTTAGACTCACGCGCCGCAACTGAGTCGGTTCAACATATTAAGTGAACAACGTTCGATGAATATACAAATCAGTACAAAACAATACAGAAACAAAGAACAAAGTATACAATAAGCGGTCTTATCGCTTAATAGCGATCTCTACCTCTCTCTTATAGTGCCTCTCCAACTAGTGTAGGTTGGCAGTCAGCTCAGCATATTTCCTCGGATCCTTTGCGAGGTTGTAAAGTTCGGCAGCACTCGCGACTCCGGTCCACTCCCGGATATTGCGCAACCACGACTTCTTCCTACGGCCGACGGCTCTTCTGCCTGCTACTTTGCCCATTATTATTAGTTCTCGCGTACCTAGGCACGTGGCCCAGATAGGCGACTTTACGCTTTTTAGGGTTCCGTACCTCAAAAGGAAAAAATTTAACCCTTATAGGATTACTTTGTTGTCCGTCCGTCCGTCTGTCAAGATCTTTTTCTCAGGAACGCGTGGTAGTATCAAGCTGAAATGTATATCAAATACTCAGGTCCACTGCCCCTTGGAGCTGTGAAAAAATCAAACTTCTAAGCCAACGCAATCAAAAGATACAGCCGTTTATGCCGCAAATTTCCGCAACTCTCAAGGGAATCAAAACCTAACATCCCGTGAACGCAGAATCTTGAAATTTGGTATGAAGGTAGGTCTTATAGCACAGATTAAGGAATAATTGCGAAAACCGTAAATATGTATGTATGTCTGTATATATCAGTGATCAATGTAAAGTGACCCCACACTGCGTATATTTTGCTTTGGAGCAGGGCTCTGCTTACACTGGTTAATAGATATTTATAGATAATGACATGGAACCCTCGGTGCGCAAGTCCGACTCGCACTTGGCCGGTTTTGATGGTCTGCATAAGTTGAGTGTGATCTCTACCAGACAACCAATAAGACAGAGAAATAAGTTGGAGACAGTTTAAGTAGGAGGTATGAGGTAATATAATTTAGCCTTTGCGTTTATTAATTACAGACTAATAATTATGCTTCCCTTCCATGCTGGTCTTGGTGCAAAGAAAAAGCATGGAATGTACCAGTTGCTTCTCTTCCCGCGCAGATGGTAAAAGCCCATCGAGGGAATGGGCGAAATTCTTAGGAAGTACTTGTGTTATAGGCGATGCGGCTAGCAACCCATCACTATTGTGAGGAAAACAATGTCTTGTTCAAAATCTGTTTTAATCCTAGTGTCAAATTTAGCATAAACAAATATTTAAAAAAATACAATTCTAAATTTAAAAACAAATTATAAAAATGGTCGCTAGTGTTTGCGACAACTATTTACTGTACTAAATGACAGAACTTCAACATTTTGAATTTTTAGTAGGCTGGAAGCTGGAACTTATACTAAATGAACAACAATATAAAGTACGATAGGTGATACGTCACGTTTATCTGCGCAAGCGCACTGATACATATCTAATGCTCTGTGACATTTGGCAACATCTGTTAACAATAACAATGGACAGATATCTCAAACGAATTGATCCTGTCACATGTTACACGGAAACTGATGGCACGGATGTATATTCAACGGTGACCCTCAATAGTACTTTTGCATACTAAGTTTTACAATGCTCTGCCAATGCCCATCGAGATGGGGTTAGTCATATTTACAGTGACAAGATTCTACAGTACGAGTAAGCTTTTGGCAATCATGACTAGCTTCGAGCAGCGTAATCCAACCAAATCTCAATAAGATTAGATTCTTGGTCGATTTTTGTCTGCATGTATGTATGTATGTGTATATTTCTGTATGTGTTCGCTAATCTCCAAAACTACGCAAAAGATTTTATTGCGGTTTTCACAAATAGTTAACACTTATATCAGGGCAACTTATATAGGCTTTATTTTATTGAAATCTAACGTCAGCAAAAAAAGTTATCGTCATTTAATGTTTAGTGTTAAGTGCTTGTTCAAATGCATAGAAATATGTGACTTAGGTATGTCAATAAATGAAGTCTACGCGGACGAAGTCGCGGGAAAAAGCTAGTATAAAATAAGGCCGATGACACATTTATATTATTTAGTATTTATTATTATTTATTTATTTATTTAATATTAAGTAAACAATGTTTATCAATTTATTTAATTAGGATGGTACATACACATTAATATATTATTAAATGCAATCGAAAACAAACTAATACTAAAACTAAAACTACTACTAATTATAAAACTATAAAGTAAAGTAAATACGTCGTCAAAATTTTCGGCCACAGGCATCGACACCAAGACGCTGGCCGCATTGCCTCTCTGAACTGCTATTCCAAACCTTAGTACCTTTAATATTTGACATGATGGCTGTTTCGATGTAAGGGAAATGTATTCACGTACCACCGTAGAACCATGTCGCAAATGACAGGTCGCCGTCATTTAAAATCGAGTGATATGTCACCTTATTGCGATAAGGTTCTACTGGGGCCATACCATGACGTCCTAATTCCGACTCAGATCAGGTTTTAGCTGTCATTTTTAGTATGGATCTGACAGCGAGCGAACCTAGACTGAATCGCATTAAGACGTCATGGTAACCCTCCTGCACGTTTTACGCTCACATACCTTTAAATCCCGAAGTCATAAACAATCCACGTTAGAAGATAATGTGACTTACGATGACAAGTTTTTTGTACAATAATTTATAGTCAGATGTACACACATAGACACTAAATAACCGAGAGAGTCGATAAGTCAAGTACATTTGCATAAAGTTATGCCATGCGTGACACGAGATGTAATGTATGTTGCTTGTGACCTAAGCTGTAAACACGGCACGATACAAGCCCAGTACTGTAAGTCCTTCCTTTCTGTGTCGAATACTAAACTTCAATGTTTAAATATTAAAAAAATAAAAAATAGAATTAGAAACACACAGAAAAGTCAGTCTTCTTAGGGCTTCCGTTGGAAGCAAATGTATTGTTTCATTTGAGACAAAAAGATTATTAAAATACTGATATTACAATCAAGTTAATGTGGTTTAATTAATTGTGGTTTAATAAAACAGTATATTGTGCTATCTGAGCTACCTACATGTCCGTTTAGAAGTGAATGCCTCCTCAAGGCAGCTTCACAGTACCTACTGCAATTGATAAGATTTCATATTTTTCATTTGCCCTAAATCGAAAACCATTTCGGGAAAATTAATATGCCTGTGGAAACAAAAAAAATATTTTGGGATTTTCTCTAGCAGTATTTTTCGAAAAAATCGCCTGAAATGTTCAAATCGGCAATTGACGTCATTTATCTGGCTGAGTTAGTGGAAATTGGGATACCGACTTATTCCTCTACATTTCATTTGGTCTGACCGCATAACCTATCCAAAGCATCTTCCACACAAACGCGGTCATTATTTAATTCCTCTCATTTCCGCCGCATGTGGGTATATTGAATGTAGGAGGATACAATAGACGCGACCCGTGATTTGATTCGACACGCAAATAATAAGAAAGTAGGTTTCTAGTGAACGAATGATGAATAATCGACGGTATAGTGATTGAATTAACGAAAGGTGCTCATTGGAGATGTTAATTGAGCAAAATGCTCGACTGTCTAACACAAAGTAATTACGACAGGAGACGGAGACAATTGCTAAATTTCCGAACGAAACAATAATGATAACTGGCAATATTTTTAAGGGTATTAATTGAGGATAAAACCGAATCTACAATAATTTCGAAAAACTAGAGGTGCCCAGGTTTCGAAATCACGACCTTTTGAGTAGCCATAGAGGCACCAGCACCAGGCTACCACGACGGGACCCCTGACTCAATATAATGCCGACGAACGAAAGGGATCAAGTTATGATTGTCTTTTACAGCTACAGACCGACCGCTTAACCACAGAATATATAATAGTACTAACGTACAAAATGGCCACGCTCCGCCCCGCACCGATTCGAGTTACCCCACCCCTCAAGCGCAGTCTGCCGGAAAGCTGCTGGCAACTAGTAGGGCTCGCAACGCGATGTATGTCGGCCGCACGTCACAAGTTCGGGAACCTATCCTACCTAAGTACTTCATTTTATAAAACATTAGAAAATTAATGCTTTCTGAAGTTATCGCGATTAATACATGAAATAACTACAGAATCATTCGCTTAAGTTTGCTGTCGTACATCTATTGTAATTGAAAATAATAATGCTTAATACACAGACAGACACATTTTAAGTAAGTTTAAATAAATAGATAACGATTAAATACATTTATTAGCACACATCTAAGCCATATCTTCATTATAAGTACCTATATTTATGTCATTGGTAGTAGGTACTTAGTACTAGGTTTTTGCGATAGACAGCCCTGTGTATCTTACGCACACATTGACGCGTGTACAGACGACGTCGTGCCTGTGTTCATTTCAGAACGCGGATTTTGTACGTCGTGGCCGCCGTGTGGCTTAACTGAGTCCTCGCCCGCGCGGCTCAGGGGTGCGGGATGGGACGACAAAGGGGACCGAGAGAGGTGCGGGCGGGTAGTGCGCCGCCTGCCGCCGCGGTCGGCCTATACTAGCGTATAAGACGTTCTGGGAAGCAAGGCCAAGACAATTGGATTCGATTTAGCCGATCGCAGGCCAATTGATCGCTAAGTTCAATGATAATGCGACTGTATGCGTGAGCGCATGATTGGAATAAAGGGCAAATGCTCAGTAGCGTAACTATAGGGGCAAGCAGCAGTGGTTGGCCTGCTGTTCCGGCGTGGTGAATAAGACTGCAAAATTACTAGCTCATGAGGTATTTTCTCTTAGCCTTTCTAGGCTTGCATACCTGTGAACCACTTGCTCGTTTGCTTTCATTGACGTAAATAAAAAAGGACGGTAAAAATGCCACGGGCTCTACGAGATTGTGAACTTCACGCACACTAGCGAATTGCTTCGCATGTGTGCATGTTTCCTTGACCAAAAAGCACATTGTAAGTTACAAATGATTGTGGTTATACTGGTCTGGGAGCAAATACAACATAGAATGTACCAGTTGCTTCTCTTCCCGCGCAGGTGGTAAACGCCCATCGAAGGAATGGGCGAAAATCTTCTTCTTCTTCTCTTCTTTAGATGCCTCTCCGACTAGCGAAGGTTGGCAGTCAGTTCTGAGTATTTCTCCCTGTCTCTCGCGAGGCGAAATAGATGGGCAGCACTCGCGATGCCGGTCCACTCCCGAAGATTCCTGAGCCAAGATTTCTTTCGTCGGCCTACGTGTCTTTTGCCAGCGACTTTGCCCATCATAATGAGCTGCAGAAGACAGTATCTATCATGTCGCATCACATGTCCCAGATACGCCACTTTTCTTTGACGGATGATATTCCAGAGACATCGTTTCTCGGTGACACGTAGTAAGACTTCTTCATTAGTCACCCTCTGTGTCCAGCTTATCTTTAGAATGCGTCTATAACACCACATTTCAAAAGCCTCTATACGTTTCTTGAGTTCCTCCTTGATAGTCCAGGACTCGCATCCGTATAAAAGGATTGGCCAAATGTAACATTTAAGAATGCGAGTACGCAGACTAATTTTAAGACTCCGACTGGTCAGTACCTTTTTCATGGCATTGAAAGAGCTTCTGGCGACTTCAATGCGAGTTTTAATTTCAGTGTCACACTCCCAGTCTTCAGCCAACCAGGTACCCAAATATTTGTACTTTGTAACTTTTTCCAGTCTTTGTCCCGACACGGTTATTACCGGATCCTGAGCACGGTTTCTTGACACGGTCATGACCTTGGTTTTCTTGATGTTCATGCTAAGCCCCGCTCTTTCACTGCACTCGTTTACCCTGTCAACGATAGTCTGCAATTCAGAACGCGAAGCCGCTATCAACACTGTGTCATCGGCATACCTCAAATTGTTAATGACATGTCCGTTAATTTTGACTCCACAGTCAAGTTCCTCCAGGGCTTCACTCATAACAGCTTCCGAGTAGAGGTTGAATAGGGTGGGAGACAGGATACATCCTTGCCGAACTCCCCTTTTGATCGGTACTGTTTCTGATTCTTCACCATCCACTCGGATTGAAGCTCGTTGATCCCAGTACAGGTTTCTAATTATCCGGATGTCCCTATCATCCAGTCCAATGTCACTTAGCAGTGCAACAAGACGGTCGTGCCTTACTCTATCGAACGCTTTCTCATAATCGATAAAGCACATAAAAACGTCCTGCTGCATGTCCTTACACTTTTGGACCAAAACCTGAACAGCGAAGAGGGCCTCTCTGGTTCCCACCCCAGATCGGAAACCAAATTGGTTATCCGCCAGTTGTTCGTCGCATTTACTGCGTATGCGTTCGTGAATAACACTAAGAAATAATTTTAAGACCTGGCTCATAAGGCTAATCGTCCGAAAGTCTTCGCACTTCTTAGCGTTCTTTTTCTTTGGGATGGTTATAAAAGTCGAGGTGAGCCAATCTTCTGGCAGTTGGCCTGTGTCGTAGACCAGGTTCATAAAGTAAACCAAAGCATCCAGATGATCTTCTTCCAACAACTTCAGAATCTCCACATGTATATTGTCTGGCCCTGGGGATTTACCGGTTTTAGCCTTACGTAAGGCTTTTCGCACTTCATCCCTAAGTATAGGCGGCCCGTGTAACACTTCTTCTGGAGGCCCAAGGAGACTCCTTAAATCGTCTGCGAACATTGAGGCAATGTACCGTTTCCATAGTTCGGTTTTCCTAAGCTTATCTATTACCGGGATATTATTTTCATCGACCAGATTATGAGTTGCACTTGCTCTATGACCAATCATACTCTTTATCTCTTTATGCAGATGGAATGCGTCGTGGTTTCCTTCTAGTTTCTCCATATATTCGCATTTCCTCTTGTACCAAAGAGTGCGGGCGAATCTTACTTCCTTCCTTATTTGCCGATCAATTTCGTTATATTTTATGGCGTTAGTATTTTTATATTTCCGCCTTTCTTCTATAAGCTCATAAATTTCCCTGGTCATCCAATTATGCTTAGGTACCCATTTATCTGGTCTCAAATGGTCTTTGTTCAAAGAATCTGCGCATTTCCTCAAACTACCCCAATATTCTTCTACGGAATTAGACGGTCTTTCTATTGATGCCACTGCCCACTCATTTATTCTCGTGTGCACCTTAGGTCGAAAATCTTAGAAATCATGTTAAGGGCGATGCGGCTCGCAACCCACCACTAGTTTGATTCCCCTTTCCATTTATACGCCCACAATCATGCTAAACATGGCCTTTAGGTCTTGTTACCTTAGGGTCTGTCTACCCCGTAATGGATCAAGACGTGATTTATGTATGTATGTACTAGCTGTTGCCCGCGACTTCGTCTGCAAAGAATTAGTTTATCGCTATCCCGCGAGAGTTTTCCGGGATAAAAAGTAGCCTATGTGCTTTTCCAGACTTTTCTCTATCTATATGCCGAATTGACCCACTTGCTCGTTTGCCTTCCTATTCGCATAAAAAAAAAACATCCAGATTCGTTGGGCCGTTCTGGCGTGATTGAGTAACAAACAAACATCCAGCCATCCATCCAAACTTTCGCATTTATAATATTAGTTATTACATTAGTTAGATGTATGTATTTCCCTTTTCTTTTTAACGACTGCACCTGCCGACAACAATCTAAATATATAAAAGAAGAAACTGACTGACTGACTGACTGACATATCAACGCACAGCCCAAACCGCTGTTTCTAGAGATTCCAAATTTGGCACGTAGGTTCCTTATAAGGTCTAGGGGTGCACTAAGAAAGGATTTTTCAAAATTCGACCTCTAAAGGGGTTAAATGGGGGTCCAAAGTTTGTATGGGGAAACAAGATTAGTTAGACTATTTTATTCGAAACTTCACAGGAGTAATCCTAACGATAAATGAGTAAATACCTGTTTCAGGTTTTTTGAAAATTCAACCCCTAAAAGGGCACAAAGGGGGTGACAAAGTCTGAAAATCAACGTGGGTATTATTATTATTTTATATTATAGTGGGTAGTATTGTTTGTACGGTTTATCGGGTTGCTGATTACGAAAAAAACAACACACATACCTACCTGACACACACACACACACACAAATTTCCACGGGAACGGGAAAAAACGGGATTTATTATATTCGATTCCGAGTGACCCTATCTCAGTAACTATACTTAATAAATATAGACTTCAAATTTCGTACACAAGTAGATGATTACAAAACTAAGAAAATAATTTCAGGATTTTTGGAAATTCTCACGGGATAAGGAAAAAACAGGATTTATATATTCAGTTCAACGAAATCCTATGAACTATAATTACTTACTAGACTTCAAATTTGGCATAGAAGCAGGTGATTATAATAGTAAAAAACAGTTTTAAGGATTTTCGAAAATTTCAACAGGATAAGGAAAAAACGAGATTTATATTCAGTTCTACGGGATCGAATTTTCGTTTTAATGATCGTAGAAAACTGAAATTTGGCCTTCAGGTTCCTTGGGGAGTATAGGGGAGCATACGAAAGAATTTCCCAAAATTCTGACGGAAATGAACGGGAAAAAACCGGATTTTTTGTTATACTGCAGTGCAGGTTGTAGAAAGCTGAAATTCGACATGTATGTTGCTTGGGGAGTGTAAAGAAGTATTTAGAGAGGACTTTGCAAAATTCCCACGGGAACGGGAAAAACGGGATTTTTCGTTTTACTGGTGGTAGAAAGCTGAAACTTTGCATGTAGGTTGATTGATGAGTGTAGGGAAGCACTAAGAGACAATGTCCTGAAATTCCCACGGGAACGGGAAAAACGGGACTTTTCGTTTTATTGGTTGTAGAAAGCTGAAATTCGAAATGTAGGTTGCTTGGGGAGTGTAGAGAAGTATTAAGAGAGGATTTTCCAAAATTCCCACGGGAACAGGAAAAAACGGGATTTTTCGTTTTATTGGTCGTAGAAAGCTGAAACTTGGCATGTAGGTTGCTTGAAGAGTGTAGAGAAGCTATAAAAGATCATTTTTTAAAATTCTCACGAGAACGGGAAAACGGAACTTTTCGTTTTACTGGTTGTAGAACGCTGAAATTCGGCATTTAGGTTGTTTGGAGAGTATAAAGAAGCATTAAGAGAGGAATGTCCAAAATTCCCACGGAAACGGGAAAAAATGGGATTTTTCGTTTTACTGGTCGTAGAAAGCTGAAATTTGGCAAGTGGGTTCTTTGGGGAGTGTAGGGAGCATTAAGAGAGCATTTCACGAAATTCTTACGGGAACGGGAAAAAAACGGGATTGAAATACTCCTGGTACACACAAGCGAAGCCGTGGCCAAAAGCTATTTGTCAATAAATGAAGTCTACGCGGACGAAGTCGCGGGAAAAAGCTAGTAACCTATAAACACCATAAATCGGTCTAAAACTTTTCCGGTCACCAAAATCGCGGACCATTGTCATCGACTGTTAATATTCCGACAATACGACGCAAATCGATCAAGATAAACTTTTATTAACCCATCGAATGAATGCTAAGTCGATACTGAGAAATGTGGTAAGACACCGACGGACATTCGCATGCAGATTTTAAATCGAAAATGACATCCAGTTCTTCATTTCAAACATAATAAAGTTTGAAATGAAGTTGATACTGAAATAATAATGGGGTGTTTTGAAAACCTAGTTATCTCTACATCATAGATGAGATGGACTATTTTTAGGCCACCTTTTCTAGGCCCCTCCTCTGTGCAGGGGAAAGCAGAGCGATCCTAAATAGGGCTGCTTTGTCGCCAGTTGTGCTGCCGAACCCTGAGTCCCGTCTACATCGACTCCGGGAGCGACCATTCTCTCCTGACCGCCTACAATCCTACATGCAGGATGCTAACTAAGGCCTCGGCACATTGTTGCCTTAACTCCTCCGCCAACATCCCATCGCTGCAGGACTTTTTTTTAGGACGCCAAACCGCGAGCGCCTAGACACAAATCACATAAAAATAAAAGATCTCCCTTAAAACCCAAACGACTTTGCATTGTTGCAGGGAACGTCCGAACTTTGCTATACAGGGTTATTGGTAATTCGACGTATATTCTTTAAGAAAGAAAGAAAGAAAGAAAGAAGACATTTATTCATTTTGCAAGACACACAAATATAAGAGCATACACACAATTTTATAGAAAAGAAACAACAAAAACAAAAAACACATATGAAAATTAGATCATCAGCGTTGTGTGTCTCCACAAAAGTGAAACGGTCGCTGGCTCAGCATTACGCTGAGGTGTTAGACACCTGCAGCACTGATTTTCAGCCAGAACCGTTTGTGACTCAAGAAACGATACACAGGCAAAATATACTACATAAACCATAAACTTTTACGTAAGTAAAGTAATAAATAGATTTAATAAATAGACAGAACCCGACTTATGTGTGACTAGAAAATACATAAATTTATTAAATAGTTTACAATAAACAAAATGGAAGGAAGACTATATTGTTCAAAGACAACAAGCTGGCATATCAGTGTACAGTGTGTGTCTTTACACAGGGGGGTTTCATAACTTTTTTTTTGTTTTAAGGCGTTTTAGTGGAAAAAAATCTCAAAAATATATTGAAATAATATCGTTATCTACCTCGCATGTTTTAATTTGGCCTGATAATTGTGGTTTTCATATTGATAAATAACCAATGTTTAATCGTTTTTATAAATCAGAAGAAAAAATGAGATTTACCCTGATACTTTTTTTTTTATAAATTTTTATTGTTGCATTTTTGACTTATTTTGAATAAAACTAAAAAACATGATAACTCAAAAATGGTAATAACTTTTGCATAATACATATATTATAGGGGTTAAAATTATCGCATATAATAATTGTTATTTTATTGTATTTTTTTTTTTTTTGGTAGTCAGGGTCGCCGTCGTCGCAACCGATGAGGAGGACTATATCTCTCTACATCATCAGCCAAAAGACATCTACTAATGAATCCATAGGCCTTCCCCAAAGAGCGCCGTAAAGACATACATATGAATGAAAAATCTTTTAGCCCTTTCGTGGCTCGCCAATCAAACCAAAATAAAATTTTGATTTACACAATGAAATCTTGCAGGGGTTAGACTAACTATCCTGAGGTATTATTCGTTACTATCTGTCGAAATAAGGTGACACTACCTAGAGATAGAGACAGGCAAGCAGGTACTAATTATCGACATCGATAGGATAGTAGGTAGGTGGCGGGAATTATTCGCTCTATTGGTTAAACGCTCGACATTTTAACCCCACCGGAAACAAGTCCAGCCTCAATATAACTAATCTCTTTATGTTCTATTCTAAACTGCAGCGGCATAAAACACCTCTTTCGACGACACTAACGACTTGGGAAAAACATAACTTGCCTGTTGCAACACCGTACATAAAAACTAATGGGACTTTATTTCGATGCCAAACCACTATCAAACAGTTAAAGTGATTCAGTAGCTCCCTTCAAAATTAAACCGCGGTTTTATTATTTGTTGACTTTCCACGTCAACGTTACGCTCGCTTTTGTTATAAGTATTCTAATATTTTTAGATACGCGGTCAGCGCTTTAGTCGTTAAATTCTAGAGCCCTAAACAAGCTGATACTCTTTTACTTCAGAGCCTCTAAAAGTTTTCACAGATAAAACTTCTCAATCGCGTTCAAGTAAATGTCTCAATTACTATGGAAAAATTGGCAGCGCCATTTGCGGATCGAAACGGCACCAAATTGTTCTCATAGTATTCGACATTTTAACGCAAACGCGTCCGAGACGAATTTTGTGACCGTCTTACACTAAGCCTCTGAACAAAAAACATTTTCCTGGTTCAAAGTTCGGTTGATGAGTTTGTGGACTTGTTTAATATGAGCTGTTATTTAAGTAGCCTAAGAGGTTGACTGATTTTCCTAGTACAAATGTGAAAAAATTCTAAAACACTGAATTAAGTAAACAATTTACAACTAATAAGTAAATAATATAAACAACAAAAAACGTCTTGACAAGTTCCCTGTAGCCTAACTCGGTCAATGATTAATGATCATTGCCAAGTTGTACCTACACTATACTATGTGTACATGTATACAAACTATTATCTATGGTACTAGTACCGCATCCACTCGACCTGGCCATTATGCCGATTTGTGCATCTGGGTGCTCTTCACCATAGTGATGTACTAGGTAGTAAGATTATCGATAGAAAATATTGTATAGAACGCGAATTGTAGCGATCTAGTACTTAACTCGATTTTTATGTACTTCCAATGATCCGATTGCCTTGAAGTTTGGTATGTAGCTAATATAACGTAGAGTTCCGATTACAATGCAATTGTGCTAGGGTTAGGACCCTAACGTATTTGAATAAGTTTACAATAATTTCAAAAACGCGAATGAATATTGGGATTTCAAGAATTACAATCGAGGTCTACTCGTAGAAATTATATGAATCATTCAAAACTGTTAGCGTAGTTTTTTTAAGTCGACAGTTCACAACCTTCTTCAAAAATACCTCTTGCTGTCGCGACAGAAAAAGTGTAGTGAAGCTCAAAATATTATCGATAGTTCCTCGCGACCTCGCATCACATCCTGTTGAATCTAACGCTGGCCATCAAGGCATTTCATAATGTTCTTTTTTCATGAGAACAGCTGTCACTGTCTCTTCTGGGTTTTTCTAAATGAATACCATTTATTATTAAACAATTTTAAATACTCAAATATAATATTTTCATTAGGTTATGGGTTAATCTATACTATATTTTGTGTGTGATAAATGTGATTTATTTGCTGAAATATGGGTGAGTATTCAAACTCAACAGTTACGATGGAAAAGCTAAAAGGCACCATTAACTATCGAGATTGGGCATTTCAAATGCAAAACGTACTCATTTTCGAAAACTTGTGGCAATTTGTTGCCGGAATTCCTGAAACCGTTAACGGTGACAATGCCGAGAACAAACTTCGACAGGAGAAGGCTCGAGCTAGGATCTGTTTAAGCGTTGACAAGTCATGTTATGCTCACATTATTCAGGCCAAGACGGCGAAAGATATGTGGGATGCTTTGAAAAAGGCGTATGACGACACTGGTTTGCACAGGAGGTTGACAAGTCTGCGAGCTTTATGTTCGATAAAGTTAGAACAGTTTAATTCCATGGAGATATATGTAAATGAGATCTTGTCGTTAGCTGATCAACTTAGCAGTATGGGAAAACCCCTAGATGATGAATTTCATGCTGCTATAATGCTTCAAGGGTTAACTCAGGAGTATGAACCCATGATTATGGCTCTAGAGCACTCGAGCATTGATTTAACGACAGATAAAGTGAAGACGAAACTGCTTCAAGACAAGCGATGGAAAGGGTCCACTGGTGGTGATAATGACTGCTTGTTTACACGGAATCGTGGCTACAACAAGACCAGTACCCGAGGCGACGGCAAAAATGCGCCAAGTACATCGAAACATGCTAGTACCTCGTCGAACTCAAAGAAGAAACTTTGGTGTTGGAAGTGTCGATCAAAGGGTCACGTCAAGAAAGATTGCACTCAATCAGATGATGTATCCAAGACTAACCTGATTTTGACAGCACTTAGCACTGGAAGAGGTGACACTTCTTGGATTATAGATTCCGGGGCTACGGACCATATGTCAGGATGTCGTGATTGGTTCGAATCTCTCCGAGAGTCGACGACGAAGGAGGTGTGTGTAGCCAATGGCAAGAAGCTAGCCGTCAGCGGCAAAGGTGACGTTCACTTTACATGCAAGTTTAATGGTGAATTGTTGAATATAACTTTGAAAGACGTAATTTTTGTACCTGATCTGACTGTAAATTTGATATCTGTATCTAGTTTAACGGAAAAATACTTTAAGTTTTCGTTTACTAATACAACATGTAACATAATAAAATCTGGTAAAATAGTTTTAACTGCTAGGAAGATTGGGAGAGTTTACATACTTTTTACTGTCGGTAGAGCAAATTTAACTACTTCAGCTACTTCTAAGAACATGATGTTATGGCATCAAAGATTAGGTCATTTAAATTTTGATAGCTTGACGTCACTTAAGAAGGTTGCTAATGGTATTGATTTTCAGGTCACTACTAAGAAGGAAGTTTGTGAGGTATGTCTTAAGGGTAAGCAATCCCGCACCCCCTTTGTGACTAATCCTAACAAACAGCTCGCTAAAGCACGGCTGGACCTCATCCACACTGACGTCATCGGGCCGTTGCCGACTGTTTCTCTCGGAGGAAAGCGTTACATCCTCACGTTCCTAGATGACTACTCCAGAAAAGTGTTTGTCTTCCCCATTGCGAAGAAGAGCGATGTGTGTAAGTATACTATTGATTTTATTAAACTTGTTGAGAATCAGTGCAATGCGAAAGTGAAAGTTTTAAGATCAGATAACGGTACGGAATACGTAAATACTGAGTTGACGGACTTTCTTAAGAGGAAAAGAATCGTTCATCAGCTGACAGTTCCATTCAGTCCCCAACAGAATGGTTCAGCAGAACGGTTTAACCGCTCTTTACTCGATAAAGTCAGATGTCTACTGTTTAATGCCAATCTAGACGACAAGATGTTGGCAGAAGCTGTTAATACTGCAGCATTTCTTATTAATCGGTCGCCAAGCTCAAGACTTTCAGGTAAACTACCTGAAGAGGTGTGGAGCGGCACTAAGGTTAATCTCAAGTATCTGCGTGCCTTTGGTTGTGAGGCATTTGCACACATAGATGACTGTAAAAGAAAAAAGTTAGACCCCAAAAGTAAGAAACTAATTTTTTTTAGGTTACTGTGAAAACGTAAAGGGATATCGTCTGTTCAATCCTGATGACAACAAAGTTATTGTATCACGTGATGTGGTTTTCAATGAATCTGTGTTTCCAGGAAGGCGTTCTAATAGGGTACAAAGACAAATGTTTGAACCTATTATTCTTACAGGAGGTGGTGATGAGGAGAATCTGATAACTACGCCAGCTGAGGCGGAGCCAGAACCCACTTCGGTAGAGTCATCGGATTATCCTGTGGAGACGGAGCCAAAAGAGTCTTCAGTCGAGTCACCAAATGATCCTGTTGAGGCGGAGCGTGAACAAGAAAACGTGCCTAGTGAAGATCATCTTGAAGTATTTCACGATGCACAAGAGTCTACTGGTCATCGATATAACCTGCGTCCACGAATACCGAAACCAGCTTGTAACATAACTAATGTTAGTAATGTAACAGAACCCATAGAGCCGCGTACTGTCAAAGAAGCATTAAGTTGTGAAGATAAAGAGCTATGGCAGAAAGCCATGCAGGAAGAAATAGACTCTTTTATCTTACACGGAGCTTGGGAGCTTACTGATAAACCAGCTGACAAAAATGTAGTGAAAAACAAATGGATTTTTACATTGAAGCGGGACTCTGATGGAAACATTACACGTTACAAGGCGAGGTTGGTCGCGAAGGGCTTTACGCAAAAGTATGGTGAAGATTTTAACGAAACTTTTTCACCAGTCGTTCGTCACTGTTCTATAAGACTACTATTAGCTCTGGCTGTACAATTGGATCTGAAAATTGACCATTTAGATGTACAGACTGCGTTCCTAAATGGAGAGTTGCGCGAGGAGATTTACATGCAACAGCCGGAAGGTTTCATGTGTCCTGGAAGCGAACATAAAGTCTATAGATTACGAAAGGCTGTATACGGGTTGAAACAAGCGTCGCGTTCCTGGTATCAAAAGGTAAAAGACGTCTTACTTTCTATGGGATACGTACAGTGTAAACAAGAGGACTGCGTCTTCATTAGGAAGTCGGGTGAGTCAGTTTGTTACATTGCTCTATATGTTGATGACTTTTTCGTCTTTTATAACGATAATCGCTTGGCAGAGGCGTTAAAATCTTCTTTGCTAAGGCATTTCAAGTTAAAAGACTTAGGGCCGGTTAGAAACATGTTAGGTATCAAAGTAGAACGTGATGCAAATTCTATAAAACTTAGTCAGGAAAATCGAATTGACAAGTTGTTAGATCGTTTCGGCATGACTGACTGTAAGTCTGTAAAGTCTCCCATAATAACTAACATTAGTTCTAGTGAGAGTACTTGTGCTACGAATAACAATGTATCCAAATTTCCTTACCAAGAGTTGTTAGGTAGTTTAATGTATCTATGTGTAACTACTCGACCTGACATTTCGTTTGCCGTGTCATATTTAAGTCAATATAACAGTTGTTATACAGAATTCCATTGGATACAAGCCAAACGAATTGTAAGGTATCTTAAAGGAACTAAACAAAAAGCTTTAGTTTTTAAGAAATCCAATGTAAATCCTATCCTAGAAGGATATTCGGATGCAGACTGGGCTTCAGATTTAGATCGAAAGTCATACACCGGTTACGCATTTAAGTACGGTGGTAACTCGATATCTTGGGGTAGTTATAAACAGTCTTGCATTTCGCTGTCGTCCACCGAGGCGGAGTATATTAGCTTAAGTGAAGCTAGTAGAGAGGCGGTGTTCCTACAAGCGTTATTAAGAGAGCTCTTAATGTTGCGTTCGTGTAAGATTGTGTTGTACTGTGATAATCAATCTGCTATGCAGCTTGCTGTTAACAAAGTGCATCACAAACGGAGCAAGCACATCGAAGTTAGGTATCATTATGTTAGAGATATGATAGACCGCTTCGACGTCCAGCTTTTGTACATCCCTACAGATGTAATGGTAGCTGATGTTTTCACCAAACCACTTGGTAGTACAAAACATGAGCTATTTACCAGCCAACTAGGTGTGGCATAGTGACGGCCTGACGATGTCCACGTTATGGGGGAGTGTTGAATCTAACGCTGGCCATCAAGGCATTTCATAATGTTCTTTTTTCATGAGAACAGCTGTCACTGTCTCTTCTGGGTTTTTCTAAATGAATACCATTTATTATTAAACAATTTTAAATACTCAAATATAATATTTTCATTACATCCCTACCGATTTCGGACCCCTGTCCGCGTACGCGCATTAAATTCGTTATTCAATTGAACCTCGCATTGTGGCCCAATGACGGCACTTTGGTCACATTAAATTCGTTTGGCGATGCCCTACCTGTCCTCTATGGACTTTGAAAATCAACCGCCATGCTACATATAACGTAAACATATCCGTACTAAGGCTTACTATCAAGAAAAATATCTAGATTAACCTCCTTATTCATAAATTATTCATAAACGCTCTATTAGGCTTCTGCTAACTTAGTAATCGTTTGTCCTTATCTGTCACTTGGACACTTACCTTTCACAGATAAGGACAAAAAGATTGTTAAGTTAGCAGAAGCCTATAAAGCGTTTATTAATTAAGAGGGTTAATCATTAAACCTGGTTTCCAAATCATAATCACAACGTTCATTTTGCAATTTTAGCGCTTTCGGATTTCGGAAAGACCATCATTTGGCAATAAGAATGCGCCGCAAGAAACTTGGCAGAAAGTCATTTTTTAAGTCTAGTAGTTAAGGGTGCCGTTTCTGCACATTCTGACTAGGTACGTAACCAGAATCGGCTTCCTTGATCGAGTTTTACAGCCATACCTGACCATTCAATCCATCAGAACAAACTACCCTATTTCGACAAACAATTGAAAGCGGTAATAAACGAAAATCTTTCGTAATTAGAACAAGATCTGAAGCTGAAATACTTGCCGCGCACGTCACTCAGCATCAAACTTCTAAGCGGCCACGCGCGTAAATGTTTGATACATTGCGCGTTTTTACCCGTTAAATGTTGGGTGGTAACGTCTCGGACGCGCATTGGATAGTGAATTTATTCACTGCGTCGTGGACTCCTCGTGGCTGTGGCGGGGCCACATCAAAAGACTCGCGCGCCGAATCAAAGAGAAAAATAACATAAAACACCATCAAACGGTAGCATTGTCGTGATTACACGGACATGTACATACAGACATACAGATGTTGTATATGTTTATGTTGTTTCATTGAAATGTGGATAGCGTGTGTGGATAGCTTAGCTTCAAAGAACTTTTATTTTACTAATTAAGGCTCGACCTTCGAAATTTTCGTGAAAATGAGTTGTGTTGTAACCATTTTGTACATTATAACGTAACAATTTATGCGTCGGAAAAAATATATCCTAATCTGCAAAATATGAGAAGTAACATAGTTTTCGTAGAAATCCATTTTAGTGAAAGAAAGCAGAGAAAAAAAAACTAAAGTCACTCCTATTTGAAGAGACTTGAAGAATAAAATAGGCTTCTTTTCCTCCGGAAAATAGCCTAGTTCCCGACGGGTAACAATAAAAGAATTCTTCGTAATTTAGTCTTAATGTAGCGTAATTTCAGTTGAAAAAATTACATTTTAACTTCCTAATAGTAAAATAGGTAAATTAAAAACTACAATGTCATTACCACTTCATTATTTTCCATGTACTTACTTACGGTCAACAACTTTAATTGTTGAGCCACTACGGAACGCTGTCATATTGACATATTGTACTTTAGCAACGTGTTAGTAACACTATCAAGCAATCATATCACTATGACAACGTTCCATCACACAATTAAAGTTGTTGACCGTACCCGTAAGTACGTCAAGTCTAAAATACCGTAGTTACCTACTGCATAATTGAAGCTAAACGAACAAAGACAGTGGCTGCATTCTTCTAGTTTCATTCGTTCTTTTATTTTTAACTTCGCTGGTGCGGTATAACTGCTATAAGTGCTTGTTCGATTTATTGTAACTACATATAACTACGTGAAGTCTTTCTGTTATAAGGTTTGTTGCAATAAATGAAAATTACAAATTTCAGAAACCCCCCAGGCATTAATCGAGTAATTATACGCAAATAAAAAAAAAACAATTTTACGGCAAAAATGCTTCACATCACTTTGGAAAATAGCTAATACTCTTCAGACTGCTTCACTACATAGTATAAAACAAAGTCGCTTTTTCTGTCGCTATATCCCTATGTCCCTATATCCCTATATCCCTATGTATGCTTAAATCTTTAAAACTACGCAACGGATTTTGATGCGGTTTTTTTTAATAGATAGATAGATAGAGTGATTCAAGAGAAAGGTTTACATGTATAATAACATCCATTAAATAGTGGAGAAATACTGTTATTTTTGAGGTTTCTAATGTGATGTCGCAAATAATTTCATTTTTTCCGCTTACATTGCAAACGCAGGCTGAACCCTACGAGATTTATCAAAATAATGTACTAAAGTATTGTACACATTGAAAAGGTCTACAGAAAACTCCGCGATGGTATATGTCTATCTCTTATGGATATCCCACAATAACATTTTTTTGTCATTTACTTTTAACGACAAATAATGGCTAATTATCGAAGCGATTTTAACCAATACAGCATTAATCCTTATCTAATTAAATATCTTAAATATATTGTTGATTTAATAATTAAATGATTTACATGATTATTTTCGAAGATATTACACATTTAAAAATTGCGGGACGGAGCGTTTGCGGCGGTACCGGCCGGCCGGGGCGGCACAGTTTTTCTGTAGTATATTATTATTTCGTAACAGCATTGCACCCGTGCGAACCCGGGGCGGGTCGCTAGTTTCTAGATAAAACATAGCTAAGAACCACTGTAAGAAAACTGGCTTTCGAATGAAAAACAACGCATCAAATTCAATCCAAAATAAAATACAATAACTATCGGGACAGATAATGTTTATTTACGCAGCAAATTGAATACATTTGTAGCAAGATTAATTAATTCTCACATCGGTTCTGTTTATCAATAGGAAGTTGGTTTCCACTTTGGCAAAATGGTGATTTCGCAATCGCATTTTACAAATTTTGTATACACTATCATTAACGTTCCAGTTGATATATTTCTTAGGTAAATGTAATGTCTGTACCTAAATTTGTTATTAATTACTAGCTTCTGCCCGCATAGAGTTAGCAATTGACATGTTTATCGCTATCCCGCGGGAACTATGCAATTTTCCGGGATAAAAAGTAGCTTATAACCTGGCCGGTGATTTTCTCAACAGATTAGGAAAATTTGTATCAAAATCCGTACAGCCGTTACCACGTGATGCGCTCGCAAATATACAAACAGACAAAAAATCTTTGGAACGTGTTCTGTTATCGATTCTAAGTATTCCCAGCCAATTTTTATTTCAATCTTCTATACAATACATACCTACTTTCGACCCTCTTCAGTTTTATTCTGTTAAATTTCAAGTAAATTGGATCATTGAAAGTGACTATAAGCATCGACTTTGAAAAACCTCGATTGTGTTTAAAACGGTCTTCGACTCTGTCTTGACTCGCTCTTATGGGTTTGATAGTGGAATTTGCCGATAGTACCCGAAACCCGAATGTCGTTTTATGAACTGACGAACTGCCTTCCTTAGGCAAGGTTAGATTAGTATTAATATCGTCAACCGGTGCATATAGTTAGCAGATCATGGAGGTTTATCAAACCATACGTTTGTAAAACGATGCCTTTGGACCTCGCTTCTGCAAGACAGAGACAAAAGTTTTTTCCAAATCGAAAAGCGAAACATTCCCTCTGGGAGTAC
This sequence comes from Pandemis heparana, assembly GCA_963854515.1. Lineage (NCBI taxonomy): Eukaryota > Metazoa > Arthropoda > Insecta > Lepidoptera > Tortricidae > Pandemis > Pandemis heparana. The sequence continues at coordinate 3,202,848 of OY978026.1, read as the reverse complement.
ACCGTTCGTGCAGACCCGCCAATTAAGACTGCGCTATGCGCGCGAGCAGTAAATCTGAATCCGTTATTGTTTTGTTTCGTTAGTCACTGCGTAGGCGACGGACGATATAGATGTTGACGTGGAAACAGACAAAGAGTTTAAATTAACGCCACCACTTTCTCTGTTTCTTACTTCCATGCTGGTGAAAAAAAAATAATGTACACACAGCAAAGCTATTCGGTATGCACCACAGTTTTCCATCTGTGTCATTCTATACACACATAATAGACCAACCGCTTAAATGAGTCGTCGCCTGCGCGGCACAGGGGTAGTGCGCCTGCCGCCCGCACCTCTCTCGGTCCCCTTTGTCGCCTACCCCGCGCCCCTGCACCGCGCGGGTGAGGAGTGATTTAAGCGGTCGCTACCATTGACTTACGATAAACAACTAGACTCCCGATCACGCTCAAAAACTGTCGGAAGCAAAAGTCTGCACGACGCGTCTATTGTGCAGAGTTTTGGTTCAGTCGTGTTTCGTCCGCGCTTCGATAACAATGTACATGTCTCTTTCGCACCGTAATCTAAAACGCTTCACTTGAGAAATAAAATAAAAAAATAAATATCTTGGGACAATTGACACCAATTGACCTAGTCCCAAACTAAGCAAAGCTTGCGATATGGGCACTAGACAACGGATAAACATACTTAAATACATATGAAACATCCAAGACTCGAGAACAAACATTCGTATTTTTCATACAAATATCTACCCCGACCGGGGATCGAACCCGGGACCTCCAGCTTCATAGTCAGGTTCTCTAACCACTAGGCCATTCGGTCGTTAACCAGAGACAGACAGGTTTCCAGCGCGTGGCGTCGTGTTATTACTTCTTACGATCGTATGCAATTGACATTAAAAATTACTGCCACGAAATAAGGTGTTAATTTGAACGAATATGCTAATGTTATCTATCTGTGTAAGTTGATGTGTTGACACACACAATACATAGACAACGCCGCTCGGACGTTTCTTGAGGCACTTTTGTTTGCGATTGGGAGTCTAGTTGTTTATCGTAAGTCAATGATCGCTACACAATCGACATCCGCGCGTGCACATACATAAACAACATCCAATGTATATCTGTCATTTGTCTGTCATTAGTGCAGCGGATGTCACAATTGCCCCATCAGCCGATATGGGGTTGTTCATTTGTCTAATCAATACTAATAAGTAAAAATCAAACTGTTCGTCCGGCCACTAGCTCGTACTGGGAATTATTGTCCATGTAGTCTGATAGAGTCCCACAGATTTTATTGTTAGTTATACTCGTACTACCCATACTTTAACAGTTTTGATGAAGTATTAGCGATTACGGACTACGGAATTACGGGCACAAGAGGCATTTCATCTAAGTCCTCTAGGTTGGCAACGCATCTGCAATCCCTCCGGGGTTGCGGGTGTCTATGGGCAGTGGTGATCGCTTACCATCAGGTGACCCACTTGCTCGTTTGCCTTCCAATTCACATAAAAAAAAATTAAAAAAAAAAATTAGCGATTACAGATCGCTACAGTATTTGAGAGCTATAGAATTAAAAAATGCTATAAGCAGCAGGCTTATAACGTAACTCGCTCGCAATCGCCATCGTGTTTATTTTGACAGTTCTTGTATGAATGTGACAGCTAGCTGATTCCGATGCCAATTGTCAGCCCGTACATGAAGTGTCAAAATGAAGACGATGGTGATCGCGAGCGAGTTACGTAATAAGCCTGCAGCATGCCTTTTTCATTCACACTAAACAGTCACTAAGAGTGAGAAAGATAGCATAATACGGACATCGTATTTTGAATTTCGGAGCGTATTAGGAACCCTAGCCAGGGGTTTCTTTTTATACCTAATACTTTTATTTAATTCTAACAAGTTTTATTTTAATATTAACTAGCTTATTCCCGCGCGTTTGCCCAAAAAAACAGTTCCCTATTCCTTTAGAATTTAGAAGATTCCCCTTCTAGTGCATCTCTATAATCCTCAAGGAATTTTTATAGGTCTGTCAAATTCGAATTCTACCCCCTTATTCATATCATAAACGCATAAACAGAAACTATCGGATATCCGAAATAAAAAAATATCCGTAACCGTAACCGAATCCGAAATAAAAGTTTTGGATAGTTTCGGATAGGGCGGAGTCTAACTAAATACTACAACTCGTACGAATTAACTGTGCACTCCGCTGGAATGCGACACCTCTCCCGCTACCTAATGACGTCACAACGCGAGATGCACAGCAGTGTTGTTATGGATATCCATATCCGTAACCGAAACTATCGGATAAACCGAAATTATTTAATATCCATAACCGTAACCGAAACCGATATTATATTTTACCAATATCCATATCCATATCCGGATCCGAATGGGTCCCACTGAAAAACAGCGTTGCGGTCTGCCGCAACATTATGCTGAGTGGGACCCATTTTACACCATATCGGTACTATTCTAAAGTATATTGTAGACATGGGGAAAAGCGTTACATTTTGATATCAGTGACTGACGATCCCGTTCCAAAAAAGTCACCGTGAAAAGTCACCGTGACTTTGTCACGCCTGTTACTCGTGTCACTGCATGATATTTGTGTCAACGTTATTTTTGTCACACTGTTATTTCATCGTGATTTTGTCACGCCGGTTACTCATATCACCATATGATATTGTCGCAGTGCTATTATGACGTGATTTTGTCACACCGTTATCACACAAGTAGTTGATCCAAAATAACCTTTACACTTTTACAGGCTTAGAACTGTCGCACATTATAAGTAAAAAATAAATACATTTGGGAAATTAGTTTATAGTCATCATAATCATCACAATCATCATCATGTCATCATCATCATCATCATAATCATCATCATCATAATCATCATCATAATCATCATCACAATCATCATCATGTCATCATCATCATCATCATCATAGCCTACATCATCATCATAATCATCATCACAATCATCATCATGTCATCATCATCATCATCACAATCATCATCACGTCATCATCATCATCATCAACATAGCCATTATCATCATCATAATCATCATCATCTAACGTACAATAAAGAGTTATACATACATACATACATCCTTTTCTACGAGTATGCTTCATTAAAACAACTCTTTGACACGGATGAGTGTGCAAGCATTCATAATTTTATCGCTGTCTCACTCGCTCTCAGCCAGCAGGCATCATCCGATGTTCGCCACGAAGTTCCGAATCCGAACACTCCCGACTAAGCCCGATTAGAGCCGAGTCACGTCACAGTCAGTCACTGTCACTGCATCGCGTCTCGTCACTGCTTGCGCTAGGCGCTAGGAAGGAACAGTAAGGAACGTATGTGATTTTGTAACGTTGTTATTTTGTGAAAAGTCACAGTGACACGTTTTGAAGGCGAGTCACGGTGACTTTGTCACCGTGACGTTATTTAACCCCCATGTCTAGTATATTGTATTTCTTATATTTTTAAATGTACGTGTATCGAATGTGTGTAAATAAATGTTTCTCTCTCTCTCTCTCTCTCTCTCTCTCTCAAATTATATATCCATAACATCCCTGCTCTATACTGCGAACTTGTCTTTATCTGTGAAAGGTAAATGTCAAAGTGACAGATAAGGACAAACGATTGCTAAATTAGCAGAAGTCTACCTACAAAGCGTTTATGAATAACTAGCTGTTGCCAGCGACTTCGTCTGCAAAGAATTCGTTTATCGCTCTCTCGCGGGAACTACGAAATTTTCCGGGATAAAAAGTAGCCTATGTGCTATTCCAGACTTTTCTCTATCTATGTGCCGAATTTCATCCAGATCCGTTAGGCCGTTCTGGCGTGATTGAGTAACAAACAAACATCCATCCATCCATCCATCCATCCATCCATCCATACTTTCACATTTATAATATTAGTTAGATTAGATGGGGTCAGTCTCTAGCTCTCATGACGCGCTATTTGTGCTCTTCACTATCATCACTACATAGTATAAAACAAAGTCGCTTTCTCTGTCCCTATGTCCGTATGTCCCTATGTTTGCTTAAATCTTTAAAACTACGCAACGGATTTTGATGCGGTTTTTTTAATAGATAGATTGAATCTAGAGGAAGGTTTATATGTATAGATATATGCATAATATACCGTGCGAAGCCGGGGCGAGTCGCTAGTCAGTGTATAAAACTAAAGATGTTCCCTCTTTTCGTCAACGGTGTACTACGAAATCCCTAAGTATGTTTAGCAGGTGTGTTCCTTTACGTTGACGTTGCAAGGCCAATGCTGCATCTGCCTTGGCCCGTAAGAATGAGGTTAGGAAAACACTGTAGTGCTCTATTTGTGTAAGATTGTTGTTCGAATGTTTGTATCGAAACGCCTTGTTAACCTTCAGGTTAACTTCGCTAGCATTTCCTCGCGGCCTCACCTCGTTTCTTGAACTATTAAATCTGGCATCTGTTTCATGCGACAAATTGTATGTAAGTAACTCTTTATTGTACATAAAACACATGGAAAAGATGAATACAGGAAAACACAAATGCGCAAAGGCGAACTTATCCCTAAAAGGGATTTCTTCCAGTTAACTTTTGAACGATTGACAGGACATAATAATAATAATAATAATAATAATTGTCGATGACAAAATTACAATTTGAAAGGCAATGCGTAGTCAATATGAAGTCGGCATAGATTCTTTCCAGGGGTGTTCAAACAAGCTAGCCCAGGGGTACCTCAACCTTCTAGCTTATTACGTAACTCGCTCGCAATCGCCATCGTGTTCATTTTGACAGTTCTTGTATGAATGTGACAGTTAGCTGATTCCGATGCCAATTGTCAGCCCATACATGAACTGTCAAAATGAACACGATGGTGATCGCGAGCGAGTTACGTAACAAGCATGCTTTTCTTGGTCGGGGACTACTGTTATATTATTCTTGTCTGCAGGGACCACTATACGTAAGTATAATAAAAATTCATAAAAATAAACTGTAACGTTAACCGATAAACCGACTTTGATCATTTTGGGGCTACTCTGATCGTTTTAAAATTGCTATAATATCGATAATTTCCATACGCGGTGAATGTTTGGCATGTAGACGCAAAGGCGATCGATGAAGACATCCAATGGAAGCAGTAAACGCAAATAAAAATTAATGATTCCCTAACTATAACTACTTTTTAAAGTCACCCCAGAAATCAAAGTCACCCCACCCCGGTTTACGTAAAATAATCAAACTGAGACCTTAATTAAAAGCAGTTCGGAACCAATTGAGCTAGCGCAACCACTTGCTGGAACATTCTCGAATAATTCTAAGATAATTCGTATAATGATACATTTTACTTCAATTTCTTTTATTGCTTCTTTCTCTTTGTTGTTTAAATGAGTTTTTTAACGAAGATTGTTAGCTAAGTAATATTATTAAATGTATAATTCAGTAATGTATAATTTAGTGAATGTCTTTACAATATGTTTAATTCAAATTGTATAATATATTTCAAATATTTATGTTGCTATGCCCTTGCAGGGTGTCACATCTGTACTACTTTATGATTATGATTTTCACCTTTAAACTGTAATGTGACTTGCAATAAATGATTCTATTCTATTCTATTCTATTCTTTCTCTTTTTCTGATCTAGGAATCTTCCTCTCATTTGTCGCCGTACGTGTGTCGAGTACGTAATGTATGTATGTATGTATGTATAACTCTTTATTGTACATTAAAACACATGAAAATAATTAATACAGGACAACACAAATGCACAAAGGCGAACTTATCCCTAAAAGGGATTTCTTCCAGTTGACCTTAAAACGATTGACAGGACATAGGTATTAAGCAAGAGTAGACACACAGAAAAAGTAACCGGTAATCGGTGATAGTTAGGTTTTTGCCAATAAGTATACTTATGATATAAGATTTGTTTTCTTAATTTTGACGGATGAGTTCAGATACTTGCTGCACGATAGCATGTTGAATGACAGTGTTGAGCGCTACCTACTGAAAATTGTTACAAGCCTTAAAGGTATCGAGTAATTCCACTATTAGACCATAAACTAACTATCACCGAATCTAACTAATTCTAATTAATATTATAAATGCGAAAGTATGGATGGATGGATGGATGTTTGTTTGTTACTCAATCACGCCAGAACGGTCCAACGGATCTGGATGAAATTTGGCACATAGATATGGAATAACACATAGGCTACTTTTTATCCCGGAAAATTGCGTGGTTCCCGCGGGATAGCGATAAACGAATTCTTTGCAGACGAAGTCGCTGGCAGCAGCTAGTTATTTTATAATTATCACCGATTAGCCGAGGTTTGCCCTACCTACACATTGATAATCACAACAACCGTAATAGATGGACAATTATTTATTATCAAGAAATTTCACACGCAGCACATCTTGGGTAGCAGGAAGTTGGCTGCTGGAGTCGCTGGTGGCTGCAGCGGTAGAGGTCTGAAGGATCCGTAGACACGCTGGTTTCTCAGGAGGAGCGTGGTAACCTAATAGGCTGTAGATGTAGACACTTTAATTCAAAGAAATAAAATAAAATGAGAGCTCGAGCAGAACTTCTGCTTTGTGTCTGAAGTTCCTTAACTATAGAGAAATTATGGGCTTCAGCTAGGTACTTATATACGTACCAAGTTACCACATAGGTTACCAAGGTACCTGTGACCAGTGCGAGCATAACTGCACATAAACTACTGCGCGCGCGCATGATCTATCGAGCTACTGCCACTTGCGCCCCACCAGTTGATCCTCTGTATTGTATTGCTATAGGTTTTTTCGTTAACTTCTTCATAAAAATGGTAAAAATATTATCGTCGTTGTTTGAATCTTTTTGACCTCCAGAATTATTCTCTAATGTGGGTTTTTGAAACAATAACTAGTGCCACTAGTGACCTGTAGGCTTATTGTCTAACTCGCTCGCAATCGCCATCGTGTTCATTTTGACAGTTCATGTATGGGCTGACAATTTACATCGGAATCAGCTAGCTGTCACATTCATACAAGAACTGTCAAAATGAACACGATGGCGATTGCGAGCGAGTTAGACAATAAGCCTACTGGGGCCTTACCATGACGTCTTAGTGCAATTCAGTGCAATTAGTGCAGTTCATGTTTTATCTGTCATTTTTAGTATAGATCTGACAGCGAGCGAACTTAAAATGAATCGGAATTTAACAGCGATAAGACGTCATGGTAAGGACCTTGTAATGATAACTGAATAAACTCATAGTGTTTGATATTTTAACTGGGGAATACCAGAAATAGGGCACAATTATGTATTTCTCCGATTTTAGATTTTTGTTATCTTCAAACATTAATGTATGAAAAGTAACAAAACAGACCTCGGGACACTTTTTTCCCCTATACAATATAGGGTGTATCAGATACCCCCTAATAATAATCAACTAGGGTATATAACCATAGCTATAGAAGCTAAAAAAAATATTTTAAAAAAAATTGGAGTAAATTTTTTTATATGTCTTCTATAGGAATGATTACAATTAATACTACCATTCCTATAGAAATGTACTCCATTTTTTTATATTTTTTTTAGCTTCTATGGGTATGGTTATATACCCCAGTTGATTATTGTTAGGGGGTATCTGATACACCTTGTATAGAATCGCTAAGTGCTACAAATTCCGAGTAAATCCATACAAAAAAACCTAAGAAAAATAAATTGTACCCTATTTCTGAAATTCCTTGATTCGTTCGTGTAGTATTTTCGGTATGTTATCAAAAATCGACCCCACGGTTGCAAATGGGAGTGGTACGGTTGGCAGCGCCGGCGCACGTTGCAGGAAGTTTACCGGCACGCGCGTTTCCGCGACTCGTGCGCAGGATGTTTTGCGCAGCTTCGATTTAGAATAGGATTAGGGTTACGGTGAATTATAGGTAAAGGTAGTGTTGCTAGCTGTTAAATGGTAAAACTGTCAAGACGGAAGCCAATTGACAAGCTTTTATGAATATGTGGTTCGTTAACGTTTTGAATTATTCTCGGTACATTATTTATATATTTTTATCTATCACTAGCTTTTGCTCGCGACTTCGTCCGCGTAGACTTCATTTACTGACAAAATTCATTGCTATAATATTTGAGTAATTGATACGCAACACGATTGTTATATTCCGTAACCACGTAACTAGTTTATTTACGATCAAATAGAATTGAAATAGAGCTTAAAATATAACATGCACATTAAGATTAAAACATTGTGGCAGAACAGTGCACAATCAACTTTAATTTATCAGAAAAGGGTTAATAGTCCTGTGAATTTAACTTGAAAGTTAATTAGGTATTATTCCTGGAGTAAACGACGCATGGATGAATTTACGCATAGTTGTTTCGCATAAATTGTCTTGATTTAGACGTGTTGCTTGCTGACGTGCTTGCTGTCTTGTATTTATGGTAGTGGGTGTAAAAATATGTTTATTAAAGTGATTGATGGCTGCATAAATTATTTTACAAGGGTGCTGATTGAATCGTAAATAAGTGTTTAATTTAAGCTCAAAGAAGTAGATTTGCTGGGATTTATGTCTGCTCTTAGACAAAGGTCCTCTTTGATGATGAATTTTCCTGCAAAAGAAGTGCGTAAGTACCCGTATTTTTGCTTCTTTCAGACTTGCAAAATAAAGCTGGCGATGATTAGAAACCCATTTTGCATTTCGGAAGCGCCTCTAGCAGCACGTAATAACAACAAACTAAACATGTTTGTTGCTCGTTTGCCTTTCTATTCACATAAAAAAAAAAAAAAAAAAAAAACCTTAAATCAATGGATTAATTTTTAATCACGCGTTCAACGTCTGTCTAACTTTTTTGTAATAACACCGGTACTGTTTGGCACTTCAACGCGAACGTGTTCGAGCCTTTAGTTGCCTCTAAAAACTTGCACTGTGCCTCTAGTGTAAGTTTCAGACACGAAATGTCTCGAGCATACTTCGCATAGCGATGTCCGATACGTATCGATTTTTTAATGTATCGATACAACGGAAAGCGATATCACTATATTTTGTCGATACACGTCAATGCGAGATTTACCTGTATCGTATCGCTTCGCCGCAATATCGGATCAAAAATATCGAAAGAATCATAACGTTCTGCTGGCGTAGATTGTAATTAAAATAATATTTTATGTATGAAATATTAAGATTTAAATTACAAATAAACTATTTTATTCTATAGTAATTTAATTGCCATACTTCGTCGCATTATTATCGCTTTGTACTTACCAACTTCATCAAACTGAATCTTTGAAAAACAACACTCCGTTGACGCAGTAGAGTTGGTTTTTCGAGTATTTATTTATTGAATTAGTGCAAACCAATAATCAAGCGACGGTGTAGGTGCGGTGGCGCTTCCACTTTTGTAAATACAATGTGGGTAAGTAGTTGAACATAAATATGATTTTGTTATTTTAAATTAATGTAGGTACTTGAACTATGTTAACACTGTATAACACTGTGTCATGCATATATTAAAACTTTTTTTGTGTTCCGTTAAACATGCCGCTGAGCATATATTGAAAAAATATACATATATTCGATATAAACATAATCGTGAATTTTATTTAATAAATCCTATGCAATATTTTCGATACGATATTTGCGATATCGATACAAGGGCTTACGATCTTAAAGGGGTATCGATACAAGCAGTTGCGATTCATTACGATACAATATATCGATACAAGGCAACATATCGGGCATCCCAAATTTCGCATACGGGCAAATTAGCAGCGCCAGTAGCGGAACAAAACGGTAACAAATAAGTAGTTTCGTTAAATTTAATGCAAACGTGATCGACTTAGTTACTACTTGTTACTTCTGTATACCTTTGTTCTGTTTTGATTGTTATATGTGGTGTTCAATAATTGTATTGTATTGTATTGTATTGATCGGACGCTATCGAAAACTACATACGCATGCCTAATGAACTCTTAGCTTTAAGTATTAACCTCAGTAACCTTTCCGGGGTAAACGGGCCCAGGTTAACAAGACCCAAAAGCCACGCTTAGCATGATTGTGGGCGTAAAGGTGGAATGGGGAATCAAAATAGTGATGGGATGCTAGCCACATCGCCTACAACATGATTCCTAAGATTTTCACCCATCCCCTGCGCGGTAAGAGAAGCAACTGGTACATTAGATGCTTTTTCTTTTGTCTACCAGCTTGGAAGCATCCATATCGCCATGATACCTTCAATCAATGTAACGTTGCTCAACCGTCTTTTGTCATCAATACTACAACCTGTCAAATTAGGCTAGATCGCGCCAGTTATCAGTTATTGACTGCACTTCCCGTGTTTATTTTCCAACCCATCAATATCCTCTGATCGACGTTGTGTAAACTCCATTGTTTTACAACTACGTTCTACAATCCGTAGGTACGTATACAACATTTGGCCTATCTCCAATAAAAACAAAAGCTAATCGAAACTTTACGCGGTAGGTATTTGGAGTAATTTTAAAACGGTGAAGGTGGAGAGAGGATCTTTGAATGTGGTTTTTAGATAGCTTCCGATGTTAAGTGGATTATGAGCGATCGAGAAAGGATGTTTGACATACATTGTGTGAAAATGGTGTATTAGCAGTTTTTAGGTGGCGCCGTGATCCTATTCCTTAGGCTTGTTTACGTAAGTTATTTAGGTAAGATTTCGTAATATCAGTTTTGTAAAGATTAGTGAACGAACAAGAATGTTATCCCATTTATAACGCGCCTTTCTCGATGCCACCACAGATAATAAAATAATTCGCAGCCAGCCAACCTAACAATATAGTGTTGCTATCTTAATAAAAATCGCGCGGACCAATTAGAGAGCAGGATTTAATGGACGCTTTGCATAGTGCGCGCGCATAGCGGCTCGTTAGTTAAGTTTTTTTTTATTAGGTCTTTTATAAATACATTTTATAAAGTCTTGTGAGGCTTTTGGGGTTGCCAGGGCGGGTTGCACTGTTTAGGCAATTGTTTTCTATAGTATGAAAAATAAAAATAAAAACTTCGTAACTACTTAGTAGGTATCTGAACAGATCTGATGAGCTATTACAAATTTCAAACGAGCATTAATTCTTAACTTAACTTTATAACCTTGTGGGTGGTGGGACCTAGTGTAAGGTCCGACCGGATCTCTACCACCCTCTTATTCGCTAATCCTGCCGCCAAGCAGCAGTGCTTGCGTACACAAATATCGGATCGGATCTTAGTTAATTTTTACGTGATTAAGTCTCAGGTAAAGTTAATTGTGCGTAAAAACGCGAAAGTTTAAATCGTCGCTTTTGCGCACTTTGGCCGCTTTTAATAGCTACATCTCTACTTATCTCGATATTCCAGGAAATTATATCTACACGGCTAGTTATTTCTATATCTCAAATAATTGCGGTAATCACTGTTAATAAGCTGGTAATAGTGGATGTAGGGTTACCATATTACATGTATATTATAAAGAGTTAAAAGTCCTGAAAAAAATCCTGACTAATTTATAAGAGTGAACATTTTCGTATACGAGACACGAGAAAAATTTAATATTAGTGTAGGTAATAAAATATAAATAGGTAGGTACTCACTGTCTCCAACTTATTTCTCTGACTTATTGGTTGTCTGGAAGAGATCGCTACTAAGCGATAAGACCGCCTATGGTATGCTTTGTTCTTTGTTTCTGAATTGTTTTGTACTGATTTGTGGTGTTCAATAAAGAGTCTTTGTATTGTATTGTATTGTAAAATGAGAATGTTAACGCAAATCCAACATGATTTTGGTGTCAAAAACACTAGGGGCTCAACTAGGCACATTTCAAAGTCATCACTATTTTTATCATTTTCTAGTAACTATGTACCTACATAAGGTATTTTCATTCTTACCCGTCCTATTTGGTAAACAAAATTCTAACCTCAAAACGTCTCATTTTTGCTATCTTTTTTTTATTATTTCATCGTAAATAAAGGAACTGGAGATAAAATATCAGCAAAATGATGTACAAAGTATTGCCTCGGGTTTATTTTGATAACATGTACCTTATTCTTTACAAAAATTTGCATATTGAGGTTAGAATTTTGTTTACCAAATAGGACAGGTAAGAATGAAAAATACCTTACATAGTGTAGGTAACTAGTATTTATTTTCAATCCTGCCAGAATCCTGTCAGAAGACTAAACTAAACTTACGTGGCGGTACGTAAGTCGAACGTGGTGTACGCCCGCCCGCGACATTCGCACTCCCCCGCGACTCCCCCGCGATACCTTATTTTCGACTACCCCGCATCAACGGTCATCGCTAGACTTACGTGCTGGCACTTGTAGTACACCTATGTGCTTACGGTCACCCTAAACAGGTAGAAAGCGGCTTTACTATGAATGCGGCAGACCATAGAAAAACGTAACCTGCAGTGGTTTGCAATTAGACTTCACATTACACACATTTTTTGTAGGTGCCGCTACTTTATCTAACCTACTGGTAGGTCCTTTAATGAAGCTACTAAACAAAAAAAACATTTATCTTGCTAGGTACCATACAGTGGCGTAACTATAGGGTGGCAGAGCTGGCAAAATGCCAGGGGCCCCCAGCTCTTCGGGGCCCCGAACTGGCTTGGCCTTGAGCACAAAAGGGAAGATGATGCACTTGTTTATAGTGAGGAAGGGCCCCATCAGATGAATTTGCTGCGGGACCCTGACGGTTGTTACGCCACTGGTAGGTACTATAACTATCAAATTAATCAAGAATTTTACTTCTTGATTTTTTATGTTTACTTTTACGGTATTACCGTTAGAAATTAAATTTCCAAACGACACTGAAAATTAGAACACATAGGAAGATCCGAAAAGTAATAAGATATTGCCGGGAATCGAACCCGGATCCTCGTCATTCCGTGATGCGTGCTATACCGCTACACCACCCATAGCAGGTTATGGTGAGCAAGTTAAAAGTTTGCAAAAACGTGACCAAGTAAAAGTCGCTGTAAAAACTTAGTAAATAATTGTAAAAACCAAGTGCAATTATAATTCTCGTCACACTAGCAATGCGTGCTCTCCGCCATTTTTCTCGGTACGTATTTTTAATCGCTGCTGCGCCTGCGTCGTGGTTTATGCGTCCGCGCACAGTACCACGAAGATGGTGGGAACATTCTTCCATCGTCCGTTTATTTTCTACTAGCTCAGTTGCCCGCAACTATGCCCGCGCTGAAATAAAATTATCCCAGGCAGCTTGACACTCTAATAAATAAATTATAAACTATCGTTGTATTCAAAACAAGTTACATAAGATCTTGACATAATACAGGGTTATTGGTAATTCGACGTATATATTCTTTAGGAGGTGATAGGGGTGACTAATTTGCGATAATTTTAACCCCCATATGTATTATGCAAAAGTTAACCAGTTATCATGTTTTTTAGATTTTTTCAAAATAAGTCAAAAATACAACATTAAAAATTTATTTAAAAAAAAGTATCAGTTTAAATCTCATTTTTTTCTTCTGATTTATAAAAACGATTAAACACTGGTTATTTATCAATATTAAAACCACAATTATCGGGCCAAATTAAAAAATGCGATGTAAAAAGCGATCTTAACTTCAATATTTTTTTGAGATTTTTTTCTACTAAAATGCCTTAAAACAAGAAAAAACATTATGGAACTTGGCTTGCAGATTATTTTAAAAACATAACCGTTTTCTTAGCTCTTCAAAATTAAAATTCTTCTTAATTAAAAACAATAGGTACTCAATGTAAAAAACACACAAAATACAAATGTAAAATAAGTATTTTTTGTGTTATTTACATTGAGTATTGTTTAATTAATTTAGTTCGAATAAGAATTTCCTTAGAACTCCTTAGGACGACCTTAGTTTAGTTCAAATAAAAAGTCCCGCCCGCATCCTTTGTGATTTTTTTTTTCTGTTTCTTTGAAGTAAGTTCCTAGTTGTTATGCATTTTTGAAGAGCTAAGAAAACGGTTATGTTTTTAAAATAATTTGCAAGCCAAGTTCCATAACGTTTTTTCTTGTTAATGAACACAAAATATTTACCTTGCTACTCCGCTACTTACATGCAAGATAACCAAGCCTGTGCGAAATATATACGTTTTGCATGCAAGCCCTCCCACCACTACTGCCACACAAAACGCACACAAATCCCACAAACTTAATTAATCCTATCACCACACAAACACTGACGCGCGTTTCGATCCCTCTACGGGATCATTCTCAAAGTCAGAGCACAACCGATGCACATGCGACTCTCTCTTGTGCTTTTGCTTTTGATAATTATCATTTTTTACCTCGCATTTTTTAATTTGGCCCGATAATTGTGGTTTTAATGTTGATAAATAACCATTGTTTAAAATCGTTTTTATAAATCAGAAGAAAAAATTAGATTTAAACTGATACTTTTTTTTAAATAATTTTTTAATATTTCATTTTTGACTTATTTTGAAAAAAACTAAAAAATATGATAACTCAAAACTGGTTAACTTTTGCATACAACATATCGGGGTTAAAATTATCGCAAATAGTCACCCCTATCACCTTCTAAAGAATATACGTCGAATTACCAATAACCCTGTAATAGTACCTATACCTATCTATTGGTGAAAACCTCACGGATATTCGTTCTAGTTTTGGTGTTGATAGCGAATAGACGAGACGCGACGGAGGACTTTGCTTTATTATTACTAGTAGCACATGCTAAATTTCGAACAAATACAGACCAAAAACAAAGAAAGAAGTACTTATTTACATTACACTGCCACAAACCTTATCCTACCCGGTGGTCAAAATTGGAACTTAATTTTTTTTAAGTAATTTAGCGCACCTCCACCTGATCAGATAAGTTTTGCATGGCAACGATTTCAGCCTGCCAGCGCCATCTATCCCCAGGTGATGTCTCTAAACTAATGTCAACTCAATAGCATGCAGTGCAGATGTCACTAACAAATCATTTTTTCAATTTAATTTATAAGTTTGTTTTATTTTGTTCTATTTAATTATTTCGCTATTTGAAATATTACTGGATATTAGCCAGATTTACTAAACGTTCGTTCAGTAACAAAAGTTGCGCGCAGCTGACAACCTGTCACAACAACAGCTGTCAATTATGACGTTTTGTCCCGCACATGACAGAAAAGAAGTTTCTGTACTCGCGTCGCGTCAGTGTCAGTCGTCGCTTCAATTGGGTTCTGTGAAAAATCTTTAAAACTTGTCCGAAACCAGATTTTTTATAGGTCACATATCTAACTTAGGGCCAGGTATGTAATCGTTTATTATTCAACAATCCGGTTCCTTGATTAAATCACAAACTTAGCGAGAAATTTCGTTACGAACAGTGGTTCGATGTAATGGGTATTTCAATATTTCCTGTACTTACGTTAGGTTTTTTATAAGTGCGCATCAGTGACTCAAATGTGACAATCATAAACATAACAAACAGCGAGTATTCAACACGAAATCTGAAACATTATTCTGTGTGAGTAAGAAGAAAAAATACGATTTTTCTAAAGGTATTTTTATTTTGCGATGTAGGTATATCTAACTAATATTATAAATGCGAAAGTATGGATGGATGGATGTTTGTTTGTTACTCAATCACGCCAGAACGGCCCAACGGATCTGGATGAAATTCGGCACATAGATAGAGAAAAGTCTGGAATAAATAAAATAAATAAAATAAAAATCGTTTATTTCAGACAACATTGATGGTCCATAGTTTGTTAGTACATCGAAATTTATGATTATGTTAGTCTAGTATGTCATGTCATCTATACATTATATTACAATGAAATTAAAGAAAAAATAATAATAAAACTAATAGCACATAGGCTACTTTTTATCCCGGAAAATTGCGTAGTTCCCGCGGGATAGCGATAAACGAATTCTTTGCAGACGAAGTCGCTGGCAACAGCTAGTTTAACTACAATGTACTATCATAAATATTACGAAATCGTAAAGAATTCTTGTCACCAAGATTATGTTCCAATGACTAATAAGATAGTTTTTGTTTGTACTACCTGTTGGTTTGTTTTTTTTTTATATTTTGTTTTATACGAACAATAAAAATAATATTATTAAGCTTGAAACTCGGATATATCCAATTCTGAATCTTTGTAAGATTTGTTGAAAAAAATCTTTATAAATATCGGAATTGGATTTAAAAAACAGAGTTTTAAGTTTAGCAACTTAATTTAGAAAGCCAAATGTTACTGGCTGTATAATTGTAAGGTAGTGTAAATATTTGCTGTATCTTTAAAAAAAACTGTTATAGTATATTGTTTAGCAAGTTTGTTAAAGTAAAGTACATTCATTTAAGGTAATATATTTAATGTTTTTAATTTACTAGCTGTTGCCAGCGACTTCGTCTGCAAAGAATTCTTTTATCGCTATCCCGCGGGAACTGCGCAATTTTCCGGGATAAACAGTAGCCTATGTGCTATTCCTGACTTTTCTCTATCTATGTGCCGAATTTCATCCAGAACCGTTGGGCCGTTCTGGCGTGATTGAGTAACAAACAAACATCCATCCATCCATCCATACTTTCGCATTTATAATATTAGTTAGATAGTTAGATTATCAATGCAG
This sequence comes from Pandemis heparana, assembly GCA_963854515.1. Classification (NCBI taxonomy): domain Eukaryota; kingdom Metazoa; phylum Arthropoda; class Insecta; order Lepidoptera; family Tortricidae; genus Pandemis; species Pandemis heparana. The sequence continues at coordinate 3,186,267 of OY978026.1, read as the reverse complement.
AATGTTCAATGTTATTTCATCATCTCCAACCTATTAAGTACACATTCCACCGCTAGACATGGGCTAGGCACATAATTTATATTTTTATTTTGATAAGTTAAAGAGACAGTATTGTCAAATCTGAAAAATTGGTTATTATCAAAAACAAAGAATGTAGTGTTTTGTTACTTTTGATGTCTACACAGAAGTATTATAAGTCTTTATGACTCATTAGAGAGATTGATGATATGAGTATGAACTATAGACTTGGTTGCTAAGAACTGGATGCTTTTTGTCCTAAGATTTTTATACAAAAAAAACTAACTTTATAATGGGAACAGCAATATGGCTTAAGTAAATCATACATAGTGTGGCCTCTATTTTAGTTTCCTTCCTGGTTAAAATACATATTCCATAATTAAAATAACTTTCCTTCCCTTAATTTTTCTTATAATAGATGATTTGAATTCAGAACATTTAGGATACTTTTAGGATAGGATAGTATATATTGAAATGTTGGTCTGGAAGAAAAGAAAACATTATAGAACGTACCAGTTGCTTCTCTTTCCGCGCTGACAATAAAAGCCCATCAAGGGCACAGGCGTTTTTTTTTTATTATTATTTAAAGCCTTCATTCTAGTTTTAATCCCAAAAACCTGTGTGCCTTCTGGGAAAGCCCTCCCCCAATCTCCTCCGTTCTTGTCCATGGCGACTCTAGTCCAGGTTGTCCCGGCCACTTGAGCAATCTCGTCCATCTTTTGATTTGTCTGCCTCTATTTCTTTTGTGTCTGGGGCACCATGTGGTGATGTTTTTATTCCAATTGTCCTCTTATTCTATACTAGCTGTTGCCAGCGACTTCGTCTGCAAAGAATTCGTTTATCGCTATCCCGCGGGAACTTCGCAATTTTCCGGGATAAAAAGTAGCCTATGTGCTATTCCAGACTTTTTTCTATCTATGTGCCGAATTTCATCCAGATCCGTTGGGCCGTTCTGGCGTGATTGAATAACAAATCCATCCATCCATTCATACTTTCGCATTTATAATATTAGTTAGATGTATAAATTCAAATATCAACATTTTATTATATTTCCAGTACAATGGCTGAGCGGAAACCAATAAGCGGCTCTAGCCGCGACTACGGCGCTATAGCAGCGCCCCCTGCCGTCGGCTTTTCGGACTTCAGCCCCACGGAGCTGTACAACTTGAGCGAAGGCATCGCCGACAATGTCAACACCATCAACAGCGGGCTGAAGTCGTTGGAGAAGATGATGAAGCAAATCGGAGGGCCTAATGACAATGTACAGCTGAGGGACAAGATGTGAGTTATGTTTATTAATCTTGGCCTAAGAACAGTACGCTTTGAACATTTTAGTAAGGCGTATTTCTCCAATGATGATGTAGTAACATTATCCACATCAGATGTTTGGATTACAAAATTGGGATGGATTTATGTGTACTTAATTTTGTCTTGGCTTTGGCTTGTAGCCACGCGACGCAGCAGACGGTGAACGGTTCGGTTTCGGGCACGGCGCGTGACATCCAGCGGCTGGGCGTGGTGGCGCGCCGCGGGGACAAGCCGCAGAAGCTGCAGGTGGAGCGCCTCACGCAGGCCTTCAGCGACGCGCTCGCCAAGTACTCCGCGGTGCAGAAGGTAAGCATACCAACCAGGTACACCATTAAGGCGCTGTCAACAGCAAATGACCTGGAGCAGCGCCACTCTTCACACATACGGTTCACGTGCCTGTTAGTGAAAGAGAAGAAACTATTCCGGCAGCTTGGCGCGCGTCTAAAATCTTGCAAAAAAGACACAAATCATAAGAAATAAACAAAAGTATGGATTATTTGTAAAATATGACTCGTTAGCCGTTTAGGTATGAATATGTTGACTTTATGTTTTTAATTGCAGACCCATACGTCGAAAAAATAATTTTCTATCGAGTCGATTTTGTTCAATTATGTATTGAGCCCGTCTAGCGTGTTTGAAATATGTGAAAATTAACATTAAATTTTTTTTGTGTGCAGTTTTTCTTAAAAAAGTGTTTAAATAACATCAATTTCAACAAAATTAGGTGTTGTCAGCCTCTTAAATTGATTCCTAAGTGTATGCTGATTTCATCACGATGTTTACATTCACCCAACGGCTCATGAATATATTCGTAAAAAGTCAGAGGTCGAAAGCTATAATGTAGAATGGACGACAATAGAAGTAAAGGCAGCAAAAAAAACTATGAAAAACGAAATGTTTAACAAAAACTTATTTATTATTATAAATTACGTGAGCTTCATTCGCTAGCGTTACGTAATTACTCTAAGCGGCGTTATGTCATATTTGCCTCGTTTGTCTCATTTGACTCAATTCAATTTTAATTTAGGAAAAAGTGGCTCCTTTTTGATGATTCTGCCAATATCAAGGTTGGATAAGACACGGCACTCGGTGGTCTTGTTCAATAATCCTCATTTTTCTCATTTGTTTCATTGACAGCAAGTGTCGGAAAAGATGGCGGCGCATATGCCCCGGCCTGCGCGCATGCGCAACGACCCGGGCGCCATGGAGCAGCAGGCCATCGCCGACGACGAGGAGTCCTCGTTGCTGGCCAACCAACAGGCACAGGTATCAAAAAAAAATTTTTTTTCACCACCTACAAGCCACTTACGAGTTGCCACTTCAATTACAAGTTGCCACTTACCAGTTGCCAATTACGAGTTGCCACTTTACTTACATGTTGCCACTTACCAGTTGCCAAATACGAGTTGCCACTTACTTGTTGCCACTTACCAGTTGCCAAATACGAGTTGCCACTTACGTGTTGCCACTTACCAGTTGCCAAATACGAGTTGCCACTTACGTGTTGCCACTTACCAGTTGCCAAATACGAGTTGCCACTTACGTGTTCCACTTTACCTACATGTTGCCACTTACCAGTTGCCAAATACGAGTTACTACTTACGTGTTGCCACTTTACTTACGAGTTGCCACTTCACTTACGAGTTGCTACTTCACTTACGATTTGCCACTTACGAGTTGACATTTACTAGTGGCCACTTACCAAGATACAATACATAGTTTTTCAGTTTTTTTTTATTGCATAATAGACATGCGTTTGACCGCAATCACGCCTCTGATTTTAAAATAACGCTGTAAATCTTTCCATATTGTGCTTATTCACGTAAAGAACTATTTTCTTTCTTTGAAACATTAAATCTTCGGGTTTAGGGCGAAGCCGCGAGCATAGTTCGTAATTAACTAATTCTATTGTGACGGTTTTTTTATTGTACATTTTTTTTCAGGCGCGTCTAGTGCAATTCGAGACTAGTATGTTGCTAGAGAAAGAAGCGTACATCAACAAAATAGAAGCAGACGTTTTAGACGTCAACCAGATAATGCAGGACTTGGCTGAGATGGTTAACCAGCAAGGACAGACTGTCGGTGAGTGGCAATCCTTAAAGTCTATTTATTCATACCAGATACTAAAATGACATTACCTGTGTTGCCGGTTTTTTGCAATTCAAAAATAGTGATGTACCACCACTATCGAAAGTTAACGATAAATTAAATTTAGTAAAGATTTTTGTATGTATAAGCTAGTGTAATAAACTAATAGACCTTTAAATTTGCTTGATTATGATAATCGCATGTTTTTCTTTAAATATAACATGACCAAACCTCTTGTATCCCAGACCGCAAACGTTGTCAATGGTTTCGAGTACACCACTAAACAATAAGAGCTGGTATCATTATTTCACAATTTGACATTTGCAATTATCAATTTAGTATCTAGTATGAATAAATAGACTAAAGACCAAAGACAAGAATACGATGCGATAGTATTTAAAAATAATTTTGGGTCCGTCCTGCTGTCTCGCTCACTCTTATACGTTTGATACTTGAATCGGCCGATCGTATCGAAATCCTAATGTCGTTCTAGGACCTCAAGGACTGTACTTGAAAACAAAACAAAACAAACAACCTTAGTCGAAAAAGACATTGTTGCCAGTTGGATAGCCCTTATTACCACTCTAATGGTTATTTCCCCTTGTTCTTCGTACATAACCAAGTTACATTACTAGGACATTCTAAGGTAAAATAAATACTATTTCTAAAGTGAAACAAACATGTTCGCGGCTTAGGGGTGACCCAAGAGCCACCCCACCGCACCTAAACCTAAATTAACCCAAATAAATCATCCAACGTTGGTTTTACTAGTGCTGATAATGTAACTTGGTTATGTACGAAGAACAAGCTGTTATTAACATAAAAAAAAAAAAAAGTCAAAATTCTTTATTCATATTCAATTTTTAATTAACAGACACTGTCGAAAGCCACATAGAAGCAGCGAGCGCTAACGTGGAAGCAGGTAACGACGAGTTGGCTAAAGCAGAGCAACACCAAAGGAGTTACAGAAAAAAAATGTTCATCCTCAGCATTATAGGGATCATAATAGCGATTCTTGTCATTGTGTGGATCGTCAAAGCTTTCAGATAAACCCTTGTATGTATATAATTTTTTTTATCGGTTTTAAAAACGTCAAATAAGATTTTTCTTAATATCGCTAGATGGAGTTAGTGTCGCAATGTCAGGTTGACGTCTGTCATATTTGGCTAATAAGGGTTATCGCGAATGAATTTGCCGCTAGAGGCGCTAATGTAGCGTAAGGTATAAATAGATGTCAAACAGGACCCTATTTTGTAAGGCTACAAGTTACAATTTACAAGCGGAAGTCTCTATCTAACACACAGGGTCAGAAAGAGACTTCCGCTTGTAAATTTTAACTTGTCCAGGAGTAAAAGTTGCATTTTCTGGTTTTGTGTCACGAATTTTTAGTCTTGTGTAGTTCCCGATTATTATGACGGAGATACGACAGATTTATTAAAATATTAAAAGTAGAGCTAGTAAAATTAGGTGCCAAGTTAAGCGTACCTAAATAGTGAATATTTTCGAAAGATAAATGAATTGTGGCTAATAAATAATTTGCTTTTAAAGATTTATTGAAACAAACTTTGAATAATGTGAATCTGGGATTAGCAATGCTATTAAAACAACTAAAGTGATATACCTTACTCTATAGTGGCGCCAACTAGTGACCACAAGTGCGATAGCCCTCAGTCTCAAGGGTCTGAGGAACTACATTTCGAAGAGCAAAGAGTACATATCAATGTTTCTTTCACATCCTCCGTGTTGGCAATGAAACAAAATACTCTTGATGGCTACTGTTTATTGTCATATGCATCTCTTGATATTAATACTATTTATGGCAGAAAACCCCGATTGGGTTGAATCTAGCGAAAGAATTATATGGCTTAATTTTAGAAGCTTGTTAGCATTTGAGTCAGTAGTGATAAAGAATCGTAGAATTCCTCAGACGTTCAGAGGTGTCTTCCACAACACCAAGGTTTTTTCTAATTCTAATCTGGCAACATTCGTACGGAGTTGCCATGCATGACTTCTCGACTGAATTGTTTTTTAGTCTATGGTCTAGTTTTTTTTTATTTTTATAATGGTTAATCAACCATGGAATCCTGTTTGGAATGCCAGCAATTCAAAAAGGAAGATAGGTAACTGAAGTTGCTTTCCAATTGACAAATTAAATTTTTTTTTGCCGGGAAAAAGCAAATGTTAAGCAACAGAAAGACAAACGAAATGATTCGTTAGTTGAAACCTAAGAAGCGTTTGTGAGATAGCAGATCTATAATTTTTTTGAATTATTGTCATAATAATTCACAATATAAATAAAATATTATGTAACTATCGTGCGTACCATTTGTTTAAATATTTAAATAATGTGTTATTTATCTCAGATATAATAGTTTGTGATTTACTAGTGCCAAGCAAAAACTTGGAATACTGGCAACTTCGAAATACTGTGATTTTAAACGCTACTTGTGAATTTTACTTTTATTTATTTTCGTTCTTATAATGTCACCTCGTTTACCCTTTATTTCGCAAAAAAAAAAACTGTTTTAATCCATTTAAAATGTAGAAATGAAATTTATTTTTGTGTTACCTTACATTGGGAAATAAAGGATAAAAAAATTGATTGGTGACTCTATTTAAAATTAATGTTTCAAAACATTGAATAACACTAGATGTCTTATTTTAAACGTTAAAAATATTAAGTTTATTTTACAATTTATAAGTATTATCTACTTATTCAATAATCCGTAATAATATTATCTTATAATAATGTAAGTAGCTGTTTATAAGGCCTTATAGATGTTTTAATTTGATTTGGTATGATATACCTAGCTAGGAATTTATAGTTAATGTAATAAAAAAAATTATGTAACTTTATTAAACTTTTTTTATTTAATGCGAGTTTTATTGGTTATACCCTTCTTGAAGTTTTTTAGTGGACCAGTTTTATCCACGTTCTCTGTGAGAAAAAAGTTAATAATTGCTTTCGCAATCCTCTATTGATGCAGGTTTCCATGGGTGGTGTTACTTACCATCAGGTGACCTACTTGCTTGTTTACCATCCTATTTCACTGAAAAAAAAAAAATAGAAAAATCTGCATAAAAATAAAACAATACATAGGTAATTCTTAATTCGTTTATTGCGTATTATATAAATCAAAAAGTTAATCAAAAGTCTGTGTACAAATTTGGAACTAAACACCTAGGTCATACTGTTCATTAACCCTTGAACAGACACCACAAAATGAATTTTATACTGTAGGTATTTTTAGGTACCTACTATCGAACAATTTAATTCTTGACCCACCATAGAACATTCTCACAGTAAACGTCACAAAGTTTCTTTGCCAGCTCAATGTAATGTCGCAATGACAGCTAATGTGAAAGGGTTCCACAATGGGCCAGGAAACAATTTGTTCGATGGTACAGTCAGCGTCATAGTAGTAGGAACAAGGTGGTGTTGCTAACTTTTTGGCCACTTTGGGTCATCATCATCATCACCATATCCGCCGAAAGACGTCCACTGCTGGACATAGGCCTCCCCCAAGGCTCTCACCGCGATCCCACACTTTGGGTGTCACGAACTATTTGACGCTGACAAATTATTGGATGCAGTTAAAAATGTATTGTATATTTAAACAAAAGGTTCATTATCACAGTAAACGCGTGTGGTCGATCTGTCAAAAGGTTAAAAAAACAGCTCAAACAATTTACATTTATACATATAATACAGAATAACCGAAATGCTATGAACTAACCACAGAGAACAATGAAAACGGGTCGGATACTGGGGGGCCGTTCCAAACTTCGTATCATGCTGTCCTTCTCACTCTCAAACTAATGACTCAAGTGTGAGCGGAACGGCAAGATACTAACTTCGAAAATCGAATTACAACTCGATCTGACCAGTTTCAATTGGCCCTAGGCCAAGAGAATAAAATTACACAAACTAAGTAAGGAACAATTATTGCAGAGATCTTTTTACATAATATATGTAGTGGGAGATATACAAGTTTAAACAGTGACATACAATTAATTTGCACGACCGCCATCGCCATTAAGAGGTTGCATCCCTACTGAGCTGGCAACGTCGCATTTTTGGTGATTTTTTGCGATTATTTCAAAGAAATTGAATGAAAGTTTCAAATATCCGTCTGTAGTGCACTTCGTTTTTAGTGTATTAATGTGTCTAATGCAATGATTAATGGTGATGGACTTTTATTTTCGTATTAAAGGGATAAAATACTCTCTGGTTTAATAGGAAAATAAAAGTCCATCACAATCAATTATTGCATTGGACATATTAATACACTAAAAACGAAATGCACTAAAGACGGATATTTGAAACTTTCATTCAATTTCTTTGAAATAATCGCACAAAATCACCAAAAATGCGACGTTGCCAGCTCAGCAGGGATGCACGCTCTTAAGATACAACCACCTAGTTCCGACACCGACGAAAAAGACAGCTGTATATTTGTGGTGACTATTGAAAACTAGAGTGAACTCTCAAGTTCGTATTATACTGTCCCTCTCTCACTTATTGAATTTAGTGTTAGCACAGCACGATACGAACGAATAAAAGAACCCATCGCTTTACGTTGGTTAGGTGAGTCTGTACTCTGTGTTACATTTGATTTATGTAAAAGCGGTAGGTGGGTCTTTGCATGAATATACAGGAGTAGCAGTTAAGGTTATTGGTTTTACCAATGACATTCAGTTTTTTTATTAATTAAGAATACCAAAGGTAACACCCACCATGCATATGGCTCAGTTGTCATGTTTAAAAAAAGAGGTAGTTTATTATTATTACAATGCCACTGAATTATTGCTTTCAAATAATACACACATGAGTTTCTATTAAAAACTATTAACAATACAAGTTAAAAATAATTAGTATCAACTAAAAAGTATTCAGAGGTAAGTTTTACTTTAATCGCATTAATTTACACCAATAATGGTAACACGGATTCGGATTCGTCGCAATCCTAACATTATTGTCGCTAAAAAATTATTACAAAACAAGTGACACTCTAGGCCCGTACAGATCTGCAATCAGACTGCAGTTTAACTGCGGACCGCCAATTATTCTTTGAAGTTCCAATGTAAACCTGCTATAACCCGATTTTTCTTATAAAATAAGAGAGTGAATTTTCGTACCCAAGTCCTGAAATTACCAGACATTTTTAGGCCTGAGGTTCACCTATTACGAACTAACTTTGATTATTCAAAACTTGTGTTACAAAGAGTTTCCAAGTCTATCGTAAATACTTCATCATTTTATCGTAATGTTGCCAACATCGTACTATTACTATTTTAATCGTACATTTACATTTATGGGCTGTCAGCAGTTTTGTTGCAGTCCGAATGCAGTCTGCCTGTGCCGGCCGTATAATATAGCGATTCGGTTTTCAATGTTATAACACGAATAGGGGGCTATTAAATTTCTTTTTAATATAACACGGTTCCGTCAAAAGGCACAGTGAACGAAATGTGTAATACAAAATCCCACGACAATAAACAATAGAAAACTGATTAAAGAAGAACTATAATATTATTTTCCTTAATTTATTTCTGGTGTGTGCAGATTTGCAGAGAAGCCTTCGGCCGAATTCATAATATTCCATACAAAATTGTTACCAAACTCAACAACTACGTCAGTGACAGTTACCCATTAGAAATCTGTATCGAGAAAAGGATGGTACGGCTGTGCCGCTTTTTTGCTCGACTTGGCAGGGGCACTACATTGCCCCCAGATCATACAGTCCGTCTTGCTCTAATAAACACTATGTGAGCCTGATGGCACGATTCGAACTTTGAATTTGGAATCTGAGAGTTTAAGTTTCATTTCTAATCTTTATTGTCGAGGGTACTTCATTTTTTGAAGTTACGAATTAATTGAAGTTTAGACGATCTTAAAGGTCGAGAATAATCATATTAATGAAATCGTCATGGATGAAATAATTATAACCAAAATCATACCCCACCTAATTAAAATTATTTGTTGTTGACTTTTTCGATTTATTTCCATTTTGCTCTCTAATATATGATGATGATTCCTCCTTTAACTCCTCGTGGAGCATAGGGCCTCGACAGTCTTTCTCCAGACTTCTCTCTAATATACAGAGTGTTTGGTAGCAAGGTGCAAAGCCTTAAGGGGGTGATAGCCGAGGTATTTTTGAATATTTTGAGCCATACATGTCTTAGCCGAAATTTGATATTTTTTTTTAAATTGTCAATTTAGAAATTTTATGAAAATACCCAGAATTTGATAAAAACAAGTCAATATTGCGCCAATGAGCGTTAATTTGTAAACAAAATCTTTTATTTCGGATAGTTTACTACTAAAGTACCTACTTTTAACGTGAAATTTCAATACTAGTGCATTCTTAGCGAGTGCTACTTTTTATCTCAGATTTAGCAAGCAATGTGAATGAGTGATACCTTAAAAGAAAGAGCAATAAACAGGCATGTTTATAAAAAACTTTGAACATTTCCAGGATTTTTTTTTATTTTTTTTTATGGCACTGAAAAATGACTCTGTTCCAAAATAAGACGTTTTTAGTAATTCCGAATGCCTCCATTTTGTTTCTGTGGCAAGATAGACACTTCAAAATTGTTTCATTTGGTCCAATACACATTAAACTATCCGAAATAAAAGATTTTGTTTACAAATTAACGCTCATTGGCGCAATATTGACTTGTTTTTATCAAATTCTGCGTATTTTCATAAAATTTCTAAATTGTCAATTTAAAAAAAAATATCAAATTTCGGCTAAGACATGTATGGCTCAAAATGTTCAAAAATATCTCGGCTATCACCCCCTTAAGGCTTTGCACCTGGCTACCAAACACCCTGTATGTACAAGCAAATTTAATATTGAAAAAATATCATTTCTCACATCTCATACAAAGGAAGGATGTAAATTACTGAATTTTTGAAGTGTACATAGATTTTTTTACAAGTGATAATTTTTTGGCAACCATTATTTTATTTTGACATAGTCAATAATGCTAAGAAAATAACCAGTTTCGAAACATAACTACATTTATGTTTTTCGACACAAAATTGAATCAAACACAAACATATATAATTTTGATTAATAGACCTCAAGGAAGTAACGCCTGAATTTAGTAATAAAATCAATTAGAAAATCTAAATCTAAATGTCGGCATATATTTATTTTTAATAATCGGAACATACCATCGCGATAATTAATGTATCATACGTATCGTACGTTTAGTAATCAAATCATAATACAAATTTGGCACGCTAGTATTCTGTTCCCATAGAAGCTCAACCAACCAATCACATCGCTTGAAATCTACGTTTCATCATCTCTTTTATTATTTTTAACATTTTTTTAGGCAACCAATCACTACATAGTATAAAACAAAGTCGCTTTCTCTGTCCTTATGTCCCTATGCCCCTATGTCCCTATGTACGCTTAAATCTTTAAAACTACGCAACGGCTTTTGATGCGGTTTTTTTAATAGATAGAGTGAATCAAGAGGAAGGTTTATATGTATAATACATGCATAATGTACCGTGCGAAGCCGGGGCGGGTCGCTAGTTTTAATATATTTGGGAATTTTTCGACCGCTGACAGTTACACTTCTACGTAGAAATTAAAGGCGACACTTCTTGCATCCATCACATTTTTTCACGTATGGCAACAATTTTGTATAAAATTTTTTAGTTCAGTTTTTACCCATTCTATACACTGTTGACGATCGAAATATACAGTAATAATTATTGTACCTTGCACAGTCAATGCTAATTGTATACACCAAGTTGCAAAATGTACACATACCCTATTATGGCGATAATGCGATGTATACACAATCCATATCCTTGACTGTGATAGTAATATAAACGCCGCATTCGCATTTAAGGCAATCACTGTTGAGAATTAAAAAAGTTTCCGAACTGACTGCTACCATTGTTTTTTTAAATGTACATAATGCGAACCTCTCAGGTATGTTAATAACGTAGAAGAGTAAATGCTGTAGGCAATACTACCGGAGTTTGGACTGTCTCTGCTGCCAGAGGGCGTACTTAGTGCACGCAACATCTATCATTTGGTTAATGTGCTTCGTCATAGATGTCGCTAGTGGTGTGAGGTCGTGAAGCATTTTTTCCTGCAAAAGAAGACGTAACGTAAGTTTGTCTGTAATTATTCTATGTGACTTTTAAACTGTAACCTTGCCTTAGATTAGGGGTGCCTCATGTAACCAAAGAGGCCTTAATCCTGGGTGATTTATGGCCTATGTCATGCATGATATGCGATGGCCTCAGCTATGGGAGTTTCATGCATCCCAAAAGACCTTCGATTCTAGACGTCTCGTGTATGTACTTAAATGAGCCTTGGCTATGCGTATTCCGCGTACATTAAAAGATCTCAGATTCTATGCGTCTCATGTACCCAAAAAGGCGTCAGTTTTAGGTGTTTCACGCACCCCAAAAGACCCCAGATTCTAGGCGTCCCATGTATCCAAAAAGGCCTCAGATTCTAGGAGACTCATGTATCCAAAAAGGTCTCAGATTTTAGACGTCCTTAAAAGTCACGTATCTAAAAAGATCTCAGATTCTAGGCGACTCATGTATCCAAAATAGTCTCAGATTCTAGGCGTATCATGTCATGTCCCTAAAAGTCGCGTATCTAAAAAGTCTCAGATTCTAGGCGTCTCATGTACCCAAAAAGTTTGCAGATTCTAGGTGTCTCATGTACCCAAAAAAGTCTCAGATTCTAAGCGCCTCATGTCCCTAAAAGTCACTTATCTAAGATCTCAGATTTTAGGCGTCGCATGTCCCTAAAAGTCACGTATCTAAGCAGATTCTAGGCGTCTCACGGTCTCTAAAAGGTGTCATATCAGCATGACGTACCTCAAAGGGCCTCAGCTTGACGTTCCTAAACCTGAGCAGCGCCTCGTAGAAGTTGGCGGCGCGCGCCATCGCGTCGGGCGCGGCGTGCGGCGCGGCGCCCGGCTGCGGGAAGCAGCTCCACAGCGAGCGCAGCAGCTCGCCCGCGCTCAGGTACAGACGGTTCAGCTCCGCTTTCACGTCCGGTGGGATCAGTTCTGTTACACAATATGCATTATGCGTTATTTTTTATCCTTGCCATGGTCTATGAGGTTGTTTAGTTTATGGTGTGTGTGTGTGTGTGTGTGTGTGTGTATACTGACGGGCCATGGCGGCGGCGTGGTGCTGGCGCATAAGCGCGCCGCCGGGGCTCAGCTCGCCGAGCGCCGCCACGCAGCCCGCCGCGCCCACGCGCACCGGCCGCAAGCACTGCTGCCCGCTGCACCACGCCTGCAACACCAACATCATCATCATCATCATCATCACCATATTCATCACCACCACCAGCACCATCATAATCATCATCATATTTATCATCGTCATCGTCGTCATATTCATCATCATCATTTTCATCAGAATCGTCATATTTATCACCATCATAGTCATGTTCAATTTACCATCATCATATTCATCATCATCATCGTCATATTCATCAACATCATTCATCAGATTCTAGGCGACTCATGAACCCAAAAAGGTCTCAGACTAGAATCGCCACTTATCTAAGATCTCAGATTTTAGGCGTCTCAGTCCCTAAAAGTCACGTATCTAAAAAAGATCTCAGATTCTAGGCGACATCATGATCATCATAACTCATCATAATCGTCATATTCATCACCATTATAGTATTCATCATCATCATCGTAATATTCATCATCACCACCATCATCATCATATTCATCATCACCGTCACCATTATCATCATATTCATCATCATCATGATTCACATTCAACCTGGCAACTTAATCAGTTCAAAGCTCACAAACCTGTGCCGATTTAGTTCCTTGTCACTTTCAATCTCACCTGACATATAGAAGCTAATGCCGACAGCGGCGGTGGATGACTCGTATTCGTCGACTGGTTGACTTGCGACGAAGGACCTAATAAATACCTCTCGATCTGCGGACAAGCAATTTATCAATATTATAAAAAAATATAATAATTATTATTATTGTTTTTTTTTTCAAAGTAGACTATCTAATCCTAAACAGATCTATATGGGGAGCGTAAATGGTTGCGTTGGGAGGGGAAGGCCTAGACGGACACGATCCTGGACCAAATAGAAGACGTTTTGAAAAAAGGGCAGGTCAGGAGTACCCGGAACAGACCAGCATGTATAAAGAGATTGATGAATGTGGATGAAGCGAAAGGTATGTCAAAATCGTACCGAGTGGAACAAAGTAGTCTCTGCCTACCCCTATGAGAAAGAGGCGTGACTGTATGTGTATTTTTTTCAATTATAATTGCGAAAGTTTGTTGGTTCAGTCTGTATTTTTGTTACTCTTACGCTATTTTACAAGCTTGCAACATGTACATGCACTGCAAGTTAAAAATGTTTTAACTTGTTTGTCCGGGTGGAATCTTGCAACTCAATTCTGAAGCAGGTATCTGCAACCAGTCGAGCTGAAATTTTGCATAACTTGTGTAAGTTGGATAGAATAGAATAGAATATATTTATTTCTCAGAATCCACACACACAGACACACGAGTGCGTGCGTGCGTGCGTGAATGCGTGCGTGCGTGCGTGCGTGCGTGCGTGCGTGCGTGCGTGCGTGCGTGCGTGTGTGTGTGTGTGTGTGTGTGGATGTGTGTTTTGGATGACAGTCTGGTAGAATAAATCCGGTGGCTAGTACTGGTATAATTTATATTACCTTGGATAATTTTAATTCCTGCGAGTCTTCGTTCTTGTTAGAATCTTCTAGATCTTCGTAATGCAGGTTTTCCATTATCCTCGCTTTCTTGTTAACAGGTTCTGCTACTTTGTCTTCGGCTGGCCTCTTTTCAACAGTCCCATTGGTATCTTTTACACCGTTTTCTACAACTTTATTATTATTCGTCGTTTTACTATTACTACTAGAATTTGTTTTTTGACTAGCTTTGAGCACCTGAAATCAACAATGCTTTTTGTAAAAAAAAAAATTGAGATACTTCCTAAGTGCTAACCAGATTTACATTTCGTAATTTACCAGACACGCAAATGACCGTACGACCAGATTTATGTTTAGCAAATAACAAAAAATAAATTACCTCTTTTCATAACCCTTTTCTGATTCACATCTCTTAAATGACCAGACACGTTTATGATTGAATTTACAGATAGCAAGTTACCAGACATGCAGTTGACGATACACACTTATGTATCTGCTAGCTTATCACGTAACTCGCTCGCGATCACCATCGTCTTCATTTTAACAGTTCATGTACCTATGGGCTGACAATTGGCATCGGAATCAGCTGCTAGCTGTCACATTCATACAGGAACTGTCAAAATTAACACGATGGCGATTGCGAGCGAGTTACGTAATAAGCTTGCTGATTTACATTTCGTAAATTACCAGACACGCACGCAAACAACCACCGTTAGACCGTTTTCATTTATGACACCAGGATTTTATATTCGTACACGTAAATAACCAGACATATTTTTGACCACAATTTTACATATGGCAACTTTTAAATTTTACTTTCAAAGACAAGGAAAGACATCGATACAAGCAATATGAGAAATATGAGTTGAACATCCTTGTAAACTATGGGAATGTGTCAAAAAATAACATACCATAATAGAATGTTGGTTGAACCGTTTTATCATGTTCCGGTGTATGGATGTACTGTCCCCGCGGTCCTTTTCTGCCGGAGCGTCGTCTTCCGTGGGCAAGAGAGGGATGGGCTCCGTGAACTTTGGTAGGTCCACCTGAAAATTGTACGCCACATTTATGGATAGTCTGTCTAACGAAAGCTGAACCTGTAAAAACGCGGCAATTTCAAAAAATCATGGCCGGGTACACAGGATCACTCACACAGCTGCAATTTGCTTAGAGAAATGTCAATTTGACATACAACATGACACCTCAGATAGACACACTTAGAGACAAAATGTTGCCAATCAAATAACTAGTGGGTTCAGCTTTTGTTAGACAGACTCTACATGTATACAAATAAGATAAAGGATGGTATGTAAAACCAATTTATAATAAAATCCGTAAGTAAAAGAAGATAATGAAAAAAAAGCAACGGGTATCCGGGAGTGCCGGCAGAAGTGAAAACAGCAGCTTAGATTAGATTTTAATGTTGTAACCTCCATGACGCTCAAGACGCGTACCGTACTGGCCGCTTACAAAAAAAACGTACGTATTATCTAAATTGACAGACCTCTAACAATGTGCTGATGCCCTAGTACTTTTGCTCCACGACTCAACAAAAAAAAAAACACTTCAAAAATCGAACGCGATTCATTTGTATTTTAAAATAAGCTCTTAGATCTGATAACTTAAACTCTCCCTCCGTCTTACGCCTGACGCGAGTTTAACATTTTTTACCCATCCCAAAAAGCACTCAACGGCGCTAAAGAGGTTTTCACTTCAAAAAGCATCATCTAACCGTGAGGTCTAGTGTGGTGTGTTTCATTGCCGAAGCGATGGCGTGGTCGTCCAGCCTAGCGCATTCACCAAACAAATCTTTACTCGACGACGATGCTATGCGGTCTCTGAAACATAATGAAATGAAACGAAATGAAATTGTTTATTCGTCATCATAGGTATTTGAAAAGATATTAGTAAAAGTATTGAGGTACATCTATGATCTGCCTTCTTGGCGTACGAATTGTGATAATGATAATCAGTTTATTTCTTAGAACATGGTAGGTACAAAGATGATCCAATTACAAATATGTAGTTCTTCATATCCTGCGTGTATGGGCGTAGAAATGTTAGAATTAACGCATTCACTGCCACCGACGCATATATGCGTTTTCGTGACTTTCGCCCAGTGCCGCTGTCATAATTTTACAGGCATTTATTTGAACGCACATGTGCGTCAGTGGCACCGGAAGAAGTCTCGGGTTTGGCATGTGGCAGCGAATGCGTTAAGTAGGTACTTACTTCTAATACATAAACTACTACTAACTACTTTGCTATCTCCGCGATAACAGTGAAATCAAGTCGTGGAAAAAGCAAAAACCAGCCAAGCTGTTGAAGGTTATATTTATATTCTGGAATCATATTTACGTTACGATTCTAGGCAGCTACGACCTTTAACATGTTTATCACTATCCCGCGGCAACTATGAAATTTTCCGGGATAAAAAGTAGCCTATGTTTTAATCTAGAGTACCAGTAGGCATATTGTCTAACTCGCTCGCAATCGCCATCGTGTTCATTTTGACAGTTCTTGTATGAATGTGACAGCTAGCTGATTCCGATGCCAACTGTCAGCCCATACATGAACTGTCAAAATGAACACGATGGTGATTGCGAGCGAGTTAGACAATAAGCCTACAGTTCCAAATTATATCCAAATCCGTCCAGTTGATTTATCGTGAAGAGGGAACAAACATACACACTCACTCACATCGTCACAAACTTTCGCATTTATAATATTAGTAGGAAGTAGGATTAGTATGTAATAGGATTATGCAGTCATACCTGTGAAAATAATGTGACTGAAAGAACTTGGTCCAAAACTCAGCTTCGGTCATCTTGTTAGGAACGTAGTCGACATGTTTCTTCCTCACGGCGGGATATGTTTTAAATATGGCGTCTATTATATCCTGTGTCAGATTATATTTGAGACCGTTGCAGCCGTCTGTCTGTGGCTGGATATCAGCGAGAAACGCCCCTGAGACACCTGCAAATAAAGTTCTTTTAGGGTTCCATGACCTAAAGGTTAAAAACGGGACCTTATTCTTTAGGGTTCCGTGCCTAAAGGAAAAAAAAACGGGACCCTATTAATAAGACTCCACTGTCCGTCTGTCTATCACCAGGTTGTATATAATCATTTCAAGTCGCATTTTTAGGAAGAGTTTTTATTTGGTCCAAGTCCGCCCCTGACCAATAAAATTAGCTGAAATCCACGGGTCATCCAGGGCCCTATTTTATAAAGCTATAAGTTATAATTTACAAGCGGAAGTCTCTATCTAACACATAGGGTCTGAAAGAGACTTCCGCTTGTAAATTTATTTATTTATTAGAAAATGGGGCCCAGGGCTCCTCTTGTAATGTGATATCACCGACTTCCATGAAAGCGTACCCTTATATTAAACCATCAATCAAATTACTTACTACTTAAACTAACTAATGATCGCTGACATAACTTGTAAGTTAGTAAAAAGTGACGTCATTCAAGGTTGCATCTCAAACATACACGACTTGGCGCGATTCGAAACATGTTTGAACCAGTCGCCGATCGAACCCATTTAACAATTTTTCCATATTATTTCAGCCTGTTTAATAAACATGATCTTGATGTAGGTAGATCCTTAAGGTAGATCATCGTTTGAATAGTGCAGTGGTGCACCGTAGTGCAACAACTATTGAGTAATCAAATCACTACATATAATAAAACAGAGTCCTTCGCCGCGTCTGTTTGTCTGTTCGCATTATACTCAAAAACTACTGAACAGATTTTCAGGCGGTTTTCACCATTAGATAAACTGATATATGTCAAGGGTTAGATGTATAATTTGTCAAGGGTTTGTGCAAATCGATTGGAATACAATGATAATAAAATAGTTGGAACTGTCGAGAAAAGTCAAGTTGGCTGGGATACTAATTTAGATTCTGCGCGAACGAAGTCACGGGCATTACCTAGTCTCTACTCTATAAATTTGTGGCGGTTGTTAAGTTAAATTTTTACCTTACAATGGCCACATTGGGGCAAAATTATCTTCTTAACAGAGCAATAGTCAAGAAATAATCTCATAGTGGTGTTCATTTCGGTGTTCTGCCTTTTCGCCGAATTTTTTTTGATCGAATTTCATTTGGCAACCAACGTTTCACCGAATGTTCACTTTGACAACTGACAATTGGCAAATTTTTGTATGCCAACCTCTCATTTGGCCGAATTTTCGTAAAGACGAATATCATTTTGATTTTAAACTTTTGGAATATCTTTCATATGGCAAATATTACACCAGGCCGAAAAAGTTTATGATTAATTTGGATTAATTTAGGTTTAGGTGCGGCGGGGTGGCCCTTGGGTCACCCCTTAGCCGCGAACATGTTTATTTTAATTTATAAACAGTCTTTATTTTACCTTAGAATGTCTTATTTTTTACTAATGGTTATGTAGTACCATTTGGCTATATAAAAAAATGACATTTTAATAACTGTCCATGTAAAAAAAAAAACAAACGTTGAGTTGGCAATCGCAATCGTGAGGTTGGGAAATGAAACTTATCATTTTAACAAGTTGCCGTATGATGATTCGGCAAAATGAAATTCGGCCAAACGTTGGTTGGGAAGTGAAATTCGGCAATAAAATTTTCGGCAAATCAATAGAGAACCGTTCGTTTCGCTGATCGAAGCGAGCGCTCCATGAGGAAGGACTACGAACTAGTCCGAAACATGTCGAGCATCACTCGACTTTTATACGTGAGTTATCCATTTTGTGTAATTATAAAATAATCTCAAATTTAAATTTCAACCACAACTTCGGTCACTCAGTTCAAAATCTTGACTTACCAGCCTCCTGTTTCACATTATTGGACTCTGTATAGTTTTTCAGAGTTGGTGTGTTCCAATACTCCTCGCTCGTTATGACTTTTGATATAACTAAATCTTCATATAAATGCTTAAGTGATGGATGTAGAGATAACAACCTAAAACAAGAAAAAAGTTATCAAGCTCTGCTAATAAAATACCCAGAACATTGAAATCTACAATAATATAATAAACAGATAAACTTTCTTTGTTTGCTTGTATGTAGGGTTTTAAAATTCTTTCACCAATAGAAAACTACACTATCACAACAAAGCAAAAACAAATCTATTTAACTACTGTTACCAGAACATTTTTTACTTGGATGCATTACCACACATAATAAATAGGAGAATAGGAAATAAGATTGTCCATAAATCATCTGGCACTGCAATGGGTGACATAGGTTTCCATATTTCCTAAACATAAAACTTTCCACAATTTTGGAACACAACAGCGCAAGCACTGCTGTTTGGCACCAGGACTAGTGAGTAAGATGGTGGTAGCAATAGAGACGGACCCTGCACAAGGTTGTAGTACCCATGAAATACGAGTGATAAAATGGTCAAAAACATGTGATTTATGGACGTTCCTCAAATCAACAGGTCTATAGATGATCCGCTTAAATGAGTCCTTGTCTGCGCAACACAGGGGCTCGGGGTAGGACCACAAAGGGGACAGATAGAGGTGGGTAGTTTGCCTGCTGCTCGCATCTCTCGGCCCCCGCAGTCATCCCACCCCGCGCCCTTGCACTGCGCGGGCGAGGACTCATTTAAAATACTACTTTATTATCTACATCTCAGAGGCATACAGTGGAGGGTTGCCAGGTAAGGCAGTGGTGGTGTCACAACACAATTTGTATGCATTGCCTGGCAACCCCCCAATGCACCCCATAGCTACAGCCTTACTTGGATTTCATCTCCAACTCTCCATCGATCTGCCTCTTAAACTTCGGCAAAAGGTTCTGTAACAAACCCTTGACCTGGTCCCTGTCTTTAGCCTGGGCTTCCGCGCCAGCCGGGTTCACAAAATGGAACGTTGAACATGTCCCATCGTGCAACACAACTTGGAGCTGAACTTTGGGCTTGCCGACAGGTGAAATCTTTTGTGCTAAAAATTAGAAGTTAGTATGTATTTAACCACTATTTATCCATTTGAAGGGCAAGCTTAGCTAAATAGTAAAGCCTTGACTTATGCTTTTCACTCCTTTGCTGTCGGAGAATCTGGCGGTGGGCAGGGGAGTGTTTGAAAAATTTGGCCCAAGCGAACACTAATGAGGCTGGCAGTCACACAGGTGTATTTACACCTCAAAAAATAAGATTAAGAAAAAGTTTTTCAGCATCAACTCTCTATCGGTTACAGCCGACATTGGGGTTTAAAACATTACTTATTTATTACAATGACTGGTACACCATTAAATACATCAGTTTAAATGCTATATCAATAACAGGAAATGACACAAAATTACACTGAATGACATAATAGTATCAGAAGGGTTGAACCCTTCTAAAGAACATGGCAGGAGATTGATTGATTGTATCATCATTTACCCAGATTTGTTTGCTCCGCTTTGGAAATGTGTAGCTTTCATAGGAACATGTAAATTTTAGTCAAAAATAAATAGAATTCCTGCTTCATGTGCCTGTCTAACCTAGGGTTTTCCAACGTGAAGTAAACAGACCAAATAAAAATTATGTTCCACGGTGATCCTAATCATGGTTGGAGGACAGGACCGTGGGGAGTTAGAACAAGTAATAAATGGTACATGTACTTACTTTTAATATCAGCGTATTTATGCGACACAGCCACAGTATCGCGGTTTTCCAGCATCCAAGCCAGCCTCTGATTCATAACATACAAAGTACCGTCACCTTTTTTGTACCGGACATAGCCCACGCTCAGCAAAACATCCTCCGAAGACGTAGTCATTGTTAACCTCTACAGTAAATCCCTGACTTTTTAATTCCAAAAATAGTTAACTATTCTAATGAAACAGGTAAAAATATTGCCCCATGTCAATTAGAGTTCAAGTGCACTGAAAAACCCAACCCTGGTTATCTCCAAAACATCGGGCACTTTATTTCTGACATGTCATAAGCCTGTTACGACGCAAATGCGTGTTCTTTATTGTTTATATGCTAAAATACAACACGCGACGAAATACAAAATTCTTTTACAAAAAGCACATCAGTCGACCATTTGCAGTTTTGACAAAACTGACAGAGTAGAGTAGGTACAGATAATTTATAGGTAGTACACAACAGATACAGAATAGAATTATCTTATGTGTTTGTCATAGACGATTGTTTTTAGTTTAGTCCAAAATTTGGCATGGCAACATTATCTTTTTTTTTCAAACTAGTTGGTCATAATTATAGCACAACTAAAATGAAATAAAACCAAAAATACATCTATTTTTTAATGTCTGCCTGTGTAACAAATATAAGATGACCTCACACTGCCCACATTTTGCTTAAAAGCAGGGCTCTGCTAACACTGGATATCATATATCCACTTGCCGAATTTGTACGGAATCCTCGGTGCGCAGGCCCGACTCGCAATTGGCCGATTTTTAAAACATTTTTTTTGATAATAATCCCTGTCTCTACTAAGTAAATTCATCTGTCTGTCTGTTACGCTTTCACGCCTAAACCACTGAACCGATTTTATGAAATTTGGTACAGAGATAAAATTGACCTTGAGAAACGACTAAGCTCCTTTTTAATGAGAAAAAATCTCGCAGAGGAGATAAAAGATTGTATGGAAGTTGGTCGATTTTGAAGCTGAAGTTTGAAACTTTTTTTCAAGCTTTCGATTAGATAAAAATAGTTTTTAAGAATTTTGTTGGTAGATAAATTAGGATTAGATAAATTAATAGGGCTTGATATGTACTTATAGAAGTTTTATAATTTTTGAAGATAGGAGCGTGGGCTTTACTTTTAGACTTTTGATTAGGCACACAAATAAATAAGGAGGACAGAGAATTGGGGTTGACAGTTAATATGGTAGTACCTATCGTACCTTATTTTTACATATCTTTAGGGTATGAAATGGCGTTAAAGTCACTTAGAAAACTAACAAATCTCAAAAATACCTAATGTATGAATATTTTTAAATTAATATATTACCTCAATCGAGTGTCTCATTGCTGGGCAAAGGTCTTCCTTTTTTTTGAAGCAGAATATCAGAAAGGTTTTTGAAAATCCGTACCTACTAAATATCGTCAAATTATAAAAGTGCGTCTGTCTTTTGCCTTCTTCCCGCTGAACCGACTTAAACGAAAATTGGAATGGATATTGTTATGTTCCCGGGGAGGGGCATAGAATAGTTTTTGATTGCCGAAATCATCAAAGTTATGAAAAGGGTAGTGAAATTTACTACGAAGATGCAATACCCTAAGGGTAACATTTAATTTGTGCTCTAATTGAATGTCTACCCAAAATACTAATTCTACGCAGACGACGTCGCGGGCAAAAGCTAGTTTGAAAAATAAAATAACACAATTTGTATAAGGACTTGCTTTCGCTCAGCCTTCTAGTATTACTCGACCGGCAACCGGCTTCGCGCTAACCTCTGCAATAATGTACTATACTTATGTAAGTATTATTATTTTTGTTTCGTATGGCAGGTACGATTGTATTCAAAATCACTTATTACGCGATAGGAATCACCCTCACCATATCATTAGATAATGTATCCTAATTCCTATTCGAGTTTTACTTCTATAATGAAAAGGACTCATTTTTTTCTATTTCTATTTCTTCTGAGATTATTTCTTTTAAAATACAAATTTACTATGATAAAAATTTGCCCATTTACTGAACGCATCACAATGAGACCGCCATTTTTATATTTTACGCTAGTAACACCAAACATTGACAACCCAAAATGCAATCATGGCGCACGGGGCACTGTGTTTTTAGAATGCTGAGAAGTTTTTACGTAAACACTTCATTATTTTGCTTTGTAATCCATTTAACTGTTTTTATAAATTATCCGTGACTTCTGAAGATTGTAGTACTGCATACATGTGTGTCCTAAACTTCAAGTCTACGTCCATTCGCAATCTCATCTCTGTACTACTAGACACTTGCAGGTACTGGAGTCCTGAGAAATGCTGTTTTAGCCCTCCTGCCGTGTTTAACATGATATTGTTTTTAATTAAAAAGAATGAATGCTGCATTTTATTTATTTTTAAATAGTGTGCGTGTCTTTCGTTTCAATAAATCCGGTATTTTGGCTTGTTCCAGATAACTTTGTTGGTGTCATAATGTCAGAGGCGTACGCCCGTGAGATACTGCGAAGGAATGTTGCGCAAATATGCCAAACTATCGGTTGGAATGGCATAAACTCAACACCACTGGAGATTCTGATGCATGTGGTGGAGAAGTACATTCGAACTCTTGGGACACAAGCTAACAGATATGCTGAACAATTCAACAGGACTGAACCCAATTTACATGACCTAGGATTAGTATTTCGTGACCTAAACGTTCAGTTGCCTGATCTAGCCGAGTACACGCGCAGTGTGCCGCCTGTGCCGCCGCCTTTTCCTGTTGACAGGTTTCCCAAACCAAAAGAATCTAATTTAAACTTTCTCAAACCCGGTAGCCATGAAGTCGTCACAAGACCGATGCATGTGCACGAGCACCTGCCTCCCATGTACCCTGAAAAGGAACGGGACACCCCAGTTGTTGCTGACACTGTTGAAATCCGGCAAAATGGCATTGACACTGTGGAAAACATCAATGCATCATGTACAAGCCCAGAAATATCAGTCACAGACAGCCCAGAGAAATCTAAAGACATCTTCAAAAGACCAATCGACCCTGTCTCATTACCAAATAGTAAAAGACCAAGATTACGGCTTGATGAAGAAGAAAGGACGAGAGAAATCAGTAGTGTCATGATGACTATGTCTGGGTTCCTGTCTCCTGCTAGAGAAGGGAAGCTTCCTGAAGCCCGGCCTCCCACAGTTATATCGGAGAAGCATTATGACAAACACAAGGCCAACTCGCACCATTCTAATGTTGCAAAACCACCAACATTAGAGAAAGCTGACAAGAAATCCAAAAAGAATAAGCTATTGAATGGTAAAATTATGAAGAGTAAAAGGAAAGATAAAACTCATAAAGGTGAGAGTAGTAAATCTAGAGATAGTAGTAAAACAGATAAGTATCCGCCGGGATATCCAATCAAAAGCAAGGATGTTCATCCGACACATCATAATCACGTGACGATGCCGGCGCCTAAAGCCGCGCCGCACAGGCCGCCGCCACCGCTCCACAAGCCTGCGCCGGCGCCGCCGCTGCACAGCCCGAGCCCTGGCCCCAGCCCTGGTCCGAGCCCTGGCCCCAGCCCTGGCCCCAGCCCGCGGCCCGCCATGCTGCCGCCGGCGCCCGCCCCCGCGCCCATCATGGAACCCATCAAACCGGTCATCAAACAAGAGCCGATCGATCTTCCGCCATCAGTCAGCAAACACTTTATTCCAGGGGAAGAGGCAATTCCAGTACCGAGAAAAATCCCCATCTCCAGGTCTCCTCTTGTTTCAAATTCTATACCTATCCACAAACAGTCGACTTCCAATTCTTTCCTATCAGAAGTGGAGATCAAAAAGGAGATCATTGATGAGGACGAAAAGTTGGCATCCCAACCGGATAGATCAAAAATTAATATATTTAAAAGAATAACGAACAAATCTAAAGAAGATAAAAACGCTCCAGAGGTTGTTACTGACAAAACTCAGTCTGAAGGAATGATCTCAAAGTTGCAGAATGCTGCACATGATAATACAAGTGAAAGTGTTATACATGAAAATGTTAGAATTAAAACTGAAAATACTATTGTGAACAATAATGATAATAGTGCATTAGATTTGTCTAGAGATATGGACCTTACAGCCAATGAAGTGATTAGCATTGATGATGATTCCATGGAGGCAAGTCCCATGGGCCATTCCAGATCATTGCCATTGGATTCACGTCCAAGATTATCAATTAACAAATCCTTTCAACTTCCATATCCCAAAGATGTTTCTAGTGTCAGTCCTAAAATTAATAAGAAAGAAAAGAAACACAGAGAAAAGAAGGATAAAGCTGCTGAGAAAGCAGCGAAACTAGAAGCTAAATTAATAAAGAAACAGCAACAGCAGTTAGCCTATGAAATGGCAAGAATAGAAAAGCAGAAAATGAAATCAAGCAATACGAAAACGCCAAAATCAAGTAGGCCAAAGAATGATTCGAAATTTCCGCCAATGCATCCTGGCTTTCCATTCTTTCCAGCAATGCCTCCAGGCAGAGGCATGATGCCAGGTCCAGGCTTAATACCTAATTCTAATCTCATACCTGGTGGCGATTTTCTCGCTGGTTTGACAAACAACCCAGCTTTGCGGGGATTAACATCTCCAGGGTTACTGACCAACCCATTCTTGTCTTCTGGTGGCCCAGGTTTAATTCCTGGTCCCGGATTCTTGCCTGGTGCCCTAGGCCCGGGTATGAATCCCCTCATGCCTATGGGCAATTTCCCCCACTCGTCGCGGTCATCTAATAAATTTCCTCCAATGTTGCGACGTCCTAGTTTAGAAGTAATTCCTGTAGATAACGACGAAGATAGAAGTACACATAAGTCACCCATGTCCCGCGACAAAGATAGACACGATAAGCACAAATCGCCGACCATTCCAAATATTCTACAGAAGCATAAAACAAAGTCACATAAAGAGCATAAATCGAATCTTTTTAAAATGCCCCCTGTACAGCCTGACATAACGATAGAGTTAAACCCTCCTAAAGCGGAACCTGTGAGACATGATCCACCTCGGGAGCCCCCGCCCCCCGTGCGGGCGCCCACTCCCGAGCCGCCGGCGCCGCCGGCGCCCGCGCCGGAGCCCGAACCACAACCCAGACTCGTCGAAGCGCCCACTCCCGAAGTCTCACATGAACGGGATATCGACAGATCGGAAAAGAAAAAGGACAAGTCACATAAGAAAGATAAGAAGGACAAAGATGGCATTAAAATCAAAAAGAAAAAAGATAAAAAGGATAAAACTAAGGACAAGGGCGAAAAGAAGAAGGACAAGGAAGAGAAGTCTGAGGGTAAAGACAAAATAAAGAAGGAAAAGAAGGATAAGAAAAAAGAAAAAGCCGTCGATGGCTTGGTACCCAAACTGACTCTGAAGCTCAATTCATCTAACTCGAACTCGCCGTTGCCTCCCAGTTCGCCGGACATTTTCAAATTAAATATAAAACCAGTGGTGAAGAAAGAGGAGGAGTTAGATAGTTCTCCCGTGCAGGACGAGCCAGTATCGCGGGAGCACAGTCGGTCGCCGGAACTAGCGCAGATATCAGCGTTGGTGACGAGACCGCCGAAGCAGAAGCATTCGAAACATAATCACGTTGGGGAAGTCGAAGCGCCGGGCTCGCCGCCACCTTCGAGCAGCTCTCCGGCCCGGAAGAACCGGCCGCCTTCGAGCCAGGCCAAATACAAGAGGATACTATTCAAGCCGCTCACGAAAAAGGGCTCCGAGTTCGATGAAGAAATGGCTTCAGCGTCGGAGCACGCGCCGCCGCCGGTGGCCACGGAAAAGCCCACCGGGCCGCTGCCCACACCGTACTACGTCGACGAGCAGGGGGCTAAGATTTGGGTCTGCCCGGCGTGCGGGCGGCCCGACAATGGCTCGCCCATGATCGGCTGCGACGGCTGCGACGGCTGGTACCACTGGGTCTGTGTAGGCATCACCGAGGAACCCGGCGCCACCGAAGACTGGTTTTGTAAGTCGTGCCTCGCTAAACGCACCGCCATGGTCCTCGCCGGAGTACCTTCCGGCAAGAAGCGCGGACGCAAACCAAAAGGAGAAAAAATCAGAGACTGTAATTGATACGGACCTTTCGTTGTTACTGAGATTAGTTGTAATTTTTTTTCAGTTCGGTAGTAAATGAGCAATGGAATGTGAATTGTTAATGGATTAATTGTTGAATGATATCATGAAGAAAATGTTTTCATCCTTTATAATTTTAATTGATAGGATAGAATAAGGATAGGTAATAATTGAAGAATTTTAACATAAAATGTTGAACATAAAAATAGTGTAGTTACTCGTAATAATTACCATAATTTTTAATATTTTGTTACGATTTCTCTTATGCCGTGCGCTCGGTATAGATCAGGACGGAGCGGGCGTGTTATACACTTCTCGCGTGTAATAAACGTAGATGATAATATAAGATTCTTTTTATATTGTACAAAAACTGAATTTACTTAAGAAATTGGTGATGTATAAAGTATGTAATGTAGTGAATATTTAAATAAACAGATAAAGGCTGGATGTATTTTCGGCCAATATTTGAATAATATTTTCATATTATAATTTTAATATAACCCTGTTTTTTTTTTTGTTAAAGTTGTTCCTCCAATTGTATGTACAGCATCATCAGTAATTAGGTACGTGGAGAGGGAGGCAATGTAAATTTTTGATTTTAGCCAGTGGCCAATTAAATATATTGGTACTCGAAAATGTGGTAAATTATTTCAACATTCCTCCATTTGGCAGGTTCTCTGTCTGCATAAAAGTAATATTTTTCTAATTATACTACCGAGCTAAGACAATCGGTACCCCCAAAGAAGTCGTATGACAACTATGAAAAGTGACCCATTATTCTTGCTTGTCAGTGCATTTTAATCATATGGGGCAGAGAATCTGTTAATTTGCTCCTGCTAATCCTGCAATGGTTAGATTAATGAAACAATTAAGGACTGGAATTTATTTATTTTACAAAGAAGCGTTCAAACAATGCATTACTGTAAGGTAGGTAGATATTATATACCTTCTTAAATAATTCACTACTTTCTCAAAGTATGCTGTTTCCAGTTTAATTTGCCATAGAAATAAACAAGGAACATTTTAGACCTAAAAAGGTTTTTTTTGATTAATCTTCTGTGACAAAATAACAATTGCAAACTACAATATTAATCGTTTTTTTTCATAAACAATAGGCTACTTATAAGAGAAGTAAAATGCAAAATGACGATCAAACATACTATGTAAAGCTGTGTTGCTCTCCAAAAACAGTTTGTTTATATTGACTGGCAATCCATTGTTCATGCAGGCAGCTGTTTTAAATACTGTTGTTTTCCAGATTTTAATTCACTCCAACTAAAACAAATAAATCTAACGTCTTTAAACAAAAACCCTTTAGTCTTAAAAGGTAATTAAAATATTTATTACACATAAAACTGACTAACAACTCAACAATCTACAAAATAAGGGACTTAGTTTTTACTGGGAGCGGCGGTTCCTGGCTTTAAGGTCTCTGGAACAGTCGGCGGTTTGTCCTTGTTCCAATCCTTGAGGCCCTCTGGCAACGTGGTATCTTCTTCTAAAGATCCCGTGCCCTCAACAAACTCCTCATAGGTACTCTTTTCAGGGAAAGGTCTAGGCCCCAACAATTCAATCATGTCATCCCTACTCAAAATCTCTTGCTTCAACAACCTCTCAGCAACCTTGATAATGTTATCTTTGTTCTTAGTCAATAGTTCCGTTGTGTGTTTGTGCGCTGTATCAATCAAATCTCTGACCTCTGTGTCAATAAGCTCAGCAGTTTTCTCAGAATAGGGTTTATCAATGACCATTTCACCTGGTTGTGGCATTTCGAATGACACATTACCGACTTTAGCGTTCATGCCGTAATGTACTATTTGCGCGTAGGCACTCTGCGTTATCTTTTTCAAGTCATCTTGCGCACCTGTCGTGATCCTACCAAAGAATAATTCTTCACTGACCCGTCCTCCGAGGGTCATGCACATTCTATCAAAAAGTTGTTCCTTGCTGTATAGGTACTGTTCTTTGGGTAAGTACTGAGCGTAACCGAGTCCCTTGCCTCTTGGGATGATGGATACTTTGAGTAATGGGTCAGCATGCTGCAAGAACCAGCCGGCTACTGCATGACCTGCCTCATGGTAAGCGACAATCTTTCTCTCCTCAGGCTGTAGTACATTGGATTTCTTCTCCATACCAGCTACAACTCTCTCAATGGCTTGTTCGAAATTCTTTAGTGTGATGTTGTTTGCCAGCTCCCTGGCAGCTATTAGAGCAGCCTCATTGCACACGTTTGCTATGTCTGCACCAGTGAAACCTGGATTAAAAAAAAAAAACTTTTAGTTATCCGGCAATGACTTTTATTCTGCCCGGCTAGCACGACAGCGCACAAGAGTCGCGTCGCGCGCGAGATAGATTACCCGTCTCTTTCTAGAACGAACAGTAAGAAAAAGACGGGCAATCTATCTCGCGCACGACGCGACTCTTGTGCGCTGTCGTGCTAGACGTGTTGGTAAATTATTGTGTATAGAATATCTAAATAAAAGTTGAAAATGTTTTTGTGGGCATGGTATATTTCATGAAGGCCTGTAATGGCGTACCAGGTTTTAATATAAAAAGCGGGAAACTTTAGGGAAACTTGCGAGGCGCGACGCTCTGCGGCCTGCGACACTGTTATAAACTGGTAACTAAATGGCTCCTCTGTGCAGTATACCTTGTTTTTAAAAATAAACGGTTGTCGTTGTTGCTCATCTGTTGGTTTCCCTTTAGGTTATGGGCCAAGCACGCTTCCACTGCGCACTGTAGGCTTATTGTCTAACTCGCTCGCAATCGGTATCGTGTTCATTTTGACAGTTCTTGTATGAATGTGACAGCTAGCTGATTCCGATGCCGATTGTCAGCCCATACATGAACTGTCACAATGAAGACGATGGTGATCGCGAGCGAGTTAGACAATAAGCCTACTGGTCTCATACCGAGAAATTCTATTTTCGAAGTTTGTTTCTGCCGTTCCGCTCACACCAGTAGTCATTAATTTGAGAGAGGGACGGACGGTATGACACGTTTAAAATCGAGTTTCGGAGTAGCCCCCCTGACCCGGCCCATGTCGCGTGGATCACGCCTTTCTCCATTTCTGCGTGGGCTATTTTCACGCTAGTCGCACGGTGCGAGCCTTTCTTACTGGGTCATTCAGAAAAGGACGCACTGAGCGACTAGCGAGAAAACGGTGAGCGAGCCCTACTGTAAGACTTCAAGCCCTAAGTCGCGATTCTCCTTTTTTTTTACATAAAATAGGCTTACGTTTGACTTCAATCTCGCTTGATAGAAGGCGAAGGATGAAGCCTAAGATAGAACACGTTTGCGTTTCCTTACAAGAATATTATTATTAACATTGCTTAAAGTTTAGGTAGACGAAAGTAAGTAAGTACCTAGCTACCTATTTAAAACAATCATCCATGTATATCATAAGATAATTAAAAAAATATATTGTTGTATTTATAATTTGAAGTAGGTATTTTAGAGTCAGTCAGTGTGAAATAATAAATAATCATTGTGTGACAGTATAAAAATTGTGACAAAAATAAATTTATTTTTAGTAACAGAACGGCTAGCACGAGTGCGCGCGAGATAGAAGTCTCTTTCTACAATGAACAAAAAGACGGGTAGTCTATCTCGCGCGCGACACAGGTCTCGCGCGCACTCGTGCTAGCCGTGCAGATGCTAGCTTGTAATAATAATAATAATAATAAAAATAGTAATTGTAATAATAGTAATCTTTTTTAAATAAAATTTATTACTGTACTACTTGAAGATACAATACATGTATTTTTTTTCTATTTATCCTTGATTTGCACCATCATCGGAGCTCTACATATGTATTATTATTATTATGTGCTCTACATAATTGTGCCAATTGTGTCATAAGGTCAATCAGACCACTGAAAGTGGGTCAAAATTTTACTTACCGTATTTGAATCAGACTACTTACATATAAACCAACATGGCAAGTTAAAAATGTTTGTGAAAAGGTAGATATTGCAATAGGTATTTGTGAAGATTCATCCAAAATTTATTTTTTTCATTTTAAGTCAATGAAAAGTATAAATTGATATAAATGTGAGATCTATCAAGGTCCTCCATCAACAAGCTTTTTTGATAACCTCACCCTTTGTGGTTCTATTCTAATTTCACGGGTTTTCTTATCCCAGCACAGTATGAAAGTATTTTTCTGTGTGAAAAATGGGTATGAGTGAACTGAAATGTTGAAATTAAATTATTTAGTTCCCAAGAACATACACAGGTGTTATTTTAATGGTAGGTGTTTTTTTAATGGTGTTTTTTTTGTTAGATGAATAAATGCATGCTTCCTAAACCTATACAGCCATACTTATTTTTCTATTCAAAATATTTTATTAATTATATTTACCTGGAGTTAATGCAGCCATTTTACGTGCCAAATTCTCTTTATTGATAGTAGTCTTCAACGGTTGGAGATGAACTTTGAAAATGGAAGCTCTGCCTTTGATGTCAGGTGCTGGTACAAAGATTTGCCTGTCAAAACGACCTGGTCGGAGCAAGGCTTTATCCAGAATATCTACTCGGTTAGTAGCAGCCAGTACTACAACATTCGTAGTTGTGTTAAATCCATCCATTTCCACTAGAAGTTGGTTAAGCGTGTTTTCCTGTTCCGAATGTCCTCCAAAACTACGTCCACCTCTTTTTCTACCAACAGCATCTATTTCATCTATGAATAAAATACAAGGTGCATGTTTACGAGCCATAGAGAACATGTCTCGGACTCTGGAAGGGCCGACACCAACAAACATTTCCAAGAACTCAGATCCGGACACAGTTAGAAAAGGTACGTTAGCCTCTCCTGCAGTGGCTTTGGCAAGCAAAGTCTTTCCGGTACCCGGTGGGCCCGTTAGCAAAGCACCCTTAGGAATCTTGGCTCCCAAGTCCAGGTATTGCTGAGGGTTCTTCAGGAAGTTCACAAACTCCATAATCTCAATTTTGGCTTCCTCACAGCCTGCAACATCTTGGAATTTAACTCCAATGTCTGTTGGGTTTATCAGCTTGGCAGTAGATTCCATGACACCTCCAAAGAGGCCACCTCCTTTGCGCCCACCGCGCCCCATCATGTCAGCCGACCGTCTCATCATGTAAATTAAAAATCCAATAATCAGAAGAGTTGGCAGCATGCCTGTTAAACTAGAAGCCTCGACTTCTGTCTTGTAAATAACAGACACAAAGTTTGGTGGGTCAATACTCATTTCTATTTGTGCATTTTCCAAGTTTCTTTCAAACGAGTCTACACTGCCAATCGCGAACCAGATGACTTTGCTTTCAAGGGCAGAACCTGGCTGTAGCTTCACACGAACCCACTTTTTATTGATCACTTCCAACTTTTCCACCAATCCCTTATTCAGGTACTGGTTGACAAAGTCTCTCCAGCTGATTTCTCTATACCTCAGTTCAAAGTAGGCTATTGAAGCGAGTAAGCCTACGATACCCATTGCTCCGAACATCATCCATTTCTCTCGGTCCTGGCCCTCGTAGCCGCCCCGACCGCCACTGCCGCCGGTCGGGGACGAATTTGAGAACATATTCATGTTCCATTTATCAGACGAGCTCGGTTTTGAAGGCGGCGGCGAACTTTTTGAAGGCGCTGGACCGTCATCTTTATCACCTTTTTTCTGCTGCTTCTGACTTGTACTTGGCTGGAAGTACTTCTCGAATCCCTTAGGAGGCTTATTACAAAACTCGTACCATTGATTCAGCACGGAATCCAGTGCCGCAACGCCAACTGGTTGAAATTTGTGGCCATTGAAATGAAATTTTGATAACTGTGACTGAGTTAACCTGAGACCTTTCCACATGCTGGTGTGTAGAAATGACTATTTACAATAATTAATGTTGATCAGTATTTCACAATACTAATGAAAATTAGCTATATATAACGTCATAACAATTATTTTGGTTTGTGTAATGACTGCTGATTCTGACAAACACGGTTAGAAATTTCTTGTCAGCCTCCCGAAATCACTGCATAATAAAGTTACGGTTCTCAGCTACAGCACTATTCTTACTGAATGAGAAAAAAAATCGGTAACGGACTTGTGAGATGTGAATGTATCTTTACGTTTAGAAATTTGAGACTACATCAAGACGAGACAAATTGAAGTTTCCGAACAAAAATCAGACATTTCATTAATTTTCGCAGAAATATCAAGTAAATAATAAGGTTTATTAAATTTCACTTTTGTGCCATTGCCATTGCCAACGGGTTACTAAATCAAGATTGTGTTTCAGTAGTGCAGTTACAGCTCTATGATATTATCGCAGTGGTTTTCCACAAGTGTTGCGTGGGGCAAGTGAATTTGAGAAGTTGAACGTATTGTCATTATGGACCAAGACAGACCCGAATGCAGTTCGAACGCCTCAAACCCTGGAAAGAGGCCACGGCCTTTTCTACTTCAGCCATGTCCAAAGATTGCTCGACTGTCTATGTACGACAAACCGTCGACAAACGCTCAAAAGAGCACTAAGTCGAGTGTGCCAAAGAAGGTGAAACTTCCGTATAATATAAGTGATGTGCCCGTTTCTGGGACTCCTGTGCCTGAGAAACGCGTTCGCAAGGCCGGACCGTACCTGCTAGGCCCAAAACTTGGCCCGAGCCCCGTGAAAAGCATTGTCCAATGTTTGGCAAGGAAAGAAAAGACTGATGACTTCTATCAAATAAAGATTTTGACCCTTAAACACGATGATCAGTTGGAGACTCAGGACGACAGGCAAGGGAAGATGCTGCTACATACAGAATATTCCTTACTGTCCTTGTTAAAAGATCAGGATGGTGTAATACATCATCATGGATTGTTCAAGGTACTTATTTGCTTGGCTATGTTATAAGTTAATGTGATGTATTCACCATGTTGTGAAATAGAGAGATAAAACATTGGATAAGCCAGTGGAATAAGCATTTGAGAAGATCATGCTTTGTTGACTTGTTAGTGCTTACTGTAATACTGTTATATATACCATAAAAAGGTTTGCCACCCCTGCCCCATATAAATATGTATTGTTTTATTCATATTGATTTGATTTGTTTTATTTATTCATCAACAAAAATGACATTATAAATAAAACAAACATTATAAATTACATTATTGATTAAAGTGCTTTTATGAACAGGATCATGCTTTAGAGGAGGCTCCGAGCTTTTATGGCCCTGGTCGTACTTACAAAAGCAGCGGTTCCAGCCGTATCTACACAGGCAGGGTACGAGAGAGACTGTTCCTGGTGCTCGACTGTGTGAACGCCCACCAGTTCAGTGAGAAGGGCAGCGAGCTGATCAACCTTCAGCAGTACGTGACTAAAGTCAAAAAAGTGCCGGAGAAAGAGGCGCTGCTCATATTCTATGATATTGTCAGGGTGGTTGCTAATATGCATAAGGTATGTTGCTTTTTTATATTATTAAAACTTTGTAAAAGCAAATGCAATGGTAAAAGCATGGTAAAGGCTCATTTTTTTTCCTGAAATGCAAACATACCTATTACGCCCCCCTTGCATTTCTCTATTTCCTCCTAGTGGGGTGTGCCCCTGGGCCCTATTTTATAAAGCTATAAGTTACAATTTACAAGCAGAAGTCTCTTTCTGACCCTATTGGCCCAAGAGCCCACAACTGCCAGACCTTCCTCCATCTGAATGTTTCATGAACCATGATAGCTAGACAGTTGAAATTTGCACAGATGATGTATTTCTGTTGCCGCTATAACAGCAAATACTAAAAACATAATAAACTTAATATTTAAGGGGGTCTCCCATACCACAAACGTGTTTTTTTTTTTGCGTTTTTTGCTCCATATTAATAGTGGCAACAGGTAGACGCTTGAAATATTCACAGATGATGTATTTCTGTTGCCGCTATAACAACAAATACTAAAAACTGGAATAATGTATGTATGTCTGTACAATATCACTGACCAATATAAAGTGACCCCACACTGCGTACATTTTGCTTTGGAGCAGGGCTCTGCTTACACTGGTTTTTAGATTTTGTCACAGTTTAGGGGTGTCTGGCAGGGGGAAGGAACCGCAGAAAGTGTCTGGCAAATGGATAACGTGATTTTTAAAGATGTTCTGAAGAACATAAAAAAATTGACCTTAATACTTTAACGAAAGTAAGGTGCTATTTTATACACCTTTACTACCTGATATCTGGCCAAGCAACCACAATGGAAACTCCATAGTCGCGGGTCGTTCTCACGTCTGTTAGAGACATACACAGAGAAACTTTCAGCTTTAATAAAATAACGAAGGTCTGGCAGTTGTAGGCTCTAAGTCTATATATTATGTGTTTGATAGAGACTTACGCTTGTACATTAACTTGTAACTTTATGAAATAGGGCCCTGATTGGGAAGTCCTGAAATAGACGGCGGAAGACTTTGTTTTAGAATATGATTTATTATATTAACTTTACAGAGAAATGTGGTGCACAGGGATTTGAAACTGGGCAACATTGTATTGAACCAGAGAACCGGCCGCATCACCATCACAAACTTCTGTCTGGGCACCCATTTGGGCAGCGATCGGGACTTACTCAAAGACCAGAGAGGTATTATACATCATCTGTGTTTCCCCGGCATTTGCCAGGGCTCAGTGAGCCTGTGGTCCACTTTGACAACCTAATCCCAAGAATTGCCGTAGGCACTAGTTTTTACAGAAGCGACTGCCATCTGACCTTCCAACCCAAGGGTAACTAAGCCTTATTGGGATTGGTCCGGTTTCCTCACTATGTTTTCCTACACCGAAAAGTTCATGGTAAATTTCAAATGTAATTTCGCACATAAATTCCGAAAAATTCAGAGGTGTGAGCCCAGGATTCGAACCCGCGACACTGCGTCCACACGTCAAGTTTAGCCGTTTGGCCATTAAAGAGCAACAAACATCCAAACATCCAAACTTACAAACTTCCGCCTTTATAATATTAGTAAGCTATATAAGAAACGATGTATGTAAGAAAGCTTTTTTTTCACAATATTGTATTACCTTTCCAGGTTCACCGGCCTACATATCTCCCGATGTCCTCATGTGCAAGCCGTACCTGGGCAAACCTTCGGACATGTGGGCGTTGGGTGTGGTTCTGTACACCATGTTGTATGGCCAGTTCCCGTTCTGCGACACCAGTCTCGCACAGCTGTTTAGCAGAATACAGGCTGCCAGTTATAATATACCACCGTGAGTTTGTTATACGGGTGACAATGACAACCAACCCCTTATTCATAAACGCTCCGTAGGCTTCTGCTAACTTAGCAATTGTTCATCTGTCACTTTGACATTTACCTTTCACAGATAAGGAAAAATGATTACTAAGTTAGCAGAAGCCTGTAGAACGTTTATGAATAAGGGGGCAAAAAGTTAAACTGTTAAAGTAGCAAATATCAAATGAATCAAGAAATTTTTATTTCTTAATTTTTTTTTTTTTATGTTTACTTTTACGGTTTTACCGTTAGAAATTTAATTTCTAAACGACACTGAAAATTAGAACACATAGAAAAATCCGAAAAGTAAAGCTATGGCCGGGAATCGAACCCGGGTCCTCGTCATTCCGTGACGCGTGCTATACCCCTACACCACCCATAGCAGGTACCCAGCAGGCACAGGCAGGGGGGGGTGGCAGGTAGGTAGGTAGCGAGGACCCGGGTTCGATTCCCGGCCATAGCTTTACTTTTCGGATTTTTCTATGTGTTCTAATTTTCAGTGTCGTTTAGATGTTAAAGTAGCGTTAGTAGGTTGTTAAAATTACCACTAACTTAATTACAACACACCAGATAACTCACGTATAAACCACTAACCACCACTAACTACCACCACCACCAACTACCACTAACTTTTTCCACTGTGACACGAAAGTTATACACACATTTGTAAATAGTAATATTTCATATTTTTACTTGATATTTAAAAGCCAAGAAAAAGAAAAAAAATTAAAATAAAAAGAAATGAAAAAAAGAGAAAAAAAGAAACGAAGAAGAATGTTAAAGATTTCAGTTTAGATAGTAGTGGGGCTCCATTTTTTATTTGCATCAGGGCCCTTGGTTATTATATGGATTTTGAATCATAACAATTTTTTTTCTCCTTTTTTTTTCTTTTTTTTTTACATTACATCTGCGATCGGTTTTTATCCATGAGCAAATCTGTTGCATGAAGTATGGCATTTGGAACGAGAAGTCCATCGACAACTCTCTTCCTCATTAGTTATGTTTCACTGTTGTAAGCGATTTAGAGCTCAGTCTGTTGCTGCATCTAATATTCTGCGCCTCTTCAGACGGCATTCGTTATTATTACTGGAGGTCAGCGCTTGTGCAAGCTCGTTCTTATGTGTTAACAAATTTGTAACAAGAACTTTTTTATTTCAGTGATGGCAACTCCGTACAAGTTTCGGACAACACTGTTTTTTTAATACAAAGGCTGTTGGTGAAGGATCCTAAGCACAGGTTGTTAGCTGATGAGGTGAGTTTTTTTTTAAGTTTTTCGTCTGCAGTTTTTTTTAATAAGCAAGGGGCACTGTGGTTTAATTGGGCTGCCAATAAGTAAGTGCAATCGGAAATCTGAAACTTTTTTTTAAACCAGCGAAATGCAAGTCCGATTCGCTCTCTGGGGGTTCTGTAAAAAATAGGCAAGTTAAAATCAACAAGTATTTGCGTGAAAAATTAAGCGAGTTTCCGATTTTTTTCCTTTAATTGTGTTGTGCGGCCTTAATTACTGTCAAAAATAATTGTATGTCAACGGAAAGTATAGGTTTAATATACACTTTATTTGTATCAAACTACGCTTTCGAAATATTGTATCATTTGAACGTGTAGAATTCTAAAACTATTTTTTTACTTTTTTAATTTTTTACAGGTTTTAGACCAACTGTCGAACATTATAGCGACCTCGGTGATAGTTCCGAACTTGCCGGATGATTTACAAGTTGTGCCCGAAGTCGTTTTAGAAGAGGAGAAAGAGAAAGTCAAACCGACAGATGAGCGTAAACCTGTCACCCCCACACCGGATAGTGGGAATGACAGGGTGCAAACTACCAATGTAAGTATACACAGTGTGTTATTGTATGATTTCCATTTTTTGACTACAAAAAATTATTCATAAACCCTTATTCATAAACGCTCTATAAAAAAAAATTGATTATTTCAGACATTAATCCATATCTTGTTAGTAAAACATTACCTTATATGACTATGTTAGTATATGCATGCCTATTTGAATGCCGTTCGGACCAGTGTGTGCTTCGGACCAGTATAGGCTCCCGCTAACTTAGCAATTGTTTGTCCTTATCTGTGAAAGGTAAATGTCAAAGTGACAGATAAGGACAAACGATTGCTAAGTTAGCAGAAGCCTATAGAGCGTTTATGAATAAGGGGGAAAGTCTTTAATTATTGGTTGAATCAGGCGTTATTTTCAAGGTCCATTATGAATAAACAAAATAAGTTTCTGTCAAAAATTTAATTTTGCTGACTGTACTTGTATTAGTTGCATTGTCATTCATTTTAGTATGATAGCTATTTTATGGTTCACCCGGGGTCTCAGAATTTCAATACCAAATGTTATCACGATCAGTTCAGTCGTTTACATGTGAAAGCGTAAGAAACAAACAAACAAACAAAATCACATTTACATTTGTAATAATAGTTAAGACCAGAGCTTGTAAAGGTCCCTTTTTAGAGTTCCGTACCCAAAGGGTAAAAACGGGAACCTATTACTAAGACTTCGCTGTCCGTCCGTCCGTCTGTCACCAGGCTGTATCTCAAGAACCGTAATAGCTAGACAGTTGAAATTTTCACAGATTGTGTATTTCTGTTGTCGCTATTACAAAAAATAACTAAAAACAAAATAATACAAAAAAACGTGATATTTTAGCCCTTTTTCATGGCTACCACTCGCCGAGCTAGATCTCAAGAACCGTAATAGCTAGACAGTTGAAATTTGCACAGATTATGTATTTTTATTGTGGCTGCAACAACAAATACTAAAATAAAAATAATAATAATAATTAAGGGGGGCTCCCATACAACAGAGTATTTCTGGTACGGCACCCTTCGTGCACGAGTCCGACTCGCACTTGGCCGGTTTTTCTTTTTTTTCAGGACGAAGTGGGCGTGTACTGCGTGCCTTTGCCCGACTTCTTGGCGCTGAGTTTCCCCCCCGCGGCGCCGCCCCCCGCGGACGCCTTCCCCCTGGACGTGCAGCGCCAGATCACCGTGCAGAGGATAGGCAGGGACGCGAGGCCGCTTAACTCCGCAGAGATAGCCAGGTGAGCAAACAACCTAATAGAAAATAAAAAAAGCAAAAAAAAAAATGTAAAAAAAATACACATACGTACCGTCACGCCTCTTTCCTACAGGGGCAGGCAGAGACTACTTTGTTCCACTTGCTACGATCCTGACATACATCTTTCGCTTCATCCGCATTCATCAACCTCTTCATACATGCTCGTCGGTTTCGGGTACTTTTGGCCTGACAAAAAATAATAATAATAGTACATTACTGCAGAGGCCGTGAAGTAAGGGATCGCAGGACGAGATTAGGGTACACGGCCGAGTCGTAGACGAGGCCGGATAAAACGAGTCCTGCAATCCCTGTTTCCGGCCGAGGATTGTATAGTGCTTTTCTCAAGCGATGCGAGGAAATCAAGTAAAATTTGTTTAATTAGCCGCTTTTTAAATTTTTGAAACATGCCATTTGAACAAACTATTGCTCGCGCCATGTTCCCCGCACTTGCTCGAAAGGGCTGTCTTTCGCCTTCAAAATCTGCGTGGAAAATCGCTTTTTCCCCTCTAGCGTGGAAAAGGTTTTTGAAATTCGAACGTGGCGCTGACCACCATTGTCCACCTACTCATATACTTAGAAATTAGGACTTTGAACTTCGTATATTGTCGGCTCGCTTACACGAATAGTACTTAATAGGTGAATGAGAGGGACGGAATAATACGAAATTCAAATGTAGATCTTTTTATCAGACCCCCTAAATCAGCGGTTCTCAAACTTTTTCGGTGACGGAACCCTTTTAGAAAGCGAAATACTTTACGGAACCCTAAAATCAGAATGAGAGGTGTTTTGAATTATTTCGAAATGATTGCGGAGCTCTCACGACGACTTCGTGGAACCCCTACGAGGGCTTCGTGGAACCCTAGGGTTCCGCGGAACACACTTTGAGTATGGCTGCCCTAAATGTTTCATTTGATTTAAAAAAACATAATCACATTTAGAATCTACCTCCTCGAGGGCCACCCTGGGCAACGGCTTCTACGAAGACGGCTGAAAGATTCCGACTGTTCCTGGCAAGCTGGATCTGCTCCTCCTGAGCCTCCCAGCTATTCCTATATTTGGCTTTCGAAAAGTAATACGAGTACATATAATGCAATCAACAAATTGCCCCTCAGCGGGCCCATCGACTCGAAGCTTAGGACCTTCTGTCCTAATACTCCAGATTAACATTGAAGGTATGTCACAGTCAAAATGTGACTACCTCTCTCGACTTGCTCATGATAATCATGTCGACGTGATAACCGTCCAGGAACATCACATAGATAACATTAGTAAATTTGACAACCGCGGAAGTATTGCGGGTTTTAACCTAGTAGCCTTTACCCTCTCACCTACTTACGGTTCAGCAGTGTACACAAGGTCAACAATCACGGGTACACAAGTCCTTGAAGTGTCCAACCAGAATGACTTTGAGATTATTGCCTTGAAAATATCCAACATAACCTTAACCTCTGTTTACAAGCCCCCTAATACCGACTTCTCAAACCCACCTTTTAAAATTTATACTCATCCAGCAGTATATCTGGGCGACTTTAACAGTAGACACTCATCCTGGGGATATATTTCTAACAACTCTTACGGCGAGTTTTTGAGTGAGTGGTGTTTAGAAGAAAAGCTCCATCTTATCTTCGACGCCAAACAGCGGGGCTCTTTTCGATCCGCGCGATGGCAGCGTGACACAAACCCGGACTTATGTTTTGCCTCCGAGGATGAACACGGAAATATACTGCCTATCACCCGAAGGATCCTTAATGATTTCCCCCGCAGTCAGCACCGGCCGGCTCTTGTAAGGATTGGATTAGAGGTTCCCTTTGCCAACACCTTGCCTAAACCGCGCTGGAACATGGTGAAGGCTGATTGGGAGGCATATGCTCACCAGATGGATGCTAATGTAAGATGGCTCAAACCAGAATCATCAAACTACGACAGATTTTGTGGCATTGTCATAGGTGCGGCTAAAAGATGCATACCTAGAGGGTTTCGAAAAGAATACATCCCTGGCTGGTCACCGGAAATTGAGGAGATTTATCGGGACTACCTTACTACAAACGAATCTTCTGCCGCCAACAAACTTCTGGCCGCCCTTGGCGAGGCACGCCGACAAAAGTGGATGAAGAACGTCGAGGGCATGAGCTTTACGCACTCAAGCAGAAGGAGTTGGGCGTTACTCCGGAAATTAGGTGGTGCCACCCCGCCAGATAGGAGGCAGGCTACAGTCCACCCTGACGAGATAGCAGAACGTCTTAAAAACATCACAAAGAGTGCTGCGATTGATAAGGATTTCGCCAAAGGCATCAGACGCGAAAATAAGATATTAATCGGATCACAAAATCGATGTGAGGCTCTTGACTCCCCTTTCACCGCGGAGGAGGTGCGCTCGGCCCTGGATAATGTTAAGTGTGGGAAGGCCGCTGGTTTGGATAGCATATTTCCGGAATTCCTCACCCATCTTGGTAAGCGAGCCGTACGGTGGCTAGCCGACTTCTTCAATGACATCTTTCGGACTGGCGTGCTTCCTGGCGTGTTTATGAAGTCCAAGGTGATAGCTATACTCAAGCCCGGTAAAACTCCCGACGACCCAGCTAATTTCAGGCCCATATCACTGCTGAGTGTTACGTTTAAACTGCTGGAACGCGTGGTGTACAACAGAATAAAGGACATCGTGGACAAAAGTGTCCCTGTTGAGCAGGCGGGATTCCGCGCCGGTAGAAGCTGCACCGATCAGATCCTGGCACTCAGTAGCCACATAGAAGCCGGTTTTCAGCGAGGCCAGAAAACGGTGGCTGCTTTTGTGGACTTAAGGGCGGCGTACGACACTGTCTGGATAAGCGGTTTGATCCACAAGGCGGCCAGGGTGATCCCCTCCGCAAAAGTCCTTCGCCTTTTGGGGAATATGATGGGGCCTCGAAAGATTGTTGTCCAGTTGGACGACAGAGTTAGCAAATTTAGACTCCTAAAGAACGGACTCCCGCAGGGCTCAGTCTTGGCTCCCCTTCTGTTCAATATATACACCAGTGATATGCCCACTACTCAATGTAGCAAGTTCCTGTACGCGGATGATATTGCACTTACAACTCAATCGAAGAATTTTGATACGAGTGAGGCCGTGCTCACACAAGACCTGGACACCTTGAATCGATACTACGTCAAGTGGAGACTCTGCCCAAACCCTTCGAAAACTGAGGTTGCGGCTTTCCACCTGTCGAACAGTTTGGCGGTCAGAGAGGTGAACGTTAGTTTCTGTGGCCAAAGACTACGCCACAACCCTAATCCAAAATATTTGGGTATCACACTGGACCGGTCGCTTACATATAGGGCCCACTTGGAAAACCTAGCCCAAAAGGTGAAATCTCGTGTGAACCTCATAAACAGTCTGGCTGGGACTTCGTGGGGAGCTCGAGCTGACGTGCTGCGCACTTCTTCCATCGCGCTTGTATATTCGCCAGCTGAATACTGTGCGCCAGTGTGGTATAGAAGCGCCCATACCAACAGAGTCGATGTTCAGCTGAACCGCGTCATGCGGACTATAGCTGGTAGCTTGCAGCCTACTCCTACAAGATGGCTCCCGATGCTATCGCATATTGCACCACCAGATATTAGGAGAACACGCTGCTGCACGGGAGTGGGCTAAAGCAACCACGCGGACGCTACCCATCAGAGAAACGCTGGATCACTTGCCTCACTCGCGCCTTCGGTCTCGCAGACCCATTTGGACTGACTGCCGGCTACAGGACCAGGAGCCATTCAGTGTCCTCTCGGAGTGGAGAAAGCAGTGGCACGAACAGGATGGCGCCTCTGCTGTGGACCCCACTAAGCTACCGTCTGGTTTTAAGGAACAGCGAAGGATCTGGGTTGCTCTGAACCGCATCAGAACGGGTGTGGGACGGTGCAACTACAACCTGCACAAGTGGGGCATCTCGGCAACTGCAGCCTGCGACTGCGGAGAGCCGATACAAACCATCCTCCATATTGTGGAGGAGTGCCCCAGAAGGCGGTTTGCAGGAGGGGTGCGGGACTTGCTTGCTTTTGGACCGGGAGCGAGGGACTGGTTACTCAATTTAGATGTTAAGCTGTAGATTTTTAAGTAGTTGTATATTTATTTGTAAAATTTTTTGTTTTGAGGAAAAAAGCCATACGATATAATAATAATAATAATCACATTTAGAAACGCGATCCGTTATCTATCGTTTGTTTCGTGAACATTAAACTATTTTAGGTCAAAGATGATAAATAAAAATTTCATTTCGACAAATTATTCATTTTTATCCACAAAGTGACTATAATTTGAATATATATTAGGCTGTTTAGCAGCTACTTCTTAGCGCGCGCATAAAGTGAAAATATCGCGCATGCGCGAGTGCTGCGCGCGGATTGGCGCGGAGAAATCGCCATCTTTCATAGATATTTTGTTGATTCGAAGACTTTGTTTTTACTTTAAAAATTACGAGTTCAAGTAATAAAGAAAAAGTAAATGTAGTGTTCGTCGACGGAAATACTATAAAATATGCTCGGACAGTTATCAAAGTTGTTAATTACCAAATAACAAAGTAAAGTTCTGAAGCAGTTCCAGTTAAACAATGTAGGGTGGTAACAAAGGTAAAATAAAGTTCTTTTATAA
This sequence comes from Pandemis heparana, assembly GCA_963854515.1. Classification (NCBI taxonomy): domain Eukaryota; kingdom Metazoa; phylum Arthropoda; class Insecta; order Lepidoptera; family Tortricidae; genus Pandemis; species Pandemis heparana. The sequence continues at coordinate 3,142,558 of OY978026.1, read as the reverse complement.
ACTAAAATTCTGTATAAAACTCAGTTTTGTATGTGTAGTATGTATTGTAAGGTAAATATTTATGTATGTATAAAAGTGAAATACCTAACTAATTACTATTATATTTATTTTTCTTTTTCTTCCATTCACCATTTTTCTCGCTGTATTGAGGTGAAAAATTTTGTGTTTCGCTCGGCAGCAAAGATTTTTTGTCTCGTGCCTTGAAACCGTCGCGACGCTCAGGATTCTTCTTTTGAACCTTTCGCTTCGCTCGCGGTCAATCATAGAATCCTTCGCTTGCTCGAGTTTCCATACAGGCACTCTCGCCAAACAAAAACTTTGCAGCCTTGCATAACAAATAACTATTATTGTATAAATGTTTCTCTCTCTCTCTAATAGAGTGGAAATCCCAGTATAAAACAAATTCGCTTCCGCTGTCTGTCACCATCATCATCATCACCATCGGCCATCATGATATAGGCCTCCCCCGCGGCTCTCCACTCGGACCGGTCCTGTGCCTTCCGCATCCACCGCGATCCCGCAATCCTAATACCTGAAAATCGAACGCGACTCTATAGTCTGGCAGCTAAACCACTGCAGCCATGATGACACTTCCAAATGTCATTTTACGAAATAATGATACCACATTTATTTCACTAGTGCTCGACTAAGGTCACGTAATGAATGATTTGATTATTGAACGAACGAAATATTTTATGAATGTCACATTCGTAGTTTAGTATATTTCAAAATAAGCGCGATACTTTTGAGGCATTCAAGGTTCATATTAACATAGTAGATAAAATGTGCGATGACTTTGTAATACACGTAAATAGTGACAGCAGTAGTGAAACTGATTCGGAATAATTTAAGTTTTTAGGTAAAAGTACAAAGGTAGAAAAAAATATTAATGTGATAATTGTTGTTTTATTTATGGGAAAATGAAGAATGAGTTGAAAACTGGTAACTGATTTGACATGCTTCCGCACATTTCCAAATCGCGCTCTTACACTACTAACTAGAAAACATCCAAAAAAACCTTATTGAACAAACCATTTTATTAAAATACGCTTTGAAAATTCTCATTTATGACGCAAATTAATTTCATTACATCGTTCATTCTTTCATTCACTCACTAAGTCACATCACTATTTAATATTTGCCAAAAACTGACAACACTGAAAGTGTCATCTGGCTGCAGTGGTTTATCTGCCAGACTATAGCTTCATTCGTATTTCAAAATAAGCTCTCAGAGGATCCTGTCATCCTGGTACTTAACTCTCTCCCAGAACTAGTTTAACATATTTTACCCATCCAAAAAAGTGCCGAACGCCGCTAGAGAAGTTTTTAAAAACATGCCTGTTTATTGCTCTTTCTTTTAAGGTATCACTCATTCACATTGCTTGCTAAATCTGAGAGAAAAAGTAAAAACCAAACTCGGGGAGCACTCGCTAAGACTAAGAATGCACTAGTATTGAAATTTCACGTTAAAGGTAGGTACATCAGTAGTAAATTACATGAAAAAAAGATAAAAAAAAACATTCATCTTCACTTCTTTGTGATTTGAATAGTAAATTAATTCATTTTACAACTTTTTTTTTCCTTTTTTTATGTAATTTACTAGGTATGTGTAGGTACTTACCTAGTAAACTACATGAAAAAACGCGAAATTTCAATACTAGTGCATTCTTAGCGAGTGCTCCCCCGAGTTTGGTTTTTACTTTTTATCTCAGATTTAGCAAGCGATGTGAATGAGTGATACCTTAAAAGAAAGAGCAATAACAGGCATGTTTTTAAAAATGTTTGAACATTTCCGGGATTTTTTTTTTATGGCACAGAAAAATGACTCAGTTCCAAAATAAGACATTTTTACTATTTTCGAATGCCTCCATTTTGTTTATGTGGCAAGACAGACACTTAGAAATTATTTCATTTGGTCCAATACACATTAAACTATCCGAAATAAAAGATTTTGTTTAGAAATTAACGCCCATTGGTGTAATATTGACAAGTTTCTATCAAATTCTGGGTATTTTCATAAATTTTTAAAATTTTCAATTTAAAAAAAAAAAAACAAATTTCGGCTAAGACATGTATGGCTCAAAATGCTCAAAAATACCTCGGCTATCACCCCCTTAAGGCTTTGCACCTGGCTACCAAACACTCTGTATTATTATTGTTCCAGATACCAGCACATGTTTACGAGCAGCCAGCCCCGGCCCGCGCGCCCCCCGCCGCCCCCGGCCGCGCACCGCCCCGACAACCCGCGCCTGCGCGCGCTCGCGCAACGCATGCCCAGGCTCAACCCCATCCTGCCCAGCACTTCCAATGGACAAGGTAGTAGTCTCTAATCCAAGATAACGTGTTCACGGCTCGGATATTAAAGAAAGAAAGAATAAAGTTTATTTATGACAATCACAACACGACACAACAAATAAATAAACACATTAAAACAACAGATAAATAAATCATTACCTATACTCAGCGCCATTTTTAGGGGAACGCAAAAAAAAGTTACCTACACTTTTTTTTTGTGTACCGGTAAATATGCCGCTGAGTGTATATGTATATTAGATAGGGATGGGAGATTCTTACGTTAATGTCGAGTGTAAGGTCTTCATTCTACCTGTCCTATTTGGTAAACAAAATTCTAACCTCAATGTACAAATTTTTGTAAAGAATAAGGTGTATTAAATTATCAAATAAACATGAGGCAATATTTTGTACATAATTTTGCTGATATTTTATCTCCAGTTCCTTTATTTACGATGAAATAGTTAAAAAATAACAAAAATGAGACGTTTTGAGGTTAGAATTTTGTTTACCAAATAGAACAGTTAAGAATGAAAATACCTTAGATCATAATATGGATGAAAGAAGATTAAATAAACAGATTTACATGGGGAGTGTGAATGGGTGCGTTGGGAGGGGAAGGCCTAGACGGACGTTCCGTGATCAAATTGGGGACGTTTTGGAAAAAGGTCAGGTCAAGAGTACCCGAAACCGACGAGCATGTATGAAGACATTGATGAATGTGGATAAAGCGAAAGAGGTAAGGATCGTAGCAAGTGGAACAAAGTAGTCTCTGCCTAACCCTGTGGGAAAGAAGCGTGACGGTATGTGTGTATGTTCAACGTCTGTTTAACTTTTTTGTAAAAACACCGCTATTGTTTAAATTTCGATTCATTCTTTCCAGGCTCATCGTCGTCTTCGGGCAGTTCCGCCGACTTTCGTGTGATCCCGTGGTCCGAGAGATCCCGTTTGCAGTTCGATAGATCCCTCGATCAGGACTACGTGGTACGGCTACCCGTGTTAGACCTTTCCAGGATCCCACAGAGTAGAATTATGAACCCCGCTCCAGTGCACACGGTTAATTTGGAAGCCGTTATTAATAATCCCAGACCACCGGCGGATAATAACGAGTTTGATTATAACTAGTTTGTAAGTTGTTTATTTTATCAAAAAAGCGACGGGTAGCACTCCGCGAGTGCCGGTAGAAGTGAAAACAGTAGCTTAGATTGGATTTTAATGCTGTAACCTCCACGCTCAAGACGCGTATCGTACTGGCCGGTTACAAAAAAAAAACGAACGTATTGTATATATTAGACTCAATAAAAAAACACTTCAAAAATCGAACGCGATTCATTCGTATTTCAAAATAAGCTCTTAGAGGATCTGATAACCTGGTACTTAAACTCTCCCTCCGTCTTACGCCTGACGCGAGTTTAAAATTTTTTACCCATCTCAGAAAGTGCTCAGCGCCGTTAAAAAAGTTTTCACTTCAAAAAATCAGGCTTTCGTACTACCTACCTACCTCAACGAAAAAAAACAGTTTTTTGCATGGTCACCCACTTCCATTATTATTATCCCATCCTTTTGTTCTGTGGGAAATTCTTCACCGTCCTTTCATCCCGTGGGAAAATTGGAAAATCCCTTTGTAGTGAACCTCTTTGATCATCAAGGAATACCAAGAAACTATATTAGAAAATCAGTTACTCTCTTTTCTTATCCCACGGGAATTTCGTAAATTCCTGAAATCAGTTTTCAGATATCATAATTACCTAGTGGTATGCCGAATTTAAAGATTCTAGTAATAATATTTACGGAGATTAGACCATTTCAAAGTGATAATATAAATCCCTTTTTTCTCCCTATCCCGTGGGAATTTCGAAAAGTCTTCAAATTTATTTTCAGTTGTTACGATTCCCTACTTATGTGCCAAATTTCAAGACTAGTAATTATAGTTATGGAGATAGGCTCCCTCTTCGGTGGACTTATAAACCCCATTTATTCCCTATCCCATGGGAATTTTCAAAAATCCCTCATTAGTGCAGCTTAGTGCATAGTGCTTAGTGATACTGAAGCAATATTTATTTACGTTACGACTCTAGGCAGCTCCAACCTTTGACATGATTATCGATATCCCGCGGGAACTATGCAATTTTCTAGGATAACAAGTAGCCTTTAATAACCTGGCCGGTGATTCTCTCAACAGATTAGTAAAGTTTGCATCAAAATCCGTTCAGCCGTTTTCACGTGATGCGTTCGAAAATATACACACAAACATAAATAGATAAACAGATAAAAAATCTAAAAACTGTTGGAACGTATTCTGTTATCGTTTCTAAGTATCCCCAGTCATTTTTTTTTTAATATCTTCCATGTACAGACGACCCTCTTCAGCTTTATTATATGTATACAGGGTGTATCAGACACCCCCTAACAATAATCCACTGGGGTATATAACCATAGCTATAGAAGCTAAAAAATATATTTAAAAAAAAATTGAGTAATTTTTTTTTTACATTTTCTATAGGAATGATTACAGTTAATACTACCATTCCTATAGAAAATATAAAAAAATTGTTTACTCCATTTTTATTTTAAAAATTTTTTTTTAGCTTCTGTATTTATGGTTATACTTATACCCCGGTGGATTATTGTTAGGGGGTGTCTGATACACCCTGTAGAAGATAGATATTTTTTAATATTTAAAATTATGATGAAGTTTTGTATACATATAATAATTATGTGTATGAAGGATTAATCATGAACTTAAAAAAAGAAACAATTTAATGGTTGCAGTGACGTAGTGTATATAATAATATAATATTACACTCTGAAGCAAAAAAACCGAGTCTTTTACCGTAGAAAAAGAAAGTTGTAAAAAGTGATCCAGTTTTTTGGCTCCCGAGTATAGATTGTTAGTTTTTGGGAATAATTACCTAAGTTAATTTTTCAGTAACATTTTAAAATATCGTGTTTTTGTTTCTGTGTAAGGTTGTAAATAAATTAAATATTATAAGAATATCACATTTGTATTGTAAGTGACCTGATCTATACAACTATAAATAACTGTATATATGTTTTACTAAATGTGCCAAAACAATACAATATTCATTTGAATCTATGTGTGTACATTATGTAAGTAGGTACTTAAAATGAATTTTTGGACTTAACATGCTGATTTTTCTTCCTTTTTTAATTTCTAAATTCTTCCCCAAGATCTGAGATCCTCAGATTGTTTCCGTTTTTTTTTCACCACAGCAGAATTAAAAAAAAATTTTTTTGGTCATGCGGTATTTTAATTAAAAATTTAACATTTTTATGTTAATTGACAACATTTCATTTTTATAACACCTGAAAATGTATATATGGTTCGAAAGCATTTTGCCTCCTGATCACTGCAATATGTTTATATAATTTTAATATCGCTTATTATAAAAAAAAAAATAGGTAATTAAAAGTATGTCCTGGGCCCTATCTAACACATAGGGTCAGAAAGAGACTTCCGCTTGTAAATTGTATCTTGTAGCTTTATAAAATAGGGCCCTGATTTTTCCAATACTACCACAAGATAGGTGAAACGCCTTTGCTTTTTTCAGGAGAAAAAATAAGCGATCATAATTTTGTATTTTTGACAACTTCAAATTATTTATTTATTTATTATTGCAACCATGGTAAATGCAGTTGTTAAACAGACATAATTGTTCCACATGGACCCTGGAAGGGCACAGCAAATTAAAAATTAAGAAAATTGTAAAATTTTAAAAATAACAAGACTAAAAATTAATAATTAAAATTTAAATTCAAGTCAATATAAAATCAAAATTAATACTGTCAAAATGTAAATTAAAATTACAAGGGGGGCAACTCTGAAATTCTATTTTCGAAGTTCGTTGCATACCTTCTCTCTCACTCAAGATAATGACTATTAGTATGAGCGGAACAGCACGAAGCGAACCTCGAAAATCGAATTTTGGTGAATAGGACCTGACATTGACAATTTGACATTAACGTCAGTTTTTTTCTACAGAGAAAAGACAAAGGGATAAGTGTGTATTCTGTGATAGTACAGGAGTTACGCCCTTTTAGAATAAGCACAAATTAATAAATTAATTATAAATTTACAAGCCCTAGCGAAAAAATTAAACTGTCATCTTCAAACAAAATACAGAGGACCATTAAAATTATAGGCTCAGAAATACGAAATGTTGTCAATAGGGCCAAATCAGCTCAGACTTTCTTCCACAACACATTATTATTGTTATGTTAGTTGAAAAATATGGTGGGGTGTGTTGTTATAAGTGAGAATAAAATATTTTCAGATGATTTTATAAATATCTGTCAATGCAATTATTTTGTATAGCTATTACTTAAAATTGTACGTCCATTTGTATTTATTTTTAAGTTCAGTCAAATGCGACTAAAATCACAATACTAACTTTTTAATTTTTTACCTACTGGAAATAAATAAAAAAATACAACCGAATTGAGCACCTCCTCCTTTTTTTGAAGTCGGTTAAAAATTGATAAAATGTGTTTAAATGTATATGACATCGATGGAAACTCTGAAATATATTGTCATAATTTTAAGTAAGTTTAATTTTAAAAATACGAATTATTACTGTAATTATTATAATGTTATAATTAAGGCGGTTATGTTGTAAGTAGTAAAATTTTCGTTGTTCCAACCGCTCGGTACCTTCGGTTTTTAGTTAAATACACAATTATACGTGTAGTTAATCATTTTGTGTTTTTATTTTCATCATTGCCTCAAAGAATTAGCTACCTGTATAGGCATAGTGTAATAAATAATAGTGGGCGAATTTTTCCAAATTCTATTGCGCATAGACGGATTGGGACTGGGACTTGTTTACCCTTCTGGGTTGGAAGGTCAGATGGCAGTCGCTTTTGTAAAAACTAGCGCCTATGCCAAATCTTGGGATTAGGTTGTCTAAGCGGACTCCAGGCTCACTGAGCCGTTGCAAATGCCGGGAAACACGCTAGGGGGATGATGATAGACGGATGAATAGACGGACGGGATCTAGTTAACGTTGAGGAGACGGCCCGGCCCAGTCCCGTACTGTACCGCGTAGCCCTGTTGAGACGACTATAGTGTATTTTTTTACTCCGTGGAATTCTGACATTTCTTGGTATTACCAGTCAAAAAAACGTTCCTTAAGTCTGGTGAGAAATGCAAAAAATAAATAAATGTAGAACATAATGTTGAAGTTGAAATAATTAAATTAACAATCATTTCTACATATTAGTAATTAACACATACTTGGTTTAATTTTAAATCGTATAATTTAGACATAATTAATAATCATATTTTTTTTTGGGGAGAAAATAAATTGTTTTGGGTATTACTTTGATGATTGTCATATATGTCAAACCTTCGGTCTACGATTATAATAATTTATTTCGTAAAATGATTTCCCTAATAATAAATGTGACTTGTAAAGTTTTTAACTTAAAAGTTCCGTACTCTGACTAGCCAATTGTCTTCAAAATAAAACTGTATATACTTGCCGGAAAATATACAAATTATTAAGAAATACCATGGCTTCTTCGTTTACTTTAATCAAAGATTTTAAGTATTGCTGTAAAATAACGTTATTTTAGCTTCTGTACTTTTTCTTCCGTGATTTATTAGTTAAAATAACAAAAGTTAGTCTGACAATTATTTGTCCAGCAGAAAAAAATGTTGGTGACCCCTGAAACGTCTAATTATGACAGCTGTCAGAATTCCACGGACCAAAAAAATACAGTATAGGTTACCTTTACTAGTTGTTATTACGCTATGCTTACGCTATGCTTTAGCCACGTAATTAGCCACTCCTATCCGGGACCGGAACCTTTATTGATATACCTGTTAATATTGTTCCAATATCGTTATTTTATTTCGTTCGATAATATACCGGTTAATTGATGGAACGAACATAAAAAAAACCGAAATAGTCTCGCTTACCATTAAGTGCAGAACGAAATTTTAACGTTCGCGTTAGCGTAATTATACCGGTTAAACCCAGCCGCCGCCGACATACGCCAGACGCTCTAGTAGTGGTGTAAAAGAGACAGCAATACAAGTTTGTACACAACTTGAAAGTTCCACTCGAAAGTTGCAAAAATCTTAATTACACAAACGAACAACTCACGTATAAAAGTTCAGTGATGCGCGACGTATTTCGGACTAATTCGTAGTCCTTCCTCTTGGAGCGCTCGCTAGGACGATGAACAAGTCCGAAACATGCCGAGCATCACTCGACTTTTATACGTGAGTTATTCGTTTGTGTAACTTTGATTTTAGTCTCACGGCAGTTAAATCTGTAAATTGCTACTAAACTCCTAACAGGTATTTTTTACTTAATGGGAGGGGAGGGGAGGTCCCAACCTTTTTCTATTGTATGTAAGGCTGTCACCAATAAATGATTTTGATTTTGTTTTTTTTATAGCTCAAATGAAAATTTCGACTAAACTCTAGACTGGACCCAAAAGATGAACAACACCCAGAAGTTGAACGTTTGGCCTAAAAACCGTAATAATTAAATCGTGGCACATTTTATTTATTTATTTATTTATTTATTATAAAATGACTTACTTAAGTCTATCATTACAGGTACCTTAACCTAATGCGATAGACAAGACAGTAAATTAAACAATGGGCGTTACAATAATCACATTAATAAGTCATTATGGAAATAATAATTATAAAATTAATAACAAATCAATGTCAGCAATAGAAAAATAAAATAATAATAAAAAATAAAAACTTGTATAATAAATATTGTCATTTCATTGCTATTAAAACACCATTAAAAAGGAGAAAATAATTTTAGACGCTTGGGAATATTTTTTCATAATGCGGCAATTCTTCGCCGAAGTACCTATACAATTCCATGACAGTTAGCCTTATTGAATGCATCAGGCATCTGATCAAATAAAATTTGAACTAAATTTGGAGTTACAATTTTCTGTTACTCCACTCGTATTACACATTCATTAAAAAACACAGGCTAAAATAAAAACTCTTAATTTTTAAAGCCGATTAACAAAAGCAAATTTATTTCATTCACAAAAACAACCAAGCAAACCCCCTCTAAGGCGTTCGCTCATCTCCGTTTATTCCTCCAACTTCTGCAATATGTAGTGAAGCATTAATATTAAAATTAGTTTTCATTTAACCCGGCTCAGTCTGACAGGCGCTAGGTTTGGACACTGAGAAATTGCAGCATTCTGTGGGAATTTTAAAATTATTTCACTAATATTTCGCAGACGAGACGCGTCGAGAAAATTCTAGAAAACGGTGCTGCACAGATAGAGCAAAAACTCAAACCAAATTAATTACGTCAAGGAGTTTTGCTAATGGCGAAGTGAGGCCGGTTTAAATACTGTGCCTTATAAAATTTATAGCTCAACGGAAAAAACTTACTTTTTTCTGTAGCTGAATTTCATCGTGTACCACAGATTCAAGCTGCTTTTTTTTTAAATTTGATATGTCCTTGGCGTACTGCTTAGGTATCAGCCGTATAAGGGCCGCCGAGTGACTGAGCAAAATGTTTTTATTTTATAAAATATAATGGCTCGTTGGAAAAATCTGAAACTTTTTTCCGTAGCTAAGGATGGTTATTCCTATCAATAGCAAAATCACCAATCACTTTTAAAATAATCATCCATTCCCAATAAGTATAATGAGTGATTGCGTGGGGATTTAGATGAAATTGTTCTTTTACAAAGGCATTAAAATGTACATATTGGGAATAGAAAATAGGTAAAGTACCAACTCAAGAATGACGTCATCCTAGTCAGTTTTAAAGTGTAAAGTTTCACTTAAAATCCCATTTCCCCTCTCAGCCTCCGGCTAATCGTAATAGCGTTTTTACGGTTCCCGTATTATTTTTTATTTACCGTACCTATGCACCGTATTATATTACGTTACGGGAATTGTTATTCGGATTTCGTCGTTTTGGGGTAAAACGACGGAGAACGTAAACGCGCACGGCTTAAATAATATTTTACTGATTTATTGTTTCAATTGTGTCACTTTTAACCCTCGACGAAAAAAGAGGGGTGTTTATAAGATTGACATCGATCTCTCTCTCTCTCTCTGTGTGTGTGTAGCTCTCAGATGGGTGGTTCGATTTAGATATGGTTTTTTAATTCGAATCGAAAGCCAGTTTTCTTGCGGTGGTCCATAGAAATGTTTGGTTAAAATCGGTCCAGCGGAAAGTACACACACACAACCACACACGCACCTACCCAAATACAAGCAATAATGTATTTACACAAGGAATTTACACACATATTTTGGGATGACCCCAAGTTAAGTAGGCACCTACCTACCTTAAGTTAAATTGAAGTTTTAGAGATGTATTGCTACTCGCTACTATTACTTATTCTGTGCTCGCATTCCAAATTAAGCACAATTTTTCCCCATTCTCGGTATTTTCACATTTTGAGCTTTCACTAACATTAAATTTTAAATTTTAAAATCCCCTCACGCAATTCAATTTTATGCCCAAAAATGCCTAACATCATTTTGGAAGAAAGCTGAGATTCTCAAACTGCTGAACCGATTTTTACCAAACATGGCTAAGAACCACCGCAAGGAAACTGACTTTTGAATTCAAAAAAACCGCATCGAAAATGGTCCCTCCGTTTGTGAGCTACGAATAGACGCCAAACATATATAACACCTCTCTTTTTGCTTCGGTGGTTATATATCGGGTCCAGGACGAGTAGGTTGGAGCAGTTGCGTTCTGTAGGCGCTCCAACATTAGCATATTAGGCGGCGCCCGAAGCGGCAGATCCAGAGATGCTCTCTTTTGTCAGCGATATTGGTACAGGGTGCTGCCAATAATAAAAAAAAACTACGAAATTGCGTAGGTGCGAGCGTTAGATGCGCGTCAAGCGCATTGTAGTTTGTTATAAGTTATAAAAAGCTTTTGCTTAAGGGTGCGACCAAGCCGCAGCGTATACGCAGTGACGTGTCGTATGCGTCACGTTTTCTCACCGTTTATTCATACATTTTGTTGCGATTCCGTAACGTCGCCGTTTTTTAAGCGGCGGTGTGGTCGCACCCTAACTTGATGTATTCGATTCGGATTTCTAGCGTTCGGGAACGTCTTAGCTAACTCATCATCATCATCATCAGCCTATGTTCGTCCACTGCTGGACATAGGCCTCTCCCATGGCACGCCACTGAGCACGATCCTCGGCCACTCTCATCCAGCTCTTGCCAGCCGCCTTGCGAAGATCCTCGCTCCACGGAGTCTGTGGACGTCCTACGCTACGTTTGCCGATCCGTGGTCACCACTCAAGAACTCGTCTACCCCAACGGTTACTTGACTATTCTACGTATTTTTGAAATGAATTGTTTTATCTTGTGTTTATGAACATTTTATAAGAATAATCTGTATTGCCAGATGAAAGTATGGAACAATTTCAATTTAGTAAATGTAAGACCTTGTGTAGGTCCGTTCGGGTCGCTTACACCACCTTACTCGCTATTCCTGCGGCCAAGCAGCAGTGCTTACGCTGTTGTTTCGGCGCGGAGAGTTTGGTTAGTTTAACTAAATAATGTTCCATACATTGAAACATAAAGACATACATGCATCACGTCTGTATCCTTTACGGGGTAGACACAGCCCGAGGTAACAAGACCTCAACGTTGTGATATATTGATCGATATTTAAAGTGAATCGCATCAAGGGCGGAGCTAAATTATGAATTAAAATTAAAAAAAAACTTTTTAGCGGTGTTTACTTGAACTAACCCTAAATAATAATAATAATAATATCTTGGGACAATTGACACCAATTGACCTAGTCCCAAACTAAGCAAAGCTTGTGATATGGGCACTAGACAACGGATAAACATACTTATATAGATAAATACATACTTAAATACATATTAAACATCCAAGACTCGAGAACAAACATTCGTATTTTTGATACAAATATCTGCCCCGAGCGGGGATCGAACCCGGGACCTCAAGCTTCATAGTCAGGTTCTCTAACCACTAGGCCATCCGGTCGTCTATCTGTTGAAATATTCCGGTGAATTATTATTTTTTTAAATCTTTTTAGCGGTGTTCAGTTGAAATAACCTCTGTTGAAATATTCCTGAATTAGTTTGAAAGACCTTGTAGATATAAAAGAAGACAGAATAAAACATCACCCCTTAGAGCGAAGTTTTACGAATGAAAGATTACAAGAGGCGGGCGCCCGACGAATATATCATACGAATGTCATCAAGCCATACATTATTTATTGCTACCTGCTCGTAATAACAGTGTTCTATTGTAACGGGATTTTATTTTTCAATGTAAAATGGCTAAGTAGGTACCTACCTATTACCTATATTTGTGTAGGTATAAATAGGTTAGGTACCTACATATAGTTCTTGCAATTCACGATGGCGAGTGATCTTTATTTGTAGTACACACATATCTGCATACGTGCCAAAGTGTGCGTGAGAGCAAAGACGAGTTTGGTAAAGCATAAAATGTAAGGAGAAGTCTCGTTCGAAAATCGCTCAGTAAGAGACGCACACTTCGACACGTATGCGTACGTATTTACCACAAACAAAGCTCACTTACCATCGTGATTTGCAAGAGCTAAAAGCACCTACTACCTATTTAAGTGTATACTTAAGTAGGTACTAGGTACACATGTGCTAAGAAAAAGTATAATGTATGCGAGCTTCTTATAAAGAATCACGGCACTTTTTGGAAATGTTGCTGATGTTGAATAAAGTTCTAATTTTGAACGAATATTCCCAAGCCGTGGTAGCCTAGTGGTTTGACCTGTGGCCTCTCAAGCAGAGGGTCGTGGGTTCGAATCCCGGGCTCTGAGTTTTTCGGAATTTATGTGCGATATCTCATTTGAAACCATGAGCTTTTCGGTGAAGGAAAACATCGTGTCGTGAGGAAACCTGCACACAACTGCGAAGCAATTCAATGATGTGTGTGAAGTTTCCGATCCGCACTGGGCCCGCATGGGAACTATAGCCCAAGCCCTCTCATTCTGAGAGGAAGCCTGTGCCCAGCAGTGGGACGTATATAGGCTGGAGATGATGATTCCCAAGGAAATTGGTAGTCTTGTTCATATTCGTACATATTTACGTTTCCAGTCAAACAGAAAACGAATTTAGCCCAGATCTAAACAAAAAAGCAATAAAATTCTTCATAGCATATAATAATTCAATTGGCACACATCAGTGAGTTTCTTCGTTGAGTTGAAACAAACGACGAACATATATCCCCTTCTACGATAAAGGCTAATGTTCATCACATTTGCACACGACGTTTGTATACAAAATGGTGGAGCAGGTATAATAATAGGTATGTGTTTTTTAACATCCTACTATAATATAGAAAAAAAGCCGTGGTAGCCTAATGGTTTGATCAAGCCGAGGGGCATGGGGTTGAATCCCGGGCGCGCACCTCTGAGTTTTTCGGAATTCATATGCTAAACCAGGTATAATATGAGCTTTTCGGTGAAGGAAAACATCGTGAGGCAATTCAAAGGTGTGTGTGAAGAAGTTCCCAATCCCCACTGGGCCCGCGTGGGAACTATAGCCGAAAGTCTCTCATTCTGAGGCAAGGCCTGTGCCCATCAGTGGAAGGCGCGAAATGATGATGATGGTGACATTGGTGACTGATATTATAAATGCAAAAGTAGGTTAGTATGGATGTATGGGTGTTACTCTTTCAAGCGAAAACGGTCGAACATATGTGGATTAAATTTGGCATAGATACATTATAGTCTAAAATAACAGATAGGATGCTTTTTATCCCGGAAAATTACGTAGTTTCCGTAGGATAGCGACAATCAAACCATGTAGACGAAATCGCGGTTGGCATTGTTGACAACCGCATCCAAAATGCAATAGACTAGCAGCTCCTCTGTTTATACCAAACAAATATCTTCTCATCTGTCAGTCGTGTATCTCAAATTATTTGTATTCATCGACTGAATTTACCTACATATATGTCTTATTATGATGTATTTTACTCGCTTACTGGGTGCCATTTGGCGCGGCTGTATTATATTATATGATTGAAGTTATTTATTTCATTGTATTTTAAGAAATGACTATATTAAAGTCTAAGGCGAAATGTAGAGTAAGGTTTAATGCAGCACTTAACCCAATTTATTGACATTGAAATTGAAGCGACCTTATTTTTCACAATAAGTGAGAGAGAACATTCATTAACATCAATTAGGTATTAACTTTACTAGTTCATTGTGCGCTAGTTTACACTTCAAAGATCGGCTTTATATTTAAGCCATGTTTGGGCGCACGAGCACCGTACTAACTATACTTCATTTAATTTAGAATGAGAAACCACAATAGCATTATATTGCGTCTGGTCAACTATTTATTACCTAGCAAACAGTACGGTGCAATAGTTTGGCAGCCGCAAAATAAAATTGTTTTAATGTCACTTTATTTGTGTGTCGTCAATTGTTACTCTAGTACAAATTGTTCAGAGATTACAGTTCACGAGCCGCAATATAATGTTGTTGTGGTTTCTCATCCTAAATTAAATGAAGTATAGGAGTCGAAGAGGTTGCGATGGCCGAAATAGGTCGGAAAGATCATCATAATCATCAAGCAATGTAATTTGTTGCCACCATAATTTATTTACCTATCTTCCTTGGAAATTATGGACCGGTATGCTGCGGGGGCCTCTCCATTTTTAATTGTGTTATTTTAAGATTGTTCATTTAGTTTAGTTTTAATTCGTTTTTAATTTAGTTATAGTTTAATTTCTATCTATGTAATAAATATTAGCTATCTTGATTAATGCAGAGATATTAGTAAAACAATAAATTAGATAAATAGCCAAAAACAGGTCGAAGGCCTCCATGGGTGCTCCCGCGCCAAAGGTAGATCCATAAGTCACCGGAATGGATATTTTTATTGCTTGCTATTTGAAATAATAGCGCAATAGCCAAAACTGATAGTATATATTGATTGAAACTACTGTTCACTCTAAACTTATAGTCACTATAGATTCAGGCGTTGCCTGCGAAGGTCCATTTGCTGTAAAGGTTGAAGTTTAAGGTTGTATCTAGTTAATTTAACAATACTTTGTCTCGAAAAAGTGACTTTCTGCCAAGTTTGCTGCGGCGTATTCTCCGTAATGCTGGTCCGTCGGAAAGAGCTGGGGCCTTACCATGACGTTCTAATTCCGACTCAGTTCAAGTTTCAGCTGTCACTTTTAGTATGAATCTGACAGCGAGCGAACCTAAACTTAATCGCATTAAGACGTCATGGTAAGGCCCCTGGTTACAGTAATGAAAAAGAAACATACAACCGAATTGAGAACCACCTTTTTTGAAGTCGGTTAAAAATACTGCAATTGAGTCTTGCATAATAAACTTTTTAATCACTTTATTGACGCTCCAAAATACCTTACAATAGTCTTCCAGCACTTGTACATTGATATGCCAAGCTATTGTTTTTAAATAATTTAGTTTTCCCTCCTTTTATATCGGTTTATGGTTTAGGTATGTAGTACATTTTATTTGTGTCTTGTTCCGCGAGTCACAGACGGTTCTGGCTGAAAATCAGTGCTGCAGGTGTCTAACGCCTCAGCTTAATGCTGAGCCAGCGACCGTTTCACTTTTGGGAACACACTCGACACTGATGACTCATGTCTTGGTGTTTCTCTTTTTTGTTTTATTTCTATAAAATTCTGCGTATATGCTCTTGTGTGCTCTTTACGTGTCTTTCAAAACGGAATAAGCTTTCTTTCTTTGTTCTTTTAAATTAATTTTATAATAAATACCATTATAACTAATGCCTTTACCGTAAAACACAAAGTAAACCTTTATAATGCTGCTTAAGGAATATAAATCCCTTTGTTAACATTTAAGTACCTACACGAGGGCATAGGAGAACCGCCCGAAGGCGCAATTTGTCTAATGCTCGGTTAAACTATGTCTAATGGATTGAATTTCACTAGTAAACAATATTACGATATAGTTTTCCATTTGACTGCAGGTATATATAATATATTATATTTGGTTAGTTAGTTAGTTTTAGTGGAAAGTACGTGTGCTGTAGAGTTGTAGGTAACTTGCATGGTGAAAGGAATTCATTCAAAATATTGAAAATAAGAACAGAATACTAATACAATACAATACTCTACTCTTTATTGAACATCACAAATCAGTACAAACCAATACAGAAACAAAGAACAAAGTATACAATAGGCGGTCTTACTAATCTATACTAATAATAATTATAATAATAATAATCCATGCTAATTATTATAAAAATAAAAGATTTGATTGTTTGTTTGATTGTACAAATGCTCAAGTAAGATTTCTCTCAGTGAGGACGCTCCTTACCGATAAAATTAATAAGATAAGTATCTTGGGCACCAATAGACCTAGAGTCCCAAACTAGGCAAGTACAGGCTTTGCCTAATTTGGGACCTGCCCTAGAACGTAATTATATAGACAAATACATATTTAAACATCCAAGACCCGAGAGGTATAAGGCATGAGCAGGTATTTTTCACACAAATATCTGTCCTGACCGGGAATCGAACCCGTGACCTCAAGCTTTGTAGTCAGGTTCTCTAACCACTACCCGGCCTTAAGTCAAAACAAAACGGTATTTGAGTTTTTAATGATTCACGACATGTTAAGTTCATTCGAATATTATAAACGGGATGTGAACCGCGATTACCTTTATCGGGTGCTCAATAAAGGTAATCGCGGTTCACATCCCGTTTATAATATTCCGAATCGGTATTTGGTTATTTTTATGTATTTTCTAATAATTTTACTACGCATTTTTTCACGCATGTTCCCTAAATAAATATACTTTGCTCTCTCATACAGAATTGACGCGAACCTACGCAAATGTTTGATGAAAGCGTGTATCAATTACTTTATTCAGTAAGCAGCCGTAGGCGGGATCACAGAAGACTTAGGTTAATTGGGCTCACCAACTACTGTGGTGGAATTAACTCAAATGTATTACATTCCAAACCTATGCTGTATCTATGATAGCGATAGCGATAGTTTTAGCTCTACTAAGGGCCTGTTTCACCAGTCTTTGTTAACTGTCAGGAATCTATGATGACGTCTTTGTCTATTTCGTAGTAATAAATAGAGACGGAATCACAGATAACTGACACTTATGATAACCGGAACTTAACAGAGAGCGGTAAAACAGGCGCTAAAACTATTGACTTTTGACTTCATTTTGAATCCAAAAATACAACGAAAAATCTAGACAAGAGTGTTTAATGAATCTAATCCAAAACCGCATACACAATGCATAAATCACATCTTTATGCACAACGGGGTAGACAGGGGTAACAAAACCTAAAGGCCACGTTTAGCATGACTGCAAAAAAAGCCGTGGTAGCCTAGTGGTTTGACCTGTGGCCTCTCAAGCAGAGGGTCGCGGGTTCGAATCCCGGGCTCGCACCTCTGAGCTTTTCGGAATTTATGTGCGATAATCTCATTTGAAATTTACCATGAGCTTTTCGGTGAAGGAAAACATCGTGAGGAAACCTGCACACAACTGCGAAGCAATTCAATGGTGTGTGTGAAGTTCCCAATCCGCACTGGGCCCGCGTGGGAACTATAGACCAAGCCCTCTCATTCTGAGAGGAGGCCTGTGCCCAGCAGTGGGACGTATATAGGCTGGAGAGAGATAGAGAGCATGACTGTGGGCGTGGTGGAAAGAGGAATCAAAATTGTGATGGGTTAGCCAAGTGATGGGCAAACTACGGCCCGCGGACCAACTCCGGCCCGCAAAGGAATTTAATGCGGCCCGCCGGCGTTCCTTCGAAACTTTATTTATTTAGCCACGTTGTTCATAAAAAAAATTGCATTTTGGTATAATTTTGGTCTTCCTCCGAAATATATGTAATTTTCTGGCCCACTATGAAAAAAGTTTGCCCACCACTGGGCTAGCCGCATCGCCTATAACATAGTTCCTAAGATTTTCGCCCATTCCCTCGATGAGCTTTTACCATCTGCGCAGACAGAGAAGCAACATGTATATAATTTTCTCCCAGACAGTATGGACGTCTAAATACGTTAATTAAAAATCGAAATGGGCATGGGTTTCGTTTTTTACACTATTGACTAAGGAACCTTAAAAACGGACGTTAAAAGGTGCTGTAGAAACGCGATATCGCATGCACGAGCGGCCAACGCGCCTGTTCAAGCGAACCGAGTTATAAACGAATAACAATAAAATCATAGCATAAGAACAATAAACAAGAACAACCATCGATTCATGCGCTAAAACAGAGAGGGGACAAGAGAACGCATTTCACTGAAAAAAAAAAAAGTTTGCTCAATGAATCCGAACTTTCCTTAGCCTGTAACTTAAAAAGTGACTACATAACCAAGGCAATATCTTACCAAAATCTTTGTTTATGTTTTGTTTTTTATAGGTAAACTTGTTTGTTAAATCAAATTAACTTTAATAACGCCTTACGGAATTACGGTTATTGATGAAATAGCCGAAGTAGTTTGGTTAAATATTTTTTTCAGTGATTGTGCCGCAAATCATACACAAATAACATCTAGGTATCTATCCTTACGTGGTAGACAAAGCCCGAGGTAACAAGACCTAAAGGCCACGTATAGCATGATTGTAGGCGTATAGTTGCTCTCTTCTCTGTCGCTTCCTCATGACTGAGGGTCGTGACCATGCGAGGTCGTTGCGCGGCGTACCAGCTCTCTCCAGGCAGCACGGTTCTCGGCCATCCGGATGGAGGTCTGCAAGTTGCATTTGCAGACTTCCTTCACCGCATCAGTCCATCGGGTTGGAGATCTTCCACGACTCCTCTTTCCTTCCACGTGACCAACTACAATGAGTTTCTCTAGGTTGTCAGTATAGTTGCTAAGGTGAATCAAAATAGTGATATAGGTTGCATTGCCTATAACAAGATTCCTAAAATGAAATGAAAATGAAATGAAATGTTTTATTACCAGACTAAGAATAAGCCTAAGAATTCATCCATTCCCTCGATGGACTTTTATTTACCATAAGAAGAGCGCGGGAAGAGAAGTAACTGGTAAATTCTATGTTTTTTCTTTGCTCCCAGACCAGCGTGGAAGAAATTTGTGAAACAACTTTGTGCCTATAGTGTATAGACCGACTGTTTAACTGAGTCCTCGCCCGCGCGGCACAGGGGCGCGGGGTAGAAAGACAAAGGGACAGTCTACATTTGAACAATAAGTCGCTTTAAAAAGAAAGATAGCTACAGCGTAAACTTATTTAAGAGGCTGGCAACACCTAATTTTGTTGAAATTGATGTTGTTTAAGCACTTTTTTAAGAAAAACTACACACAAAAAAAATACAAAAAAAATATAATGTTCATTTTCATCATATTTCAAACACGCTAGACGGACTCAATACATAATTGAACAAAATCGGCTCGATAGAAAATAATTGCAAAGATTGGTCTTAAAATCATCATTAAACGGTTCTATGTCTTTATTTTTTCGACGTATGGGTCTGCAATTAAAAACATGAAGTCAACATATTCATACCTACACGGCTAACGAGTCATATTTCACAAATAATCCATACTTTTTTTTATTTCTTCTTATTTGTGTCTTATTTGCAAGATTTTAGACGCGCACCAAGCTGCCGGAATAGTTTCTTCTCTTTCACTCACAGGCACGCGAACCGTATGTGTGAAGAGTGGCGCTGCTCAAGGTCATTTGCTGTTGACAGCGCCTTAAGCCATTGTGATCATTCTGAAACCGTCCTTCAAAATAACTCTCTCAGAAACTTCCCTCTTCAAAACCATAAAACGTATGAATAGATCGCAGGAGCAATCGCCTCGAAAATTCACACTTTACGATTTGAACACTCAATAGGTTTTATGGTTTCTGCTAGTTAACCCTGGATATAATCCTGCTACAGACGTTTTAGGTACTCTAAGCAAGTCTGAAAAGCTTTTGAGAGGTGATGAAAATATTTTGATGAACTGTGGTGGGTATACGTTAAATAAAGACCAAATCTACCTTACATAGTTATAACGAGCAAATATTTAAAATGAAGCTGAAAGAAATGAGAGGTGGCCTGTGCCCAGCAGTGGGATGTTTACATGCTGCAGATGAAGCTAAAATGTATGTATGTATGTATGTATGTATAACTCTTTATTGTACATAAAACACATTAATTTTAAAATATTGTTATTTCAATTATTGTAATTAACGCTGCATTTCAAATTTAATTATAATAAAGTTTTTCGAATCCCGCCCGACAGTCGAAAAAACGCCTTTGTTCTATCTATGAAATATTAGGTACCTATAAAACCTTTCCTATTAAATAGTCATGAATTAAAACACTTAAATACCTAACCTAACAGATACAGCTACAGAACTACTACATGATAGACACTAAACTTACATCCTTTAAAAACAGTTTCATTGGATATTTTATATTTTGCATTAACTAAACATAAAAAACTAGATCATAACAAAAAGGTAAACCCTTACTTTATTATCCTTTATTAAACAGCAATTACTTATACTTTTATTCTACAAGCGCTGGCTTTTTCAGAAAAAACTTCCCGCGCACCTGCGCCAACCATTTTGTATTTCATCCGCCATTTTGTGATGATGCTCTGACGGATTACAGTAGGATTTAATTTACGTTGTAATAAAATATTTTCCTCTGAACTCCGTAATTATAATGGGTATTAGCTAATGGAGCAATTAGAAAAATGCTCCCTGGATTAAGTTTTAATTAGGGTTCTCCTTTGTTTTTCCGTTTTGTCTGTCATCCGACCGGCGTTTTAATGCTTGATAACACAGGTGCAGATAAAATTCAGTCAAGTGGGGCATGGAGGGAGCATAGAAAACAATTTCTAGATCTTTTCTTGGTTTGAAACGAAAGTATTTTATATTCACTCGTCTGATCATCTCACCTTATTTGAAACTAGGTAGTTGTAGAACTCTGTACCTCGAGAAATCTTCCGAAAGTCCGATCTCATTCTTTGACTTACGTACTTGCCTATGTCACAAGGAGAGTCTTTATGCGAAATTTCAGGTTTCTTGGCTCAAAGGTTGATTGGATGAGGATGGGCGATCTAGTGAGTTTGTCGTTTGCATGTTTGTTCATGAGTGAGTTAGGCTTTTATTAATATTTAGTTTCTGCACAAACACATTTGCTCGTACGCAGTCACTTCATTAAAACGTTACTGTATTTAGTTTAAAGATTACCTAAATAATTTCAAAAATGTTTTGATGCTAAGAGGCCAACTTTTTATTGAAATTATTCACGCAGAAGCTTTTACGTGCCATAGTTTCTTTGTTAGTGCAGATTAATTTTCATTCACTGCGCTTCTCACGGTTTTAATCTAGTATCGCATTAAACTTGATACTTTGTTTCAAATTGCATTTTCCGAGGCGCCTTGTAAAAACTTATACATAATGCATGTTTCGCCTGCAGCTGCCTTGCCCTTACCATGTAGCTCTGCCTACATTTTTATACAACAAGGAAAGTAAACGACCAAATGGGCCCAATGGTAGGTAATCATCAGCCCATGGACATCCGGTACATCAAAACATTACAAAACCATTGTTAGCCTAGAGGGCTAAAATAAAACCTCATGCGCCAGTAATTTCACCAGCTGTCCTGGGGCCTTACCATGACGTACTAATTCCGACTCAGTTCAAGTTTTTGCTGTCACTTTTAATATGAATCTGACAGCGAGCGGACCTAAACTGAATCGCATTAAGACGACATGGTAAGGCCCCTTACCATGACGTCCTAATTCCGACTCAGTTTAAGTTTTAGCTGTCACTTTTAGTAAGAATCTGACAGTGAGCGCATCTAAACTGAATCTCATTAAGACGGGTAAGTAATACTAGATATAACAACTTATTATCTTATTATCGTTCATAATATATATATACGCTCACTTTATATAAACTCGTTTAGTATAACGTTTACTGGATATAATGAACGAAAATTATAATATTAAAATATCTAATTTTGTAAGGTATAACTTTGTTTATAAATATAATAATATCAATTGAAATAACGATCAAAGCATATAATGTTCATAACAGCTAACATCAAAAAACATAATGCACAGTTGTTTATTGAATTTGCTATGTGGTTAGGGGGTTTTCTAGGTGGTTATAAAAAAAATAACTAACACCAAAGGCTAATGCGAGAGCTTCGCTGCGCTACGCTCCCGCATTAGCCTTTGAACCTAACCTATCCGGGTCGCTCCCGCTCCGTACCGTCTTGCTCGCTCGCTTCGCTCGCTCGCCGAAAATTAAACAATGAATCTGAATCTGAATGTTTTGCAGTTGTTTCAGTTAGGTTAAATGTTTGTTATGTTAAAAAAAATTATATATTAATAATAAATATATATTAATCTTATACAAATTGAAGTTATATAAAAATAACGTTATATCATTTAAGCCTTATACATTCAAGAATTATACTTTTTGCTGTTATAGCTAACGTTCATTATATCTTGTGAACGTTATTATTATGAAGTTAGATATTTTGTAGTTATATCTCGTGGGACGCACCCCATTAAGACGTCATGGTAAGGCCCCTGCTCTCTACTCTGGAGCACACCAACGCTAGCTGCTGCTTGGTGGCAGGATTAGCAAGTAAAATGGTCATAGAGATCGGGACGGACGCTGCACTGGGCGTTTTTTGTCGATACTTGTCGATTGAAATTTTTTATAAGATATGTACGGTAAATAATTTTTCTCAAAGATGCAATGAAATGTCAACCTTACGTTCCAAATAATAGGCCGGGACGTATCACGTTGCGGGCGCGGTTGAACAAGTGGTATGTAATGGATTTTCATACAAAATGGCTGGCCTTGGCCTGCAAAGCGATCGTGTTTTGTTTTGTGGTGGTCGTCGTCGTGCTGCTGGAGAACACGCACGCGGAGGATATGCGCCTGCTGCTGCTCGGCCGCCGCCTAATGCACGCGCTAGCGGCAACATTCTAAGGGTTTTTTTGGAGTTTTTTTTATTAGTTCATTGCATGTTTGAGAAAAGCACTATACAAGCCTCGGCCGGAACAGGGGTTGCCGGCTCTCGTATCATGTACTCGTGTACCACTCGGCCGTCAAACTTACTCGGCCGGCAACCCCTTACTTCCCGGCCTTTGCAGTAATGTACTATTACGCGTACCCGAAGGCTAAATGTTTACTAACATTTCATTCTTTCGGCCAACTGGCGTACCGTAAAGTAATGATCAGATAGCTTATTACGTAACTCGCTCGCAATCGACATCGTGTTCATTTTGACAGTTCTTGTATGAATGTGACAGCTAGTTGATTCCGATGCCAAGTGTCAGCCTATACATCAACTGTCAAAATGAAGACGATGGTGATCGCGAGCGAGTTGCGTAATAAGCCTGCTGGTAAAGATCACGGACAGCCATCGGCTGCGGGTAGCAAAAAACCTATCGCGTATGGCCTTTGCCTATGGCTTGAGGCTTATGTGCAGCAGAGGACGTCTCCAGGCTGATATGATGATGCTGATGAATTAAAACACTAATAGAGCTATGCAAAAACATAATTGTGAGGTCTGCTTGCAGCGGAACACAGACCAAAAATGATATAACAATATTTTTCTTCTAGTTCCACTGAAACTGATTCCCGTGGTACGCCTTTAGTTAGTGCTACGGAACAAAGATAGGAGTTATTTCGCGAGTGGAAGCGACTTATCGGATGAAGCGTTTCTCGATTTCACGACGCCGGAGGTGGACTGAGATTACTGTTTTGAGTTACGTCCTATCTTTATGGCTGAGGGCATACTGGAAGGAACGGTTAAGCTCTAGTTTCCAGTACCTTCCTGTAGCGGGCGCTATAAATCGTCGAATGAAATCTCTACCTAACGTTGTATAAGAAAACGATTACAGGTTTCCACTTTTGTGTAAGGTCCACCCTCCACGTGTTCCGTCGTAGAGAATAGTCTCTGTCTATACCTATGGGAACGAAGCGTGACGGTATGTATGTAGGTATGTAATTTTACACTTTTCATTCTCCGCAGATAAGATTTTTTAAACATGGTGGAGGCAACGAAGAGATTAGCAAATACTACTACGTACTGAGTCAATAGTTCATGATTATAAAACGGGGCCATTAAATTAGCCTAATCAAATATGTGAGGACGGAATTAGAAATGACCAACGGTGGTGTATGCGTGTGGATTTAAGTATTAACGTGTTTGTGGATGTTAGGATTGGTATGTTTGCTTTTGGGTCAATAATCTGTATTTCTAAATGCGAATGATTGGCTAAATATTAGTCTTTATTAATCTGTTTCTTTTAAGTTATCTAGCCATTTTATTCGATGCTCTCATACATTGAAACGGATCGTTATGTGAAACTATTTATTTTTTCTATAACTAACTTTTCAACAAAAGCATTTCAGTTTATTTTATGGCGACAAACAGTTGCTAAGATTTGATTTAACTTTGAGGACAGTAAAGAACGAGTAAAAAAAGATTCGGGCAGTAAAATGATCAAAAAGAAAAGTTTGCCTTCCTATATATACTTACTAAAATTACACGATTACAACCTATGTAAACCAAACATATTTACAAGTCAATACTAAATCCCATTGCCATAGAATTAAATTACAAATACAAGACTTACAACTGATACAAACGAACTTCCCGCCCTAGCGATGTTATCATTAAATTAACATAATTATACTAGCCGCAATAGTTTGGTATTAATTAAACTACAACTATGTATTGGACAGACAGACGGTCAAATGGCCACGGGGCATAATTACAATGGATAACTGATGGCGGACAGTGACGCCTTCATTAGTTCTGTGCTTCTGTTATAACAATGGTATTACGATTAATTTACTAGATGTATGAAAAAAGGCTTTGGGCTTGAAACCAAAAAAAAACATAAGACCTTATTCCCCAATACCCCTAATTTTCAAATTACCATGGGCTCATAATACCTACAAAAATACCTAAAATGTCAAGTTGTATCTTGTAACAATTTGCCATTTTTAATTTGAAAATAAGGGAATTTTAGTGAATAAGGTATTATGCAATTTAGTGGTTTTAAGCCCAAAGCGAAAAAAGCCATTGTAGCCTGGTGGTTTGACCTGTGGCCTACCAGTAGAGGCAGCAGAGCAGAGGGTCGTGAGTTCAAGCCCGGGCTCTCTCAAACTTCTGGACTGGTTTTACCAAATATGGCTACGAACCACCAAAAAACTGAATCGAAATCTGTCCATTCGTTAGAGAGCTACGATGCAACAAACTTATATCATTCCTCTTTTTCGTCGGAGGTTAAAACAAAATACATTATTAAACAAGAATTTTGTACATTTATATACTGTACTATAAGTATATTACAGGTTGAAGTAACTTTAAACTTAATACAGTAAATTTGGAGACACACTTAAGTATTTTATGTTTGCTGTGCACAAATAAAAAAATAAACATTTCACTCCAACACAAATTTGCATTTCGAGATCAAAACAAACTATTGTTGACTCAGCAAACTTCCCCTTACCTGCTATACATCAACAACCCTTCGGTAAAAGCTACATTATCTGCCCGTGCACTACAACTCGTTTATCATAATACTTTTTCTGACATGTATTATATTTACAATCGCAATTTGTTAGCTTATACATACGTTCTATAGGCCTAGATGTAATAAGTTTGGTTTATCATCATCAACCTCAAAAACTTTTTACAAATGCATCATCTTACAAAGTAGTAATTTGACGAGTCTTTATTATATTATCTGCCTGCTTCATCATCATCATCATCATCAGCCAGAAGACGTCCACTGTTGAACAAAGGCTGCCTGAAAATTCTGCTTGCTTACATAATTATTAACTTTTTCAAAAATTATAAACCTAATCTAACTTCGTGAGCTAAGCAAGTAGTTATAAGGATTATTAAAAAAAAATGTCTGGTAGATAAAGTTTGTGAAATGATACATCTGTGTAAAGTTTCTTATCAAAATGATGAGCTTCCAATAAGATTAAGTACTCGGAAACTGTTGAAGTAGCTGTCTCTTGCTAATAAGACACAATTTCTTCAAATGACCGAAGGGCAAACCGAGTGGGAATAGGAGCCCCGCGGAAACGGGGTTCTGTCGATCTTATGGTGGAGTGTAATTCGTCATTTTTTATAACAATGGGACATGACAGTGGGACCACGGGTAGCGACCCTTTTTATCTTTATAATACACTTACTTACATTATATTTTTTATCAATAAGGCCAGCGCCTCTAACAGTTTCAGCGCCCCTAATTTATAGAGCCTGTGTCACCACTCCTTAAGTGTCAATTATCTATGATGACGTCTCTGTCTGTTTCGTAGTAATAAATAGAGACGGAAACACAGATAATTGACAGTTAAGGACTGGTGAGACAGGCCCTTAGTCTCTCCGTCCCTAGAGAACGGTAGGGGCCACTTTGAGACTCTCTGATTTAGGTGTTATCTTCATACAGATGCGAGAACTGTATCATGACGATGAGGTAGGTGGTGCAGAGGTGCAGCAGACCGACTGGCAGCGTGATGTCGACGGGGATGAGGCGGTACAAGTAGAACCGGCATGGTCGGAGCTCTATGTAGCTCAAGAATTCCTTAATCTCTGCTTTGATGACGTCATCTGTGGAGAAATTTAAACGAGTTTACTTCTGGCGTCATACAACAATTTTCACTATCATCAGCCTGAAGACGTCCACTGCCGAACGCATTTTGTACGAGCTACCTATCCTGGTGCCTCGCTGCCCTAGTGTACGCTCACCATGACAGTCTCTGTAGCGACGCAGTAGTAACGTCTTGATGCTGTCCACATGCGCACGAGTCGCTTCAAACACGAAGCCCGGCAGACAAGCTATGAAACCCCACTGCACTGCTTCCACACCCAGGATCAGGAGTTGAATTAACGGCACCTTTGACATACAAAATTATCTTTTGTTACAAAAATCTGTTTTTTTAGCTACAAGCCTTTTCGTTGACACTTACGTACCTATACGTATACTAAATTTTAAGATAATCACTAGAAGTAGGTCAAATTTGTCAAAGATTTGACCCAAAAAGCATACGTAGCAAGTTAAAGGAAAGCTTAAAAGATAATTTCTCTGTGTTAAAGTATTAAGGAAATTTGATTATTTTGGGTGAGAAAGTAGAACAGGTAAAAGAGTTTGTGTATCTGGGCTCGGCTTTTACGACAGATGGAAAGTGTGAAAGAGATATTGAAAGAAGAGTGAATGCAGGAAACATGGTCAATGGAGCGCTGCGCGCCTTTGTGAGCAGTGAGAAGGTGTCAAAGAAGGCGCGTCTGGCTGTTCACAGAGGGGTGCTCGTTCCAACACTAATGTACGGTAGCGAAAGTTGGGTATGGCAAAAGAAGCATGAAAGTAGAATAAATGCGGTAGAAATGAGAGCGTTAAGAAGTATGGAAGGTGTATCACTGAAAGATAGAATAAGGAATAGTGTGATAAGGGAACGTGCTGGTGTGAAAGAAGATATAGTGACTAGGATAGAAAAAAGTATGCTTAGTTGGTTTGGTCACGTAGAGAGGATGGATGAAAGAAGATTAACTAAACAGATTTATACGGCGAGTGTGAATGGGTGCGTTGGGAGGGGAAGGCCTAGGCGGACGTTCCATGATCAAATTAGGGACGTTTTGGAAAAAGGCCAGGTCAAGAGTACCCGAAACCGACGAGCATGTATGAAGAGATTGATGAATGTGGACGAAGCGAAAGAGGTATGTCAGGATCGTAGTAAGTGGAACAAAGTAGTCTCTGCCTACCCCTGTGGGAAAGAGGCGTGACGATATGTATGTATGTATGTATGTATGATTATTTTGCAAAACCTCAATCAAAATTATTAAAAGAATTAAATCCAAACAAAAATACGCTGTACACCTGTAAAATAAATAAGCATGTTGACTTACCCCTTTTTTATGCAGGATAAGAATATTGTAGAGAAGCAACATTATCTTCGGAAAACTGCAAATTAAGCTCATCAGGAACTGTAAACCACAAACAAAGCAGCTCGTCGATAATAAAATTTCAACAAGTTCATACAAAATAAATAAGTAAATTAGAATAAGTTCAGGTACTTACGAAAGGGGTCAATGTACTGCTGAATGTGTGGATACTTTCAAGAACGTTTTCGTATACGTTTTGGTACAAGACGAGCTTCTTCTTTATGTCCATGGAACTAATAACTGCTACGGTCTCACACTGTAACAGATCCTCAACTCTCATTTTTAACAAATTCATCTTACACTTGATAAGGTGGAATACGATGAGTCGAGGCAGTTGGTTGGCGTCAACAGCGGTCAAGACAAAAGCAGAAATGCCGAGGACGAAAGGAGATTCATCGCAGTAGAATTTGAAAGAGTAGCAGAGAGCTGTGGAGTAGAGAATACGCGTGAAGATAACGAATACAATAGCAACCATAATCACTGTCCTAAGCTGATGGTAATAAGATGTGGAGACATGTAGCTGTTCATCAATGATTTCAAGACTCATGAAGAAGTTCTCCCTTCCTTTTCCATCAATGAAAGTAAAAAGCAAGACTGTAGTGACATACTCCAAAGCAATGAAGAGATACGGGGAGTAGTAGACGTTCTTAACAAATTTCAACACCAAGATAGAACAACCAAAGGATATAGTTAAAGAATACAAGACAAATAATACTCTGACGATTCTAAATTTTGATACTGGGAAGGGGAGGCAGTTGTATCCGAACACAAGAGGGATGTAGTATGATCTTTTGAAGTATTCATAGAAACGTAAGGGCCTGTAGTCTGTCGGTTTGATGACGTTGGTTTTATTGACGAAGTAGGCCTTAAGACTCATCGTGACTGTTTACTACCAAGTTGCGAAGGGTACTGGACAGTTATGGCGGATCATCTGAGCTCCCCTATATTTTAAAAGCCATTAACGGTAGATTAGTTTGTTTTTTAATTTTGCGGTGTGCAATCGTCATGCGCGAAGTTATGTTTGATAGTGGGTTCCACACATGTCTTATTACATCTGGTAGATCGAATTAAAGGTTTGTTAAAGATTGCAGGTAGCACAAATTCGATCACCTGTAGATCCTCCAGGAAGGCATACGTCCAGCAATGGACGTCTTCCGGCTGATGTGATGGTGATGACGGTTGTATAATATATATTGTATTATTTTTTAGCTTTGGCTTTAAATTTCGAGTTTTTTATCAACTTTTTCCACGAACACGAGATTTCTACAAAGAGATAGAAAAAATGAAATTTGTAATTAAAAAAAGGAAAAGAAATAATAGTTTACCTATTCATGACAAAACAAAATTTTATGTAGGTATAATGATCGTACGTAACACATTAATAAATAATTACTGTTAAGAATTTGCTGAAAAAGTTGTCATAGTTCAGGAGATAAAAATTAGAACTTGCTATTTAATAAAAATTACTTACATCATTTTTTTATAAATATTTTATTTATTTCTTTATTATGGAAATAAAATTAACAAAATATCGATTGCTGTATCAAATATCGGTTCTTCACGTAGGCTCTATCTTCCCATAACCACACTTAAGTAGTGGAGTAGCAAGGTAAATGTTTTTTGTTCATCATAACCACATTCCTGTCTACCCCGTAAGGGATAAAGACATGATTTGTGTACGTATGTATGTATGTATGTATGTATTACCACATCGGAAGTTAAACTAAAGCTAGGTGGTACCCCTCAAACTCCTGAACCCTAAAACGCTGACCGTCATGAAGAGTCCATTTGATATTGCTGAATCATTTAAACGATGTTAAATTAAATTTTCATATCAAAATAGTCCTTGGAGGTTTGTAGTAATTTGTGTCAAATTTATCACTGATGGCCTATAACAATTTAGCTCAGTGATGGCTTAATAGTTATTAATTTATTAGAGCACCAACATGTGGGTCAATATTTTCTCTCTCGGAAAATATTTTAAACAGAAATAATGATCAGAGTTGACTTTGTAAGAATATGAAAGGTAGTTCAGTATGCTTACAGTCTGTTTCAATAAGGAAGGTATTGGTTTCAATGAGGTAGGTTTTTAATTTGTGTTTATATACTTTAATTTATTTTTATATTCATAATCTTTATGTTTTATCCCATTAAACTGCTTTTTAAAAATATTTCACATAATATCTATCCTAAAAGCCGTGGTAGCCTAGTGGTTTGACCTGTGGCCTCTTAAGCAGAGTGTTGTGGGTTCGAATCCCAGGCTCGCACCTCTGAGTTTTTCAGAATTTATGTGCGATATCTCATTTGAAATTTGCCATGAGCTTTTCGGTGAAGGAAAACATCGTGAGGAAACCTGCACACAATTATTCCTTTCTGTATCAGGTTAGCTGGAAGAGATCCCTTCTTAGGGATAAGTTCGCCTTTGTACTTTGTCTGTGTAATTCTGTATTTTTAAATTTTTATGTGCAATAAAGAGTTTACATACATACATACATACTGCGAAGCAATTCAATGGTGTGTGTGAAGTTCCCAATCCGCACTGGGCCCGCGTGGGAACTATAGCCCAAGCCCTCTCATTCTGAGAGGAGGCCTGTGCCCAGACGTGAGAGGTATATAGGCTGGAGATAGATAGATAGATAATATCTATCAGGGGGGATAATTATAGTAGTAGGGACAGATGGAACAGGGGGTAAGTACTCGTAGTAGTATTTAAATGCTAACGTTATTCGTGTCGAAACTTAAGATTTTTGATTATATCATCCACGTAGTGGTTATATTATCTTTGATGTCATCCGGTAGGTATAGGTGCCCATCTGACTTTTCTCACCAATTCCTATATCGGCCTGTAATTTTGCTCCTAAAATGACAACGAAAAATCCTTCATCAAAAACTGTCCACCCTTAGGCCAAGCTCATTTTACGGTCAGTTGGGTACTTTGAAACGAATACTTTGTTTGATTTTTCCTAACCACGGGCAATTAGTGGCGGGGACAAGCCAGTCATGCGGCAAATTGCATGGCAAAAGATGCTTCTGTCATGTGATTTCCTAATCTATCTATAAGTACAATAATTACAAAATCTATCTATAGTTACAATAATTTGCCCTGACTGGCTGATAATGCATAGTCAAAACTATTAACTATTTTGATTTCCCTTTCCATCTACACACCCATAATCATGCTAAACGTGGCCTTAAGGTACTCGTAAACGTAAGGTTCCTTTCCTTCCTTAGGCTCTGTCTACTCCGTAAGGGATAAAAACGTGATATATAATATGTATGTATGTAAAACTATGAAACCCCCTTAATCGGAAAAGTTAGGTGTGTTGGTTTGGTCACTTAGAGAGGATGGATGACAGAAGATTAACTAAACAGATTTATATGGGGAGTGTGAATGGGTGCGTTGTGAGGGGAAGGCCTAGGCGGACGTTCTGTGACCAAATTGGGGACGTTTTGGAAAAAGGTCAGGTCAAGAGTACCTTAAACCGACGAGAAAGTATGTAGCGAGAAAGTGAGAAGCGAAAAAGGCATGTTAGGATCGTAGCAAGTAGAACCCCTATGCCTACCCCTATGGAAAAGAGGCGTGACGGTATGTATGTTCGTATGTAAGTTATGATGAAGTCACACTGTATTATCCAAAAAATAATTTCAAACATCCGTTCTGACCCCAAACAGGTACCTACTTACACTCATTATTATTTTGTTCTGTAAGTTTCCTTAATAATAATACAATACCGTATATAAATGTACCTATCTCAAAAGTGTTCACACCCTCCGAATGCTAATCTCCAAGCACTAAGCTCCAACCTAAAACTTTTGTATGCTCGAAAGCTCTCTCATAAAATACCTCAATCCGCAAGACAAGGATGCACTATATTTTGTATAGCGGCGTCCCTTTCATTTGTTTAGGAGGCAGGTTGTATAGGAATACTAAATTTACGACTGCCTGACCGACGCGATAGCACTTAAACCAGGGTTAACCGTCAGTTAAGTTGTAGATAAACTGGCCCAGACGTTACGTGGACAGCTTTAGAACTAACTTATACCTGTTATACTGCACGTTTCATATGATATAATATATGTATAATATATTATATATTATAATCATGCGAGTTGCGTAACAGAGGACTGAAACTTTAACTTATATTAATTCGGATTTGTTAGTCATACATAGTGACTTTTGATATTTATTTGGAATGGAGCACTTTGTTACTTTCTTTGTTGAATGATGGTTTATTTTAGAAAAAAATTGTATGAATATGTACTTCATGTTTTTAATTGCAGACCCATACATCGAAAAAATAAAGACATAGAACCGTTTAATCTGGGTCCCACTGAAAAACAGCGTTGCGGCAAGACGCAACATTATGCTGAGTGGGGCTCATTTTATGCCATATCGGTATTATTCTTAACGATATTGTATTTCTTCATATTTTAAATCTACGTGTATCAAATGTGAGTAAATAAGTGTATCTTTCTCTCTCTCTCTCTAATGATGATTTTAAGACCAATCTTTGCAATTATTTTCTATCGAGCCGATTTCGTTCAATTATGTATCAAGTCCATCCACGGTCTTCGAAATATGATAAATATTAACATTTTTTTTTGATGTGCTAGAACAAATAGCTTTTCTTAAAAAAGTGCTTAAATAACATCAATTTCAACAAAATTAGGTCTTGTCAGACTTACGAGTGCGCTTGTTAAAAAAAGTACCTATTAAAATTTACACTTTTCAGATATATCCCACCCAATAAATATCACTCCAACCCACTATCATCATACACTTACTTATACGAGTACTTAAGACAAACCGAAGTCATTATATACTATGATGCTCCAAACCCCTCCTTACAATATGGATACCTAAATGGGGGCTATTCCTTGCCAACATAGAGATTATCGACCCTCGCTCTGATTACCTGTCCGTAATAGACATAACTCTACTTGTCTATTAGGCTATAGACTAGAGACTAACTTTATTTCGGCCCACTCGACCCTTCAAATCCCTGTTTAATGACCAGCCTTTAGTACGGTGTTCGCGTGAAGGATGGTGGATTCAATACGATACGTTTGACGATCAGAGGCGAAGTTCGATTTTCGAAGGTATGAATACCGTTCCTCTATCTCAAATCAATTATTATTGGTATGAGCAGAACGGCAATAAAAAGAATGTCGAAAATCGATAATCGGAGTATAAGGCCAAAACTGGCACTAGGGTCTACCCCAATGCCGGTTTTGGCATAATACTCTCTATTGCTCTAGCAAGGCCTGATTTTTGAAAGCGTAATTCGAGAGAGGTGAAAACTGTCATGTGCTGAACGGACGACCGCGGGGGGTCGAGAGAGGTGCGGGCGGCAGACGCACTGCCCACCCGCACCGAAAGAGATCCCCGCGGTCGTCTCACCCCGCGCCCCACAACCGCGCGAGCGAAGATTCATTTAAGCGGTCGGTAATAAGTACCTAGTTTATACTGTCGTATACGATATCGTAATTTTTTATTCAAAATGAAGTCCCACTTTAACGCCTTACATACACTTGGAACATCGACTAATGTATGAAAACATTTGTCAACTAAGTACAATAAAAAAACCTGAAAACATAGACTAACAAAACATACAAACAAAACAAACATAACAAACATAGAAAACCAATTTCGAAGCAGATATCTTCAACCGATAAAGCTGCAATTTTGCATGTTTATATAAGTCAGGTGACAATACAATAATCTGTAGTGGGATTCTGGAGGCGCGCCCAGGACCGTCTCCGCAGGAAGGAACTTCAACGAAATTTGGTACACATGTGTTACACTCGGTTTCAATAAGGAAGGGTTGTATGTGACATTAACATTGACGAATCTAGAGGTGAGGCTACTTTATGACACCTTTCACATAAAACGATTATCGATTATATCTTAGTACTAATAACAATCGATACCATAAAAATAACGACTGCATATTAATTTATTACATAAATGCTATTTCGTTATAATGATACTCAAGTCAATCTCCTAAGATTAATAATTATAATTTCTATTTTACACTTTTTGCCAAGTTGTGTTTTTTCAACTAAATAGGTTGTATAAAATATTATTTAACTTCATAATGTAATTGAAGTTCTAAGGAATCTATTTATTACCAATAAAATCGATTGGTATTGTGTAGTGAGTGTGAAAGAATGTAAAATACTCACTTCGTGTTTTTGTAGGTTGTCTTTGGATTTTCGATTATACGTGATTTTAACCGATTACCCAATTATACGTAGTCACCTCTCTAGTTTTAATGACCATAGAACGTAACCTAGCAACGTCTCGTTAATAATGACATATATTGAAAATTTGTACGTGAAAATTAAGTAAACGCAAAAAACATCGCCGTGATTCTTTTTAGAACGTTATTAATATACAGTACCAAGTATTGGTTTATTTCTAAGTAATTCAATTTAGTATTTATTTTGCTGTCAAAACTTTCGTGAACACTAACAGTTACATTCTATGGATCTATCACACAACCCTTCCTTATTGAAACCGACCGTAGGATGGATGATAATGAAACTACAGTCAGCAACAAGTACAATAAGTAAAAAAAGTTTCTATTGAAAATCTAATTTTTGAGAGAAATTTATTTAATTTGGTTTGATCCATTCGAGTATCCAACGCGCCCACAGTACCGGCCCTACGGCACCGTATAATTTTCACATACGTCTGTCCGTCGCAATATCTCTATATTTACATACGTCCTTTGTTTGGCACGTAATTACTGGCTTTCAGCTGATATATCGCTCTGGATTTGTCAACGCCGTTTAGTTACATTGTATTTGCTTTAGTTGGGCTGTTAGTTTCAATACCTATCCCCTTTAATGAAGTCATATAAAGTGCAGTTGCGGGTATATTTAAACACTGATAGTGTGCTAAAATAAGTAGGCAAAATTGATTGGTTTTCGTTTATTTTTGTTTTTAAAAATGGCATTATTGTTAGAATAGAGCTGTTAATTTTATTGTGGTGGAACAAAACGGGTATACCTCACCTGGTAGGAGTGACCCGAGTGCGGTATCCGATCATTTTCTAAACAACATTTCTCAAATGTCATCATCATCATCATCATCTCCAGCCTATATACGTCCCACTGCTGGGCACAGGCCTCCTCTCAGAATGAGAGGGCTTGGGCTATGGTTCCCACGCGGCCCCAGTGCGGATTGGGAACTTCACACACACTATTGAATTGCTTCGCAGTTGTGTGCAGGTTTCCTTACGATGTTTTCCTTCACCGAAAAGCTCATGGTAAATGTCAAATGAGATTGCACATAAATTCCGAAAAATTCAGAGGTGCGAGCCCGGGATTCGAAACCACGACCCTCTGCTTGAGAGGCCACAGGTCAAACCACTAAGCTACCACGGCTTTTTTTCTCAAATGTATCGTTTGAGAAACATTTCATTTGACAACCTTTTAAATATCTGATAAACCATAAACTTTTTTAAAAATCGAAAACCTTTAGCCGTGGCTCACATTAGGTTAGTTTAGGTTTGTTTTCTATATCGGTTTTCCAAAAAGCCAATATTTTAGTAGAAAATAAAAGGTTGTCAAATGAAGTGTTTGTTTAACGATGCATTTGAGAAATGTTTAGCAAATGATGGTGCCCCGAGTGCTTGTGCATTTAATAATCTCTCAACGCGCAACATTAAAAGAATACCATTAGATTTTCGAAATTGGTCTAGTTTCGTGTCGTGTTGTCATGTTGTTGCGCGCTTTTTCAATAATGTGCAAAATAATAAGGGTTGCCTTTGAATTTTAAGGCATTTAAAACATCGAGTAGCGGAATAGCAATAAAAACGAGCAGATTCAAAAAACTTGTCGACTGTTTGGCATAACTTAAACAACAACCATAAATAAATCTACTACTTATTGTCAGTGATTCTTGAAACTAAAAAAAGTAATTAATGTATATCCCTCATTGTTTTGCCAACAAAAGGATTCATTAATTAGAAATCTTAACAATGGCATGGCGTCGTTAACTGGAAAGTCCGATACTCCGCTAGATAGTGGCGTATTAATCATTCAGCAGCGAACGGGTTTGTAGAAAATTCTAGGTAATAAGGATTAATGATTAAAGCGCTTCTTTGTGTCGATACTTATCGAAAGTGACAGAGTCCTCTACAGGCGAACATAAATGGTCTTTGTAAAAATTGTTTGAAAGATTTGTTGCATTTTGTATTAAAAAATGATTAAGAAATTGTTTTTTTTTTTTGTTTTACTCATTATTCACGTGAGCAAAGCCGAAGGCAACTAGTTTTGCTATAAAAATAAAATACACTTTTGATAAGGGTTTGAACGTCTTGAAACGAAAACAAAATACTATAGTACTTATAGGAAATCCTTCATAGCGGGCGTGGCAGTCGCTATGATTTATGATCCCTCGCCGCTGTTTTGTGCTAATGTTGCCACTCTCAGGTCTGCAACAGAGGCAGAAATAAAAGCTGGAGGTAATATTTAATTTGTGGGGGGTATCACTAAGGTTATTTATGTTATGATCATGTGTACATCACAATGTACATCACAACATTAAATTTAAAAAAAATAAAACCCCCTCATTAATCGAGTAATCAAACCGTAATTTTTTTTTGCCAAAAATGCCTTACGCTTGGTTTCAGTAGGGAAGGGTTGTGTGACAGATCCATAGAATGTAAATGTTAGCGTTCACGAAAGTTTTGACAGCAAAATAAATACTAAATTGAATTACTTAGAAATAAATCAATACTTGGTACTGTACATTAATAACGTTCTAAAAAGAATCACGGCGATGTTTTTTGTGTTTACATAATTTTCACGTACAAATTTTCAATATATGTCACTATTGACGCGACGTTGCTAGGTTACGTTCTATGGTCATTAACACTAGAGAGGTGACTATGTATAATTGGGCAATCGGTTAAAATCGCGTATAATCGAAAATCCAAAGACAACCTACAAAAATATGAAGTGAGTATTTTACATACCACACAATACCAATCGATTTTATTGGTAATAAACAGATTCCTTAGAACTTCAATTACATAATGAAGTTAAATAATATTTTATTCAGAAAAAACACAACTTGGCAAAAAGCGTAAAATAGGATTTATAATCTTGGGAGATTGACTTGAGTATTATTATATCGAAATAGCATTTATTTATGAATTAATATGCAGTCGTTATTTTTATGGAATCGATTGTTATTAGTACTAAGATATAATCGATAATCGTTTCATGTGAAAGGTGTCACAAAGTAGCCTCACCTCTAGATTTGTCAATGTTAATGTCACATACAACCCTTCCTTATTGAAACCGAGTGTAATTCACTTTGGAAAAGATCTG
The DNA here is from genome assembly GCA_963854515.1 of Pandemis heparana. Taxonomy (NCBI): domain Eukaryota; kingdom Metazoa; phylum Arthropoda; class Insecta; order Lepidoptera; family Tortricidae; genus Pandemis; species Pandemis heparana. The sequence goes on along the minus strand of OY978026.1, from coordinate 3,104,985 downwards.
ATATTTTATATATATTTTAGAAATTTAACCACAACTCCAAATATGTGGAATAACAATTATACATGGGTGTTTAGTTAAGCTAATTCTTGAAGTAAAATATGCAGAGAATGATGAGCAAGGATAAAAATAAAGTTTATTAGTTAACGGTAGCAAGAGAGAGTACAAAGACAGGACAAGGAATGACATATTAGGAACACAATAAAACGTATTCAAAATATAAATCAGTAGTATCAAAAGTAGCCAGGGTGTTTACTATTATAAAATATAAACAAGAAGGTTTAACACCCCCCCGTAATATAAACACCCTGTATATATACACTATATACAAGTAAAAACATATCAAAGCTAAACTATACACAAACTTAACACTAACACAAACATAAGAAAAAACATCAACCTGTATATACATCTAACTATGACAAACTATACACATAAAATAATAAACCTACTATGAACACCTAATCTAACTTAAACCTAAAGAATTGGCGCATTTGCAGTGCTTGAGTTTAGCCAAAGGTTTAGTAAGGATGTCAGCGATCATATCATTCGTGTGAATGTATTTGAGGTGTAGGTCGTGGTGTGTAAGTGAGTCGCGTATGAAATGGTGTTTAATGTCGATATGTTTTGTGCGCGCGTGATAAGTATTGTTATGTGCAAGTTTGATGGAGCTTTGATTGTCGGTGTGAATGACAATGGGATGTGAGATGGCGAATACTTCCCATATGAGTGACTTGAGGTATATGACTTCTTTGCAGGCTTCTGCAAGAGCCATATACTCTGCTTCGGTGGTAGAGAGCGCGACGGTGCGTTGTTTGCGCGCTTCCCACGATACAGGTGCTCCGCTCATGATGAAAGCATATCCGGTAAAGGATCGCCGATCTAATAAATTGCTCCCATAATCTGCGTCTACGTAACCTACTGGGTAGCTCTGGCTTTTATGGAAGTGGAGTTTCAGGTCTCTGGTACCTTTGAGGTAACGAAGAACTCGCTTGGCGGCCTTCCAGTGTGCCCCCCCGTAATGTGCGTTGAATTGTGACAGATACGAGACAGTGTGGGCAATGTCCGGTCTCGTGCCAATCGAAACGTACATTAACGAGCCGATAAGCTCTCGACACAACCAATCAGCGCCGCTCTCCAACAGGCAGCTGATCGTAACCGTTGGAGAGTTGCTGTCGACATGCTGAAGCGGAGTCACGATCCTCAGCAATGAGGGAACGATTGAGAAGAAGCTCTCGATACGGAACTTCTACTTCATCTTCCTTCTCCGGTAAGGTAAGTTTAAGTCCAGGCTCCATGGGCGTAGTTACCGAGATTGCGTCGGTCATGTTGTACTTCTCGATTAAGTGATCGATGTAGTGGGATTGGTCGAGAGTTAATGTACCATCTTTTTGAATAACTCTCATGCCGAGGCAGTCCTTGAGTACACCAAGGTCTTTAACGGTGAAGAACTTTTTAATACCGTTTTTAAACTCGTCTTTTAGACGGTCGTTATTACTTAAGACGAAAAAATGGTCAACGAATACCGCTACGACTAGTAAGTCGTTACCGTTTCGTCTGTAGTAAAGACAGTGTTCATTTGAGGCTTGTGTTAACGATAAGGCGGACATCGCGTCGCATACCTTTTTATTCCACTGACGTGGTGCTTGCTTTAAGCCATAGAGAGACTTTTTGAGTAGACAAACTTTCTGTTTGGGGTCTGATGAGAAGCCTTCAGGTTGCTCCATGTAAATTTTCTCATCCAAATCTCCGTTTAAAAATGCCGTTTCAACATCTAGGTGTTCAATTTGGCAATTTAGATCAACCGCAAATGCCATTAAAATTCTTACTGAGGACAGTCGTGCCACCGGTGAGAAGGTTTCCCCGTAGTCGACTCCTGCCACTTGAGTGAATCCTTTGGCTACTAGCCGCGCTTTGTATTTCACAACTTGTCCGCTTGTGTCTTTTTTAAGCTTGAAGACCCATTTGCATTTTGTGGTCTTACGATCCTTGGGTCTGTCCACTAACGTCCACGTTTCATGCTTCATTAAATAATTGTATTCAGCCTGCATGGCTTCCAGCCACTTATCCTTTTGAGGATGCTGTGTGACCTCTTTGTAGGTTTCCGGTTCCAACTCTGAAGTCATCTGTACAGTACACACATACCGCGCAGGAGGCTTCCTGTCTCTTGACGGGTATCTCCGTTCAGGTACTGGTTCTGGTTGTACGGCTTCAGGTTCAGATTCAGGAACAGGTTGAGGTTCAGCTTGCGGGGGTTCAAGTTCAGGCTGTACTGACATAGGTGTCTGTGTGTCAGGCTGCATATGAATTTGTGGTGGAACTGACTGGTCAAAGATCGGTATTTGGACTTGAGTTGGTTCTGGCGAGGATTCTGGTATCTGGATTTGGGGTGAGATTTGGTTAGAACTTACTTGAGTTTTGTCTTCAATGAAGACAACATCTCTAGCAACAATAATTACTCGAGGATTTTGGGGATTGATGAGTCGATAGCCTTTGCTCTCGGCTGAGTAGCCAACGAAGATGCACGTTTGTGTCTTTGCGTCAAGTTTCGTACGTTTTTCTTTTGGTATGAGAACGTGAGCTTGGCAACCGAAGACTCTCAGATGAGACAGGTTGATTTTCGTACCAGTCCATATCTCTTCTGGGATTCTATTGTTGAGAGACTGAGTTGGCGTTCGATTCTTCAAATAGATGGCTGTGTTCACAGCTTCTCCCCAATACGCCTTTGGTAACTGTGCGTCCTGGAGCATAGATCTTGCTTTCTCGATAATGGAACGGTTTGCGCGTTCAGAAATTCCGTTCTGTTCAGGTGTAAACGGGACTGTGGTCTGGTGAATAATCCCGTTCTCCTTAAAGAAGGTTAACAACCCATGATTAACATATTCACGGCCGTTATCCGAACGAAAAACCTTGATCCTATGACCTGTTTGGTTTTCTACTAAATGTTTGAACTCAACAAATTTACTAAAAACTTCGTCTTTTGTTTTCAAAAGATATCCAAAAGTTTCGCGACTAAAGTCGTCTGTAAATGTTAGTAAGTAAAGGGCTCCGCCCCACGAATGCGTACTCATAGGACCGCATAAATCCGAATATATTAACTGCAATACGCAATTCGACTTACTAGTAGAGTTCGGAAATGGTCTCTTAGACAGTTTACCTTGTAAACAAGGAACACAAGTAGTGTTTAAACTATCTGCGTAGTCTATGCCTACGTTTTTCATTTTTAAAATGTGTAAACATTTGGAATTTATATGGCCAAGTCGTCTATGCCACAACATAGCGGACTCTTTGCTTTTCGAAAGCATGGCTGTACAAGAACTTACATCAAGTTTGTACATACCTTTATGGCTTGAGCCTGTGGCAATGACATTTCCTGTCACTTGACATTTTCCTCTAGGAAAAATGCTCGCGCCTTTCGATGTAAACAATACATCCAACCCATTTTGATTCAATTTGCTAACCGATAAAAGATCAGTAGCTAGGCCAGGAATGTATAATACGTCGCTAATTTTACTTACGCTAGGAGAAATATTCATCGTTACAGTACCTTTACCATGACTCAGTAACTGTTCTTTGTTCGCAACTGTAATGGGAATAGAATGGGATGTCATGTTCATAAACCACTCTCTCATGTTACTCATATGGGAAGTTGCGCCAGAATCGATGAACCAGTCTTGATGACCTGTGGGAGGATCGTTAGGAAAACAAGATGAAAGTGTGAATTCGGATGTATTGAATGATTTGACCGCCGAAACATTCTTGTCTTTGTTAATTTTGATGCTCTTACACTGCGAAACTACGTGCCCTAACTTTTTACAATATTTACAAAACATTTTCTTAGAAGGTTTGACGTGTAGCGCGGTGTTGACAGGTCCTTGAAGGGTACTGGGTGTGGTGGGTACAGCTCTAAGGTCTTCCTTAAGGAGAGCTTTCACCACATTCTCCGATGTGAGCGTGACATTCGCGTGCTCCAGTGTGATGACGAGTGGCTTATAGGACTCTGGCAGTCCCGCCAGCATAATAACTGCTAGGAAATCATCTTCAACTGCTGCTCCGATGCCTTGTAGCTCTTGATGCGTAGATAATAAGTTGTTTACATACTCTTGCATGTTTCCGTTGAACTTTTGTGCTAGTAATTTCTTGATTAGGCCTAAACGTCTAGTTAATCCGCAGTCAGCATATGCTTTCTTTAAACATTGTAGTGTTTCGTATGCCGATTTCGCTGACCTTATAATAGGATAAACATTTTCATCACAGGCTAGGCAGATTTTTGCACGGGCTTTTGCATCCTTCCTCTTCTCATTGGCTTCCGACCCGACGGGTGTAGTACAGACGTCCCAAAGGTCGAGATCAGTAAGTAGGCACTCGAGGCTGAATATCCACGTGCTATAGTTCCTGCCGTTCAGTTTTGTGATGGATCCTGTAGACGTTGACGTTGAAGCTGTTGGTGCCGACAATGATGGCATCGCCGATGAAATTGTAAATTCCATAGCACTCACGAAATTTAATTAGCACTGTTGCTTTATTTTTAAAAAGCGGCTCTGGGACCACAACCTCTTGAAGTAAAAAGCAAAATTAAAAATTTTGAAAAACCCACGACGGATGCATACATTTAAAAAGTATTAAATAATTTCTAAAAGAACCCACCGACTTTAGTAAAATAAGTAGAGAAAGGTAAAACTTAAACGTATTTACAAAGTGTTCACACGCACCTATTCACCTACCTATTATTATAGTGACAAATCTATGAAAATCCACCGAGGGCTGCCATTACTTGCCCTGAATTCAAGTGAATTGTGTAGTTTAGTTTCACAAGTCACCACTAATGGAAATTGGATACCTATTCTTAGGTAATGAAGTGCTGTAAATTTTCTATAGGTACTAAGTACTATATTCTAATATATATTTTTTGGAACAGAAATGGAAATGGCAGCCCCCGACGGATGTTCATAGATTTGTCACTATAATAATAGATAGTTGAATAGGTGCGTGTAAACACTTTGTAAATACGTTTAAGTTTTACCTTTCTCTACTTATTTTACTAAAGTCGGTGGGTTCTTTTAGAAATTATTTAATACTTTTTAAATGTATGCATCCGTCGTGGGTTTTTCAAAATTTTTAATTTTGCTTTTTATTTTAGTCTTTTTAGAGAATTTCTACATTTACTATTTCCATCCGTTTACTTTGTAGGTAAGCATAACTCCCATAAGATAGTAGAATAGTAGTGTTTGTTTTATATGTAGCTATTTTTTTAATGATTTTTCCATGCTGGTTTCGTACCAAGAAAAATCATTAAGAAGTATGTACCAACTGCTCCTCTTCCCGCGCTGATCGTAATAGCCCATCAAGGGAATAGGCGAAAATCTTGGGAGTCATGTTATTGGCGATGCTGGTAGCAACCCATCACTATTTTGATTTCCCTTTCACCTATACGTCTACAATCACGCCAAACTTGGCCTTAATATCTTGTTACCGAAAGCTTTGTCTACCTTGTTAGGGCTAAAGACGTTTTTAATATTATGCATGTATTCAATAATGTGAAAGAGGAAGTAAAGTCGATGAATTTGAATGAATTCAATTTATATTTGATGTGTTTCATGTTTTATGGGATTTAATAAAAGCTATTTTATTTTATTTATTTTATTCATGTATATTAATGATTATGTTACTCATTACCGTACGATTCTACTAGTGTTTCATCTTCAGTTGCGTGTCAAAGTGCTTTTACTGGTAACGTGTTAAGTACTTACTTAGTGTTATTTTTAACTACCTACAGAATTGAAAATGACACGTTTTCACTACAAGTTTTTTTCTGACTGTTCTTTTTGTTGACTATACTTGCATTTTCATCTCTCCTACATATGTAATTACACCAAATTGCAAGTCAATTCGACCAACTGTTGAAGAGTTCCCTTCTGCGGAGACTGTCCTGGCCGGGTCATCAGAATTTCACTACCCGATTATTGTTTTGTCACTAGACTTATACAAGTATACCAAATTTCACGGCAATTCAATTACTGGGAGTGCAATATTTGATTAAGTACGGACAGACAGACAAACAACAGGTCAGGTAAAACTAAATAGAAGTTTGTAATTATGTAGCTGTTTACGAAGGAATCTATCTTCAAAATGAAATTTTAGATATGTAACCACTGTAGTTTCCAAGTAAAACGCCTTTGACACTCGAACCATTTGAAAATAGACAGTTGGACAGACAGATAGACGGGCAGACGGTCAGAATGAAACTATTAGGAATACAATTTTAACCAATTTGGCAACGACGCACAATAAGTATGAATTTAACTAGGTATTTTATGATTGCAGCGCCCTCTGACATGTTTACGTTATAACGCCTATTTAAGAACCATTCCCAATAAATTCCTAACCCTTTAAAGAAAATTGCGTCTAAAACGGTCAAACGGAGAACGGTCTCCAGAAGGAGATAAACGGGAACATTCGCTTTTTACATATACGAATATTGCAGCGCCCCCTAGTGGACCAAACACAGTAACACCTATCTAAGAACCACCGCTAAGAAAATACGAACCTAACACAGAAAAGCGTGTCAAAATCGGTCCAACTATTCTGGAGATAAATGGGAACATTAAATTTTTACTTATACGAACATTGCAGCGCCCCCTAACGGACAAACACCATAACACCTACCTAAGAACCACCGCTAAGGAAATACGAACCTAATACTGAAAACCGCATCTAAATCGGTCTAACGGTTCTCGAGATAAATGGGAACATTCGCGTTTGCGGACAAACATACACACAACCTATCACCCTAAACGCATATACCGTCTCCGTTCCGTCGTGGGTAAAAATATGCAGAGAATGATGAGCAAGGATAAAAATAAAGTTTATTAGTTAACGGTAGCAAGAGAGAGTACAAAGACAGGACAAGGAATGACATATTAGGAATACAATAAAACGTATTCAAAATATAAATCAGTAGTATCAAAAGTAGCCAGGGTGTTTACTATTATAAAATATAAACAAGAAGGTTTAACACTAATATAACCCCCAACTGGAGTATTCTGAATTAAATTTTTACCCCCGACGCAAAAAGAGGGGTTATATAAGTTTGACTTCGATGTCTGTGTTTGTGTGTGTGTATGTGTGTGTCTGTGTTATCATAGCTCTCAAGCCGATGGATGGATTTCGATGCGGCTTTTTTCATTCGAAAGCAGTTTCCTTTGCCTGTTCTTAGTTATGTTTGGCAGAAATTGGTCCAACAGGTTGAAGAGTATCAGCTCTTTTCCAAAACAATATAGGTAAGGCATTTTTGGCATAAAGTTGATTATTATGTTTTTATATTTACCTATGATTACTCGATTAGTAATGCGTGAGCTCATTAGACAGTGCACGAAAGTCGTTAACGTGGGGCACAGGGTCGCCAAGCTAAAATGGGCGTGGGCCGGCCATGTGTGCCGACGACACGACGAACGGTGGAGCAAGCGCGTTCTGGACTGGAGACCCCGGCTAGGCAGAAGAAGTGTAGGCAGACCACCTGCCCGATGGTCCGATGACATAAGGGAGACAGCAGGACCAGTCTGGAAGAGGGAAACGAGCAACCGTTCGGGATGGAGACAGATTGTTGAGGCGTATGCCCAACGGTGGGCGTCTACACGCTGAAGAAGAAAGAAGAAAGAAGAATGCGTGAGGGGGTTTTTAATTTTTTTTAATTTACTGAATGTTATTTTTCATTAATATAGACCTCCGCAAAGTGACGTATATTTCAATCACATCACAATTTTTCAATATCACTCAGTTTGATCAGAAAGTTTTAACCCTTTCGATGCTACCGGAATGTCACAAATTCACCGAAACGTTTGGCCCAGCCTAAATACCACCCCATTTTAATCGAGATTATTAACACCAGTAATAAATTTCCCCCTGAATCAACGTGCCGGTAATTTGATTTATTGACCGCTAGTAAATTTATAACATTCGGTATCAATGCAATTTTCACGATACATCTCAATTATGGAATGATAATCAGTGTTTTACATTAATTCCCCTATGTATGTAAAATAGAGGCAAATTGGGACATTCCATCTGTTATATGATTGCAAAATCGTGATCCACCATTTTTTATTTTTTTTGTTGAAATTGAACAGGAATTATTGAATTTTAAACAGGAAAATTCAATACACTTAATGACATAACTTCAACGTGTTGCTGATACCGATAATTTTTACAAAAAACGGCACTTATTTTGTATGGTAAAATTAAGTGCTACCATTTGTTAGCACTTTTTTTTCGTTGACAGTTATTTTATTACAAAATTTAAAAATCTGTCTAAACAATGACAAAATTGTCTACACATGTTATAATAAAATTATGCTTTCCTACCTATTTACTAATAATAATTTTACTAATAATTTTGGTCTGTAAAATTTTCCTCCAAAGAATACGTTCGTATGTTATACGTTCCAAGTTCCAACATACTTATACGTTCCGACTTTCCTTTTTAAGGTTAAAAATATTAAAGATTCCATGTCGATTTTGTAAGGGTGATAAAATGATGAGAACAACCGAGCCAGTAGTACGTTTAATTCAAGGCGACATATTAGCATACGAAATTAACCCGTTACCGCCCAGCTGTCACCGCTCGGTTGATTGGACGACCGACGTGGCGCAGTGGACGGGTAAATATTTTCATACCTTTAATATTTTTTTGCTGTAACTTTGCCAGTTAATGAGTATGTCTAATAGAAAAAAAAAGATAATTAATACTATAAAATTATGTTATACTATTAACAGTAATTGATTAAAGGTGAGACCACACCGCCTCTTATAAAACGGTGACGTTACGGGATAGCAAAAAAATGTATGAAGAAATGGTGAGAAAACGTGACGCCTACGACACGTCACTGAGTATACGCGGCGGTGTGGTCGGACCTTAATGTAGGCATTTGTTTTGTCATGCCGTTTTCCGATAGGGGAAGTCAAAAACTAATTTGATTCACTTGCTACGATCCTGACATACCGCTTTCGCTTCATCCACATTCATCACGTAGACTTTGTACCGGTTAATTTATTTGAAGAGGCTTACTAGGGTTAAAGGGGTTACTAGGTCAAGTAATGCGGATGGTATTTTCTAGAACACGGTAAGAGCCTGCTCGCAAGCTCATGACTGTTATTTCCAGGTATTTGTGTACTAATTAATTTACCCTAGTTTTTGACATTCCAAGTTAAGAGAATGCCGTGTGGTCCTAGTGAAAAGGGGGATAAATTCTAAATGTTCTACATGCTAATGTAGGCTTAATTCCTTTTGCACTAGAAATGAAAATAGGTTGTCATTTATTTGAGACTAAACCCCTTTTTCACTAGAACCCCATTGTGTAGCCTGGATGATAATAATAGTCTTTGTCATAGACACACTATTGTTTTTTTTAATTTTCGTACAGGGTCTCTTAAAATGGGTTCCAATTATATCAGCAGGCTGTTGCAATAGTTTGACTAAAAAATAATGCTGCATTTTTTCAGGATTTTTGAATCATAGTTGACGAATAAAAGCCGTGGTAGCCTAGTGGTTTGACCTGTGGCCTGTCAAGCAGAGGGTCGTGGCTTGGAATCCCGGGCTCGCACCTCTGAGTTTTTCAGAATTTATGTGCGATATCTCATTTGAAATTTACCATGAGCTTTTTGGTGAAGGGAAACATCGTGAGGAAACCTGCACACAACTGGGAAGCAATTCAATGATATGTGTGAAGTTCCCAATCCGCACTAAGCCCGCGTGGGAACTATAGCCCAAGCCCTCTGATACTGAGAGGAAGCCTGTGCCCAGCAGTGGGACGTATACAGGCTGGAGATGATGAGATGAGTTGACAAATGTTTCCATACGTTGATCGATGTTCAATGTATACGTGGAAAGGGGAATCAAAATAGTGAGCCGCATCGCCTATAACATGATTCCTAAGATTTTCGCCCATTCCCTCGATGAACACTACAACTAATTCCAAAGAAGCGACTGGCATATTGTATGTTTTTTCTTTGCCAGGCCAGCAGAAAATTTCTTATAATTCCTTTACAGTAATTGTTGTATATCCTATTAAGTACCTTCCTTTATTTCTGCGTCCCAATACGCTTACCTGGGTTCCTTGAATTACAAGCCTTATATAAATTCTATATTTAACAGTCCATTGTTCTACAATTCGAAGACTGGCCCACCAAACGTTGTATAGTCACGGGAAATACGTTCACTTTAAATCACCCCCTAGACACCGTTATGTAGGCACGAGGTAGTGGCGAGCCAAGTTGGAGAATAAAAGCTTTATGACAACATTATTTTAGCCTAATTTGACAGTCATCTAAAACCCGCCGAGTGCGTGTCGGACCTCGCGCAGTGTAGGATTATTTAACACTTACCTAAAACATTTTGGTTGACTTCAAGAGTCTACACAGATTTGAAAGTTTTTCTTTTCAATTCGTAATAATACACTATGACCTTGAATTTTTGCACAATTTTCCGATTGACAGCCTTAAACTTTTTCAGGTTTCACAAGCATTCAAATAACTCAGTGTGAAACACGTCACTCACGAATTTTAAGTTCTATTAAATGATTGATAAGTAGTTTCGGAGCTATGAGGGAACAGATAACCATACATAGCCAGTCAAAATCATAACACTCCTTTGCCTTTGCCATAGTCGGGTAATGAAGTACTTGCAAACGATACTAGACGCTAGTCAGATTAGAAAGACATACGTAAAACCCTACCTTTTTTTAAAAATCAACTCAAGTCTCACTATTTGTCAGTAATTGAATCCACTTCCTGTCTTTAGTCCCTTTTCTTTTTTTCTTGCTTCTGATCAAATCCTTTTCTGTCATATGGCCTTCTTATTATATACTAGCTGTTGCCAGCGACTTCGTCTGCAAAGAATTCGTTATCGCTATCCCGCGGGAACTACGCAATTTTCCGGGATAAAAAGTAGCCTATGTGCTATTCCAGACTTTTCTCTATCTATGTGCCGAATTTCATTCAGATCCGTTGGGCCGTTCTGGCGTGATTGAGTAACAAACAAACATCCATCCATCCATCCATACTTTCGCATTTATAATATTAGTTAGATTTTTTTGTTTTTTCGTTATTACATTCTCATATTTATTTTATCTTAAGTACTTATTATAACTACAATACTGTTATATGTTACATGTATGTGTTATTTTGTTTTATTTATTTAGCCTGCGTCTCTCCTGGCTTTTTGTTTCCACCACCTACTCAAACTGTCTCCAACTTATTTCTCTGACTTGTTGGTTTTCTGGAAGAGATCGCTACTAAGCGATAAGACCGCCTATTGTATACTTTGTTCTATGTTTCTGTATTGTTTTGTACTGATTAGTGGTGCTCAATAAAGAGTATTTGTATTGTACTGTATTGTATTGTATTGTATTGTAAAACCAGTCTAAATTACGACCACCTTTTTCACCGAACTTGGCCCGTCTCACCCAGAGAAATAAACCTTGCTTCACCTACGGCAATTTAGCTCTTACACTATTATAAACAAAGAGCTGGCTCGCTTTCGTTGGATATAGTATAGGAATAAACTAGAGGAGCTTCGTGCAAAATTAACAGTATGCGACAGTGGCGACTGGCCGTGGGGTCTGACGTACTGTTAGTGCGTAGCGGCGAAATGCCAGCTTGTGGTGGTTGGGGGAAGAGGTAGCGGGTATATACCGCTACCGCTACCGCCACCGCTACCGCTACTATCAACTAACTTGTTAATACTGATGTTAAGCTTGCGCTGGACAGCCGGTGGAATTATTGGCTCAAGGTATCTGTAGTCTACAGACCGACCGCTTAAATGAGTCTTCGCCCACGCGGCACAGGGGCGCGGGGTGGGACGACAAAGGGGACCGAGAGAGGTGCGGGCGGGTAGTGCGTCATCCCACTCCGCGCCCCTGCACCGCACGGGCGAGGACTCATTTAAGCAGTCAGTCTATATCTTAGGACTTCAGGCTGACACTGTATTTGGTGCTCGGATGTCCATGGGTGGTGGTGATCACTTACTTACCATAACATTAGCTAAGTCACTTGCTAGTTTGCCATCCAATTTCGTAAATTAGGCTTAGCCTGTATCTTGGATACTCATCCAAGATAAGATTCATTTAATGAAATGGAATGAAATGAAATTATTTATTTGCCTGTGTGGTAAACAAACAATGGTCTTAAGCAATACATAATACAGTAAAGATATCGCACACTGAGCCAGTCATAGCATGCAAAATTTTATAAGCGTACAATAATTCAATTCAATAATTTAATATTATGAAACCTAATAATATGAAAAATACTAGCTGTTGCCCGCTACTCCGTCTGCGATGAATTCGCGTTTCGGAATCAAAATAGTGATGCTGGCCGCATCGCCTATAACATGATTTCCAAGATTTTCCCCCATTCCCTCGATGGGCTTTTACCAACTGCGCGGGAAGAGAAGCAACTGGTACATTCTATGTTTTTTCTTTGCTCCCAGACCAGCACGGAAGAATAAGTTATACGAAATGAAATGAAGTTAAACAGAAGCATGTAATAAAATCGCCAGTCTCTTGTTCCTTGTACCACGTCGTAACGCCAAACTCTACTGTAATAGTCCATTGTCCGAGTTGGGTTATTGGAGGTACTGAATAAATATGTCCTATTTAAAGGCATTTTTCGGCATTCACTATTCCGACGAAATGTGCCAGCAATCTACCGGATTCTTGTAGCACTATTAAACGAATCAAGAATTTAATTTCCAGATTTTTTTACGTTTAGTTTTACAGTTTTACTCGTTAGAAATTAAATTTCTAAACGACACCGATAATAATGAACACATAGAAAAGTCCGAAAAGTAAAGCTATGGCCGGGAATTGAACCCGGATTCTCATCATTCCGTGATGAGTACTATACCGCTACACCACCCATAGGTAACAAGTTTTATTTTTGTGTTCTAATTTTTTATTTAGCTTGTAAAACGAATTCAGAAACCAATGCCACGTGATTTTTTTTCCAACTAGTTTTTCGTGGCAAATGAGCAAGTGGGTCGCATGATGGTTACCTTACTACGATAAAACACTAAAGTGATGAGCTACTTTTGACGTTGACTATATATACTAAGTAATAAAATAAATTTATTTTTTATTACAGAGGGACATCGATATGATTTCGTTAATAATCCAAACTAAAACGTAAACGACATCAAATATACCTAAGCTTCCCCACAAAAGCACTCAACAAATAGTAATATTTGTATAACAAAAATACACTAACAAGAATCACATATCTTTTTACTTCCTCGACTCCTTTGAAAGTATTATTCGGGGAAATAGAAAGCAAATATGGTACCTTATCTAAATATTGTCATTGTGAATAGGTAACTGCTACCAAATGTACGATACTTTGCCAAATTGGATGTCTTTGTGTATTTTTTCCTGTTAAACCGATGCCCAAAGACATACAAGCTTTTATACTTCGTCGGGTTAAACATACTAGCTTTTGCCCGCGACTTCGTCCGTGCAGAATAAGAAAGAAAAAAAAAGGTTTATTTGGTGTAATGGTGCAATAAAAACAAAAACCATAAAAAAATAACAATGACAACACACACATTGGTGTGTTGGTGTGTATTCATTGGAATAACGATTTGTTTTTAAATAGGGAATATTCATGTTTTTTCGTGGTTTTCATTAAAAGCTCATTTATATACACCCCCTTGCAAAAAAAAACGGGCACCCAGGTTTTTGTATTTTATGTGCATAAAAGCTTAATAGCTTGAATGCCTAAAAATCTGAAAAACCATAGGTGCCCGATTTCTTTGCAAGGGGGTGTAATAAACAATATGCAAAAAATATTTTAAATAACTATAAAAACAACCGAGATATATGAGCTATCAAAGATTTAGTCTCTATATCTTTCTTGAAAAACTGAATTTTTATAGGCGTTGTGAAATAATATGACGTCATATCGGATCTCTTTTTCTAATTGCTGACTTATTAGTAGTTTAAAACTCTTATATTTTCCGTTTGACCGATATTACTTTTGACTCTACTAATACCTCGGAATCATTACTTGAAGAGGCCTGGGGGGCCGATTTTTGAAAGCACATGTGTGAAAATACCACCCGAAAGTGGCGAAAAATTGTGCTGAATTTGAAATACGAGTAGCTTAGAAGATACTTACGACTCTCATTAATCATGTGGACTGTAATGTAGGTAGCAAGTAAACAATATAATATTAAGAAGTGGGTAGTTGTATTTTGTCTCGATTAAAAACTCTCACCGTACGGCCGTGTTTGTTCGTTATCCTGAATACTTTCCCCAATACCTTTCAGTGGCGACGAGATAATAATACAAATCCGCGTGTGTTTGTCGTTATAAGACCGGAGTGTGTTATAGTTACAATGTCGATCGGAAAAATTGATGATTTTAATATTCACACGGACAACTGGAAACTTTATGCCGAAAGGATTGAACTTTATTTTCAAGCCAATAAGGTCGATAGTCAAGTGCAAGACAAAAACAAACCAAACCAATGTTTAGTCAAAAATTTGATAAGGGCCCTAATCAAATTTGAAGATATTACCACTTTCGAGTGGTACCTTCGAGTGATGTGCTTTCAAAAATCGGGCACCTGTGCCCAGCAGTGAGACGTAATCAGGATCTTAAAATTGTTCCAGATTATTTCAGCAGCAATAGCATGAAATGTTTAGTGTTTGTGAAGGTTTTATACGTGAATTGTGTATGTGTATAAAAAAATATATGTGTGTATTGTACATACCTACTTAATTAATCCGGTTTAGGTATTTGGTACGCTAATGTATTTTTTCTAATTAAAACAGAGTTGATAAATCTATGTCCAATAATCCCGCACATTTCCATCCATCCCACTGACGATGGTAAATGGCTTGTCAAAGGATTACCACGTAATTATAGATAACGAAACTCATTGTCCGAGATCAAAACCTGGCAACGTTAAAATAAAACCGGCCAAGTGCGAGTCTGCGCACCGAGGGCTCCGTAAAATTTTATACATTACAGACAACTATTATTGCTTTGGTATTGTCTTTTGTCTATTGTATAACATTTAAGTTAAAGCGGGGCAATGATACGTCGCTAAAATATATGGAAACATGGTTATGCATGAGGGTTCGCATGTGCATCGGTTGTGCTCTAACTTTGAGAATGATCCCGTAGAGGGATCGAAACGCTCGTCAGTGTTTGTGTGGTGATAGGATTAATTAAGTTTGTGGGATTTGTGTGGCAGTAGTGGTGGGAGGGCTTGCATGCAAAACGTATATATTTCGCACTGGCTTGGTTATCTTGCACGTAAGTAGCGGAGTAGCAAGGTAAATATTTTGTGTTCATTTTAATCTAACCTACTTTATGATGACTTCTCAAAAATTCTTGAAAAATGCACTATTTCATGTGGTAAGAAAAAAATTACTAACGATCATTATGACCAAAGGAAAAGTCAAAAGTCAAAAAGTCAAAAGTTTATTTTGCAAATAGGCCGCCAAGGGCTCTTTTACATGTCTTTTTTTTTAAATCTACCAGCGCATTCGGAAAGACCATCATTGCCAAGAAGAATGCGTCGCAAGAAACTTGAAATTAAGGGACACTAAGGGACCCGATACGAAACAACAGTATTTTGTTTTAAACAAAATTATCATTATCATCATAATTCCCTACAACACGTATACTAGGTGTTAACTTTGGCCAGCACTAGCATCATATAAACGTGTGTGTGTCTGTGTGTATACAGAATCAGAGCTAATGAAGTGGTGGCCGTAAATCATAACTGCTCCCATATATTAGCATTGCGAATTGACAGCGGACACCGCCTGCATTTATCAATATTGCCTTGTTTATTTACGTAGTGATACATAGTCAGTAGACTATATATTTGGCTAGGTCTGTTTGAGTAAAGAATTGTGTTCAGTTCTTTGATGTAACAAACGGTGTTGGACAAAAAAGTCGGACAAAGGAAAACTAATGAGGTACCTAGTTCTCGGATTATACAATATGCTCGTGGCTCTCGGATATATAAACAGTTGCATAAATATTTGGGTAACATAAAATCATGTGACATTTTTGAACAATAAATGGCTTAATTAAAGAAATTACAACCGAATTGAGAACATCCTTTTTTTAAAAGTTTTATTCCACATGGCTCTGCCATTTTAAATTGACAGCGATACGACACTTGTAATAGGTACAGCTAAAAACAATAAGACACTAACAGACTTGAAAGATTCATGGTTAATAAGTAACATAAGTAAGTAAGTTTTAAAAATAGACTAGATATTCATTTAAAAACTCAAAGAACACAAGTGCAGTGATATACACGCATCAGCTCAAAGAGCTGCTAGTGTATTATTTTATATAATAATAATAAGACATACCCATGATACACGCAACTGCGTCAAAATATCGGGAGCTCGTTAATAGTACATTACTGCAGAGGCCGTGAAGTAAGGGATTGCAGGACGAGATCGGGGTACACGGCCGAGTCGTAGACGAGGCCGGATAAAGCGAGTCCTGCAATCCCTGTTTCCGGCCGAGGATTGTATAGTGCTTTTCTCAAGCAATGCGAGGAAATCAAGTAAAAATTGTTTAATTAGCCGCATTTTTAATTTTTGAAACATGCCATTTGAACAAACTATTGCTCGCGCCATGTTAAACCGCACACCCGCCCCGCGCCGCCGCACCGCGCCGAGCGCACCCGCCGACCGCGCCACATTACTTCTTGGCCTAGGCCGTAAATGTGACACTTCTTGGCTTCATTTCGACCGCACCACATTACTTCTTGGCCTAGGCCGTAAATGTGAAACTTCTTAGCTTCA
This sequence comes from Pandemis heparana, assembly GCA_963854515.1. Classification (NCBI taxonomy): domain Eukaryota; kingdom Metazoa; phylum Arthropoda; class Insecta; order Lepidoptera; family Tortricidae; genus Pandemis; species Pandemis heparana. Next base: position 3,088,160 of record OY978026.1, on the reverse strand, counting down.
TTTCGCGACATTAACGCGTACATTTCCGAGCATGCTTGAGAAAAGACAATTACGGTCTATAGGTATTCCGTTGATAATTATGTCTTACAATGAAACTGATCCTAGCACTATTAGGCTCTTCAAAGAGATTTCGAAGAGGCTAGAAGAAGCCACGAGTGACCGCAGAGCTGGCAGCTTCCTTGGACAGCGTATTAGTATCGCTGTCCAAAGGGGGGATGCTGTCAGCGTCTGTACTATGCCGCGGGGGCCTCTCCGTCTTTAATAATTTTATTTTAAGATTACTTTTAGTGTTTAATTCGTTTTTAATTTAGCTATAGATTAATTTCTGGTATAGACAGGGCCTAAGTAAGTAAGTTTTATTCATGTCAAGAGTTCCAATAGTTCAACAAATAGTGAACGTTCACTATTATAAATAATTCATTGTAAATGCATGAAATGAAATTGCAAATTCAATACGAAACGGTTGCACTAATTGCTTGTCAGTTCCTACGTTGGCTTAAGCCGCATATTGATATCGACTTTGTCACATTTTGCCACAGCAATGATAGAAGTGCTTTCAATTTTAATCAGACACATCTTTTAGAATGAAACATGAGCTTTGGCGAATAGTATACCTATGGGTTGAAAGCAAAAAGTGCAGAGGTTTCAGACCAAGAAGCCAGTGAGAAAGTCATGTACGTGACAGCAGAGATCTCAAAATATACGTAAATATTTGCATACAGACTCCGATACTCATACACTCGAAGCCGAAATAAAGGGTAAGTTACTAAGCCCGTATTTTGAAGATACTTCATTTAATTTAGGATGAGAAACCACATCAACATTATATTGCGGTTCGTGAACTGTAATGTCTTAACAATTTGTACTAGAGTAAGAATTGACGACACGCAAATAAAGTGACATTAAAACAATTTTATTTTGCGGCTGCCAAAACAATTGCACTGTACTATTTGCTAGGTAAGAAATAGTTGACCAGACGCAATTATAATGCTATTGTGGTTTCTCATTCTAAATTAAATGAAGTATAAAATGTACAAAAGTGGAAAAATTGGTGCCGCTACCTGATTCCCGAGTGCGAGTTAAAAAAATCCGCAGAAACGTACGACTGTAGACCGCGCTCTTCTTCACCTTTCTTCTTCATTTTAAGGTTTATCTCATCATCATCATCCATTGTTGGACATAGACCTGCCCCATAGACCTCTAGTTGCCTAGGTTGGAAGCGGTTTGCATCTAATAGTCAATCCACGACTTTAACCAGGTTATCCATCTCAGGTCTCCACTCGAAAGTCTTTCGGCCCCAACGACCATCTGTTCTCCGTGCTATATGGCCTGCCCATTACCACTTCAACGAGCTAATTCACTTGGCTATATTGGTGACCAAGTTCTTTGGTTTATCTATACATTTATTACGTTGTTCCTTCTATGCGTTTGTATCGTTGTAAACCGCGGGTCTTGCTCGGAATTCCAACTCGATGTAAATTTATGGCCGAGCGGCTCTGTGTGACTAATTTACAATTAATGTGTGTTTGTCTCGACGTCTCTTTCAATTGGGAATGGAGTTTGTTTGCGCAGATAACTATTTGGGATAATATTTTTTATTTTTTTGTTTCGGATGCTGAGAATGACTGCTATTACAAGAGACATTGAGTGTGAACCAGAAGTGTGCAATGCCTATTTCTGACTTTAGAAAAGAAACTAAATTATGTTTAAAAAATAAAGCACTTTTTAATAGGTAAAAACAGGTAAGTACGCACACAATATTCCCAATTAAAATGTTTAAGATAGCTTGTAAAAGTAAAGCAATAATTGAACCAACTTATTTTTTTTATATGAATAGGAAGGCAAACAAGCAAGTGCAACCTGATGGTAAGTGATCACCACTGCTCACAGACACCCGCAACCCCGCAGGGATCGCGGATGCGTTGCCAACCTAGAGGGCTAAGATGAAATGCCTCTTGTGCTCGTAATTACCCCGGCGTAATTTTTAACTTATTGAAAGACTGGCTTGAAATCAGAACATTCTAGACATGACATCCCAAGGAAGCAACGAGTCAAACAAATTGTGTAGTCTCATTTCATATTCCTAAAAAATAAATGAATGAAGATGAAACGAAAGACACACTTTTGCATTTTAATTCAGCCAGGAAACAATATGAACTTAGTGTGAAAGCAATTTAACTTTTGGTCTTGTGGTCTCTGGGGGCAGTCGACATTGATAGATGGGAGGAATTTCATCTCACGGCATTATACCGCCGCTAACTCTATGCGCTCCTAATATTTGTATATTTCTCATTCGTAGCGGAATGTATAAAAACATATCTTCACATAGGTATACGAGATAAATTATGATATCTTTTCTTTGGTTTACCTGAATAACGGGGAGTTAAAATACTTATGATGTAAATTAAAATTCAAGTGATACAAAATTTTTCTTAATAATAACTTCACCAGTAAACTAAAACTAAAATAATTGTCATCAAAAAAAGTCCTCTTGGGCATGATTTTGTGGTAAGCTACTTACTTACTAATAATACTTATACTTACTAATATTACTTGCTTAGTAATAATTATAATTTTGACTATTAAATCTTCATGCTTTTTTGGAGAAAAAAATATTTCAATAAAAATTTTTCGAACGACTTTATGTATCATCAATATCAATTGTAATTTTACTAGTAAGTGTTTTTTGGAACAAGCGAAAGATTTAAAAGGATCGGTCTAAATTAAAGATTTTCAAAGTTTTACTTCTATTTGAGCAAAACAAGTAAGAATAATTACAAAATACATAAATAAATGCATAGCAGGACGTTTTATTGTTTCAAATATGCCGTAAAGCTGTCTAAGAATAATAATCCGGATTACATAGGCAAATAAAAGTCTCAAAATCGCCGTTAAAATATTTTATCTGTTATGAATATAATCCAAATTTTACGAGCGATGTTAAATTTGAACCGTTTTAACTACGAATTCCACTGACGCCTTTGGGTGTCGGGTTTGTAAAAGATGAGTGAACCCTTGGCAATCTAGGGGTTGAAGGTACAATAAAGAAGGTATAAAATCCTAAGGAACTGCGTTGAAGGATTATCCGCTCCCTTCTGCTTTTTATTACTATTTTTAAGGGTCTAATTGTAACAACCCTTCTTGTAATCTTGTATTCGCAGTTTCTGAGGCGTATTTTTATTTATTTTTTACTTACGACACAAAAAGAGAGCGTGATTTGACGTTGTTTTCGTGAAACTTGTTTGGAAGATACTGGTAAATAGTGCGTCTCCTCACGATGTGTTCATTTACTGAGAAACTCAAGGTAAATTTCAACTTTAATTACACACGTTAGTTCCTAAAAACTCAGAAGTGTGACCCTGGATTCGAACCCACGACGAGAGGGTCAATCAGGGGCTTGAGAGGTTATAAATCTAACTACTAGGCTTTATTACAGCTTAAGTTAAATACTTCGGTTATAGACGCAAAGGTATTTAAATTGCCACTGAATTATAATGACGTAACAACATGTACATTAAAAAATTACAACTGACACGCGATCCAATTTAATTTTTTACAAACCCAAAACCCCGCATTGATTTGAAAACGTCACGGGTCTAATCTTGAAATGATTGATGCGTTCCCTATTGTACCACGGATGAGCTTCACACGTCCACGATACCTTGATCCCTCTTCCCTAACGACGGCGTAGCTTTCAGAGATCTTCTAAATAAGGTCGTATGTATTCAAAAGCGACTTACGTCACCAGTTTAAAGTGACCTATGGTTTAAGGTGTTGGTGAGGGGTAACGAGGTCACGGGGACTGGACGTGTGCTATATCGTTGAATGAATTATTCATATAATTTTGTACCGATATTTCGGTTGATTATGTGTCACATTATTCACAATTTTCGACTGATACCTTTAATATGTTATGATATGACATCTAATGTCATGTAATATTTGCTTTTGTGTGTTTAATAACTATAGTTACTTATCTACTTTATTTTTTACACGATGTTTTTATGCCCCATGTTGGGCGCCACTTAAAAAAGTAGCTGGAAGAGTGAAAGAGTTATCATTATAGTATCGGATTGTTTATACTTCTCGATTTTGTTGCATTAATCAGCGTCTTTGGTCTCTGGTGACTTCAGGGCCGGATGTTTTATACTTGTCTACTTTATTTTTTACACGATGGTTTGAGGCCCCATGTTGGGCGCCACTTAGAAAAGTAGCCGGAAGAGTGAAAGAGTTATCATTATAGTACCGGATTGTTTATACTTCTCGATTTTGTTGCGTTAGTCGGCGTCTTTGGTCTCTGGTGACCTCAGAGGCGGGGGTTTTATCGCTCAGAGGCTAAGCTTGGGCATCCAACGAGAGAATGCAGTGAGAATTCTAGGCACGCGGTCCCGAGTAGGAGAATTTCACCTTTGATACTTTTTAATCTTTGTAATTCTAGGTTTTGTTCATTTGTTTGTTCCACTGAATAAATTGTTTCACGTTCTTCGGTGAACTTTGTGTTTATTTTAACGGTTAACCTAGACTTTAGCCCAGTTTAAAAAAACATCCTGATATTAGCATTTTATTCGTACCTAAGTAAGGTAGGATAGAAATATTTAAAGGTGAGTCGTTATCAGTTAGACTTATAGTTAGTTATATTGCCTAGTTAATTAATTGATATTGGAATTGTCTTAGTTAGGTACTTATTTTGCATGCCGGAAACGACAGAACATGATGCACCAAATAATTGTAAGACCTGATAATGTAACACATGTTCGGCAATAAATGGTTTCATTTCATTTCATTTAGTTTTACAAAATTGTAATAATATTTGACACGGTTCTGGAGGTCATTGATACTTTTTATAGTCCGGATTTTTCCGCCAGATTTTGACTTAAATAAATTAGAAAATTGAATTTACAGACAGGCTAAGAACTTTCAAAAGGCAGCTGAAAGAATCAACAAGTTTAGTCACCGAAACTATAACATAAAAAAACTAGAATCCGGACAAGTTTTATTGCTGCTTCCGTATGCAGTTCCGGGGAGTACATTTACGAAGTCCCAGGGACGTCTTTATGCTGAATCCTTCGTACATGGAGCCAGGATAATGTGGAGGTCTTAATATTATAAGAATTTAATATAAGGCACGTCGGCCATCCAACGGTTTTCATCCAACTTCCTATCATCTAACTATCTAACTAATATTATAAATGCGAAAACTATGGATGGATGGGTGTTTGTTTGTTACTCAATCACGCCAGAACGGCCCAACGGATCTGGATGAAATTCGGCACATAGGTAGAAAAAAGTGTGGAATAGCGCATAAGCTACTTTTTATCCCGGAAAATTGCGTAGTTCCCGCGGGATAGCGATAAACGAATTCTTTGCAGACGGAGTAGCTGGCAACAGCTAGTATGAACATATCGCTGAAGGCGAACTTTCAAGTCAACATACACGTCATATCGAGATTATATTTTACTAGATTCTGCCCCCGACTTCATCCGCGTAGAATTAGACTTAAGAATGACGTTGAGAGTATATTTTGCAATAATTGTTTACGTTGCGACTCTAGGCAACTACAACCTTTGACATTTTTTTCGCTATCCCGCGAGAACTATGCAATATTTTCCGGGATAAAAAGTAGCATATATGTTTCAATCTAGGGTACCACCTATGTCCGTTTCAAATTTTACTCAAATCCGTCCAGTGTTTTCAGCGTGGAAAACTAACAAACATACACACTCACATCGTTACAAACTTTCGCATTTATAATATTAGTAGGATGACAGGGTAAGAAAAGGATTTTGAATGTCGCGTATAGTTTCCGCGGGATAGCATTAAGCGGATTGCGGGCTACGGCTAGTATTTTACAATTTACACACACTGTTAAACAATATTTACCAAAAGGTTGCATACAATCACACCTAACTCCCCTAATAGTTCAAATAGGCCTTGTGCTCCGAAATTAGAAATTCGAATTTCGTATCCTGCTAACCCGCTCACACTAAGTTTAATATAGTGTCCGACCGAAACACGATTTCTAGCCGAAACCGAAACCGAAATTTTTGAAGATGTATCATATCAAACAAAATATTCAAAATTACTGTACAAATCGTAATGAAAAGGTTATTGCAAGGATTTCTTATATGAGAACAGTTACTTTTTTTGTTAAACAAAATAAAAAAAATTGACGCTGGTCCCAGCTGGACGGGCCGCCTGTGCATTACCTATACCTACCCGGCCGAGCGCTCCTGATGCGAGAGGCTGCGAAGTAATTTCGGTCCGGCCGAAGGTTTCGGCCGGATTCTGGCCGAAACCGAAACTTCGGCCGAAATCACTTTTTTGGCCGAAATTGGCCGAAACCGAAACCGAAACTTCGGTCGGACACTAGTTTAATAGGAGAGAGACAGGGACGGCATGACACCTATTTGATCAACTGTTAACTGCATTTGACCACGTTATGTGCGATGACAACCCTATTACTCGAGCTCTAAAAGGGTTAAAACGTCATTGAAATAAAAACTCATTGAGCTGCCGTTTATTCGATTAAAAGAATTACGAATAATCGAGTTACTTTTAATTCGGTTATTTCTTTACGCCAGTTGCAAGTTAACCCTTTCGCAGATGGCATTCTTAATTCAATTTGGGAACGCGCGGTTTTTGAAATGAGCAGCCGTTTATGGCCAAGTGTAACCGTTTGTCGTATTAAACGTCTCGAATTTGGTATTCAGTCACATGCTAAAGAACTTTTCAAAGATGAATCATTTCACTTTTACTAATTTTTATTACCGGCCAACTATAGATGTCACCCGTACTGGAGCGGTACTGCCTGACTGACAACTCTGGTTGACACCCGTAGCTAAAGGGCTAGGGTTTTGGTTACTCGTGCAATAGTTACGTACAACTTGCAGATGAGTAGATACCCGGCTAACTTCTTCTTCTGAAAGTGCCACTCCATTACTGGAGGCTGGTAGTTAGCTCTGAAAACTTCTCTCTATCTTGTACCCGGCTAACAGTAGTGCGTATTACAATCTCCCAGTTGTTCGTGAATCCATGTCGACTGGCTATAAATTATGTATTCGAGTTATAAAACCATCCGCGCGAATGGCTGAGATTCCACTGATCCCGTGTGTTTTAATGGGCACTACGGAGAGGCGAATAAGCCGGAATCCTTTGAAATACAGGAGAGTTCAGAGAACGAAATACCTATTTATTCTTCTGAATGCTGGCAGATAATATTCGTTAGATAACTCAGGGCTTGATTTTGTAATTCTCTAACGCTTAAGGCGCTGTCAACAGCAAATGACCTTGAGCAGCGCCACTCTTCACACATACGGTTCGCGTGCCTGTGAGCAAAAGAGAAGAAACTATTCCGGCAGCTTGGCGCGCGTCTAAAATCTTGCAAATAAGACACAAATAAGAAGAAATAAAAAAAAGTATGGATTATTTGTGAAATATGACTCGTTAGCCGTGTAGGTATGAATATGTTGACTTCATGTTTTTAATTGCAGACCCATACGTCGAAAAAATAAAGACAGAACCGTTTAATGATGATTTTAAGACCAATCTTTGCAATTATTTTCTATCGAGCCGACTTTGTTCAATTATGTATCGAGTCCGTCTAGCGTGTTTGAAATATGATGAAAATTAACATTAATTTTTTTTTGTATTTTTTTTGTGTGTAGTTTTTCTTAAAAAAGAGCTTAAATAACATCAATTTCAACAAAATTAGGTGTTGTCAGCCTCTTAAGGTAGAATTACTATATTTTTTTACGAAAATTCAAACGTATTTTTTTTGCAAAATGGGTAAGTTAAAGAACAAGACCGTATACGCAAGAAATTAAACATGGTAGTTTCACACGGGGTATCAAAACTAGACAGAAAAACAAAAAAACATCTTTCTCAATTCAAACTTCAAAAAGCTCGCGATATTAATTAACACAGTGCAAACTTCTTGCAACGATATTAATAAAACTGGAATTTTTAAATTAAGTAATAATCATTAAAATGGTTGTACAGAACTTGGCTGTGGTTTACCAGTGCATCTAATTTTAATTAAGTTTTGTTTGACGTGAGTATTGACGTTTGATTGTTAAGTACATAGTTCTAGTTCCGAAACATTATACGAAATTGAACACGGTAAAACAACATGAACAAAGTAAACAATTTTATAGTTGTTGGTGGTTATTATTGGGTACCTACGATAATGAATTTAATGAACTTCTAATTAATTAATTATGCTTTACCTTATAAAATTATAACACTTTCCTTTATTTCAAACTAGCTTCTGCTCGCTACTTCGTCCGCGTGGAATTAGCAATTGATATGTTTATCGATATCCCGCGGGTACTATACAATTTTCCGCGATAAAAAGTAGTCTATGTTTTAATCTAGGGTACCAGCTATCTTCATTCCAAATTTTATCCAAATCCGTCCAGTCGTTGTAGCGTGAAGAAGGAACAAACGTACACACTCACTCATATCGTCACATCGTCACAAACTTTCGCATTTATAATATTAGTAGGATATGACATGCCCTGGGGTCTATTTATATCAATCTATGTCTAGACTCTATAGATCATCAAAACACTGCATTAGGTGTACCATGGATGCAAAAAAACAGTGAATTAATGGTTTGCGGGTGATAAGGCCCATTGCAAGGTTCTTCCGTGGCTACCACTATCTCTAATCCTTCCACTAAGCTTATTTAACCAACTGAAAGCATTCTTTTGGTAAGGAATCCTACTAATATTATAAATGCGAAAGTTGTTGACGAAGATTATGCGACGATGTGAGTGAGTGAGTGTGTATGTTTGTTCCAATTTCACGCTAAAACGACAGGACGGATTTGGATAAAATTTGGAACGGAGATAGCTAATACCCCAGATTAAAACATAGGCTACTTTTTGTCCCGGAAAATAGCATAGTTCCCAGGGGATAGTCATAAACATGTCAATTGCTAATTCTACGCAGACGAAGTCGCGGGCAGAAGCTAGTAAGGTATAAAAGCGTATACTACGCTCTACACACTCCGCATTTCCCAAGTGTAACAAATGGGAAAATACAACCGAATTGAGAAAATCCTCCTTTTTTGAAGTGGGTTATAAACAAAAACTAACGATATAAAAATAATTGTGTTTAGAAAATAAACCAAAGTGTTCACGCAAACAATCTTTATTATCGACACACTTCAAAACAAATATGCCACGGCATCACACGAAATCACACGCCAAAACTACAGAAAAACGGTGAAAAACGTAATAATTATACAATACAATACAATACAATACAATAACTCTTTATTGAACATCACATATAACAATCAAAACAGAAAAAAGTTATACAGAAGTAATAAGGTAACAGATAAATAAATAAAATATATGTCGGAGATTAATTGAAGCAGGGATAATTTTATTGCATGGACGTTACAATTAATACTATCTCTTCAATGAGTTGTAGCTTGTAGCTTAAATGCCATCTGTCGGACAAATTCTAAACTGTTGTTGAGTAAACGCGGGCGTTACGCCTGGGTAGAGTCGGTAAAGCAGACTGTCATGGCGGCGCTCGGTGGTTAAAGCAGTCTGAGTAAGAGACTGGAGGTCTGCCCGTAGAACTTGAGCGGGAAGGAGATTTTGTTTTGAGGTTAAGTGAGTTTTATTTTGTTGACTTGAAATGAAAAGCGCGAATGACGAGATTTGTGGACTGAACCTACCGGTTTGCTCAATTAACAGTATTGTTAAAGTCAAGCTTAGTGTTAGTGACAATTGTTGACAAAGTGTTGTGATTTAGTTATTTCAAATTGTAATATAGCGTTGGATGCAAACAGACTTTCATTTGTTTTTCGCTACCGCTACGGCTACCGAAGGATGGAAAATGTATCTGAAAATGCCTGGATTATGCCTCCTGATTCGACATCAGAAGTTGGGTTTCTTACTGCACGTCCTACATGAAGAAAACGCAGAATAGTAACATGTTTTGGTGAAGTACCAATTTTTTTGTATGGAGAAAATAAAACTATTGAAAGTAAATGATGTGTGTGACCGAAGCAAACCGGGCGAGCCTGCTGCTATTATGGAATTGACTCTGCAAGTGAGCCATGCTGTACGTGGCTTCTTGTGTGGAAAGATAAGACATTGAAGTACCGACTACCGATCCCAGGATTCTAAAAGGTCATGTGCTTGTTCGATTTTCAAAGATCGTATTTTAAAACCATACAGCAATCAAACGCGATGAGTTTTGTATTTTTCAGGTCTTGGCTTAACTGTTGGGCCACTTCGCAAATGAATATCGGTCCGAACTAGTGCGTTGCTGGCGTCGTATGGATCCGTGCTGCATTGGACGAATGCATTTTGCCTGTGAGTCGTTTTCATTTTGTTTTAATTTGGGCGTGAAATAGTTTTCATTTAAATTGCGTCAGCAAGATTGCAAAATTTACTAAGAACGGCTACGTAAACATGCCGATATGATGGTTGTTATGATGGTGATCATTATGATGTCATGATTATGGTGATGGTGATGACGATCAGTGCTAAAAAAAAAAAAAAAAAAAACTATCAAGTTCCCACAAAATTAGACAAAATTGAATCACTAAAGTAAAATTAATAAACAGACATTTTGATTCTAGCAATGATCGATAATAGGTGATAGAGTAGAGACCGACAAGAGCGTGCGCTCACTTTGAAGCTGATTCGGTGTAGGTATGTCGCGGTGCTCTGTAGAGTTGAGACGTATTTACTGGAATAGGTTTTATCGTGGACGTGTTAAGTATGCGTTCACGTCCGGGCGTCTTTTAGCGTACGAGTATTTAGTTTAGTGGTGCCTACGGCGCGATACAATACAAAACTCGCAAGACATTTAAGTACGGAATGTACGTATTTTACTCGTTGGGTTTGGGTCGCGTACTTGTAAATACCTACTCGTGGACCAAGTCTTTGAATGTAGTCTTTTCGAGGGTGCATTTTGCCTTGTATGTCTAAGTTCTAGTGCTCTACTGCTAAATGAAACTGAGTCGGCACAAGGCGCGAGACAACACGACGATTTCGCGCAATCATGTGAATGAGTGAGTGTATGCGTCAAGGTGCGGTTAGAAGTTCAACCGTTTTTGGTCCCTGGCTACATAACAAACTCTGCCGCGGACAGCTGTAGAAGAAACTGCAAACACTGCAGTTGTGGGCGATGTGTACCTAATCAGGGCTGGTCATGATGAAGTAAATCTGCTTAAAATAGTAACACTCGTCGCTCCTAACGACGAAAGCAAATTAATTTGATTAAGTTACAACAGTAGCCGCTCCTTATCCTGTGACATGTCGCGACGTGACGTTAATAATGTAACTTGTTCTTTGGTCTTCGATTCACTGTGCTAAACAGGTACTTAACTTATTTTGTCAATGTTAGTTGACCCTATGTAATAGTGTTAGGTATACATAAGAAAGAAAATAAAATAAAATAAAGAAGACAAATACAAGACCATATTTACACACAATTTTACAGAAATAAAACAAGTGCGAGTCGGACTCGCGCACCAAGGGTTCCGTGCAGGTTCGGTGAGTGAGTGTGGAATCCAATGTTAGGAGAGCCCTGCCTCCTTGGCAAGATGTAGGCGGCAAATTCGTTATTTCTCTAGGAAAATTGGTGTCGCCAAACTCTCACATCAACAGTTTAGTCAGTTACCTACTCCTACCTTGAAATCTTGGCAATTATTGATCTTAGTTTTTCTATTATAAAAATGTAATAAGTAAGTTCTGAATCGGTATTATAGTAATTTGAAAATGTAATTGTCCAAATAAATGGTTTGCCATTGCACAATAGATGTCGTTGACATAACTGCGTTGCAGAATGGACTCTGCTGAATGGGATTTAGGTTTACGTGATTGAAAATCTAACTGATGACATTGACGAAGTTTATTATTACCACTCTGTTATGAGGTCCCAACATGACTGAGGCGCAACTGGCGTTTGTGTTTGTGCATGCGATTTGCGCATTTATAAGGGTGGCACGCGTGTCTCGTTCACATGCCACTTCAACTATTCTCTGTCTACTATGGTAGGCGGTGTGAGTTCGTTTAGTGTTAGTTGCTTATATAGACAGACAGAAGTAAAAGTATTCGCATTTTAGAATTTGTTGTTTTAGCGGCAACAGAAATACATCGTCTGTAGAATTTCAATTGTCTGACTATCACGGTTCATGAGAATACAGACTGGTGACAGACAGACAGACGGACAGTGGAGTGTTAGTAATAGGGCCCCGTTTTTACCCTTTCGGAACGCAACACTAAAACAAAACACAGACACGAAAATAGATTATCAGTGTCTTCACGAAAGGAGATAGTCGACGGTATCGCCTGTCTTTTAAATGCATGCGAATGCAATACTTACCTGTGTTTAGTGATGGCGTCAGCAACCTATTTAAAGATAAACTGTACCTTTGCAATTTAACAAGCTGTGTAATATGATCTGCTATGGGTGGCGTAGAGGTAAAAGCACGCATCACGGAATGATGAGGATCTGGGTTCGATTCGCGGCGGCTTTACTTTTTCGTTTGTTTTTTTATTTCTATGTGATCTAGTTTTCAGCATCGTTCAGAAATATAAAGCTGTGTAATGTTTTAATAATGTTTTAGGCTTATTCTGTCCTGGTCTGAAGCGTACGGTATGATGACTGTTTTTTTTTGTTTAATATGGTTAGAAGATGATTTTATGGCAAAAGGAAATTAATTGAATGGGAAAACACTTACGTTTACTGACACAACTGATAACTGAAATTATAAGTAGCGGATTAGCAAGGTAAATATTTTGTGTTCATTAAACTGACAAAGGGCTAAAAAAAATACCGAAGAGAGTAACATGTCTCTTACTAATTTGTTAGCACTCGTTAGTGCTGGTATTGCCACACAGAAATCTGAGTATGTGTTTAAGGTGTCCACTTACGGTATTAGACTCTGACATGGTTTTTTTTTTCTTACATGTGTTGGTGAACTATGCTCATGGTGGTGCTACTGGCTTCAAGTCTGCTGCAGTATCAGATAGCTCTACCCAGCTGGTACGGCTCTTGTTGGCGAGCGCAGAGAGGAACGAAAACTTGAACAAGATGCAGTCGAGGACGACGCATGGTCAGGAGAGGCCGTGTCGTGTGGGAAACAGACTTTCTTGAAGTTTAGATGTTCGTGGATGTCATAATGATTTGGCAGATTTAGTTGACATCTCTCTTACAAGCATACGTTGCTCTAGCTAATTTTGATGAATTATTGTTATCCATTACCTGCCTTGATATTGTAATATTTAGTACACGAAAGAGAGATCATGTAGAGTAGATATTTCGTTTGAAAACCTAGGCTAGGTTATTGATATTGAGTTAGAATTTTGATAAGTAAGGAAATTGTCTAAATGTGATCCCGTAGCGTCGAGTGACGATAATGATGGCGCTGGTGCCCTTTGACTGAACTGTAAATAAATGGACTGGTGTAGTGTAGAGGCTTGATGTATCACATGAATCGGTTTTAGTCGTAACTGGCAACTTGGTGTTGTGCAGGGGGCGATGGAGGGCTGATTATGTGATGGCGATTAACCTGGTCACGTTTGGCAATCCACATGGAGTGGCTGGGTCAAAGTGGCAGGTTGATGAGGAATGGCTTGGTCACGTTTGGCAATCCACATGGAGTGGCTGGGTCAAAGTGGCAGGTCGATTTGTAATAGCTTGGTCACGTTTGGCAATCCACATGGAGTGGCTGGGTCAAAGTGGCAAGCTGCAGAGACGTTGTGTGTTCAGTTTATTTGCTGTTGGTCAGGGCGCTACGCTGTGTCGTTATTCATTTTCGTCTTAGACAACGGGAACGTCTCATAATTTTAATTCACTGGTTTAGTTTGATCGGTTTTTTGTGTAATGTCAGGTAGGCCGAGCTATAGGCAATTATGCCTCAGTATTTTTTTAATTTTGATTGTCTACAAGCATACACGAGGACGTGTAAGATGTCAGTTCTGGCCGTGTCGGAGATTAATTGAAGCAGGGATAATTTTATTGCATGGACGTTACAATTAATACTATCTCTTCAATGAGTTGTAGCTTGTAGCTTAAATGCCATCTGTCGGACAAATTCTAAACTGTTGTTGAGTAAACGCGGGCGTTACGCCTGGGTAGAGTCGGTAAAGCAGACTGTCATGGCGGCGCTCGGTGGTTAAAGCAGTCTGAGTAAGAGACTGGGGGTCTGCCCGTAGAACTTGAGCGGGAGGAGATTTTGTTTTTGAGGTTAAGTGAGTTTTATTTTGTTGACTTGAAATGAAAAGCGCGAATGACGAGATTTGTGGACTGAACCTACCGGTTTTCTCAATTAACAGTATTGTTAAAGTCAAGCTTAGTGTTAGTGACAATTGTTGACAAAGTGTTGTGATTTAGTTATTTCAAATTGTAATATAGCGTTGGATGCAAACAGACTTTCATTTGTTTTTCGCTACCGCTACGGCTACCGAAGGATGGAAAATGTATCTGAAAATGCCTGGATTATGCCTCCTGATTCGACATATATATATAATTATTAAACTAAAGTAATTAAATATAAATGAATAAAAGAGATTTATTCAATAGTTTTTTTTAAATTAGGTACAGTTTCAAAAGTACAAACAATAAACAAATAACCCACATTTAGGAATCCTAGTTTTATTCACCTATGTAGTCGCCATCTTGCATGGGAACAGTGTTGGACCATCAATGTTAACAAGACAAGTAACTGTAACAAATGGACCTCACGAGACAGGCTCAGCCTAGTGTGAAGGTCATAGGTAACATGTTTAATTTTGTGAAACTTTTTAGTAAATAAACTTATATTTTATTTTATTTATAAAAACAGTTAAAAAACAAATGCAACAAACTATCAAAAAGGTAAACGTCTCAGACTTAAGTCTAGGCAAACAGACGCTGTTTTTCAGTCGCCCCTATGATACACACACAGACACACAAACAATAACTCCGCAACCATAGAGCATGAAAAGGGCCCAATATATAATACTACAGGAATATAATATATTATATTTCTACATAACTCGAAAAAAAATGCTACATCGGTTTACTGTTTGGACTACCAGATAGGTTAGTAGTTAGTGACCCCGACTAGAAAGGTCGCGAGCTGTAATCCCAGTAAGAGCAGGTACCTGTATAACCCGAGTCATTGATATTGTATTGTATTAGGGTGCGACCACACCGCCGCTTAAAAAACGGTGACGTTTCGGAATCGCAACAAAATGTATGAAGAAACGGTGAGAAAACGTGACGCATACGACCCGTCACTGCGTATACGCGGCGGTTTGGTCGCACCCTTAATCTCTATATAAATCTGGGGGCATGGTAGTGCCCCCCGCCAAGACGAATAAAAGAAAGCCGGGTACTATCCACCTTTTTAGCCAAATAAATAATCCACACTTCATTTTATTTCTTATTAGGTATATGTGTCTTATTTCTAGGTGCAGGTTTGCGCTATGCTGCCGGATTAGTATCCTCTTTCACTGACAGGCACGCGGACCATATGGGTGAAGGAAGAGTGGCGCTGCTGAAGGTCTCTGGCAGTTGTTAGCGCTTTAATCATACAGTATATGTGTGAACTGTATTTTTTTTTAATATTCGGACATTAAAGGCACACACACACACACACACACACACAAGGCACATAATAACATTTCACCTAATACCATGGAATATTAAAAAAACAAAGAAAGTCCCTTAAATACTTAATTTAAAACAAAAAAAAACAAATACAAATTGTTAATGTTAATTGTGTAACAGCTATGATAATAAACATTTCTGATTCTGATTCTGAATTACTTAATGACAAAACTTAGCAGTAAGCATCTGACAGTTACTTCATATCATAATAATCTTACAAATTAGTACATTTTACGTTTGGTTACGTATGTGTTTTATAACGTGAAAGAGTTATACATACATACACACATTATTACTAATTTTTCATTTTTCATACGACTTAAAATAAAGTTATATCAACATTTTGCGGTTGAATATTTTAGGGGTGCATGTTTGCGCTACGCTGCCGGAATAGTTTCCTCTTTCCCCTACAGGTACGCGGACCATATGGGTGAAGGAAGAGTGGGGCTGCTCATGGTCTTTAATCATACATATGTGTGAACTGTATGATGACGATGAGGTAGGTAGTGCAGATGCTGAGCGTGGTGAGCGGCAGACGAGCGTCAACTGGGAGCAGGCGCCAAGCCAAGTGCTGGCCCAACGGTGTAGCCTCAAGATAACGCAAAAGACCAATTATTTTCATCGCTTTGACCTCATCTGAAAATTAAATTAAAGTTTACATACAAGTAAGGCAAACGAGTCAGAGATTATGAACATCATAACACTTTAATTACAACACTGCATTAGAGATGCATTGCCAGCCTTGAGGGCTATTATGATAGAATGCCACATATCACCAGCTGTCTTACTCTCCACTCCGGAACAGCAGCGCAAGCACAGCTTGGCTATGAGATTGTCGATCAAAATGGTCGTACAAATGCCGGCAAGTAAGTCGAGCGATGACCGTTGATGGTAGTCGAAAATAAGGTATCGCGGGGGAGTCGCGGGGGAGTGCGGGTATCGCGGGCGGGCGTATACCACGTTCGACTTACGTGCCGCCACCTGTAGCGATTTGAAATTTTGTGCAAGGTTATCCCCGCAAACGACGAATGTAAATGTAATGACCGCCTATTGTTACCTTATTCCCTCGAGGTCTTAGTTACTAGTTCAGTCGAGGTTAGATCTGTATACCTTTTTTTCTGTTTTGATTGTTAAATGTGGTGTTCAATAAAGAGTTATTGTATTGTATTGTATTGTAATAAAAAATGAAATCAAAGGTTTCATCCACAAGCATTATGACTTTTGATGAACTGATCACTTGTAAATAAGTATGTATTACCATTTTGAAGGATCAAGTGTTCGTGTAGTATATGACGAGCGTCGTCCATCTGGCTTTTCATTATTTCGACAAACGCGGCCGGCAGGGAAATGTGTATTACAGCGAAACTCGTAAAAACAATTTCACACGCGTACGTAGACCATTTTGCCTGTAAGTAAAATGTATTTGAAAATAAAGATCATGTGTGCTTTATTAGTCCTTATTCTGTAAATGAAACAAAAGTATTGATGCAAATATAAACTAAAGATACCTTAAAAATAATTTAATAAAAAAAAAAACTTATGCTAAAAATATAATACATTTAGACTCTTACGTCTCTACGTAAGAGTCCAAATGTATT
This sequence comes from Pandemis heparana, assembly GCA_963854515.1. Classification (NCBI taxonomy): domain Eukaryota; kingdom Metazoa; phylum Arthropoda; class Insecta; order Lepidoptera; family Tortricidae; genus Pandemis; species Pandemis heparana. Next base: position 3,070,935 of record OY978026.1, on the reverse strand, counting down.
ATATTTTTCCCCATCACGCAGGTATTCGTATTCCCGCGTTGCGAGTCTTTGTACGAGTCTTCTAAATATTTATAAACCATAACATAATATGGTAATTAAATTGTAATATGTGTATACCATACCCGATTGCCGTATATATAATATTCACCGACTCATATAATGTCTACCAAACTTCAACTCAATCGGTTCTGTAGATTCCGAGAAAATTTGCTGAATTTGATGGATGAATAGCGATCACACAAGCACAAGATCTCACAAGGGTTCCATTTTTCCTTTTGAGGCACGGAACCTTAAAATAGTCATACTTGCCGAAACTTACATCTTCCTTAATAAAAATTAGAATGTTCCAAATATTCATCATAAGTCTTGGTATACCAATAAGAAACTCGAGTATCGTCTGAAAACAATCCACAAATTTAATGTAAAATCTTAGGAAACCCTTTCAGGAAAATATTAATGTATTAACCAAAGCTATAATTTAGCAAAACTAAAACTTACCAAATTGTCAAGCAATGGTTTAATCTTATCATATATTTGAAGGATAGTCATGTAAAACTGAAGAGCTTCCCCAAAATTTGAATTGTGCAACATTTTTTTAAATATTTTCAAACGAGTCGATATCAAATGATTTATACTAATTCTTAACATAATTATCATATCGCACGATGATATGAAGATCCAACATAATATACGAATTGCACAATCGTACCGTGAAAAATAGGTTCCAAAGTATATTATAGCAATAATAACTTCAGCTAGCAACTTCAGGAAAGTATAAGCCGTTATAATAATTTCAAAACGACTGTCGCTACTTTTTCTAGCACGTTCAATATCAATAAGAAAATCATAAACCGTGTACTTGAAAACTTTAAAGGAAATTAAAGAAAACAAGTAAAATATAAAAACAGAAACAAGCATGAATTTGGTAGTTTTCATCGATAACACAAACGTCAGAATTCCAATAAAAGCTGCAAACCAACTGCAAAATTTTAACGGAAGGCGAATTTTCTTGTTGATTGATTTAAACATTCCCAAATCATAACCAAAACATATTTGAAATGACAAAAAGAGGAAGGCTAAGTATTTTGAAATGGGCATTTTGGACCCCAATGTGGCAGCTGAGGTTATTTCAGTAAACGTGTTGCCTTGCGACTGAATAATTACAGTACAAGAATTAATTGATGTAAAAGACGTTACCCATAAAATGTGAGCCAAGTCTTGGCCTTTTATCGAGCATACGAAAGCGTTTTTATGAGGAGTAATGAAACAAGTTTTTATCTTAGGCTCTGTGTACCTCGTAAGGGATATAAACGTGATTAATGTATAGTGTGTGTGTGTTAATTACTGGTAAGTTATTTATTAATTTATTGATGTGAGATTTACTTTGCAGAGGTCCATATTAGTGAAAAAAAAATACTTTGCTACTTTACTACTACCGCCTGTGAATACACTCTTCGTGGTGATTTATCATTTTTGAGTAAAAAGAATTAAGGAATTTCACATTTAAGTGGGGTTTTGGTATAATTTTTTTTCGGTACCTAGTTATTATTATTAAACTGCTTTTTGTGTTACTTACCTACTTATTTTTTTTATATCTAGTGATCTATTAAATAATTTCTAGATCCTTTCAGAACTTGGCCCGTTAAGATACCCGTGTGTAAAATATTTGTTTACTTAATAATGCTTCATTAATATTGCGTCGCATGACATATTTACTCAATTATGAGCAACTCATGCTTTACTTTCAGAAATGTTACATACATACATTAACATACCGTCACGTCTCTTTCCCACAAGGGTAGGCAAAGACTACTTTGTTCCACTTGCTACGCTCCCGACGTACCTTCTTTCGCTTCATACACATTTATTTATGAATCTCTTCATACATGCTGGTCGGTTTCGGGTACTCCTGACCTGACCTTTTTCAAAAGTCTTCTATCAGGTCCCGGGACATCCTTTTATAGGCCGGCCGCTCGCGGCACAAGGGCGCGAGGTGGGACGACAAAGGGGACCGAGAGAGGTGCGAGCGGGTAGTGCGCCTGCCGCCCGCACCTCTCTCGCTCCCCTTTGTTGTCCCACCCCGCGCCCCTGCACCGCGCGTTCGAGGACTCAGTTAATAGGTCGGTCTATAGGCCTTTCCCTCGCAAGTCTCGCAACGGAAAAACTCATACTCTCCATATAGATCTGTTTAGTTAATCTACTTTCATCCATCCTCTCTACTTGACCAAACCAGTAGGCATATTGTCTAACTCGCTAGCAATCGCCATCGTGTTCATTTTGACAGTTCTTGTATGAATGTGACAGCTAGCTGATTCCGATGCAAATTGTCAGCCGACATGAACTGTCAACATGCACACGATGTCGATTGCGAGCGAGTTAGACAATAAGCCTACTGAACAAACTGAATTTCGTGCATGGTAGTTCTTGGGGGAAGTCTATGTTAAGCATACATCCAGCTGATGTAAATGTCGATGATGATAATGACGTCTTCATACACACACTTCCACATATCACAGCCAAGATTACGAAGCCATAAAACTTTTCCGATGTTTTATTATTCTAAAGCTATTCTGAATACACGGCATCGCACTTTCAGGATAAAACCTGAGGCTCTATGGCCAATAAAAGCTGCAGGGAAAGATCCGCCAATACGTTGGTAATTCATCTTTTATTATTGTGGGAAAACGATTTCGTATTGCGCCGGGCGTTTTAAAATACGATTGGTTTTAGAAATAAAAATGATTGAGGAAAGTTTGCAAAAAAGCGAGCGACTGGAAGAGAGAGGGAAGCTGACGCTGGTGACGATCATAATGATGATGATGATGATGATGATGATGTTTATGAAAACCTAAAAAGTAAACGTTCCCATCAAAACATCCCGAAACACGTTAATGGATAAACCAGAGTGATGGTAATTAATGATTCAACAGATTAATAACAAGGGACTAAGTCAAAAGGCGAATTATAAGTAAATCTAAGCAAGAAAACGGGGGGGCGGAAAATGAAAATGTCACGATGTAATCGGATGGCTGCAACCCTGGAGACGTTGATTAATAGTGCTGAAACGATTTGCTGGGGACGACCGCTTGTTGTGGGAAAAAGGCGTTTTTACAAGCTTAGTATATTTTCTTAGGTACTATGAAATGAATCAAGAATTTTACTTCTTCCGAAATCCGAAAAGTAAAGCTATGTCCAGGGGGTAGGGGGAGGGGGAGGTGGGGGATCTATTCCCGGCCATAGCTTTACTTTTCGGATTTTTCTGTGTTCTCGCTAACCCTCGGGATCTATGGAATTTTCCAAGAAAAAAATTAGCCTATAACCCGGCCGGTGGATTTCTCAACAGATTAGTAAAGTTTGCATCAAAATCCGTTCAGCCGTTTCCACGTGATGCGCTTTCAAATATACAGACAAACAGATATGAACAGACAAAAATTCAAAAAAAACTGTTGAAACGTGTTCTGTTATCGATTCTAAGTATCCTCAGCCAATTTTACCCACGGTTACCGTATTTTACAGTTCTGCGCATACAAGGTCAGATTAGACTTACGTGCCGGCACTTATACTTTTCTCATTCAGTTTTATTCGAAACACGGCAACAGTTAAAAACATCAAGAGAAGATGCACTGTAATCGCGTGAATCTTTTAAATCTTTTAGCATAAATACTGTATTTGTTGTACTGAAAAGAAAAAAAAAACACTTAAGTACCTATATTGTGTATTGTATCGCTATTTCTTATGATTTGTACCAAATAACACGACTGACAAGAGGAGGCTACTCTAACAGGCTTTCTCGTAACAATAATACTTAGAGGCACTCTGTTTAATTGATTTATGTTTTTCTTTTTGATGTTTACGCTTCTTAATACCTAATTAAAAAATGACAGAAGCTCCTTGTAGATTATCAAAATTTTAAGAACACTCATGTTATTTTCTTCCATCCATCATCTCATGTTGGCCCTCACATTCTGAGAGGAGGCCTGTGCCCAGCAGATGATGATGTTATTCTCTTACTATTTTTACCCGACTGCGGCGAAGTCCAGACGAAGGGCTATGCGTACCTATGCCATGTAAGTATGTATAGATAAAAATTTAAGTAAATGATCTGTATGCTTAGTGTAGGTTTTTGGTCACAAAATACGTCTCGACCGCGTTGGCGTTTAAAAATGTCAAATACTATGGGAACAGTTTGTTGCCGTTTCGATCCGCAAGTGGCGCTGCCAATTTTTCCATAGTAATTGAGACGTTTACGTGAACGCGTTCGAGACGTTTTTTATATGCGAAAACTTACACTAGAGGCTCTGGTGTTTGTGTGTAAAATGTGAGCGAATAGACAAATTGACGTTCCAAATTAGAAAAATGACTTAAGTCCCGTATCAGTTTCTGTACACTACTACATACAACAGGTCATTTGCCTAAGTGTTTCACCTAATACTTATTGTATGTCGGCTCGTATCTGCTCAACGAATAGCTTAACCAAATTTTGATAATACGTCATTAGATTATTTATTTCTCTTGATGACGTGAGCGTCGCTGGCTTTATAAAATTATGAAAAATATAAAAGTACTTAGCTATATAAATACCTGGTTGTCAAAAAAAGGTCATACCACATCAGAACCAAACCGAGCATAACTAAATATTCTACCGTCCCAAGCCTACCCTAAACGTTTTAATATGCATACGATAATACCCAGCGCTTATGCTAATGCCTTTTTTGCCGAGTTTTTAAGTAAATTTGCATTCATTTGAGGCCTCGTTTTTGATGTTCAATGGCACGCATGAGACATAAATATTTTCTCTCATTGTTTTGCTGATGGCGCCGTTTTGCATAAACAAAAAGTCGGATACTTTTATATCGGCAAATATAATGAACATCATTTATTTTAGGTCGATATGAGACAAAATTGACAATAATTTTTGACTAGTTAAATACCGTTAAGAATTTGGGTATTATAATCTATCAAAGTATTTTCTGGACTGGACACAGGAAAGCATTTTTGCCTAAGCTGACACAGAAAGTCATGAAAAATCTTAGAAATCAGCTATATGCGATGCGGCTAGCACCTATCACTATTTTAATTCCCCTTTCCACCTTTACGCGCACCATCACACTATAACATAGCCTTTAGGTTTTGTCCCTCTAGGCTCTGTGTACCCCGTGAGGGACAAAGGCGTAATTTATGTATGCACACGGAAACGCCTCGCCCGTACTTCACGTTTGCTCGGTCAATTAACTTCATTAAATATTAAATACTTAAGACCAAAAAAAGACAAACACAACAACAACAACATTAAATAAGCGCGATAAGACCGCCTGTTGTATACTTTGTTCTTTGTTTCTGTATTGTTTTGTACTGATTTGTGGTGTTCAATAAAGATAATTTGTATTGTATTGTATTGCAAATAAATCATACTAAACTGCGAAAACGTCGACCATGAACTTCTACAATTTATTCCGCGAACCAACTATGTTATTCTTTAATACGGTTATTTTATCTCCGGCAACTGTAATTTCCTCGCAATATCTGCATTTTCCGGTATAAATTTTCCATCCCTTTGTGGCAGTGGACCTTGAACTGTTTCTGTGGATATTGCAGATAACAAGAGACCAGAGATCTGTGACCTTGGCCTTGCCCTCGCGGGTGCTTCCTAACTCGAAAAAGTGACGAAGAACTGAAAAATATACAACTGAAGTACTTGTTTCTACGGTCGGCCAAAAAGTGGGCTGTCACTTTGTATTCAACATCCTATTCAAACGAAAACGTCAGTAAAGTTGAACGTTAGTGAAAAGTAAAAATGATTTTTTTGATACAAATTTATTGCATTTTGGATATCCAATTTTAAGTATGTGCCTCCGCTCTATTCTCAGGATCTTCTGGCCAAACACTATCTCCAACGACGAACTTTGGGAAATAACGAGTCAAAGGCACATCTCACTCGAAATCCTCCATAGAAAATGGGGATGGATAGGCCATTGCCTAAGGGGTCCTGACGCGAGCATCAGCAGAGTAGCCTTGGAGTGGAACCCCGTTGGCGGAAGAAGAAGACAGGGTCGTCCCACTGAATCCTGGAAGAGATCCATCACGGCGGATTCAAAGCTGCCGGGATGACCTGGGCCGACGCCAAAGAGAGGGCTCAGAATAGAGAAGTCTGGAGAAAGACTGTCGAGGCCCTATGCTCCACGAGGAGTTAAAGGAGGAATCATCAATTTTAAGTCAATCGAGCCAAGACTGCGGAGACGGTCCTAATCCCAAACCAGAACTCTACCTCCAGATTGCTGTATTTCAGCTCAATCGGTTGAAGCCCGAACACTTTATACATCTCTACTATAGACCAATGTAATTTAAGGTACGGACTTAACTTAGGGACCTTTTACATCCCTTTTATAAAATGTATTAATTGTATTAGGTAAGTTAAGTAGAATTTAAGTACTATTGTAAATCTATTTTATTTTGAAAAAATGACTTTCTGCCAAGTTTCTTGCGGCGCATTCTTCTTGGCAATGATGGTCTTTCCGAATGCGCTGGTAGATTCAAAAAAAGACATGTAAAAGAGCCCTCGGCGGCCTATTTGCAAAATAAACTTTTGACTTTTGACTTTTGACTTTTGAAGATATCTGCTTCAAAATCGAGTTGCAAGATTCCAGCCGGATAAACATCTAAGGGTAGGATTAAGGTAGTTACCCTCCAGAGGCCATATCACACATTACAATGCTAACGCATTCGCTGCCAGCTGTCAAACCCGAGACTTCTTCCGGTGCCACTGACGCACATGTGCGTTCAAATGCCTGTAAAATTGTGACAGCGGCACTCGGCGGAAGTCACGAAAATGCATATATGCGTATGGCAGTGAACGCGTTAGTAAAAGCTTGTAAAATTAAAATGGTTTTTATTACGGTTGAGTTAAGGAGGACCTCATCACGTAATACGTCCCTGGCATTCACCGAAGGCTATTTGGAACAGAGCTTCTACTTACACGTGTAACCCACCCAGGCTATCTTGACTTCACTTTGCACTTTACCCCTAGGATTTAAAGGCGATATTTGCGTGTCGAAAGCTCAGGATTAAATGAATTAACTGGGTTATGATTATCAATTAATGTTAGTTTCTTAGATGAAGTATGCTATTGAAAATATATGTTATTTATTTTAACTACAGGGTCTGTCTTTCATTAATAATGCTGTATAGCCCGGAGCTCTTTGAATGCCATTCGGGTTTGTCTTACTGTCTCACTCACTCTTATGGGTTTGATACTTGAATCTGCCAATGGTACCCGAAACCCGAATGGCATTCAAAGAGCTGTACGGAGTGTACGTACTATGATTGACATAATGATGTAAAAAAAAACAATACTTTTCTGACTACGGAAGTAAATAAAAATGCGACAGTATTTTGTTTTGCGATATAATTTTGATTGGTCCTGCTGATATTTTATTTAATTTATTCTATTGTAATTTGAATTAAACTATATTGAAGCTTGTTTTTTTTCAGTTAAATGTTGTTTTTAAGAATAGTTCATGAACGCATTCGTGACTTGAGTGAGAAGCATAAAGATGATTTCTTGAGAAAGAAGATGATGCCACTGACCTTATACTCTGAAATTCGATTTTCGAAGTTCGTGTAACGCCATTCCTGTCACACTGATAGGAATTAATTTGAGAGTGAGAGGAATGGTATGATACGAATTTCAAAAATCGAATTTCGGAGTAGCCCCTCTGATACAAGGCTTTAATCATCTGACACAGACGAAAAGGCCTTTGATGATGTACCCAATGATACAGTAGAATTTTCAAAATGACGAGAAGATTTGGTCGGAAAACCCAATGGAACGATAGTTGTGATGAGTTTGAAACGAAAATATAAAATACAATATTTTCTAACATAATCTTCAAACATAGTGTGTACGACATTTTCTTTTAGCGCACTTATTTCGTGGCCCGCGGCTACGTGGCGTAATAGAAAATCAAAGAAAATAAACCCTTTACAATAATACGAGTACGACTTCGCATGGCCATGAAGCGATACACGTGTTCAGTTTTTCCTTGAAATTTTCACCGTGGCCCGAAGAGACTGGTTTGTGAAATTTTAATATTCTGTTTTTTTAATTCCCTTTTCCACCTATGCGCCCAGAATCGTGCTAAATGTGGCCTTTTCAGGTCTTGTTATCCTAGGCTCTGTCTACCCCGTAAGGTATATTTATTTATTTATAAGCCTTTTTATTCCGAATTCGCTACAGTTTCAGTAAGTACATGTTGTTGTTGATGTTATTGTCGTTTATTTATTAAATTGTCGCGTAATTCGGCGTGCCTCATGGCATAGGCCTCCTCCGTGTATTGGAGGGTTTGGGCTATAGTTCCCACGCGCGCCCAGTGCGGATTGGGAACTTAACACACACCATTGAATTTCTTCGCAAATGTGTGCAGGTTTCCTCACGATGTTTTTCTTCACCGAAAAGCTCATGGCAAATTACAAATGTAATTTTCGCACATAAATTCCGAAAAACTCAGAGGTGCGAGCCTGGGATTTGAACCCACGACGCTCTGCTTGAGAGGCCACAGGTCAAACCACTAGGCTACCACGGCTTTTTAAGGGAGTAAGGGATAAAGACGTGAAATTATGCATGTATGTGATGTATGTTTTTTTAATGGCTTTCATCTTTGATTTATCGTAAGGCGTATTTCGCCAATGTCGACGTATAGTGACATTAAACACATGAGGAGATTATTCATATTGATTTTGGGGGAGGATATAAAATTGTTTTTCTCAAAGATGCAATGAAATGTTAACCTTACGTTCCAAATAATAGGCCGGGACGTATCACGTCGCGGGCGCGGTTGGACAAGTGGTGTGCAATGGATTTTCATACAAAATTGCAGGGCTTGGCCTGCAAAGCGATCGTGTTTTGTTTTGTGGTCGTCGTCGTCGTGTGTTGCGCGGGCGCGGGGCGCGCTGCTGGAGGACATGCGCGTGGAGGATTATGCGCCTGCTGCTGCTCGTCCGCTGCCTAATGCACGCGCTAGCGGCAACATTCTAAGGGTTTTTTGGAGTTTTTTTTATTTATTTCATTGCATGTTTGAGAAAAGCACTATACAAGCCTCGGCTTCGTACTCCTATCCGGCCTCGCAAAGCTCAGCCGTCTATATACATTACTCAGCCTGCAACTCTTTCTTTCCCGGCCTCTGCAGTAATGTACTATTGTCGGGTCCCTTTTGTCCCATAATTTTCGTTAGTCATATTTTTTTGGTCATAACACATGAAACCGTGCAATTTTCAGAAATATTGAAAAAGCCATCAGAATGTAGTAGGCTAGGTTAGGTTAGTTTACAATCAATTCTGAAAAAAAATTACCTACTGTTTCAGAAATAAAACGCAATGCAACTTTTATGTGCAGTAAAGAGTTTACATACATACATACATAAAACGCTTTATGACTAACGAAAATTATGACAAACCGTACATTCGGAACTTCAATTTTATGGGACAAAATATAGACCCCTGTTTTGTATGACATAATGATTTTAATATGACATCGTTTTAAGGTTGTTTACTGGAACCCACCTTGATTCAATTAAAGTTAGAACCTAGTGTAACCTGCTGTGTGTGGTAGTTAGCAGTGGCGTGGCGTCCATAGAACTCGATTCCCACCGGCTTGCCTATTTTAAGGCAGTTGGGCAATTTATTGTGCAGAATTAGAGGAAAAGGCTCGTTAAGTTTCCTTCGGCTTGCCTTCTGATATACTTGACGCCACGCCACTGGTAGTTAGTGTTACCTGCTATGGGTGGTGTAGGGGTATAGCACGCGTCACGGAATGACGAGGACTCGGGTTCGATTCCCAGCCATAGCGTTACTTTTCGGATTTTTCTATGTGTTCTAATTTTCAGTGTCGTTTAGAAATTAAAGTTAGAATTAACCTGCGCGGCGTCAAAACAAAACGTAATTAATCTTACACGTTCGGCATTGAATATCATCAAAATCTTGTACACATTTACAACAAAATGTAGGTGTGCTGTGAAAATTAATCAGTCATCGTCATCATCATCTCCGGCGTATATACGTGGCCTCTCAGAATGTTCAAAGTGAACCGCGTCAAGAGTGGGACTAAATTTAGAGCAAACATTGAAATGAATAATCTTTCTAGGGTTGTCCAGTTGAACTAACCCAAACCACCCGTTGAAATATTCTGGAATAATTATGAGATACCTTATATAAGAACTGCATCACTGTACCTACTTACTTGCACTTTATAACTTTGAAAATCCCCCCTGCCACCCCACTGTAGAGTACTTTGAATAATTGAAAGAACCCTCAAGAAAGGGGTGCATGTAGGTCACTAGCAATGCAGGTAATACTTTGTAAGTGTCGAGGGTGTCAGAGATTGTGATGTCGAGAGAGTTTGACACTTAGCTGGTTAAGAGGCAAGATGGCGGATGGGTCTTAACCTCTAGTGTAAGTTGTTTAAGTTTAATATAAAAACGTCTCGAACGCGTTCACGTAAACGTCTCAATTACTATGGAAAAATTGGTAGCACCACTTGCGGATCGAAACGGTAACAAACTGTTCTCATAGTATTTCTCATTTTAACGCAACAAGGGCTATGCTCGGAGTTTCTCTAAAAGATTGAATTCGTAACGAAGTGATCCGACAGAGGACCAAAGTTGTCGACATAGCCCATCGCATTAGCACGCTGAAGTGGCAACGGGCCGGTCATCTAACCCGAAGAACAGATAACCGTTGGGGTAGACGAGTACTTGAGTGGAGACCACGGATCGGAAAACGTAGCGTAGGACGTCCTCAGATTCGGTGGAGCGAGGATCTTCGCAAGGCGGCTGGCAAGAGCTAGATGAGAGTGGCCGAGGATCGTGCTCAGTGGCGTGCCATGGGAGAGGCCTATGACCAGCAGTGGACGAACATAGGCTGATGATGATGATGATGATGATGATGATGATGATGATGATGAATAACAAATTGAAACCTTAACGGGGTGTATTGAGATATTTTTCGTGTCAAAAACGAACACTGGCTCTAAAAATATCCACAGTATCTGCCGTAAACAGCCAACAAAAGAGACCGATTTATGAGTATAAAAGAATACCCCTAACCCATTCGCAACATTCGCTTTTTTCTACCGTGCATTTGCCAAATTGCGGAACCCTTTTGCAAATGAAAGCGTCCACAACAACGCAGACAGCCTAATGTCCGTCCATCGGGTCTCTAAATGACGCACGTCAGTCGCCAATCAAAATGGGAAACCTACTCACAAAACCGACATGAACACCATACATTGAAGCTTTCGCTTGAGAAGTACAGTCCTTTTACATAGGCCGCAAGCGTTGTACTTCGAATCACGCGATGATGCTGTTTTGGTTGTTTCAGTGGTGGAGGGATTTGTGTTCAGAAATGATGGTCGAAATCCATCTCTGGCGTCAATGACGTCATTTGGCATCGCAATGACAAGGGGGCCAATGCTGGGTGTCTACTATGTAAAGGTGTGGGGATATTAATTAGAGTTGGGGTAAATAATTTGGTTGTATACGAGTTTTGTTCATTAACAGATAGATCCACCTGACTTTACAGCAATGCGGGAAGAATAATGAATTAGTAATTGATAATCAAAGCGGTTTTAAACGATACTTAAATGCTTCTTATTAGCTTTTGCTGGTCAGCAGCTGCTCCAGCATCCCTCGAATGAGTAAACATAATGAGCTGTGGTAACCCAGTGGTTTGACCAATATCCTTCAAACAGAAGGTCGTGGGTTCGAAAACGGTCTCGTACCTTTGAGTTTTTCTGAATTTATGTGCGAAATAACGTTTGAAATTAACCATGAGCTCGTTAAAAGAAAACGTCGTGAGAAAAGCAAGTTTTGGTGTGTTTGAAGTTCCCGATTGGGCCCGCATGGAAGTTATTAGTCCATGCCCTCTGAAAAGAGGTCTGTGCCCAGCTGTGGGACATAGACTATGATGATGACTACGAGCATTTCATATTATCTACACGATGATTGCACACACACAGCCACACTGACCCAGTTATTCCCCATTTTTCTGTAATTACTCACCGCGGCTTTGTCGCCCTCCCTAGTTGGGGGAAAACAAGTCGTGCTGCTAAAACTATGCCGTGTCTTTTTTATGATTCCAGTATAGACTTAGTTTAGATTTTAGCTGACATTTTGAGATTGAAAGCACTTTATTGTACATAAAACACAATAATTTTACAAATGATTACAAAGTAGTGATATACACATAAACTAGAGCTATTACCTTAAAAATAAAAATTATAACAAATTTGGATCCTTAGGTATGGTCCCCATCACGCAGGCAGCATTCCCGCATTGTATCGCAATTGCGAGTCTTTGCGCGACATATTTAATATGTATCTGACAGTGAGCAAACCTAAACTGAATCGTAATGGAATTGCATTAAAACGTCATGGTAACCCCCCAATTTTGTGCAATTTGAATAAAGTAAGAATAACTACCGAAAGTACTTTAGTTACTGTTTTCTTAATGTCTCTCAGCATTATCGGACTTCTAAACGTTTTCAATTCTTTTTAAATCGCAACCCGACAACAGTTGAAACACGAAGCTTAACGTAAGAAAATAGACGCAGTTATCCATACAAATGTATGATTAATTTTCGTGTCACAATGGAAAAGGTTAGTGGAAAATTTAGCGCAACTTTAACATTGTGTAACTTTTTGGTCCTCATCCAACCATCATTTATGAACGCAATCATTACGAGACTGAAGTTCACAGTCACGGTAACGTCGCTCTCTATGGATCATCATCCTCACCTCCATTACGATATACATATTATGTTTGTGTGTCTATCGTTTCCCTAGTATTCGTAATTATAGGGGGAGTAGTTCAGGAGTGCAGTGGTGTGAACATTATGACGCTTTTGACAATGGCAATGGAGTGTTAGAAGAATACAGCGCCTCCTGTGCATTTGAAACTGTTTGCCCCGAGTGTTTTGGGAACAACAAAAACCTCGGAATTAATTTTGTATCTATGTATTTATCTACATTGTGTAAGTATATCCATTGCCTGCCCATATTACAAGCTCTGCTTAGTTTGGGACTAGGTCAATTGGTGTAATTTGTCCCATGATTTCAACATAGATAATGCTGTAGTCCTCAGCCGCGTCTGCCTGTTTATTCGCGATAAACTCAAAAACTATGGATGGATTATTATTATGCTGGTTTCTTCTATAGATAAAGTTTAGTGATTCATGAGGAAGGTAAAGGTACGCAATTTGTTAAGGTTCTCTTGTAAATTGGTTGAAATTATCAGCGCCGAGTTAGTATCTACCGTTCTTTTTATTTATGTTAGTCGGTAGTTTAGTATTATGTTTTTAGTTGCATCAAGTATCAAAAGCGTTCGCGTTAAAGTGTCAAGTACTATGAGAATAGTTTGTTGCCGTTACGTGCCGAGTGGCGCTGCCAATTTTTCCATACTAAAATTAAGCGTTAAGACATCTTTATTGGACAAAAGTCTTACATTAAATCAGTCATGGTCAACCTTTTTTAGGCTCCTCGTTGCTACCCGCCGAAATGATACACTAAGGGCCCGTCTCACCACTCCATAACTGTCAGTTATCTATGATGACGTCTCTGTCTGTTTCGTAGTAATAAATAGAGACGGAATCATAGATAACTGACAGTTAAGGAATGGCGGAACAGGCCCTAACAAAATCAAGATAGCTTTCATGTAAACACGTGACGCATTTTCTATGCGAGCGAACCCTTTGATCATCCCTCGCCAACCTTCGGCACAGTTTTAATCGACCAATGTTTTGCGACCACTGATCTTTGTCACTTAATTGAGCGTGTGTGAAAGGGAATAAGTGGGCTTTGATGTGCGGTTGACTTTATGCTTTTAATTACAGTGGTATTCACATGTGGAACAACATGACTAATAATCCGTCAACAAATAATCATAAAGGAATTTTGCAAACTTCTGTATACATTTAATCACAAGTGGGTGAATGATGCGCTTGCCAGAAAAGAAGAGGTGAAAGCAGTGGAAGAAGCGAGAAAGACAATACTCCCTGTGGGTCAAAGTGTATCCAAAAGAAAGAGTAAGATAAGATAAGAGTGAGGTGATGAAAATTTCTGATCTAAGTCGAGTCTTCCTGGTCAGGGGATGACGTAATTGTGTACACACCTCGGGCGGTCCTTGGGATTAAGAAAGCCTCAGGTCGCATGTTTATCGCTCTCGCCATTGGCTCGTGCGACAAGTTCCAGCGATCTGAGACATTCTTTGTTTCACCACCCTCGGGGGTGTAAAGTACCTACCTATATTCAGCTCCAAAATTGCAAGCCAAATCTCTTAAAAAAAGGTAAGACTATGCGTACAGTTTTGACAATTCTTTTTTGCAATATGTAATCAATTTGTTTGTCACTATATAATTATATAAAAAAAAGCCGTGGTAGCCTAGCGGTTTGACCTGTGGCCTCTCATGCAGAGCGTCGTGGGTTCAAATCCCGGGCTCGCACCTCTGAGTTTTTCGGAATTTATGTGCGAAAATTACATTTGTAATTTGGCCATGAGCTTTTCGGTGAAGGAAAACATCGTGAGGAAATCTGCACACATCTGCGAAGAAATTCAATGGTGTGTGTTAAGTTCCCAATCCGCACTGGGCCCGCGTGGGAACTATAGCCCAAACCCTCCAATACACGGAGGAGGCCTATGCCATGAGGCACGCCGAATTACGCGACAATTTAATAAATAAACGACCATAACAACAACAACAACATGTACCTACTGAAATTTTAGCGAATTCGGAATAAAAAAAGGCTTATAAGTAAATAAATAAATAAATAAAATATAATTATATTGCGTACAGTAAAAGACAGATGCGCTGAAAAGCGTTGAAATTGACAGCTAGCGTATAGTGACGGACAGGGAAGTAATCAACCCTTTGTGGCCGATGCCCGTTACGTTGTAACTTCGTAACGTTTCCATTAAAGCACTCCTGTGTACATCATATGCGTACACTAAGCAAGTACATTGTTCTAACTTTACCCCGATTTTTATCTTTGTTGCTAAATTAAGGGTTAAACGGGCATGCTTAATCGCCATTGAGTAGGTAATTTATGGATGGATTGTTAAAACAAATCAGGACAAAAATATTAGGTACGGTCGCCCAAATAAATGGTCTACCACTTTTCATCCAACTTCCTATCAAATGAAAATGTCGCTAAAGTCGAACTTTCAGGTTTGACAGCCTGTCTTATCGACATTATATATTGTGACGTGCAAAGGAATTTTAACCTTAGGGGGGTTGACCACATATTTGGCTGATGGTACCTGTGCACTTGCAAAATAAAAGAAAAGTGAAAAAATATTACGTGTTTTCGTTATTTCATTCCCTTTTTCTGTAAAATAATGTTAACGTTTTGTTTTCAAACAAATTAATTACTATGAAAATAGAAGTAATAAATTAAGAAAACAGACATATTTTGCGAACAATACAATTAAAAAATACGTATATTTATTCAATAAGGGCTTAATACTAAAACCGACAAATACAAGTACTTATTTTTTGACGTAGATCGTTCTAAACGCAAATTATACACTATTTCATAAAATATTTTCGCAGTTTGAATTCTACGCGGGCAGAAGCTAGTATAAAGTAATTAAATGAGTATTTTTTGGTCATCGAAGTAAGTGTAATGTTAATGTGTAAGGTAAACTGGCAGTTGACAGGCTGAAATAAAGTCACAATCCTCGTCAACAAGAGAAAGATTGAGAAGAAGAAATTTTTAAATAAGTAAATATATAAATGAGTAAATAAATATATAAATAAGTAAATATATTAATAAGTATATTTATAAATACTTAAGTAATTTTTTTAAAACTGTTACAATAATGAAACTCCAGCTAATGTGTACGCGTACCGCGAACAGGGATGACTATTGCAGCGTGTGCCAATCTACGCGTAATTGATCATCTATTAAGCTCGTACTTCCATAAAACTGAGCAACCGAGCATAGAAACGACAAATCACATTTATTTAGTCACTAGCTGTTGCCAGCGACTTCGTCTGCAAAGAATTCGTTTATCGCTATCCCGCAGGAACTACGCAATTTTCCTGGATAAAAGTTGCCTATGTGCTATTCCAGACTTTTCTCTATCTATGTGCCAAATTTCATCCAGATCCGTTGGGCCGTTCTGGCGTGATTGAGTAACAAACAAACATCCATCCATCTATCCATCCATACTTTCGCATTTATAATATTAGTTAGATGATTATTGTCATTAGACGAAAGACGTTCAATGTAGAACAAAGGCCTGGTATAGGTATACATTCTATGTTTTTTCTTTGCTCCCAGACCAGTTTGGAAGCACTATACATGTTAAATATTCTATTGAATCAGGGTTTCTTTGCGGAGGTCCATTTCAATGAACACTAAATATTTACCTTGCTACTCAACTCGCTTCTTTGAGTAGCAGAGTAGCAAGGTAAATATTCAGTGTTCACTGTACATGTTATTCAAGATTTTTGAATCATGGTTGACAAATAAATTGAATAAATAAAATAATAATGTATGTGATAAACAAATGTTCGTAACCGAATCGAATATCACAAACCCTAACCTTCGCATGTCGACTTATCAGAAAATATCTCGCTCGATGCCTGACAAAGGCTTGTGAAGTTCGATTGCCGAGATAAAATCTGGGCCTTATAAGTATTCAGGCTATTCATAAATGTTCCATGTGGGTCGTTCGCAATGCGTTATCGTGATCGTACAAAATTTCTTTATGTCAAGCTGTTGGGTATGAAATATAAAAATAATGGTCTTATCTAACTAATATTATAAATGCGAAAGTATGGATGGATGGATGGATGGATGGATGTTTGTTTGCTACTCAATCACGCCAGAACGGCCCAACGGATCTGGATGAAATTCGGCACGTAGATAGAGAAAAGTTTGGAATAGCACATAGGCTACTTTTTATCCCGGAAATTGCGTAGTTCCCGCGGGATAGCGATAAACGAATTCTTTGCAGACGAAGTCGCTGGCAACAGCTAGTATTACATACACATGGCAATCACGTCTATATCCCTTACAGAGTAGACAGAGCCAAGGTAACAAGCCTGAAGGCCATTTTTGGGCATTATTAAGGGTCGAATTTTTTGTTAGAACGGTTTCGAAACCGTATCACAAATGGCAATTATAGGACACATCCATTTGTCATATTTAATTAGCTAAGTACTTCGTTAGTATTTTTTTTCATAAATCATGAGATCTTGTTTTTTTATGAAAATACTAGCTGTTGCCCGAGGCTTTGCCCCCGCTGCAATTTTTTTTTCAAAAATTTATTTTATACATACCTTGTCCAAACAGTAACAAACACAAATAAAAAATAATTATCCAATTCGGTGCAGTTGTTTGGATGTTATGCGCGTACATTTTAATTGCATTTGCGTTTTTTTTTTTTTTTTTTTTTTATTACTTTAATGTGGCAATAAATATTTATTTTTTATTTTTACATACATTTCAACGATTCATTTTTATATTTATTTATGTACATCT
The DNA here is from genome assembly GCA_963854515.1 of Pandemis heparana. Lineage (NCBI taxonomy): Eukaryota > Metazoa > Arthropoda > Insecta > Lepidoptera > Tortricidae > Pandemis > Pandemis heparana. The sequence continues at coordinate 3,053,402 of OY978026.1, read as the reverse complement.
TTATGTAGATAGACTCTTTGTTCTGTGGCCATTTCTAGCCTTTATTATTCGAGTTCGTGTGGGTCTTTTTTGACTTGGCGCAAATAGGTACGGTATCCGTCCGTTTTTTTGTGTGCATTTCACAATAGTGTTATGCATATCCCGTGTTCAGTTGTTTGTTATGCCATCGACGCGGGCTTTTAATGGATTTTGAGTGCAACATTGTTTCGCGATGCATCGCAACAACGGGCAAATAACGGACGGAGTGGTTTCGCGCCGTGAAATAACGAAACAGGATGATATGATATTATTTACAACCTCCGACGCCAAAATAGTAGGTTTATTGTCTAACTCGCTCGCAATCGCCATCGTTTTCATTTTGACAGTTCATGTGTGGGCTGACAATTGGCATCGGAATCAGCTAGCTGTCACATTCATACAAGAACTGTCAAAATGAACACGATGGCGATTGCGAGCGAGTTAGACAATAAGCCTACAGGATTGTTCTATAGATCGATCGCTTAACTGAGTCCTTGCCCGCGCGGCAAAGGCCGAGAGAGGCGAAGGCGGCAGGCGCACTACCCTCCCGCACTGCTCTTGGTTCCCTTTGTCGTCCTCAGAGATGCGATGTATTTGAAATACTTCTATTTAAAATGCAAATACAAAATAACATATAGCATATAAAGCATTTTGTATTTTATTTGAAATACCTTTCGAGATGTATTTTGCATTTTTAATATTAATTTCAAAATGCAAAATACTTTGTGATTAAGTTTAGCCAACATTATTACCAGTCAAAAAATGAAATGGACGAATGAATGACGCTTGTATTGCCGAATTTGACCGATAGAGGCGCCTGCTAGCCAAGGCAAAAAACGGAACCCTTATGGATTCGTCATGTCCGTCTGTCTGTCTGTCCGTCCGTATGTCACAGCCACTTATTTCCGAAACTATAGAACCTATACTGTTGAAACTTGGTAAGTACAAATTCGGTACAAATTCGCCAAGTTATTATAAATATTATGATTAGTTATTATTATGTTGAGTATGAGTTGAGTATGAGTATGAGTAAAATCCGGTGTTAGCAGAGCCCTGCTCTTAAGCAAAATGTAAGCACAACAATAAATTTTGGGGGTTCCCCATACTTAGAACTGAAACTCAAAAATATTTTTTTTCATTAAACCCATACGTGTGAGGGTATCTATAGATAGGTCTTCAAAAATTATATTGAAGTTTCTAATATCATTTTTTTCTAAACTGAATAGTTTGCGCGAGAGACACTTCCAAAGTGGTAAAATGTGTCGCCCCCCCCCTGTAACTTCTAAAATAAGAGAATGATAAAACTAAAAAAATATATGATGTAGATTACCATGCAAGCTTCCACCGAAAATTGGTTTGAACGAGGTCTAAGAAAGAAGAAAGAAAGAAAGAAGACATTTATTCTCTTTTGAAAGACATCTAGTTAGTAGTTTTTTTTTTTTTTATAATTTCTGTTTGTCTGTATAAGTAAGTAACCAATATAAAATGACCTCACACTGCCTACATTTTGCTTAAGAGCACGGCTCTGCTAACACCGGATTTTTTAATAACTTGGCGAATTTGTACGGAACCCTCGGTGCGCGAGTCCGACTCGCACTTGGCCAGTTTTTTTCTTTGGTCAGAGTGCGCGCCTTATGTCTGACTAGTGAGGTGCCATTTGGCTCGGCATTGTATCTCTATTCTATTTCTCATGATAAATACTTAAAATAAATATAAATATCATTCGATTTGGTAAAAAGGTAGACATCGTGAAGGAAAACATCGTGATGATACCTACATACATCTGCGAAGCAATTCAACAGTGTGTGAAGTTCCCAACCCGCACTATACACTATACACAACTAGCTATAGCCTATAGCCCAATCCCTCTCATTCTAAGAAGAGGTCTGTGCCCAGCAGAGGGACGTATATAGTCACCCACTTATTCATAAAATGTTCTATAGGCTTCTGCTAACTTAGTAATATTTTGTCCTTATCTGTCACTTTGACCAGATAAGGACAAACGGTTGCTAAGTTAGCAGAAGCCTATAGAGCGTTTATGAATAAGGGGATAAAATGTTTATTAGGAGTATATCTAGTTAATGTAAGTCGGTCTGAAAAAAGCTGATCATCATCACCATTTATGTCGGTATACTTCGTCATATCCCCTCCTTCTATGATCCCGGTCGCACTGACGTCCGATTTCAATACAGTGTTGTAGTGGATGCAAGTAATGACTGCAGGAGTGCGTATACGCATTATTATACGTTGCTTAACTGTTATGATGTCATTTTTTGAAAGCCAATGTAAAATATGAAAAGTTGACCAGTAAAAAGTAAATTTCTAAATGATACTGAAAACTATTATAGAGCGACCGTTTAAGAGGCTGACAACACCTAATTTTGTTGAAATTGATGTTATTTAAGCACTTTTTAAAGAAAAACTACACACAAAAAAAATACAAAAAAAATATATTGATAATTTTCGTCGTATTTCAAACACGATAGACGGACTCGATACATAATTGAGCAAAATCGGCTCGATAGAAAATAATTGCAAAGATTGGTCTTATAATCATCATTAAACGGTTCTATGTCTATATTTTTTCGACGTATGGGTCTGCAATTAAAAACATGAAGCCAACATATTCATACCTACACGGCTAACGAGTCATATTTCATAAATAATCCATACTTTTTTTTATTTCTTCTTATTTGTGTCTTATTTGCAAGATTTTAGACGCGCGCCAAGCTGCCGGAATAGTTTCTTCTCTTTCACTCACAGGCACGCGAACCGTATGTGCGAACAGTGGCGCTGCTCAAGGTCATTTGCTGTTGACAGCGCCTTAAATGAGTCATCGCCCGCGCGGTACAGAGGCGCGGGATAGGTGACAAAGGGGGCCGAGAGAGGTGCGGGCGGCAGGCGCACTACCCGCCCGCACCTCTCTCGGCCCCCTTTGTCGTCCTACCCCGCGCCCCTGTGCCGCGCGGGCGGGGACTCAGTTAAGCGGTCGGTCTATAGAACATACAGAAAAATCATAAGTCTGTGGAAAAATCCGAAAAGTAAAGCTATACTTTTCGATATCATACTATACTTACATAACCATAGCTTTACTTTTCGGATTTTTCTGTGTTCAAATTTTTTGTGTCGTTTAGAAATTTAATTTGTAACGGGTAAAAATAAATACAAAAATGAAGAAGCAAAATTCTTGATTCATTTGATGATGAGTACTTAAAAAAAGGAGGTAGCCGTAAAAAGTTTATTAGAATAACTGCAAAAATATCTAAACAAAAAAAAACAAGAGTTACCTATCTGTCTGTTATCTGTCTGCTATGGGTGGTGTAGGGGTATAGCACGCGTCACGGAATGACGAGGACCCGGGTTCGATTCCCGGCCATAGCTTTACTTTTCGGATTTTTCTATGTGTTCTAATTTTCAGTGTCGTTTAGAAATTAAAGAGTTACCTATATTTAAAAAGATTTTGTTTGTCTGTGCTAAATTCGTTTAATGCGCGGGGAACTTTACAATTTTCCGGGATAAAAACTACGCTATCATCCTGAAGGTCTGAAACTATTTTATCACGATCGGTTTTGTAGTTGACGCGTAACAAACAAACAAATATACATCATCATCATCATCATCTCCAGCCTATATACGTCTCACTGCTGGGCACAGGCCTCCTCTCAGAGTGAGAGAGCAGTTCCCACGCGGGTCCAGTGCGGATTGAGAACTTCACAGAAATACAAGCTGTGCATTTTTTAATGTTAGTTGGGTTAATGAGAAGGAACGTTTTAATCTCTACCAGCATCTTAGTCTTCATATTTCCCTGCCAACCTGAGCAATATACAGGTAAAAAGCAAGCATTTATCTCAACAACAATGGAGCACATTAAACGAGGAAAAACGAGCATCGCATAAAATGCAAGATCAAGTGTTAAATACAAAGTTGAGAGCATAATTAACAGAAATGCAGCGGGATGAGAGAACGCAATTATCCGGATATTAAATACTAGAGTTCCTACAGATACACTTCTCATACTCTACTATACTGCATTTAATTTAATTTCTATGAGAAACCACAACAACATTATGTTGCGGCTCGTGAACTGTAATCTCTTTACAATTTGTTCTGGAGTAACGTTGTCGAGATGGTGAAATGGGCCTATTATACTCGACTTCGTCTGTTTAAAGTTTAAAAATCTCGGCTTTTGTTCGCTAAAATTTTTATCTTAATCATTGTATTGAATCAGGGTATTTTGCGGAGGTCCATTTTAATGAACACAAAATATTGACCTTGCTACTCCGCTACTTACGTGCAAGATAACCAAGCTTCGTGCGAAATATATATTAGTATGTTTTGCATGCAAACCCTCCCTCCACTATTGACAGTGCAGCAGTGTGGCAGTGCAGTGTTGTGTGGCAGTAGTGGGTTTGCATGCAAAACATATATTTCGCACAAGCTTGGTTATCTTGCACATAAGTAGCGGAGTAGCAAGGTAAATATTTTGTGTTCATTTCTATCTTAATCACTAGTCGGAATGCCTACGACCAACTAATTTGTAAATAAATTAGTTAATCGTCGTTAAACGCTACTCTCCCTCCCTCTTAAGTAGTAAAACTTGAGCCACGTGAAGAAGTTATCCGACTCGCACCCTAAAAATGTTTCATCTCACATTTGCGGGTGGTAGGACCTTGTGCATGGTCCGTCCGGATCGCTACCACCATCTTACTCGCTAATCCTGCCGCTAAGCAGCAGTGCTTGCACTGCTGTGTTCCGGTGTGGAGAGTGAGACAGCCGGGGAAATTACAGGCACAAGAGGCATTTCATCTTAGCCCTCTAGGTTGGCAACGCATCTGCAATCCCTCCGGGGTTGCGGGTGTCTATGGGCAGTGGTGATCGCTTACCATCAGGTGACCCACTTGCTCGTTTTCCTTCCTATTCATATAAAAAAATAATAATACACACTTCAAAATATTTTTCATTTTTTTGTGATAAATTACATAATTTAAATCATAATTATTTTGATCTCAACTTTATTATTTTACATCACGACATTGAAACACGGCCCCAGGCCATCAACCGTTGCAGACTAACATTTTATCTTTATTTTTTTTAAATCATAAAAACATGGCTGAAACCCGATCCCGAAAAGCCATAGGAACATTCTAATTATTCCACCTTCGGGCATTTTGTGGAGTGAGCCGTGGTCCGATATTCTGTGCTTCGTTTTGGAATATCAATGTGGTGATCTTTTCCTTTTTCGGCGGCGAAGTTTATTTTCAGTATAAACAAAAGACATATTATTATTTTGCTTGCCATAAACTGTCTTTTTAGCCGTCATAATATTTCACCTGTGTTTAATTATCTGTGTTTTTTTTTGTTGTTTCTTTTCTATAAAATTGTGTGTATTTTTTTTTCAATTTATTTGACTCAAATAGAATATATAAAAGAAGTACAAAATACTTATATCTATATACCTCTGCCAAACTGCATAGCCTTATATTTACTCTATGGTCTTATATTTGTGTGTCTATATTCAAATATAAAAATATATTCAATCAATATACATATATTTACAATTAATGCTTACTTAAATGTCTTCTTTCTTTCTTTACCTTTTTATTCGTCTGAGGCAAATCTGTACTGATATTATAACTTTATAACTGCGAATGTAACTATAGTGTCTGTCTGTTACCTTTTCATTCTTAAACTGCTAAATAGATTCAAACGAAATTTGATGTGAAGGTAGTTTGATTCCCGGGAAAGCAATACTTAGGTATAAGAGTTTTTATTTCCGGAAAAACATATTAAAATAACAATGTACCGATTTAAACTTTCGTGATTTTTACACATTTTTATAAGAAAAACGGGACTTAATCAGGTAAATAAAATGTATTTTTGTAAATACCTCGACGTTTCGGACGCGACTTTGCATCCATGGCCTCGAGAGGACTGATTAACCTTTTTTTCAGCTCGAACGACGTGTTAATAATGCAATACCAAATCTCGAAAAAGACCGATCTAATATCTGCAGCTTTTGCGTCGCAAGATTATCAATAATTACGCACATTTACAGCACAGGAATATTCAAAGGCTCAGCAAACCCTTTATCCCCTTCCCCCTTTCCGCGACTTTTCTTGCTGCAAAATCGTGTCATTCCGTTCCCCTGCAAGATGTCACTGACACACTAACATACAACGTACAACTAAGCGCATGGCAAACAGAGGGCCCCAAGTTTTCTAGAAAAAACCAGAACGTTGCAACTCCGCTAGCGATGTAAACTTTACGCCTAGAGGGGCTCAAGTGCGAGTATTCTGCCTTTGAAAAATGGACCGCAATATCTTTCTCTTAGAACTCTTTACCGTTGGCAACTAATAATGATGGTCCTTTTAGTGTTGAGTTGGCGAGCATAGGGCTTTACGGTTCTGTGTTGATGAGGCAGGTGCATTGAGCTAGGGCTGTACCAATTATTCATCGTCATGCTTTCAGGGAAAAATCCCGAGTTGTACCCTATTGCGGAATTGTTTTGGCAGGATGCGGCGTCACTGAAACTTACGCATTGAAGAATTTAATTATGTTTAAGTTTAGGGTCTTCTTTAGATTACCTTTGTACTTCGGAAAATGGTACATACATACCGTCACACCTATTTCCCACAGGAATTATCAGAGACTTCTTTGAAACTAAATACCTCTGAAAGTGTTTTTAAGCATTTCTTAATTGTAGTTGACCAATTTAATCTTTCCGTACATTTGTCGGTGTTCAAAGGAGAAGGCGACTTAACTTTGAATCCAAAATGGCGATGACCGGTTGTCTCTAACGTCGGTTTACGGACGATAGTTTTACGTGATAACGATAAATGGTCGCTTTTGTGGGTAGGCTAAGTTACGCCATCTATCGGCACTTGGTTAAATCGCTTAGTATCTATCAAATCAATCTATCGATCGTCAAAGTGAGGTACGCAAAGTGGTTGCGACAACAAGCAACAGATGTCGCTATTTGCGATACACTCTAACGTCAGTAACGTTAGTATGAGTCATGCTTCTTCGTGAGTACGGCCGGCATTCATCGATTTATAAAGGTGCGACCACACCGTCGCTCAAAAAACGGTGACGTTACGGAATCGCAACAAAATGTATGAAGAAACGGTGAGAAAACGTGACGTCTACGACGCGTCACTGCGTATACGCGGTGGTTTGGTCGCACCCTAAGACGTTATCACGTCAAAAACAAGAGACAATTCTGCTTACATTACAAACTCGGCAAGAATCTAAACTTTGGCTTCATATAGACTACGCATTGCATTTCGAATTTAAATTGGAATAATTCTGCGGTTTACTCAACCGTATCTAGTTACTTTTAACCCGTGTAGGAATTATTATGACTATTCCATATTACGCGGTGGTTGTGAATAAGAATTCTCTCTTCCCCCACCTTCATCAAAGTTGTATGACCCACCTCCATTTTCCTAGCATTTTCTCGACATAGTTAGATATATAGATGAAGGTATGGTTGTACACCTAAAATGGAATAAGTTTAATTACAACAAACCGGATAACTCACGTATAAAAAGCCGAAAGCCTTTACAAAGTGACGTGATCAGTATTGTGTGCTGCCCTACTTTGGACTATAATAAAAATGACGATAAAAATGAGGGTAGTTGTGCGCCGATGTCAGCTGCGCCGAGTAGCCGCGCGAGCAGAGCGTTGGCGCGCAGTGTTCGTTTTACTGCCGCCGGGGCAACCGCTTTCTGATGAAGAACTACGGAATAGTCCGAAACAATTGTCAGAGTATTCTTTCGGCTTTTTATACGTGAGTTATCCGGTTTGTTGTAATTAAGTTTAATTCTATTAATTTAATTGTTTCGACGACTTAAAGTCATCCTAAATTTGATTTACGAGATTTAACCGTCATACTAACTCAAAAAGTTCAATAAACTCTTGTATAAACAGAACCCTTGAGTATCAATTCACTTCGTTGTGTTTTCCTATCAGTCTGTCAAGACTATTTTTCAGAGGAACATCTGGAGGTATCAAGTTCAGAATTATATAAGCTACTCAGAGGTTATGATCTTTGCAACCGTAACAATTTCTTTGCTGATTCAGTTTGCAATTTCTTTTTGTTGCTGTAATTGCGTAGTCATCCATTCCACCTCTAAAAGTGGTTGAAAATTTGACCCAAAAAAACCACGATCAGATCAAGTTAATACAAAACTTTTAAAAATAAATTTCTAGCATAGATTACTCGCTAATCCTGCCGCCAAGCAGCAGTGCTTGCTGCTGTGTTCCAGCGTGGAGAGTAAGACAGCCAGTGAAATTACTTGGCACAAGAGATATTCTATCCTAGCTCTCTAAGCTGGCAACGAATCTGCAATCCTCTAGTGTTGCTTCTAGTGGACAGCCATGGGTGGTGGTGCTCGCTTAACATCAAGTTTTTGCGGGTGGTAGGGCCTTGTGCAAGGTCTGTCCGAATAGCTTCCACCATCTTACTCGCTAATCCTGCCGCTAAGCAGCAGTGCTTGCACTGCTGTGTTCCGGTGTGGAGAGTAAGACAGCCGGGGAAATTACGGGCATAAGAGGCATTTCATCTTAGCCCTCTAGGTTGGCAACGCATCTGCAATCCCTCCGGGGTTGCGGGTGTCTATGGGCAGTGGTGATCGCTTACCATCAGGTGACCCACTTGCTAGTTTTCCTTCCTATTCGCATAGAAAAAAAAAATAATAAGGTGACCCACCCAGGTGCCTTCCTTCTCGTACTTATAATAAAATGTATGCATATTTTCTAGTTAAGTCCATTATTGTGACCAAAGTATTTGAAATTTTAAAGCTAGACGATAATATTGTGGAAAAGTTCCGCAGTCGCGCAACATTCACCATCCTAATGTGCTAATACGGACTTCCATTTAATAATGAACACAGACCTACAACTTAATGAACCCACGGTGTGTCATCGTCACGTTCAAGACTAATGATACGAATTTGTCTCACTGTCCGTCCGGGCATCGTGTTTTGCACCACGCATGACAATGAGTGCATTTGCATATTATCCTATGCTTTGTTTTAAGATAATATCGGGTAACTCAGAAGGCAAATTATGCCAAAAATCTCTGTCTATTTAAAAATCATCTCCAACTTATTCTTCTTTGTCTTTGCTCCTTCGCTTTTCTATTCCATAACACTTATTGATTTAACAATTATTTCGTAGCATACGTGATTATGATTACAAATTTGAAATACGATAACTTCATTTATAATTTGTTTGGTACCCTGCATTTTTGGCTTAGCCGACACAGCCCAAAGAATTGTGAAACTGAAGTGGCAGTGGGCGGGGCACATTGCTCGCAGGACCGATTGCCGATGAGGTCAGAAGTGACCGGGAGACGAGCTGTTGGTAGGCCGCTAACAAGATGGAGCAACGACCTGGTCAGGATCGCGGGATCGCGGTGGATGCGGACGGCACAGGACCGGTCCGAGTGGAGAGCCTTGGGGAAGGCCTATGTCCAGCAGTGGACGTCTTTCGGCTGATATGATGATATGTTTGGCTTAAGCGTAGTCGAACTAGTAAAAAAAAACTTTACCAGATTGCTACTGTATAATTTCTCTCTCGTACTTTAACTAAGTATTTATTTTCTGATCTATTCCTATTTCTAATATTGTCCGCAATAATTATAATAATTTTTTCATATTAGTCTGGGAGCAAGAAAAAACATAGAATGTACCAGCTGCTGCTTTTCTTCCCTCGCAGATCATAAAAGCCCATCAAGGAAATGTGCGAAAATCTTAAGAGTCATAAACTACTTAATTATTGGCGATTTTTTTTTTCTGTATATTAGAGGGGGCCAACGAGCAGACGGGTCACCTGATAGAAAGTGATCACTATCGCCCAGGGACTTAAGTGTTGGGGAATCACAGGTGCGTTGCCGGCCCTTTCAGGAACAGGTAGGCTCGCTTTTTAAAGATCCCTAAGTTGTACTGCTCGGGGAATGTTGCAGCAGGGTTGTTGGGAATGTTGCGGGTGGTAGGGCCTTGTGCAAGGTCCGTCCGGATCGCTACCACCTTCTTACTCGCTAATCCTGCCGCTAAGCAGCAGTGCTTGCACTGCTGTGTTCCGGTGTGGAGAGTAAGACAGTCGGGGAAATTACGGGCACAAGAGGCATTTCATCTAAGTCCTCTAGGTTGGCAACGCATCTGCAATCCCTCCGGGGTTGTGGGTGTCTATGGGCAGTGGTGATCGCTTACCATCAGGTGACCCACTTGCTCGTTTGCCTTCCTATTCATATATAAAAAAAAAGCAGGAAGTTGGTTCCAGATCTTTGTCGATGTGACTAAAAAACCATTACTATTCCGAATCCCCTTTCCACCTATACGCCGCAATCACTCTAAACGTGGCCTTTAGGTCTTGTTACCTTGGACTTTTTCTATCCCGTAAGACGTGATTAATAGGCTTGTTCCCCGTACATAACTATTTTACATTACCAGGACATCCTAAGGTAAAATAAAAAAAAAATAAAAAAAAGAATATTTATTCACACTTAAAACAAACAATACAATAAAAACAGAACATAAAAAAAACAATTAGTGAAAAGGAGAGGACTCAGCAGAACTGCTGGTTTTCAGTCCTCACCTAAGAAGTAGGAGACAGTAGTTCGCTGACAAAAACGAACACTAACTTAAAATAAATAAGGTTACAAGAAGGCAATACAAAACTTTAAATAACGTTACACAAACGAGCATAAAAAAGGAAATCAACATAGGTACTAAATAAAGCTAACTAAAAACAAACAAACATTAATAATTATGTACCGAATTACATCTAAAACCAATTAAAGTATTTTGACCTGCCGCAAATTTGTCCAGCAACATGCCATTTTTTGCTGTTCGAGAATATATTTTTTTTACAAATCGACCTAAAACCTCTGAAGGACTATTTCTAAAGTAAAACAAACATGTTCGCGGCTTAGGGGTGGCCCAAGGGCCACCCCGCCGCACCTAAACCTAAAGTAATCCAAATGAATCATCCAACATTGGATTTACCAGTGCCGGTAATGTAAGTTGGTTACGTACGGGGAACAAGCTGATTAATATTGTATGTATACTCATACTCATACTCATTTATTCGTAATAATTATTGTTATTACATGTCATTTATTATATACATCTAACTAATATTATAAATGCGAAAGTATGGATGGATGGATGGATGGATGGATGTTTGTTTGTTACTCAATCACGCCAGAACGGCCCAACGGATCTGGATGAAATTCGGCACATAAATAGAGAAAAGTCTGGAATAACACATAGGCTACTTTTTATCCCGGAAAATTGCGTAGTTCCCGCGGGATAGCGATGAACGAATTCTTTGCAGACGAAGTCGCTGGCAACAGCTAGTGTAATGATAAGAATGCACTCGTTGGCATACCTAACTCAAGCAGCAGAGGCTCCGTTCCCGCGAGTACGAAACACAATAAAACGCGGTTACACTAACTGCTGGAAGTTCGGGCTAACGATATCTAACAGTTTGTGCGACTCAATTTGGTACGTCGGCAATTTGCACAAATTGGACTGTGAAGGAGCTGACGCAAAGAATATGAATGTGGGCGATAGAGTCGGAACTTCATAGCTAACGGTTGCGGTGTAAGCCTACAAAAAATAAACCTACAATCGTACGTACTGCTGCTGCCAAACAAATCTGTACATACATAAGTCACGTCTTTATCCTTTGCGGAGTAGACAGAGCCTAAGGTAACAATGATCTAAAGGCTACGTTTAACATGATTGTAAAATCTGTAATAGTTGACACTTAAATTTATTAATGTTTGACGTGTAACCTTATTTTTGGATTGCTTTGATTGTTATTTGTATTCATGATGTAATAATTTACTTCTGTGTAAAATAACTATGATCCCAGATGTTCTAAACAATGCAATGGCCTAATGCGTGTTGGTACCTACTGTAAAAAATTATCAACACCGTTTTATTTATTTGTGGTTTAGTTTAACCCTCCTGCTTATACAAAGCTAGGGACCTGTTATAGCGAAAAGATTATACATTATTATACATTCATCTAGCAATATTTCTTTCCTACATACTTACATACATACCGTCACGCCTCTTTTTCACAGGGGTGGGCAGAGACTGCTTTGTTCCACTTGCTACGATCCTGACATACTTCTTTCGCTCTTTCCCCAAAGAGGGGTAATTTTCATACCTGCATGCATGTATGTATGTATGTAGAAATTGGTTGGCTAGGCGTATTGGTTCGCTGTAATGCCGCGTAAACAAATAGAATAATAAATAAATAAATAAATAACTCTTTATTGTACATAAAACACATTAATTTTAGAGGTAATAAGATACACAGATGTACAAAGGTGAAAGGCGTATGTTTGTATTTACCTCGAAAAGCGGATGATTTGATCAAATGGCGTTATCAAGGTAGTTTTCTTCGCATCAAGTGTAGATTATTTGTGAAGCTTTAATAAAATTTGAGCCAAAAACAGAGGAGCGTGCCTTCCGTTTTAAATATTTTATACTCTTTGCCGCGCGTTATCGGAAGCGACTTGAGAACTCCTAATGCGTTATGCAGTCTTGGTAATGTTTAGGAACCCGAGACGCAATTACATAGAACTACGGGCGTTGCGAGATCTAATCAGACGTTCAAGAAACTCAATTGACTTCCACTTAGTACATATCGTTTATCTGATATTTAATATGCATCTAAAAGAAAAGTATTGCTAATGATGATGCGAATAGACTAAATCCCTTGATATTTGCAGCTTATAAAGATGTTATTAAAATGAATATTGGTACCAGACGTAATGCAATTAAATCCGAGCCAATAACCTTTGTAGGGAAGGCACTAGAAGAAAGCGAATGCAAAACGCTAGAACAGAATTTCACCAGTGAAATCTAGGAATAAAAGATCTCGCCATATCCGATTGTCCGTCTGTCCGTCTGTCAGAGACTATTACTACTACTACTACGAGTATTATAACAATATCATTTGGCACATTAGGTACTTCTTCAGTAATCAAATGATTCCCGTTTATGTCATGTGATGTTGAACAGTTCAACTATTATCAGTGTGTCAAAAACATTTAAAGAAAGGTACCCGTTTGCAAACAACTAAGCTGTCAATCACTAATTTTTTGCTCTAATTTAATAATTCGGGCCATAAAATTTTAGAAAGTAGGGAGGCAGATAAATGAACGATACTTGCACTCTTCTTTCTTTATGCATTGGGATAACTAGTGCAGGGGCTTTATTTTTTTTAATTTATTAAGTATCTTACTCATTACATCAAGTGCAGTCGATTAGGTACCTATCTATGATCAAACACGATTGGAATCGTTGCAAGTTATATAACTGGTATTGCTGCCATTGGCTCTTACTCGGCTTCATCGTTCGGTCGTCTGTCTGTATTTCTATGACATTTTATACAATCAATAACTTCAAAATGATCATCGCCGCTTCCAAAAACGCAATCATCAAAATTATCAACATCATCTCCTCCATAAATATTCTTATATTCATCAGATTCATGTTTGGCTTCTACCACCATATTGGTTATAATTTGATCATAACACGGCTTTCAATTGTTTATTGTATAATTACTAACACTGTCTTTCCGATTTATTATTTTTTTAACCAGACAACTGGATTCATAGAAATCAACTTGTTTATTGAACACTATGTATCTGTTTTGGTGTCAATTTTTACAAATGAAAAACGTTTCTTCGACTATATATCTGAAGTACGACGAATTGATGAAGGGATTAGACCAAATTTGATCAAACCAGAAACAATTTTGACGAGGATTCTCAGTTTATTTTTCTTCTTTAAGGTTCTGTATGATATATTTCAATGCCCGTATTATTCAGTGATTTGTAATCAATATTTCTTCTTAAATATCTGTATTGCGTTCACTATGTCTGGTAAATTTTTGGTCGTTGTTCCAACCTTTCTGATACTAGAAATATTCCGGAACAGAATTAAATTGCTCCGAATTTCTATCGAAAACTGTTTCGCAAACGATACAAACCATCAAGAAAATTCAAGACTGAAATTGAAGAAGATAAAAAAATATATTCATGTGTATGAAAAATTACTAAATAATGTGGAGAATTACTTTGGCGTCATCAAATTAGTGGTATGTGTGAATTCAGATTCTCTTTAAAAGGTCGATAGTTACAAAAAAGTATTGATGCTTATGTCAACGCCCGTATTCAATAGGTACTTAATATTAAAATAGAAAAGAAAAACATTTTGTAAAAACTTGCACAAGGATGTCATTTTGAAAATTTGTCCAAATATCTTGAAAAAAGTTTCATTAAATCTGAATTCGCTTTTTGATCTCTGTCCGCAGGTCGGAGATTATCCACACAGTATCGTTACATAAATTTATTTACGTAAAAAGGGTCTCTTGAAATTATTCCGGAATATTTGTGCAGTTTGGGTTATTTTTTATTTTGCCTAAAAATAACCCTGAAAATGTTTTTCAGGTTTTTTTTTATTATCTAACTAATATTATAAATGCGAAAGTATGTATGAATGAATGGATGGATGTTTGTTTGTTACCCAATCACGCCAGAACGGCCCAACGGATCTGGATGAAATTTGGCACATAGATAGAGAAAAGTCTGGAATAGCACATAGGCTACTTTTTATCCCGGAAAATTGCGTAGTTCCCGTGGGATAGCGATAAACGAATTCTTAGCAGACGAAGTCGCTGGCAACAGCTAGTAGTTGATAAATGTTTCCATACATTGATCGATATTCAAACTGAACCGCGTTAAGGGCAGGACTAAATTTTGAATCAAAAATTTATAATGGAAAATTTTTGTAGAAGGGGGGGGGGTTCAGTCAAACTAACCGAAACACCTGCTGGAATATTCTGGAAACATTCTGAGACACCTTGTATTGCAGTATGGAAAATTTATTTATGAACTAGCTGTTGCCCGCGACTCCGTCTGCGATAAATTCGCTTATCACTATCCAGCGGAAACTATGCGATATTCCGGGATAAAAAACTATCCTATGTCCTTTTCCGAGACTGTGACTATCACTGTATCAAATTTCAATAAAATCGGTTTAGCCGTTTTGCCATGATAGAGCAACAAACATCTAAACATCCAAACTAACAAACTTTCGCCTTTTGTAATATTAGTAATTTTTTCAGGTGGTCATTAAATTTGTTACGGGTTTCCGAAATGCATTAATTTTGGTTCATCGGTTTCTTACTACAACTTCTGTAAGAGAGGGGGTAAGTATCCACATGTTTTATTCCCTTGTTCTTCGTACATAACCAAGTTACATTACTATACTTCATTTAATTTAGAAAGAGAAACCACAATAACATTATATTGCGGCTGGTCAACTATTTTTTATCTAGCAAACAGTACAGTGCAATAGTTTGGCAGCCGCAAAATAAAATTGTTTTAATGCCACTTTATTTGCGTGGCGTCAATTGTTACTCTAGTACAAATCGTAAAGAGATTACAGTTCACGAGCCGCAATATAACATTATTGTGGTTTCTCATCCTAAATTAAATGAAGTATAGGACATTCTAAGGTAAAATAAAGACTATAATATAAAACAAACATGAGACTATAAAGTAAAACAAACATGTTCGCGGCTTAGGGGTAACCCAAGGGCCACCCCGCCGCACCTAAACCTAAATTTACTACTATTTTTTTTTTTTTTTTTTTAAGTATTATTTATTTTTTAAATACTTTTTTATTTGTTTCTGTATTGTTTTGTAGTGATTTGTGGTGTTCAATAAAGAGTATTTGTATTGTATTGTATTGTATTGATCCAAATTAATCATCCAACATCGGTTTTACCAGTGCTGGTAATGTACGAAGAACAAGCTGTTTTACTATTATTTTGTATGTCTTGTTATATTTAAGTAATTTTAGCGGTAAGTAAATAGAATCGCATCCAATGAACGTCTAAAAACTCACCGTCGGATAATGGTGTCATTATGTCCATTTATTTACTCGGTGTCATAAAATTTTGCCCAGTCTCTATAGGCAAATTGCCTATATTGCATACATTTATGGGCCACGTTTTTTCCCGTTAAGTCTGTTGCCGTCGGCTGTGAAACGTTCGTTATCCTCTTTTTTCGAAGTTTCGATGCTTCAAAATTGTTTCCATTTTGATTATTTACCTATAAGTAAATATTAGTAACTCAGTAGGTACCTATGATTTTATTTTAATTTTTTGCTTTAATGTCTCTGAAATATAAAAATACCTACCTGTGATATTTAAATATATTATGTAATTTTAGGTTAGTAACTAAGACTAATATAGTGCTAGCTTCCTTTGCTTTTTGTTTTAATGTGAATAGGAAGGCAAACGAGCAAGTGGGTCACCTGATATTATTAAATTTCAATTCGATTCCACTACTAGAAGTCGATTAATTAGCTGTCATTTTTGATACTTCTAAATATGGATCTGAC
The DNA here is from genome assembly GCA_963854515.1 of Pandemis heparana. NCBI lineage: Eukaryota > Metazoa > Arthropoda > Insecta > Lepidoptera > Tortricidae > Pandemis > Pandemis heparana. The sequence continues at coordinate 3,036,948 of OY978026.1, read as the reverse complement.
AGCATCGATCCAACTTTGGGCTGAAATTGAATCGCATTAAGACTTCATGGAAACGCCCCAAGATTTGACCCAACTAACACGATCAGTCAAAAGCAAAAGCGATAAACACATAGATGAACATACTTAGAAATAGAAATAAAAAATTAAAGAATTGCGGTTTTATTCTTGGACAGTAAGTAATAAAATTATTTTTCTCAAAGATGCAATGAAATGTTAACCTTACGTTCCAAATAATAGGCCGGGACGTATCACGTTGCGGGCGCGGTTAGACAAGTGGTATGTAATGGATTTTCATACAAAATGGCAGGCCTTGGCCTGCAAAGCGATCGTGTTTTGTTTTGTGGTGGTCGTCGTCGTGCGCGGGGCGCGCTGCTGGAGGACACGCACGTGGAGGATATGCGCCTGCTGCTGCTCGGCCGCCGCCTAATGCACGCGCTAGCGGCAACATTAAGGGTTTTTTTTGGTGTTATTTATTTCATTGCATGTTTGAGAAAAGCACTATACAAGCCTCGGCCGGAACAGGGGTTGCCGGCCCTCGTATCATGCCGTACTCGGCCGGCAACCCCTTACTTCCCGGCCTTTGCAGTAATGTACTAGTTTATTTCAGACAAACTCACAATTGGAAACGTTTGTCTATGCTATTACTGCATGTATAATTCATTTTCTACCTATACTGGTAGAACTAACTGCTAACGAGATAGATAAAATGAGATCAATATTAGCGGACCAGCTTTTGACGTGTGAAGGTGAGTTTTTAAAAATATTCTAGCTCTTTTTTAATTACCCGGGCTTACCGGGTAGGCAGAGCCTAGGGTAGCGAGACCTATAGGCCACGTCTAGCATGATTGTAGGCGTAAAGGTGGGAATCAAAACAGTGATGATTTTCGTCCATTTCCTCGATGGGCCTTTACCATCTGCGCGGGAAGAAAAGCAACTGGTACATTCTATATTTTTTCTTTGCTCCCAGACCGGAAGAAACCTACCCATGGAATTACCCTTTCAAGCGATAGACAGTTTTTTTTTATGTGAATAGGAAGGAAAACGAGCAAGTGGGTCACCTAATGGTAAGCGATCACCACTGCCCATAGACACCCGCAACCCCGGAGGGATTGCAGATGCGTTGCCAACCTAGAGGACTTAGATGAAATGCCTCTTGTGCCCGTAATTTCCCCGGCTGTCTTACTCTCGACACCGGAACACAGCAGTGCAAGCATTGCTGCTTAGCGGCAGGATTAGCGAGTAAGATGGTGGTAGCGATCCGGACGGACCTTGCACAATGCCCTACCACCCGCATAAATCAGATAAATCAAAGTTTACGTTACACATGCATAAAAACATACACATGAAAATAGAACCCTTTTAAAGAATTGGTTTAAAATTAAGTTGTCATCTGTAATCTGTAGGCTTATTGTCTAACTCGCTCGCAATCGCCATCATGTTCATTTTGACAGTTCATGTATGCGCTGACAATCGGCATCGGAATCAGCTAGCTGTCACATTCATACAAGAACTGTCATTTCAATCCTATGCCGAGTGTCAAAATAGTTACACAATTACCGTGCTGGTTTTGTTTCGCAGATTTAGAGCTCCGCAGCGCACTGTCAGACATGCTTTTGTTTCTGCGCGCGCGCAGCTTTCGCTGCGAGCTGTGGCGCATGCCCATAGGCATCGGGACTCCGGTTGCCTTCCTCTCGCTCTGCACCGACTACAGCATCGTCATGATACAGTTCATTAAACCCCAAAATATATCCGATTAAATTTGTAGCCAAAAAGCCGTGGTAGCCTGGGTTTGATCTGCGGTCTCTCAAGCAGAGGGTTGTGGATTCAAGCCCGGGCTCGCATCTCTGAGTTTTTCGGAATTAGATAGGTACATTTGAAATTTACCATGAGCTTTTTGGTGAAGGAAAACATCGCGAGGATGCCTGCATCTGTGTCTATTTGTGTGGGATGGTGCTGCTGAGTGTGTGTGTAAGTTCGCCTTCGTGCATTTGTGTTTTCCTGTATTCATCTTTTTCATGTGTTTTATGTACAATAAAGAGTTTTACATACATACATACACACATCTGAGAAGCAACTGTGTGTGTGAAGTTCCCAATCTGCACTGGGCCCGTGTGATGATGAGATGAAATTTGTAGCTGCACTTAAAAATAAAAAGATAAATATAGCCATTATATTTTGTCAATTGTTTTAAGTTAGACATTGCTGTTGTTATCAATAAAAAAATACAAACATACGTTTTATTATTTACTTAAATCTATCAAAATCAGAGTCGAAGATGCGATCTACCATTATTCCATAGGATTCGATGAGTATTTGGTTATGCTTATGGTTAATCGCTTCCCATCCTTTGTCATAGTATGGCTTGGGGTCTTCGTCATAATCGCTTTGTAGTTTATACTTTCTACCAAATTTTTGTTGATAAAGTTGCCTGTAATATAGCGCTTCCTGCTGCCTGATCTTTTCCTGTTCTTGAAGGTATTTTTCGTAATCCCCTGGTTTCGGCAATTGGTACTTGCCTTGCGCCAACCAAGGGGATTTAATCTCAGTCACCGCAATGGCATCCAAAATAGTTTTACAAGACACATATATAAGAGCACCAGATAGCACGACCATAATACCATTGATCGTGGTCTCGTATTCTTTGACAGTGACTGTAAACGCGTAGAAGTTTGGCATGTCATATTTAAAGACTTCACAAGGATTTTCTAGGATCTTGAGGGGAAGCGTTAACATAAATAGTATGTATATGATGGCTACGATTAGAAACGCCAATGTTTTCATATTTTCGTCCATGTTCAGCCTTGGTACGTAGATCGGTTTCTTTTTCCTCCCCAACAAGATGTCGAGCCTCTCCCTCTCTTTTCTTATTTCGTCTATCCCGAGATACTTTATAAATCTGTAATGAGAATAAAAATCAGTATCAAAAACGCAAAAGCAAATAGGTCGCCAAGAGCTCCTTGATTAAGGCGACTAGTTGCCTTTAAAATGTTGTCTTTGTCTTTTTCTTTACGTGTGAGGAGTAAAGAAAATAACACGCTTTTGCAAATTTTCTGTGTTTTTGTTGTTATTCGTGATGAGAAAGTCTATTGATTTACAAATGCTACGTTGTGTTTAAAGTACATCGGATTCTTTATTTTTTTAAAATTTAAATATTTTCAAGTCGTTGTTTAGGAGCAGTAGGGAATGCAGACCAAAAAGACCATTCGGTTGAACTTTATTTAAATACCGAACTTTTGCTGATACCTAAATGACCTACGTTGCAAATGTTGTTTAAGAGTTGATATTTTTTTTTTCAATTTTTTTGCGTAGTCGTTTAAGAGGAGTAGGCTTTAGAAAGTACCTAACTTACAACATTTGAAGGCACTAGTATTATTTTTTAATATTTATTTGGGGAGATAAAGTAAACAACGTGCTCGTTTTTAACAGAACTGAAGTGTGAAGCATTTATTCATATATACACACACACACATGAATAGCAAGTTGACAAGTTAAGATAATAGATGGCACCACTGTAGTCATGTGGAAGTATTTTGGCATTTTGAGCACAATTATAACACCCCCACTCTCAAAATATTAAATTACATATCAAAATACTACATTTACAATGCCCAACATCTTAATAAATTTATTATGCTTAACTGAATTTAAGCTTTTTGTTAATATGTCAGCAGGCATATCTGCTGTGGGCAAATAACTAACTTTAACAGTCTTATTAGATATAACTTCTCTACAATAGTGATAACGACAATCAATGTGTTTCGTTCTATTATGAAACATGGGATTCTCAGATAACTTTTGAGCACTTTGATTATCGTTATACATGTTAATTGTGTACATCTTTCCAGTTATTTCACTTTGCAGATTCATGAGATACACAGCTTCTCTACAACCCTCAGTAATAGCCATGTACTCTGCTTCAGTACTCGAGAGTGCTACTGTTTTTTGTTTTTTACAACCCCATGATATGGCAGCACCCGACAAAACAAAACAAAAACCTGAATATGATCGTCTATCTGTAACATCGTTCGCCCAGTCTGCATCACAAAAACCTTCAATATTAACATTACTATTTTTACAATATTTTAAACCTAAATTTCTAGTTCTTTTCAAGTATTTTAGAATTCTTTTGGCATACAACCAGTGTTCATTACTATGACAGTTATTAAATTGACTAAGAAAGCCCACAGCATAGGCTATGTCTGGCCTTGTCAATACAGCCAAGTACATCAGACTCCCGATAAGCTGTTGATATGGATTATTACTTTTCACATTTTGACTTTTCACACTACTTAACTTTATCTCCATAGGCGTATCAACAGTCTTACACTCAGACATATTAAATTTACACAATATCTGATCAATATATTTTTCTTGGCTCAGAGTGATGACATTGTTTTCTTTATCAATGTTGACAGTCATGCCAAGACATTGTTTAATTTGGCCCAAGTCTTTAATTTTGAACTGACAACTTAAGATCTCTTTTAACAATTTCATTTCTTTTTCATCATTAGAAAAAATGAAGAAATCGTCAACATACAAAGTTACAATAGTTCTGAGACCATCCACAAATTTTGTATATAAACAGGGTTCCAACTTACATTTTTTATAACCATTAGCTAACATTGTGCTATCAACTTTCTTATGCCAAGCCCTAGAGGATTGTTTGAGACCATATATAGCCTTTTTCAGCTTCAATACTTTGAATTTATTATCATCAGAACACTGAAAACCATCTGGCTTCTGCATGTATATGGTTTCATCCAATTCTCCATTAAGAAATGCAGTCTTAACATCTAGATGGGCAGTATCTAAATCTAGTTGCACAGCTAAAGCAAACAACAATCTTAAGGTAGTATGCCGGACCACAGGAGAGAAGGTTTCACTGTAATCAACACCATATTTCTGATTATACCCTTTAGCAACTAACCTAGCACGGTAGCAAATGTTATTGTCACTATCAACCTTTTTTTTCAACACCCACTTACACTTCACAACAGTTCCACCCTTTGGGGCATCTGCTAGTTCCCAAGCACTATTATTGTCAAAGCACTGCAACTCTTCCTGGACAGCCTGTAGCCAATGTTCTTTCTCTGGACCTTGTAGAGCTTCCTCCAATGACAACTCGCTGACTTCTACATTGGTACTTTCTGTACACATATTTGAGAAACCATACCTTTCTGGTTCTCGTCTTTCTCTAGCTGAAGTTCTAGGAACTACACTGCTAGTACTTGCAGTAGAACTGTCAAGTTCTTCATTTTCACTTGGAACATATGTAGTATCATTGGGATTATCTACAGAGACAAAAGATTCATCTGATTGACCACTGTCCCCCACTGAATCCAGACTCTCCTTCTCATTATTTGTTAGATTTTCTGAATTCTTTTCATCAACAATCATATTGCTGATTCGTGCATCTTTCTCAATAATAATGACATCTCTACTTGTTGTGACTGTGTTGGTTTTAGGGTTATAAATTCTATATCCCTTCACATCTTCGGAATAACCAACTAGGATACACTCTTCTGACTTCTTATCCCATTTCAGTCGTTTTTCTTTAGGCACATGTTTCATTACAGTACTTCCAAACACTCTGAGATGACTAATATCAGGTTTGGAATCAGTCCACAGCTCATACGGTGTTCTATTATTTAAGGCAGCTGATACTGTCCGGTTCTGCAAATAAACAGCGGTGTTAGTTGCCTCCGCCCAAAACACTTTCTTCAAATCAGCATCAAATAATAGACATCGAGCCTTTTCAACAGCAGTTCTTATGGACCTTTCACTCAGGCCATTTTGTTCGGGCGTGTATGGATTTGACCTTTGATGAACTATGCCCTTCTGTTTTAGGAAGTTTTCAAATTCACTACTGCATAGTTCACTGCCGTTGTCACTGCGTAAAACCTTGATTTTTCGATTATGAAAGTTCTCTACTTTGGCAGTATAATTTCTAAAACATTGGAAAGCTTCACTTTTATTTTTCATGAAGTAAACGTGAGTCATGCGGCTATAATCATCAACAAAAATTATGAAGTACCTTGATCCTCCCAACGCAGCACACTCCATTGGACCACACACATCAGTATGCACAACATCCAGTACCTGAGTGCTTCTGTTGCCACTGCTAGGGAAAGGTAAGCGGCTCTGCTTCCCTTCACAACAGGTAACACAGGAAGATTTACTTATATCTGCTTTCTTGTCAATGGAAATACCTTCAACAGCCTCTTGCATTTTATTTAGGTAGGTACTGTTGACATGACCTAGTCTTCGATGCCATGTCTCACTAGACACCACTGCTGCAGCAGCTGACAGAGGGACTGGTGTATTTAGCTTATACACCCCGTTGACTAATTTGGCTGTAGCTACCAAATCTCCCTTAACATTGTATATATCACAACCACAGTCTCTGAAGGTCACTCTGTTTCCTTTCTTGATAAGTTGGCTTACAGACAGGAGGTTGGTTGTCAGACTCGGAACACACATAACCTCTTCCACTGTCACATCAAAGTCACAATTATCAGTACAAGTAGTAATCTGCACGTCACCGGAACATTTAACTGACACTTTGTTCTCGTTTGCAACAACAATCTCCTTAGTGCATTGGTCGTACGATGCATTTTTTATCCAATGTTCATTTGTTGTCAAATGCACGCTTGCTCCCGAATCAACATACCAGTCAGACTTGCTATATTGTCCACTTAGAAACACTGCACTAAACGCATTAGTTTGTTTTCGATCAATTTCTGCAGACTTTGTTGGATTCGTGCACTGATTCCGATAATGTCCTACTTGTTTACACTTGAAACACTTAATTATCTTCGTCTTTGACAGCTGCCCGCCATCTTTGTCGCGACTATCATTCTTGTCTATTGACTTGTCATTTTTCTTAAGATGTTTGTTCCATTGGTTTTTATGATGAAAAACACCAAAGGCAGCACTGTCAACTTGACCCACTTCCGTTTCCATGTCCAACAACTTTGATTTAATGGCGTCCGTTGTTATATTCATTCCAGAATGTTCTATGGCCATAATCATTGGCGCAAATTTTTCAGTTAAGCCTGCCAATAATAATGACCCGATCCACTCGTCATTAATATTGAAACCAGTTCCCGCCAATTTCTGACCCGTGTCCACCAATTGAGTCACGTAGGAATTCATTGATGAACAATTTTCTAATCGAATTGATATGAGACTTCTCAATAAACTAATTCTTCTTGTAAATCCCGAATCATCATACAAGGATTTTAGTTTATCCCACAGTTCCTTGGTAGTTTTTACTTCCTTGATATGCACATAAATGGCGGGATCTATTGACAAGATCAATTTGGCTCTGGTCTTAGCGTCATCTGCTGCTGCAACTTTATTGTCAACGTCCACTGGCTTGATGCATGCTTGCATGCCTTCCAGCACTAAAAAGTTCTCTGCCGCAAAACACCATTCACTATAGTTTTCGCGCCCTTTGAGTTTGGGTACGCTCACTAAATAGTTAGACGCCATTACTGTTCTTCACAAAACGACTGCACTTGCACTTAACACAATACAACTAACTGTTCTCTAACTGCAACGATTATCATTAGTCCAGATAACACTCTGTTGCTAGAAACTAGTTGCAAAAGCCAGGAACGGCCTGGGCCCTTAACCTATTATTTTTTAATATTTATTTGGGGAGATAAAGTAAACAACGTGCTCGTTTTTAACAGAACTGAAGTGTGAAGCATTTATTCATATATACACACACACACATGAATAGCAAGTTGACAAGTTAAGATAATAGATGGCACCACTGTAGTCATGTGGAAGTATTTTGGCATTTTGAGCACAATTATAACAACTAGACGCCTTAACCGACTTTAAAAAAGAGGAGGTTCTCAATTCGGTTATATATTTTTTTAAATGTTTTTGTTACCTCAGTACTTAGTCAGATACATAATCATTAGATAATGTATCTGACGAAGTACTGAGGAGCTAAAAAATGTGACATCAAGTATTAACTTGATGTCACATTTTTTAGGAAAAGTTTTGACAATGACATCGAACAGAGACATCTATATCATTGAGATGACACTCCGAAAAGGCTATTTGGACAGACAGAAAGATAATATTAAATTTACGTTTTACTCACCTGCATATTACTAGTCGGTAAAAAATCATTTTGCTGTTTTAAGGTTTCTTTAACGTATCACTTTAAAACCACTGATGATTAATAAAATCACAAAAACTATTATTGTTAGTACGTGTATATTACACATTAATTTAATGCAGAACTCAACTTGAATTCACGGAGTTAAGTAAAAAAAATAAATGCTTTATTATACACAAAACTAGAGAAACAAACACCACACCACGAAGGTCTGCGATCTACTGATTTATAAATGATATCAATTGTAATTAACGAATCGTTATGTTAACGAACATCCATTAAGTTAGTAAAATATGTCATCATTAAATGTCATTATTTAGTTTCTAATAGGTACGGGTTTACCACATTTCTTAAGTAGTCCTTTAATCTATGTCGCAGCTTACTGGTCATTGCAGCTAGGTAGCATTAGGGCCTGTCTCACTGTCATTTATGTATGATTCCGTCTCTATTTATTACTACGAAACAGACAGAGACGTCATCATAGATAACTGACAGTTAAGGAGTGGTGAGACACGCCTTTAGTGTAGTTTTAAATTTACTGTGACTGCAGCGCCATCTAGTGTCGAATACAAAGAACTTTTACAATAGATTGTAGAATCTGTTCCCACTCATTCTATCGAAATTTCTAAGCAGTGATGTTTCAAAACGACATGTTAATTATGTAACCATTATGTACAATGGGTATTTAAGTATGGTTTGTATGAAATGAGTTCACAGATGCTTAAAGCTTAGGAAGTCTCGACAGTTTCAAAATCCTGTGACACGAGACAACTCTCGATCAAAGTCCCGAGACGTCCCGGCAGGTTGACACTTCTGACAATATAACATACTTCGATTTTTTTAGAATTAGAAACCAGAACAACATTATATTGTGGCTCGTGAACTGTCTCTTTACAATTTGTACTAGAGTAACAATTAACGACACGCAAATAAAGTGACATTAAAACAATTTTATTTTGCGGCTGCCAAACTATATTGCACTGTACTATTTGCCAGGTAAGAAATAGTTGACCAGACGCAATATAATGTTATTGTGGTTTGTAACTCTAAAAAAATCGAAGTATAGAGTCGAGAACGAACTTTGATACTAATCATTAATAATCATTGTGTAATATCCAGTTGATCATAATTAACCCTACAAAATTTTAATACAATATCATCTATATTTTTAGGTGCATTCATGGCGATTTTATCTTGCAACGTAATGACTCTGAAATTAGTAGGTAGTATTTGTACTCAGCGATCGATTCAATTAATCGTGGTCACAAATTGATAGTATTCCACCAGCTTGAGTGTCACTGACAGTGTGTAGGTATTTCAAAAATAAAGAAAAGAAAGAAGATATTTTATTCCTTTTTGCAAGACACACAAATATAAGAGCATTACACACAATTTCGTGTCTTATCACTAAGTACTATGGAATCTTCTGACGAAACTCTTACCAGTGTCCCATTTCGGTACATAATGGCTACCAGAATTCTAGCTGGCTACTACAACGACTACTTTCTTTCTATACCTTTGCGTGTTCTTGCAAGATTGTATTGTTTCATTATTTTGTCGTTGGTTTCCGCAGAGATGGTGACGCGTTATGGCAGTCCTTTATTTTATACTCTTCTAACTAGCTTTCTATACTTTCTTACGAATATCATAGTATCAATGATAACTGGGGAGCATTATTTCTTGGACTTCTGCTCAAGGATTAGAGAAATGGATTTAAAAATGAAGCTACAGTCACCAATCAATAAGTCATTTTCTCGCATTCTGTATTTACTTACAACGCGTGTGGAGGGACCATTCATGTTGATGTTGACTGCTGCCTACATTTATGGATACCTGTCGTTCTTCAATTGGACATTCTATCTGACAGCTGTATTCCTTTGGACAAGTCTCAACATGAGTCATATCATTCAACTGCAAATTTTTGAAATATCATACTGGAGAGCGAAGATGATAAAAACATTTTTGCAAAATAATCTGAAGTTACACCGCGGCCAGGACAAAGTAAGCCATGATATAAAAACTATAAAAGAATCCATGGCTTTTTACAAATTTTTAATTAATAATTTGCAGTCAACATTTGTACCAGTCAAGATTTTGGTAAGTACCTACGTAATATACAATATTATTGTCACGTTGGTGAAATAGGGGGGGCCTGATCGTTAATGCAGACGATAATATTTCATTAACTATATTAAAAACTAACGACCGCCCGCGGCTCCGCCCGCGTAGAATAGGTATAGGTATTATGCAAGTTGAATATAATTTTGTAAAGGTCTGTCCAGGTCTGGCTAATGCGCCCCTTGCGCAATATTCTCTAAACGCTCCTGCACTGCATCCCCGCTGCACACGTGTATACAATAACTGTAGCAATCTGGACACACCTTTTGAAATTAAATAACAAATGTTTTTGCAAAGAATTTTATTTCGTTCAAACTTTGACTGGCTTGCTTAGCAACACAAATAATACAGGCTACATCTTTATGTGACCATAATCTAACTCAGACTGGCATAAAAAGTAGTGATAGTAATGTCTTATCTTCTCATCTGAGGCGGCTTTGACAGTTGAGAGGTTCTCTCTTATAGTTCCTCTGCAACTAGTGGAGCAACCTCCACTAGTTGGCAGTCAGCTCCGCATATTTCCTCCGATCCTTCGCGAGGTTGAAAAGTTCGGCAGCACTCGCGACTCCGGTCCACTCCCGGATATTGCGCAACCACGACTTCAGTCTTGCTACGGCCGACGGCTCTTCTGCCTGCTACTTTGCCCATCATTATTAGTTGCAGGAGTTCATATCTGGCGTTTAGAGGTTATACTAGGCAAAAATCATTTATTCTTAAAGTGCACCCACGGGCTTCCAGCTCGTGTTGCTCTAAGGAAGGGGTGGCCAACTTGATTAGACCCAAGATCTCCTGTTTATTAACAAAACCCTGCGCGATCTACCAATTACATACTTCATGAAACCTTAAATGAAACACGTTGCGCAGTCTGGTCTACGTATTAATATTTTTTGCCTTGCCACGATCGACTGGACTAACAGTCGCGATCGACCGGTCTATTTATTTATTTTATTAATTGCTTTTTTTTTAAGTTTTTCGCGACTCTCAAGTTCAAAGAATCGAATTTCTTTAAAATTCCAGAAAAGTAATGCGTTGTTTGGGTGTTTGTATCCCGTTCTGGTTTTTCGCTTTTATATTATAGATCAGCGTTTCTCAGCCTTTTTCAGCCACGGACCCCTAGGAAATCAAGCACGTTGTCACGGACCCCCTCCTTAATTAAATAAACAGCAAAAAAATTCGGATTAGACGTTTATTTTAGCTATTACAGATACAAAATTACTAGACTTAAATTATTAGCATTTATGTATGGTCCAGAGATGACACCGCACTCGCGGACCCCAAGGGGTCCGCGAACCACAGGTTGGGAATCACTGTTATAACTACAAAGAGTGCGTTTGATTTTTACAGACATCTACCGGCCTGTGTTGCTACTTTTTCAGAGTGATATTTGCTCATTTACTAGTGATTTTTTTATCAGAGGTGAGTTTTTAATAATTTCGAATATTAATAATTAAAAAACCGGCCAAGTGCGAGTCGGACTCGCGCACGAAGGGTTCCGTACCAGAAAACATTAACCTTAATAATTTGTAATTATTTCTAGCGTCTACGTGTAGCCATTATTAATATCGAGCAAAAAACGGTAAAAAATAATAATTTTGTAGTATGGAAGCCCCCATAAAAAGTATTTTTATTTTATATTTTATCTGTGAAAATTTTAACCTCCTTGCTATTACGGTTCATGAGATACAGCAAAAAACGCTAATAACTACTCTGTTGTATGGGAGCCCCTCTTAATTATTATCGTTATTTTGATTTTAGTATTTGTTGTTGTAGCCACAATAAAAATACATAATCTGTGCAAATTTCGACTGTTTCGCTATTACGGTTCTTGAGATCTAAGCTCGGCGAGTGGTAGCCATGAAAAAGGGATAAAATATCACGTTTTTTGTATGGGAGCCCCCCTTATTATTATTATTTTGTTTTTAGTATTTGTTGTTAAAACGGCAACAGAAATTAACAATCTGTGAAAATTTCAACTGTCTAGCTATTACGGTTATTGAGATACAGCCTGGTGACAGACGGATGGACGGGCAGCGAAATCTTAGTAATAGGGTCCCGTTTTTATCCTTTGGGTACGGAACCCTAAAAAGGTTAGTTATCGTTGAAAGTTATTTATTTTTAATTAAGGCGACGAAAGGTTTTACTTTACTTTTGTAATATTTTTTCATTCTTAATTTATGACCATCGAAATAGCAGCTTCTTACTTAGTTAACTAACTTTCAGTAATCAAATAACCTAAACACTGATATTATACTCGTGCTTCATCCGAAGAGATTAGTAATTTAGAATATAACACAATGTAGTAACGCGTAAGTGTAACCACTTCAACACTTTGTTTAGGGAAATAGTGGAGCCGCAACTGGCAACACATTTCAATTTTTTTTTTTTTTTTTGAAGCCCTACCCGGTGCTGACCCTGCTCGGAGCTCGTCATTCGCAATTTAGTGCTCAACCGCTTCACACCTTATAATAAAACGTTATTTATCGTGTTCGCGTTTTCTCACCATGCCTAAGCGAGGAAGCGAGGAAGAAATTGAGTTTCTTAAAAAAAGGATGAAGAAACTAGAAAAACAAGTAATTCGTCAAAAATGTGCTAATTTAAGTGAATCCTCGTCTTCCTCGTCATCTTCGAGCTCGCAAAACTCGTCCCCGAGATCAGCAACAGCATCGAGACGCGCCTCGATCGTTCTGGATTACCCAAATGGTTAGTACAACTACCCACATATTTGGTTTTTTACCACTATGCATACGAAAGAAGTCACTTATGTTTCGTATGTAGATAATGCAATCAGGGTAGTCTGTAGGACTATTCCGCCGCATTATAATAATGCAATCAGGGTAGTCTGTGGGACTATTCCGCCGCATTATAATATAAAGGCATGTATTCAGATCAGTCTGCGGGACTGTTTCGCCACATGTATTGTTTTATGTATGTACTCAGAGCTTTCTGTGGGATTGTTCGATATGTACATGTCATGATCAAGTAGTCGTTGCAGCGGGCCTATTTCGAAAATGACTGTTAAAATATTTGAATATCAACGGTCACTCTCTCGCCATTTCAGACCAAGATGAAACCGCGCGCGCATTGGATGTTGACGTGAATGTCGACGTTCAAGATGCTGTCATAAATATCGATGTGCCGGCGTCACCCACGGCGGGTGCGCAGCCGAATAGTGAGCCGATCCCTGGGCCGTCGACTGCTGTAGCACCGCCGCTCCCTGGCCCACCGACGGGCACATTACCTACGATTGCTGGCGTGCCAGAAATTATCAATGAAGACGAGAATGTCTGCCAAGCAGAACTACTAGACATTCTGGGAATCGACCCGTCAACAACTCAAGAATACGGTGAAGACATTAATAAAGAAGTGGCAAGTAGGTTCGAATACATGGCTACATCGGGCTTAGAAAAGCAAGCGAGAAAAGAACTACTAGACAAGTTCTTAGTACCGTCCAACTGCAAAATGGTGGCAGCACCTCAGCTAAATGCGGAGATCAAAGCGGCTATGTCCGACACTGTCCTTAAACGAGACAAAGCCATAGAACTCAGACAAAAGCAGATCGCAGCCGCGATCACTAGCTTAGGACGTATCTTGACGTCACAACTAAAGTCTAAGGAAAAAGACAATAACTTGCTCAAACAACTGATGGATACTAGTCGCATTTTGTGCGACATACAGCACAGTGAATCGATAGCACGTCGAAGTTTCACGCTGTACTCATTAAAGAAGGATTTTAAAGAACAGTTGTCGAACACAAAGATAGATAAGTATCTTTTTGGAGCAGACTTATCAGAAACCCTAAAAACCGCTAAAGCTGTATCAAAGTCCGTTACAGACATAAAGGTGGATGTAAAGACCCAAAAACAAAAACCTCCAAATGCAACAAGAAATTTAAACTGGAAGGCGGGACCCCTAGCTCGCAGGCAGCAAGAGGGCCCGACTCAGAAGCAGCAGCCTGCAGCTCCAATCAACAGGCATCAAGGGACCTCATCGCGCAAGTCGTCAATTCATCGGCCGAAGCACACTCGGCGTCAATAGACTCGGTACGCTATGCTGGTCGACTCGCTGATTTTTACGAACAATGGTCACTAATCACTCGTGACCGTTCAATTTTAGCTTGGGTAAAAGGTTATAGACTTAACTTTAACAAGCCTGTACATCAAAGTAACTGTCCTGAAGTCACAAGTGACTCTGATTCCGTCAGATGTAACTTTTCCGAATCTCTTAATAGTCTCCTGACTGTTGGAGCTATTTCTAAATGTTATCCATGTCCGGACCAATTCGTGTCATCAGTTTTTCTAGTACCAAAGCCCAATGGAAAGATGAGATTCATTTTAAATTTAAAAGAGTTGAACAAATTCATTGATACAAAACATTTTAAACTAGAAGATTTGCGAACAGCCCTCAAAATTATTTCTAAAAACTGCTTCATGGCCACGGTGGATTTAAAAGACGCATATTTTTTGATAAAAATTCACCCTGCGTCACGTAAATACCTTAGATTCATTGTGGACTCAACATTATACGAGTTTAATGTTCTTCCTTTTGGGCTTTGTACTGCTCCCTTTATATTTACCAAACTGATGAAGCCTGTAATAAAACTATTACGGTCTAGTGGTTTCTTATCATCAATATACTTAGATGACCTATATCTTATTGGGAACTCTTACCGTGAGTGCCATAAGAACGTAGAAATAACCAAAAGCCTGCTAGAATCACTAGGATTTATCATTAATGAGCAAAAGAGTAGTCGCATTCCTACTACTTCCTGTAGATATTTGGGTTACATTATTGACTCTCGTAAATGGCAAGTTAGCTTACCTGCCGAAAAAAGGACTCGAATCATTTCGGAACTAAAACGGTTTAAGCAATTAAAACGCTGTAAAATAAGGCAATTCGCTCAGATGATAGGCTTGTTAATCTCAGCTTGCCCAGCCATCGAATATGGCTGGCTATATACGAAGCAGATAGAACGTGTTAAGTTCCTTAATTTGCAAGGGCACGAGGATTATGATCGATACATGAATATTCCTCATTCTCTCCAGCCAGATTTTGACTGGTGGATTCAGGCATTAAGAAGTTCCGTACACCGAATTAGGGACGATAATTTCATAATAGAGATATTTTCTGACGCCTCAACCACGGGGTGGGGAGCCGCGTGTGGCGATCAGACAGCAAGCGGTACGTGGTCTAAAGCAGAAAGTACCCTGCATATCAACTGTCTAGAACTATTAGCGGCCTTTTTTGCCCTAAAAATTTTCGCCAAATCTCTTTACAACTGCCAAATCCTCCTGCGAGTAGATAATACAACCGCTTTGTCTTATATAAATCGCATGGGAGGCATTCAGTATCCACATCTGACTAAGATAACGAAAGATTTGTGGCAGTGGTGCGAGGACCGCAAAATTATGGTAGTAGCGTCATACATAAAATCATCAGATAACGTAACTGCCGATACAGAATCCAGACGCACACACCCAGATGTAGAATGGGAACTTTCTCTGCCAGGCTACAAATATCTGACTCGTATATATGGTACACCATATATAGATCTTTTCGCCAGTCGCATTAATAAAAAGTGTGATAGATATGTATCCTGGCACAGAGACCCAGATGCATTCGCATATGACGCGTTTACTATAGATTGGTCAAGGTTTTTCTTCTATGCTTTCCCACCAGTAGCTGTAATACTGAAAGCCTTGAGAAAAATTATGTCAGACAAAGCTGAGGGTATCATGGTTGTCCCCGATTGGCCCACTCAACCATGGTACCCTCTATTTACAAGTCTTCTAGTGTCGAATATGTCCGCCATAGACCCTGACCATGTTGTTATATCTAATTCCAGCAACCGGAACATCCGGGCGAGTGCTACCCTGGTTGCCGGAGTTTTGTCCGGACGGCACTACTGCAGCGGTGCGTCCCGCCTGCAGCCGTAAACATCATGCTAGCGTCGTTATCTGATAATACGCTAAAACAGTATGACGTTTGCTTTAGACGTTGGCATAGCTTTTGCTTAGAACATAAAATTAATATGTACTGTCCGTCTATTCCGTTAGTCATAACGTTTCTCACAGAGGTATTTAATCTCGGTGCTCAGTATGGCACAATTAACAGTTACAGATCTGCACTGTCGGTAATATTGGGTTCAATATCTGATGATGACCGCATCAAGAGGTTTTGTAAAGGCATATTTAGACTTAGACCGCCTTTACCGCGTTACAATATGACATGGGATGCAACCAAGGTTTTAGATTATTTGGGGCTATGCTTCCCAAACGAAAACCTGTCGCTGAGTGAACTTTCATTTAAATGCACAACTTTGCTGGCTCTAGTAACAGCGCATAGGGCCCAAACGCTTTCTAAAATTAATATCAAAAATATAGTCATGCTTCCTAATCAAATTATCATCAAGATTTCGGAACTTATAAAGACTTCGAGAGCTGGCGTAAATCAACCAACTCTATGTCTGCCTTTCTTTGAAGAACGGCCTCAAATATGTCCAGCCCAGACACTTCTGTCATACATTGATAAAACTAAAACGTTACGTAAATCTGACGTACTTTTCATTGGCCTAAAAAAGCCTCACAATTGTGTTACAGCACAAACACTGAGTCGATGGATTAAATCTACTCTAAAAAGTAGCGGAATTGACGTCTCTATCTTCTCTTCGCATAGCACACGGCATGCTTCAACATCTTTAGCTTTTAAACTAGGAGTCAACCTTGACGTCATTCGAAAGACCGCAGGATGGAGCGGCAACTCCGCTACTTTCGCCAAATTCTATAATAGAATCATAATTAAGGCTGACAATGACAGTACAGCATTAGCTAGATCAATATTATCTTAATTTTAAGATTGTAAAGGAATACACTTAATTTCTTTGTTTTCTATTAATTATGTTTAATTAATCTGATGAAAATGATTAATTCATATTGTGACATTTATGGTCTATTATGTGACAAATGTCAATGATAAGTTTATTCAATAATAAAGAATAATAAAGTAATCTATCAGGCTGTGGTTAATGACTGATGATTTATTTCCTCATTTGGCTCTCAACATCTACATTGTGTTATATTCTAAATTACTAATCTTGAGGACGAAGCACGAGTATAATTGATGATTAAACGAACTTACCTGTAAGTGAAGTTCTATCATAATTATACGAAGTGCTTCGTCCGAAGAGATTAGTAATGCAGTCCCGCCCGCCCAACCCCAATCGGAAATATCATCAGGCTCTAAACTAAATGACGAGCTCCGAGCAGGGTCAGCACCGGGTAGGGCTTCAAAAAAAAAAAAAAAATTGAAATGTGTTGCCAGTTGCGGCTCCACTATTTCCCTAAACAAAGTGTTGAAGTGGTTACACTTACGCGTTACTACATTGTGTTATATTCTAAATTACTAATCTCTTCGGACGAAGCACTTCGTATAATTATGATAGAACTTCACTTACAGGTAAGTTCGTTTAATCATCAATTATAAACCCTAAATGCACCGCCACGTATAACATCATTGCCAAAACTTGTCCCAAAAGTACATTCCAAAAATATGAAAGTCGCAAATGCCAAATGATATTGCAACCACATTAAAATATTCGAAATACGACTGTATAACACAAACATTACAGTTTTATTTCAAAAGCACGTGTCCGGAATATACGGTATTATTAAAATTTAAACTGACAGCACGTCGTAAATCTCAAATTGATTGGAGCTCCATAGGGCCAGAGAGTGCTTAATGACAGATTCTAAGCACTCTCTGCTCGGGACGAGTTTTGAGCGCTCATAGTGAATCTAGGGTTTCTAATATCATTGAACCTAAACTAAGGATTTCACTTTTGATTCAAGCTTTTTTGCCGATTGTACTTTTTGTACTTGCATTGTCATCCATCCAAGTGCATCTAAACAACCGTTGAAGAGTTCCGTCCCGCGGAGACGGCCCTGACAGGGCCATCAGAATTCTACTACCTACCTACCAGATTATTGTAGTATTGTCATCCAACTTCCACAACCATGCAAAAGTTCAGCTCAATCGGTTGAAGATATCTGCTTCATAATTGAGTTGCAAGATTCCACACGGATATCCATACATACATACATACTTACATATTATAATTTAAAAAACAATGCCTTACTAAATATTCCGTTAACACGAATGTAGTGTTCAGCGCTGTGGGGTGGTAGAGTTAAAACAGTCATCATCATTCATATCAGCCGTAGGACGTCCACTGTTGGACATAGGCCTCCCCATAGACCTCCAGTTGCCTCGGTTGGAAGCGGCTTGCATCCACCGTGAACCTGCGACTGTAACGAGGTCAGTCGATTTCAATGTGGAGGTTTTCTATTGTATTGTCGAATATCACTTCCCAACCAACGTTTTTGACAACATTTCATTTGTATAACACCTGAAAATGTTCGAAAGTATTTTGCCTCCTGATCACTGCAATATGTTTATATATGAATAATTAAAAATAATTAAAAATATGTCCTAATTTTACCAAAACTACCACAGGATAGGTGAAACGCCTTTGCTTTTTTCACGAGAAAAAAATAAGCGATCATAATTTTGTACTTTTGACAACTTCAAAGTACAAGGGGGGCAACTCTGAAATTCTATTTTCGAAGTTCGTTGCATACCTTCTCTCTCACTCTCAAAATAATGACTATTATATTGGAGAATAGGGCCTGACAGTGACAATTTGAAATTAACGTCAGTTTTTTTTCTATGGCGAAAAGACAAAGGGAAATGTGTGTATTCTGTGATAGTATCGGAGTTACGCCCTTTTAGAATAAGCACAAATTAATAAATTAATTATAAATTAAATACAAGCCCTAGCGAAAAAATTAAACTGTCAGCATGTTCATCCTTTCAAACAAAATACAGAGAACTATTAAAATTATAGGCTTAGAAATGTGAAATGTTGTCAATTTGCCGAATCATAATATTATTATAATGGCAACTAGTTAAAATGGTTAATTTCATTTTTCAACCTCACAATTGCTAACTCAACGTGTGTTTTTTTTATATGAACACTTATTAAAATGTAATTTTTCATATAGCCAAATGATTCACTTGATATAATAATACATTGTTTTATGTAGAAGGTTCAATTGCCCAAATACCATTGGCTGGCGCTACTAGTTGTGGGCATGTTATGGGTACCTATAATGTATAATTCATTCACTACATATTATAAAACAAAGTCGCTTTCTCTGTCCCTATTTATACTTAAATCTTTAAAACTACGCAACGGATTTTGATGCGGTTTTTTAATAGAAGAGTGAATCAAGAGGAAGCTTTATATGTATAATACATGCATAATATACCGTGCGAAGCCGGGGCGGGTCGCTATGTATAATAATATAAAAAAGTCGGTTCTAGCGTAGGCTAGCACTGGCAGAGTCGCAGTTCTACCTAACACTCCTCTTCGCTTCGCTCGTCGTTGTACCTAACTGGTCTCTGTGGATATGTGACGCATGTTACTAAAATAATTTCTTCTTTCGAAACGTCATTCGTCTAAAAGTTTTTCGGCCTAGTGTGCCATGTGAAAGATATTCCAAAAGTTTAAAGTCAAAATGATATTCGTCTTCATAATTAAATAATTCGGCCAAATGAGAGGTTGGCATACAAAAGTTTGCCAATAAGTAGTTGTCAAAGTGAACAATCGGCAAAATGTTGGTTGGCAAATGAGATTCGACCAAAAAAAAATCGGAGAAAAGGCAGAACACCCAATGGAGACATCTTACGCTGTGCTTACAACAATATTATCTACAAAAACTTTGAAAAATATGTTTTTTTTTAGATTGATTACATAATTTTTACTGTCGTCGCACTTGAAAATGTGTGCGCTTGTATCTTGGTATGCATACCAGCTATATTGATTGACAAAACAGCACTTGAAGTGAACAGAATGAGGGTAGTGCTGGCTGACCAACTTCTTGTTTGCGAAGGTATCGTTTGTTCACACCTAATATTTAATTAGGGTGCGACCAAACCGCCGCGTATACGCAGTGACGTGTCGTATGCGTCACGTTTTCTCACCGTTTCTTCAAAGGTACATTTTGTTACGATTTCGTAACGTCACCGTTTTTTAAGCGGCGGTGTGGTCGCACCTTTAATCTAGACGTGCGGTAGCGTGTCAAGCTAAAGTTCAAGCTAACAAAACTGGCGAGCAGACCTGTGTGTAATATTACAACAAACATTTTTGGAGCCACTTTTGACCCCCTCATATATTCTGCCCGCGACTTCTTCCGCATAGAATTAGACTAGATATTCTGCAATAGTACATTACTGCAAAGGCCGGGAAGTAAGGGGTTGCCGGCCGAGTAAGTTGGACGGCCGAGTGGTACACGAGGCCGGCATGATACGAGAGCCGGCAACCCCTGTTCCGGCCGAGGCTTGTATAGTGCTTTTCTCAAACATGCAATGAAATAAATAAAAAAAACACCAAAAAAACCCTTAGAATGTTGCCGCTAGCGCGTGCATTAGGCAGCGGCCGAGCAGCAGCAGGCGCATGTCCTCCAGCAGCGCGCCCCGCGCCCGATGACGACCGCCACAAAACAAAACACGATCGCTTTGCAGGCCAAGGCCAGCCATTTTGTATGAAAATCCATTACATACCACTTGTCCAACCGCGCCCGCAACGTGATACGTCCCGGCCTATTATTTGGAACGTAAGGTTGACATTTCATGCATCTTTGAGAAATAATTATTTACGTTGCGACTCTAGGCAGCTAGTACGGTACGGCTACGGTTACCATTTAAATACAGTTTTTTTTTATTATAAACTTATTGTTTTCAGATGACAGACTCCGCGGGGTGTTAGAAGAAGCCTTAGAATACTTAAATATGCGCCCCTTCAAAGTGACCATCTGCCGGTTTCTGAACTTGGACGCAACTCTGCCTTTCTCCTTCATCGGCCTTTGCACAACTTATCTCATTCTTATCCAACCAGCTGTTAAATCTCTAAAATAACCTAATACAAAAAACACATAAGTACATACATAATAATTACGTTTTTATCCCTTATGTGGTAGACAGAGCCTAAGGTAACAAGACAAGGTAAGGGACAAGAGATGTATGTGGTAGTCTAAAATAATGCCCAAAAAAAAGAAGCATCCTGGTACATTCCATGTTTTTGCTTTGATCACAGAGCATGGAAGTGGACTACCGCGTCTACCACGGCATTTTTAAGAAAAAACTAAATGAACATTATACAATATTATGTGATCCTACAACCAGGCCACTATTTCACCAATACGACAATTGTCGGTGACGAGTGACAATTCTCTTTACATTATAAACTTGACGAGAAGCTACGTCAGTTGGCTTCATATTGACTACGCATTGCATTTCGAATAAAATTGTCAATTTATTTATTATTATTTATTATTTATATTCCGAATGAAGTACAATTTTTTATCGTTACATGTCTTCACTTTTTTGTGTTTTTATTATTAAATTGCGTGATTCGGTGTGCCTCTAGGCATAGGCCTCCCCCAGTAGAATTGAAGGGTTTGGGCTATAGTTCCCACGCGGGCCCAGTGCGGATTGGGAACTTCGCACACACCATTGAATTCCTTAGCAGATGTGTACAAGGTTTCCTCACGATGTTTTCCTTCACCGATAAGCGCATGGCAAATTTCAAAAGTACCTAATTTCGCACATAAATTCCGAAAAACTCAGAGGTGCGAGCCCGGGATTCGAACCCACGACCCTCAGAGCCTCCAGTGTAAGTTTTCACACGAACAAACGTCTCGAACGCGTTCACGTAAACGTCTCAATCACTATGGAAAAATTGCCAGCGCCACTTGAGGATCGAAACGGAAACAAACTGTTCCCATAGTATTTGACATTTTAACGCAAACACGTTCGTGACGTGTTCTGTGATCGAAAACTTACACTAAGCATACTGCTTGAGAGGCCACAGGTCAAACCACTAGGCTACCACGGCTTGTTACACGAATTGACAATGGTCACCGACAGTTATTGTCGAGTTGGTGTAATAGGGGGCCTGAGCCTCTAGTGTAAGTTTTCGCATATAAAAACGTCTCGAACGCGTTCACGTACAAGTCTCAATTACTATTGGAATAATCGACAGCACCACTTGCGGATCGAGACGGCAACAAACTTTTCTCATAGTATTTGACATTTTAACGCAAACTCGTTCGAGACATATTTTGTGACCGAAAATCTACACTAAGCATACTGACAGCAAACGCACACGAAATACAGACGTCATGCACTAATGCCCTCAAATTACAGACCACGATTTTAGTCGAAACAGATGGTTGGAAATATCAATTAAATTCGTATCAGAAGTGGAATAAGTTTGATGTATTGGTCACAGGAGGGCGGCACATGGCGGGCGACATAAAAGTAATATGGCGTTATGATTGCGTTCAATTATACTAGCTGTTGCCCGCCACTTTGTCTGCGAATTGGCTTATCGATGTAACGCAGGAACTTCGCAATATTAAGAGACAAAAGTAGCCTATATGCTACTACACTGCTTACTGCTTTACTTATAATATAAATTATAATATCTACATTCAATAGAGAACCATGGGTTACAGAATGTAGATGTTATAATTTATGGTTCTCTATTGATTTGCCGAAAATTTTATTGCCGAATTTCACTTCCCAGCCAACGTTTGGCGGAATTTCATTTTGCCGAATCATCATTATGGCAACTTGTTAAAATGATTAGTTTCATTTTCCAAACTCACGATTGCCAACTCAACGTTTGTTTTTTTTTACATGGACACTTATTGAAATGTAATTTTTTATATAGCCAAATGGTAGGTACTACATAACCATTAATAAATCCAAATTAATCATAAGAGTTTTTCGGCCTAGTTTAACATTTGCCATGTGAAAGATATTCCGAAAGATTAAAATCAAAATGATATTCGTCTTCATGAAAATTCGGCTAAATGAGAGGTTGGCATACAAAAATGTGCCAATTGCCAGTTGTCAAAGTGAACATTCGGTGAAATGCTGGTTGCCAAATGAAATTCGATCAAATAAAATTCGGCGAAAAGGCAGAACACCTGCAACCCATATCTAGCAAATAAACCATTTCATTCATTCCAGACTATAATCTATCTCTATGCCAAATTTTATCCATATTAGCTCGTTAGCTCTAATTTGAAATCCACACTTACATGCCTCTTCACAAACTTTCACATTTATAATATAAATAGGATTAGTAGCATTCATTTGTATGTTTGTCTTCCGTGCTGGTCTGGGAGTAATGAAAAAACGTCGAATATACCACTTGCTTCTCTTTCCGCGCAGATGGTAAAAGACCATCAAGGGAATGGGCGAAAATCTTAGGAATCATCTTACAGGCGATGCGGCTAGCAACCCATCACTATTTTGATTCTTTCCACGTACGCCCATAACCATGTTAAACGTGGCCTTTAGGTCTTGTTTCCTTAGTCTCAGTCTGTCTTAGTAGTAGATTTGTAGGCATTAAAGTTTTCTGCCACTAAGCTTGCGTGTCAAAATCTTGAATTTCACTTGCCTTTCTCAATTAAGCGTGTATTTGGAAGTATTAAGTACTATAAGCGGCTTGCAATGCGCCTGACGGACTCTTAATGAGTTTTAGGCTAAGTTTAATTTAATATTAACTAGCGGTGGGCCAACGTCTTATCCAGACCTACCAGTGAGCTTTTGGGAGGTCGAGTTGCTATTCGGCTCATTATACAGGGTTATTGGTAATTCGACGTATATTCTTTAGGAGGTGATAGGGGTGACTATTTGCGATAATTTTAACCCCCCATATGTATTATGCAAAAGTTAACCATTTTTGAGTTATCATGTTTTTTAGTTTTTTTTTCAAAATATGTCAAAAATGCAACATTAAAAATTTGTTAAAATAAAAGTATCAGTTTAAATCTCATTTTTTCTTCTGATTTATAAAAACGATAAAACACTGGTTACTTATCAATATTAAAACCACAATTATCGGGCCAAATTAAGAAATGCGAGGTAAAAAACGATATTAATTAAAAAAAAATGAGATTTAAACTGATACTTTTTTTTTAAATAAATTTTAAATGTTGCATTTTTGACTTATTTTGAAAAAAACTAAAAACATGATAACTCAAACATGGTTAACTTTTGCATAATACATTATTATGGGAGTTAAAATTATTGCAAATAGTCACCCCTATCACCTCCTAAAGAATATACGTCGAATTACCAATAACCCTGTATATTATAACACTTTTATAAATTCTTGATTGAATTTATATAATTATACTACATCCTAACACACATAGGTACAGGTCTGTTCTTTTTCCGGTCCGTTATGGTTGCCAGGTAGAGATCGCTCTGTAGCGATAAGGCCGCCTATTGTTACCTTATTACCTCTGTATACCTTTTTTCTGTTTTGATTGTTATATGTGGTGTTCAATAAAGAGTTATTGTATTGTATTGTACAGTAAAAGAAAATTAATCGCAAAATATTGTAATAAGAGTTTTCAATGATTCACGGTTACGTTCATTCGAAATATTAATAGACGGGATACGAACCGCGATTACCTTTATTGAGCTCCCGATATTTCCTAATACGAATAGGTAATTATTGTTTATTTGGTTAATAAAGTTTCAGTTATAATATTTTGTGATATTACAGTTGTTTTTTGTTTATAAATAGAACACACATTCACTAAGTACTTTAATCATGCGTGTAATCTCAATATAAATAAAAACAATATAAAAATTAAGCCGTTTCATTTTTCAGTCGAAAGTTTTCTCTTACAATACCTAATTACATATTTTTGTAATATTTGTTGCTCTTAATAAATAAAATTGTCAACACGTTACGCTTGCACACTTTAAATTATTAGAATAACGTAACCGAATTATCTCTTCAAATGAAAACAAGAAAAATATACATCGTTCCCGGAAATGTATTTGTATTTGTCAACGTCACATCCCCACTGGTTCCGCATCGGAATAATGCGGACAAAAAACCCGGACAAACGCAAGTCGGACTCGAACATCGAGGGTTCTGTTTGCGTTAGATTTACGCTTTATTATATACAGCAACAAGTTCCTTTGTTGTTTTAAAAAACGACTGAAAATTGTAATTATCCTTCGATCATTTGTAAAAAGTCGATCACTTAAGAGCAGGCCCTTCTCGGTGGAGCAATTACCATGTGATCCTTTCCAAGGCCATTTGTTTGACGTATTCATAATAATATGTTGAAGGGCAGCGGAAGAGAGGAAGGCCAAGAAGAGCATTGGACCAGGTGAATGAGTAAGTAGAATTCGTGTCGTATCAGGATATCAAACAGTTGATACCGATTCGTAAATATCACGCGACAAAATCGAGAAATACTTAAGCCGGATTTCCTTTTTGTAGGTACGATTACTCTAGATAAAACAAAACAGCCTATATAATTATCTAATCTAACTAATATTATAAATGCGAAAGTATGGATGGATGGATGGATGGATGTTTGTTTGTTTGTTACTCAATCACGCCAGAACGGCCCAACGGATCTGGATGAAATTCGGCACATAGATAGAGAAAAGTCTGGAATAGCACATAGGCTACTTTTTATCCCGGAAAATTGCGTAGTTCCCGCGGGATAGCGACAAACGAACTCTTTGCAGACGAAGTCGCTGGAAACAGCTAGTTTATTAATAAATATGCGCAGAAAACAGTTCATTAATTCCTCGGCATTAATATTACATCTGTAATGTATACATTTAAGAAAACTTACTTTGTAATCGAGTTTTAAACCATTATACTTCAATAGACAATCCCCATAATAATATATCAACACACAACATCATAATTATTTCTATAATAGATGCTTAAGAACTACACAGCCCTTTGACGATGAACCGGCACTCGGCGTAAACTTTGTAAAATAGGCCCAAGTTCGAGCACGGAATCCTAAAAAAGAACGAATTCACGACATTTTTTTCCCACAAATGATCCGTGTCGGCCTGTCGGCTCTCTTATTAGATTATCAGGTCGATTTGCAATTCCGTGTGTATGTACATGTTTATTTTGCGGAAATGAATCGAGATGAGGGGTCGCTACTGTTGACTCAGTCTAATCCATGTACATAAATTTGGATGTACCTGTTGTTAATATTAAAACGATGCCTCGTATCGAATTTGAGTTGGTGTCTATTTATTTTAAGGTCATGAAAGTGGGAGTTTGTAATTGTATCGTACAGACACGTAATATCATTCAAATAGATGACGCTTGGCGATAAAAATTCGCATAGTAACAAGGTCACGTGGAGCTAGGGCTTGTTCACCCTGCTATGGGTGGTGTAGCGGTATAGCGCGCATCACGGTACATTATGAAGATCCGGGCTCGATTCCCGGCCACAGCTTTACTTTTCGGATTTTTTATGTGTTCTAGTTTTCAGTATCGTTTAGAAATATAAAAAAAAATATATATATAAAAATGTAGATTGTCTGATACAAACCTCAAACACATAGTTAGCTAGTTCACTAGATTACCTTAGGCTCTGTCTACCCCGTAAGGGATAAATATTATGATTTATGTATGTATGTATGTAAATTTATATTAATTCATATGAACGTAAAAACACAAATCATTCTTATTTCAAACAACGAAAATGACCCTCTCAGCGGGTCACGTGTCTGTTTGATTAGTTCTAAGCTTCATTGCATTTTAGAACGCACTCTTATAATCCTGTCATTGCAATTTCGTCATTCAAGCCATCACACTAAGAACCAAAGCTCTATCATCGATGTCCTCAGTTTTTGGAATACAAATCCGAACTTGAAGCTAGTGAAAGTTGAGTTCTCTTGTGAAGAGAAAAGGTTTTAATTCCGATTTGTTTGAGTTTGAGAAGGGCTTTTTAATCCGATGTATGAACATTGAATTAGTTGACCGCCTGCAGTTTTTGCTACTAAACACAATAGGTGCTTTGTTAAGGAGCGTGTATAGAGAAAATTACCCGACGTCTTTCCTCAAATAAGCATTGTGAAAAACTATTATGTCCCGTAAATTCCGAGTGGACCCACTGTGCGGGATTAAAATATTTTAAAGAAGCAATAAAGAAAAATATTTGATTTAACTTTTAAAATTAGTAGGTATTTTGATGACCGAATAGTGCAGTAACTCTTTATATTGCACACTAGCTACTCCCCGCGACTTCGGCCGCGTAAAATTAGACTTAAAAACTAATGTTGTACCTATATTCTGCAATAATTGCAGTACTAAGTTATTTATTCAACCCTTGCAATGTGCACAGTATAACTTGATTTAACCCATCAACGTGCGTCAGGCGGAAGAGGCGTGCGTTTTATGCGACGTTCGACGATATCTGTCAAAACCTAATACAATAAAATGTAACGGATTTGTAACGGAATGACGTCGTTTGACGACTAACCGGGTAGCACCGAGGGTCACACTTATTTGTTTAAATTATTTACTGGAGTTTGTTTTCTGTTTTTATAAATGCATATAGTAATATGTGGTCATAGCGAAGTGTGTAGGTACTTTGAAGAAAAATGGTCTTATATTTTTGTGTACTTATTTAATTTGACGGGTAAGTATTTGTGTGCTTGTGTCACAAGTCACATTTGACTCACTTCTAGTAGTTGAATTGACTTGATATTATTAAACATAATTTACGATGGAAGACAACGCAAACATAGTTAAAAAAGACAACCGCATTGAGAACCATCAATTTTTCTTTTTTGAAGTCGGTTAAAAATAGCTAGTTTCCTTGAAATTTACTAAAAAATCGTGACTTTAAAAATATGACGACGTCATTAGTATATAATTTTTGTCAATACTTAAGTATTTTTTATATATATATAGAAGTCTTAACTAATTTACTATTCAAAGCATGAGCAGTTTTCTTTACTAAATGTACTACGGGTCGACAGCAGTCAACCCTAACTGGGTTAAAAAGACCCCAGCTGCACTGAAGGGTTAAACTGTTATGTGGCTATTGCGAATAATGAGAGGTGTTTAAAAGAAATTTACTATCCCCAGGGTGTTCTTGGCACGCAGTGGGGGGGTTGAGAATGGCCTGTCTTGCCGCAAATGGGAAGCGAAAAATTAAATTCTTTTTTTTCCTAATTTCTCGGTCGTTTGAAGGGTCAAATGGTTTGAATGTTTGAACAAAACGGGGAAATCCATTTAAAAAACGGTCTGTTCTGTTACTAGCTTTTGTCTGCGTCTGGTCGCTTTTTTCAGGTGTTTTTAATTTTTCTGTATTCTCAATAAACAATTTTCTTGTACCCGTTTCTTCAATTCATATGAGATGCTAGTGATGACTTATGGCTCTGAGTGAGTCTTTGATTGTTACCCCCTTATTCATAAACGCTCTATAGGCTTCTGCCACTTACCTATTAACTTATCAATGGTTTGTCCTTAACTGTCACTTTGACATTTACCTTTCACAGATAAGGATAAACGATTGTTAAGGCGCTGTCAACAGCAAATGACCTGGAGCAGCGCCACTCTTCACGCATACGATTCACGTGCCTGTTAGTGAAAGAGAAGAAACTATTCCGGCAGCTTGGCGCGCGTCTAAAATCTTTCAAATAAGACACAAATCATAAGAAATAAACAAAAGTATGGATTATTTGTGAAATATGACTCGTTAGCCGTTTAGGTATGAATATGTTGACTTTATGTTTTTAATTGCAGACCCATACGTCGAAAAAATAAAGACATAGAACCGTTTAATGGTGATTTTAAGACCAATCTTTGCAATTATTTTCTATCGAGCCGATTTTGTTCAATTATGTATCGAGCCCGTCTAGCGTGTTTGAAATATGATGAAAATTAACATTATATTTTTTTTTGTATTTTTTTTGTGTGCAGTTTTTCTTAAAAAAGTGTTTAAATAACATCAATTTCAACAAAATTAGGTGTTGTCAGCCTCTTAAGTTAGCAGAAGACTATAGAGCGTTTTGAATAAGGGAGTTAGCCTTTTGGAGATACTCAGAGTCACGCTATCAAAGTCAAAAGTGTTTTATGCTCCGAGTGTCATTGCGTGATAGAATCAGTAGCGACCTCCAGGTTACTATAGTAACCTGGGCCCCGATTTTTGAAAGCACATCACTCGAAAGTGGTATAAATCTGTTTATATCTTTGAAACTACGGGTCTAATCAAATTTTTGACTAGTCCACATGATTAACGAGAGCCGTAGGTATCTTCTAAGCTACTCGTATTTCAAATTCAGCACAATTTTTCACCACTTTCGAGCGGTATTTTCACATTTGTACTTTCAAAAATCGGGCCCCTGTACAGTGACTACAAAAAAAAAAACAGATTAGTTAATAATAAGGTTAAAAGCGATCACTTACAGACAACCATTTTAAACAGAATAAAAAACATGAATAGGCTAAAGTAGGTGGCAGAATCAAAAGACTGGAAAGAAGCAAAAACAATAAATAAAATGTATCGAATATTCATTTGATTTCATGAAACTGATAATCGTTTTCTATACTATAATAATATAGGCTCCGAAACTACTGGACCGATTTGAAAAATTATTTTACCATTGTAATCCTACATTATCCCTGATGAACATAGGCATTGTATTTAATTCTGCGCAGACAAAGACGCGGGCAACAGCTAGTTTATTATAAAGTCTTACAATTATTCTTAATGCGCTCGTATCAAGGAATATTAAAACTAAACGGGAGCAGTAACGATCGAAAAACCATTAGAATAAAGATGCTAAATATTCGATTTTAACCTGCAAATACCTTCGAAGAGGGACCCTGACTTCCACGATTACGCCAGGGGTGCCAAATTTGAAAACCGTTCGTCTGTGTAGAATTATACATATAAACCTTCCTCTTCTTCTCTATCTATTAAAAATAACTCCATCAAAATCCTTTGCGTAGTTTTAAAGATATAAGCATGCATAGGGACCGACAGACAGACAGCGGAAAGCGACCTTGTTTTATACTAGGTATATAGAGTGATAGTGATATTATAAGAGGTTTCTCAGATTTTTGCCAGAATATTTCAGCAGGTTGTTGAGTTAGTTTGACTGAACACCTCCACAAAGATTTAAAAAAGAAAATACAGAAAAAGGTATATAATGTGTGTTCTACACAATTTTTGTAGTTGTAGTGAAATAAAACAGAATGCGTTGCTCTGAAAAGAGATGTTTTATTATTCGCCAACACTTAGCACATTTAACCTTAGCTATATACAACATCTTAATATTATATCTTACCTGAAAAGAGAAACAACATTAAAGCTATTATTCCACCAATTACTACGTTCTTCCTTAAATGTCAACTTTTGTTCACTTCACTTCACTCTTTTGCTTGTGGCTACCGTGCAACTTTGCACAATTCTGCCAATGTCAAGTGTCGAGCTTAACACATGTCAAAAATAAAAGGGGCCAGACAGGAGGAGAGTCGCGTACGAGTAGCACCTAAGGACAAGGAGAGACAAACACAGTTAAAAGTTGCTTAACCACCACCGGTTATTACTAATATCTAACGGAGAGATAGGAACATTAACCCATCACCAAAATAACCAATCAAGTGTCAGAGTTTTATGTTATTCCTCTCAATAAATTTACAGAGAACAGAAAGGAGTTTTTTATTATCGGTATTACATAACAAGGAGGCCATATTCATGGGGAGGGGGATACCAATTCTAGAAATTAACACATTGAGAGGAGGAGTCTTATTATTGCGAGGGCAGTTAAAAAAGATGTGATCAACCGAACCCACGTCTTCACCGCATTCACACATGGGAGATTCTTTGATCCTAAATCTGTGAAGCTGTACAGGTGAGCACACGCGACCCAGTCGAAGTCTGATAATTATACTAGTATGCCTTTTTGATAGGGACCTGTTTTTGAAAAACCAGGGACGCGAAGAGATTGTAGGTTGAATTTTAGAGTACAAGCATTCTTTAGAAGTCGACCATCGAGAGGACCATTTCTTAATCAGTATTTTGGCAGGGATACTAGTGGAGTCGGGAGAAAAATTTTTAAATGATGAATCGTCACCCACCAGAACGGCTTCCTTCGCCGCCTGGTCAACCCTCTCGTTGCCGACAATGCCACTATGGCTAGGGATCCAGACGAACACTAAATCTATTCCGGAAGAGGAGCAGTTGAAAATGGTATGTTTTAAGCGTGTGACCATGTAGTTTCGACTGCAGTTTTTAAAAGGATGGAGGGAGATTGAATAAAGGACACTGAGGCAGTCTGTAAATATGACTGATTTGTTCAATTTACCGTTAAGGACAAATTCTGCTGCCTTCAGAAGAGCCAGACACTCACCCGTGAACACGGACGATTCAGGGGGGAGTTTAAATTTAGCCACGTAATTTGTATTGGACCAAAGAAAGGCCAACCCCACACATCCACGATCAGACAATTTCGACGCGTCTGTAAAAAAGTAATTATACTGTGGAAAGTGCAGATTAATATATTCAATGAACTTGGTGTTTGCTAAGATTGAATTCTTTGTAATACCTGTGCTAAATACAATATTAGGTAGGTGAACAAGGGCTTCAAAAGGGATAGAGTAGGCAGGAGTGGTGGGGGATTTTTGAAAAGGGGCTCTGAGGGAAATAGCCTTTTCAAAACTTTGGACTAAGTTGGTCTTGCGTTTGTTTCGCCAGTAGGGCTTGGAAGAGCAGTACTGCTGGAGAAGTTTTAACTTTGGTATAAGTGGATGTGAAGATTGAGAAAAAATTCCAAATAGGTATCGATCGGACAAATACTGTCTCCTAAGATCCAGGGGAGGGTCGACACATTCGACTTGGATCGCTCTGTTGGGAGAAGACTTCATCGCTCCTGTGACCACCCTCAAGGCTTTCATTTGAATAATTTCAAGAAGAGAGAGGGCTGCCTTGTTGCATGGTTCAAAGATGAATGTTCCAAAGTCCAAATGACTCCTAACCAAAGCATTGTATAAAAGTTTTTGTGAGTACGGGTGGGCTCCCCACCAACAGCCAGACAGGACTCTAAGCAAATTAATGTTTTTTTCGCATTTTCTAGCCACATACTGCAAATGGAGGGTGCCTTGTAGGCGTCGGTCGAATATGACTCCAAGGAATTTCACGGATTCTACAACTGGAATGGGAACGGAATTGTAAAAGATATTACATGAAGGGGGAGAGTAGCTTTTGGAAAATATGACAGCCGAGCTCTTGTCCGGGGATAAAGACAGACCATTGGAATCCATCCATTCTCTTAAGGAGATAAGGGCATCGTTTAGCTTATCTGCAGCTGAGGAGGCATCTCGATCGTTACAGTAAATAGCCAAATCGTCGGCATACTGAAGAAATCGGCACGACCAGTTGACCGATCTGCCCAAGTCAAGGGAATATACGGTCAGTTGAATAAAAGGGGGCTTAATACCGAACCCTGGGGAAGTCCTTTCCATATCAGTCGCTCCATCTGAACCTTACCTTGCCATCTGACTTTTATTGTTCTTGACATGAGCAGATTACAAACGAACTGTACGACCTTCAAAGGGATACTCAGCTTCAACAATTTGTCTCTGAGTACTGAAAGAAGCACGTTATCGTAGGCTGAAGATACGTCCAGGAAAACAGCTGCTACGAGTTCGTTTCTCGAGAAGGCTAGACGGATATCGGTGGATAGGATGCTATGACTATCAGTGATGCTTTTGCCCTTCCTGAACCCAAACTGAAATTTTGGAAGGATGCCTTTGCTCTCCAGAAACCAATCCAAGCGGTTCTTTAGAAGATGTTCCGTTATTTTACATAAAGTCGAGGACAGGGCTATAGGGCGGTGCGAGGCCCCAGAGTTCGGATCTTTGCCGTGTTTGAGGATGGGAATGACAAACTGTGTTTTCCATGAATCAGGGACGAATCCCGAGTCAAAGAAACAGTTGATCAAGTCAAGGTAATATAAAACTGTAGCAGGATTAGCCTTTGTTAAAAAAGAGTAAACTATTCCATCAGGACCCGGAGAGGAGTCAGTTAGGGATTCTAGAACAGATCGGAGTTCATTCAATCGAAATGGGGACGCAAGGAAATCGTTAGTCTCAGGAAATTCGACTGGGAAAACTGGCAGTTCATCAGAGTTAGGGACATATGCTGGTGCTAATCTGTCGGAAAAGGAATCCATCCAAGCAGGGGAGGAAGAAAAGGATGACGGCGGGGCAGGAGCTGAGTAAGAGTTACGGAAGCGTTTTATATTGTGCCAGACAACAGTGGGGTGGGTAGAGGGAGATATTGACTCGCAAAATTTTGCCCAGCCTTCGCGTTTTTTAGAGGCAAACGACTTTTTACATTTGGCTTGGATCCTTTTAAGCGACAGAAAGTTATCCATGGACATAGCGGAGCAGTAGGACTTTTCCGCCTCTTTCCTTTGCTTAACCAATGAGGAACACTCCGAGTCCCACCACGGGAGGGAGGGGCGTCTATTAACCATAGCATTCTTTAAAGGTATCGCTTCCTCGGCTGCCTCCATCAATGCTGTCGAGAAGCCAGCGTAGCAGTCCGAGCAGTTATCGGGGGTGACTTGGGGTAAAAGGTTAATTTTATTATCCGCATTGTAAGAATACAGAGGCCAATCAGCTTTTGAGAGCCTAAACTTTTGAAGAGGGGGAATGGCTGAGGGAAGGCCTATAGGGGTGGAATAGGTGATAACAATAGGCAAGTGATCGCTGCCGTAGCTGAGTGAGGAAATGTCCCATGAAAGTAGAGGCACAAGGGATGGGGAACAGATAGAAATATCTACAGCCGAGGGGTTCTGGCTGGGGGAAACCCGTCGGGTCGGCCTACCATCATTAATGACACAAAGGTTAAGAGAATCGAGAAAGTCCATCAGCCTGCGGCCTGATGAGTCACAAAAATGAGAGCCCCATCAGGTGTGATGGCAATTGAAATCCCCTAGAATAAGGAGAGGACCCGATATGTTAGCCAAGCTATTCCAGAACTGCGAGATGACTGAAGGGGAAGGATGGGGGATGTAAGCTGATATAATATTAATATTAAACAATTTACAGGCTACAATATAGAAGGAGGGATTATTCGGGAAGGGGAGATGAGAATAATTAAGCCCCCTTTTAATAAGGAGGGCACTACCATCATAACCATTAGGACTATCCTGCCTTAGACAGAGATAGCCCGGACAGCTGAAAGAAGAACTAGGTTTGAGCCATGTTTCAGAAATTGCCATACAGGCTGGTTTGAATTTATGGATAAAATATAGGAGGTCAGCCTTGTTGCGGCTGATACTCCTAATGTTCCACTGAATAATGTTCATACCCATGATGCCCGGGAGCGGGCCCACCGGAGAAGAAGGAAGATAACACATTTAAATTAGAGGCAACGTTGGACGGTAGGGGAATGGAGTTCTGCTGGACAATGGAAATGAAGGAGGAAATAACGGAGTTTAAGAGAGGCCAGATATTTGGCATTTGGTCCACAGGAGGAGGGTGGTTAACAAGTCCCTGAGCATTTAGGCCCGAGGGGTAGGGTTGGGAATTAATCAAATATTGGGGACGGGGGCTGGCAAACATGACACCATTAGCTGGGGGAGGGGGATCATAACCTGAAACAAGGGCATTATGAGCCCTTTGATCGTATCCATGGGAATTGGAAGGAGCTCTAGGTTTCCTCGTGATGAAGACAGTTTTCTTGTACGAGGTAGATTTGGCCACCTCACTGTAGGGCTTTTTAGAGGAGGGGAATCTTCTTTCAGCTTCTTGGTACGAGATACCGTCATCGGTCATGGCTAGTTTAATCTGTTTTTGCCTACCAAGCTCCGGACAGTTTTTATCTGTGGCTTTGTGCTGGCCAGAGCAATGCAAACAGGTGGCTTCAGCAGAGCAATCTTCTGTTTCATGAGGCTGTGCGCACTTTGCACATCGAGGCCGGGATCTACATTGCGCCTTCACATGACCGAACCTACAGCATTTGTAGCATTGAACTATGGGGAAATAATAGGGAGATACCTCCAGAGCGCAGTTATACAAAAAGACTTTTTTAGGGAGAGATTGACCGTCGAACGTTAACACAACTGTTTCCGAAGGAGCCCATTGGACTGAATTGTCTTCGTTTCTCTTTTTGTAATTCA
Organism: Pandemis heparana; assembly: GCA_963854515.1. Taxonomy (NCBI): domain Eukaryota; kingdom Metazoa; phylum Arthropoda; class Insecta; order Lepidoptera; family Tortricidae; genus Pandemis; species Pandemis heparana. The sequence goes on along the minus strand of OY978026.1, from coordinate 3,001,640 downwards.
GCCGCCTGGCGTTAACTATCTTTCCACAGCCATTTGGCAGATCAATCAAGTCCGGAATTTCCTCATTTGTATAATCCTTTGGGACTTCTCGTACTATCCCTGTTTTTGTTATGTGATAAGACGGGATAAAGGCTCTGTATTTAGACAGCGACAATTCAGTGTTGCCTAGGAAGTTATTCGCGTCATTCGCTGAAACGAACTCCACGGACAATCTATTGCGACCAATTTTTTTTATACCGCCTACTGTCATGTTTTGAATCCCTTTGCCATGTAAATACTGACCAAACTTAATCGGATTTAAGTATGTGCCCGCGTCTGGGGAGGTTTCTTCACGGGATACGTGAACCACATATGGGCCCATGTCCAATGCATTGTACCGATTGCGATACTGTACTTGTGTAGAGGGGGTAAGGGGAATACTTGAGTTTTGAGAGACCTGAGGTTGAGATTGAGAGGCCACAGTACTACGGCGAATTTTAGGTGGGTCTAAGCGCTCATCTGAACTCGAAGCCTCGTCAGAAATTGCAGAGGAAGCTCTCTTAAGAGACTCAGTCGATGCTATTTCCATATGGATAGCGGGTGATGGAGGGTCGGTTATCACCCCGTCAATACCAGGATCAAAAGTATCGGCCGACATGGCGTCGCTCCCTAGAGGGAAAGCAAAAAACTCACATAATGAGTTCTTGCCGTCCCTCCACGAACAACACTACTTACGTGAACTCCACTAACACAGAACGGACACAAACTAACACAACACAAACAGAAATAGGGGCTACTCTTCCGCTTTTATATAAATCGCTGAAAAAAACAATTCCGCACACGTGCACCACTCAACAGCTCGTAGCAGAATCCGTCAACTTTTGTTATTACTCATCTCGTTACATGGATTACTTTTGCATTTATTCTATTCTAAGTGACAGAGACAGTTTCCATCTACCCTCCGATCTGTTAATGACTACCACAGATAGTCCTAAACTAAAGACATATACGTGCAGCAACAATAAAATTAACATGAATGAAGTTAGTGTACACTGGACTTCATTTACAGGTACAAAAAAAGTACCTAAAGTTAGGTAGGTAGGAAATTATTTAGATTTATTAGGTACGATTTAGCAGACATTAAAGGATTGCTTAATTGGTTATGAAACTTGTGAAATTAGAAATATGTGTGAAACGTTTGTCGGTCAAAAGATCGGACATATTTTCCATATCAAAAATTTATTGTAGTCGGTTATAAAAGAAAAGTCATAATTTATCTTAGTCATCAAGGTCGACCAAACATTTACTCCCTTATTGATAAACGCTCTATAGGCTTCACAGATAAAGACAAAGAAACGATTGCTAAGTTAGCAGAAGCGAGTTAGACCTAGAAAACTAAAATTTTGCACATTGGTAGTTAAGGCGCTGTCAACAGCAAATAAATAAATAAATAAATATTAGGGAACAATTCACACAAATTGACGTAGTCCCAAAGTAAGCGCTAGTAAGGCTTGTGTTATGGGCACTAGACAACGATATACATACTTATATAGAGAAATACATACTTATATAGATAGAAAACATCCATAACTCAGGAACAAATATTCGTGCTCATCACACAAATATATGCCCTTACCAGGATTCGAACCCAGGACGCTTGCTTCGTAGGCAGGGTCACTACCAACTAGGCCAACCGCGTCGCAGCAAATGACCTCGAGCAGCGCCACTCTTCACACATACGGTTCGCATGCCTGTGAGTGAAAGAGTAGAATTTATTCCGGCAACTTGGCGCGCGTCTAAAATCTTGCAAATAAGACACAAATAAGAAGAAATAAAAAAAAGTATGGATTATTTGTGAAATATGACTCGTTAGCCGTGTAGGTATGAATATGTTGACTTCATGTTTTTAATTGCAGACACATACGTCGAACAAATAAAGACATAGAACCGTTTAATGATGATTTTCAGACCAATCTTTGCAATTATTTTCTATCGAGCCGATTTTGTTCAATTATGTATCGAGTCGGTCTAGCGTGTTTGAAATATGATGAAAATTAACATTATATTTTTTTTGTATTTTTTTTGCGTGTAGTTTTTCTTAAAAAAGTGCTTAAATAACATCAATTTCAACAAAATTAGGTGTTGTCAGCCTCTTAATATAGCTGTCTAACTGGCTAAGCGGCGGTGTGACACAAACGTGTACGTTTTGCACGTGTATTTTCAATCATCACAAAGTAACACGTAATTAAAAAATATTTAAAAAAGTGGTAGCCAACCCTGTTCAGGAAGCATCCGTGGATATTGGTGCGATTAAGGATTCTAGAATAGCGCATTTTACGTAATTTACTTAAAAACATTCCAGGTATCAGCATTGACTGCGATTTTAGAGGTAATATCATTTAAATAATAACTGCCACATCCATAGTTAAGTTAAGCATAAGGGTGCGTTTAAAATTAAGGTTGTGCAAACAAAATAAGTGTCAGTGAAAAGTAAGATTTGAGAACAGGCTTTTTTTTACTGTATTTACATAGTCGTTCAATCTTCGTTTTGTATACCAAATTTCAAGTCAATCGGGCCAACTTTTAAAGAGTTTTCTCCTGCAGAGACGGTCCTCGCTGGGCCATCAGTGGCTAAGCAAATTTTTCATACAAATTGTATGATTATGTCCACTTTAGATAGCTAACTATTGCCCGCGACTCTGTCTATTCGCTGTTTCCCCGGGTCATTAAAATCACTCCAGTTGTTTAGGCAGAGAGACAGAGTCAATTTCGCATTTATAATATTAGTAGGGAAGTAGGTATTTCCCCTGTGCTACCTCACGACACGCTACATAGCTCAAACACCGCATACTTGGCAAGCATAAATCTAAACCCAACAAGATCGTTAGCACTTAGGTAATTGGAGCCCGCGGCTGCTGACGCTGTTTGTGCCTGTTTACTTGATTAATACAGTGTACACAGAGCCGTAAAGCCCGTAAGAAGTATGTATTATGATCCGCTGTAAAGCGATGGATGAAAGGAGTAATAATCGCCACACGAAAGTGTGACTAAACATGGCTAAAATTTGTTCAATTTGTGCAGGTGGTGATTTTAAATTGCACGAGGTAAAGTAGAATCAAAACTTGAGCGACGTCTTCAATGACCGTCGCCTCATAAATGACCCCGGATCAGAAATACCTATGGAAAATGTGGTTTCATTTAAAAATCCTGAGATTAAGATCCTGTAATATTTCAAAGTCCTGAACGAAAGTCTCTAGGAGTGCTGCTACTTCTGTTTCCTAGTCCGAGAGTTAGTTTTGGTTTATTCATAAACGCTCTATAGGCTGCTATAGGCGGCTAGCAATCGTTTGTCTTTACCTGAGATAGGTAAATGTCAAAGTGACAGATAAGGATAAACGATTACTACTGCCTGGTAAAAAAGAGTAGAAATTAAAAAACCGGCCAAGTACGAGTCCGACTCGCGCACTAAGGGTTCCGTACAAATTCGCTAAGTTATTATAAAATCCAGTGTTAGCAGAGCCCTGCTTTTAAGCAAAATGTAGGCAGCGTGAGGTCACTTTATATTGGTTAATTATATAGACAGACAAATATTAAATAAAAAAAACTACTTACTAGTAGATCTCGTTCAAACCAATTGTGGGTGGAAGTTTGTATGGTACATCATATATTTTTTTTAGTTTTATTATTCTCTTATTTTAGAAGTTACAGGGGGGGGGGGGACACACATTTTATCACTTTGGAAGTTCTATCGCGCAAACTACTCAGTTTAGAAAAAAAAATTATTAGGAACCTCAATATTTTTGAAGACCTTTCCATAGATACTGCACACGTATGGGTTTGATGAAAAAAAATATTTTTCAGTTTCAGTTCTCAGTATGGGGAACCCCCAAAATTAATTGTTTATTTTTTATTATTGTGTGAAAATCTTAATGCGGTTCACAGAATACATCTACTTACCTAGTTTCAACAGTATAGCTCTTATAGTTTTGGAGAAAAGTGGCTGTGACATACGGACGGACCGACAGACAGACAGACAGACAGGTAGACATGACGAATCTATAAGGGTTCCGTTTTTTGCCATTTTGGCTACAGAACCCTAATAAAAATTGGCAATACTGTAGTGTAGTCCTTTTATAATCTATAGGTATAAGAAAACGGGACGACACTACTGTATTGCCACTTTTTAAATTCTACTTTTTTTTGCCAGGCTGTAAGTTAGGAGAAGCCTTATAGAGCGTTTATATGTATAAGAGGGTTAGGTGTGCATTTCTGTTCGTATCACATGCTCGCTTTCCATCAGATGTGATTTTGGTCAAACGTAAACTGCGTAAAAAAACGGCGGGTGGGTTTTGCGGGTGGTAGGGCCTTGTGCAAGGTCCGTTCGGATCGCTACCACCATCTTACTCGCTAATCCTGCCGCTAAGCAGCAGTGCTCCCAAGTAACACAGAAAGCATTTTAACAAACGAATAGTACACTTATGTAGAACTTAAGGTCCGTATAAACTCTTATATAAGTTCACCGAGCATCTTGACGCTTTATATTGGCATTTCAAAACCATTATGATGCTTCAGACGGTATAACGGTTAGATAATGGCAATATCAAAATGCTTTTGTAAAGCCTACAGTTTTAGTGCAGCAAACCACAACGCAGCTGTACAGCTTTCCGCTGTTTTTAGTGCATTTGGATCTACAATAGCATTTTTAAGTAGTAAATAAATGCCTAATGCTGTTTAATAGCATAAACATGAACCATTATCATGCCACGTTAATTCGCTATACAGCTTTCAGCAGTTTTTAGTGCCTTAGGGTTTATAATAGCATTTTTAAGTAGTAAGATATTGCCTAATGCTGCTTAATAGCATAAATGTGAATCAATGTAATGCTAGCATTCGAAAGATCAACTGAGTTCTGTTGTGCGGCTAACAGCTCTTTAATCAAACACACGTGAGTTATTGTAATGTGTAAAGCCGTATATACATTCATTTTAATGCATTATTAAAACCATTTGTCGGCCATATTTAAGAAAAGCAACTTACGTTAGTATTATAATTATGTGATCAACAAAACAAAAAATAGACCTATATAATAACTATATAATTTTACTGAATACTGTCCAACCACTACTATTATGTTAATTATGCAAAATTCGTTCTATACTAGGAATACACAATTGTTTTGGTTATTTCACACATAGATTTATTTACCATTGTTGCGAACTCTTTACCTTTTTGATACTTTTTATATATTTTTTAATTGTTTTTGCTTTTTGAATCTTTCTTTGTTATGTCTTGAAGAGAGCAGTAAAAGAGTGGTTCAGTTTTGCTGGTGTTCTTATTTTCCATTACTTATTCTACTTGCCTTAATTATTCATACAGTCCACAGTTCGTTCGCTTCAACCATATTATATCAAAACTACAAAATATCGAAGGCGCGTGAAAATTTTCAATGAAACTTGTATAGACATTTACAGTAAACTACATTGCGCAGTAATAATTGAAGGCATGAAATCACAAAAGAGTCAAAAACTTATTACCCTTGCAGTATTAATACAATTTTCTTTGACGCTAACCTTTATGTCACTTCATTCTATATTGTCCAAGTATATTGCGAAACAAGTAGTTTATAAATTCAACGTTAATAAATTATAACGTACTGTTTGGTATTAGAGATGTTTTTGCAATGATGTAGGGTTTATTTAAGTTCTAACTGTGAACACTTCAATAGCTCTAATCATTCTTTTACTACATTCGAATGCTAGTCTAATGCTTGTGTAATGCAATTAACATCTTCATTATCAATAATATTGCTAGTATAATGCTTCTGTAATGCACTTGACAACTTCATTGACCGTAATAATGCTTCTTTAATGCGATTGGCACCTACTTTGACCACAATAATGCTAATATAATGCTAATATAATGCGATGTAATGCAATTATACAACCTATGTAGGATCTAAAGCTGTATAATTTGTGCCCAAATAAGCACTACAGTAGCCGTATAGACGTTTATAATGCTACTATATAACTAACTCAAAATGCTTAAACGATACAGAAATGCTGTAAGTCGGCCGTTATACAGCTTTGATGTGTTACTTGGGTTTGCACTGCTGTGTTCCGGTGTGGAGAGTAAGACAGCCGGGGAAATTACGGGCACAAGAGGCATTTCATCTAAGTCCTCTAGGTTGGCAACGCATCTGCAATCCCTCCGGGGTTGTGGGTGTCTATGGGCAGTGGTGATCGCTTACCATCAGGTGACCCACTTGCTCGTTTGCCTTCCTATTCAATAAAAAAAAAAAAATGAAAGAAAAAAAATATCACAGATCACTGAAAGAAAGAAAGAAAGAAAGAAAACATTTATTGACACAAAACGACACATAAAAAATAAAATTAAAAAACAAAAAAGAACAACTCAAAAAATATTTGTGCCGCAAGTGCCAAAAGGGCCACACTCAGCAAGTTGCTGCGGCAGGCCGCAACGCTGATTTTCAGTGTGACCCTTTTGCCTAAAACTAAACCTAAAACTAAAAAAACTAAAAATTGCAATGACGACACGAACGTCAGACACAGTGGGAAAGAAAACTGGACATCTGACCTAGGTGGGTGTCATATCACATATCTATAGAAAAAATTTACACCGAACCGTACTAAATTAAACTAGTAATGTTAACGAGTTACAAAATCTGTCGACATCTGGCAACAGCCATCATAACACAAATCTTCACATCAAAGCTAAAAACCATTGCATCAAAGAGAATCAATCCATTGAACCAACCACCATACCTTGACCCTGTGGACAAGTACTTTGGCATCTAAACACGCTGTATACAGAGTCCTTTGATATAAAGGGTGTAGCATAATGGTGAACTGGTAATTCAGCATGTGTGGAGCATTCAGAACAAATATGAATATTGAAGCGAGTAAACAAGATTATCGTCAAAGAGATGTTTCGATAAATCACTGAATGACTATGACACAGTCCCATATTTCATATCTCGCTTTAAGTAAAATATACCCTGTGCTGTATTGGTAAGGGTTCAAGTTGGGTTATGTCGGAAACGGGCGTAGAGACTTGGTAGCAGTTGAGTTGGTTATTGCTGTTGAATTAGCCTTTTGCTCTGTGACCACGTAAGTCCTTTGATTACGATGGATTGGATGCTAATAATAGATACTTAAATGCCCTTACGGCTACATTGCGTTGTCCAATTTATTGGTTGGCAACGGTTGCTGGACAAACGAACCTACACAGTTTATAATACGGCTGTGGTAAAAATGTATGTACACACAGTAAAGCTATCCGTGTTGAGCACCCAGCTAAGCCCACGCGCGGGACAAGGAGCGCGGGAGGACGAGACGGTTGATTAAACCAGCCTATAATTAAAAAAAAAAAAAAAAGAAAAAAAAAGACCAATGTTAGGGTCCTACGGGACGTGAAATAAAAATAATGGACTGTAAATTATAGGCTGGTTTAATTAGCCGTCTAACAATCAAATCTTAATATTAATTCGGAGGTTGTCCGACGCCGGTGGTGTTCGTTAGGCGAGTCCGGTGCCGCGCCCGGGCCGCTAGTCGTGTCGCAACCGTCTCGTCCTCCCGCGCGCCTCGTCCCGCGCGTGGGCTTAGCTGGGTGCTCAACAATCCGGTAAGCACGTTTGCATGCACGCGCCGCTTTAAACCTGCTTACCGAATAGCTTTGCTGTGTGTACCTATGTATAACTTCTTATTGCACATTAAACACAATAATTTTACAAGTAATGAGATAAACAGAATGTACAGAGGCGAAGTTATCCCTCAAAAGGGCTCTTTTCCAATTATCCTTCGAACGATTGACAGGACAACAGAAACCAGAGTACAGAGAGTTAGATATACTAAAAAAGGTAAAAGAGCAATGGCCTTAAGTCCAAACCATGTCAAACACGAGATTGAAATGACTGACTACGGGCTTTACCATGGCGTGGGATCCCTCCATTTCCCATAATTTCATTTGTACTAATTTCATTTGCCACAATGGTCACTGGCTATAACCTTCATTTGCCCTAATATCACATGCCATAATTTTTGAATGCCATAATACTCAAACGCCATAATGTTCAACATCCCTAATATTAGATAAGTACCAAAACTTTACAACTCTTTAACTTTATTTTTATAATTCACAGATTTAATCAATATTTTATAAGGCATGACATCTAATTTTATTGTATTTTTGACATTGTTAATTAATAATTTTTGACTTTAGTGATAAATTACTATCGTGTGCCCTTGCAGGGCGTCATGTACTTGCCTACTAATCTCATAATAACACCTTTTAATATGTACTTGACTTTGCAATGAATGAATAAATAAATAAATAAATACCATAATTTCACTTTCCATAATTTTTACCTTCCATAACGTTCAAAATCACTAATATTTCATACCATAACAATCATTTGCCATAATTAAGGAAAAAAACAGATCCAGACTGTTGAAATATAGTGCTACCGAAACACGGTAGGTTTGTTAGGTTTCTTGCGACCCTCAGAGCAGAAATAGAAGCATCTCTGCGGGGTCGGGGGGCTCCGGGGGCCAAGCTCCCCGCAATATTAAATACACGGGTCACATGACTGGTCAATTAATCTATAGGTTAAGTTAGGTTAGAGTGGTGTCAAGGCGCGAAGCGCCAAAACCAGGAGGAATAGGAGCTCCGCGAAGCGGAGCTCCGTCGACTTCACCTCAGGGTCATTCAGTTCATATAAATATTTTTTTTCTAGACATAACATCTGTAAAACGTAGAAAATAGATTATCACAATACTTAAAATTACAAGAATCAAAATTCTGGGTTTTTTAAGGAAAATAATTATTATGGCGTTTGAATTTTATGGCAAATGGTTTTAGGGCACTTGATAATAGGTAATATGAAATGTATGGCAAACGTATCGTTATAGCACCTGAAAATGGCAAATGAAAATATGGCCAATGATCATTATGGCATATAATATATCGTTATGGAATATAAAATTATGGCAAATGAAATTCGGGCATGTGAAATTAGTTCATATGAAATTCGGGCAAACAATAGAGAACCGTCAAAAATGACAGCTATAGAATCGGAACTGAATAGCATTAAGACGTCAGCCAAGAAATCTTGACATGGAAGTGGCGACGACTTGGACGCGCGCTTCGAGGGTCGAACATACTTGTCAATGCAGGGTCTCCGCTAGCGTCTACTGGCAGAAGGCGGAAGGAGCGTACTCGGATCACGTACAGGCGCTCAGTTAAGATGAAGACTGGCTCAATTGATCTCTGCTGGCTGACCGTGCAGGATCGAACCAAATAGAAAACTCTTCTGCAAGGCCTCTGTCCCTAATGAGGGATTATAGACCGACCGTTTAAATGAGTCTTCGCCCGCGCGGTGCAGGGGCACGGGGTGTGAGATAGTGATGGGACTCGAGTGACATTTTTTCACTCGTGTCACTGGCTCGAAAAACCCGACTCACTCGAGTACGACTCGAGTGAACGTTGGACTCGAGTGAATTTTTTGTCACTCGAGTTACTCGTTCGAAAAGTCGACTCACTCGAGTGAAGACACGACTAGAGTGTAAATTTTTTCACTTGATTGATGATATACGGTGACGATGACGGTTCTGACTGAAAATCAGTGCTGCAGGTGTCTAACACCTCAGCGTAATGCTGAGCCAGCGACCGTTTCACTTTTGCGAAGACACACACAACGCTGATGATCAAATTTTCATGTCTGGTTTTTTTATTGTTTTTTTTTTATAAAATTGTGTGTACATGCTCTTATATTTGTGTGTCTTGCAAAATGAATAAATGTCTTCTTTCTTTCTTTCTTTCTTCTTTCTATATAGGTATCCAAAGTCACTCGAGTGAATTTGTGATACCAGTCACGATTTTGTCAGTCAGCTGGCCGTCCTCTTGTAAAATATCACACCATCATAGCGTCAGTAGCACGAAGTTACTTTAACAATAACTTTAACGATAACCAACAATTTTTGACAGAGCACCTATGAATAATTATGCCCAAATCGTCTTAACTTGACTTTCTCACTCGAGTCAGTACAGGCAACTCGAGTGGCCCGAGTCAACTCGAGTGGTCCGAGTCACTCGCCAGCCGCGTGAATTTTTAGGCGACTCGAGTTGACTCGAGTCGCTCGACAACCGAGTCAACTTATTTTTCACTCGAGTCCGAGTGACAGTAAAACTACTCGAGTGACTCGAGTGAAACTTGATTCGAGTCCCATCATTAGTGTGAGAGGTGCGGGCGGCAGGCGCACTACCCGCCCGCACCTCGCTCGGTCCCCTTTGTCGTCCTACCCCGCGCCCCTGTACTGCGCGGGCGAGGACTGGTTTAAGCGGTCGGTCTTTAAAGGAACACAATAGTCCTTTGTTATTTAGAATTTACATGCACCTAATTATTATGTGATAAAATCCCTGTAATCTCACAAGCCGAACTGAAAAATTCCCAAATCGCATTACGTGTCATCGTTAAAGTTTAACGGTAAACGGTTTGCAATAAACCGGTAACAGTTAGAAACAGTTTTATGTGCAATAACTGTTTAACACGTTCCGCGGGCGATATAACGTTACGTGCTCGCGAATAAATTTAATCGTCCAGTTCCAGTTACGTATCGACTTTAAAGTTTACTTACGGTGTTTGGTAAGTTTCGTGACGTTTATATCCAAATATAAATGAAATAACATTAAATTAAAATTTTAACCCCCCCCCCCCCCTCCCTCGCACTAATTAAGAAATCATACGCACCTAAATAAAACATACATTTCATTTTAAGCCATAAATGCCTTACATCATTTTAGAAAATACCTGATACTTGTCAAACTGTGGGACCGATTTTTACCAAACATGGCTAAGAACCACCGCAAGGAAACTGGCTTTCGAATGAAAAAAACCGCATCCGAATCGGTCCATCCACTTGAGAGCTACGATGCCACAGACGGGTATACACACACACACACACACACACACACACACACACACACACACACACACACACACACACACACACACACACACACACACACACACATGCACGCACGCACGCACGCACGCACGCACGCACACACACACGCACACACGCACACACGCGCGCGCACATTCATTCATTCTCAAAATTACAAGAATATTCACAGAAATTTCCAGAAACTGTCACGAGAATTTATGGTAAGTTTCCATAACGAAACTTTCCAATGGGTTTTTTTTTAATTTGTTAGTTTATTCAATCGGATTTTTATTACATAATCAGTCGAAACAAGTTAATGATATCCTATGGACACTTAACATGTTCACTCTTATTTAATAAATTTAAATTTCTGTAAACTTTCCACTAGAAAATTTCACAACTTTGATAACTTTGTGCATTGTTACTTACCCAGCACAGAAAATATCACGAAGTCATCCGACATCAAAATAATGCGGGAAGTCGAAGATTTTCACACCGAAATGGCGTAATATCGTATGACGGCCGTATATTATGCATATCAGCACGTCAACCTTGCCTTAGCAATGCACTCAAGATGCATAAATCATGGCATTTGCATACAGGGATACAGCCGGAGTTCATTGAAGTGATCTTTGATATTCGACGGGTCATGGAGTAGGTGGAGGAATGGAGTAGGCTTTAGCATTGGGTAAGAAAAAAAAAATAACTAAAAATCAAAAAATCTAAATTTATTTTGCAATCAGGCCGCCAAGAGTTCTTTTACACGTCTTTCTTTGATACTACGTTCGGAAGGACCATCATTGCCAAGAAGAACGCGCCACAAGAAACTTGGCAGTCATTTTTTAAAAAAATACATTTACAATAATTAAATTCTACTTAACTACTAATAATACATTTATGTAAAGAGGTACATAATAATATCACAAAATCTAATCTAACTAATATTATAAATGCGAAAGTATGGATGGACGGATGGATGTTTGTTTGTTTGTTACTCAATCACGCCAGAACGGTCCAACGGATCTGGATGAAATTTGGCACATAGATAGAGAAAAGTCTGGAATAGCACACAGGCTACTTTTTGTCCCGGAAAATTGCGTGGTTCCCGCGCGATAGCGATAAACGAATTCATTGCAGACGAAATCGCTGGCAACAGCTAATATAATCATAAATCAATATAAAAGGGTGAGGACCAAACAGTTAAACACTTGCCTTAAATTTTCCACTAACTTTTTCCATTGTTATCCATACAAAATGTACGACTAATATTCGTGTCACAATGGAAAAAGTTAATGGAAATTTTAACGCAACTTGAATGGTGTGTAACTTTTTAGTCCTCACCCAAAAATAAAGCAACACTAAACTATTTAGGGATTTTCAAAATCGCTTCCCTAAGGCAACGGAACACCGAATTTGGTTATACAGGACAAGCTGCTGCCAGCGACTTCGTCTGCAAAGAATTCGTTTATCGCTATCCCGCAGTAACTACGCAATTTTCCGGGATAAAAAGTGCCTATGTGCTATTCCAGACTTTTCTCTATCTATGTGCCGAATTCCATCCCGATCCGTCGGGCCGTTCTGGCGTGATTGAGTAACAAACAAACATCCATCTATCCATACTTTCGCATTTATAATATTAGTTAGATTGATGACGATGACAATGTAAGCATAGTCAGCAAAACAGCTAGTATTCAAAATTATTGATTGGACAGAAATTTAATTTTGCAAACGTTTCGTAACTCGACGTAGCGAAACTACGAAATGCAAAAGTCGCGTTGCAAAGTCGAAGGCGAGTTACGACGCTAATATGCGTCGTCGGCAGCGAAACTTTGCGATTTAATACTGTTTATGACACGTGTGCTTTACTCTCTTGTTTATGCAAAGTTCGTAATAACATGTTCCTTGGGCAGATACATATACCTATAAAAAATTAGGTATGTGACTGACTGACAGACAATGCACAGCTTTGCAGACGTAGTCGCTGGCAACAGCTAGTTCTAAATCAAATTAAAGAGCTGTCAATATAGAAAATGGCGTGCTTTTACAATTATCAACTTCAAAAAATTGCATTTGCAAAAAAACACTAGGAAAATTCCCTAAATTACAACACCCCTAAGTAGATATAATATCAAAATTTTGAAATAATAATGCAATTTATATAAATCAAAAACAAAATCACACCCAAAAACACATTAGGGTGCGACCACACCGCCGCTTAAAAAACGGTGAAGTTACGGAATCGCAACAAAATGTATGAAGAAACGGTGAGAAAACGTGATGCCTACGACACGTCACTGCGTATACGTGGCTGTGGTCGCACCTTAATTTAACCATGTCTTTAATACATAACATCGAAAATGAATAGGATTTTTACAGACCGAGATGAAAAAGTCTTGCTTGTGAACCAAATTCGTTTCGCCAACATCTTTCTTCAACTAATGTTTTATTCAGCGAACGGACTAAATAAGTTAAGTTTCGGACAAAACGTTCCCAAGTGACACAGATACAATACTTCACAAAAATAACTTTGCTGTGGAGCAAAAAGCAAGTTTGTACAAAAAGACCCTTAAATAGTAAAGCTAAGGTATAATTCTTGAAGGATCGTGACAATTTGGACGGTAATATTAACGTGGTGATTCCATACGTTGCAGGGGAAACTGGCCATCCGTCAAAGTCTTCTTTATTTATCGTTTCGAGTTGAATTTTATCGAACTAATAGCTGGCGAGATATATTTACGATTGGCAATGGGATGGCATGAAAAGGGTTATTTTGGGTAGTTTAGATAGTTTTTTTGCGAATCTAAATGCTTGTAAAATGGTAGTTACTGTGAAGTGAGCAACGTTTTGGAGAAGATAAATGTCCATAGACATGCTGCGTGTTGTGGAATGATGGGATAGTAAATTCTGTGAAGTGTATGAAGCCACATGCAAAAGCTAGTGTTTAATATAAAAAGAATATCCTTCTAGAAGAAATTAACTCATGAAAGAGAGAGAAAGAGAAAGAGAGAGAGAGAGAGAAACATTTATTTACACACATTCGATACACGTAGATTTAAAATAATAATATGAAGAAATACAATATACTTAAGAATAGTACCATGATTCCATGTTCGACTTCAAACTTGTACATTCCTTTAGCTTTCTCAATAATTTTTAAAACAGAAAATATGCGAGAGCAGACAGAGAGAGGACAGACATCCAGAGTGACTATAATCAACATGATTTATGTATGCAGTCAATGCAATTTACAAGTTGACCGGACTTAGGCGTGGTTCACTCGTATGTTATGAGCATCCCTAAAATTCATACAGAGCGGTTCCAGTCGTCCTTTTTTTATCAAGACAGTTGAAAAATGGAACTCCCTGCCAGCGTCTGTGTTCCCTAAATGCTGCAAGCCGTCTTCTTCAAGGGTGAATGGTCATTTACTAGGCAAGAGTGTTCGACCCTAGATCACACTTCGCTTACCATCGGACGTGATTGTGATCAAGAGCCACTAGGTTAGTACCTAGTGGCGTAGCTAGGTAATCAAGGGCCCTGGTGCAAATAAGAAAATGGGCCCCACTACTATCTAAACTGGTTAGGTTTTATTGAATAGCTACGCCAATGGACTAACCCCTTAGGCTGCATGATGGTTCGACAACCAACGTTGTCCAATAATATGTTGAACGACGAGGAATTTCGTCAAAAACCGAAAATTTTTGCTCTTTTAACGCTGTACTCCCAAAATCTTCCAAAATGAGGATAATTTTGCGGACATCATCGTAAATCTATAAAAGTCTAGCGAGAGCGCCGACATCATTTATCCCGACTGCAGACATCAAATAAATGTCCGACACGGAGACATTTCTCATGTTCGAGATACCGAGCGTGTGCTCGCGTGACGTGATTTGTGGATTGTTGGTGACTTTAGAAAAATAGATTGTTTAGACATTAATTTCACGAGCGATAGATTAATGGTTTTTCTACGACGTTTTACTTTTAATAGCCATACAATACGCACACTACACTAAATACGACTCCTATGACACGACTATTGTTTTGAACAAGAGTCGTTGTAGTCGTACATCGTCGTAGTCGATATGTACTTGGTAAGTATACCAAGTAAAAAAAGATATTTGGAGAAGACTTCCGAGGAAAATATTGTAGTGTTATCACCTCAGAGAGATTATCTTCCAGGCGATCCTGAAAACATACAAAATAGACAAAAAAAGCTGACTATTACAGTCATAAAAGTTAAAGATAGGGTTTCCTAACTGCGGTAATGGCCCAAAGACTAAATTAGTTTAACTACTATTTTTATTTATTTACTTATTTTAACAATACTTGTCTTCTGCCACTAAACAGTTCCAACTAATGTTTGTCATTTGAATCACCGAAGGCTTTTGTTGAGTGTGAACCAGACCGAGAAATGCACACGTATTTATCACCCCGTCTACGTTAAAATGTATACGGCATTATGCATCTGTAAGATTTGGATGCTGTTGTATATTGTAAGAATACGCTATAGTATAAAAACACACAATTGCTATATTGCTAATGAAATTAAAGTTTTGTTCCAGGTTCAGGTATTGAGCATTCTACTAGTCATCAAGTCACACTGACTCCTTATTGTTACATATTATTATGTATATGAAAGACGGACACAGGCGTAGCCTAGTATAATTAAGGTTACGCATTCTCCGTAGCAAGTGCTACGTATACCGTAGCGTAAATGGTCTACGAGAACTACGCCGTAGCAGACCATGTAGCCACCGTAATCCAAAGCTGTAATAAAGAATCATACGCATCCTTACCTTACGAGATAGTTTTACTTACGTTTATACAACGATGTGTTTTAATATGAACCATTATAAGACCTACTCCCTTAATCGCCGCCTTATCAACCAAGAAGCAATAAAATCTTAGGCGTGAAGCAATAAATAGAACTATATTAATTACGTCGAAGACTATACTCATCTTCAAGACCTAATTTCGGTGGCATAGAGTACTTTTCGTGTCTGTTAAAACGTTCTAGCTGGATTATCATACAACCCAACGTTATAAATGATATAATGTTGCGTTGTATTTGAAACCTTTAGGCTAATAACTTTGAGTGCTAAATGCGAATGCAGTGGTTCGCTGCTTACGGCTATTGTATCGGTAAGATTCGGTATGGTTCCCGAAGGGCATAGCAGGAAGAACGTGCAATATAATGGTGTTTTAGGTAATTAAATGTCACATAGATCAGAGATTAATGATGTGTTACGACATGTTGCGAAGGGACTATCTCATTTCCGTGTCCACCGTGGTAAGTTTGGTTTGTGAATTTGTAGGCAATCTGTTGGCGTGAAAGCTCTTTGTTTTATATAAGTCCTTATTGATTTGACTGTTTCAGTCCTTTTGAGTTTTTTTGTCTTTTTAAGACAAAAAAGTATGTTTGGTGTTTTAAGTAAAATACCGTAATAATACTAAATTGAAGGGCTCACATTTACGAGTTTTTTTTTACCAACGTAATTCTAACAAATACGTAAAAGTATTTTGAATAGTGTGCTTAAAAATAAATACTATACTCTTCTTCTTCGTCTTCAGCCTGTGGATACCAATCTTATTGTTAGGTGTAGATCTCTCCTGTGCCTTTCGCCGCCATCCAGCCGCTTCCCGCAATCTTCGCGATCTCATCAACACTGTGGGCAGGCTGTCTTCCGACCTTGCGTTTTGCTGCCTCCAATATGTTTTCGTTATTAAACAATACATTGTCTCATTATCTGTAAAATTAATGTGTTTTATGTACAATAAAGAGTTATACATACATACATACATTTTTATATTAATCACACTTAACTGCATACATTCCATAGGTACTTCTTAAAAAAAAAACTTTAAACTAAGTCCAATCGCTGAAAAGAATCACTATCAATTTTTTTTCCACAAAAGTCAAAAGTCAAAAAGTCAAAAGTGTTTTATTTGTGAAACATAGGTAATGGCTGCATAAATACAGAGATGTTACATTTCTTAGTGTTCCACTATGTCTTGCCGGTTGGCGTACAAAAACTTTGGCTATTAAGCCAGATAGCTTATGCTTATCTGAACATTACACTACGATTAGTTAAGCAGTGTCTGTCAATTGAAAAATGGCAAAACTAATAATATACAATTCAATACAAAACAAATTATGACACAGATAATGTCTGTATAAGATAATCAAATCAACCATGAAATAACAATAAAATAGAAACATTAAATTAAATTAAATTAAATTAAACAAAATCAATTACAAACAGTTTAGGTCATCATTTAAATAATCCAGAACTGAATAATAGCATTTATTCGTCAGCAGGGTTAATAATTTACGTCTCAAAAGTGTTATTGGCAGTAATTTAAGTTCTATTGGTAATTTGTTATAAACCCTTATCGCAAGAGAACATACACTTTTACGCATCAAAGCAGTTTTACCAGCAGCTGGGCATAAATCCTCCCTAAATCTTTGCCCCAAACGTTCGCTACTGTAATTGGCTTTTTTAAACAATGCTGGATTATTTTTTACGAATAATACCACCTCCAAAAAATAAAGAGAAGGCATTGTCAAGATACTCAGATCCTTGAAATGCGATACACAGCTATCAGTTTGACACGTGACATAAATCTATCTACAAAACAAACGAAACTCAAAACAACTAGAGCCTTTCATTTATAAACTTAATCCTTAGGACTAAAATAATGACGTAAGTCTTTAACTACACGCGTTATGACTCAGTTATAACCAGAATCATATAATGTAATACCACAGCACAATCAAAATCAGAATTATCATTCCGGTGGTACGCTCATTTTAGTGTCGACACTAAACTAGTGCCACGGCACGTGTCGTAAAGGACGAACGTACATTCGCTAATTAAAACCGGACTTTAATGGCACGGGATTGCACACCGGATGATAATATTACGATGTTATGATACATGTGTGCGGGATTCTGTACTTTAGTTAGTTAGGGTGTTTTATGTCAAATGTCACTGTAATTTTGTTGATATTGGAATTTGGCTGGAGTTTGTGCAAGATCCATCCGAATCGCTACCTCCATCTTACTCTCTAACCCTGCCACCAAGCTGCAGTGCTAGCGCAGCTATGTTCCGGTGTAAACAGTAACACATCCTGTGAAATTACTGGCTAATGGGATCATCTTAGCCTTTTTTTATTGAGTGACTGTAGCGCTGTGTGTTTGGTTGTCTATTAAGGGTTATGTCAGATTAAGGGTTTTTGTTTGAATTGACCTCACCATTTCGCAAGGTAGCAAAATAAATGTATCCATTCCCTATAGAACCATTTTTGTCGAAGTGTAGTAACAGTTACTACTTATAAGGCAAGTTACCACATGGCGACCAAATGTCTGTAATGCGAACTTCTTCCTCAATATTTCTTCCTTAAACAAAAGGCCATATTTCCTGAAACCTATCAAACCTCCTCAACTGTTAATAATGTTTATTAGCATAGGATATCGTAAGACATTGTCCCCCCACCTTTTCCGGAAGTGCCGCCATTGCCGGAACCGGATGTGACCGGAAGAAGTGCAATAATTATTAATTGCAACTCTCTAAGACGTTGAAATAGGGCTACAAATTTATCTGTAACTGACAACGTGGCGCCACTGTCTAAGACAAACGTCAGCTTTTGTATGGAATTGATTTAGTTACAATGTTTGCCACCGGTATGTGATAAGTTTGTGGCGCTAAAAGACAAGATATTTTCACTACAAGGGGTCCATGAATAAGATTATTTATGTGATGAAAATAATTAATTCGATTGAGGCGTTAACAAAGTCGAAATTAATGTATCGAAAAAAAAGTCACAATGAATATTGAACAATGATGAATCAAAAAAAAGTTTGATCTGTACACACAGCAAAACTATTCGGTATGCACCCTAGTTGTCCATGTGTGTCATTCTATACACACATCCGCACTTATCCGCTGCCTTAATTACACACACAACAAAATGGTTTTGTATCCACACGAGTATTCACACTAACATGGCCTATGTGTGCTAATTGTGTTCTCTGACTACCTTCACATATCTCTTATTGTATAGGTTATTGTTATTCAAACAAATTTGCTCAATGGAAGAATAATTTTGTCATGAATAATATGAGCGCGGTGGCTCAGTCGTACTGATTGGGACTGTGAATGTTAAAGACCTCGGTTCGAATCTTGCACAAGTGTGTCTATTTTGTATTTTTTTTTTCAATTTATAACAATCTCAAAACCAAATCATGACTACTTCAAACAAGAAAAAAAGAAAGTAAAAGAACAAAATAAGAAAATAAAATTGTTTCAAATTGTTTATTACAACATAAGTAATTATTATTACCATAAGACTATAACTAATTAAATTAGCAAAATAAAACTGCATGCTTTTCCTTATAATATAACAGGAGAAGAACAACATTTATTCGTAAAACAACACACACTATAGTGACCAGTATGATTTTAGGTTAATAAAAATTTCTGTTCCAAACATAATTTAAAATTACAATACAAATGGTAAATTGAATTCAAACCACAAAAGGGCTATTTTTAAGATGTAATTCATTCGAATTAACAAGGGTTTTGAAAAGAGTATCATTTCTAAGAATTTCCGATTTGTTAAGTTTACTTAAGTCTGAGAAAGATGAACGAAACGTTTTATTTGTTGAGAAATAAAGTCAGTGGTGAAATGAATCGACATGTTAAATGACAGCCATTAACAATAACATCATTGCACACTGGATTAAATCTCCACTTTGAAGTGACTAAGCTACCTAAATTTGCTTTGGATTTTATATCAGATGGATCCCAGTCAATAACAGTTAAGGAATCTTGTTGGGTGCTCAGCCAGTCTTTGACTATGACACAATAATATTGTTATGCACGAAATAGGTATAATGTGCGAGTCTGGGTATTCGGACCACACAGTAGAGAGCATCACTTTTTTGCACTGTTATTACGACCCACAACCCACTAACTCACAAATCCTATGGATGACATCCAACCACTTTTCGCCACAAAATTTTTCGTCCATCTTTTTCAGACGTAAATGGTTTTTCATCACTAAAAATCACAACATTATTACCTATTCGAATCAAAATTATAAACATTCACGATCAAAGTTCATTCTGTTTTTTCTATGCTGGCTGATCCGTTGAAGCATTTTTTTTGCTGGTCTACGAGCTGCGACAGTCAAATGCTATCCTGCAACATGCAGATGGAGTCGCACAGTTTACAACGTAGGTAACATTGTCTCTCGTTGATGTGAAATAGGTCTCTTTAGCGTGTGCGGCAACTACTTATGTCCAAATGGCGTGAAGATGAGACTTCTTGTTTTGGCACAGAAGGAATATTCTTATCGTGCCCGAAGTTTGCATAACGGTGAATCCATAATTGTAGTCTTCCGCTGCAAAATAAATGAAGTTTAATAAAAAACATTTTTCGTCAAAGAAAGTTATTTGGATACATTACGGATACAATAATAAATCATTGGTTTTAACACCATGAAGAAATTTGATGTAAAATAAGAAGTAATTATTTTATCAGACACTTTGTCTACTTACCGATATCAATAAACGCCTTGTGATTCCTTATAGAAATATTTTGTTCGTAAAGAACAATAATTTCTGCTCTTTTCTAAAAAGATGATGACTATCCATATTTTGCAAATCACAAGGTATTTGAAAGGCAAAATTAAACAGTTCGTTGTTGTAAAACTACTTGTAAAACAAGGCGTAACGAATGGCGGCTAGCGTTGACAAATTCATATTACTAATAATTTGAGGGTAGAATATACTTTATATTGTTAGACGACAATGAATCAAATGTGCAACGTCTAGCAAATTTCAACCTTCTAATTTCAACCTTATTTTAAAGCTCGTTAAACAAATATTTACACATTGCAAATGCAGTAGTCACAGATTGGACTTAGTAATTCATAAATTCACCAAGTATATTAAATGTCTCGGTGGCTCAGCGGTCACAAAGGCAAGTCGCATACTTGATTTGTGCATTCGCTCTCTAGTGAACCGAGTTCGAATCCTGGAAGAATGACATTTTTGGATGTTATATAAATGGCGATGCTGGTTGTAAGGAATATTGGTTGGAAATGTTGGAATTGAATCTCAGACCAGACTTGATGAGAAATAAAAATATAACACGTTGAATCAGTGAGGTGGTAGCTAACACTGGTAATAATAGTTCAATGCGTCAGATTGCATGATTGCATAAATTTGAAGATTCAAGGTCAAAGGAAGATGAATCGATCCGGGGTGTCTTCTGTCGCCTTACACTTGCGATGACAATATCCATAATAATTTAAAATGTTTTTAGGAAAATGCAAAAATAAAACAATACTTTTACATTATTTCTAGTAGAATTAACTTAAACCGGAGATATGAAATTTTTATACCTTTAAGCCAGGCACGATACCAAGGGGATTTTTTAGTTTAATTTGTAATTATTTTTAGTTTAGTTTATTATAAACTAACTAAAATAGTTGCAACTTTCTTCATTGTTATTTTATAGTTATTGTTGTTGTTTATTTAATAAATAGGTAATTTACAGCGACATTACTCATTTATCTCATTACTAAAAAAATCTGTACTGAGTGGGTAGATAAACGATCGAACTCACTCACACATTCACATGTGGATTCTACGTAATGTTCATGTCGGTACTTAACACATGGACGACGTTTGTGTGCGTGCCTATGCTTACCGAATTATTTTGCCGTGTGTACATCTGCAAAGCAACTTTAGTTTATTATTCAAAAATTTAATAAATAGTAAACGTCAAACTAAGCAAAACTTGCACCATGCCACCCAATAATATGCAAACATTATAACATCCATGACTCGGTAGCACAAAATATTTTTATTTACCGTAATATTAACCTGCTCATACCGAAATTCGAACTCAGAACCTTTCATTTCATAGTCAGAAAAAAGACTCAATCAAATCAATTCTCTGACCCAGAACAGCATGGAAGGGAATAAAAAAGCGATGGGTAGCATTTGCACTCCGGGAGTGCCGGCAGAAGTGAAAACAGCAGCTTAGATTAGATTTTGATGTTGTAACCTCAATACGCGTACCGTACTGGCCGCTTACAAAAAAAACGTACGTGTATAATCTATATTGACAGACCTCTAACAATGTGCTGATGCCCTAGTACTTTTGCTCCACGACTCAACAAAAAAACACTTCAAAAATCGAACGCGATTCATTCGTATTTCAATATAGCTCTTATTAGAGGATCCTGATATCCTGGTACTTAAGAGGCTGACAACACCTAAATTTGTTGAAATTGATGTTATTTAAGCACTTTTTTAAGAAAAACTACACAAAAAAAATACAAAAAAAAATATAATGTTAATTTTCATCATATTTCAAACACGCTAGACGGACTCGATACATAATTGAACAAAATCGGCTCGATAGAAAATAATTGCAAAGATTGGTCTTAAAATCATCATTAAACGGTCCTATGTCTTTATTTTTTCGACGTATGGGTCTGCAATTAAAAACATGAAGTCAACATATTCATACCTACGCGGCTAACGAGTCATATTTCACAAATAATCCATACTTTTTTTTATTTCTTCTTATTTGTGTCTTATTTGCAAGATTTTAGACGCGCGCCAAGCTGCCGGAATAGTTTCTTCTCTTTCACTCACAGGCACGCGAACCGTATGTGTGAAGAGTGGCGCTGCTCAAGGTCATTTGCTGTTGACAGCGCCTTAAACTCTCCCTCCGTCTTACGTCTGTCACAAAATTATCATTTTTTACCCATCCCAAAAAGCGCTTAGCGCCGTTAAAGAAGTTATCACTTTAAAAATCACTTTCGCCTAATTACAGATACGATCATATTCACAATACACGTGCAATACAGAATATGCTCCTATTACTTTAACTGATCCCTTCTAAGACCCACCCCCAAACAAAACCCCTAATTTATTCTCTCATCGCATCTTATTATTTGCAAATGGTGTATTTGTCGAGACTTAACCCTTGCACAGCTGTGGTCCCGGCTCACCCGCGAACCAACGACGTCGTTGGCACTAAACGTCCAAATTTATTGATAAGGACATTGACAGATATTGCTTGAGCAATCGTAAAACGCAGCAGATTAAGGGTTGACGAGGTCTCACAAATGGGACCAAATTTGGCGGTTGAGGGTTAAAATTGTGGGATGTAAGTGATTTGGATACGGGGAGCGAGGTGGTACAATGCAGCGAAAAGCCTTAACTAACAGGACTGAATGCCTAATTTGAATAAATTGGTTTTATAGTTCTGTTGGCAATCTTATATCTTTATTTTTAGGCAATTACGGAAGGCCACAAAGTATATCAACTGCCATATCCCGTACACGTATACACTTATATAATATTCATAGTAGATGTCTGGAAATGCTCAAGACTCCAGCATTAGTAGTTTAGGCTTGGAGTCACAACCACGCCAGTCACGATATTGTTTCATAGGGATAGAAGATTGACTGACTCATATTACGCTTATAATTACATAACCACATTGATCCAGCCTGTTGGTTTGAATGCTGCTGGGTTAGTATAATAAATTTATACAGAACCACCCATTCCCCGCAGAAAATGGAGTTCTAATGAGCCGGTGAACTTGTGAAAACTGTCGCGCTAACATATTAATTACCTTTTACTTTAATGCACGCCGGGAGTGATTAATGAGATAAAATATCAGCAGAATAACTAACAGATACTAGTTTCATTTTAAGTATGATGTAGAAGAAATTAATCATAATAGTAACCTAAAAAGTCTGCACTATGACAGTGCTAAAATGATACCGATATGTTTGAAACATTTTTAAATTGTATTTTATTTCGTAGTATGCTTCATGTAAAAATATTAACGCAGCCTTTCGTTTCCTAGCACACTTATCTAATTATAAAAGTTTGTTGTACTTGCTTTTTCCCTCAAGACAAGGCCATTTGATTGCCTAGGAGTGGAATATATAATAGGGTAAAGAAATAACCCCAAACAGTCCGCAAAGCGTGTTGAAGCATGACAAAGTCATAAATAAGAAATGAAAAACTACTTCTCCTACAGTAGCAAAGAATAAGCATGAAAAAAAAGCCCTTGTGAATTATTTATAGTTTCAGAAAAAAGGAAAGCTAATGTAGCCTAAACGGCAATTTATTGATATCATTCGAGAACATAATAAATAATAACAAAGGGTCAAGCCTTATATTTCCATAACAAGTGGATGAATGGGCAAGCGGAAGGGTTTGCTCACCCCTATGCAAGTGTTTACCCCGTTTTGGGGTAAATGGTAAATTTACCGTCACTTGGTCATTGGGGGTCTGTGGCCGACGTCGCGATATTTTTACCGGTTTCGGTTCCTTTGCTATGATTTTCTTTTGAATGCAGAAGGGGTTGAAAGTAAAGGCTGGAGCGATTAAAACTATGACGTGGGAAATTACTAAGCTATTGCGTTTCTAACTAAATACGACTTTTCGACTGGGGAAAAGTGTTGTTTAACTTAGCATGCAAATAGTTGCTAATAAGATTTGTCTGGAAAAAACGACAGTAAAAGTAAAAAAAGTAAAAACGTGAAACTACTTCGCAAAGAACGGTTACTTGTTTTATTTTGATTTTTAGAAAATTACTCAATTTGACAAGGTTGTCTCAATTGACTGGAATAAGTGCTGCAATTCTTCGTGGCATACAAAGTTTTGGGTGCCCGTTTTTTTTGCGAATGGGTGTATAAATCTTGACCGCTAACTGCTTGCCACTTGTTCACCGTGCCATGGGTCTTTTTACCCATTTTTTCCAAGTCATAAAGTCGAGCAGAATCCGACACGCATTTGAAGGGTTAGACGGTTGAATAAATTGAGATTTAATTTCATTAAAACACTTTATAAAAAGAGACTGTTTTTTTCACGTTCCAAGAAATATTTATATGCAACTAGCTGTTGCTCGCGACTCCGTCTGCGATGGATTCTATCCC
The DNA here is from genome assembly GCA_963854515.1 of Pandemis heparana. NCBI lineage: Eukaryota > Metazoa > Arthropoda > Insecta > Lepidoptera > Tortricidae > Pandemis > Pandemis heparana. The sequence continues at coordinate 2,976,726 of OY978026.1, read as the reverse complement.
GCGGGAAGTATGCTTTTTTTCCGAGAAAAAAACTAATCAATGTTTCCTTCCCCGGGACTGTAATTATCTCTGTACCAAATTTTTTTTTTTTTTTTTATGTGAATAGGAAGGCAAACGAGCAAGTGGGTCACCTGATGGTAAGCGATCACCACTGCCCATAGACACCCGCAACCCCGGAGGGATTGCAGATACGTTGCCAACCTAGAGGACTTAGATGAAATGCCTCTTGTGCCCGTAATTTCCCCGGCTGTCTTACTCTCCACACCAGAACACAGCAGTGCGAGCACTGCTGCTTAGTGGCAGGATTAGCGAGTAAGATGGTGGTAGCGATCCGGACGGACCTTGCACAAGGCCCTACCACCCGCAAAATTTTTAATAAAATTGGTTTAGCCGTTTTGCCATGAAAGAGCAACAAACATTTAAACTTACAAACCTTCGCCTTTATAATTTAGTAAGATTCAAATGGGGTAACATTATTTCCCGAAAATCCCTAAATAATCGTTCCTAATCAAATAAACACTTGGTCCAATTATCTTAGCACTCTCCCCATTAATTCCATTAAATTATTCATCCCATTAAATTGTCACACGAAATGGACATCGAGTGACCAACAATAGGCGCCTCTACCCTACTGACCGGTGACAAAAAGACAGTAATAGGACATTCCGTATGTAGATTGGGTTTGCTTAAAAGCATTTGTTTCTATAGTGCCAACGGATTTATTTGAACTGTTTAAAGATTAGATTTGGTGATTTGTTTGTGTTCTTGATTAGTGTTGCCCATTCAGTTAAGATTTTGTAGTTTATTTATTTAAAGCACACATACATATTAAACATCGAAGACTCGAGAACAATTATTAGTATTTTTCACACTCAGACTTCATAGTCAGGTTCTCTCACCACGAGGCTATCCGGTCGTCGATACAGTTCAGGCATATAAGTTGTTAACTTAGATTTATAAGGAAACTTTGTTCTTAGTTATAATTTTTGTAAAACATTTATGAATAAATTATCTATCTTTATCTATCTATCTTTACAGTAGGTAATACTGATTTGTGGTGTTCAATAAAGAGTATTTGTATTGTATTGTAATATACGGATACGGATACGGATACGGCAAATAACTGTACTTAAATAAAGTTATGATTACAACGCTTTCCGATCTACCGTGCAGTTGCATTTTGGGTTAATAACGACTAATTAGTTCAATAAATCAACAAGCATTAGAACGGGACCTAATCAAGTAACGCAGATAATATTGGACAACGTCAATACGGCTCGGGCTTAATTATACTTGGATTATTGGCCGTAATTACTACGGGCCTTGTTTGGCGTCCATATTGACAGGATGGGCCATATTATAATTGAGTGATAAAAGAAATAAATGTGATATTTGGTAAGAAGTGTCAGTGACAGTAGAAATACATTAAAATTCGATTTGAGACTTTTTTATTTTTTTCAATGTATTGATATCGGTAATCATAGTGTTCTACTACTGGACCGAGGCCTCAGTTAAAGACTATCATAATCATAGTAATACTACATAGTACGGCTCAGTAGGGTTCTGACAGAGAATTAATTGGCAACGCAGACTAAATTGATCGGACAGTTGAAACTGTAATATTCTGCATGATTGATTTTTAACGTTGTTAAAGCGCGTAAACTTAATAATAAAAATGCCTAAATTTATTTTAATATGGTAATTTTAACAGATAACAAGATTAAAAATTAAAAACACGCATAATTATGAAAAACATTAAACAATTTTTAAACAAAATTACAGTATTTGCATAAATTTGGTAAAATACGTAAGAAAATAAATAAATCATAATCAAATTTAATGTACCCTTATAATCTCGCAAAGTGAATAGTTTTACTTCCAATAATAACAAAAACGAGTAAAAGGAAATGAGATGTCTTACAATATCGGCAGATTTACATTGCATCATTACGGATGACAAATGATGACTTGACAGCTCAATTTGCTGTCACCCGAGACTATAAATTTATGGTCTAGTTACTCTAGTTGTTAACTAGGTGACTAGCGACAATGATACGTAATTTTTTCTTTTTATTATTTATTTATTCAAATCTATTACAAAAAATACCAAATTTTGACTGAATTGTGACTGTTTTTAACTTCATATTATAACAGATTTACAGAAAGACACACAAAATTTCGCTAATTAAGACCGAGCCGGCAACGTCGCATTTTTGGTGTTTTTTTAAGATTATTTCACCAAAATTGAATGAAAGTATTCTCATAGTATTTGATTAACGCAAACGCGTTCGAGACGAATTTTGTGACCGATAAACTTATACTAAGAATACTGATAGTTAGGAGAGACCGTCAAAGAATCTGCATCACGTATCTGTACACGTGTCTTTCTCATACAATTTCGCAATAATTTCTTTGACAGGTGTATATAAGTCATTATGTCATTTTTAGGGAAAAGATTTCACAGTGGCACGCGATTCATTTTCTTCCATTGTAGGATTACAATAATCTCGCAAAAACTTATGGATAAGCGATAATTCATTTGTAAAATATTAAAATGTAACCGTTCCATTCATCATTTACAAGGGATTCCAGTCACCCTAGCCGTAATATACGAAAAAAAAGTAATACAATATTTATCCATTATAGGGATTGCGTTCCGTGTGTTCATAAATCAGTGTGAGTAGTGACATCCGAGTTTTTGACAAATGGGTAGCAGAAACAAGTGACGCGCGGGATAAATGGTGTGTGAAACTGGGTCTCACCTCAACGGATCTCAGGGACAATCATAGCGGCGCTTACCCTATTGTTTTGAAGTTACGCTAAGATTTTGTGATATTTTGAGGTATTTTCTCGTTACACATAAGTCGGGTTCTATCTATTTATTACTTTACTTCTTACTTAAAAGTGTATGGTTTATGTAGTATATTAATTTATTTCATCTACACTGTGTATCGTTTCTTGAGTCACAGACGGTTCTGGCTGAAAATCAGTGCTGCAGGTGTATAACACCTCAGCGTAATGCTGAGCCAGCGACCGTTTCACTTTTGCGAAGACACACACAACGCTGATGATCAAATTTTCATGTCTGGTTTTTTTTTTGTTGTTTTTTTTTATATAAAATTGTGTGTACATGCTCTTATATTTGTGTGTCTTGCAAAATGAATACAAATGTCTTCTTTCTTTCTTTCTTTCATATTTTTTAGGGCTCCGCACCCACACCATTTTAGCGGCAACAAAAAAACATCGTCTGTGAAAATTTCAACTGTCTATCACGGTCCATGAAACACAGCCTGGTGACCGACAAACATAGAGACAGGCAGACAGACGGACAGTGGAGTCTTACCCCCTTATTCATAAACGCACTATATAGGCTTCTGCTAACTTAACAATCATTCGTCCTTATCTGTGAAAGGTAAATGTCAAAGTGACAGATAAGGACAAACGATTGCTAAGTTAGCAGAAGCCTATAGAGCGTTCATGAATAAGGGGGTAAGACTCCACTGTCTGTCTGTCTGCCTGTCTCTATGTTTGTCACCAGGCTGTATCTCATGGACCGTGATAGACAGTTGAAATTTTCACAGACGATGTATTTTTGTTGCCGCTATAACGGCAAATAATATATATTTATATATTATTATTATTATATATTATGTCTGTGTATGTAAGTAGGTAACCAATATGAAATGACCTCACACTGCCTATAATTATTTTGCTTAGCAGGCAGGGCCCACACAACATTGTATATTGACTTGCAAGTTTCTATTCTAAGTTTCTTTTTTGTTCGTTTTTATTGCTCATCGAGGGAATCTTAGAAATCATATTAAAGGCGATGCGGCTAGCAACCCATCACTATTTTGACTCCCCTTTCCACCTTTACGCCCACAATCATGCTAAACGTGGCCGTTATCTACCCCGTAAGGCATACAGACGTGATTTATGTATGTGTGTGTGCAAGTTTCTATTCTAGGTATTAGGGTATTCTATATTTATCTTAGGTCAGATCCTAAGCTATGCTGAGCTCGCTCACCTCAGTAGTCGTCCATCACTAGGTATCGATATCGATAATTGACAGCGCAAGTGGCGCGCGAGACATGCCAACTCATCGAAGATATACGGTGACGATACAGGATGTTCACTTTTATTCAGATACTAGTTGTTGCCAGCGACTTCGTCTGCAAAGAATTCGTTTATCGCTATCCCGCGGGAACTACGCAATTTTCCGGTATAAAAAGTAGCCTATGTGTTATTCCAGACTTTTCTCTATCTATGTGCCGAATTTCATCCAGATCCATTGGGCCGTTCTGGCGTGATTGAGTAACAAACAAACATTCATCCATCCATCCATCCATCCATACTTTCGCATTTATAATATTAGTTAGATTATTTAAGCTTTTATTATTTTTGGCTGATCGTTGGGACTTATTATGTTAAATTTGATAAGTATCGTGTCGGGTTGGAAAAAGTAAAACTGTTGTATTTAAAACTTTAGCGATTTTCACTCGTGACCATTGCCTTGCCTTTATAATGTAGCTCTCGAAGTAATTAAGTCCACATCTCCACACTCCAGAAATGTCAGTAACTAATTATGTTAGAACCATACTATTTAATTGTGTTTAAAAACCTGCTAACTGAGCCGCAGTCGGGCGAATGCACATACAACTGATTTAAACTTTCCGATTTCCACTAATTTTTTATCTCAACTATACACGGGTCTTAATCGTGTACATCTTTTTTATTATGTTCTTCGACGTTTTGGATACGCTACGATGTCCACGGTCTCGAAGGAAGACCCGTATAGTTGCAATAGTAAAATGAATACACATTCATATTCAAATTAATTTATTTGTCAAAACATAGAAACACATTCAATTGGTAATTTACTGTATAGCACATAATGACGTGTGTTTGCTTATCTACTGCCATGAAAAATTGTCGTTTTCGCGCTATAATGAAAAAAACCGGCCAAGTGCGAGTCGGACTCGCGCACGAAGAGTTCCGTACCAGAAAAAAAGGTAAAAAAAAATACTTTTCTTGTATAGCCCTCCATAAATATTATTTTTATTTTATTTTTAGTATTTGTTATTATTGTGGTAAAAATACAACATCTGTGAAAATTTTAACCTTGCTATTACGGTTCATGAGATACAGCAAAAAACGCCAACAACTACTCTGTTGTATGGGAGCCCCCCTTAATTATTATTATTATTTTGATTTTAGTGTTTGTTGTTGTAGCCACAATAAAAGTACATAATCTGTGCAAATTTCAACTGTAGCTATTTACGGTTCTTAAGATCTAGCTCGGCGAGTGGTAGCCATGAAAAAGGGCTAAAATATCACATTTTTTGTATGGGAGTCCCCTTAATTATTATTTCGATTTTGTTTTTAGTATTTGTTGTTATAGCGGCAACAGAAATACACAATCTGTGAAAATTACATCTGTCTAGCTACCTATTACGGTTCTTGAGATACAGCCTGGTGACAGACGGACGGATGGACAGCGAAGTCTTAGTTAGTAAAAGGGTCCCGTTTTCACCCTTTGGGTACGTGTAACAACCACACTATAATTACCCTTATTTTTACCACTGAGTCAATCTTAGATTCCCTTAGTGTTGCTTAATTGGCAACACTGCAGTCGTTAAGGGAGGGGTTGTCAAGTGAAGGTTATATAAGTCGAGCATCCCGTACAGAGCAGTCAGTTATTAACTGGGTTAACTAGCACACCAAATGTTTTAAGCAAATACTCTGTCCAATAGCTAATAAGTTTGGTTCTAATAAGTTGCATAAATAAATATCAATTTCCTACGTGCTAAAGTTGTTTTGCTGCTATTTTCCCACTGAAGGTTTCAACCTTCAGAAGTGGGTAGACTACGCTCACAAAAGGTATGTAATTTTTTTTATTTTCTGATTAATCTTAATTTAGACCTACTACATACTGCACGCGTCTTTGCCAGGGCTACTCTCTGGAGACGTAATCACATACATACTGCACGCGTCTTTGCCAGGGCTACACTCTGGAGACGTACTCACATACATACCGCACGCGTCTTGCCAGGGCTACCCTCTGGAGACGTAATCACATACATACCGCACGCGTCTTGCCAGGGCTACACTCTGGAGAAGTAATCACATACATACTGCACGCGTCTTTGCCAGGGCTACACTCTGGAGACGTACCCACATACATACTGCACGCGTCTTTGCCAGGGCTACACTCTGGAGACGTACTCACATACATACTGCACGCGTCTTGCCAGGGCTACACTCTGGAGACGTACTCACATATATATTACACCCGTCTTGCCAGGGCTACACTCTGGAGACGTATCTACACATACAGCACGCGTCTTGCCAGGGCTACACTCTGGGGACGCGTATGCACACATGCCACGCATTCCACACGTAGGTATCTTGCCAGGGCTACTCTCTGGAGATACGATCATAACTCTCAACAACTTATTAAACTAACATCCTAACTAAAACGACTAATGAAACCCTAGTATATATAGTATATGAGGGTAGTTTAATTTTTATTCTATAACGATTTGAAATCACATTATTAGTCAAATAAAACCAGACATCGAAACAGTATCTTCCTTTTTTTTTAAGGAGTCCATACAAGTATTTAACATTCAACATTTCCACCACATGGGTGGGTGTCTGTGTTCTGTTCTACTTGTACACGTAACATTAACGAGTATGCTAATTTATGAAGAAAGCCTGTCTGTAAGAAATTTATAAGGATTCGAAATAAGTGATTATTGCCTACCCGCAAATAAAATCGTATTTAATGTAAATTATTTTCCAGGTTGAAGACTCGTCCTATCATTAAATAATAATTATGATCATCTTTGTATTAACATTAAATTTGTTTGCCTGTATCTTTCAATATCGAAATATCGGCTAAATAATAGTATTCGCATTATAGATGGAATAAATTTATAGTTAGCATATTTTATTTGTTTTGATCCCCCTTTTCACCGTATACGCTCACTATCATGCTAAGCGTGGCCTTTAGGTCCCTGTTAACTTAGGCTTTGTCTAACCCGTAAGGAATGAAGACGTGATTTATATAATAATGTACTTATATTTTATTTTGGTCATAGCAAATGCAAATCCACACTTTTACTATTACGAGTAATATCACTTCATTATCCATCGCATATAAACCACCCGGGTCACTAATTACCACCTCTTCCGATCACCGAATCTTGTAAATATTTGGAGATTGTTGTGATTAATGATTTCTTTTTTTCGTCTCGAGTTCCAGGGATGGAGGTCGATGACGAGTTGGAAAATGAGCGACATAGTCGCAGCCGCACTAGAAGCACTATTTTGAGATCTCGACAACTGAGGACTCCAGAACGAACCGCGGCTAGGAGCAGTCGTGCTAACAAAAATTCTTGCGACCGCCGAACTCGTTCACGTAGCCGTAGTCGTTTACGAAACCTGCGTGATGCTGAAGAAGAATTGGAAATTTATAAACAGCGAGTTGCAGCCCTTGAAAATCAAATTTCACACGAAAGATCGAGTGTACGAGATCACGAGCGACGAGGTGCGTCCAGGAGGAGCCGCGAACATTCACGAGAGAGACAAAGGTATGACTCAGCATCGTTACTACTTGAAGAGTTTATGAAATTGGTTAAAAATAACCCTAGACCTAGTGAACGTGAAACGTTTTCTGCCATTAACAACGTTATTCCCGAATTCGACCCATTGATTAAAGAACAGACAGTAACTACATGGTTAGGCAAGGTAGACGAGTGCGCGGAAATCTATGGTTGGACGGATAGGCAGATCATACACTATTCACTCCCTAAGCTCGTAGGGCTGGCTAAAGTTTGGTATCAGGGCTTACCGTCACTAAAGCGTTCATGGACGGAATGGAAAAGTCTTCTGGAAGAATCCTTTCCGTCTACTGAAAATTATGCAGAGTTGTTGACTGAGATGCTCAATAAGAGAGCTCGGTTTGGAGAATCTTTAGAACTATACTATTTCGGAAAAATTAACCTACTAAATCGCTGCAAAATTTTCGGTAAAAACGCTGTAGACTGCGTCGTACATGGGGTTGATGATAGAGGCGTTAGGGTTGGAGCTCAGGCCGCGAAATTTGCAAAACCAGAAGATATCCTGGAATTCTTTAAATCTGTGCGTAATAACCCTGATAGGAATCTTAACCGTGATAAACGTCTTCCCATATCCAACCAGAACGCTCGTACTAGGAATAATGATCAGTCGAGTTCATCAAAACCAAACCAAAACCCAGTAAATTCCCAACAAATGACTTGTTTTAATTGCAAACAAAAAGGGCACTCTAGCTTTAAATGTCCAAAGCCCTTACTAAAGTGCACACACTGCCATTTTCTAGGACACACTGAATCAGAATGTCGCAAGAAGAACTCTAATCCAACAGATAACAAAGAAAAGGCTGTTTTAAAGGTTTTGGTGGACTCTAAATCAGATCAACTGTTAGGACTCTCGGATGAGACTAAAGAGGTTAACACTAGTGCAGAGACTTATAATACCAATATCAAATACAGGTTACCAATAAAGGTCAACAACCAAAGCACTCTTAGTCAGTTAGACCTTGGCAGTGAAGCAACTTTAATTCAACGATCTACTGCTGAGGCGGTGGGCTTACGCTGGGAGGCAGTTACCGGCCCCTACTTACGTGGGTTGGGTAACGTGCCTTATTTACCTATAGGCGCTACGCATGTTACTATCGAAGTGCAAGGGATAGTAGAGAACAATGTTGAAGCGTTTATAGTAGATGATGGTATTATGAATTTCCCTGTACTATTAGGGCATACATTCAGCGAGCGTCCAAATTTGCGTATTGTTAAGACAGCAACTGAACTTCGAATTGAGAAGGTAAATGAAAGCAAACAAGAGAAAGTTCCGTTGCTGTCTTTGAGCAATGTTACCATTCCTATAGGTGGCTTTCAATCTGTCCGCGTTAAATCAAATCTTGTAGAAGATGGTCACATATATGTGCCGGGGTCCGTTCGAGGTTATCCGGGCACCGAATACTACCTGTTACCAGGAGAGTATACGCTCACTCGAGGTGAATGCAATGTATTGATCCACAGTTTAGGGACCAAACCAGTAGTGCTCAATGAAAATTCGTTAATAACACGCGCTAGAATTATTTCAACAGGGCTCGCGGTGAATCTACTGACAAAAGATAAAGACCCTCCTTCGGAGTTCTCTGTAGATTGTGGTGATAGCGTATCTATAGATGAACGTAAAATGTTGGATGAGTTGCTATCTAAATACAAAACCTGTTTTTCCTGGGGCATGCATGACTTGGGTTACACCAACGAAACCGAACTGGTCATTCAGCTAAAAGACTCTGAACCGGTCGTGTACAGACCCTACCGGTTGTCATTTCACGAGAGGCAACACGTTCAGGGGATGGTCGATGAAATGTTGGAGTACGGCATCGTACGGGAATCAAGTTCGCCATATGCTAGCCCAATAGTTCTAGTACAAAAGAAATCTGGCGACAAGCGTCTGTGCGTGGACTATCGGGCGCTAAATGCCAAAACTAAAAGAGACCACTACCCGTTGCCGAGGATAGAAGATCTCCTAGATCGGCTATCAGGCCAGACTATCTTCACAACCCTCGATTTGGCATCAGGGTATCATCAGATACCAATCGCTGAGGAGTCAAAAGAGAAGACCGCCTTTGTTACGCCGGACGGTCAATACGAATACAATCGTATGCCGTTCGGCTTAGCAAATGCCCCAGCGGTCTTCCAAAGGGTCATACACAAAGTACTCAACGGTGCTCGAATTAAGCATTCCATTGTGTACATGGATGACATTTTAATCCCCTCAAGAACCATTTCCGAGGGTCTGGAACGGCTAGAAGAGGTCCTAGTTGCTTTACGTGCAAGTGGACTAACGTTGAAAATGGATAAGTGCCATTTCTTCAAAGAAGCCATAGATTTTCTGGGGTTTGAAATTAGTCAAGGTGAAATAAAACCAGGTTCACAGAAAACTTTAGCAGTTTCTAAATTCAATACCCCCAGCAACCAACACGAAGTCCGTAGGTTCCTTGGACTCTCGAGTTTTTTCAGGAGGTTTGTCAAAGACTTTGCTTCTATAGCGAGGCCTTTGACTAACCTTTTGAAGAAAGACACACCTTGGAAATGGTCCGAAACTGAAGCAAAGGCCTTCGATACCCTAAAACAAAAACTGATAGAACGCCCCGTATTGGCATTGTATGATAATTCAGCAGAGACACAGCTTCACACCGACGCAAGCAAAGTGGGTCTCGCTGGGATTTTGCTACAAAGAAAGGGATCTGAGCCATTCAAGCCGGTCGCCTATTTTAGTCGGCAGACCACCACTGATGAGCAGAAACTTCACTCGTTCGAGCTGGAGACGCTGGCTGTTATCAGTTCGTTAAATAAATTTAGAGTCTATTTACTAGGTATAAAATTCACGATCTACACTGACTGCCATGCATTACGCTCTACGTTTACAAAAAGGGACCTCGTGCCACGAATATCTCGATGGTGGATACAGTTCCTTGAATATGACTGCACAATAGAATACCGCCCTGGAGAAAGGATGTCTCACGTAGATTGTCTGAGCAGGAGCCCTGTCTCCGGGGACTCCAACGATAATCGCATTCTGGACGTACTCTCCATAAGTACCGAAGATTGGATCTCTACTGTGCAATCTGGAGATTCTGAAATTAGGCGTATTAGGGAAATCCTTGAAGACACGGAAACTGCTAGAATCGCGTCTACCTATAAAGACTATAAGCTCAAGCACGGTCGGTTGTTTAGGGTCATTGACGACCAAACTGAACGCTGGGTAGTACCAAGGGGGGTTCGCTGGCAGTTGTTAAAATCTAACCACGACGACGTAGGCCACTTTGGTTTCCAGAAAACCTTGGATAGGATCCGTGCATTTTTTTGGTTTCCTAAAATGCGTAGATTTGTGAAAAAATATGTTTCCTCGTGTTTAGGGTGCGCGCACCACAAGTTACCATCGGGACCTAAAGAAGGCACACTGCATCCTATCCCTAAGGTAGAAGTCCCCTTCCACACAATACACGCCGATCACGTTGGGCCATTTGTACGTAGCAAAAGGAAAAACGCGTATATATTAGTAATAGTCGATTCATTCACAAAATATGTCAATTTGACACCCGTTCGTACTACCAAAACAAAGGAGAGCATTAAAGCATTCCGCAATTTATTTTCGCTGTTCGGTACCCCAACACGCCTTATTACCGATAGAGGTACTAGTTTCACTAGCAAGAAGTTCAAGTCATTTATAGGATCTTTAGGGATTAAACACATATTAAACGCGGTCTCTACGCCACGTGCAAATGGCCAGGTAGAGCGGTATAATCGCACAATTCTTGCTGCTCTTGGTGCCATGACTCATAACAAGAGTCAAGATTCATGGGACACTTATGTGCCAGAAGTACAAATTGGCATCAATACATCGGTTCATGAAGTGACTAAAGTAACCCCTTCAGAATTACTCTTTGGGAAAAAGGTAGCCAGTTCGTCACAAGGGGTTTTAAATCAGGTTTTGGACGAGGCAGGTGCAGGGACTGTAGTCAAATCCTTAGCTGATATTAGAAAGGGCGCTAGTGAAGCTATTATTAAGAATCAAGACATTAACAAAAAGCGATATGACCTCCGTAGAAAATCTACCACAAAGTACAACGAAGGCGACTTAGTAAGGATCATTCGGGCCATACCTACTAGATCTGGGCAATCAAAGAAATTAGAGTCAAAATGTCAAGGCCCATACAGGATCAAGAAGGTACTGCCTCATGATAGATTTGTAGTCGAGGATACGCCACTCACCAGAAAGGGTAAACGTTATGAGAGCATAGTTGCTATTGACAAAATATTTCCCTGGCTTAGCTATAATGCTGATTATTCTTCCAGTGCAGGTAGCGCTAGCGATGTAGACAGCAGTTAATATTCACGTTTACTGGTCTATTAAAGGGTTTTGATCTGTATAAGTTGTAATTGATAATGTGTTGATTGATGCTGGGTCGTACATACGTTAGATGTGGATCATTTGAGATGATCAACGATCATTGGGGATGACCTACTGTCATTTGAGATGACCACCTGTCATTTGAGATGACTACCCGTCATTTGAGATGACCACCCGTCATTTGAGATGACCACCCGTCATTTGAGATGACCACCCGTCATTTGAGATGACCATCCGTCATTTGAGATGACCCCCTCCGTCATTTGAGATGATCACTCGCCATTCGAGATGACTATCTGTCATTTAAGATGACCAACCGTCATTTGAGATGACCAACTATCATTTGAGATTACCAAATAAACGTCATCTAAGATGACCCCTTGAGTGTTATGTGAGATGATACTAGTTACAGTGATTAATTATACATACAGAGTGCAACAAGTGACTGTGCATAATTATAGTAATAATGCTCTAGGTTAAGACTAAATTCATTGGCTCTAATACCTATTTTGTAGTTTAAGGACATGGTCCCCGTAGAAATAACCTTTTAGTGACAGATTTGTATCAAATAAATAAATATTACCATAAGAGAGAATTTGTCGGATTAAATAATCAATAAAAATATGTGTACCTACTTTGAGATGTATAAATTCAATATGTGATTTAATTTACTGAATAATAATAACAATGATTATATATAGTAATAACGCCTTAGGTTTAGATTAAATCCATTGGCTTTGATACTTATTTTGTAGTTTAAGGACATGGTCCCTGTAGAAATAACCTTTTAGTGACAGATTTGTATCAAATAAATAAATATTACCATAAGAAAGAATTTGTCGAATTAAATAATTAATAAAAATACGTGTACTCACTTTGAGATGTATAAATTCAATACGTGATTTAATTTACTGAGTAATAATAACAATGATTGTATTATAATTAACAAACGAGAGGACTCGTTTCTAAAAGGATGGCCGACTGTAACAACCACACTATAATTACCCTTATTTTTACCACTGAGTCAATCTTAGATTCCCTTAGTGTTGCTTAATTGGCAACACTGCAGTCGTTAAGGGAGGGGTTGTCAAGTGAAGGTTATATAAGTCGAGCATCCCGTACAGAGCAGTCAGTTATTAACTGGGTTAACTAGCACACCAAATGTTTTAAGCAAATACTCTGTCCAATAGCTAATAAGTTTGGTTCTAATAAGTTGCATAAATAAATATCAATTTCCTACGTGCTAAAGTTGTTTTGCTGCTATTTTCCCACTGAAGGTTTCATACGGAATCCTAAAAACACGAAAATATTGCATTTCCGAACATTTGACTAAAGTACTCGTATTTATAATTTCATTTTATAAAAAAATATATACTGTTCATTTCTCTTAATATAATAAATCATGCCAATACAATACATAACCACTAATCCCTAATTTGTGGGATTGTTGCAGTTAAGGAGCTGCCACATCATTTAATTAAGTGGGTCCACCTTTAAACAATCTCATAAATAAACCTTTAATATTATTCAACGTCCAAATCTCATTAACAGCAACACGCTGTATATAAATATATCGTTTCACCTCGCCCTGTCATCACCAGGATGTCGTTAATCACTGCCGAGCTAGACTCGCTAGGTACCCGACATAACACTTAAACTTGGCCCTTGCTATATCTACTGACATACTCGGATGAAAGGTGCATAGAACATTAATTTGAGATTTTATTAAATTTATACTGCTGAAAAGTATTAGCCTAGTGGTTTGACCTGTGGCCTCTCAAGCAGAGCGTCGTGGCATCAAATCCCGGGCTCGACTCTCTGAGTTTTTCGGAATTTATGTGCGAAATTACATTTGAAATTTGCCATGCGCTTATCGGAGAAGGAAAACATCGTGAGGAAACCTTGTACACATCTGCGAAGGAATTCAATGGTGTGTGCGAAGTTCTCAATCCGCACTGGGTGCGCGTGGGAACTATAGCCTAAACCCATCAATTCTACTGGAGGAGGTCTATCATATGCCTAGGGGCACTCCGACCAAAGTACGCAATTTAATAAAAAAAAAGTGTACGGAAAAAAAAGTACTTAGTTAATTCGGAATAAAAAGGCTATAAAAATATATCTACTGACGTACTCGGATGAAAGGTGCATAGAAGAATTTGAGGTTGTATTCAATGTACCTATATTATTGATACCTACATTAAAATTTGAATCAACCTGTAGGTATGTGTAAAAACACAAGTAAAATTACTTGGGGTTGTAGGGGGTAATCTCTGGATTTACGGAACCGATTTTGAAGAATCTTTTACTAATAGAAAGCCACATTTTTTTATTTTTAAAATAATACCTACTTAATTAAATTAATTTAATTTACAATGATGTGTACATAATGGGACAAAATACTCCAGTTAATTTATCTCCAAACTGAGCAGGGCTTTACGATGGGTCATTAATTATATCTAACATCTATGATTCGAGTACAAAATATTCGTATTTATCACGTAAGCGTACTGGGATTCGAATTCAGTACCTCTAACTTCAGTCACGGTACTAACTGCTAAGCTATCGGTCTTGAAAACCATATGTTCCAACCTTAAAATGCCGCAGGAGAAAGATAACTATTTAGAAGTAACTGTTATCGGACCTTCAGACCGTAATTGTGGTAGTTTATTGTTTCTTAACATTAAAACCACTGGTCACGCGTGTGCCTGTATAAAACACGAAGTACCTACGACAGGAGTTGCTTTTAGTTTTAAAATAAAGTTTCTGTCAAAAATAACATTTTTAATACAAGCATTTTTGTTTGACTGCACTAGCTTTGTCATCCGTTCTACATTAAATTTACCAAATTTCAAGTCAATCGGACCAACCGTTGACGAGTTCCCTCCTACGGAGACGGCACTTTATTCTCAGATCGAGAAACCATAGGTCAAACCAAACCACGATTCTTAGTCAATATTTTTGGCGTTATAGAAAATGCATGTCCATCTCCTGTCGTGAATGCTAGGTGGTACAAGGTGATGTTGGTCCATCACCCAGCAGGGACTCTGTAACAGAGTACCTACTTTAGTTGTAATAGAAAAGGAGTTAGAAGTAATTGAGAGGTTTAGGTAAAGATAGGGTTGCCACCTTAGAGGAAACAAACAAGTGTGTGGTGTGTTTTAATGTTGCTGCTCGAGAGTCCAAGTATCAAAGTGTTTTGATAGACTAGACTAAGGCTCGTTCAGATATTTAATCATGTTGTGATTGTTTATGGGGGGGGGGTCAGCAAAATATCACGAATGATCACGTTGGGGGAGGGGGGTGTCCGAGAACACCATCACATGTAATTTTTTTACACAGCAGGAAATCAAAAAATAACGTAAAAAATCAAGTTATTTTGTCTTAATTCATACTAAGTCCAAAAAACACATGTGATCTTGAATGGGCGGGAGGGGGTAGCGAGGAAGTAGGCCAAATATGATTTCTGGACGGTCCCCTATCAAAATACATTTTTTAAAATAGGCCGCCAAGGGCATTGTTTACATGTTTATGACATTCTGCCAAGTTTCTTGCGGAGCATTCTTCATGACAATGATGTTCTCCGAATGCGCTGATATTCGGAGAACATCATTGTCATGAAGAACGCGCCGCAAGAAACTTGGCAGAATGTCTTTTTTTTCAAAAAGTAGTTTGAGTAAAGACAATAGTATCGATAGTATCGAAACTAGAATATAGAATGCAAGCGCTCCCAAACACGTTGAGAAAGATGCTTGATCCCCACGATTAAAACCGTGATTAAATGTTTTAATCGCGCGGAAACATAAATCTGATCAAAAACCGCGAACCGATCGAGCCGTGGTCGTGGTCCGGTTGTAAATAACAATTGTGAAGATATAGCGCGCGCGCCGATGATTAACAGATCGACGGGTTACCGGGTATACCCAGGGCTGGCAATCTAACTTCTAACTAATCTAACTAATATTATAAATGCGAAAGTATGGATGGATGGATGTTTGTTTGTTACTCAATCATGCCAGAACGGCCCAACGGATCTCGATGAAATTCGGCACATAGATAGAGAAAAGTCTGGAATAGCACATAAGCTACTTTTTATCCCGGAAAATTGCGTAGTTCTCACGGGATAGTGATAAACGAATTCTTTGCAGACGAAGTCGCTGGCAACAGCTAGTATTAATACTATACTAAGTATTGCAAGCTTTAATACTTACTATACATGCTGCCTTCCACGCTGGTCCGGGGGTACACACATATCCCCTTATTCATAAACGCTCTGTTAGGCTTCTGCTAACTTAGCAATCATTTGTCCTTATCTGTTACTTTGACATTTACCTTTCACAGATAAGGACAAACGATTGTTAAGTTAGCAGAATCATATAAAGCGTTTATGAGTAAGGGGGATAGACTCTTCCCGCGAAGAAGGCCGAGGGAATGGGCAAAAATGAAACATAAAACAGGCATGAAAATAGATCATCAGTATTTAATGACCGGTCATCGCAAAAGTGAAATGGTCGCTGGCTCAGCATTATGCTGAGGCGTTAAACACGTGCAGCACTGAATTTCTGCCTGAATGAATGAATGAATGAAACGTTTATTCACAAAAACATTCTGGTAGAGTAAGTAGCTCTTATATACATATTACAACAATGGTACTTCCCATAATTATGTTAGCCAAGGCAGGCATGTGAAAGTAATTTCAGTGATTTAATAGAAGCGTTTATATCTTATGTATATTATGCATGTATTATACGTATAAACCTTCTTCTTGATTAACTCTATCTATTAAAAAAACCGCATCAAAATCCGTTGCGTAGTTTTAAAATTTTAAGCATACATAGGGACATAGGGACATAGGGACAGAGAAAGCGACTTTGTTTTATACTATGTAGTGATGGAACGATACACATAAACCAATCACCAAATAGGTAAATAAGTATTTATTGCTTGCGACAACCCTAGCACGCAATCGAGTCGCAATGCGACCTTTACGGCCGTAAAGGCGTTTAATCATGCAACCAATGTTTGTATTCTAATGAAGTACAGTGCGAATTCATGCTAGGAATGCGCAATTTGTTCGCGCGAAAATGTATGACTAATTTGTTGATTTTGTTTTATTGATTGCCAGTGTTTAATTTGGTGTAATGAGGTTGATTCAGTGATTTAATGGTGGACTTTGTGTGGATTAGGTGGTTGTGCAAATTGATTTCTAGCATTGAGGTTGGAATTTCATTAGGTCCATAGTTAACGATGAATTATATGGCAATAACCTTTCTAAAATTAGGTAATAAGTTTTATGAGCTTTTAAGTGACTATAGCATTGTTACTCATTCTACATTATATATCATGCACTATATCAAATTTGAAGGCAAATACCACTAAAAGTATTTGATTGAATAGTAGGTATTTGAGTAGATGAAAATCAATCTGTAAATTTCTATCCTAACCGACTATACCTATTATTGTAAAAAAAAACTGATCGTTGAAAAACATATTTATTTGTAAACTTTCAGATTTTTCTCAAAAGATAAAAATATTTAGAACATGAATCTTCCTAATTATCATTTCAAACTAGAAGCATAATTAAAAAAATCTGAAATAAAAATTACGAACGAATTCGATCGTCCATTATTTCACAAGAAACAATAACATCAAAGAAAGATGTAAGAGGCTTTGGCGACCCATTAATTACACTCGACGCCAATGGGTTAAATCTTTTAACCCTATCTCTGATTGTAAAAATCGCTTCGAGCTATTAACAACTAAAAAGAAGAAAGACGCAAGTAGCACATACAACCCTGAACTTACGCTTTTATTCTACGGAGCAAGACATTCTTTTAGACTTATTGTTTTCTTTCTGACGGTGAAATATAGCAATTATTAACGTTTGATGTCAGTTGCTGTTATTAAACCTTTTTTCCAATGGCTTATTGAAGTTTTGGTAATAAAGGGTTTGACAGGAAATTTGTTTCGCCATCTTGTATTTGATTTTGAAGTGGCTTTGATGAAGGCTACAAAGTTTCTCATTAGGAATATTTTCATGGAATTTGTGAAAAACGAAACCAATTTTCGATTTCAAAATAAGAATAAAAAAAAACACGTGGTTTCTGCTACCCGCCTGATTAAGTACCTACATTTGTTTTTTTTTTCAAAACAATTGGTTTTTAAATTGTACCTAAATAATGCCGCCAGCGTCATAGGGACCCTGCCGCAGCCAGTAGGTTTCGACAGGGTTTTCTTTTTATAACTTTTTTGTAATTTCCTTTTTATAAATATAAGTTTTTTATGGTTAATTTTAGTATAGCCACTTGTGTAATTATTCGCCTAAATAAATGCCTAAGTTTATAATGCTAATAAATATTCTTCGTAGCCGAAATAATTTCATTAGTTATTTCTAATTCGAAAGTCTTTCTCGACCCATTACGAAACCCATTAAACACTGACCCTAATGAAAAATCTGCTTTCTCTCACATGCACCAATACAATCAAACTCTTTTTCTTTTTCACAGACGGTGGCCATTGCCAACGGTCGCGGATCGCCGCATTCCATTTCCAAACGGAAATGCCGCTGACAGAGAACACTCCTTTGTTCTTGCTTCGTTCTATTTTCAAATTGAAAATTTAAATTTCGCACGTGCGG
Source organism: Pandemis heparana (assembly GCA_963854515.1). Taxonomy (NCBI): domain Eukaryota; kingdom Metazoa; phylum Arthropoda; class Insecta; order Lepidoptera; family Tortricidae; genus Pandemis; species Pandemis heparana. Next base: position 2,958,119 of record OY978026.1, on the reverse strand, counting down.
TTTTTATTCGGTGGATGAGTGCAATGAATTTGTAACTAGGTTTTTTTTTAAGAATAGGGACGTATTGTCTGTTCTGCCAGCACCATGTTTGTACAGATTATTTTAAAAGCTTACCAGTAAGCGGTAAGAGGAAAATTTTGTTTGTTTAATGTTTTTGTTTATATTAGGCGGTAATATATTATATTTAACTCAAAAGACAGCTTCACTATTCTTGATGAAATAAGGTACTTTTTATTCCGAGAAAGTGCAGAGTTCCCGCGGGGCGTAGACGTAGTTGCAGGCAAGTCTTTTTTAAATTTTATTTTTGGTTTCGGAACTAATGTTACGTGAACTGTTAAAAGTTTTAAAGGCAATCATAAATTTTAATAAAATAATAAGTCCGTTTTTATTCATCTCCCAATCCGCAATAAAGCATCTCACTCAACCATTACTTGGTAATTTGCCGTACAATCTGTGCTCAGCATTTTGTCATTCGTGTACGTAATACTTCTTTCATTCCAAAACTAGATATTATGTGGATGACATTGTAATCTTATCTATGTAATGTTTCATTACTTCCACAGCCAACATTGGCATCAATCCACATTAAAGGCACATCATGAGAATTTAATTAGGACGCAGAGGCAATCGCCGTAACCAGTGACCATGAATAATGCCATAACCATCATAGATAGTATCATCATCATCATCATCAGCCTGAAGACGTCCACTGTTGAACAAAGGCCTCCCCTTAGCACATAATGAACGACAACTCGCCACCTGCATCCACCGGTTTCCCGCAACTTTCACGATGTCGTCAGTCCACCTAGTGGAAGGCCTATCAACATCATTATCACTACATAGTATAAAAAAAGTCGCTTTCTCTGTCCCTATGAAAATGAAAATTAAATGAAATGATTTATTTTCCAGACCAGCCTATGTCCCTATGTCCCTATGTATACTTAAATTTTTAAAACTGCGCAACGGATTTTGATGCGGTTTTTTTTAATAGATAGAGTGAATCAAGAGGAAGGTTTATATGTATAATACATGCATAATATACCGTGCGAAGCCGGGGCTGGTCGCTAGTTACATAATATAGCATAGATAGTATTATACCTCCACCAAAAACAGGACACGGAAAAGTAGAGAACGGATAAACTTTATTTCACCAAAAACTTCCTTTAACTTTTCTCAAAGGAATTGTCAAATTGAATTGAAAAGGTGCTTCCATAAAGGCTCGCCGGTAAACAAGTAATAATTCTGAGAGAGCCCACTTTACGAGAACAGTAATTTGCTCCTGATATTTTTATAACGAAAGCTTTCATAATATTATCGTAAAACTGTGGATTTAATGGATAATGCTGTTTTAAGGGGTATTGGTGCCATTGAATCGATGTAGGTGGCATAGTGGGATAGTGGCAGTCACGTGGAAAGGTAGTTCCAATAATCTTAAGTGTTATCATTTCTTTCCACGACAACCGGATAGTATAAGTATCCGCAAAACCAAGTGGCGAGTCAGGCCATTAATCATCGGAATCATGCGATAGCACCTGTACTTATACTTGCTTATGGAGCGGCTACTATTATAGTGGTTAGAGAACCTAACTATGAAACTAAGTGTTAAGTAACAGCTACACAGAACAAAAATTAAAGTACAGTTAGTTAGGTGCTGAGAAAATTGTGTGAACAATGTAAACAAACTTAGGCGATATTTCTCCGTTTCAAGTTTTTTTTTTTTTTTTTTTTTGTGAATAGGAAGGCAAACGAGCAAGGGGGTCACCTGATGGTAAGCGATCACCACTGCCCATAGACACCCGCAACCCCGGAGGGATTGCAGATGCGTTGCCAACCTAGAGGACTTAGATGAAATGCCTCTTGTGCCCGTAATTTCCCCGGCTGTCTTACTCTCCACACCGGAACACAGCAGTGCAAGCACTGCTGCTTTGCGGCAGGATTAGCGAGTAAGATGGTGGTAGCGATCCTTATTCGAAGCTTATTGGATTTAAAATGAAGTCGGCTCTTTCTCGCCGTAGGTACACTTTGATCAACCAATGATGTTAAGAAACATTTTTTCAATCCCAATTCGTATAAAATGCTGAAAGCCGCTGCTATGTTTCGGCGTGAAGAGTAAGACAGGCGGTGAAATTGCTAGCACAAGAGGTATTCTATCCTAGCTCTAGGCTGGCAACGCTGCAATCCTCTAGTATTGCGGGTGCCGGGTTGTTCGCTTACCATCATGTGACCCACTTGCTCGTTTTCCTTCCTTGTCGTATAAAAAAAACCATTTATAATAGCGTTCAATCATACTAACTTCGAGAACCTTCTGACCCCATCGGCCATTCGGTCCGCGGACCGGGAGAGGAGCTGTTGGTAGGCCTCCAACAAGATGGAGCGACGACCTGATCAGGATCGCGGGATCGCGGTGGATGCGGAAGGCACAGGACCGGTCCGAGTGGAGAGCCTTGGGGGAGGCCTGTCCAGCAGTGGACGTCTTTCGGCTGATATAATGATGATGATAATACTAACTTAATCACCAGCAGAAGTGTTCCAGATAAATTTTACGTATGCATAGATACTTTATTAGTGTGAAATAGAGCGTATTCCACACGAGGAAGATTAAATACTTCCCTTACTTGACAACAAAGATCATTAGCTGCGTAAGCGTTGACATTAAGACTTCGCGCTCTATCGCCCTCGGTGGTACAGACAGACATACAAAAGGCGACACAGACTAATGACGGTTTAAGACATCATACTTTACCGAGGGTTACTATTCGGGGTGCTTGTACACTCAGAGACTACAATTAAACATGTTTACGTACAAAAATATAAATACCTAAGGACTTTTGAAACTAAATAAAAGTACAAGTATAAAACTGAAAACTGTTATAAATTGAAAATGGTCCGACCAGTTGCGGTCTTGACGGGGGAACTTCTTCAAGGATCGTGCGTTCACGACGAGAGAAAGAAGAGTGAGCTTACTCTATTTCTATACTCTAAGTTCAAAAAAAAGATTATATACAAGCCCAGGTCCGAACCCATGATCTTTTGCTTCTAAAGCTTGTCCTATAGGTTTTATCCATTAGGCTACCACGCGACTTCATGTTTTTTTCTTCTTATTAAAAAGTTATCAAAAAGTAAATGTTCACAAAAAATAACTTCATCGTGTCCAGCCTTCTACGTCCCACTGCTGGGCATATTCTCTCAGAATTAGAGGGCTTGGGCTATGTTCCCACGCGGGTCCAGAGCGGATAACTAAAAAAAAAGTAACTTAACACTAAGTAATTCCTGTGGTGTACTGCATCAAATATTTAATTTTAACATTTTGTTTGAGTATTTTGTATACTACCTATTCAACAGAGTGACGAAACGATGTGAAATATATCTTCTCCGTACAAGCACATCCGTTTCCTGTTTCTCTTCGAATAACTACAAACGAGCATCACGACGATGGATTTTAAGATACGCTGGTATTCGTTTATTTTTGTGGTAGGTTTAACTACGAATACAATAATATACTACAGCGAAAATAACGTTATTTTTTATACAAGGTATACGTAATACATATTATATTATTTGGTTAGGTAGTTATTTTTTTACACAAAGTTTCACACCTATTGTAGTAAAGTATGATTCGTCTAAACTAATAATTATAAAGAGAAAAGATTTGATTGTTAGTTTGCATTAAATGGGTTCCGAAACTAACAGGACCGATTTGAAAAATTCTCTCACCTTTAAAATGCTACATTATCTCTGATTAAATAATTTATTCTGCGCGCACGAAGTCTCGGGCAACAGCTATAGACCGACCGCTTAACTGAGTCCTCGCCTACGCGGCACAGGGGCGCGGGGTAGGACGACAAAGGGGGCCGAGAGAGGTGCGGGCGGCAGGCGCACTATCCGCCCGCAGCGCTCTCGTTCCCTTTGTCGTCCTACCCTACCCTGTAGGTACCCGCGTGGGCAGTAATGAAGCACAAATGCAAATGACAATAAGTTCAGATAAATTTAACTATAGGTACTCGTAAATTATTCACTGCCAAACTTAGCAATGAATGGGAAAACTTGGCATAAACGAACAGTTTCCCATCCGTCTGTGTTCTTCGCAAATGGGACTAATCGCTTAATGCAGGTGAAGCCTTCGCTCAAGCTAAGTTTTCTCTCAAATATTGAGAAGTTTCTGTTCGAGTGCTGCATATTGAAGCTGTACTACGGAAACTCGTTTTGCGTAGAAGGTTACCGGGTTTTATCTGTCATTTCTAGTATAGATCTGACAGCCGCTATCTATTAAAGTTGCAGTGTTCAGTCAAAATGATTAAGTAAGTTTTCGTAGATACAGTCCAAATTGCTATGATGGTTTTCAATGTTTTCGATACAAAATGAGTCAACTATCAATGTAGACAGACATATTATAGATGGGGGCCCTAGAAGCTCAATTATTGTTGTTCCCACAAAACGCTGCATCTCGAGATACAGTGTTTTGTCATAGCACGGCAGCGCAGCGAGCGAACCTAAGCTGAATAGGAATTGAATCGCATTAAGGCGCTGTCAATAGCAAATGACCTTGAGCAGCGCCACTCTTCACACATACGGTTCGCGTGCCTGTGAGTGAAAGAGAAGAAACTATTCCGGCAGCTTGGCGCGCGTCTAAAATCTTGCAAATAAGACACAAATAAGAAGAAATAAAAAAAAGTATGGATTATTTGTGAAATATGACTCGTTAGCCGTGTAGGTATGAATATGTTGACTTCATGTTTTTAATTGCAGACCCATACGTCGAAAAAATAAAGACATAGAACCGTTTAATGATGACTTTAAGACCAATCTTTGCAATTATTTTCTATCGTGCCGATTTTGTTCAATTATGTATCGAGTCCGTCTAGCGTGTTTGAAATATGATGAAAATTAACATTATATTTTTTTTGTATTTTTTTTGCGTGTAGTTTTTCTTAAAAAAGTGCTTAAATAACATCAATTTTAACAAAATTAGGTGTTGTCAGCCTCTTAAGACGTCACCGTAACCATATAACACGCGCAATCTGATTGCAGTCAGCACAACTCTGAGTTTTTCGGAATTCATGTGCGAAACATTTGAAACTCACCATGAGTTTTTCGGTGAAGAAAACATCGTGACGGATAATTGTAATGTGCGAAATGACATTTGAAATATACCGTGAGTTTTTCGGTGATGAAAACATCGTGAACCACCTACATACCACATGTAAAGCAATTCTATGGTGTGTGCGAATTTCCCAATCTGTACTGGGCCAGCATGGGTGGGACCTACAGCCTACAGCTCAAACCCTCTCATTCTCATGAGATCTGAACCTACACCGTACCTATATAATAGGTTGGTGATGACATTACCACCAAGTAAATATTCACGTTTTAAATTCAACTCAGCTAAATACAACTCCTGCGTCTCACGTGTTTATCACTTGTCACATGAGAGAATTATGAGACAGTAGTAATGCATTTTATATTAAAATTTGTTCGATAAAATCACAATGGTTGCAGCATGTTTGAGTTGGCGTCTCAGAGGGCTCCTGCTGAGTGCATTGAAATATATCGAAGAGCTTTCTCAACTTTGTACATATTTAAATATAGATAGGTATTTATTTACATAGAACGACCATTTTGTTTTAATTTTAATTCAAGAGTAACACAGCTGGTGATATAACACACACATTAAGTATTTTATCTTCCTGTATTCTAGCAATCCTCATGTATTACGGGTTGTCATGCATATAGGCAGCTACGACCTTTGACATGTTTATCGCTATCCCACGGGAACTATGCAATTTTCCGGAATAGAAAATAGCCTATGTTTTAATTTAGGGTATCAGCTATCTCTGTTCCAAATTTGATTCAAATCCGTCTAGTCGTTTTAGCGTGAAGAAGGACCAAACATACACACTCACTCACACACATCGTCACATCGTCACAAACTTTCGCATTTATAATATTAGTAGGATTTATCTTTCACACAGCCAAAACCTTTTGTAAAGTACTGGCCAGAATCGAACCCCAACCGCAACCGTTGCCAGGCAGTCGTGCGCGATCGCCATTAGGAAACCTGCGTCGTGTATGACAATTCAATTTGAGCCCCAATAATATCGGATTACACAATAATGGACAAAGAAATAGTCGCTCGGCAACCCGGCTCAACATTTCATGTCCACATTGTGAGATGAATGAATAAACCAACGATTTTGCATTTGTGCATTTGTGTTTACCTGTATTCATCTTTTTCATGTGTTTTATGTACAATAAAGAGTTTTACATACATACATACATTTTGACTACCCCCTTATTCATAAACGCTCTATAGGCTTCTGCTAACTTAGCAATCGTTTGTCCTTATCTGTGAAAGGTAAATGTCAAAGTGACAGATAAGGACAAACGATTATAAGTTAGCAGCGAACGTTAGTAGCAACGCGAGCAGCGTTAGTAGTGAGCGTTTATACCGAACAACGGCTGATTAAAAAAACTAAAAGTGCCTTCTTCAACTTTGACATTGGCGGAATCATCGATAGTGTCGATGGAGCTATATTACCAAAAATTGAATTGAATATGGAGTGTTTATGATTAAGGGGGTGTAGCGTACAGGACGAATGAAAGGCAGCTTTTTCGAAAAAACAAATTAGGGCGGATGTAAGAGAGTGGCGTACGTCTAAGCTCGTGTTAACAGTAGTAGCGACTGCCGGCCTCACGGCCATTACTCTATTAGGTATACCCTCTATTTTAGCCATATGACACTCTAGTTTACACCCACCCATTTTTATTAAAAAAAAATACAAAAGTTAAAAGCGTCGCCTACATTCCCCAGCCCAGTGCTCTTCAGCACTCATCCTCTATTGTAGGTATACGTGCGACGCGTGCCGCATGTCGGCAGAGCACCCCAGACTTGGTCTTTACATGCACTACTCTAATTCGTCCGTCTCTGCCTGGGACTGTCTGTTGTATTAAGCCTCTTGGCCAGACATTTCGAGGTGAGTCAGGATCTACAATCAATACCAAGTCTCCCACTTGCAAGGGTCTGGGGTCCCGCTGCCATTTCTGTCTAGGGAGCATTTGTGGCAACACCTCTCTAATCCAACGCTTCCAAAATAGATCGGCCAGTCTTTGTGAGGTTCGCCATTGTTTTCGTAAAAACATATCTGAGTTGTCAAAGGTACCAAGTTTAGGTAAATTTGAAGAGCTCCCAATCAAAAAATGATTAGGGGTTAGTGCCTCATCGCTGAATGGTTCCACACTAACATGAGTAAGCGGTCGGCTATTAACTATCTGTTCCACTTCTGCCATCAGCGTGCTCAAAACTTCGTCTCTTGGAGCGTGCTCTTTGAGGATGACTTTCAGTGATGTCTTAACGCTCCTAATAAGTCGCTCCCACGCCCCAGCCCAGTGAGGAGTTGCTGGGGGGATAAAGGTCCAGTCAGTACCATAACCCACGGCTTCACTTTTCAGGATATCCTCGTTTAGTTCGCTGATTGACCTTCTTAGTTCATTGTCAGCGCCCCTTAGATTTGTGCCGTTATCTGAGTACATCTGTTGAGGCCAACCACGACGCGCAGCCATTCGACGCAAAGCCATTATCAAGGCATCAGTGGTAAGCCTGGTGACTATTTCGATATGAATGGCCCGAATAGTGAGACACGTAAAAAGTACTCCATATCGTTTCTCTCTGCGTCTCAAAACAGTCACTTCTATAGGGCCAAATAAGTCGACACCACAGAAAGAAAAGGCGCGCTGATGATGGGCCATCCTGGCAAAAGGTAAGTCACCCATGCGTGGTGGTTGGGGTTGGGCCTTCCTGATTCGACAAAACATACACTTGCTAGCCACGTGCTTCACAGTCGGCCGAAGGCGTATAATCCAATATTTTTGTTTCAGGTCATTTACAACCATTTCCTGATTGCCATGTGCGGCCCTCACGTGGTAGTGCCTCACTATCAATCGCGCGACGTGACTCCGTCCATCGAGGATCACCGGCTGTTTCGTTTCAGGTGCTATTCCCGTTGCAGCGCTGATTCTGCCCTCTAGGCGTATAACTCCGTGATCATCAAGAAAAGGCGACAAGGTAAGCAATCTACTTCCACGTTCTATATGTTTTTTATTTTTCAGGTTTTGAAGGTCTTCAGGAAACGACTGCATCTGAGAGTATTTTATCAAAAATAGTTCAGCCTTTTCCATCATACCGCGGTTAATCTCTCCGGTAAGTTTCTTACATTTATCTATGAATGCCAGAACAGTACATGTAGCCTTAAGTAGTCTTAACCATGAAGAAAACTTTTCAGGTTTCGGCACAGCAGGTAAGTCTTCAGGAGTGACGTGCAGCGTCATAATACATTCTGTGTTCACGTCCAATGACGCTGGTAGCCGTTTATTAGAAGGCCAAGTACTTTCGTCTTCGTACAAGAATGCTGGACCCTTTAACCACTCATTTTTAAGGTCTGATATTTCGCAGGTATCCCTCGTAGCAACGTCAGCAACGTTCATCTTCGTAGGTATGTATCTCCATTGATTAATCTGTGTTAACTCATCTATCTCGCCCAGGCGGTGCGCGACAAACGCTTTATACGTGCGTGCTTCGTTACGCACCCAATGTAAGACGGTTGTTGAGTCACACCAAAAAAATATCTTCTCTGTAGTTATTTTATGTTCTTTAGTTATGGTATTCGCTAGTCTAGCGGCCAATAACGCCGCCTGTAGCTCTAATCTAGGTATACTCATGTGTTTTACAGGCGCGACACGGCTTTTACTCGAAATAAATGATAATTGCCATTGTTTGTTATTGTTTATCCATCGCCAGTACGCAACGGCGGCCATAGCCTGCGATGACGCATCACATATTACGTGCAATTCTAGGTTTGTATAGCGACCGCTCGCGGCGCTCGCCCGGCAGCTGCTATTCGGTGCGTTCAGTGCATTCTCCATCTCGCTTCCTCGCGTCGCGGCTTGATGGTGGCGGGGCAAACGCACTTCATTCACACTTCTTAGTAGTTTAAGCCAATCTTTCCATTTTTCATAAATGTTATCCGTTATTGCCTCGTCCCAGTCAATACCGGTTCTCCATGTTTCTCGTAACATTATTTTACCTTTTATTGTTATCGGTGACAGGAACCCGTAGACATCGAATAACGACATAACAACACGTAACATTTCCCTTTTGGTAGGTCTCTTTTGTCCGCTGATTATAGTGTTGGGAATGCGTTTAAAAGAGACGTCAAAGCCCAACATGTCTTCTTTTGGAAACCATACTAGCCCTAGTGTTCGTTCGCCGTCGTCTTTTTCGTCCGTTTTGAATCTTATAGCTGTGGGTCCTAGCGTTTCTTTTGGCAAACTATTAATCAATGTCTCGCTGTTGCTATTCCAGTTACGTAACTCGAACCCGCCTAATTTATGTATGTGCATTACTTGTTTTACTACTCTGGTGGCGGTTTCTTCGTCTTCAAAACAGTCTATGTAATCGTCCATATAATGCTGGTTGTATATGGCGTCACATGCCGCTGGGTAGGTAAGTTCGAAACGCTGAGCGTTTTTGTTCTTTATGTGCTGGGCGATAAAGGGCGAACAATTTGCTCCAAATATCAGCGAAGTCATAACGTAGGTTTTCACAGGTTCGTCGGAATTATTTCTGTATAAAAATCTTAAAGCGTTTTGGTCATCTTTTCTTATTTTTATTCGTAGAAACATATCTTTAATATCGCCGGTGACTGCAATTTTATGTTCTCGGAACCTCAGCATTACTCCAAATAGTGACTTAAGTAAGTCGGGTCCCTTTAGTAGGTAGTCATTAAGTGACACGCCTTTTGTTTGGGCTGCTGCGTCGTAGACAAGGCGCAGTCTCTTCTTATTCGGATTATCCACTCCGAAATGGCATAAATACCAAGTTTTGTCGGTTTTTTCGGTATTTTTCAGTTCTTCTGCGTAGTCGTTGTCAAATAAGTGCTGTATACGATCTCGGTATCGTTCAGCATATTGGCTACACTTGTCCATCTTCCGCTCCACTGCCTTTAGTCGCGACAACGCGTAAGGGAATGAATCGGGCATTACGCAGCATTCGTTCTTCCAGGGCAGTCCGACGTGCCACCTGCCATCGACAAGCACAGAAGTTCGATCCAGTAGTTCCAGTGCACGCTCCTCATCGAGATTCGGTCGAGGTTTAGCTCCAACGCCCATGGATTCGAAAGTAAACGAGCGTCGAACTTCTTCATGAATTTCTTGCAGTAAGCGGTTGTCATCGGTGACGTCATTAGTAATGTCTTTAGTGAGGAACAAGGTCACGTGCGGCGTGTGTGTTTTCAGCGTCGCGTGCACAGGCGCCTTCCCGTGCAAGCACCAGCCGAGCGGCGTGCGGGTGGCACACGGCTCTTGAGGTTTACCAGTTACCACTTCCAAGGGCAGGAGTAAGTGGTAATTGTCTTGTCCAATCAAAATTTCGGGCTTTAACTGCCCGCTGCACAAACATTCTTGTAGTTTGGTTATGTGCTCGAATTTATTAAAGTTTGTAAAGTTTATGTTTTGTGTAGGCAAATTAAGTTCGTCAACACTCCGCGCACTAATTGTAAACAAACATCCTTCCCTATTAGACAAAGTTAAGTCGACCAAGTGAGTTTCGCACACTAGTTCAGTATTGTTCCATGCACCACGCACACGCATACACTCGCGGCGGCCGCGCATCCCCACTCGCTCTGCAAGGTTGGAGCTTATCAGTGTTATCGTGGAGCCGTCGTCGAGCAGAGCACTTGTTTTTATTACACCGTTTGGTCCGTGAATGTTTATAGGCACGACCTTTAGGTAAACATTACAATCAAAGTTCCTGTTCATACTCGTATGTGCCACTAATTGCGAGTCCGTTTGTGTTTCGATTTCGGTCACTACCACGGTACTATCGATATTATCACTTTGTCTTTCACGCGGTACGAAGTGCAATAAACGGTGATGCGCTTGTTTACAGTCATCAACATCACACGCGGGCGCCGGACAGTTTTGTCTATCGTGATGCGATAACAAACATCTATAACACAGACCACTACGTTTCACATACTGCCAGCGATCTTTTTTTAACGCCTTTTTAAACTTTTTGCAGTCCGGTAAATTATGATTTGACCCGCGACAAAAACGGCACTTCACGTAACTTTGTCCACTTTGTAATAGTAACGTTTGTGAGTTATTGGCACTATTGTCCGTGTACCTATAACTGTTATCGTTATATTTTCGTCTATAATTGTCTCTTGGCGTATTTAACAACGTTATACGGCACTGTGAAGTTTTCACTGCTTCTTCGTGAAGAAATCGAGATAACAAGTCTAGTCCTGGAATCGAAACTGCGATTGCGCTGCCATGTAAATGCCTATAGTCCGACCATTTGGACAAAAGTATAGTAGGCAGCTTTGATAACACAACGGTGACTAAACTTGTTCCATGTAGGTATTCTTCGCGACCTAGTGCGCGTACGGCTGCAACGTAGTTTTTTATTTTATTTGAAAACACAACAATATCTTTGTGATACTCTGGTGACACTGCGTTTAACTTTTTTAAATCTGACATGATTCGGGTCAGAATTTCATCCGGGTTTCCAAATTGTAGTTCCAGTGTAGACATCAGTATTTGAGGAGAGGTTGCCGTGATAAGCAGCGCAGTAACTGCATCCTTGGCGGGCCCGCGAAGACATTTCCTGAGGCGCCATAAGTTCTCCGAGTCACTAAATTTACACACACGAGTGGATTCTTCATATGCCATTTTGAATTGTATCCATTCCATTGGGTCACCCGCAAATAGCGGCAATTCCTTGGGTGTGCTGATGCGGCTGAGAAGATTCATGTTTTGAGTGTTATTGACAGAAGTAGATACTATGTCCTTTAGTGCATCAGCTAATTGTTGAATCGGTCCATTAGTGCCGGCATCTACGGACATCGGCGGGCGCGCGAAACCTGTAGGTTGTTCCTGTTTAGCAACAGACTCCTGCGTAGCAACAGGCTCCTGCGTAGCAACAGGCTCTTGCGTCTCCAATTCTTGCTGGCTTCGATCTACCCATCTATCAACCGCACTCCAATTATCGACTAACGATGGTGGACTGTTATATTCTTCATCTAATACCGCTAGGTCTGCTTCCAACCGTTTTTCGATGAGTTCCATCTGTATTCGAGCCTTTGCTTCGGCTGCTTCGAGCTGTAGTTTTTTCCTACGCACCTCAACAGACGATGATGATGATCTTTTTGATAATGACAAGCATTTTCGGCTTACGGGCATTTCCAGCTCTAGTACGCGCTCAGTTTTAGGAACTTCCGACTTTACACTTCCGGTTTGTGTTCCGGTGTTCAGCGGGAACTTCATGCAGGCTTTCACTTCAACATCACGCGTGTTAATCCCACTAGTAGACGGTAGAACAATTTGCTCGGCCGCAGTAGCATCTTTTGCCTCCTGTTCCTTCCGTGCGGCACTTCTTGTGTTGACCATCTTCTTCGACGGTGGAGTAAAAAACATTCAGGATCCGGTTCGAAGACCACTTTGTAGCGTACAGGACGAATGAAAGGCAGCTTTTTCGAAAAAACAAATTAGGGCGGATGTAAGAGAGTGGCGTACGTCTAAGCTCGTGTTAACAGTAGTAGCGACTGCCGGCCTCACGGCCATTACTCTATTAGGTATACCCTCTATTTTAGCCATATGACACTCTAGTTTACACCCACCCATTTTTATTAAAAAAAAATACAAAAGTTAAAAGCGTCGCCTACAGGGGGTAAATGGATACCTACATTATGGATGGAACTATTACTGCATAAATAATTACTTTCACTGGAAGTGTGGCTGCATGACTAGGCCTTATTATATCGCGGAGTAGCAATTTTCTTCTGTTTTTTTTGATCTGGGAGCAAAGAAAAAACAGAATTTATGTACCAGTTGCTTCTCTTAATGCGATGATTATATGTAATGAAGTATGTTTATCCGAGTGGAATCTTCCGAGTCAATTTTGAAGCAGATAGCGGTTGTATCGACTGCAATGGAACTGCAATAGGAATGTGCAGGCAGTCGGCAGTGGTGATTACATTACAGTTGGAACTCAGTCCGTCTGTACTGGCCCTAAACTATTAGTCTAATATAAATGGTTGAGTTTTTTGAAGTGAAAATTTCTTTAGCAGCGCTGAGCACTTTTTGGGATATGAAAAAAATTTAAACTCTCGTCAAGCGTAAGACGAAGGGAGAAATTAACTACCAGGATAAATATCAGCTCATCTAAGAGCTTATTTTGAAATACGGAATGAATCGCGTTCGATTTTTGAAGTGCTTTTTTGTTGAGTCGTGGAGCAAAAGTACTAGGGCATCAGCACATTGTCAGAGGTCTGTCCATATAGATAAATACGTACTTTTTTTTTTGTCCAACTTTGCTAGGTTAGCCTTGGAACTGTAGCTTCGAGAACCGCGCGATAGTTTGTCGCATAATTTGGACAACTTTTAGGAAACCGTAATAACAACTGCGGCGTATCAAAGCATAAACCGGGGGCAGTAAATTGCACCGGCACGGCACCGGACCGGAGTCGAATCATAAAAAATATCCGTACGGCTGTCCGGCACGCAATATCTCCGTTTTTGGCTTTTATTGAGGGCTGTTTCATGGAGACGAGATATTCGAATATAATATCACGTGTTAAGAGTAGTTGTGTTCGGATTCCTTTTCTAAGCATGCTAATTGACTTTTTTACGATAGAGGGATAGAACATATATACATAAATCACGTCTTTATCCCTTACGGGGTAGATAGAGCCTAAGGCAAAACCTAAAGGCCACGTTTAGCATGATTGTAAGCGTAGGTGGAAAGAAGAATCAAAATAGTGATGGGTTGCTAGCCGCACCGTCTATAACATGATTTCTAAGATTTTCGCTCATAAAAGAAAGAAACAAAGAAAGAATGAAGACATTTTATTCCTTTTTGCAAGACACACAGATAAGATAAGAACTAAGATAAGATCATAACTAAGAAAAGAAAGAAAAGGAAGAGAAAGAGGAAGAGGAGGAGGGGAAGAGTTATTAGATTATAACTTAGATACTTTTGATAAAGTTGGTGATAGAAAGAAAGAAAGAAAGAAAGAGAAACATTTATTTGCACACGTAGATAAAAAATCGGGAGAAATACAATATAGTAGATACTAAGGCCGCAATATAAGGCAATATAGTACCGATAGGGTGTAAAATGGATCCCACTCAGCCATAATGTTGCGGCAAGCCGCAACGCTGTTTTTCAGTGGGACCCAGATAAAATTATAAAACTAAACACAAAAAACGCATACACTGTGTCGTTATAGGATACATTTATAATACCTACAACGTTTTATAACTGCAGTATGCAACCATATTTTTTACTCCTAACACATAGACAAACATGATCGTAGACGCGATAACAAACACAAACACATCCGTAACGCGATCTAATACAGCCATTAAAGGCCCAGTAAAACCATTCCCAATTAAGCAGATTGAACGGAGTTAACGACTCGCATTAAACCACGTTTAAATAGTGAATCGGACAGTTAATGGCCTGGCTTTGAGGAGGTCGTTTGTTTTCGAGTGATGGCAACACTGGGCTTAAAGATTTCGAGAGTTATACGGTAGTTTCGGAAGCTAGTTTTAATGGGTGGTAAAAGGAAGGTATTTGAGGTGTTATTAAAGGTCTGAATGGTTTAATTTTGATGGTTCATTATCTAGAATTTATCCATGTATTAAATATATACAGTTAATGACCGTATAGGCATATATCCTAGTTGTAAGTGATCCTTACTATACAGGGAGGTGTTTCGGTTTCGTTTTTTCCTTTCGAGATAGAGAACTCTAAAAAAACGTACGTATTATTTTTTTGGACAGACCTTTAACAATGTGCTGATGCCCTACTACTTTTGCGCCACGACTCAACAAAATAACACTTCAAAAACCTAACGCGATTCATTCGTATTTCAAAATAAGCTCTAAACGATCTGATATCCTGGTACTTAGACTCTCCCTCCATCTTACGCCTGACGCGAGTTTAACATTTTTTACCCATCCCAAAAAGTGCTTAACGCCTCTAAAGAAGTTTCCTTTCACTTCAAAAATTATTCAATAATATGCCTAAAACCTGCTAATGCTTTACATGATTTTGGAAAGAGCTGATACTCTTCACACTGCGGGACCAATTTTTACCAAACATTGACTAAGGATACCACTGCAAATAAACTGCCGTTTTTGAAATATTCGTGCAAACACAGTTTGGATAAATCAACGAATGCAAAAGAGATTAATCATTATAACAGCTCCGAGGCAGTAAGGGAGCTCATGAGAAAAATCTAGCTCACGGAACCGCGGCGAGTAATCAGAGCTCCGCACGTGTTGGTTCACGTAACATAGAGAAAAACAGCTGGTTATTTTGTGAAAATACCGCGAAACCCAAGTAACACATCAAAGCAGTATAACGGCCGACTTACAGCATTTCTGTATCGTTTAAGCATTTTGAGTTAGTTATAATAGTAGCATTATAAACGTCTATACGGCTACTGTAGTGCTTATTTGGGCACAAATTATACAGCTTTAGATCCTACATAGGTTGTATAATTGCATTACATCGCATTATATTAGCATTATATTAGCATTATTGTGGTCAAAGTAGGTGCCAAACGCATTAAAGAAGCATTATTACGGTCAATGAAGTTGCCAAGTGCATTACAGAAGCATTATACTAGCAATATTATTGATAATGAAGATGTTAATTGCATTACACAAGCATTAGACTAGCATTCGAATGTAGTAAAAGAATGATTAGAGCTATTGAAGTGTTCACAGTTAGAACTTAAATAAACCCTGCTTCATTGCAAAAACATCTCCAATACCAAACAGTACGTTATAATTTATTAACGTTGAATTTATAAACTACTTGTTTCGCAATATACTTTGACAATATAGAATGAAGTGACATAAAGGTTAGCGTCAAAGAAAATTGTATTAATACTGCAAGGGTAATAAGTTTTTGACTCTTTTGTGATTTCATGCCTTCAATTATTACTGCGCAATGTAGTTTACTGTAAATGTCTATACAAGTTTCATTGAAAATTTTCACGCGCCTTCGATATTTTGTAGTTTTGATATAATATGGTAAATAAATCTATGTGTGAAATAACCAAAACAATTGTGTATTCCTAGTATAGAACGAATTTTGCATAATTAACATAATAGTAGTGGTTGGACAGTATTCAGTAAAATTATATAGTTATTATATAGGTCTATTTTTTGTTTTGTTGATCACATAATTATAATACTAACGTAAGTTGCTTTTCTTAAATATGGCCGACAAATGGTTTTAATAATGCATTAAAATGAATGTATATACGGCTTTACACATTACAATAACTCACGTGTATTTCGGCTGCCCTACGCAAAAATCAAGCAACTCATACTTTACCAAAAAATTTTTTTTGGACTTTTCCATTCAAGCTTCTCAAAATACATCTAACAATCTTAAGTTTTTTTAAAAATAATAGCAGCGTTTTACCTTACAATAAAACGCTTATTAAGCGAAATACCTTATTCGAAGCCTAATTAAATATTTGAGAGTGGCAACATCGTTTGCTATGACGTAGCGGTTCCTGATTGGCTGATATACTGCTCCTTTGTTTTCAATCTTGGCCACCAGGGGGCGCCAATGGCTTACTGCTTCACCCAGTGGCGGACTCCCGTCATTGAATCTCAAATAATTTTCATGAATAAAGATGTTCGTACACGACACGTTAACTGGTAATAAGAAAAACTATAATAAATATTTACCCTGCGATTGTGTAAGTTGGTATGCACAGTGTGTGAACATCTTTAATCCATTACATCGAAATTCGAGGGTAGGAGTACCCTCCCCCCATGTTTTAGTAATTTGAGTTGGCACAACAAGGTATCTGGTGTGGGTAGTCTTAACTAGTTTTTTTTGATCAAGATGATCAAGTGAAGTATCTTCAAAATATTATAATGTTATAATTATAATTAGTCTGAAAGCAAAAGTAAGGAATGAGTCAAGGTATTATGACGTATAATGTGAGCTAACTGACTGTGGATGCTATCATGTCAGAAGCAAGTGTATAGATACTACTATTTCTTTTACAGAGTGAACGAAAAGGTAACGATGTTCATATTGATCACATGGAATTATTTAGTAAGTTAAGTGTTTTCTTGATTAATTAATGTATTTAGAATTGGTCTACAATATAACACCAGGCAGAGTTAAAAGTATAGGCTTCGAATAAGGTATTTCGCTTAATAAGCGTTTTATTGTAAGGTAAAACGCTGCTATTAAGCTTCAGTACCGTTATTCGAAGCCTAATTAAATATTTGAGATCTGTCTGTTATCGCCTGGTGGCCAGACGCCAATGTGATTAGGTAATTAATTATAAGTCACTGAGACGTCATAAAATATGAAAAGAATTATTGGAAAGTAATCAGGCGCAGACACCGGCTACTTAGGGATAAGGATATGAAAAATAAATAAACACACCTTAGAAGGCAGTATAACGTTTTAATGATTATAACAATAATCCACTAATCAACTATGTGTAGGACTGTAGGTATAATTAAATTTCTTTATAATTAACAATCTTAATAGGTATAATCTATTTAAAGGCACTATTAATACTCTGATTGTACAGCAAAAATCAAAACAATCAATTAAATAATTACAAGGCTTTTATAGAATTAGACACAGATATTATCAAGAGCAAACCTTTTTATTACTTAAACTATTTATTCTAGTAACCCTTGGGATCAACAATTCCAAAACTAGAGCAAGTGAAACTTGAAAAGGCAGCAGGGGCTGTAATTTTACATGTTTTAGTAAATGCTACAAATCAGTTAAGTATTTTATTTTCAATTTACTTTCATTTTAGAATGGAAACATTTTGCAGTGTTTAAGATCACACACTAGTTTGTATAATTAATTAATTAGAGGAATGAAACAATTAGTCAAAGTAGCGACTGGAGCTACTTTTTTAATTTCTCTACGGTAATACCTCGTAAAAGTGTTTTGTGAGCGCCAGTTACCTCGGGCGAGGATTTCTTCGAGCGGGCAGTCCTGTATCCAGTTCTTAGATGCTACAGCTGGACGTACGCTGCCCGGACTAGCTTGAATGCCTGCATCACGTAGCACTTTTTTGACCCAGTTCGCAACCACTGTCCTTGATGCCGCCTTAGGAGGTCCGCAAGCTGTCAAAAACAAATTATCAATTTTACATATGGATCTTCTTTCGACGGAGAGGGAGATGACTTTCTTGACCCAAAAAATAGGGTCCAAGTTTTTACATTCTTTATTTGGTAGTAACCGCCACCCCGATTGCCTGTTGGTACTAGAGTCAGTTTTAGATCCAAATTTTGGCCAAAAAATGATATGATCACTTGCTATTATACAATCGTCTCTATTTGTTGATAACAACGTAAGATCATGGACTCGTCGACCTGAGCATAATAAAAGTAAAATCGCAGCTCTACTTGAGCACTGGTAAAGACTAGTTTCGTTAATAGCGCTATTCTTTAACCATACAATTAGGTGGTCAGTATCCCATATAGGAACTTTATTTACTGGGGGTGTTTTGATTGAGATAGCCTTTAATGCGCGTTTTACGAGAGGATGAGAACTCAGTTCTTCTCTTGAATTGGGGTTACTTAGAGTGACGACTGCGGATTTGTACACTAAAATGGTAGAATAAGATAGACTTACGATTTTGTGCAAATCGATGAGGAATCTGGCTAAATCTGCTCCAGTTGGCTTGATGGCGTCGACTTTGTTCGTCTGCGACCATGCACACCATCGCTGCCACGCTGGCTTGTAAGTTTTAAGCGTAGAATCTCGCCAGCCCGAACGTAACATATCCTTCTGGTCTTGTGACCAATTTTTTAAACTCCCCGACCACCCCCACATTTCCATACCTCCAGGGTCATGTCCTGAACTTGAGGAGGTGGTTGGCCTGTTACGGTGTCTATCAGGACTTGATCCAGGGCAAAGACTGTGAATGGAGGGGCTAGGGCTCGATTCCTGAGGTCGGGCCTCCAGAAAACCTTCGGCCACCGTGGGACTACGAACAAGTAAATCCCTGTTGCCATATTGAGGTGGGATAGCACCCACGGTATCAGGAACGGAGGTGGGAATAACCAAGCTAGTTGAAAGTGCCAGGTCTGGCTGAAGGCATTGTAAAATTGAGCATGAGGGTCGGTTAAGTCTAGTGTCGCATAATTGGGGACTACGTGCGCTGTTGCTGACGCGAACAGATCCACTTCCGGAGTTCCCCATTTTGAAAATATTTTTGTTGTTACTATGGGTAGGAGATGCCACTCTGGTGTAGGGGATAGGCGGGATAATTGGTCTGCTTCGCAATTGTACCTCCCCGGGAGATAGTGACATTGTAGATAAATATTGTGCTGGTCTAATAGCTGGAAAATTTTGTAACACAAGTTCATCAGCGTGACTGACCGTGTTCCCCCCTCGTTCCTCAGATATGCAACTACGGTTTTGTTGTCGCTCTGTATCATCAGCGTTGAGTGTGCTAGGTAGTGACAGCGATCTTCTAAGGCATGTAAAACTGCCAACATCTCTCGTTGATTCGAGTGAAGGCTTGCCTCCCCGGGAGGCCAATGGCCCCATAGTTTTAAATTGTCTATTTGAGCGCCCCAGGCTAACATTGAGGCATCGGTTACCAGGTAATGAGACACAGGGGGATGATGAATTAAGGACTTGTTGGCGACATTGTTCAGCCACCAAGCGAGCTCGGTCAGGGCTTCCCGAGGGATGGGGTATCGGGCATTCGAAGTTAAGTGAAGAAGACTTTGGCAGTGTTTTAAAAGGGCCCTGTGATTCAGGCGTCCTCGTGGGACAGGAAAGCTGGCAAAGTTTATAGAACCGACAAGACTTTGGATTTCTTTTAGACTGGCGGTCCCCCGCCATAATAAAGCTTTTATTTTCTTCTTCAGGCCTAACCATTTCTTTAACGGCAGGTTTTTCCTGTTGGTGTGGGGGTCCCAGACTATACCTAGGTACTCTAAGGACCTCTGAGGTGTTAAGACAGACTTTCCATAGTTGATTTGCCAACCCAATTGGCTGAGAATATGCATAGTCTCTAGAGTTTGCTTTTTCAAGGTCTGAGGGTCCTGGTTTACCAGGAGAAAATCGTCCAGGTAGACTAGTAATCTGAACCCTTTTTCCCTTAGTATTTGTGCTACCCAATTTGTCAGTGAGGCAAACATCTTGGGCGCGCAAGCTAGACCGAAGGGTAGGCAGGTCATTTGTAGAAGTTGTCCGTTGAAAATTAAACGGAGAAATCGTTTGTGGCTTTGTGCTACTGGTAGATGGAAGTATGCGTTCGAGAGATCTATCTTTATTAGCCAATCTGAATCCTGGAGAAACGCAGGGATGCGGTGCATGTTCACTAAGCGAAACTTCGTGATTGGTAGATACATATTTAACCTTTTCAGATTGAAAATCGGCCGGGATGAGCCGTCGCTTTTGGGGGTCAGAAACATGGGAGAAACAAAACTGGGACTGTGATCCGCGGGTTCTAACACTCCCATTCTTAGTAATAATTGAACGGCTTCCTTCATTTCTTTCGAATAAGGTGTTTGAAATTTTAACTTGGGCATATGCAGCGGGGGTTTTCGGCAAAAAGGGATTCGGAAGCCCTGAATAAGTTTCATCAAGGTTGGAGGAGCGTTTAACGCTTTCCAGTTTTCTACAAAATTTAGTAACTGCCCCGCTTGAAAACTGTTGTAGTCAGAACTGTTTTTGTGGCCGATTATCCCTGCGTGGGACAACTCGACCTGCCCGTCTACCCTGGCCCCTCGCGCTGAACTGTTGATATCCGTACGGGCCTTGCGGTTTTGATGTTGCATTTTGTCGAGAGGCTGAACCGTCTTGTGCATATGTGTGCGGTCTGGGCATGCGAAAAGCACCTCGCCCCCCTATGCCCCGGGGACCTTGCGTAGGCAGAGACGGGTAATATCTGGGTATAGGGTATGGGGGGTTAGGCCCATTTGACAAACTATAATTATAATTACCCTGCGAGGGTAGATTATGAACGTAATTGCCTTGATTCAGACCCGCTTGCGCAGCAGGTTTGGTCTTATTTTCCCGACGAGCCAGCCAAAAGGATTTAGCGACACCTCCTTGCTTTTCGATAGCCAAGGAAAAGGGTTCTTTTTGAAAGATATATTCTGAACTTGGGGGGATTTTGCGCAAAGTCTCTCTAAAGAATTTATCTTTTACTGAACGGAGAATGCTATCTCTTCTTTGTTGAATAAGGTCAGCGCGGTGACCACATGCTAATTGCAGAGTATCGTTTGCAATTTTTTGGAAACTACCCTCAATAAATAATTCATTTATTTTATCCTGTAAAGACTGCGGGGATAGGTCTTCAGTTGACCGAGACCACTTTAAAAGGACCTCTAAAGCAGATTCCACTGCCTCCCCTTGTTTTATAATTGCCTGTGTCAAGGCAGCAAACCCACGTTCGGTCAGGCTTAAGTTAGAGAATTTATCAAAAGGTTTTATCTCGTCATTCGTTTCTAGATCTGTAAAGGCTGGTCGGGAACAATAAAGCTTCTGCACGTCAGCGTATCTAACGCTAGTCCAGTTTTCAGAATCGAAATGCTGGACAGAAGTTAACAAGTCAACATGGGCTGGCAAGGACTTGGGGACTGCTGGGTCTTTCAACACTGGCTGTTCAATAGCATCGCCGCGACGCTGTCGCTTACACTTACGCCTCGATTTTTTAGCTTTTCGTTTTCTGGTGGGTGGCGGCGGTGGCGGTGCTGGAGCAGTACTCTCTTCAGCCGACTCGGACGACGAGCTAGAGCTTGAACTCGAGTCCGACATTTTCTGTAAAAAGTAAATAGATTAATTTCGAACGGCAAGAACCGTTAACTTTAATTAAATTGGTTACTCACAGTGAACCGTACGTCTCGACAAACAAGACGCCAATGACGGGAGTCCGCCACTGGGTGAAGCAGTAAGCCATTGGCGCCCCCTGGTGGCCAAGATTGAAAACAAAGGAGCAGTATATCAGCCAATCAGGAACCGCTACGTCATAGCAAACGATGTTGCCACTCTCAAATATTTAATTAGGCTTCGAATAACGGTACTGAAGCTTAATGCATACTTTTCATAATACAGAAGTTTTATAAATCCAAGTATCTCTTTTCAACGGGGCATTCTACGCTAAAGTCAAGTATATTGCTTAATTCTATCTTGAAAACGAGTATCTCGCAATAGATACTTGAAATTCATATAGATTTATGAGTTACTTGTTTTTAGCGTGGACATTGAAATCGGAAACAAAATGTGTTACGAAATCAAAACAAGTATCTCCTTACTTTAATTTGGCTTTCGGGTAGATATGTGCTTAAAATAATTTAACTACCTTCTTAATTCAAATAATTAATAACTTTACCAGTAATGTTTCACTGTCCGTCAGCCAATGATTGCATACAAGCGTTGTGCGTTAAGTGTTATCACATACCTAAGTAGATTGTTTACTCCTGTATCTTAATCGTATCTTGAATTATTTATAATGAACAGATCCAACGAACACTGGAATAGTTCAAATGCTCGTCATAGGGCTAAACAAATAGTTTCTATGTGTT
Source organism: Pandemis heparana (assembly GCA_963854515.1). Taxonomy (NCBI): domain Eukaryota; kingdom Metazoa; phylum Arthropoda; class Insecta; order Lepidoptera; family Tortricidae; genus Pandemis; species Pandemis heparana. Next base: position 2,935,511 of record OY978026.1, on the reverse strand, counting down.
TGGGAAATAATAACAAAGGGTAAGTGGCTTTAAAAGTTACTTAATAATAACTGTACTTAAATATTTGTATTACGATTTTATACAATTACATACGTTGCACGATGTGTGTTTTGTATTTAAAGTGCAACCATTAGCCTGAAGGGTAATCAATGACATATTGAAAATATAGTCCAACTTAGTTATCAAATATTTGTAATATTGTATGAGTACCTATAGTAAATATAATAGTAGTATAGAAGAAATTAATAGTTACATACTTTTTTAGCAGAATGGGGCCTGATGAATCTGACGTGGACCTCATACAACCAAAGGATATTTCGGAGCCAAATACGTCATTTTTTGATAAATCTGATAATTTTTGGAATTTAAATGAATCTCAGTATTTTGATATTTTGAATGAAAATCCCAATTCTTTAATTCACGAAAGCGATAATAGCTTCGTTGAGGACAGCAGCAGTGGAAATTTAGAACACAGTTTAACTGAATTAATGCCAATGCTTCCAGAAAATGATTATTATGGTCTTCTAGACAGAAGCCAAAGTCTGAATCCAATCATGCATGTACCAGATCATGGAACCAGCACACGAGAAATTGACAGTGTCAAATGACTCGTCAATAATTATTGATAACAATCAGAAACATCTACCACCTATCATTATACCGGAAACACCGAATAATTCGGAGGATGTAAGTAATACTTCGTCGGAGAGCAATATTGACAACAAAAAGAGAAGAAAAAAGTTTAAATATTCTAGGTTATCGGCCCATGAAAAAAAAGAGAAAAACATAAAGAAGTATCCAATAAATTTAACTGTATGCAAGAACAGCTGTCGTAGAAACTGTTCTCGATTTTCAGTTCTAGATCGAAAAAAAATCTGGGAAAATTATTGGTCTTCGTCCAAAGATGTTCGCTTACAGTGGTTGGCACGCAACATACATCTAAAGCCGGTTTCCCAGCGAACTACTGATGGTCTAAGTCAGAGAAATACTACTAGACTTTTCTTTTTAGAAAATACACATGGCCATTTTATACAAGTCTGCAAGGTATTTTTTTTAAATACTTTGGGGTTTAAGAACGATTCTATAATTACAACTGTGTCAAAAAAGATTAAAAATTGCCCATTAAATATTTCAGATAAACGTGGTAATAACAAAAAACGAAAATTCGATACTAAATTTATTAAAGAGCATATTATGCGTTACAAACCTTGCGTAGCTCACTACCGTAGGCATAATTCTCCCTTGACAAGATATCTTAATCAAGATATCACTCTTGTACAGTTACATAAAGATTATAGTGAACAATATCCCGACTATAAATGTTGTTTAGAAATATACCGCAGAACTTTGAAGGAAATGAATATATCTCTTCATAGGCCCCAGAGCGATAAGTGTTTCGATTGCGAGATGTTTGAAAATGCAGCAAATGAAGCTAAACAGACAAACACTATTCTAACCCTGAAAATTATGTGTCAAATAATAATTCATAAAAATAAGGCAAAACAAGCCAATTTAAACTATAAAGAGGATGCGGAAAAGGTATCTCAGCATGATACAAAAATTTATTCCATGGATCTTGAAAAGTCTTTACTGATACCAATTATACCAGACGTAAAAGATTGTTTTTTTACCAGTCGTTTAGTTGTTTTTAATCTTGCAAGAAAACTCACAATCACTAGATTTAATTGACCATGGTGAACTTATAGATATTTAAATTATGTATGTAATTTTATTTCTAGGCAACCTGTTTCAATAAACAAAACCAACCAGCAAAATATTATTTTATTTCTTTGACTATCTAATTATTTAAGTTATAATTATTATCTTAAAAATTGTTAGGTACTTACTTTTATTTACAAAACTATCAAGGAGAAAATACTATAGCTAAATTAAAGCATCTGGAGATACTTGTTTTTATGTAGAAAACCTCTTAAATTATCTTACCTCGTTCTAAGCAGAAGAACATTTATGCTGTTTAAAATAGATGTACCAATAATATTGTGAAATTATTAAAATACACAATTAGTGTTATGCTACATAATGAAAATACAACTGCGATAAATGCTTCTATATAATTTTTGAGCGTGTAATGAGGAATAGTTCACTAAATTTGTTTTTCCGCTCCAGTGTAAAATTTGTCGCAACCGAGTTACTTGATTTCTGCTTAGGGCAGCCGATTTGATTAAAGAGCTGTTAGCCGCACAACAGAACTCAGTTGATCTTTCGAATGCTAGCATTACATTGATTCACGTTTATGCTATTAAGCAGCATTAGGCAATATCTTACTACTTAAAAATGCTATTATAAACCCTAAGGCACTAAAAACTGCTGAAAGCTGTATAGCGAATTAACGTGGCATGATAATGGTTCATGTTTATGCTATTAAACAGCATTAGGCATTTATTTACTACTTAAAAATGCTATTGTAGATCCAAATGCACTAAAAACAGCGGAAAGCTGTACAGCTGCGTTGTGGTTTGCTGCACTAAAACTATAGGCTTTACAAAAGCATTTTGATATGCCATTATCTAACCGTTATACCGTCTAAAGCATCATAATGGTTTTGAAATGCCAATATAAAGCGTCAAGATGCTCGGTGAACTTATATAAGAGTTTATACGGACCTTAAGTTCTACATAAGTGTACTATTCGTTTGTTAAAATGCTTTCTGTGTTACTTGGGAAGTTAGGTAAGAAGGTCACAAGTTGTCGCCATAAATTTAAAGCATGATATACCTAGGTACGAATGAGAACACAGAATTAAGGAAGAGGATGGAAGGCTTACTAATACAGACTTTTATATAACAAAAGGAAGGTAAACGAGCAAGTCGGTCACCTGATCGTAAGTGATCACCACTGCCCATGGATACCCGCAACACCAAAGAATTGCAGATGAGTTACCAACCTAGAGGGCTAAGATGAAATGCCTCTTGTGCCTGTAATATCCCCAGCGCTACAGCTATTTAATTACAGATGCTGTAACTATTGAGCTAGCTCGTACTGTACTTAACTTTAAAAAATCTGAAAGAAGAAACATTTTAAAGCTTTTGTTGGCTGCATTTTTTTTGTACACTTGTGGGCTTTTACCATCTGCGCGGGAAGAGAAGTACATTCTGTGCCTTTCTATAGTATTTCTGTGTCTTTTTCTTTGCTCCCAGACCAGAATCAAAGTTAGTGAAAATAGCGTTTATTTAATCAATTGAAACCGCTGTTTTAGTCTTACACATCTTGTTCATGACAAATAGTGTCTCGTGTGAGTTCCTTTTGCTCTAGTGTTGCCAGAATAGTGATTTATGCTGGTATCCCCGTCAGATTATTGCTAGTACAAAAATGTTTTGCTACGTGGATGATATTTTATTAAATTTATATTAACGTTGAATTTCTTTAAAAAAACAAGTCAGTGTTTGCGATTGCTTTTAGCTACAGGGGCCCGATTTTTGAAAGCACATATGTGATAATAGGTACCACTTAAAAATGATGGAAAATTGTGGTCAATTTGAAATACGAATAAATGTAATTTGGTAACAATACACAGATTTATACACTGTCGAGTGATGTGCTTTCAAAACTTGGTCCCCAGAACGCTCTTTTCGAAATTATAAGGCTTGTGCAATGAGTCATCAGCGGCGTTTAATCGCTCCGCTCGCTCATTAGCGCTCGCTGCCTGTAAACCCGAAGTTAATGCCGCGGTGACGCGCGTTTTATCTTGTGTAGACGCGCTAAACTATAGACAAGACACTGGCATGTAAAACAAAACTTACCCGCCCGGCTAGCACTAGAGCGCACAAGTAGCGTCGCGCACGTGATAGACCCGTCTCTTTCTAGAACGAACAGTAAGAAAAAGACGGGCAATCTAACTCGCGCGCGACGCGACTCTTGTGCGCTCTCGTGCTAGACGTGCTGGAGATCGCTCAAGAACGGGGCGAGTAGAGAAGATGTGAGGCTTGATTTTTTGAAGATTAAAAAAAAACTAGGCTTCAGTTTTTCAAAACTAAGTTTCACGACATAGCTTAAAGCTAGAGTTCCGAGCAAAGCGGCTCCGGCGTCACTAACGCAGCGACACTGACGCGGCGACCGGGCGATAGTTTTATGCAGTATGAAAATGTACCAATGGAGGAACAGTGACGCTGCGCTCGGAAGTTCCTTCATAGATAAGATAAGATAAGATAAGATAAGATAATGTTTATTTGCAGAAAAAGGGTTAGTTACATGTCTTAATTTTAAGTTAGATATCGCTCCATCTTTTTCAGCTGCATTCATACAGCATACATTCTCATACTGCATAATACTATCGCACTGTCACAGCGACAGTGTCGCCGCGTTACTATCGCCAGAGCCGCTTTGCTCGGAAGTCTAGCTTAACACGGCAGCGATCCCGCAAGCTACACAAGGTCCCCGTCATAGACTACCGCATCTACTAGATTCAATTCATCTACATTCAATCCAATATTTTACGCTAAACGAGTATACTTTGACGACGTACGATGATAGACAGACTTCCATCTCCAAGATGCGCAGTTAAAGGGGAAGTTATTGTTGATGTAGAGTTGAGAGTTGGTTTGTAATGATTATGCGAGTCTTTAACGATTCGCGAGCAATGATTCTTAATGTTTTAAGTTAATGAGAAAATGTACGGTGGCTGTTTACGTTGGCGTTGTTTTGATACTTGTGAGTGATACGGTTTGTTGTAAAATCGTGCGCGTGACGTCAGATGGATTGCATTCGTTTTGTATTTTGTGTTTTAAGACGAATTGGAAGCTATTCTGTACTTACCACAAAATGTTGAGCTTGGGCTATAGTTCAGACGTGGGCCCACTGCGGATTGGGAACTTCACACACACTATTGAATTACTTAACAGATGTGTGCAGGTGCACACGATATTTTCCTTCACCGAAATGCTCATGGTAAATTTCAAGTGTAATTTCGCACATAGACTCGAAAACTCAGAGGCGCGAGCTCGGAATTCGAACCAACGACCCCCCGTTTGACAGGCCACTGGTCAAACCACTAGGCTACCACAGCTATAATCCCGCATTTATCTCAATCTAATTATTGCCTAATAATTCCTTCACGCCCCCTCAAAAATATCTCAAACCACCCACACGCCAACTCATTAGCACTTAACGTTAACGCGCGTGTAAACGTTACGCGCTAATCCGGCTGCTGCGTAAAACTTACGCCGGGCGTAAAACGCGCGTAACCCTTATCTATAGGCACGTGCTGACGTAACCATTAGTCGTATAAGATGCGGGTAGGATAACTACGATTATAGGTCTGTTACTTGCTACTGTGAAGGATACAGAAGGAAAGAGAGAGGGAGATAGAGTTACTTTAACTTTTATAAAGATTATTAAGAAAAATATAATGATAAGGTTAACGAAGAATAAGGACGGATAAAAAAAAATTCGCAATTGATTATTCAAATGTGATCTACAAACATAAATTATGTAATTACAGGGTGTGTGAAGGTCTCTATATTCTTTTATCTACGAGCCTCAAATATCCTACTAATACCAATTATACATGTGAAAGTTTGTGACGATGTGAGGAGTGTATAAAATATGTTTGTTCCTTCTCCACGCTAAAACGACTGGACGAATTTGGATTAAATTTGGAACGAAAATAGCTGGCATCCTAGATTAAACATAGGCTACTTTTTATCCCGGAAAATTGCATAGTTCACGCGGGCTAGCGATAAACATAATCAAAAGCCGTAGCTGCCTAATGTATGTTTAATTATACGCAGACAAAGTCGGGGGCAGAAGCTAGTAAATTATAAGCATCATTACAGCCAAAACAAATCGTAATACAGAGACACAAAACAATTAAACTCATCAAAAAGCGACGCAGCCGGAAAAAGTTGAATACTTTAATGGTGGTCAAAGGCAAAATCCCTTTGAAATGGTCACGCCTCGACGCTGTCATATTTCGATAGATTACAATCATTAAAAGTCGTAAACACCCGTTTTTACACTACTCGAAATTTCACTTTATGTCTACAGTAGTACAAGGATTCAATATAAGGTTTTTTGGACATTGAACGTAGGTCTTTGTAATACTAGCAGAATGATTAATTTGTCATGAATTCAATGAATTTTAATAATTTCCATTTGGCGTGAAATGAGGATGCTTATAATTTGCAATCACTTTTGATGTTCAAAATTGGAGCTTGATTTCCGAGTCGCTGAACACTGTTTTTTTTATTAGTAAGGAATGTGTTTTTAAGTTGAAATCGTTTCTTCCATACTGGTCTCGGAGTAAAGAAAAAGCAGTTGCTTCTCCTCCCGCGCAGATGGTACAAGCCCATCGAGGGAATGGGCGACAATCTTAGCAATCATGTTATAGGCGATGCGGCTAGCAACCCATCACTATAAATATAAAAGTCTTGAATCAATAATTCTAAGCAATCATAGTAACAAGCCAACGACGTGGCCAGCTTTGATCAAATTTGAACAAACTATAGGTACCCGCATTACAAACGCAAACATTTCCAAAAAATATCAGGGGATAGAATTACCTACATCAAAGCTTTATTTTTTGTCCAATATGTTTAGGATTTCTTTCAATATACTGTCCTCGGTAAATTAAATTGCACTCCCCTCGGGATTTCGTTTTAAAGGTCTTCACATGTCCGGTTTTTACTTTTAAAATATCACGTTTCGTCGGTATTTGTCTTGTTATGTTTTATTTATTTACCCCTAATAAGGGAAACCCTGTAGTGAGGTTTGGAAAATCTGTTTTTGATCATAAATTATACATACCTACCTACTTAGTTAAACTTAGTTTTTATTGCGTTTTTTACAGTCTCAGACAACAATTAAACCTAATAATAATAGAAACGTTTTTTTTACATAACATAAGCTTACGTTCGACTTCAATCTCGCTTGATGGAAGGCGAAGATGACGCCTAAAATTTATGTCGAATCTGATGATGCTATTATTATGATAGCTTAGTCACTCATAAAAAGTAAAAATATAAAGGTATATAAAAGATAAAAATAAAGGGAATCATAGTATCCCTAAGTTAATTAGATATTACAAGTCATCGAAGAATTGTAGGTATAGTTTCTACCGATCTAACGAATTAAGAAATTATAGTATGTTCAGTGGAGGTGTGAAACGCTTTCATCGTTAGATTAATCATGGGAGGTTTTAAAATCAATAAATACAGGGTTTGCCTTACATAGTTATATAGCTAGATAATAAGCTAATGGATTACTATTAGACACATGGAAACCAGTTAAGTATAAACATCACGTCCAAAACCCTTCATTTCAGAGCCAATTCACTAGAAGGAATGAACAATACTCGTATTTTCCAGCCGAACTCGAAAACCATAAACATTTTGCATCCGACAAAATTTACAATCACTCTAATACCAACCGCAGAGAATCTAATTTGCGACAGCTTTTAGTTCTAATATAACTTTGTCTATCAGAATGTACCACGCTAATTTTGAAGCCGTTATGTCTGACGTGAGTCTTTTGAAAGAGGAAATAGGATTCATTTTCATTTAGTTTCTAATTACAACGAGGAATGAGAAGGATTGTTCTGCGACAATTAACCCAACAAATTTGAGTTCCATCTGCAAATGGATTGCCTTGAATACCTATTTGGATTTAATGCATTGGATTTGTTCTTGTATGTTGTCACTTTCAAACAATACACGTTTGTTCGAGGTTCTCTTCTCTATACTTACTCCGTTGGCGTAAAGCTCAGCGCACATAATCAGTTATTTCTGTCAGAAATTTAAATCAGTTAATCTGAGGCGCAAACGCACGCGGCAGATGTGAAAAGGAAGGAATTTGTAGGTGTAACAGAAAAATTTGATAATGTACAACAAAGCCATGACGATTTTTCCGACTAATTTATTATAGTTATAGATCACTAATGGTTACCCGTTAGAGTCTACGTACGTTTATATAGTAACTAGCTGTTGCCAGCGACTTCATCTGCAAAGAATTCGTTTATCGCTATCCCGCGGGAACTACGCAATTTTCCGGGATAAAAAGTAGCCTATGTGCTATTCCAGACTTTTCTCTATCTATGTGCCGAATCTCATCCAGATCCGTTGGGCCGTTATGGCGTGATTGAGTAACAAACAAACATCCATCCATCCATACTTTCGCATTTATAATATTAGTTAGATTTTAAAACGCTAATCAAACGGTCGGAGAAGCCAATCATACTAATAGAAATTGATATTTCTGTATACTACTATTGATTATCAAACTCCCAAGAGACGTAATATTTTTTGTACTTATTTGATTGTTATGAATCGTAGTCATACCATATTACCGGAACACGTACAAACAAACCAATCAATCAACAAATTTACAAACCTTCATAATTTTATCATCATTGTCATCTTAGATGCTATGACTCGTAAGTATGTACACCAAATGTGTCCTTTGTAAACTACGTATAAGTACCTAGTACCTACCCTTTTGTCCCTGTTCAGAAGTCACAAACTAAAAATAAAACACAAACAATAATTAAAATAAAAAGTGAAAATAAAACTCATCTCCGCTTATTACAGCTTACAATTCCGAAACAAAATAAAGAAACAGTCCCAGCTAAAAGTTCTTAAATCGCGGCAATGAAAAGAAAGTAGCGCGATAAGAAAACTATAACACGGATATAATGAAGCTAAAGCGAGAGAGTCCGGATATTACTGAAATAAGGAGTTTCCTTGATATTGTCGTTTCAGATAGAAGGTTTAGCTTTTGCACTGTCTCTGTGAAACATTTGAAAACGAGTACGTACTTGTCTTGTAGGATGACGTTAGGATAGGCAGACTTGGTTAGTACTATGAAGTTAATCAAAACGGATGTTTTTGATAACCTAACCTAACGGAGCGGAGACAACATGAATAAACCAAAATTGGTCTGTTTAGGAATATGACTAAACTAGCTTCTGCCGGCGATTTAGTCTGCGTATTATACATGGTAAGGGTGCGACCAAGCCGCCGCGTATACGCAGTGACGTGTCGTATGCGTCACGTTTTCTCACCGTTTCTTCATACATTTTGTTGCGATTCCGTAACGTCACCGTTTTTTAAGCGGCGATGTGGTCGCACCCTAATGTGTTTTTGGGTGTGATTTTGTTTTTGATTTATATAAATTGCATTATTATTTCAAAATTTTGATATTATATCTACTTAGGGGTGTTGTAATTTAGGGAATTTTCCTAGTGTTTTTTTGCAAATGCAATTTTTTGAAGTTGATAATTGTAAAAGCACGCCATTTTCTATATTGACAGCTCTTTAATTTGATTTAGAACTAGCTGTTGCCAGCGACTACGTCTGCAAAGAATTTGTTTATCGCTATCCCGCGAGAACCACGCAATTTTCCGGGATAAAAAGTAGCCTATGTGCTATTCCAGACTTTTCTCTATCTTCATCCGAACTTCATCCAGATCCGTTGGGCCGTTCTGGCGTGATTGAGTAGGTAACAAAAAAACATCCATCCATCCATCCATACTTTCGCATTTATAATATTAATTGGATTAGATGAATAGTCATTCATTACCGAAGTAGTAGTATGAATTTTTTTAAGACTTCTTTTTACCATTGTGACCGAGCATATATATGAACTGAGAATGTGTGAGCTATGCTCGGAGTATCTATGCACGACAGAATTCGGAATACGGAGATTCGCCGAATAACTAGAGTCACGGACATAGCTCGAAGAGTATGTACGTTGAAGCGGCAATGAGCAGGCTACATTGCTCCTAGAACAACCGTTGGGGGAGAAAAGTTCTCGAGTGGCGTTGGATAAAATTTGGAACGAAGATAGCTGGTACCCTAGATTAAAACATAGGCTACTTTTATCCCGGAAAATAGCATAGTTCCCGGGGGATAGCCATAAACATGTCAATCGTTAATTCTACGCAGACGAAAACGCGGACAGAAGCTAGTAAATTCCCTAATCCTTAATTACTGCACAGATTAGTAAATAACATCTTTCTTGCTTGATACTGTTATGTTCAAGGAAACAAGCACCGCGCTAAAATGGGTACCTACGGTAATTATGCTAAGTGCAAGCAACAAAAAGCTATGATTAATAGCCTGAGAAGCTATCAGTCTAGACTAGACTGCCGCTATTGTGGTGGCTGAATGCATTTCGTTAATAGCCGATGGTGATACGGCAATTCGGAGGTTGTTAATCCCTGTAGAATGGCTGTAGTCCAAAATTTCTAAACGACACTGAAATTTGAACACAGAAATATCCGAAAAGTAAATCTATGGCCGGGAATCAAATCCGGATCCTCGTCATTCCGTGACGCGTGCTAAACCCCTACACCACCCATAGCAGGTGAGTAAGCCTTCGAATTTTTCTATCTTTTACCAACTGTCACTTGTTAGGTACTATGCGAATATTTGGTCACTAAGCATCATAATTATGTTTGTGGCTGTAGTCCATTCTATAAACAGAATCAAGAAAAACATTATATATACTTTGCAATCGCTTGCGCATCATAGTATCAGCGAGGATCTGGAGTAGCGACTAGCACCGGATGGTAGTGATGGTAGGCTCGCGAGGTGGACGAACCATCTGGTAAAAATCGCGGGAAGCTGTGACTGAGATCCTTGGAAAAGGCCTTTGTCCAGCTGTGGGTATCTTCTGGCTGACATTGATGATGATGATGGTGATGATGATGATGATGATAATGAAGATGACGAATTTATAAATGATAACACAGACATAACATTTTGGGTCATGCAGGGATAAATAAAAATAAACACGTAGGAAATATTCTTATACAGGTTCGAAGTTTATGCTAAACAAATATACCAATAAAAGAACTCCAGACTCTAGCATTAGCAAATTAAATTGTAAATAAGCTTGCGATATGCTTGCTAATGAAATTCAAAATCAAGGCGATGGGAAACAATCGTATACAAACTATACAAAAGAGGAAGGGAGAAAAAACTGTACAGAATACAGATGAATCGATGAGATACACACGGTTAACAAGGATAGATAACATTCGCATGAGTTTAGAATGGCATAGCATAATTGACTCTACCGCTCTGAGTCTGTAGAAAAATCGGTACTAGTAAGCTAAACAATTAAATGTTTACCTTAGTGTGAAGGCTAGGAAATTAAATTATTAATTAGCACGAAAAACCGTGTAAGATAACCTACATTATAGCGCTCTTCCAATGAATCATAACAGACTAGTTCTTCGTGGAGCAGAAATAATTTTTTTGTTATAGGTACTGTGAGGTAGCATGCGAATCTGCGAACTGGCTGGTTTGTCGGACTGGCTGGTTCGTCAGTGCGATTGAAATCCATACATCGAACGCTCGTTCGATGATGTTAAATATTTGTTTTTCGGATTTCGAGAGCACGGTCAGATCGCTTTGAACGGGGCTTGCCGATGCAACCCATTTTGTATATTGTACATTTAATTATTCAAAGCGAGAAATATAAAATCTTTAAAAAGTATTGCGTTGTTTCAACCTTAATAATAGGCCTTCAGCACCCCCAGTTCTTATAGGCCGAATTCTATTTGACTCCCCGTACTAGTTTAAAGTGCCTCCTCAAGGCAGCTCTACAGTACCTACCTCGTATTTGAATCATAGTCTAGGTACTGTGAATATTTCACACATAGTCATTCTCCCCTTTTATAAATGTCATAATTGTGACTTCGATTTTGCTAACTTAGCAATCGTTTGTCCTTATCTGTCACTTTGACATTTACCTTTCACAGATAAGGACAAACGATTGCTAAGTTAGTAGAAGCCTATAGAGTAAATACTCTATATTCTTAAATATGAATGAGGAGGTTAGTCTCTACTCTAGTCAGAGTTGTTGTTACATACCGTGGTCGGATTGCCTTTAAATTTGGTACACCTATGTAGAATAGATGACAATGCAAGTACGTTCAACAAAAAGTACAGTCAGCAAAACAGCTGGAATCAAAAACTTATTTGTTACATACACTGGAGACTGATTTGGTGTTTGTGGAACTTACAAGCACTGTGCGACCAAAGTCGATTGCCAAAAGCAAACAGTGGACTGACTCAATCGTCGAGTCGTTTACATGTTGTTTGCAGAACACAAGCAAAAGTACAGGATTCAATTGCCGAGGTATTGGACACTCATCGTCCTTTTTCTAGGACTTGTCTTTGTTGGGAGTGAATTAAACTGTTCGCTTTGTTTTGCTTTCGACTGGTAATTTTTATAAGTTTGGGTCGCTTTGCTTTTTGACTTTTCTTGGAATTCAATTCGGTGCGTTCTTTTACAATCTTTAGGTAGTGTTGTTATTTAACTAGCTTCTGCCCGCGACTTCGTCCGGGTAGAAATTAGACTTAAGAACTGATGTTGATAGTAAAAAATATCCTGCAATAATTATTAACGTCGCGACTCTAGGCACCTACGACCTGTGACATGTTTATCGCTATCCCATGGAAACTATGCAACTTTCCGGGATATTAAGTAGCTTTTGTGTTAGTCTAGGGTACGAGCTATCTTCGTTTCAAATTTTATCCAAATCCATCCAGTTGTTTCGGCGTGAAAAAGGAACAAACATACACACTCACTCACATCGTTAAATCGTCACAAACTTACGCATTTATAATATTTGTAGGATTTGGCGATGTATGAATTAAAGGTCACCATACTTTTACATGGGCCGTAAACTGGAAATGGTATTTTTTATAAATTTTCATCCGGAGAAAATTGCAGCTTCCGGAACATTTTTAAGACACCCTAACATGACAAAAAAAGCCGTGGTAGCCTAGTGATTTGACGTGTGGCCTCACAAACAGAAGGTCGTTGGTTGGAATCCCGGGCTCGCGCCTCTGAATTTTCGGAATTTATGTGCGATTTTACATTTGAAATTTACCATGAGCTTTTCGGTGAAGGAAACCTGCACAAGCGAAATCAATTCAATGGTGTGTGTGAAGTTCCCAATCCGCACTGGTTCCGCGTGGGAACTGTAACCAAAGCCCTCTTACACGTGATCTAATTTTCATATCTGTGTTTTGTTTTGTTTCTTGTCTATAAAATTTGGTCGTATCCTCTTTCTTGCAAAATGAATACCTAAATGTATTCATTCTTTCTTTCTTATTCTGAGAGGAGGCCTGTGCAGTATATGGGCTGGTGATGATGATGATGATGATGACATGACACTGATGCAATGTTGCCTGCATTATGTAAATTCAGTAATGAGGTCACTAATAGATTCCGATCCAGTGATTTGCACCATTAGCGCTCAATTAGCAACAATATCGTATTCATATCTGTATAATGACGTATCGATCGGGTCATTAGATGTGGTTTACAATTACGTATCAATATCTTTGTGTAACTAGGAAGAGATGTAAAGGTCATTGACACGTAACGGCGTCAGTAATTAATTTTACGCCCCGGGGCCGTAAGTGGCATTTTACCGCCTTCCTGGCCAGGGGAAGACGTAAAATTGTGTCTTATTGGGCAGTGATAAAGACAGCGTCAGGTCGCATGTTTATCCTTTGGTTATACAATACAATACAATACAAATACTCTTTATTGAACAACACAAATCAGTACTAAACAATACAGAAACAAAGAACAAAGTATACAATAGGCGGTCTTATCGCTTAAATAGCGATCTCTACCAGACAACCATTAAGACGGAGAAATAAGTTGGAGTTTAAGTAGGTGGCGGAAACAAATAGACAGGAGAAACGCAGGAATAATAAAATAATACTAATATAAATAACATCTTTCAAATTAAAGCTGGTGAAATCAAACCCACACTTCATGACCATAAAAATTTACAATCATTTACCAAATTCCTTGAAAGACATTGATGGTGCCTTAGCATTTATTAATCAACTGAAATCATTCCTAATAAGTAAATGTTTCTAAAGCCTAGACGAGCATTTTAACGACAAAAAAGTATGAGTGTATTTGTTTATGTGAAATAGCCCCTATGTAGTGTTGCATAACGAATGTAAAACCGTTTTCGGTTTAGTTTAGCGCAAAAGTTTTAAAATAATATTAATATGTAGTTAGGTACAAATAAACAAAAAAGAGCCGTCTGATATTGCTGTGCCCTTGCAGGGTGTCACATGTAGACCTAATTAAAATATTCCATCTTATACCTGTAATGTGATTTGCAATAAATTATTTTGATTTTGATTTTGAAATATCTATCTTTATCTATCTATCTCTCATATCTTTATCTTATCTATCTTATCTATATAGGTTATCTTTTGGCTCGTGGGACAAGCTCCTGCAATCTGAGACATTCTTTATTTCACCACCCTCGGGGTATAATGTACTATTGGTATAATTTAATACAGTAGGTCGTAGCTAACAAAGGTAGTATAGAAATTTTGCTTAAGAAAAGGCAAAAAAATAAATAAATGCAAAATCTCTGTGTCTGTTTGCTACATCTTGAACATCGAGGTATAAAATAGGATATTTAATTTTTTATCCCATAGTTCTCACGGGATAGCAATAAATGAAATCTTCGCAGATGAAACAGCGGGCGAATAACTTACATTGCATTACATTAACGTAATCTTTTACAAAGTTAATTAAATGACAAAACAAAACATCATTATATTATCTGTACAATAAAATTTTGCAACAAAGAAAACTTCAGTCTTTAAATTGAAAGAAAAACGACACCCCTTACTTCAAATTTTATTCATTAAAGCAATGTGCACACAGTCTGTCAAAATGTTGTTCAAAGAAACCACATCGATAGAACTCACTCGAGTATTTTTAAGAGTATTTTTACTTCATAAAACGCCAATATCGTGACACTGGAATGTCAATATAGGCCTCCCCTGCCTTTGTTCAACAGTGGACGTTTTCAGCCTGATTATGATGATGATGATGATGATGACGATGATGATGATCATGATCATGATGGTGATGGTGGTGATGATTAAAATACATTATCCGTAGAGATGGGTGAAGTTAATAAGTACAATGACGTAGGTAGTGCATAGATTAAGCAGGTCCAGAGGCAGCACGATCGTGATAGGCAGAACGCGCCAAACGCAGCACCGAAACGGCCGCAACTCTGTGTAACGCAGGAACAGATTTACCTCTTCTTTTGTCGATGCATCTGTAGAATAACATACATTATTGCACTCCATTCATCCTTACGTGACTTATCATGTAAACAAACACTTCTCAAAGACATTGTCACACTTTTCTCTTGGACAACACAATAGTTATGTTGTTGTACGCTTAAAGAAACTCATAAAGTATTACAATTGACCAAGTAATCACTGCAAAATATCATTTTCAATAAGATTTTCTTCAATGATCAGAGGAACGAATGAATCAACTCGAGAATATCTGCAACCTGAGTAGCGGCGCCACAAAATCTAAAACCTGATACAAGCTCTATTTATTTTTAAAGTGAAATAATCGGTCACGTTTTATGTATATTTTATCAACATTTCCAATCACTAGGCTTTGTCTATTAATCTTACCTACGTTTGTTTATATGATAAGGGTGCGACCAAACCGCCGCGTAAACGCAGTGACGCTTCGTAGACGTCACGTTTTCTCACCGTTTCTTCATACATTTTGCTGCGATTCCGTAACGTCACCGTTCTTTAAGCGGCGGTGTGGTCGCACCCTAAGACAGGTAAGGACGAATTGACCATAATTACGTATTTATCTCTCATGCGGTCATCAAAGCCTAAACAAGCCCTAAAGGTCACGTTTAGTGTCATTTTGTGGGCCCAAAAACAGAGTCTCGGGGGAAAAACTCGTATATAAGCGAATTTCGGCATACTTGTAGAGAATGGTGTTTTAAACCACATACCTACTAAAAGTACTGATGGGTAGGGGAGGTCCCTTTTTTTAGTTTTTTATTAATAACTCGTAAACGGTGGCCCATAGCAAAAAATAATTTGTGACGTAATTAATTTACATAAAGTTCTCTACAAAAAAGATTCTGTACCTACATGTTTTCTCTGGGATCAATATTTCATGAGATATGGACGGAAGAAGATGGACATTCAAAAAATACTTATACATTACTTTAATTTACTGGAGTCTCTTAGAGCTTGGACCTTGCACTTTAAGTGACTGAGTCGCTTCTGACCTAGAGCCAGGGTTGGCTTTCATAAAAGCGGATGGTAATCAAATGGTGCCGAATCGTTCAGTCCAAATCTTATTTTAATTATTGTGTTTCGTTTTTCGTGTAAGTCCATATTTAAGTAAATAATTTCGCAGTAGGTACGCAAAGATTAGATGCGTCACACGTAGCACGTCATATTTTAGCGTTTAGTTTACCAAGTGACTAACTATCACTCACTGACCAGGCTCGTCAAACAGCTTGTGCATGAGAAGCAATCTTATCCGCTCCACCTCAACTCCGTACTGTTCCACAACCAAGCAAGGCGCGAAGATGAAAAGCGTCACTTGCGTTACATGTAGCGCGGCAAATCCAACCGATGCCGTTGGCTCCTGTATCAAGGAAAAAAAACAGTCGAACACGGAATCTTCTATTCGAGGTTTTGTACTCAAAAGGTGCCCAAGGATATTAGTACACACGCACAGTTAATTTTGCAAATGATTACGCAAATTTTGTCGCAAAATAAGTAAAAACTACGGCAGTAAAAATTTCGATTTTGATGCAGAAGTACCAGAGTAATCAGATGTTAAATATATGTTACTGCTGTACCGGTAAAAAGACTTACCATATCTTCAATAACCAGCAATATGTGATAAGCATTCAATATTATCTTCGGTATAGTGCAAATCACGCTAATGAAGAGCTGGAAAATTAAAAAAAAATCATCACACATTCTTATAAACATTAAAATGAATATTTTATTGAATCAGGCGTTACTTTGCGGAGGTCCATTTCAATGAACACAAAATATTTACCTTGCTACTCCGCTACTTACGTGCAAGTTAACCAAGCCTGTGCGAAATATATACGTTTTGCATGCAAGCCCTCCCACCACTACTACCACACAAAACGCACACAAATCCCACAAACTTAATTAATCCTAACACCACACAAACACTGACGCGCGTTTCGATCCCTCTACGGGATCATTCTCAAAGTTAGAGCACAACCGATGCACATGCGAACCAACGTCGTACACCGTACGTACGACGTTGGTTAGGATTAATTACGTACGTACGGTGTACGACGTTGGTTCGCATGTGCATCGGTTGTGCTCTAACTTTGAGAATGATCCCGTAGAGGGATCGAAACGCGCGTCAGTGTTTGTGTGGTGTTAGGATTAATTAAGTTTGTGGGATTTGTGTGCGTTTTGTGTGGTAGTAGTGGTGGGAGGGCTTGCATGCAAAACGTATATATTTCGCACAGGCTTGGTTAACTTGCACGTAAGTAGCGGAGTAGCAAGGTAAATATTTTGTGTTCATTAAAATGAACTCATGGGCATAACTCCTTTAACTTACAGATGCATTCAGTTCAGGCAACACCGAATCTAAAGCGTCCGCTACACTCTTATACAAATCTAAACAAAAACGAATCCTCGATTGCTTCAACGTCTTATTATTGATGACGTAACAATAAAAATTATAATTCTTCATTTCCTCCATGCGACGTCGCAGCATTTTCAATCGATACCTCGTCATATCGAATAATATGAATCGCCACACTCGATTCAAATCAAGAGCCATAAGAGAAAATTGCGATATCAAGAATAGGCTCAAATGCTCGAAATTTGGGAACCAAATTGAATATAAAAGAGTGTAAACAAACCTTATCGCCCATAAAACGAAAGCACAAAGTAACATTTTACTTTTAGTGCTAGTGTAGTACTTTGGGCCTATTCGCAAATAAGTATCTATGTCAGTAACCTTTGGAAATATGGACGGATTTGATTTTTTAAAGCCAGAGTCACACCTACAGTTGCTGTGTATTCTATAACAGACCAAACTACAGACAATTCCTGTCCAGCACAACAGGTAAAGTTAGCATACACATTAACAGCAACTAAAGAAACACAATACGACGTAACAAACACTTTTAAACACAATTTGTATTTCCAAACGTTGAAATCGTATCCGCATATCAATAACACGATTAATATTGTCTTGTAAAATTGCACTAGGTTAATTTGTGATAAGGATTTTGGTAACATTTTGTGAGTTTTGTTTGATTTTGTGAAGCTTTAATAACAATCGTAGTAATCGCTTTGGTGTTGCGGTGTGTTTGATGAAGGTTTCAATGTAACATGGTCAAAGGATTGTTAGTTTCGTTACAGATAATGCGTTGGATGCTATCCATAAAATCAAAAAGCAAACAAAAATTATTTGATTTAGGCGTTACATACGTGGATGCTTGTGGAAATTTCGCTTGAAATGAGAATTTGTATTTTTTTTATATTTTGCAGACTTTATAATGTGCCATTTGTGCACTTGCATTATCATCCATCTTACTTACCTAGTCATTATGTGACCCAAATTTCGAGTCAACCCGACCTCGCTCGCTATAAAATCCACACAAGAAGTGGCAAAAATGACGGCTAAAACGTAAAATTGAACCGAAATGGAATCGCATTAAGACGTCTTGTTGGAGTGGAGACCGCGAAAGGTGTTCAGGAATGTGGGGAGACAGCCAGCAAGGTGGACGGACGATTTGGTGCGAGCGGCTGATAAGGACTGGATGTGGAAAACTCGGGAACGTACAGAATGGTCTAAAAAGAGACCTTTACTCAGCATTGGGTAGATCAAGGTTGAAGAAAAAGAAGAAGACGTCTTGGTAAAGTACCTAACTTAACCTGGAGGTAGGTACGGAGATTTAACCGTATACGGTTTTAGTTCAAAATGAGACGGGCCAATTTTACCGATGATATAAGTAAAGAAATATTTGATAAAATTATTAGGACAGTTCTGTTCTAACACGCTTACATTAACGAGAATACCCTAAAATAGTCAAAGCTTGTCGAAAATCACGTTAAACTGACGTCAAATGACCAGGGCTCACAAAGCTTCCGTACTCATTCAAGTTCCACGCAACGCACTATAGATCTAATATCTATAGCTTACTGCCCATTTTGCCCTGGCAGCAACACACAAAGCCGAATACCCACAATGCTGTGCTTGACATTATTGTGAAAAAAATATTGTTCAAGAACTTTGTGATGGGAATTATTCATTACTAGCTTTTGCCCGCGACTTGAGCACATTAAATGACAGTAAATAAGTACTACCACCTATAGATACCCGCAACACCAAAGATAGCAGAAGCGTAAAGCCTAGAGGGAACACAGCAAGCGAAATCTCTAAACATGCGTAAATATTTACATCCAAATACTGCTCTTTATTATGTGATTATGTACTACAACTTTTTACATTAACATACAAAGCCAAATTTCATGGAAAAACCAATCATTAGTGATGCAAAATAAATAGTTGACGATCCACCATTAGCAGTACAAGTCGACAATTTCACTCGCTTTTATGTTATTAAGTTGTTGCCCCGTGAATCTTGGCCTACGACGATTAGCATAAAGTGGATACGCTATTATTATTTTTGTTTTTTCTAATTATTAAAGAATTTTATAATAATTCTGCACGTTTAGTGCTGGCCACAGGTGACCCTAGGGCTGGCGCTTACCTCTCTCAAAGGCTAGGAATAGCAGTTCAGAGAGGCAATGCGGCCAGCGTCTTGGGGTCGATGCCTGTGGCGGAAAATTTTGACGACATATTTACATTATAGTTTTATAATTAGTAGTAGTTTTAGTATTAATCTGTTTTAAAATATTTCTTTGTTGACATATTGGGAAAATATAATACTGCAGTGCTGCGCTGCTGTGATCCGGCATGGAGAGTAAGACAGCTGGTGAAATTACTGACACATAAAGTGTTCCATCTTACCATCAGGGTTCACTAACGTTTGCCCTAAAAATTATTGACAAAATGATCATTTCCCAAAATGATCATTTGACAAACTTTAAATATCTAGTAAGCCGTAAAGTTTTTTAAAAACTTATAAAACAAACCTAACCTAACCTAATGTGAGTCACGCATAAAGGTTTTTGATTTTAAAAAAAGTTCACGGTTTATCAGATATTTAAATTTAGTCAAATGATCATTTTGTAAAATGATGCTTTTGTCAATAATTTTTAGGTCAAATGGAAGGACACCTACCATCAGGCAACCCACTTCCTTGCTTGACTTAATTGTTACATACCTACAAATAGTAAGTTTTACCATTTGACTATCACAATTCTGATATACAAAAAAAATTACAAACGCTACAAAATACAAGTTAAACATATTTTCTGCTAGTTACGTATTTTCTGCATTAAAGCCCATTTAGACACATGAAAGAATTGCACGCAAGTTTCATTACATTGCGGGTTGCCGGGGTTAACCGAATTCAACCGATCTGTCAAACTTCGCAATGTAACTAAAATAGCATACAATTCTTGCATTTCTCTAAATGGGCCTTATGGAACGATGTTGTTCCACCTAGTGGAAGGCCTGCCAACACTGCATATTCCGGTTTGTGGTCTCCACTCGAGAACTTTTCTCCCCCAACGGTTGTCTGTACCACAAGCGATGTGGCCTGCCCATAAATAATTACCCATACCCATAATTAATTTAAAACAAATAAGTAGAATACAAACTAGTCAAAATTAGTAATAGCACCACATCCATCCTTCGTATTTCTTCGCTCGAACATAAGGGACCCTCCGTTCTGTAGTTAACTTGAATGATTGAGAACTTAAGGTTTCGACTTCATTGCTTTCAATTTGCCCCACTAGGGATGAAAGGTATTACCCCTACTGTCTCTAATTCAGACTATGGCGGGTGGTAGGGCCTTGTGCAAGGTCCGTCCGGATCGCTACCACCATCTTACTTGCTAATCCTGCCGCTAAGCAGCATGCTTGCACTGCTGTGTTCCGGTGTGGAGAGTAAGACAGCCGGGGAAATTACGGGCACAAGAGGCATTTCATCTAAGTCCTCTAGGTTGGCAACGCATCTGCAATCCCTCCAGGGTTGCGGGTGTCTATGAGCAGTGGTGATCGCTTACCATCAGGTGACCCACTTGCTCGTTTGCCTTCCTATTCACATAAAAAAAATGTATAATTTAGTGTAAAAAGTGTTTTGCTGTTGTGTTTTAGAGCGGTAAAGGTGTTATGACTTATTAGGAATACTCATACCTACTCATACTAATTTATTCATAATAATAATAAAATAACAAATAGCCAAATACTATAGTTAAGTTAAGAGCAAGAAAGTTATTGTATACATCTATTTCTGTTTGTTCTCCAAATAAAACAAAGACTCTCGAACGAAGGTGGGCGCCGTTAATTCAAAAGTTAATTTCGTTAATTCGTTAATTAAAAAGTTAACTTTGATAATCGGTAGAGTTAAATTTTCGAATATTTAACGCAAGTTAACCGTTATAAGTTAGTTAGTTAGTTAGTTCGAAAGCTTATTCACCTGCTATGGGTGGTGTAGGGGTATACCTAGCACACGTCGCGGAATGACGAGGACCAGGGTTCGACTCCCGGCCATAGCTTTACTTTTCGGATTTTTCTGTGTTCTAATTTTCAGTGTCGTTTAGAAATTTTCGTCATAAGTTAAAAAAAAAAAAATAGAACGAAGAACACACGTTCATTTGGATAGTAAATTAGGTAGGAATAAGGCTAATATTAATCGTAATTTTGTATTAGGTGCGTGTTCCCCTTCATAAAAATTAGAAAATAAAAATAGACATCCATGATCGTTTAGCCCGTAATATATCTTGGCCCGTAAAAAAAAGACGTTACTGCAGCGCTAGATGGGATAACAGTGTTATATTTAACTAGCTGTTGCCAGCGACTTCGTCTGCAAAGAATTCGTTTATCGCTATCCCGCGGGAACTACGCAATTTTCTGGGATAAAAAGTAGCCTATGTACTATTCCAGACTTTTCTCTACCTATGTGCCAAATTTCATCCAGATCCGTTGGGCCGTTCTGGCGTGATTGAGTAACAAACAAACATCCATCCATCCATCCATCCATCCATACTTTCGCATTTATAATATTAGTTAGATTACCTAAACGACAAATGTTACGGACCAAGTTAACGGAAGTTCAATTTAATGGAAGTTAGTATGAGCGTTAACATTTTTTTAAGTTAACTTATAAGTTAATCCGTTAAGCAGATTGTCAACTTCATTATTTAACGGTTTACGGATTAAAGAGTTAATGCCCATCTTCATCATTGATTCCTGACCCACTGTGGAACCTTTTCGCAGTAAATGTCAATAAAACCGTAAAGTAGAAAAAGAGCGGGTTTGTTTTATGAATAGGTATACAGATTATGCTGCTAACATGTTGGAAGACACAAAGAACACCTAAATTGCCTCCATGGCAACTCCTAGGGAGTTTAATAGTAAAAAGTTCCACCGAGTGGTCAGTGGACAAAGGAAGTGAGTCTGTACAATTTTCTACTTGAGGCACTAGTACCGGATTACGTCTGCCACTCCGAGCTACGTAGTCTTGATGTGGCATTCTTTTTTTCTTCTAAAAGTTCATGTTTTTCCGAGATGACTAGTCATGTATGGATAAGTTATTATTGTTTGTTTAGAGGCATTCCACTTAAATGAGAGAAAGAGAACAATAAAGAGATCTCTCTTTCTAATGCTAATAACACACACAATAGGTACCACTATACCTACATATGAAATTCCACGCTCTCGGTAGGTAATACATCTTCTATAGATGACTTTGTCTTTACATTGTTTGTAAATATTACTACCAGGGACTATTAAAAAATGGAGTTGAAGAATAATTTTCTTTCGATACTCGTACTATACATTTATCAGGACGCTTGCACTATGTGCGAAATTTCATTTGAAATTTATCCATCAGCTTTTCAGTAAAGGAAAACATCGCACAAAACCGAACAAACCTACACCTGTGTGTGTCACCAATCCGCTCAAGGCTCGCGTGGGGACTAAAGACCACCCCTTTGTTATGAGAATATTTGTATTGAGTTTGAGAGATGCTTTATGCCCAGCAGTGGGACGTATATTTATATAGGCTGGAGATGATAATGATGACTTATTTGTATTAGCCCAATTGAAGTCCAATTCGCATCCACCGAAATTTTACGGCATCTTTTCAAATTTCCCGGCCATTGCAGCGGACCACTCCGCCAAACAGCCAGAGGACTTAAAAACTTTCCAGCACAAAGCGCTCAATTATATACAAAAAAAGTAAAAGAAACCGGTAATCCGGGTAATCCCTTTGGTGGCAAGTTCACTTTGTCTTTCGGTTTACCGGTAAATTATATTTCGAGGATCGTCCGCAAAAGGCTGGGCTGAAATTTTTGGACCGTATTTTATTCAAAGAGTTAAGCTGTAAGTACTTACTTTATTTAGTGTGTGATATCGTGGGTTTGAGTTACAGCTTGTTATAGACTAGAACAAGAGTGGACGTTCTCACTTACAATACAATAGGTACAACGAAATCTTTATTGAACACCACATATAACAATGAAAACAGAAAAAAGGTATACAGAAGTAATAAGGTAACATAGGCACTTTACCATCAGTTCAGAACTTTTATTTTGCAAATAGGCCGCCAAGGGCTCTTTTACATGTCTTTTTTTGAAACTGCCAGCGCATTCGGAAAGACCATCATTGTCAAGAAGAATACGCCACAGGGAAATTGGCAGAAAGTCAAATTTTCAAAACATACATACGAGTAGGTATACAATAAATAAATTCTACTTGACTAGGTACTATAAATTTAAACACGGAAATAAGGAATTTATGTACAATAACTATTTTTGGAATGTATAATGTAGCTAAGTACCTTAAATTATGTTAAAGTATTAGAGATATATACGGTCACTACAGGATTTCGACATTCCGATTCAGTTTAGGTTCGCTCGCTGTCAGATCCATACTAAAAATGTCAGCTAAAACCTGAACTGAGTGAGCATTAAGTCATGATAAGGCCCCTGGTCAAAGTAAAACAAATTATATCAAAATACTATAACAATAATAATCTAAGTTGACATACTTGCTCGTTTACCTTTTTATCGTATAAAAACACTATTATATAGACCACTAAAGTGAATTCGCCTAATAAACATTCTTTGGGCTCCCACGCAAATATTTAATACCCCATACAATATTACCTCACGGGAGTCCCAATTATGTGCTACCCGCAGCAAAGCCGGTCAATTAGGGGCATACGACAGACAAAAGATGTCCAGTAATGATTGCTATTATCCACTGGAAAGCACTCGAACATTGCCAACTATTGTCAGTACTTCAAATGACCCCTTACGCAATAGACTAGGCTTGAAAAATGGAAGATGTGATGTGCTGCCAAGATATTTAAGTAGATAAAAAGCTGTGAAATAGAAAAGACTAGCTTTTGCCCACGACTTCGTCCGCGCATTAATTAATAATATTTAGTGACTTGGAATAGGTGAATTTTGGAAATCTCTAAATCGCTTTTAGCAGTTCTACTTACATTAAAGTGATCTTCGCGACAATACATCGTGTGAACTTTGAAATATTCCACATTAGCTTGCGTACACTATTCCTTAAGCAAACTTCTCTGATTTTCACAATGATTTTGTTGGGGCTATATTTCGAGTCATTGTTGTATCCCGGCACAATAAATATCCATTGTTTGTTACAGTTTTATACTTTGAGACAGTGACAGCATGACTATCTGTCATGCTGTCACTGTCTCAAAGTAGCTAAACTTTTTTTTTCATTTGTTGTGGCAAACATTTAATGCCCGATTCTTACGCAAAACCCGGTCTTTAGATCAAACAAAAGTCATAAGTACTTTTACAAAAATATCTGCAATAGTAAAGTATTTTTGAAATCAGACAAGATAAATCAGTCGTTTGATGGTTTTCCTCCAAATGGTTTTCCAATTGGAACATTCTAAAAAAAATGAATAATGCCAATAAATTTCAAGACTTATCAGAGGTAGTAATCGGACCAGTGGTTCCTAAGGGGCTTATATTTTGTCCCAAATTTTATAGTCCCAAATAATTATAGCTCCGAATGTACGATTTGCCATAATTTTCGTTAGTCATAAAGCATTTTATTTCTGAAACAGTAAGTATTTTTTATTTATTTATACCTAGTAAACTAACCTTACCCCTAACCTACTACATTCTGATGAATTTTCCAAAATTCCTGAGAAATGCACGATTTCATGTGTTATGATTATGACCAAAAAAATTATGGCTAACGATTATTATGACCACTGAAAATTATGGGACAAAAAAAGACCCGAGTTCCTGACATTAGCACTCTCAACCAACCAAACTCTTTAGCTTGGTATTGCCAGTATACGAGTAGATGAAAAAACTATACAAATGAGAAAAAAGAAATTTATCTAAGGATGACGTAAAGAAGCACTACTTTCAAACAAAACTGTTTTGTCTCTTTTTTAGTGGCTTACAGTTATTTACTCCTCACCACAGTCCGTTGGTCTATCCTCAATACGTGATTTAAAAAGGGTGCCGGCCATCCGACGGTGATGGATTCAGAACGGAAAAGGAAATGGTCCAGGATCGGGCGATCTACCCTCAACCGATTCATTTTTCACTTGTATACGTATCGCTTGTGATACGTGTTAAGTGATATTTAATGCTACATTTAGAAGAGGGTAAAAGAAACATAATTGACGGGTAAAATGTTCTTAGTCAAACGCGTGTAGCTGATGCGTAAAGGTGGACTACCGAATGCGTCATTGGCGTTGGTGCGTTTGTGACGCCGCGTAATGTAATGCTGTAGTTTTCTCCAGTAGCGACACAACCGTATAGTGTCACTTTAAAAAGATTCAATTGACCTATGAATAACTCCTAGTCAAAACGCGTGCAAGTGAATCTGATGCGTAAAGGTGGACTACCGAATGCGTCTTTGGCGATGGTTACGCCACGTCAGTGACACTACAGTGTGTATGTAAATGTGCAGTCTTCTACAGTAGTTATACCACCGCATAGTGTCACTTCAAAGCGTCAATTGACTTCACTAAAACAAAATAAGGAGCTTCAGAAAACGTTATATTACCACGTCAAAAAAACAATCAAACTTTGCCAAACAAACAGGTTGAATCACGCACACATGGAAAGGCGTACTTTAAAGTTGTTCTCTTTGTAGTTTTGCAATTCTCCGTCGTGACTTTTGATTGAGTCAGAATATTAAACACCCTAATAACAGAAGAGCAATGTCTTCGTGTAGACGCGTAACGATTCAGACGAACAAAATGTTACGGCATCGGAAGCGACCTGAGATGAGACTTGGCTACTGTTCAATAAGATGTGAAAAGAAAGAAAGAAAGAAGACATTTATTCTCTTTTGAAAGACACACAAATAGAGCATAATATACACAATTGTACAAAAATGAAACATAAAACACAGACATGGAAATAGATCAGCAATGTATTAATGAGTGTGTGTGTCTTCGCAAAAGTGAAACGGTCGCTGGCTCAGTATAAAAAGCATTAGTATAATAATTATAGTGAAATACAAGCCGTTTTTAACACCCCACGCAAAAAGAGGGGTGTTATAAGATTGACGTCGATGTCTCTCTCTCTGTGTGTGTGTCTGCTTGTCTGTGGCATCATAGCTCTCAAGCCAATGGACCGATTTAGATGCGGTTTTTTTTATTTAAAAGCCAGTTTCCTTGCGGTGGTTCTTAGCTATGTTTGGTAAAAATCGGTCCAGCAGTTTGATGAATATCAGCTCTTTACAAAAAAGTGATGAAAGGCATGCAAAAAATTGTTTTTTTTTTTTTTTTAATGTTACGGTTTGATCACTCGATTAATGCGTGGTTTTTAATTGTTATTGTTGTTTGTGCTTTTTAACCGGATTCTTGTTAACTGTCATTATGACATCCAATTAGGGGTTTTTCGATGGAAGCACATCAAAAAGCGGAAGCTTGAAAATCCTTTTACGTCACCCTTGGCCGTAATTGGAATTTTACGCCCGCTTCGCGGACAGAAAATCTCACTTCCTGGCCGAGGCAAGACGTAAAACTTTATACAAACCACGGGCGGTAATTCGTAAAGCCCCAGATCGCATATTTATGCCCCTCACCTTCGGTTCGGGCCACAAACACCTGCGATCTGGGACAATTACGAATTCACCGCCCTAGGTCTGTAATGTATTATTACAAATTCACTGCCTAACCTAAATCAAACAAAGCGAAATCACACCCGCGATAAGACATTAGCAATCTCGTGACAAATGCTCGCGGATAAATAATTATATTTTAATCCTGATCATAAATCAGAGCTACTTAGGGCTCGATTAGCATGAGGAAGAGGGTGTAAATCATTGGAGCCCTCCCATCGTGTTGAGTGTCATTTGTAGGAGGCGGAGGCAAGTGACTGGATGAACTTTGGTTTTTGATAGCGTTGCCTCGTTTGTTGTTACCCGGAAAGAAGAGAATGGAAAATCAAGGAAATGTTGTGATTTTAGTAATAGTGCTTCTATTTTTATTACTTTCTTTCGGAGAACTTATTTTTTAATTCCCGACTCAAGAGGGGTGTTTATAAGTTTGATGTCGTTGTCTGTATGTGTGTCTGTCTATGGCATCGTAGCTACGATGCCATAGACAAGCGGGTTTACTGATTTCAATGCGGTTTTTTCTATTCAAAAGATAGCTTATTCAATGAATGTTGTTTAATGAGAAATGAACCAAATTTACATATGACATAGCCCATCGCATTAGCACGCTGAAGTGGCAATGGGCCGGTCATCTAACCCGAAGAACCGATAACCGTTGGGGTAGACGAGTACTTGAGTAGAGACCACTGATCGGCAAACGTAGCGTAGGACGTCCTCAGACTCGGTGGAGCGAGGATCTTCGCAAGACGGCTGGCAAGAGCTGGATGAGAGTGGCCGAGGATCGTGCTCAGTGGCGTGCCATGGAAGAGGCCTATGTCCACAGTGGACGAACATAGGCTAATGATGATGATGATGATGATGATGAATGAGAAATGTGTATTTTTTTTTAATAAAATTGATCCCATTTTTGAGCTTTCATAAAACGAAAATCATGTCCAAAACACGTCTAAATCCAACTCGCACCTTTTTCACTTTACGACAAACTAGAAGACAAGTTAAGCGGAAACGCCGAGCGGAATTACGCTCAGCATTACGCCGATAATTACGCCAGTTTACGCTTCCGCGCCATTACACACGATACGACTGTTTGCGACGGTTTACGACCTTTGCAAAAATCTGATACGGACATCGTCCACCTAGGTGTTCCCATTGCTGCCAATACGTTTGACATTACCATACCATTTTTTGAAGTCATAACTTCTTTAGCGGCGTTGGGCACTTTTCGGGATGGGTAAAAATTGTTCAACTCGCGTCAGGCGTAAGACGGAGGGAGAGTTTAAGTACCAGTATATGAGATCCTCTAAGAGCTTATTTTGAAATACGAATGAATCGCGTTCGATTTTTGAAGTTTTTTTTTTTGTTGTGTCGTGGAGCAAAAGTACTAGGGCATCAGCACATTGTTAGAAGTCTGTCATGTCAATATAGAAAATACGTACGTTTTTTTTTGTAAGCGGCCAGTACGGTACGCGTCTTGAGCGTCATGGAGGTTACAACATTAAAATCTAATCTAAGTTGCTGTTTTCACTTCTGCCGGCACTCCTGGAGTGCTACCCATCGCGTTTTTTTAACGGAGAGGAAATCGTTTATGTGGGACTCCCGGGTGCACCCAAACTAAAAACTCTCCGGCGTTGCCTCAATCCGGTGTGATGGGGACGCAGGGGGGCCTCTAGGGATTCAGCACTAACGTCCTCCCGGGGGCCCCGGTCGCGCCAAGAAAGGTCTACCCTTAGACGGTGAGACTGTGCATTGCAGGTAAATAACAAAGGCGTGGCGTCAAGTATATCAGAAGGCAAGCCGAAGGGAACTTAACTAGCCTTTTCCTCTAATTCTGCACAATAAATTGCCCAACTGCCTTAAAATAGGCAAGCCGGTGGGAATCGAGTTCTATGGACGCCACGCCACTGGTAAATAATGCCCTGTTAAACCGTTTGACATTACTAACTGTATTATTGACAAAGACTGGGTGTACTGTGAAGGTTTGATCCTTCCTTTTTGCATACTCGAGCATGACCAGATACTTTCATGAAAAGTATAAACAAAACACTATTGTAGTAACAGGCTGAAAAATAAGCAAGTCCCTGAAATAAAAATCTGAAATGCCAAGCAATTAAAAACGCTTTTAATCTGCCCTTTGTCCTTATTCAAGCGGCTTGTGGGGTTTTATTGTATTATAAACAATTGGACCACAAAAGTGTTGCCACACAGATTTGTTTTCTTTCCCACTGTCTCTGACGTTCGTGTCGTCGTCGCAATTTTTAGTTTTTAGGTTTAGTTTTAGGCAAAAGGGTCACACTGAAAATCAGCGCTGCGGCCTGCCGCAGCAACATGCTGAGTGTGGCCCTTTTGGCACTTGCGGCACATGTAATATTTTTTGAAATGTTCTTTTTTGTTTTTTATTTTATTTTTTTATGTGTCGTTTTGTGTCAATAAATGTTTTCTTTCTTTCTTTCTTTTTTAAATAAAACGGTTCAAACCCGTTGTCAGTAACGCGAGTGCGCGCCAGTCTCTCTGCGGCGATTCGAGAAGACAAAGGGCAGTAAAACGACTGATTGCCCGCGACACCGCGGCCGCACTAACTTACCCGCAAAAGAGCGAATCTGAACACCTTTATGAGAGTTCCGATTTTTTGTTAGCAATTGTGTGATATTGTAAAAAGTTTAGCTGCAAGATTGACCCGCATCAGAAAAAAAGATTTTATGCCTTTTTATAACTTTTGAGTATTACAGCATACTGGCCAAAGGAAAGTGTTGAAATTAGTGATTTACTCTAGAAATGAATAAATAAATATCAAGCGATATTTGTAAATTTCGATCATCAGTTTTGAATGTCTTCGCAAAAGTGAAACGGTCGCTGGCTCAGCATTACGCTGAAGTGTTAGACACTGTGCAGCACTGATTTTCAGCCAGAACCGTCTATGACCGTCTGTGACTCACGAAACGATACACAGATAAAATAAACTCTCTTCTCTCTTCTCTGTCGCTTCCTCATGACTGAGGGTCGTGACCATGCGAGGTCGTTGCGCCAGTAAACTGTAAACGTGTAAAATAAACTACATAAACCATAAACTTATACGTAAATAAAGTAATAAATAAAACCGGTAAACTAAATGGTTTAAAAACAACAGGCTGGCATATCAATGTGTAAGTGCTTGAGGACTATTATAAGGATTTTCGGAGCGTCAATAACAACAAAACAAAACAACAAAATATGGACTATGACTGAAACAATCTTACTTTATTTATTTTTATTTACTAAGTGACGTTCCATGATCAAATTGGGGACGTTTTGGAAAAATGCCAGGTCAAGAGTACCCGAAACCGACGAGCATGTATGAAGAGATTGATGAATGTGGATGAAGCGAAAGAGGTATGTCAGGATCGTAGCAAGTGGAACAAAGTAGTCTCTGCCTACCCCTGTGGGAAAGAGGCGTGACGTTATGTATGTATGTATGTTATTTACTAAGTGACTTGTTCTCTTCCACTAAACTTGTAATTCTATTATCTATCCTCATATCCCACAGCCAGTCTGGTATCTCGTCCCACATTGTATTAATCTGCGCCATCTTTATGGCCCCTAGTTCGGATGAGACAATTATTTTGCACTCGGCCATGTTCGGCCACCAGTGTTCCAATCATTGTTTTGGGGTGATGATGTTATGCATGATGACACTATTAATTAATTTAATTTAATTTATTCGCACATAAATTCCGAAAAAGTCAAACCCCCTTATTCATAAACGCTCTATAGGCTTCTGCTAACTTGGTAATTGTTTGTCCTTATCTGTGAAAGGTAAATGTCAATGTGACAGATAAGGACAAACGATTGCTAAGTTAGTAGAAGCCTATAGAGCGTTTATGAATAAGGGGGTAAGGCCCAGCTAGCTTATTACGAAACTCGCTCGCAATCGTAATCGTGTTCATTAATCAACTAGCTGTCACATGTATACAAGAACTGTCAAAATGAACACGATGGCGATTGCGAGCGAGTTACGTAATAAGCTAGCAGGACTCTAATCCACGACCTGCTTGACAGGTCATAAGTCAAACCACTAGTCTACCGCGGCTTTCTTGTCATTTGAAACTTACCTTGAGCTTTTCTGTGAAGAAAACCCCCGTGAGGCAATTATGGTATGCATAAAGTTCCCTATCTCATAAAAAACTACATAACCACATGGTCATTGAATATTTACGCCATACCATTACTTGTGGCCATATTTCCAAAAAAATTACGCCGTCATCTGCCTCTACCCCTTTAGTCTTGGCTTAAATACCTTGGAAGCGTGTAAAGGTGATAAATCAGACGGTTCATTTTTTGTTCATTTTCTTATTTCATTTTGCATCTTTCACTCAAAATGACACGTCTGAACGCCAAGTGAAAGAAAAGTGCCGAATGAATTCATTAGTATATCAAACGGTGTTGGATATTTTCATTCGGAAGCATTCACTCGAGTGAACCGTCTGAACCAAAACTTTATCAAAACTATTGTAAAACTTGTACCAACTTAAATACCAACGTTAAATGTGGAAATAGTAACATTAAAACTTCATCAACTTCAACAACTTTTAATTACAAATAAAATGTCGTTTTCTTTCTGTTGTAAGAGAAAGCATGCAGTTTTATTTTACAAACTAACTGATTAAAATGTTGTTATCGAATGCATGCTTGCATACTGCCGTCCCGCGAATACAGCTAAATGCAAATCACTGATAATCCATTAGTGCTCGCATTGTGCAGCACTAGCGTATTGTATTTGGCGCGCTGTATTGTATTTTGTACTTATAGTCTGCCCCTGTCCCAACACTAACGATCTTGGCTCGAGTTTCATTCGAAATTTAAAAAGTAAGCGGCCAGTATTATTAATTAATTAAAAAAATAGTGTTCGAAATAAATAGTGTGCATTGGCAACAGCATGTCAAGCAAACATAATAATTTTCTGCCTTCCCGAACACGCTGCAAATACAGTAACGTTCAAAAATAACAGGTCCCTTTCCACACAAACTTGTATGAAAATTTACCCACTATTTTTGCTTGTTGGTATTAGTACAGACTGAACGAACAGCACTTCGCAATCAGGTAAAGCCTTATTATATTACAGAACCAACGGCGGGGAACAATGGCATCAGAGCGATGACGTTTCATTCCACGTTCCAAACTATTCGTTTAATTAAAACCATTAGGAGCAGACGCGTGTGAAACTGAACGGATTAGTTCGAACCAGCACGCCGGTGAAAAAATTGGATTATGTGTTCAACTAGTTTTCTGGAAGCGCTATAAAGCGCTTATAGCTTTTTTTGTTACTGGCCAGTAAGAGGACAGGTTATTGAATAAAAAAAATGCCCAGTGTCAAGTCGGAGGATAATTTCGTCAGCGTCGAGTGAGTTTTTAAACATGCGGGTTGCTTTGTCAACGGCAAACTAATTAAAAAAAAAAAACAAGTTGTTGCCCATGATGTACCAGCCCAAACGACTTTCTGAAAGAGAGAAACTTTAACGTGGTCAAAATATCATTCACTATCAAGGTCCTCCTTGGCTCAAACAACGTCCTGTTTACCTCCTCTCCTCTTTTGTCTGTTGTTTGTGTTCCTGTTTGTTATGTTGTGTGTTGTCTGTTTGTCCTGTGTATCTTCGAGAGAAAATGACGTCGGTTTGGTTATCATATTATTATGTTCGTAAATCAAATTAAAATCGTGCATACTTAATTTTTCTTAAACTGTTTACGTTGCTAGGCAAAGACTTTCTTTACGCCACAATAAACACACGATAAATATATAAATAAAAAAAAACATTTTAAATGCGCTTTATTTGCTGACTACCCGAGATTTGCAGAGTACCCGAAACCGACGAGCATGTAATGAAGAGAATGATGTGGATGAAGCGGAAGAGGTATGTCAGGATCATAGCAAGTGGAATTAAGTAGTTTCTGCCTACCCCTGTGGGAAAGAGGCGTGACGGTATGTATGTATGTATGTTAATTTGCTGGCTAGTACTAAACGTGGAAGGGATATGCGCAGTATGAGAATGATGTTGTTTTTCATACTGCACATAATCTCCTCCACGTTTTACTTCTTTGCCGCCACTTATACCTACTTAACTAAATGGATAACCCTTCATCCATTACAGTTTTATCCATTTTACTTAACTTGGACCCTAAAAACTAGCGCCTGAATCTATGTATACAGTGTTTAGCTACTAGTCTGACTATTTCAATTAAGAAGGGGTAACAATAGAGGGGAGTGATCGAATAGTAATCTGGTTAGCCAGTCATCAAGGGATGATTGCTAGCTGATGACTGGAGCAGTAATGATCTTTTTAAATTAAGTCTTCTTTGAAATTGGACGGTGATGATTTATTCTGTTAAAATGTCTTAATTAAATTAGTAACGATTATTAAATTTTGATTGAGATATTTAATTTTGATTAAGATATTAAATTTAAAACTTGTAAATACTAAGATGCGTTTTTAAATTTATTGTTGTTCTAGAATCTAGAAAAACATGTACCTATTTAAGTAAGTACAGTTGGCCAAGTATCTATCTATTACTTTTCATCCAACTTCCTACCAAATGAATGTCGCTAAATTCTAACTTTTACTAAACACACTATGACTAAAGTACGCGAACGAAATTTGACAATGCAATGCTATTTATTACCGACGACACAATTACGCCGAAATTACGTTGCGTAATAAGAAATTTAAATAACATTGCAGGCGTAATCGTGGCAAACTTCGGTCGCGTACCTTCCGCATAGTGTGTTTAGATACTTAAGGTTGCGACCAAACCGCCGCGTATACGCAGTGACGTGTCGTAGGCGTCACGTTTTCTCACCGTTTCTTCATACATTTTGTTGCGATTCCGTAACGTCACCGTTTTTTAAGCGGCGGTGTGGTCGCACCTTTAGGTGACAACCACGTCTTACGTCAATTTTAAGACATGTGATTATTTTAAATTTTAGGGTAGCAGATCACATATTTGCGGATGGTAAAACTCTCTAGTTAGTTTAGCTATAAGCTTCGCAGCAAAATATCAATACCAGACAGTTTTCCTATAAAAAGCAGTAAGAAAAAATTAACTAACATAAAATAATCACTGTCCCGAAATTGCAGGTATTAATTACTTAGTTTTACCTATTTCGATCATTTGCTTCTGAGCCCGTATAGATTGACATCGTTACTTCGTCATAACAATAAAATAACTAAGTACATGAACGGTAATGATTTTAAAATTACTACCCCGACTTATTTAAAACCGTCTATAATTTCAGTCAACCAATACTTATTCTGTATTAAATTTGACATTAAACTATAAACAAATTTATACCTTAACTGGAGCTCGGACGAAACATTTTGGTTTGCGGCAGTATCGATGAGTAAAGTTTTGTAATGAAGTGTTTCTGGTAATGACTCTATTCCGTGTTTGTGTTTTATTATTTTGGAAATGACTCTCGGTATCACAATGATTGGTCGTCATTTACACTAAATTAACTCATCACGTCTGGTACTATGTTTAAATACGCATCAGAGTGATTGATAATAATTTTTACATTTTTAATTTGGTTGGTATTATGTTGTTGTAGTCTTAATGAAGCAGAGGGGTTTTCTTATGTAATTTTGTTTCAAAACTTAGCAACTTCGTTTTTTAACGTTTACTAGTAGTGTTTATAGCTCTAATCTTGAAATATATCTCTATAGGTACTTGTCTTGTTTATAGTTACGGTTCCGTATTATCCGGATTACTCTAGAGTCCAGCAAATAAAAACTGAATAAATGGCGTAAAAACGCGATAAGTGGCAACAGTGCCTTTATTGAGGCAAATAGGAACATCATGGCAGGCGAGAATATTGGAATTGCTCATTACCATTCGTTTCTCTGTCTTTACGTCAGAAACCTGGGGCCGTACCATGACTAAATTCTATTCCAACTCCTTCTCTGTACACGCTGTTCGACTCTGGAATCGGTTGCCAGATGATATCAGGCAATCGCAGACTGTTGCTACCTTGCGCTGTCGCTTGAAGGCGTTTTGGCTTGATGGGTCCTCTCATCTCAATTGAATGTGTTGAGTTTTGTTACTTATGTATATGTATATGTTGTGTAATATATTTTATTTATTATGTATTTATTATGACTGTATATGTATTAGTTTATCGTATTTATCTGTTATGTATTATATCTTACATTAAGTATTTAAAATTTAGGCATTTAGGATTATTTTAGGTTTTGATCAGTTTTTTTTACTTTTTCTGTGTGTCTACTCTTGCTTAATACCTATGTCCTGTCAATCGTTCAAAGGTTAACTGGAAGAGATCCCTTTAGGGATAAGTTCGCCTTTGTGCATTTGTGTTTTCCTGTATTCATCTTTTTCATGTGTTTTATGTACAATAAAGAGTTTTACATACATACATACATACGTCTTAATGTGTTTCAGTTTAGGTTCGCTTGCTGTCAGATTCATACTAAAAGTGACAGCTAAAACTTGAACTGCGTCGGAATTAGGACGTCATGGTAAGGCCCCTGAGCACAATGTTGCGGCAAGGCTTTCGATCACAAGCAACCTTTGCAACTGATTGCAACTCGACTACAGACTAAATACGAAGTTTGATGAGAGTCATTAACCCTTAAATGGTCACAGTGTGTTTCTCTTGTTGTTTTTTTACAAAATGCTGATTTTACTTTGGTTTTTGGGGTGGAAAAGAAATATGTTTTCGAAATTTTCAGAAATGTATCTATCTTATATGGTTTTCAGTATGTCACTTATAAGTGACATTGCCTACTTATGTGTATACCCAGACCTGTCACACAGAACGGACATTGCCCCCTTAACGTAATAAAATATTCTTTGGGCAAAAAACAATCACAACATAATATCAACTTAAATTTCTTTATTTTGTAAATGATTACAAAAGTATTGTCATTTTTGCCCGCTCTCGTGTGTCCGCCGCCACACCGGTATGCCTGCACATCATTGGGAGGTAGGACGCAGCCATGGTGTTGGCGCAAGTAGCGTAAAGTCCGTAGGTACCTCCACGAAATCAATGACATCCCATCTGGACGCATGCCATCGCTCCGTGAGATCTGGGGCTCCATAGCAGCAGGAACGTTGGCACTGACGAGGGCCCTTCTGAGGATGTCATTCAGGGCAGCATGACAGAACAGGGGGCCGGCACCCGAAGAGCAGGCGAGTCCTTGGTGGCCGAGGCGATCTACCGGGGCCCCACAAGAGGCACAACTGTGGTCCACGCAAACCTCAGCACCAAGTCGGAGACCGACGGTTATACGGAGGGTAATTGGGTCTAAGTATGTGGGTGCCGGTGTTTGGTTAGGGATAGTCATGAAGCCAGTGGCCTGATTCTGGTTTGGAAACCGCCAAAAGACTGGCGCTGAATGCTGTTTTCTGAAGCTATGGAATCGCAGGCCCGTTGAATTTTGGCTCGAGATGGAAAATTTGGGCAGGCATTTGAGGCTTTTACCAAGCACGCAGTCTCACAGTTTGTAGCCGGTGAGGCGTTAAGGATTTTACCTGCGAGGTCAGAGGTGCTATGAATTGACGCCAAAACGCCGGCAGAGAAATAGGTACTTACTTGAAACTTTGTGTGTTCTCAAACCACCATATCTTATTAGATACCTAGGTATATTAGACTCGTGGCTTGAGTCCATGCCTGCTCGCTAAAACGGATAGGTATTTAAAATCGATTCAATTTGGGATTTTAAGATTAGATCAATAGTTTTTATCAGATGGGGGAATTTCCAAACGGGACAGCAGCGGAGCAGGTAAGTAAATTTAGGAACAAGTAGGCAGAACTTTAAAACAAACAAAACAGAGTTACCTACTGCTAAATTTAAGTGAGGCGGACCGAATAATGTTTAAATTTAGTAATTGATTTACTCAGAAGTGGAGGAATGGCCTCATCGAAAATGGGCGACTCGAGGAGATGAAGA
This sequence comes from Pandemis heparana, assembly GCA_963854515.1. Classification (NCBI taxonomy): domain Eukaryota; kingdom Metazoa; phylum Arthropoda; class Insecta; order Lepidoptera; family Tortricidae; genus Pandemis; species Pandemis heparana. The sequence continues at coordinate 2,898,521 of OY978026.1, read as the reverse complement.
CTGTCTTTATTTATGATTTTAATGTTCGGGCGATGTTGTTTGTCTAAAGGAGGCACAAGCGTAAGAATTTTACTAGATCTCCACCCTTTTGCGGCCATGTTACTAAAACAATAACATAATAATGAAGTAAAATGTTGTTTACTAGCACTGGACTTTGTCCGTTATAAGTGACAACTAACTTTTAAGGCATCACAGGTAAAGTCCGTTAAGAATGACAAACGTTAAAATTGTAACTTTTAGGGAATATGGGCAAAGTCCGTTATAAATGACAAACATTAAAATCACAACTCTAAGGCGTAACGGGAAAAGTCCGTTTTAAGTGACACTCTGATTATTTCAAACATCAACAAGAAATTACAAGTGTTTTTTGAAAAATAACTACTTTATGCTATTATTTAATTGTTATTACTTCTCATTTACGCAAAAAAGTAACGTAAAACATAGTAATAGTTACGAATACAACTATTTGATTTTGAGCCCGACACCGTTTTGGCAGTTGCATTTTAACGACTGCTCACTTCTTGACAATCGTCGCGTGCGCACTGCTTCTTGATATGCAAGAAGGAAAAGGATAGCCTAACTAACGTCACGTGGTACTTAAACCGCGCGAGAGTTCGCTCAAATTTGAATTGTGTGAGTTTCATTGGTGTGTCTTTTGAAACGGACAAAATCTATTTAAGGGTTAAGAATATAAAAGCGCTGTACATGCTTCCCGCACCTAAATCTTCAAATGACAAGCGTGCAATTAGACATCCAATCATCGACGAACAAAAAAGTGTCTCTTCGCGTATCATTATGTCGTTCCCCAAAACTCAAGACCGCACTCAACATTGCAATCCCCGTTCTTGAGTGCAAAACGCTACTCAAGTTGTATCTCGCAAGACGCCCCGTGAATTGTGGAATTCATTAGACCATTCTTGACGTTTGATTGAGGAAATAAAAAGCTTGAGTCAAGTAGGGAGGGGGTTTCAAATTGCCCCTATTGTTTAGGTTAATACGTAAGGGACAGTTTGTTTTCTGCAGCTTGGTGTATTGGAATGAGAATTCCTTTTTAGGATTCTGAGCGTCTAGTGTAAGTTTTCGCATATAAGAACGTCTCGAACGCGTTCACGTAAACGTCTCAATTACTATGGAAAAATAGGCAGCGCCACCTGCGGATCGAAACGGCAACAAACTGTCTCATAGTTTCTAAACGACACTGAAAATTAGAACACGTAGAAAAATCCGAAAAGTAAAGCTATGGCCGGGAATCGAAACCGGGTTCTCGTCATTCCGTGACGCGTGCTATACCCCTACACCACCCATAGCAGGTGAGTAAGCCTCCGAAATTTTCTATCTGTTACCAACTGTCACGTGACCTTGTTACTATGCGAATATTTGTCGCTAGGCGTCATCTGTTTGAATAATGTGTCTATACGACACAATTACAAACTCCCGTGGAACATGTACTGCTCACCAGGGACGAAAGAAACCGCTGTTGTGTTGTGTGTCTCATAGTATTTGACATTTTAACGCAAACGCATTCGAGACGTATTTTGTGACGGAAAACCCACACTAAGCATACTGGACCTCAAATAGAACAAACGGGGCCCTTTTTTCGGAAGACCGTTTTTCTCAGAAACGCTTGGAGGTATTAAAATGAAAAGAAACAGTGTTTCCATACAAGTTACTGTGGAATGAAATCCTAGAAGGTACTTTCAGCTGTCGTAGAAACTTGAAATTTTGCATGAAGGGGAATTTATAGCGAAAAAATCTTTAAAGGAACTTCAAGTTTCGAAGTTAGGCTCTCTAATCTTAATCCATACTAAAATTTAGACTAAACTTGTGAGAAAAATTCTGCAAGCTTGATTAAGAATCGTTCTAATCACGGCCTGGCAACGACTTTTATATATACGAGTAAGTCGTCGACCCAGTGCCAAAGCAATGTAATGCGTGCGACCAGAATTTTTCTTGCAAGACCAAATAGGAGACGTTTTGAAAAATGGTCAGTTCAAGAGTACCCGAAATTGACGAGCATTGTATTAAGAGATTGATGAATATTATCAAGATCGTAGCAAGCGGAACAAAGTGATCTCTGCTTACCCCTGTGGAAAAGAGAAGTGACGGTATGTGTATGTACACACAGCAAAACTATTCGGTATGCACCCTAGTTGTCCATGTGTGTCATTCTATACACACACATCCGCACTTACTCGCTGCCTTAATTACACACCACTATGTATGCTAATCGTGTTTTCAGACTACCTTCATAGATTTCGAATGTATAATTTGTTCAATGGAAGCATAATTTCGTCTTGTCAGATAGTTAGCGCGGTGGCTTAGTCGTAATAACCTAGGACTATGAATCTAAAGACCTCGGTTCAAATCTTGCTCCTCCGGTTAATATGTTTCTATTTTTTATTTTTTTTTATATAATTTTAAACTTCTTAAAATAAAATCATGTTAACAACAAGAAAAAGAGGAAGTAAAAGAACAAAATAATGCAATCCAATTATTTTTTCAAATTGTTTATTTATGTAACAACAATTTAATCAATTTATTATCACCATTAATTAAATTACCAAAATAAAACTGCATGATTTTCCTTATAACAGAAGAAGAACAACATTTATTCGTAATACAAATTAAGTTAGGTATGACTCTTTAGTGGCCAGTATGACTTTAGGGTAAATTAAAAAGATTTATGTCACAAACATAAATTTTAAAATATTTATCTGGAAAATTGAATACACAACTACAAAAGGGTTTTTTAAGATGTGATTTACTTGAATTAACATGGGTTTTGAAAAGAGTATCACTGCTAAGAAGAAATGCCGAACCACACAGTTACTAATATTATATTCTGATTTATTAAGTTTAAATCTGATAAAGATGAACGAAATATTTTATTTGCGAACAAGTAAGTCAGTGGTGAAATGAATCGACATGTTAAATGACAGCATTTAACAATAGCATCATTGCACACTGAATTAAATCTACACTAATTTGTGGTAGGGGAACGGAATAGGGACTAAAAATAATACTTACACCAATTCATTGTTAATAAAAGGTTTCATAAAATTGTTACGGAATATTTCAGCAGGTTTTTGGGTTAGTTTGACTTACTTAATAGCTCTGTAAATAGTTTTTAAGATTTTTAAATCATAGTTGACAAATGTTTTTATAATTTGATCGCGTTCAAAGTGACTAAATTTTGAATCAAAAAATTAAATGTAAAATCTTGGTAGGGCTGAATACCCTGTCAAACTAACCGAACTACTCTTGCTAAAATATTCCAGGAGAACAATTTTAAAAGACGTTTTGTAATGACGGGTTTACTTACTAGGTTTACATATAGGTATTAATAACGAATTGGTGCTCCATCACTATCTATGACCTGTTGTAGTCTATTTCTCATTCCGCTAACCATATTCCAGCAAAGGTCCGTCCCACGGATTGAATCCCAAGTTGAAGTTACCAAGCTATCTAAATTTGCTTTGGATTTTACATCCGATGGATCCCAGTTGAGAATCATTTGACCCCATAGATTTTCTATGGGGTTTAAGTCGGGACTTTTAGCAGGCCAGTCAATAACAGTCAAGGAATCTTGTTGGGTGCTCAGCCAGTCTTTGACTATGCGACCACGATGCACGGCGCAATTGTCGTGCACGAAATATATGTGCGAGTCTGGGTATGCGGCCCGCACCGTAGGGAGCATCACGTCTCTTAGCACTTCCAAGTATCCTTGACTGTTATTACGACTCCCAACTTCCACTAACTCACCAGGACCCATCGATGACATCCAACCCCAATAGCCTAAAGTAATACGGCCACTCGTTCGGCACGGTAAAATGTTACTATAATTGTAGCGTTCCCCGTTTTTTCTCCACAATATCTTTCTTCCATCTTTATCAGACTTAAATGCTTTTTCGTCACTAAAAATTACTACATTATTACACCAATCAAAGTCAATATATTGACGAGCAAAACGCATTCTATTTCTTCTATGTTGTTCCGTTAATGCAATTTTTTTTGCTGGTCTTCGGCAATGCAATCCTGCAGCATGCAAATGGTTTCGCACAGTTTGCAATGTAACGTTATGTCTCGTTGCTGTAGACCGTGTGCTGAGAAATGGGTCACTAGCGTGTGCGGCAACTATGTCCAAATGACGTGTAGAAGACGCTTCCGCTTTTGGTCCAGGACGTATATTATTAACGTGCCCGGAGTCAGCGTGACGATGAACCCATAATTGCACAGTCTTTCGCTGCAAAATAAATTAATTTTAATTAATAATATTTTTCGTGAAAGAAATTGATTTAAAAACATTACCGATAAAATAAAAAAACATTGTTTTTTAAACCACGAAGAAATTTTATGGAAAATAGGAAGTAATTATTATATCACATACTTATTCTACTTACCGATATCAATAAACGCCTTGCGATTTCCTTTATGGAAATATTTTGTTCGTAAAGAACAACAATTTCTGCTCTTTTCAACAAAGATAAATGATTATCCATGTTTGTAAATCACAAAGTAGATAGGTATTCGAAAGGCAAAATAAACGATTCGGAGGTGTAACACACGAAGGGTTTAAGTATAGCGTAACGAATGGCGGCTGGCATTGAAAGTTGTTCACAAATTCATATTACTAATAAATTGAGGGTAGAATACACTATATTGTTTTAGACAATAACGAACAAAATGCCCATCAGCTAGCAAATTTCAAACTCGAACTAGTAAGAAGAATCATATTATTAGTAAAAATGTTAAAAGAAAACGCAATGCGTTTGTCGTTTTTAACATATATCAATAAGAGTAAAATTAAACATACAGCAAGATTGCAAACAATAAGTTAAACAGTTATCTTTCCGAGGAAAAAATGTAATTCTAATTTCAACTTTATTTCAAAGCCTATTAAACACTATTTACACATTGCAATGCAGTAGTCAAAAGATTGGACATAATTCATAAATTCACCGATCACCTTAAGTTCCCCGTGGCTCAGCTGTGAAAGGCGGGTCGAGGATTTGATTGTGCTCTAGTGGACCGAGTTCGTATCCGGTGAAAACGGAAAAAAATACAAAAATGTTGTTTTTGATGTTCTTAGAATGGCGATGCTGGTTGTGAGGAATATTGGTTAGATAGATGGAATCCTCAGACTTGTTGAGAAATAAAAATATAACACGGCGGATCAGTGAAATGGCAACTACTTACTACTACGTTAGTAATAATAGTTCAATGCGTCGGATTGTATGAATTTGAAGATTCAGGGTCGAAGGAAGATTCTCTCAGTTACACTTGCGATGACGGTATCCAATGCAAGATAATAATATAGATACCTACCTACTTAAAAAATACTTAGGACAGTGTGTAAATAAAAGTAAGAAAAAACTTGTAGTAGAATTCATTGACACTGGACTGAAGATGTTTCAACCTTTAAGTTAGGCAGGGGATATTTTTAGTTTAATCTGTAATTCTTTTTAACCTAGTTTATTCTAACTTAACTTATTTTTGACATTTTTTTAATTGTTATTTTATTATTGTTGTTTGATTCAATAAATAATTTACAGCGGCATTACTCATTAATCTTATTGCTTAAAACAATCGGGGCAGTATTTAGTGGGTAGATAGACATACGATCGAACTCACTCACACATTCACACGTGGATTCTACGCAATGTTCGTGTCGGTACTCAACACGTATAGACACACATAGACGACGTTTGTGTGCGTGCCTATGCTTACCGAATTATTTTGCCGTGTGTACTCTGCCAGACATGTCAGTACCGTAAGACCATAGCCAATAACTATAGAATACCCCCTCGAAAATTATGAAGGTAAATGTTTACTCTAAACATACTTTTATGCCATTTATCTAGCCATGCATAACGTGACCTGGCGATCCATTTCATGATTTTCAATTTACGATGCTGTTTCACAGCCATTTCCTTACACTACGCTATCGAACGGATGCTCATAAAGGATCTCCGCGGAATCACCTATTTTGAATAAACGATCTATGTTCGTGCCTCGTAAATGGGGTACGTGGTGCTTTAGTGCCTATGTGTGACGAGAGATGGCGTTACGTACGCCACGTGGTGGTATGCGCTAACAGATGGCGTTGCAAGTGGCCACCAACCGTATCCTACTTTTTAGAATGAATAGCTTCATAATTCAAAACCTCTTAGAATGAAAGCTTGGGCTATAGTTTCCACACAGGCCCAGTGCGGATCGGAAACTTCACATATAACATTGTATTGCTACGCAGATATTTTCAGGTTTTTTTGAACGAAAAGCTCATACAAATGACACATTAATTCAGAAAAATTCAGAGTTAGTCCGGAATTGATTTCGTGATCCTCGCTTGAGAGAAGTAGTTCAAACCGCTAGTTCCGCAACACAAGTAATATCGTACTTATTTTATTACTACTAGCAGATGTGCTACGAAAGTTCTACGACGTAGCACGCAGATTCGTAGCGTCTACAATCGGAGTGTAATAAAGATGAAATTTTTCACAAAACTATTTTGAAACCTTTTTTTAACCCAGGTTATCCATAAGGTGTGAGTTTCCTCCCTTAAACTTTTCACATACAAAGCACCTAATATTTTAAGCACAGAATGCATTTTGTTTACATGACAAACTGTACCAACACACATGACACGTGATAGATGCACTAAACTTTAGCATACGGGAGGACGGCAATAGCTATAAAGGTTTTATAGCACTGGATGTGACGTAAATATAAACTCGAGACTTTGATAAATGAGACAATGCTCAGTTTTAGAGTATATAAGGAGGTTACTATTTTGTGGAAATTAAGCGTTTTGTCACTAATATTTAAGTGAAATTGGGGTGGATGGAAACGCAATATTTGGAACTCAAACACGTGCGTTTGACGTCGATATCTGTGTGTGTGTATGTGTGTGTGTGTGTGTGTGTGTGTGTGTGTGTGTGTGGTTTTTTTTCATTCCATAGTTTCCTTGTCGTAGTTCTTAGCTGTTTGGTAAAAATCGGCCTAGCGGGTATTTAATTTAATATTTGCCTGCCATAGAAAACTCCCACATTATTCTCTGTTTTTTCTAACAGTTCTATCTGTCTATGTTCAAGCCACTTGCTCTATTACGAGTAAGACATATTAGCTAATAGCTATGCCACTTTAACATCACAAAATCTTTAAACAATTTCCGAAAGACAATAAAACTTCTGCCAGACCCCACTTCCAACCCACCAGCGTTTAAATATAGAGAGTACAAACGTCTAAGACAGCTACACACTAAACTCGATAAGCAGCCGAGCGGGCTCTTAAATGACCCTTATACAACCTCTAGCTCGGTTGCTATTTATGGTAAGATATAACGGTGGCACTTCGTATTGTTATTCGTGTTATACAGTAACAACAATAATGTGATAATGTTGGATAGAATAAAGCGCTCAGAAATATCTAATGCAACTTTGTTATAGCAAATACGTCTAACATTATTAGTAGGTATCGATGATAGGACGTAATGAAAGAAAATACTGTTAAGAGGGTTTATTCCTACTGAGCTGGCAACGTCGCATTTTTAGTGTTTTTTTACGATTATTTCGCAGAAAGTTTCGTTTTTAGTGTATTAATGTGTCTGTTCAGTACATGAACATAAATATAATATAAATAATAATAGAATTAATTATTTTAAAAAGCAATATAAATAATTTCATTCATATATTCAGTAGCTAAACATAGACTAAAATAATAAAATGGCAACATTTAGAATTATTGTAAAAAAAATACCGTGTTGTCTATGGTTCTTCTTCAGCCTTCCAATATGCTGGCTGTATAAAAATATTGTATTTAGTTTTTACACTAATAATATTGTTTTAACTTTCAATAAAGTTATTTCAAACATTTCCTCGCATTGTTTCATACAGTGTCTATTTAATGAAATATATTTGATCGTGATTGACTTTTACTTTCTTTTAAAACGAGATTTTATTATTATTAAAAAACAAGAACATGTATAGAACAAATTTTTAACTTACATTCAATGTTTTTTTTTTAACTAGTGGGTCACCTGTAGGCTTATTGTGTAACTCGCTCGCAATCGCCATCGTGTTCATTTTGACAGTTCATGTATGGGCTGACAATTGGCATCGGAATCAGCCAGCTGTCACATTCATACAAGAACTGTCAAAATGAATACGATGGCGATTGCGAGCGAGTTAGACAATAAGCCTACTGGTGTTAAAATGATCACCACTGTCCATAGACACCCGCAGCGCTTTATGCGATGCCAGTGCATTTCTGTGAATTTTTGTGAAGAATCCTAAAAAAACACCAAAAACGCGACGTTGCCAGCTCAGTAGGAATGCACCCTCTTACCCATCGAAGTACATATTTTTAATCGTGTACCTACTTTTCACACCACAAAAACTCAAAACAATAAAAACAAAACACTGACAGAACATCTCAATTCGCTCTAACACCATAACGACGTCACGAACAGCACTGCATTCCTAAACAGCTTATTTCCACTTCCAAAAGATTTACTTTAAGACTAAGTACGACCAATTAAGGTCCTAATTTGAACGACGCTCAAGTGAAGATAGTGAGTTGTTAAGTACCCTATTTGTTGCCCGCATTAGTCAGTCGGGTGGTCCAATAAATAAAGAAGAAAAAGTTGGCCAATCCCGTCTGTGTCGTATCTGGAGTCATCAGGTCGGATCGATGACGACAAATGAAGTACTCTAGAGCTGTTATTACCACCTCAGACCATAAATAAAAAAGAAACGCGTGCGTCTCGGGAACTAATCTACAGTTTGGCTGTAATTTTTTGTTGATAGTTTTATAATTTGTGTCACGCCAATTTGTTTGTTTTGAATTGCGATAAGTTTACGAGTAAAAAATAATTAGGCACAAATTTTTGAATGAATTTAAAAAAGAACCGTGGGGCATACATAACTAATGTTTTGTTACAATGATCACGTACGTATAACTAATTGGTTTTAATAGTATTATCTATTCAAATTATATAGAACATTGTGATAACTAACAATTTTTCCTTCTTTATCGGACCAACTAAAGATAAAAAGTAATGGTCTGAAATAAAGAAAATCAAATTAGCAACTCTATATAAATACAACTGAAATAAAACATGCATCGGAATAGTTCAGGGCCATTACTCTCTGCCCTTGTCTTTTCTTTCTTTAACTAACTTTGCCAATGGGCCAATGAAGCAATGGTTTTTCGACATAGCAAAGCAATAAATCGTCCTCTAACCTATTTACTTTATTTCATCTCCAGTTTAGTTATAAACATCCCACTGCAGGACACAGGCCTCTTCTCAGAATGAGAGGGATTGGTTAAATGCCACGTGGACCAAATGTGAATTATTAACTTCATACATTCATAATTATTATTTCCTTCACCAAATAATAATTAAAATAATCAATTAACCATTTATTTATTTAAGTATTATTAGTATTTAAGTCACATATCCATAAATGGCTTGTACAGGAATGTTTCTATAGTGTTATGAGTTTTTGGAATGTAATGTAGATGACTGTATTTGATGGATTTAATTTTTTTTTGTTAATTTATTGAATTTGAATTTATATTAACTAATTAGACATGATTATAATGAATGCATTGTAATTATATATTTTTAATCTATATTTTATTTTATAATTTTGACATGCACGACTTATTATAGGAGATGACTGGAGTGTTCTACGCCGTGATCGCGCTACTGGTAGACAGGGAGGTGGTGTCCTGGTGGCGGCGAGGCCAGGTATTAGTCTCCGACGTAGACGTGAGTTCGAAACTGCCGATGGCGAGGACCTGTGGACGTCCTTCATGGTTGATGATACTCTGTTTTATTTGTGTGCAGTGTACATTCCGCCTAACTCTTCTGATAGTGTTTACATGCAGTTTTTTCAAAAAGTGGAATCCTTTATAAACAATATCGGTGTGGTTGTAATTGTTGGGGACTTAAACCTCAATCCTAAGTATACTTCTTCTTCTGTCCTAAGTTACTATTGTTATTTCACTACTGTTTGTAATTTGATAGAGATGAATGAGGTAACAAATGTGTATGGAGGAGTGTTAGACGGTGTTGGTTCGGTGTTGGTGTTGGTTGTGGTGTTGGTGCGAGGGCGCACCCGTGGTGCTCTAGTCAGTGAAATTACGGAGAGCAGCCTAGTTCCGCATATTGACGCGTATCACCCCCCCCCTCGAAATCTCCATCCCGCGTACAAATGCTATGGGTCAGTCCCCCAGAATTGAGCCCAGTAATCTTGATGCAAAGCGTGATTGGAATTTCTGTAAAGGTAATTATGAGCTTCTTTATCAACTGATCGCTGACGAGTCCTGGAAGGATGTATTGGAGGCTCGTGATGTCAATGTTGCTGTGGATAATTTTTATGGGATAATCTATGGTATTTTCGACTCTAGTATACCTGGGAAGATAAGATCTCGTAAGCGCTGTAGATTTTATCCGGTCTGGTTTACAGCGGATCTCATCAAAGATATTAAAATGAAAGCTCTCCTCCATCGTGAGTGGAAGCGCTCTGGAAATAGGGAGGTTTATACTAGGTTTTCTAAGCTCAGAGCAGATATTAAGCTGGAAACGTCTAGAAGCTACGATGATTATATTAGCTATATTCAAACTAAAATCGCAGGGAATCCTCGAATATTTTGGCAACACATAAGTAGCCTAAAATCCAAAGGTGGGTTCGCGAATCAGGTGTTGTACAATGGAGTTCTGCATGAAGGCAAAGAGACAGCTCGGGCCTTTGCGGACTTTTTCTCGAGTGTCTTTCTTCCCTGCGCGCCTTTGCTTGACCATGCAAAGATTATTCAGGAGGACATCTCTTCTAATGCAAACTATGTTGATGTTGACTCAATCTCCCCTCGGGATGTGGAAAATGGCATAGCTCGACTGAAACCCCAAAGCTCTCAGGGTCCTGACAGTCTTCCGGCTTATATCTTAAAGGGCTGTAAAGATTGGCTGGTATTGCCGTTGACTCATATCTTCAACTTGTCTCTGAGTACTGGAGTGTATCCCTGTCGCTGGAAGCTCACGCGTGTGCGCCCTATTCCCAAGTCGTCTGAGGGGGCTAGTGTTGAGGATCATCGTCCCATAGCTATCCTCTCCGCGGTTGCCAAGCTGTTTGAGTCCATTATAAACAAACTTGTTGCCCCTCAAGTTAAACCATATCTGTGTGACTCTCAGCATGGTTTCAGGCCGGGGCGATCGGTGGAAACTAATCTCTTGACACTGGTTGACTCTATTTCTCAACATTTAGACCAGGGTGTACAGGCGGACGTGCTGTACTTTGACTTCAAAAAGGCATTTGATCGCGTAGATAACGACATACTATTAAGCAAGTTATGCAAAATCGGCTTCTCGCCTAATCTGCTTCGGTTTTTTGCTAGTTACCTACGCGACAGGCAGCAGTACGTGCGGCATGGGTATTTCGTTTCTGAATCCTATCACACCCGTTCGGGGGTCAGCCAGGGTTCGATTCTAGGCCCATTTCTATTCGGGATCATGATAAACGACTTGGCTTCTGTCCCTAAGCATGCTAGGTGCCTCCTCTATGCCGATGACTTGAAACTCGTCTATGGCGTGCAACAACTTTCTGATTGCGAGTCACTTCAGGAGGATATCGGCCGAATATATCATTGGAGCATAAACAATAAACTCTTGTTCAACATTGGAAAGTGTTCCGTTATGTCTTTTAGCCGCGCTCATGGTTCCCTTCTATCCGCAAACTACCTCCTGGGAACGGAACCCATTGCACGTGTTCATACTATTAAGGACTTAGGTGTAATTTTCGATGCACGTCTTAACTTCCATGCCCACATGAAGTCCCTAGCATTTGACTGCTACCGGAGACTGGGATTTGTTATCCGCAACACCCGTGACTTTGACGACCCCCGGGCCATCAAGCTTGTTTATACTGCCCTGGTCAGGAGCAAGCTTGAGGCAGCATCTATTGTGTGGAACCCTCACGAAGTCACTTATGCCTTGCTCGTCGAAAAAATTCAGAAGACTTTTCTGCGATTTCTTTATAAAAAAAGTTACGGGTACTATCCTTTCCGATACCCAACAAAGTTTCTGCTTGGCACATTGGGGCTCTTGACCAGCGCTTGTCGAATATTGCGTGGTGATTCTGACTGTCCGGAGTTGGTGGCACTGTTAGTACGCCTATCAGCGCCCCCGCTGTCCCAATCCAGCTTCAATTTGCGCCCCCGCAACCGTGCTTTGCTGGCAGTTCCCAAGGCGCGCACTGTGTCACACAGGAATTCACCACTTCTTTGCGCCATGCGAAATCTTAACGCGCTTCTTGCATCAGCACCTGACTGTGATATATTTGCTAGTAGCTGGAGTTTTATATGCAGTGAGTGTATGAAGTTCTGTGAGGCGAAGGATGACCGTCCGTCTTCACTTAATTGTTTGTAAATGTTAATGCTGTTTCCTGTTTATTTTCTATACTACGTGTTATACATGTTGTTCTGCTATTATTAAGTTATGTGTATGAATTTCACAGTGCCTTGGCTTGTCTGTAATGCTGTGTAATTATTTCAATAAATAAATAAATAAATTATTTTTAGGTACCTACCAATTGTATTTTTTTAATTAAATTTGACATTTTTAATTTTGTTTGTACACCTGAAAAGGTAGTCTTGGTGAATCCAAATATGAAATTGTATCAGCATCATCCTACTAATATTATAAATGCGAAAGTTTGTGAGTGACGATGTGACGATGTGGCGATGTGAGTGAGTGTGTATGTTTGTTCCTTCTTCACGCTAAAACGACTGGACGGATTTGGATAAAATTTGGAACGAAGATAGCTGGCACCCTAGATTAAAACATAGGCTACTTTTTATCCCGGATAATTGCATAGTTCCCGCGGGATAGCCATTAACATACCAATTGCTAATTCTACGCGGAACGAAGTCGCGGGCAAAAGCTAGTCAATAATATATAAAGCGAATGAAAAATTGCCTTTCACATTTTGTTTTAATTATACTAAACCTTAAGAGCGAATATAATTAAATTAGTTTCCTTTGAGATGTCCCTATGGATTATGTCTGCAATGAAGATGAATTATTTATAACAAAAATGGTTCTGCCAAGTCCCGTTATATTTACAACTAGCTGTTGCCAGCGACTTCGTCTGCAAAGAATTCGTTTATCGCTATCCCGCAGGAACTACATAATTTTCCGGGATAAAAAGTAGCCTATGTGCTATTCTAGACTTTTCTCTATCTATGTGCCGAATTTCATCCAGATCCGTTGGGCCGTTCTGGCGTGATTGAGTAATAAACAAACATCCATCCATCCATCCATCCATCCATCCATACTTTCGCATTTATAATATTAGTTAGATTTACTTAATAAGCTAGGTATCTTTTCCTACAAGCTATAAATAAAAGATTGTATGAGAAATTATTCTAGGATATGATAGATTGATGGAACGATTCTATTAAAGTTATCATCGTACTTTTGAATTCTAAATTAAGTCACTCCTTTGATGTCGTACACTTGTACATAGTTGTATCAATCATCATCATCATCATAGTTTTTTGGTGATCCAATCTTGGGTGTAGGCCTCTCCCCGCTTCTTTCCACTTTTGGCGATCTTGTGCCCGTCTCATCCAGTCTCGACTAGCATGATTGTGGGCGTGTGGCAAGGGGAATCAAAATAGTAAGTAATGCTTTATACACAAAAAAATGCTTTTGTGTTCATTTTAATGCTTTATTGTACAAATATAAAGAAACAGAATAGATACAATTCACAAAAAAATATAAATAACAATAATATGTGCACAAAGGCGAACTTCTCCCTATAAGGGATCTCTACCAATAGTAGTAGTTTACCTTAGGCTCCGCCAAACCTGTAAGGTATAAGGGTGCAACCAAACCGCCGCGTATACGCAGTGACGTGTCGTATGCGTCACGTTTTCTCACCGTTTCTTCATACATTTTGTTGCGATTCCGTAACGACACCGTTTTTTAAGCGGCGGTGTGGTCGCACCCTAAACATGTGATTTATGTGTCTGTGTGTGTGTATTATTCCAATTTGAATATGGAAACATGACGGCGCCATTGAAGTCGTAAACAATCGCCTTTACCCGCAACACGTCGCATAAAAACACAAAATAATGCATAACAAAGACCACCTAAAGCATAAACCTCATAATGAAACTCGAACAATGCTCAGCCGTCAAAAGTTTCCTTCGGGATCCGAGACAAGTTTTTACGATTACCATAAAGCAGCGAAAACAGTTTTTCATTTACACGGCTTTAGTAGTGATAAAATATAATTAAAATATTACTTTTGCTCTGGTGTATCTCTGCTTTACGGGGTGTGTGAGCCGGGTTTTAAGGGAGTTCCGGAGTAAAGCTGGTGTGCAGTGGAATCAAAACTAAGCAACTAGTTGACCGAGCCTTCGTCCGCGCGGATTAAAAAAAAATCGAGACAGCTTGACTTTCCCGACGCTCCCATCAATTATGAATGAATATTTCAAGCGTCTACCAGCAGGCTTATTACGTGACTCGCTCGCGATCGTAATCGTGTTCATTTTGACAGTCATGTATGGGCTGACAATTGGCATCGGAAGCTAGCTGTCACATTCATGCAAGAACTGTCAAAATGAACACGATGGCGATTACGAGCGAGTTACGTAATAAGCTAGCTGTTGCCGCTATCGAGCAAAAAAAACAGAAAAAAATACGTTTGTGGTATGGGAGCTCCCCTCAAATATTTATTTTATTTTATTTTTAGTATTTGTTGTTATAGCGGCAATAGAAATACATCATCAGTGAAAATTTCAATTGTCTAGCTATTCATGAGACACAGCCTGGTGACAGACGGACGGACGGACAGCGGAACCTCACGGAGGGGTTCCGTTTTTACACTTTGGGTTCGGAAACCTAAAAAACTATTTATTTGAAAAATACTGTTACCTATTTTAAATTTCCTAGTGTGTCCTAAGCTCTAGCACTAGATATAATCAAAAATGCTCAGCGAAATTAACAATTCAGCGAGCAAGTTTTATATTTAGCCGTCGCAATAAACTCGTGTCCACGTACAAAGGATAATTAAAAATTTAAAATGTTTCTGCGCAAATAATTGTGAGTTCGGCGGTAGTTAAAATCTTTATGATGTAAACAGTGACACATTGGGGCTTTGCAGACATTTGATTTCAACACATTTGATTTTTGTGTCATCTTTACAGTCAAAAACAAAAACTACACTCCCGCACACTCGTACAAAAATAAAAAACTAAACTTTTTCTACACTCAATCTACTTCATTGGTGCTGTGGTTGTCCATGGGCGGCGGTGATCACTTACCATCAGGTGCACCGCATGCCCGTTTGTCGGTTTTAATATATATATATAAAAAAAAGAAAACACGAGATTTGAACTGGTCACCTGAGTGAACGGACTGTTATTCCAGACCTTATACCACTAGGTCAAACGCACATACGTTAAAGCGACGAAATCAACGTACACTTCAAAAATCGAAGCGCGACTCTAGCCTCATTCGTATTTCAAAATAAGCTCTTAGAGGATCCTGATATCCTGGTACTGAAACTCTCCCTCCGTCTTACGCCTAGCGCGAGTTTAACATTTTTTACCCATCCCAAAAAGTGCTCACCGTCGCTAAAGAAGTTTCCACTTCAAAAATCTTTTGCGTCATCTGCAGGCGGTTGCCTACTTTTTCTTGATCTCAGGAGCAGGAGATAAATTTAACGGGAAAGTTATTATAAATGTATACAAACCAAATAGAGCACAAAAAAGTTGACCACTTTAACAGTTTCATATTCTATTCAAAAAATAAATCAATAATACATTTTTTTCTTTTTTTAGGAAACATAATATTTATTTAATAAATGATATTATAAAATTATTAAAATTTAAATTAAACACTGTCGATAAAATAAAATATTAACTAATATTAAACTAAACTAAAACTAGGTAATAAAAATTATAAATAAAAAAAACTTTCTAAGATATACGAGGAGGGCATGGTTCCCAGGAGGCAGGCAGCGTTACCGCGTAGAATGGCCAAGCTGAGGCGCTGACCGAAATAGCTGCCTGCCTTCTGGTCACCGGTCGATTTGATCAGGCGTGCAGAGATCTCTTTGTAAAGATCTTTGGCACCTGGACCCCAAGGACCTAGAGTTTCAACCCCAAACGGCACAATGCATATTTTTCATATTTAAAATGCTTTATTCTTTCAATTGGAATCTATGTTGACAAAACTAAATGTTTTTTGAAGTGAAAACTTTGACGGCGTTGAGTACTTTTTGGGATGGGGAAAAAATGTTAGGCACTCGCGTCAAGCGTAAGACAGAAGGAGAGTTTAAGTAGGTACCAGGATATCAGATCCTCTAAGAGCTCATTTTGAAATATATTTTTGAAGTGTTTTTTTGACGAGTCGTGGAGCAAAAGTACAAGGGCATCCAGCACACATTGTTAGAGGTCTGTCCATATTATTATAGATAGTACGGTACGCGTCTTAAGCGTCAAGGAGATTACAACATTAAAATCTAATCTAAGCTGCTGTTTTCACTTCTGCCGGCACTCCCGTCGCTTTTTTTTCTACATATTCATATTGTACGGCTTTGAACTATTCTACAATCTATTAGCAATACGTTTAGAACACATTATCTTCGATACAATACGTTTTCATCCGGTTATCCGGTCAGTGACTGTCACCCTTCTGCTGATTCTCACTATAAGCGTATTTATTTATTTATTTATTTATTTATTTATCCGTCACCATCTAGAACGCCTCTCTAGGGAGGCATACGTCATCTGTGACAGATATTTAATTGGATGTCTTGCTTCCAATTTAAATTTAAATTGAACAGCTTGATAGTAACAAATGTTTAACTGCTAATAATTGTTTTCCTAATTTTTGAAACAGGAATGAAACTTCGTAATTCTTGGACCCAATTGTGATTTTGTTAAATCAAGTTAAGTATGTATAAGATACAGACACTTGAAAAAAATTCTCGATAACTACTTTTGTTACTTTGTCGAATTCTTTGGAATGACTTACTTATTATGTGAATGGTCCGCTTTTGGATTTTTGCTTTCGTAAAATCCCACATCTTCCATAATACTAGAGTAGCATAATACTGGAATACAAAAGGAAATGTAAAAAGGAAAAGTAAGTTTAGTAAAATGTTCCTGTTCCACAGTATTCTACGTTCAGTATGCACATCAGTGCCGCCCCGTTTCTTCCGTAAACAAGGAATGGCTGTCGTAACTTAGCGAATTAGATGTTTAGCTTCGTTATGGTAAAAGCTAAACAAAATTCTAGCATTTCTAGCATTTTGTTTTGTGATATATTTCCAGACAGAAACAGCGGGACTGCAACGCTTTGAAAATTAATATAAAAAGTGATAGAAGTTTCACAGAATAGATGTATTCATTGTTTTTAAAGTTTTGTATTTGACTTGCAATAAAGAAACATACTTTTGTTTTATATTTCGGTGTGATATAGAACCGTTTGAAATTGGTGAAAAGCCCAATAGATATTGGTAGATAGTTTAGGTCGACTCCTGTAACGCAAGCCACACATCCCACAATTACGATATTATGGAATTTTGATAAATGATCGTCCTGAGGCACCGACTTTAAACAGGATCAGTAGATAGCGCACACCGAAATATACGTAACTTTGATTTTAAATTTACTATGGTAGCGTAATTCTTACAGTGAAATTAACTCTGTCTTTCCATTTTTTTTTTGGAAACTTTTCACGGTAAAACGGCTAGTCGTATATTTCGAACAGACGCTTCCCTCTCTCTCTACTCAGTGTTTAGTGTGCGATAGACAAATATTGTTAGTAACTAAGATTAGTTTAAGTTATCACTTCTGTCGGACGTCCCGAGATGCACACGTTTTTTTTTTGTAAGCCAACTTTCACTACCCCTGCATTCTACAAGACACCGAAATTAAATCTAGCGCACACCGAAACCACCCGAAAAATCCCATTTAGAACGCGGCGCATTAATTTAAGTGTTTCACTTCACCCTTTACTTTAAAAGGGACAAGTCAGGTGTGAAATTAGCTAAGTGTCTGCGCTTGCCAGGTCTCATTATAGAAATAATGAAACCTTTTGGTGGGAATTAGCCGACTTTGAACGTGGGACGCTTCGTTAGTTATTTCTTGAGTGTTTCAATGAGGAAATCAGTTAAGTTAGTGGTTAAAAGTGGATGGTGTTTATTTTTGGATAATTGAAACATGCGTTAGTTTGCGGAGTCTCATTATTTCTACAGTAATCTTACTTCTTATCTTACTAATATTATAAAGGCGAAAGTTTGTAGGTTTGGATGTTTGTTGCTCTTTTATGGCAAAATGGCTAATACAATATTATTGAAATTTTGGTGTAGAGATAGTTATATTATAGTCCCAGGAAAGGACATAGGACAGTTTTTATCCCGGAATATCGCATAGTTCCCGCGGGATAGCGATAATCGATTTCATCGCAGACGGAGTCGCGGGCAACAGCTAGTAACATTATAATCCGGATCAATTGTGTCTTAACAATTGACGACCACTTACTACATTTTAGGGTGCCGTACCTCTGAATGAAAAAAAGGAACCCTTGTAAGATCACTGCGTTGTCCGTCTGTCTGTCTGTCTGTCTGTCTGTCCGTCAAACCCTTTATTTCAAAAACACGTAGAGATATGGTGCTAATTAATGTGTTTTACGTACAATAAAGAGTTATACCAAAACCACCATTACCACCACCATACCACCATATTACCATTTCATTTCATTTCATTTCATTTTATACATACATACATACATGTCATATAAAATTGAAATTGACAGCAAATGGGTACTGAAGAGCCGGTCCAAGTGGAGAGCCTTGGGGGAGGCCTATGTCCAGCAGTGGACGTCTTTCGGCTGATATGATGATGATGATATTATGGGTACTGAAGTCAGCGGTCCCTTGGGGCTGTGAAAAAATGAACCCTCTACGTCTACTTAATAAAAAGATACATTCATTAGAAAAGGTGTTTCTATACAAATTGCCGAGCTCGAAAAACCTATGGGGTAGATACATACATCCAGTTGTCCTTGAAATTTGAAATTTGTTATGAAGGTAGCTAGTTATAGCACAACTGAAATAAATCTAAAAAATCTGTTTTTTTATGCTTGTCTGTCTATTTATGAACTCAGCATAAATTTTGCTTAAGAGCAAGGCTCTGCTATCACTGAATTGTATAATAACTCGCGAATTTATACGGAACCCTCGGTGCGCAAGTCCGACTCGCTATTGACCGGTTTTTTTAATGATTTTACTATATTTAAGTACTTATGCATTTATCTACATAATTACTACATAATTCTGTTTATCCTTTGACTAGTACCCATATACTAAGCTCTGCTTAGTTTGTGACTAGGTGAGTTGGAGTCAATGTCCCAAGTTTTTTAACTGAAGCCAAGCCACAGGCTCAAGCTAGCTTTAAAAACTACGATAGGGCACAAAACTAAGCATTTTCCTGATCCATTAGTCCTCATTAATGAGGATAAAGCACTGTTTAACACACCCAGAAGGAAGTCTGGGTGCGGGCATGCAACCCATTTGCACCTATCAGTTGGACGTCACCGCCGCCATTTGCAAAATGCTTGCGGGGTGCGCCTGTATAATTTACTTCATAAGCACAGACAGAACAGCAAATTCTTAGTTATTTTTCGGGTACCGTAGCTTTAAAGCGGGCGTAGACCGGTTGGCCGTCCTAGGTATCGCTGGGGCGAATTGGTCCAAAGGGATCTCTCGGATCTCGGGGCCGGTGGTTGGCGAGAGCTGGCCCAGGATCGCAACGTATGGAGAAGTCTGCTGTCGGAGGCCAAGATCCACTTCGGGTCACTGCGCCCAGCCAGTAAGTAAGTAGCTTTAAAGGAATAAGTTTTTGTAAAAAATAATAATTTTTAATACTTACAAGCTTTTTTTACTGACTGTATTTGCATAGTCATCCGTTCTACCTTTCAAGTCAATCGGATGGAACAGTTCCCTCCTGCAGAAACGATCCTGGCTGGGCCACCGTAACTCCGCTACCAGATTATTGTATTGTCATCCGACTTACTTAAGTATGCAAAATTTCAGCATAACTTGTAAAAAACGGATCCCTTATAGATTCTCTATAACCTTATAGGATCAGTATTAACAAATGACAGTGAAGTAAAGTAATGAAACATAATTATTTTCCCTTTCATTACTTTACCTATAGCCGCATATTAAAAAGCTTTTTCACAATCCAGTCGTCCAGAGCTATTATAACGTTGTTTGTTACGCTAGTCGCTAGTGCATCATGTTCAACAAGTATTGTGATATTATCCGAAAATGGTTGCATACTTTACCACTGAAGGTGTTCTTAATCACGCGTTTGGTTTTCGGCATGTGTTTTTACATGAACTCTTGCGTGGCGTCTTTTTCAGCCAAACTTTATTGCATTTCCCTTCTTGTCGTTACTCCGTTTGCTACTTTTGGTCACTATATGCTGGCCAGTGTGATCAACCTTCTGTTTTTCCTATTCAACATTATGACGTCACTTGTAACTGAGGAGCTGTATGTTTTCAAATATCTTGCTGCGATGTCCGAAATCGATCTTAAGATGCATCGTAGCACACAAATCGACAGTAAAAATATGTGTATTGTTACTTTTATTATTATATTTAGCCGATTATTCTTCAATGTATTGTATTGTTCAATAGTAACATTTGATGTTTCAATATCATTTTTAATGTATGTGTCGATGGCACTAGATTTCGAGAACTTGCTCAGAGTTTTAATATTTGACGTGATGTATCAGAGAATGAAATATCTCAGAATTATGTTTGAAAATGTATCCGCTTTGAACGCTATTGAGATTAGAAAAAACATGATTCTGTATCAGCAATTGCTTAACACCATACGCCTTGTTGATATGGAGGTTCAAATAACGGTAAATAATTATTGTCTTTATAATAGTAAATAGTGATAATATTCTGAGACATTAAAAGTCTGCAACCCCAAAAAAAACAATGTCAATTTTCCAAAATTAGTACATTAAATTTGGTCCTATCAAAAACACAAAATTTTTCGATAAGTAACTATAAATAAAAACCGACTTCCAAAACCTGTCCTAATTGTTTTTTTTATTATTTTTCCCCGCTTACGATAGTGTTTTTGTACAATAATAAATGACAATATTTTGGTTCTAGTTTGTTGCAGCACTTTTGCGGTGTTTTCTGTGTCCTGTCATTTGGTTGTCTTTATTTACATGGGTCTACAGCGGCAGGTTCGAGGTACGCTTAAAATCTTTGGAAAAAAAACCAGGCTAAGGTTTCGTACACATTCGTCCACTGTTAAAAGCAGAGCCCAGCTAAGTAAACTGTAGGCAGTGTTAGGTTATCTATTACTGGTCATTACATATTAGACAGACGTACATAAAAATATAGATTTTAGACTAATTTCATTTTTTCATTCATACTAAATATATTTCCAGGACAGTTAAAGTATTCCCTACTTTTTGGAAGCACGAACATAATACTTAGAATAGAAACCCCTTTTCTAATGACTATCTTTTGATTGCGTAGTGTTGATTTTTGCACAGCTCCAAGAGACTTTAGTATTGGGTATTAATTTCAACTTTATACCTCTGCGTGTAATAGGGTCTTGAAGAATAGATAGACAGACAACAATTTAATCTCATACAAGCTTCTGCCCGCGACTTCGTCTACGTATTATACATAATAAACCTTTCTCTCAAATCACTCTATCTATTAAAAAAAACCGCATCAAAATACGTTGCGTAGTTTTAAAGATCTAAGCATACAAAGGGACAGACAGACAGACAGCAGAAAGCGACTTTGTTTTACACTATGTAGTGATGAGTTTCTTTTTTCCTTTAGAATAACGAATTTCCAAAAATGTGTTAATTGTTAATTTATTATAGCTTACCTGCCGCAAAATACAGAAAATGTCAATTTCAGATTTCAACTTCAGACATTGTTTTTTTTTTCACTGAAAGCATGTACTCAGTCCTGCTTGTTTGTTCGCCGGCAATGTTTGCGGAATTCACGGCAAATGAAGTGGATACAATAAGATTGGAACTATGCAAACGGCTGTTCAGAGCCACAGGTAGAGTAATATTAATTAATATTAAAAACGGGAGCAGTATGATTGTCGAAAATACGAGTAGCAACGTCGTAATGTACCTACATATCATTAATAAGAGAGTAAGAATGATAATAATAGAACACAACGATTTGGCAATAAAACTATAATTAGGTTTATCTACATCCATGTCATAACCACAACCACCAAGCGCTAACTCTCATCAACGACATCCTGGACAGTGACAGTACTCTGGATTAATTTTTTACATCTGAGCCGAAATTTCTTGCATCGGCTAGCCGGTATTTGGAATCAATAGTGACGCCGAGCTCAATAAATGTTTAGTCTGTTAACCTGTTCTATCTCTCTTTTTGTATAGTTAACATGCATGGCTAGACTGTTTGTGTTAATTATGAGATTATTATAAATAAATAAATAACTTCCCTATAACTGTTTAGGAACGATTAGCAAAATAAATGTCACTCGCATTATCTCTTTCGAACTTTCGAAGAACAGAAAATTATGTTACCTACGTATTTTTAAAATTTATTGTAGAAAACTTATGATTATGAATGCAGATAAAGTTATGCGTGTGACTGTAAATAATTAGGCATTAAGACACTCGTGCCATCTTTATGAGACTCAGCTTCGCTTCGTTTCATAAAACCCCACTCGTGTTTTAATGCCTCTCATTATGCCACATAAATAACTAACTTTTCGCGTGTTCATCATCTTCGCCTTTGGCTGTTCTGTTCTGAAAAGTTCCTGCGATGAGACATTCTTTATTTGACCGCCCTCGGAATGTTTTTTTTTTTTTTATGTGAATAGGAAGGCAAACGAGCAAGTGGGTCACCTGATGGTAAGTGATCACCACTGCCCATAGACACCCACAACCCCGGAGGGATTGCAGATGCGTTGCCAACGTAGAGGACTTAGATGAAATGCCTCTTGTGCCCGTAATTTCCCCGGCTGTCTTACTCTCCACACCGGAACACAGCAGTGCAAGCACTGCTGCTTAGCGGCAGGATTAGCGAGTAAGATGGTGGTAGCGATCCGGACGGACCTTGCACAAGGCCCTACCACCCGCATATTTAATGTATTTTCATTTTTAGACGTGAAGATGCGAACGGCGTTGTCCATCGGCATCCGGTACCTGAAGGTGCGCCCGTTCCGGTTCCGTCTGCTGCGCGTCGTGACCGTTGACAGCTCGCTACTGATCACGCTAACCAGCCTCATCTTAACCTACACCTTTATTGTTTTGCAGTATTTTTTTCATTCGTAATTATATTCTTTACGATCATAGAGCAGATAAATAGCCTAATAGAGGAAATGCCATGTAATTCATCATCTTCCTAGCGTTTTTTCCCGGCATTTGACACGGCTCAATGAGCCTGGGGTCCGCTTTGACAACCTAATCCCAAGATTTGGCGTAGGCACTGGTTTTTACAGAAGCGACTGCCATCTGACCTTCCCACCCAGAAGGGTAGCTAAGCCTTATTGGGATTGGTCCAGTTTCCTCACGATGTTTTCCTTTACCGATAAGCTCATGATGAATTTTATTTCACATGTAATTTTTTTCGCACATAAATCCCGAAAAACTCAGAGGTGCGTGCCCGGGATTTGGACCCGCGACCCTCTGTTTGAGAGGCCACAGGTCAAACCGCTAAGGCTACCACGGCTTTTTCTTAATTTTATTAATTACGATCATAGAGCAGATAGCCTAATAGAGGAAATGTCATGTGAGATAAAAATTGGGATTGTTCATTTTTTTACAACATACCCTGATTTGAAAACCATTTCGAAGTATGGGGTTTGCGAACTGTTTTATCTTACTGGCGTTCAAAAATACTCAAGGATTACGGATATTTTGCAAAAAAAATATTTTACCTTTATTCGTCCTTACCGAGCGGCTGTTGGTAGTTCCAAAAAATAAATCGGCAAATATCTAGTTTGTCTATTAAATTTATATGTCAACTAGTTATCAGTGTCACCCAATGTCAGTAAAGTAAATATTGTTTTGTTGAAAACTTAAAATTGTCGGTCGATTTAAAACGAAATAATGGAAATTACAGAAAATGCTTCGTTCCAACCTGGAATAATGACTCTAAAAACAGCTATAAAACAATAGTTCGCACGGATCCGAGAAGATTTAAGAGAAAAGTGGTGTCGCGAAGTAAATTTTAAATACTTCAAAGTTTATAAGTACACAATATTGTTGCGAGGATCATTTCGATGTAAGTAGGTACCAAAACACAATGCCACATACTTCCACATTCATAAATTTTCAACTCATTATAACCATGATCAGGATTTAACGCAACATACAATAAGCTTGAAGGTAAACCAAAGGTAAACTGTATATTTGACATTGAGATGACAGTCACAACAGTTATGACAACTATTTTTTTTTAATTTCCAAAGGACTGTGGGAAAATTGCCTATTTCAGCCGGCCGTATATAATTTACGAAATGTCGTATCTGATTTTTTTAAGCAATTATATTAATTAAATTAAGCCATGAAATGATAAAATATTCAAATCAGTTTCTTAAAATGCTCCATATTTTCTAAAAAAAATATAAAAAGGGGGAGTTAAAAAAAATGAACAATCCCAATTAAGCCGAAATTGGCGATTACTGCAGGTTGGCCAGCCGAAGGTCAAACAGGTTACTAGAGTTGAGCAAGCAGCTATTATGATCAATATGGATAGTTAATGTTTAGTCGTGTGGTGGAATGAAACTCGATTAATACATTTTTAAAAGCCAAAAAGTAAATATATGCACATAATTCATAATTGTTAGTGAACCTGTGAAGCAAGCGTCCTGGGTTCGAATCCTGGTAAGGGCATATATTTGTGTGAGCACCAGTGATATCACACTGAGATGAGCACGACTTTTTGTTCCTGAGTCATGGATGTTTCTATGTATTTAAGTATGTATTTCTCTATATAAGTATGTGTATTCTAGTACTCATAATACAAGCTTTACTAGCACTTACTTTGGGACTAGGTCAAATTGTGTGAATTATTCCCTAGTATTTATTTATTAATGTACCCCTTATTCATAAACGCACTATAGGCTTCTGCTAACTTAGCAATCGTTTGTCCTTATCTGTCACTCTGACATTTACCTTTCACAGATAAGGCTGCGGGTGGTAGGGCCTTGTGCAAGGTCCGTCCGGATCGCTACCACCATTTTACTCGCTAATCCTGCCGCTAAGCAGCAGTGCAAGCACTGCTGTGTTCCGGTGTGGAGAGTAAGACAGCCGGGGAAATTACGGGCACAAGAGGCATTTCATCCAAGTCCTCTAGGTTGGCAACGCATCTGCAATCCCTTGTCGTGGGTGTCTATGGGCAGTGGTGATCGCTAACCATCAGGTGACCCACTTGCTCGTTTGCCTTCCTATTCACATATAAAAAAAAAAAAAAAGGACAAACGATTGCTAAGTTAGCAGAAACCTGTAGAGCGTTTATGAATAAGGGGGTTAGTATAAGCAGCACAGCACGATACGAGATTTTTATTTCGTAAGTTGGTTTTGCAATCAATAATAATAATTATAATTGATTACAATAAAGGTCTGTTCGGATCAATACATGTAATAGTTGTGATACAAAATCGAATTCACGCCATCACTTTTTGTAAGTTTATGATAGAATGAGTTTCGCACAAGATTTAGACTTTATAATTGATTTGATGATGTTTTAATGTTTTAATGTATATGTATTGTTATTAATGTATATATATTATGTAACAAATAAAAGTGTGTTGCGATTAAAATAATGCATTTTCAATATGAGAACATAATTTTAAACTCATTCAGAAATATGCATTTGATGTTATTTTAAACTAATCATAATTAGGAAATATCAAATGAATCAAGAAATTTTTATTTCTTAACTTTTATGTTTACTTTTACGGTTTTACCGTTAGAAATTTAATTTCTAAACGACTATGGGTGGTGTAGGGTATAGCACGCGTCACGGAATGACGAGGACCCGGGTTCGATTCCCGGCCATAGCTTTACTTTTCGGATTTTTCTATGTGTTCTAATTTTCAGTGTCGTTTAGAAATTAATCATAATTAAATAGTAGTCATCATAGTTGTATTATTAACCCGATATGGGCCTTGATGTCCGAAATAAATAATTTTTATTTTATTCTATTTTATAATCTTTTAAGACGAAAAAAAACGGGCAAGAAAAGATCCCTAACATGAAATCGTAAGTTCAACCTCTTAAACCTGGATTGGATCTTATTAAGTCTTTTTTAAGTGCGAAAATTATGATAAATCGTATCATTATGTAAAAATAGTTAATGAAGAGCTTACTATAACAACTCTCCATGCAAGGAATTTCAGCATGGAAAAATATAATCTAAAAAACGCCACGAGCATAAAATAGAAATACCCCGTAAAAATAATGAGTGCCCCCCTCCACAAAACGCGTGGATTTATTAAAATTAAACTTTAACGTCGCAGTAAAATTGCGTGATTGTGAATAACACAGGACCTAGACGTACATACCTACTTACATAAAGTAAATTGATAGCTGTATAAAAATAACAAAGATATCAATAAAACCTTATCTTCCATTTACAATCAGTCCTTCGAAGTAATCTATTATTGAAATTAAAAAATAATTATCTCAAATGCTTAAAAAGTCACTGAATTACAGGTAAAGCTATCAATAGTAAAGCTATTTATTAGCTGTGTACCATTCCGTTGTCATAGTTACTGTTTTAAAGTAGGGTCGTTGTTTTATTTTAATTGTATAAGGCTAACCTTAACAGCTACCAACAACAAGGCTACAAGGGGACCTAGGATGCTTGGAACGTAAAGCCTCGTAACGCGGGTTCATATCCCAACCAGTAAACGAAAACATTATTATTATTATTGTTATTCATAATACAATTATTGTGTTTGAATTACAATACATTACCTAATAATTATTATATTTTATTTATTTATTTATTATTTATTTATAAGCCTTTTTTATTCCGAATTCGCTTCAATTTCACTAAATACATGTTGTTGTTGTTGTTATTGTCGTTTATTTTTGTATTTATTTATTAAATTGTCGCGAAATTCGGCGTGCCTCATGGCATAGGCCTCCTCCGTGTGTTGGAGGGTTTGGGCTATAGTCCCCACGCGCGCCCAGTGCGGATTGGGAACTTAACACACACCATTGAATTTCTTCGCAGATGTGTGCAGGTTTCCTCACGATGTTTTCCTTCACCGAAAAGCTCATGGCAAATTACAAATGTAATTTTCGCACATAAATTCCGAAAAACTCAGAGGTGCGAGCCCGGGATTTGAACCCACAACACTCTGCTTGAGAGGCCACAGGTCAAACCACTAGGC
Organism: Pandemis heparana; assembly: GCA_963854515.1. Lineage (NCBI taxonomy): Eukaryota > Metazoa > Arthropoda > Insecta > Lepidoptera > Tortricidae > Pandemis > Pandemis heparana. The sequence goes on along the minus strand of OY978026.1, from coordinate 2,871,064 downwards.
TACCACGGCTTTTTATAATAATTAATAATAATTATTATATTATTAGAACCATTAAAATTAAGGAATTTCAAAAACAATCCAAATAGCAAAACCAGCCGAGTGTGAGTCGGACTCGCGCACTGAGGGTTCCGTACAAATTCGTCAAGTTATTGTAAAATCCAGTCTTAGCAGAGCCCTGCTCTTAAGCAGAATGTAGGCAGTCTGAGGTCATTTTATATTGGTTTTTACATAGATAGACAAATATTAAATTAAGAAAAAACTACTTTCTAGATCTCATTCAAACCAATTTTGGGTGGAAGTTTGCATGGTAATGTACATTATAATATTTTTTTTAGTTTTGTCATTCTTTTATTTTAGAAGTTACGGGGGGGGGGGGACACATTTTATCACTTTGGAAGTCTCTCGCGCAAACTATTCAGTTTAGAAAAAAATGATATCAGAAACCTTAATATCATTAAATTTTTGACGACCTATCCATAGATACCACACACGTATGGGTATGATGAAAAAAAAATTGAGTTTCAGTTCTAAGTATGGGGAACCCCAAAATTATTTGTTTTTTTTTCTATTTTTGTACGAAAATCTTAATGCGATTCACAGAATACATCTACTTACCAAGTTTCAACAGTATAGCTTTTATAGTTTCGGAAAAAAGTAGCTGTGACATACGGACGGACAGACAGACAGACATGACGAATCTATAAGGGTTCCGTTTTTGCCTTTAGAGGTACGGAACCCTAAAAAATACCATGAAACGCAAGAGACAGAACGACATGAATTAATTACTAAACAATGTCAAAAACAATAAATCATTGAAATATATTATCTACTTTTTTAATTGTACCGTGGAAATATTTCATTAATGCTGTAGAAACACACACACACACAAATCATGTCTTTATCCTTTACGGTGTAGACAAAGCCTAAGGTAACATCTAAATTCCACGATTTTATGTTGTAGACATCCCTCCATTACGCACAAAGCGGTTTGCCTCCTCTTTCATTATGCGGACAGCTAAGGAGTGGAACTCTCTGCCGAAGTCAGTTTTTCCGGAACGCTATAATCTGGACATCTTTAAGGCCAAAGTGAACAGACACTTTCTAGGCAAACGTGTACCATCTTAGGCCTCATCTTCGCCTTCCATCAAGCGAGATTGAGGTCAAACGTAAGCCTATTTTATGTAAAAAAAAAAAAAAAAAAAAGATTAGCATGATAGTGGGTGTAGCAGGTGGATGGTGCGGGAAATTAGAATACGTTCAGAGATTTAACCTTAAGAAATATGAGCGAAAGGGGCGTGTGTTTTTTCGTTGCGACGGTATGATGACAACTGTGAAACTCACATACACGCATACCCTCTTTCCTCCACATTGCTTAGCTTTATTTAAAAACGAGCAGTTACAACAAATGCCGGCAGATGGCGTTACAGGTAAGTAGATCTTATATTATTTTTTTCGTAGTTTTAGTAGTACCTATTTGTATGTATTTTCAGTTTTAACCTATGTCCTACAGCCATGCACCGTATGCAGCAATGTCCAGCGTTAACAGTGGGCGTAGGTGGAAAGGGGAATCCAAATTTTGGGATGGGTTGCTAGCCGCTTCGCCACAACATAGTTCCTAAGATTCGAAATATTATAAACGGGATGTGAACCGCGATTACCTTTGTTGAGCACCCGATATTTCGATGCAGTTGCATGCATCATGATCACATGCATGTATCGAAATATCGGGTGCTCAATAAAGGTAATCGCGGTTCACATCCCGTTTATAATATTTCGAATGAACTTAACCGTGAATCATTAAAAACTCTTAGTTGCTAAGATTTCCATAAGTTTTCATCTGCGCGGGGAATTTTGATATGAGTATATAAAGTTAGACCTTAAGGATTTTATTGCTGAATTCAAACGTCATGCCAATCAATTGGCGAAATATCTACCCTGATATTGGTGACGTACTTATCAGCAGTAACTGAGATTACAGAATGTCACAGAGGGTGTCGGAGGCTGACACTGAATGTGATCGTAAAAGTTTACGAACTATACGTACCGCCCTCTCGAACTATTGCACTATCGTTTTGAGCAGAGTGTCAGTGGTCAGAGACAACATTATGAAAAGTAATAAGTTTTTGAAAAAAAATAAAAAAATTGTCGACTTATATTCTGTTGAATATAATATGTACATTTGACGTGAACATATCTATGGAAAATGCTGAAAGCTGATTTTTGACACGGTTAGAAAATAGCTTACATACATTGCAAGTTAAAAAAAATGGATTATACATAAAAAATGGGAGGAAGCTATTTTTTTGCACACTGTTACTGTAAAGATTGTAGTGGCAATTGCTATATACCAACCTAAGTGGTGTCAATTTTAACTTGTCAATATTTTCGTTAGTAAAATATTTTTTGTGTACAACAAAAGTAACGAGCGGCAGGCATATTTTTCAAGCCTGAAGTAATTCAGAGGTTGTATTGACAATGAGAACGCCATGTTGTTACCTACTGTTAAACTTTGCACTCACTTTGCCACTTAACACAAGGAAACAACAAGGAGTCACAGACGATGTAGGTTAGCACTACCAACTTGCAACAGGCTTGTACTCAGAAGAAAAAGTGTTCATAATATGTGTATAAACATTTTTAATAAAATACCAAGCGCCCTTAGAATATTACCTTGTCGCGAATTCAAAACCACCTTGCGCAGAATGTTGACTGAAAAGTGTTTCTACAGTATTAACGAATTTTTAAACCACAAATTTGAAGATTTACATTGCATGACAAAAGATTGTTTAGTTTAGTTTATTTTAAGAAAATTTATTTGACATTATATTCAATGACATGAATAGTTTTATCTTAATAAATTCACAATGACATTATATAAATTTTATGGGTATCAAAGATAATGTTATTCTTATCGACCGAGTGACTCAATCACTGACCTTAGATTTTCACATGCCTCACTTGGCTGAACATGTTATGGGCAGCAATACTATTTATAAGATCTTATGTAACCATATGTTCATTGTGAATAAAAGTTATTATTATTATATTATTATTAAATCTTCGGAATGTCAACAAAAAAGGTGCACTCAAAATATTTACCTGCTCAGATCGGTTCCTTTCTCCATTCTGTTATGGTTGCCTGGTAGAGATCGCTCTGTAGCGATAAGGCCGCCTATTGTTACCTTATTATTGCTGTATACCTTTTCTCTGTTTTGATTGTTATATGTGGTATTCAATAAAGAGTTATTGTATTGTATTTTCTTGCTATAATTTTTTTATATCTCAAGCACCTACTCTTTTCGTATTTATACTTTTATTAATAAACTATCTGCTGTCCACAACTTCGTCCGCGCGGGATTATTAAATTATATAGCCTATGAAATTCACAAATAATGTGGCTTTCTATTGGTAAAAGCATTTTCAAAATCGGTTCAATAGATTACCGCCTACAACCTCTTTATAATTTATTAGTATAGAAGTGTAGATTAACTAGGTGTTCAAATTCAACATAACAAAACAAATAAAGACTGAAATTTGGCCAACCTTCGATGTTAAAGTGGCATTACAAGAAAAATAAGAAGATAATAAAAAAAAAAATATGCCTCTATAATGTTCCCTTCTCTGTGCCAAAAGGCTGAGATTTCAATAAGAGGCATCAGCCCTGATTGCGTGCTGAGAGACCAGATGAAACTGAGTTAATCGTGACATACAGACACCGACTGCTAGTTTTATGTGTAACATATATATTAAATAGGAAGGATCTCGGTTTTTGGTGACACCTACGGACAAAAATGTCTCTGCATCGTATTTCAAATCGTGAATGAACTCAAAATTATAGATAGCGCGCGAGATACACTACCCGTCTCTTTCTAGAACGTAGAGTAGGAAAAAGAAATCTATTGAAAAAAAAGGTTGTCTATAAAATCGGTTTACGGACGATAGTTTTACGTGTTAACGATAAATGGTCGCTTTTGGGGGTAGGCTAAGTTACGCCACCTATCGGCACTTGGTTGAATCGCTTAGTATCTATCAAATCAATCTATCGACCCTCAAAGTGAGGTACGCAAAGTGGTTGCGACAACAAGCAACAGATGTCGCTATTTGCGACACACACTGACGTCAGTAACGTTACGCAATTAGGGTGCGACCACACCGCCGCTTAAAAAACGGTGACGTTACGGAATCGCAACAAAATGTATGAAGAAACGGTGAGAAAACGTGACGCATACGACACGTCACTGCGTATACGCGGCGGTTTGGTCGCACCCTTAGTCATGCTTTTTCGTGAGTGCGGCCGGCGTGCATCGATTTATAAGACGTTATCACGTCAAAATCTTTCTACTTACAAGTCAAAAATATAATTTAAACCAAAATAGAACCATAGATTAACTAAGAATATAATTCTCCCTCTGCCCGACATTTCAAAAAACCAAAAGGGTTGAACGATGAACTCTTTCATAGAACACTTTATGAATATTCCGGGTAATGAGGCGTCCTCATCAAAGAATAACGTAATATTTCAGAAGCTAACAACCCGTGAAAGGGTAAGATTAATCACCGCCATTTTTGTTTTTGACACCAATTTAAAAATAATTAACGTTTCCCCTTGAAGACAAAAGGCTTATAAAAAGTAAGTAAGCATTACAGAGGCTACCCAGCCTAGTGGTTAGAACACCTGACTATGAAGCTTGAGGTCCCCGGTTCGATCCCCGGTTGGGGCAGATTATTATGTACAGTCACCAGCATAAATAAGTGATCACTTTTGTACCTTGTCACTTTAAAGTCATGTTTGAAAAACCATACGAAATAATGTAACGACTGAAAGCGACAAGGTCTTATTTATGCTGGTGACTGTACGTACGAAAAATAAGAATGTTTGTTCTCAATTCCTTGATGTTTAACATATATTTAAGTATGTTTATCCGTTGTCTAAATAGAATCCATAATAATACAAGCGTTGCATAGTTTAGGACTAGGTCAACTAGTGTCAATAGAATTGTTCCGAATTATATTTTCTTTGTTTTATTTATTAGTAATTCTAACTTGGATGTGTATAAGCTGTAGACGATGATGATAGCACATGGCTATGTTTATATAATATATCTCTCTATTGTTGGCATACAAATCCTACTAATCTAAAAATCGTGTTTCACCAACTCAGGCACTTATTTCAAACGAATCATTTTGAAAAGACTGAATAATTTTAACATTTCCGATTCATCCAACGCTAATAAACTCACGATTTGAGATTTATATTAAAATTCAAAGGGAACAGCTCTGAATGAAGATTTTCATAGGATGCATTAAAATCTGTTTCCACAGCTCTGTTTGTCAGGAGAGGGATAAGTAACAAGAGATGTTTAAATTTAAATAAGTGGACAAAACAAAATAACTTTTATTTTTAATACAAAATAATCATCTTTATCTGTAGTAAATTATAAAAAAAAAACATTTGAATTTTTATATTTTTGTTTGTAAGTAACAATCTCAAAAACTACTCGACCGATTTTAAAAATTCTTTCACTGTTAGAATATAGGTACATGATCCCTCAGTAACACCGACGAAACTGCGAGCAACAGCTAGTTAAACTATTAAAATTAAGTACATTAAAACCGAGACGTCTATTATAACGCTATGAAATAGAGACATATACTGTTATTCAAGATGTGATGTTAGCGGAGTTAATCCAATAAGATGAACCAAGTGTCACAAATTTTGGAAAAAGAGAAAATCAATCCAGAATGTTAACTAACTAATTTGGCTCAGGGACCCAAATAGGGTCTTGGCCTCCGAAACGAGAGCGCGCCATCTGTCCCGATCGTGCGCAGCTTTTTGCCAGTCGTCAACTTGAAGACGTCGCAAATCCGCCTGGACACTGTCGCCCCAGCGATGCCTGGGTCGCCCAACCGGGACACCTCACACAAAAAGTTCAAATAAAAATCCAGAATGTTGCTGACTTTAAAATTATGGGTTATTAGTAGATAAGGCATGGATATAAATACACAAAGTAATAGAAGGAAATAGAGTACGAAGAAATCTGGTAGGAAAACAAAGTAAGTTTTTTTATCTTGTTTGTTTTTGTACCATTTAGTTTTTGCCTTACTCAGTGCTTCGGTGTAAATTGTTATTTATTCGGTACAATTACATATTGTAAACAACAACAGAGAAAAATCAGAATCACGACTCAGAAAAACGTATTGTGTTTGCAATGCAATTACTATTGTAAACAACATTTGAGCACACAAATTATTTTTCTACAAAAAAAGAAAAAGAGAAAAAAAAACTTAGGTATACATATATTTAAGTCTCCTTGGAAATTTTATTTTAATTTTGAATCTGGCTAATTTATGCTGAGTAAGTTTTTATTAATTTAATAATAGACAAATTGTTTCAAAGCCATCAGCTTGTAACTTGCACCGAATCTTTTGTCCGTCGGTACGGCAATAACAAGTCCATAAACCGTTTTTACTGCCTTTGTTCAAGTAAATGTATGTAGGTTGACTTTTTAAACAATGACCGTATATTTCCAAAGAAAATCTGATAATTCTTAAGACTTCTTATGGCTTTCAAGCTAACAAAAGATGGAATGCAAATTTTGATAGTTTTAACAGAAGTGAAGGATCTGGTGGTTGTTTTTATAGGGCTAAATAGAATAGAATACCTCTTGTGCCAGCAATTTCACCGGTTGTATTACTCTCCATGCCGAAACATTGCTGCTTTACGGCAGGATTAGCGAGTAAGACGGACGGACAGCCAAGTCTTAGGCCGGCTACATACATACGGAATTTTCATACGGTTCCCGTACGGAATGACGTCAATTCGTAGTCCTGTCCCGTTCCGTTATATAGCGATGTCCCGTTCGCTGACGTCATTCCGTACGGAAACCGTATGAAAGTTCCGTATGTATGTGGCTGGCCTTAGTATTAGGGTCCCGTTTTTACCCTTTGGAACCCTAAAAATGGTTAAGCAGAAACACTTCATGATGTTAAAATCTGAAGGTTGTTAGAACATTAATACTATTAAAAATCATTTCACAACTCCATAACATGACTCATATACACCTTACCAGGTTAATTGTATGAATGGTTACGTTTGTATGTCGGTCATTCCACCTTTTCACGTAAATTGGGTTATCCTGTGAACCATGTGCGTCATCTGCATTCATTATCTAGTTACTTGAATTACTTCCTACGCTGATTACTTAATGACTAGGATTGACCGTGGAATTGTGAAGACAGGGCAACATTTATATAATGTACCTAAATAAACAGCTTAAAAAGCATGTTGTCCAACCCCCTGCTGAAATATTCCGGAATAGACACCTTCTAGGCAAACGTGTACTATCTTATAGGCCTCACCTTCGCCTTCCATCAAGCGAGATTGAAGTCGAACGTAAGCCTATTTTATGAATAAAAAAGCGACGTGTAGGCCTCCGGGAGTGCCAGCAGAAGTAAAAACAACAACTTAGACTAGTTTTTAATGTTATAACTCCATGACGCTCAAGACGCGTACCGTACTGGCCGCTTACAAAAAAACGTACGTATTATCATCTATATTGACAGACCTCTAACAATGTGCTTATGCCCAAGTAATTTTGCTCCGTGACTCAACAAAAAACACTTCAAAAATCGAACGCGATTCATTCGTATTTCAAAATAAGTACTTAGAGGATCTGATATTGTGGTACCTATTTAAACTTTCCGTCCTTCTTACGCCTGACACGATTTTAACATTTTTTACCTATCCCAAAAAGTGTTCAACGCCACTAAAGAAGTTTTCATTTCAAAAATAGAAATCAGAATCAAAACGACTTAGCAAACTTGTAAAACCTCTGTCACCTCTAACCATTGCTAAAACCTAAACACTTACAGTCCTGTTAACCAACACAACGGTCATAACACTCCTAAGGATGTATCGCCTCCTGGCCCTCTTCTTGGTCATCACGAGTACCGTGGAAGCATCTGGTAACAGTACCAAATGCAACGGATTCGATGCCAATTTCGATCTGGCTCGGGTGGTAGGGACGTGGCACGTGGTGGCCATCATACCTGAAGCCATGTTTCCTGACAAACAGAAGGTGCCATGCTACGAGGTGGAATTCAGTGAGACAGAGGAGGTGAGTTCTTTACCTAATCTATTCTAATCAAAAGACGGATTTTTTGCGGCATAACATAAGACAGTAGCAATTAGAGCTCGTAATTTTTTTTATCGATATCCAAAGTTAATTGTAAAATTGAATAAGTTTTTGTCAAAACTTGAATTGTCAACCGTCCTACATTATTGTGTACTAAATTTTAAGTCGACCGGACCAACGTTGAAGAGTATAAGTTATCTACGATACACTAAAAAACCGAAAATCGTAAAAGGTGGCACTTGCAGTGTTATGCTTCTCAGGTACGGAGTTTAGTTCGATCAGTTGAAGATATCCGCCTCAATTTTAGGACGTATATCTTTAAAAAGTAGAGGGATTAATTTTTTTTCTTATGCGACCTTTGTACGTCCCGGAATTAACAATTTGGAAATCCAATAATATACGCGCCGAAATTTGGTTTCTCCATTATAATTCTTGGAAATCGCCTTCAAAATTGAGTTGTAATATCGCTAGTTAAATAAACGCTTGTAATTAATTATTTAGGGGTCCCAGTGCCGATTATAACTTTGTCCCTTTCGGTGTTCAGATGTCTGATCCGCACCACAAAGAAATAATCCTGAAAAAGTTTACAGAAGTATATAAGTTGAAGTAACCCAACAACAATAGTGTATAGGACTTAGTCCCAACAATGTTTGATTCCAGTCAGGACTCCGTTGGCTCATGAACAAGACACACACACTACCACACCCAAAGGACATTTTCCAAGAAAACAAAGGTGTTACGATAAGGCAGAGGTACAGCTCAGAACACCCTTTCGATGTCTGGTCCAAGTCTTTGGACGGAGCCAACGGCTGCTTCCAGCAAGTGATGTCTTTGAACGCAGATTTGAGTGATATAAGTAGGTATTAATATTGTCTTAAACTGTTTAATGTTACAAATACACTAGAAACTCTGATCTCGATGCCTACGCAAAATTAGAAATATAGACAGCTTCACATGCAAAGTAATTTCTAGGTAATTTACTTGTAGACGTTGTTGTAGTCGCATTTTGTAATGTCGCGCCTAACCTTTGGTTGCTAACTGCTTTGGTTGCTTCAGCTGATCGACCTTCCGAATTTGGTATACCGCCACGCCACCGTCCCAACGATGGGCCGATGAAACGACTTACTGCACCCGTTTCTATAAGCGTCAGTAAGTATTAATTAATCAGTCATAGACCTCCAGTTGCCTCGGTTGGAAGCGGCTTGCATCCACCGTGAACACCCGACTTTAACCAGGTAATTCCATCCAACTCGTTGGTGGACGTCCTACGCTGCGCCGAAGTATTAATTACTAACACTTCAAAACTCAGGTGTGAAGAAACTCTTGCAAGAGATCTGATGGCTACTTTCAGGCAGCTAATTTGGCCTGGTCATTTAACGCGGTAACGCTGTCTGCCTCCTAGGAACTATTATAGTCCCTATAATCAGAGGGGCTACTCTGAAATTCGATTTTCGAAGTTCGTATCATACCGTCCCTCTCACTTTAAAATGAATGACTATTAGTGTGAGCGGAATGGAACGAACGAACTTCGAAAATCGAATTTCGGAGTATAAGACCAGTGACGTGCAGTTTGGGGTCGTCAGGGTAGGCTCAGCGGTAGGCAGCGGGAGGTTGGAGTATGCCCTGTCTACCCTAGCGACTCCCAGCTGCACGTACCCTATCTCCAGTCCAATTTCCAGGGTTTTCTGATATTCTCAAAGGAAAAGGCATAGAGATTCCGAAAAAGACATGTAAAACAGCCCTTGGCGGCCTATTTGCAAAATGAACTTTTTTTGACTTTGAGATAATTATTCTGAAGGTTACCTAACTGGAAGAAATCTTTTATAGAGATAACTTCCCGTGTGTGCATCTATTTTGTCCTTTGTACAATAAAGATTTTTACATACAGTCATACCATACATCTTAATGTTCGATGTTAATTTTATTTTTTGTTGTAATTTTAGATTACCTAGACGTTTAAATAGTATGTTATTAAGTATGGCTACTCTAGTGCTTATAGAGGCATCTTAATTTATTTTTTTCTTAAATATCTCCTAAGTATAGATAAATTAGAATAGCATTCTTAATGTATCAGTTGTCCCAACATTTTCCCTCTTCTGTTCGCGATGGTTGTCAACAGGCACCTGGGGCCTTATACCATGACGTCCTAAAATTCCGACTCGGTTCAAGCTTTAGCTGTCACTTTTAGTATGAATCTGACAGCGAGCGAATCTAAACCGAATCGCTTAAGACGTCATGGTAAGGCCCCTGTTATTATTTAAAGCTAATATCTTCCAGAACGAGCTCTATCGCAGGATGCACGGATGCAGCTTCACATCATTGAGACTGGCAAGGAGTCAGGACCGTTTCTGCTGCAGATGCTGTGGGGACAGCACATCACTGGAGTTGTTTTCCAAAAGGAACAGGTCTGGGCCCTTTAAACCCTAGCTTAATAACAGCACCATTTATTATTATTTATTTATAGGAACAGGTCTGGGCCCTTTAGATCCTAGCTTAATAACAGCACCATTTATTATTATTTATTTATAGGAACAGGTCTGGGCCCTTTAGACCCTAGCTTAATAACAGCACCATTTATTATTATTTATTTATAGGAACAGGTCTGGGCCCTTTAGACCGTAGCTTAATAACAGCACCATTTATTATTATTTATTTATAGGAACAGGTCTGGGCCCTTTAGACCCTAGCTTAATAACAGCACCATTTATTATTATTTATTTATAGGAACAGGTCTGGGCCCTTTAGACCCTAGCTTAATAACAGCACCATTTATTATTATTTATTTATAGGAACAGGTCTGGGCCCTTTAAACCCTAGCTTAATAACAGCACCATTTATCAGGTCAAAAACATCCTGCTCACTGCCGAAACCAATCATATAACTACACATTCATATAAGTACATTAATCGCGCAAGAACTCGCCGCTACCGCGTGCGCTGGCGCTGCTCAATGCGCTCCTGGCGTCAGAACCTGAGTGTGACCTGCTCGCTTGCCGATGGCCGACTGTGTGCTTTGAATGTTTGAGATAGTGTGAGATGATGGATGATAGGCTATCTAGCACTTTTAAGTGATTAAAATATTATTTATCTCTGTGGTTTCTGAGTGGGTGTATTGGTGTTGTACTGTAATGCTGTGTAAACTACTTATTTTTTATAAATAAATAAATAAACTTATAGAATTTTGTGAAAATTGGCTTGGTAGGTTCGGAGGTCATATTCATAGTCAATTTTGTCAGATAAAGTAACATAGGACAATTTCATATTGTTAGACGTTGTACTAATCACCGGTAGTCAAGAATATTTTCCAGACTTAATACAACATAGTTTCTAAAATATATTAATTTTCAGGGTACGACGCCTGAAAAGTTGAAACAAGTGTCTGAAGCTATGGTGAAGCTGCGTGGACCTCAAAGAGCCCCGAAAATTTGCGACAAGAGATTGAAAGATTAAAAACTATAAAGAACAAAATGAATTTAAATATTTTAAACTTTTCGAATAAAATGTTTGTACGACAATTCTGCGCATATTAAATTTTATACGTACATATATAAAGGAACAATTAAGTAATTATGTCATCTTCTAGGTACTCTGCCAATTTACGACAGCAGCTCTTTAATTTCCTTTGTTCCTCATTTGTTTCCTTCATCCTTTCCCTGTCCTTTCTCTGAATTTTAAAAACTGAACCGATAAAGATATTCCAAATAATTTATTGAGCCCGCTCACAAAATTCCATTAGAATCGGTTGTGAAATGCAACTTGTAGAGTAAAACAGCTACCGGACAGACGGTTGGAAGTCGTGGCATTATCTACGGGCTCTCAAACAGAGGGTCGTGAGTTCAAACCCCGGCTCGCACCTTTGAGTTTTTCAGAGTTTATATGCAAAATATTGAAAATTCATCATGAGCTTTTCGGTGAAGGAAAACATCAATTCAATGGGGTATATAAGTTTCCAAACCGCATTAGGCCCACGTGGGAACTGTGCAAGCCCTCTCAACCTGAGAGGAGACCTGAGTCCAGTAGTGGGACGTATATAAACTGGCCCTTATTTCACCAATTCGATAATTTTATTGTCGGTGACTAGTGACAATTCGACTTGCGACTCGTCGAGTTTGTAACGTAAATAGAATTGTCACCGACAATTGTCGCTTTGATGAAATAGGGGCTAGATGACAACATCAATCCTACTTCCTACTAATATTATAAATGCGAAAGTTTGTGAGGATGGATGGATGGATATGACGATGTGAGTGTGTATGTTTGTTCCTTCTTCACGCTGAAACAACTGGACCGATTTGGATAAAATTTGGAACGGAGATAGCTGGTATCTTAGATTAACACATAGGCTACTTTTTATCCTGGAAAATTGCATAGTTCCCGCGGGATAGCGCTAATCATGTCAGGTCGTAGATGCCGTATGTAAGTTTGATTCTACGCGGACGAAGTCGCGGGCAGAAGCTAGTGACAAATGAACAAAAGCATCAGGCTTCGGTCTTGCTCGATCAATTAATGAATCACAATTTAAAAACGTAATGCATCTTCATACACGTTATTTGCGATAGTCTAGCTAAGTCCGGGATGTAACTTATTGTATGTTCTCACGCTACCATACCACGATACGTTGTGGTATTAACGATAAAACAAAAGCTGGCCACAAAGAATAAACGAACATAGAATAAAAGACTAAACACGCCAAACTTTAGATCAAAGAAAAAGTAAGGACAGAATTCTGCGAATACCCAAACGAGGCCGTGTGTGAATACATGTAAAAATACCAGGGTGACCAAGCAAAGCTCTTCCAAGAACCAGAAAAATGCAATTCGCAAACCTAGCTATAGATTGATTGCACGTCCCCCAAAACCTTTATAGGTATACCTCTAGTAAATTTTCAACGAAATCGTTCGAGCCGTTTGGAAATCCTGGAAGTAAATAAATAAGTTAACAAACATGTAACAATTCCTCGTTTAAAACTTTTTAAGGTCTTTTAATGGGCATAGATAGAAAAACTAATTTGTAAACTCGTGCAACTAAGAAAATGTGATAGCTCGGCTTCAATCCAACCATTACGATGGGCATTATAAAGTTAAAAGCCCAATCCCAATTAAGGCCCGTTAGATTGCAAACAACATGAAATAAGTGCTAATGTGTTTCCCTTTATGTGTTGTGTTTACGGTCAAGCGTAAAATTAAGTATCGATTTGATCTTCTCATAGATATGTACCGAGGCCTTATATTTAGTTTACATAAGGTGGTGGGACGGACATATTTATTGAAACTTATGTACACCTATATTTTTACACTTGACTGTACGGATAGTCAATGTTTCAAAAACACCAAGTGCGAGTCGGACTCGCGCACGAAGGGTTCCGTACCAGAAATACTCTGTTGTATGGGAACCCCCTTAATTATTATTATTATTTTGATTTTAGTATTTGTTGTTGTAGCCACAATAAAAAACATAATATGTGCAAATTTCAACTGTCTAGCTATTACGGTTCTTGAGATCTAGCTCGGCGAGTGGTAGCCATGAAATAGGGCTAAAATATCACGTTTTTGTATAGGAGCACCTCTTAATTATTATTATTATTTTGTATTTGGTATTTGTTGTTATAGCGGCAACAGAAATACACAATCTGTGAAAATTTCAACTGTCTAGCTATAACGGTTCTTGTGATACAGCCTGGTGACAGACGGACGTTCATGTCGATATTTATTTTTATTTTGCTCTTGACCGTACTAATTAATACTGTACATTGTAGTTTTGAATAAATTCTTGTCTAAAAAAAAAAAAAAAAAAGAAAAAAAAAATTAATACTAAAACCAAAAACTGTAACGAAGTGTCGTATCTTTTCGGTGTTTGTTCTTAGGTCCGATTGGTGTCGTGACATAGTCTTATTAACTGCTTTCCTTATGGTTAAGTTCTAAAACGTATTGTTGTCCATCGCGGTCACGCTAACTTATATTGACTTTATGGGAATCTGTTTTTATTGGCCGCTGGTTAATCGAAGTTTGAAATTGGAAAATATTTGTGTGAATGGTGTTAAAAATCCAGAACCCAAATGACGCCGTATTTACTACATCACTGCTGCTAGTAAATAAATACATAGACAGAGCTTAGGCCCACCTTAGGGTAACAAGAGTATACTGCCGTCCTTATTCAAAAGGATGGATGTAAAAAAAACTATACTTAGGTACCTACTTCTCTTCTTCTTTTTCAGCCCTTTTACGTCCACTGCAGGACATAGTCTTCCTCTAATGCACGCCATTCTCTTCTATTACTAGCTGTTCTCCAGCTCGTCCACTAGCTCGTTGGAGTGACGACATCGTCAGTATAGCAGGGAAACTGTGGAGGTACCTACTTGATTTTTAACAAACTAGCTGTTGCCAGCGACTTCGTCTGCAAAGAATTCGTTTATCGCTATCCCGAGGGAATTTTCCGGGATAAAAAGTAGCCTATGTGCTATTTCAGACTTTTCTCTATCTATGTGCCGAATTTCATCCAGATTCGTTGGGCCGTTCTGGCGTGATTGAGTAACAAACAAACATCCATCCATCCATCCATACTTTCGCATTTATAATATTAGTTAGATTTTAATTTAAATGTTTTGTTGAATAACAAAAATAATTATGTTTTCATTAAATTTTAGGACGTGCGGTAAATGAAAAATTAAAATCACCCATTTCTCAAAACGTACTTTCGAATTATTTAGGACGCTAGTATACGTACGTACATTTCATACTGCAATATTACTGTAAAATGACGCTCGATTTTATGAAATTTCATTTATTACACTGTTTTTGCCTTATTTGTACAAGAAATCAACCTAAGCAGGGTTTTTACCATGACGTCTTAACGCGATTCAATTCAGATTCAGTTTAGGTTCGCGCGCTATCAGATCCATACTAAAAATGACAACTAAAACCTGAGTCGGTTGAATCGCATTAAGACTTCAGGCCCCAGAATGTTTTCGTGATCAAAATCGCTTTTCAACATCGATAGAACGTCTGCAATGTCTGGCAACGGACAGAAAGCGGACAGAAAGACAGATGGCATCAGGTGCCGGAAGGAGATGTCAGTGATTGATTTGGAAACGGACAACGATCAGTGTAAAAATACGAAACTTGTCGTACAGAGTGTTCTCGAAACGAACCTTATTTTATACTTGCATATGCAGCTGTACATAATACAAGGTGTTTTAAAATTGATCTAGAATATTCCAGCAGGTGATAGACCGACCGCTTAAGAGGCTGACAACACCTAATTTTGTTGAAATTGATGTTATTTAAGCACTTTTTTAAGAAAAACTACACATAAAAAAAATACAATAAAAATATAACGTTAATTTTCATCATATTTCAAACACACTAGATGGACTCGATACATAATTGAACAAAATCGGCTCGATAGAAAATAATTGCAAAGATTGGTCTTAAAATCATCATTAAACGATTCTATGTCTTTATTTTATCGACGTATGGGTCTGCAATTAAAAACATGAAGTCAACATATTCATACCTACACGGCTAACGAGTCTTATTTCACAAATAATCCATACTTTTTTTTATTTCTTCTTATTTGTGTCTTATTTGCAAGATTTTAGACGCGCGCCAAGCTGCCGGAATAGTTTCTTCTCTTTCACTCACAGGCACGCGAACCGTATGTGTGAAGAGTGGCGCTGCTCAAGGTCATTTGCTGTTGACAGCGCCTTAAATGAGTCCTCGCCAACGCGGCACAGGGGCGCGGGGTGGGACGACAAAGGGGACCGAGAGAGGTGCGGGCGGCAGGCGCACTACCCGCCTACTAAGCGTATGAATTACCTATTAAAGATTTATCATCGTAATTTTAAAAGCCTTGGTAGCCTAGTAGTTTGACCTGTGGCCTCTCAAGCAGAGGGTCGTGGGTTCGAATCCCGGGCTCGCACCTCTGTGTTTTTCGGAATTTATGTGCGATATCTCATTTGAAATTTACCATGAGCTTTTCGGTGAAGGAAAAACATCGTGAGGAAACCTGCACACAACTGCGAAGCAATTCAATGGTGTGTGTGAAGTTCCCAATGCGCACTGGGCCCGCGTGGGAACTATAGCCCAAGCCCTCTCATTCTGAGAGGAGGCCTGTGCCCAGCAGTGGGACGTATATAGGCTGGAGATGATCGTAATTTTTGATTCAAAATAAAATAATTCGTAGGGTACACCTTGAAAAGCGATGGTAGTTTCAATAAAGACTTGTGAAACAGCCTTTGGCGACGTATTAACAAAAAAAATTATGTAACTATGAAATGTTGGAATCATCAGTGCCGATCATTTCAAACAAAACACTGAAAGAGAAAAACTCCTCTTGCACTCCTCTATCGGTAGACCATAACAAAAGCATTATTTCATATAAAATAAAATTTTAAAATCACATTTCCGCACATCCTCCTGTATCGTTGACAGGCATGACGGGTGCTGAGCTAGCACCGTTACAGGGGCGTTCCACTTGGATCGCTTTATATCTATTGTTTATGAGCAAGGGTTGAATTGATGGATATACGTACACACGTGAGCGAAAGGTTATGTTTGATTTGAGTTTTATGGCCGGTTCCTGAAAGAAAAGGTAGCAAAAAACTCTTCGATTGAGATAGAAAATTTACAAAGATTTAAATTCCGAAAATTCAGAGGTGCGACCTCTCTCAAGCTGAGGATTGTGGTCAAACCGCTACTCTACCTTAATGTATGTGTACTTTATGCAAAGAAAGAAAGAATATATTATTCGTTGTTGCACACCGACATGAAAAATAGATCATCAGCGTTGTGTGTCTTCACAGAAGTGAAACGGTCGCTGGCTCAGCATTACGCTGAGGTAGACACCTGCAGCACCGATTTTCAGCCAGAACCGTCTGTGACTCACGAAACGATACACAGATAAAATATATTACATGTGAAGCATTTTTGTACCTTTCATGTCAAGCATGAAATGGGCATCTTCACTGAAAAAATAATAATTTGCTAAATGAAACCGAACTTTCGTCAGCCTGTAACTTAAAAAAGTGACTACACAACTAAGGCAATATCTTACCAAAATCTTTGGTTATGTTTTGTTCTTTATAGGTAAACCTATTTAAAATCAAATTTACTTTAATAACGGCTTACCGAATTATGGTTATTGATGAAATAGCCGAAGTAGTTTGGTTAAATATATTTTTTTTGTGTTTGGTAACAATTCTGTTAATTGTCAACCTACCAATCAAACCAAGCCACCTGAGGCACCGCTGACCGAAATATCTCAATCCACTTTAAACTTTTAATGGGTCCTTAACTCTTGGAATCTCATCTCTGGCCCCACTCCATGACGGAATTACGTAAAGTCTTTTAGTAATAAAATTCCTCATAAAGACCATTTTATAATAGGATCGTAAAGCTTGACTTCGCTGGATAAGGGACCTTCTCAGGGGAGAAATTTCTAATTTTATGTGTTTCTTTCTTGAATCGCTATCCAAACACTATGAATCTTAATTTTACACACCTGGGGCCTTACCATGACGTCTTAATGCGGTTCGATTTAGACTCAGTTCAGGTTTTAGCTGTCATATTTAGTATGGATCTGATAGCGAGCTGAATCGGAATTGAATCGCGTTAAGACATCACAGTGAGGCCCCTGATTCCTTTTTAACAGATGAAAAGGTGTGAGCCACTTTATTAAAAAACATCACGTGGCTCATTTAAGATTCATTTCTTTCAAAATTATCATTATTTGTTTAGCCCCATGTTGGGCGCCAATTTGAAAAAAGGGAACCAACTTAAAAAGTCCTTAAAGTGTGACCAATAATTTTGTTTATGGAAAAACTAGCTGTTGCCAGCGACTTCGTCTGCAAAGAATTCGTTTATCGCTATCCCGCGGGAACTACCTACGCAATTTTCCGGGATAAAAAGTAGCCTATGTGTTATTCCAGACTTTTCTCTATCTATGTGCCGAATTTCATCCAGATCCGTTGGGCCGTTCTGGCGTGATTGAGTAACAAACAAACATCCATCCATACTTTCGCATTTATAACATTAGTTAGATTAGATTTCTTTTAAAATTATCATTATTTGTTTAGCCCCATGTTGGGCGCCAATTTAAAAAATCCTTAAAGTGTGACAAATCATTTTGTTTATGGAAAAAATAAACATTAAAGTACAAAATCAATAAACTGAAACCTTGCCTTCCTATTCCACTGCTACAAATGCACGCCAGCTACATTTATAGTATTTTTTTACATAGATTCAATTACCTTCAACACAGCGCCATAACGCCATACGAAACCCACGTAATAGCGCAATAGCGGGTGATACCTTTTGTAAGATCCGTCTATTCCTCTTTCCACCAGGGGCCTTACTATGTCGTCTTAATGCGATTCAGTTTAGGTTCGCTCGCTGTCAGATTCATACTAAAAGTGACAACTAAAACTTGAACTGAGTCCCTGTACGCCCACAATCATGCTAAGCGTGGCCTCCAGGTCTTGTTACCCTAGGCTTTAGGCCATAAGTAATTATCCGATATTTCAGGATTCTGCGGGATTCGTTATTCTTCCTTGTAAAAAATACGAATTCATTTTTTAAGCTTAGCAAAATCAACAGTTACCTGTCGACATTCAATCACGTCTTCGGACAAAACATATTCCTTTCCATTCACTTCCTTTCATCCGTAGCCAATTACCACGGTCAGCCGCCCGGTCGCCGGATCCCGTTCCGGCCGATTTTTCATTAACTCGACCGCACGGCCGATTATTGAAAATCGTTGGTGCGATTAATTAGTCGCAGAGAGGGTGCTTTTGATTACGTTGATAATTGTTTTTGGTATTTGGCGTGTGGGGAGACAGCGGGCACAGTGAAAGCAGTAAGTGATCGGCACTTAATTAAGCGCTACGTTTGCAGGTGATCGAAAAAGTACTGCGTGCAAGACGTGAACTAATCAAAAGCTGGGGAGTTACCATGACGTCCTAATTCCGACTCAGTTCAAGTTTTAGCTGTCACTTTTAGTATGAATCTGACGGCGAGCAAACCTAACCTGAATCGCATTAAGACGTCATGGTAAGGCCCTGATCTTGCTAATTTTCCAACTGTGTCATTTGATCGTATTTTACAGCACGTTGGTCTAGAGCTTAACCAATTAACACATTGGAATCAGCATGGATGACAAATTTATCATGCAGAAGTTTAGTTTGCCTTGCTCGCATCAGGAAAGCAATTTATCAAAATCACAATGTTGCAGAGTCTTTGCACCGCCCTTCTTTTACATTACTTACTTTTTTTATCTTCTTGGTACGTCACCTTCTCAATAAATGCGAAATAAATACGAGCTTTTAATACCTATGATCCTGTGTCCACGTATCGGACAGGTAACGAATTATGAAGCGCATATCAGACCCCAAAAAAGTGCACGAGTTATAATAAGAATGTACCAACAACTCGCTGAATTTACACTTGTTCTTGCCGCTCACTCTTCCCCGTTGTCACCCCCAGATACCGGTGAGAAAGCAAACCACGATTGGTACTCGTGCGAATAGCGCCTGATTATCCAAGAGCAAACGGCGCGCTTGTTGATTATTTACTGGATTTATACTGTGCTTCAATTGTCTATTCTCTATTGACTGTCTGTGCCTCGGGCAAGTATTCTTTTAACAGGATTCTGTAATTGGCAATGCATGTAATTAGTACTCTTAACGTAAGGTATATTGAGAGTGACAAATAAATAAAGGGTCTTACGGTTCAAAGACTGTCGTAATTGTAATTTTGTTAATGTTGTTTAATTTGTGTTACCGATTTCTTAATATTGAGAATATTTCTTTATTGATACCTTTTTGTAAGAGCTTTAAAAAAATATACAATGTTTGCAAAATTATTACAAGAAATAAAGATAAAAAGTTTTCATTTTCAAACCATGACTAAATATGACCAATTAGTTTATTCGGTGCCACAGCAACACAATACTCTAAATAATACCTAACAGTCAACAAAAAAAACATTTAACCGATAATTTAGTGAAAACTGTGAATGAAACTATAGCGTTAAGCAATAAAAGAGCACGAATGAAAAAATAATAAACTCGCTACGATCCAAAAAACTGCGAAAATTATGCGAAAAAAGTCACACATTTAATTTTATACCTTTGTTTTTCGCTATTTTAGATTGTTATTTTTATAGCGGGAACGTTGGCTCGGATAAAATAAATAGTTGAAATAGCACTTAAACATCTTTGTCCGTACCAATTTAGAGCAATGGTCCAATGAAGGCAACCGTTAAATTTAATGCATACTAACCTGGTGCTATAAAACCGAGTTAATCTCAATACACCGATAGCGCTTATTATCCGTAGTGATGTGCGATACATTTTATCGATATCGATATCCAACGGAAATCACTTTACCACACCAGTTTCGCATGAGTGCGCGAGGTAGACTACCTGCCTTTTTTTAAAACGAATATTAAGAAAAAGACGGACAGTCACTCAGTCAGCGGGTATGCTGAGCCAGCGACCGTTTCACTTTTGCGAAGACGCGCTCTTTAATACATTGCTAATCTATTTTCATTATCTGTGTTTTATGTTTTATTTTTGTACAATTGTGTGTCTTTTAAAAGAGAATAAATGTTTTCTTTCTTTTCTTTCTTAGTCTATCTCGTGCGCGACACATCAGCTGTCGCGTTCGAGCCGTGCATATTATTTAATTATTCATTACATACAAAAGAAAAAAAAATAAAGTAATAGGCATTGGCTAGATTATTCCTAGAAAGTGATGGCTTCCATTCAACCTATACTCGAGCAAAAATATCGGGTCGCTTTTCATAGAACTTTGAATGAAAAGTGATCCGTTATTTTTGCTCGTCGGTGTATAACCTGAATCAGCAAGTATTTACATTACTACGTTGACAATTCGTTAGATTTATAAAAAGGAATTCCTATCAAGCCATATTTTCAGAATTTCTTAATCGCAGATACGATAATTTTGTAAGATCGTTACATCACTACGTTCACAGTACAGCTAAAGAACAGTACGTTAATTCCAAAACTGTTTGTAACTGAAAAACTAGGAAATTACTTTTCTGTCCCCATCTTTACTATGGAAAACCGGAAATAAAAATCGTAAATGAAGCCATTCGGCTGCGGGGCGGTGCCGAAATGCGATTAACTGCATTCTTTGACTACCCACGTTTACTGTCCTTTTATTTCAGGTGCTATTTATTTATTAACTAGGGTCTCTTGAGGTCAATGACTTATGGGGTTTATTGGGACGGTTAACCTTTTTATACCAGTGTACATTCTGTGAATGTTCATGGTGGCTAAAAGTTTTTTTTTCTGAAACTTCCGACACCGTTTTGAACCATTATAGTATTTTAAATCATTATACATTTTAACCTTTATACAGTCTGATCCGCAACCCACTGAAATAATACCGAAAGTCAAATAATTTAAATGAAAATTTCCGAGAACACTGAATCAGTCCATATTCCCCCAACTGACCCTTACTTAACTTATCTGACGAAATTGAATAAGACCAGGCGCTTAGAGGAAATTGGGGCAATATGGCAGCACACAGAGGTTAATGGAGGGAAAATTGGTTTTTCGACCAAATAAACTGCATTTTGAAAGGATAACGCAATCTGTTGCTCGGAATTTTGTATTTTGCTGTATCATTTGATTTTATTTTTAGTGATCTACAATATCTATTCTATTGTATGCCATTAATGGTTCAGTTGCTTTTAGGTTTCCGTACCCCAAAAGGAAAAAAAGCGGAACCCATATGATCCTCACTTTGTTGGGCGTCCGTCTGTCTGCTAAGACCCTTCTTCTCAGGAACGTGCAGAATGCAGAGGTATTAAGTTGAAATTAATAATAATAACCCTTAAAACAAAAAAATAAATTCCCTTGCTGCTTCGCTACTGTTGCTGAGTAAATTGCTAGGTAAATGTTTTTGTTTCATCATCATCATCATCTTCAGCCTATATACGTCCCACTGCTGGGCACAGGCCTCCTCTTACAATGAGAGGGCTTGAGCAATAGTTCCCACGCGGGCCCGGTGCGGATAGGGAACTTCACCATTGAATTTCTTCGCAGTTGTGTGCCAGTAACCACTGGGTTACCACGGTTTTTTTGTTTTTTGTTTATAAGTCATATAAAATCGCTACATAAAAATATGACAAATATGACAATGACGACCTTTCATCTTTAATCAAGCTGTTCATTCAAAAACTCTTTTGATATTGCAATAAAATGCTCATCAAATACGTCGGCAACGGCTGCAAAGAAATCCATCTCGTTAATTTTACTTTTAAACCTGGTTTGGTCCTTCGGGAATGACTGATCTTTTTACGACAAAGCAATACCTCGGGGTAGCTGTATGATGCGTATTGTTTGTGCGGTGCCTCAAAGACTTAGGGTGGCTATGCGTTAGTCTGTAATGGGGACAAGTTGTTTTTTAATTTACAGGTGGAAAAATTAAGTTTTTATTAGGTACAAGTATTTTTCTGACTGCACAATTTTTTAAACATTCGATTTGTCATTCAATCTACGTGCTGTAATATCCTAATCCAAGGTTTAACGATGTATGAATCGAGGTATGATGATGATGATGATGATGACGACGACGACGACGACGAAGATTCACACTTTACTTGTATTTAACTTGTCTATGAATTTGTATCAATATTCGTGGTAATAATAATATTTATTAATAAACAGCACGCTTTAATAAACACAGCCTCAAATTTTCCGCTCCACTGTGACTTATTGGCAGTCGTCTGATCTCGCCGCCAAAGAGATCCGCCGGCGACTGCTTCCGCGCGTACGCACCTTTAATGAACTAAAAAAACATGGCGCTTAGCACAAACGACGGGCGGATAGAACAGCCGGAATAATTTGTGATGTTACCGATTGCAAAACAAGGAGGAGGTAAATGTTTCATCATAGGGCTGATTAAATGATTGTTTTAATGAATGAAACGCTATGGCGCTAAGTACAAAAGTTGGGCGGATAGAACATTGCCGGAATAAGGGTGCGATCAAACCGCCACGTATACGCATACACGGAGGAGGCCTATGCCATGAGGCACGCCGAATTTCGCGACAATTTAATAAATAAATAAAAAATAAACTACAATAACAACAACAACATTTACTTACTGAAATTGTAGCGAATTCGGAATAAAAAAGGCTTATAAATAAATAAATAAAAATAAATAACGTACTTGTCTTGTAGGATGACGTTAGGATAGGCAGACTTGGTTAGTATGAAGTTAATCAA
Source organism: Pandemis heparana (assembly GCA_963854515.1). NCBI lineage: Eukaryota > Metazoa > Arthropoda > Insecta > Lepidoptera > Tortricidae > Pandemis > Pandemis heparana. The sequence continues at coordinate 2,847,678 of OY978026.1, read as the reverse complement.
AACGGATGTTTTTGATAACCTAACCTAACGGAGCGGAGACAACATGAATAAACCAAAAATGGTCTGTTTAGGAATATGACTAAACTAGCTTCTGCCGGCGATTTCGTCTGCGTATTATACATGGTAAGGGTGCGACCAAGCCGCCGCGTATACGCAGTGACGTGTCGTATGAGTCACGTTTTCTCACCGTTTCTTCATACATTTTGTTGCGATTCCGTAACGTCACCGTTTTTTAAGCGGCGGTGTGGTCGCACCCTTATTGTGTTAGCGACTGCAAAACAAGGAGGAGGTGATTCATTTGTTTGTTTGGTTCATTATAGAACTGATTAAATGAACTAAGCAACATAGCGCTTAGCAAAAACAACTGACAGATAGATAAACACAAAAATGAATAATTATAATATTGTGATGAAACTGACTACAAAACAAGGAACTACACAATTTTTTATTCAATTACATAACTAAAAACATAGCATTTGGCTGCCCTCTCTTAACAGAAAAAAAATACGGGAAGCCGAAATGGAATGATGATGATGATGGAGTGGAATTTGCTCCCATTGTCCATGTTTCCGGAAAAATATAACCTAGGGTTCTTCAAGGCCAGAGTGAATAGGCTGTTACTGAAGTGAGTTACACCTTCGGCCTAGTCTGCATCCATTAGGTCAATCACTAGTCAGTCATATGTAAAAAAAAAACAAAATAAAGATATAGAACGCTATAAGTCCTTATATCAGGACCTTAACGCTCAACTTGAGCATGGTATCATTTACTTTTATTACACGGAAACAGGGTGGAGCGGCGGTGAGCAACGAATCGTTTTGTCTCTGAGACAAATGACTGCGAATATGAAATTTTGATGAAATGTTTTGATGTGTTTTTGTTTTTATAGAAGATAGATGAAGCTAAGCGTCTTTTTATTCAGAGGATTATTAACGTATCTATGTATGCAAGTGTGTTTGTTTATCCTGGTGTAATCTTGCGACTAAATTTTGAAGCAGATATCTTCAACCGATTGAGCTGAAATTTTGCATACTTATACATATAGGTCGGATGACAATAGAATAATCTGGTAGTGGAGCAGTGGGGTGGCGTCAAATATATCAGAAGGCAAGCCGAAGGGAACTTAACTAGCCTTTTCCTCTAATTCTGCACAATAAATTGCCCAACTGCCTTAAAATAGGCAAGCCAGTGGGAATCGAGTTCTATGGACGCCACGCCACTGTAGTGGAGTTATGGTGATCTAGCTAGGATCGTCTCCGCAGGAGAGAACTCTTCAACTGTTGGTCCGGTACACTTGAGGTACACACACATTATGTAGGACGAATGACAATTCAAGTATAGTCAGCAAAAAAAGCTTATAATTAAAATTGATTTTCTACAGAAAGTTATTTCTTTAATGTCATCAAAAACATGTTACCTACCCACCCTAAAAGTGTGTAACCAAAAACCGGTAAATTCGCAAAACCGCCATCAAACCGACTTAATCGGAATTTGGGAGTTCCTTGTGAACGCGTCACTGACCCTTTGACGAGTGCGGGATAAATTCAGTTAAGGGCTTCATTATTTACAAACCTTAAGCTTTACTGAGACGGGATAAGATCCAGTTTTGAATAAGATGAATATTAAAAGAGTTGGAAAAATGATAAAAGTTGGGATTTTGTTGCAAACTCAGTGATTTCGGTTGAATAAGTTCAAAGGTAAGATTTAGTGTAATCATTTAAGTATTTGTACAGTTTGTTGAAAGTTAGTTTTCGTTGTGTAACAATTAAAAACTGGGCTATAAATAATACTATTAAAATAATGTGTGAGTTACGTAGTTACTTTCTTTTTTTAATAGAAAAATACATTTTATTAACACAAATGCAAGAAACAAAAAACATAAACTTATACGAGAACTCGTATAAATCACTATTATGTCCTCATCATCATCTCCAGCCTATATACGTCCCACTGCTGGGACTTATGCTGGGCACAGTCCTATTAGAATCACTATTATAATGTACTAACATAAAACAACATCCCTATATACATCCCTTTTATTAAATGTATTAATTGTATTATAGGTAAGTTAAGTAGAATTTAAGTACTATTGTAAATCTATTTTATTTTGAAAAAAATGACTTTCTGGCAAGTTTCTTGCGGCGCATTCGTCTTGGCAATGATGGTCTTTCCGAATGCGCTGGTAGATTCAAAAAAAGACGTCATGTAAAAGAGCCCTTGGGGGTCTATTTGCAAAATAAACTTTTGACTTTGACAACTTGTCATCTTAAATTAAATAAATAGGTTTTAGTTTTAATAGAAACATTCAAAGTTCGACTAATTTGCATTTCCAAAACTGCACAGACAGACAAAAAAAAACTATTAAACAACAATATTCGGAAAATGTAACTGAATATTGACACACGACAGCATTTTAACTTTAAATCTAATTGATCGTCTTTTGAAACCTCATTACCTCTAAAACAAAAGACGCTCTGCAATTTAAAAACCATCTCATTTGCTCAAATAGATTTGGATAGTCATCTGTTTTTATGAAATTACCCGAAGAATTCCCACATTCACAGTCCTGTTGATTACCTCAGTCTCAGGTGTCCCGGAATCCGCTATCCGCATTGAGATTGCTCTCAAAAACGTCCTCAGATATAATGAAACGAGACAATTTGGTCTCATCTGGCCTTAAATTTTAAAGCCCTGTTACCGTAGCGATCATTCCATTTTAATTGGACATAATTTCGTATGGATTCCGCTGTAGGCTATTAATTTAAATTTTGTAATTATTTTAAATTTTGTTTCAGCAGGCTTAATAGAGTATTGGAAACGTAGTTGATTCTTCATTAAATTTTATACTTACTGATGACATACCTTTGAATACCATTGAAAAATAGTCGACGTGTGACTACATTTAATAATACCAGGATAACATAGGTAATTAATTCAAAGATAACATAAGACATTCAATTAAGTATGTATATCGCTGTCTAGTACCTATAACACAAGCCTTAAATACTAGCGCTTACTTTGGGACTAAGTCAGTTTGTGTGAATAGTTCCCTAATATTTATTTATTTATTAAGCTTCAGTACCGTTATTCGAAGCCTAATTAAATATTTGAGAGTGGCAACATCGTTTGCTATGACGTAGCGGTTCCTGATTGGCTGATATACTGCTCCTTTGTTTTCAATCTTGGCCACCAGGGGGCGCCAATGGCTTACTGCTTCACCCAGTGGCGGACTCCCGTCATTGGCGTCTTGTTTGTCGAGACGTACGGTTCACTGTGAGTAACCAATTTAATTAAAGTTAACGGTTCTTGCCGTTCGAAATTAATCTATTTACTTTTTACAGAAAATGTCGGACTCGAGTTCAAGCTCTAGCTCGTCGTCCGAGTCGGCTGAAGAGAGTACTGCTCCAGCACCGCCACCGCCGCCACCCACCAGAAAACGAAAAGCTAAAAAATCGAGGCGTAAGTGTAAGCGACAGCGTCGCGGCGATGCTATTGAACAGCTCACGAAGCAGGTCAGTGAAATTAAAAATTTCCTGGCGGGCGGGGGCCCTGTAACCCCCCCTACGCCTTATGTGGAGGAAATTGACGGTAGTGTGAGCGGTGATTTGTACGAGTCAGTGGTAGAGGAAGAGCCAGCTCCCAATGACCCTCCAGCTGCTATAAAGTTCCCTTTAAATACAGTGTTGAAAGACCCAGCAGTCCCCAAGTCCTTGCCAGCCCATGTTGACTTGTTAACTTCTGTCCAGCATTTCGATTCTGAAAACTGGACTAGCGTTAGATACGCTGACGTGCAGAAGCTTTATTGTTCCCGACCAGCCTTTACAGATCTAGAAACGAATGACGAGATAAAACCTTTTGATAAATTCTCTAACTTAAGCCTGACCGAACGTGGGTTTGCTGCCTTGACACAGGCAATTATAAAACAAGGGGAGGCAGTGGAATCTGCTTTAGAGGTCCTTTTAAAGTGGTCTCGGTCAACTGAAGACCTATCCCCGCAGTCTTTACAGGATAAAATAAATGAATTATTTATTGAGGGTAGTTTCCAAAAAATTGCAAACGATACTCTGCAATTAGCATGTGGTCACCGCGCTGACCTTATTCAACAAAGAAGAGATAGCATTCTCCGTTCAGTAAAAGATAAATTCTTTAGAGAGACTTTGCGCAAAATCCCCCCAAGTTCAGAATATATCTTTCAAAAAGAACCCTTTTCCTTGGCTATCGAAAAGCAAGGAGGTGTCGCTAAATCCTTTTGGCTGGCTCGTCGGGAAAATAAGACCAAACCTGCTGCGCAAGCGGGTCTGAATCAAGGCAATTACGTTCATAATCTACCCTCGCAGGGTAATTATAATTATAGTTTGTCAAATGGGCCTAACCCCCCATACCCTATACCCAGATATTACCCGTCTCTGCCTACGCAAGGTCCTCGGGGCATAGGGGGGCGAGGTGCTTTTCGCATGCCCAGACCGCACACATATGCACAAGACGGTTCAGCCTCTCGACAAAATGCAACATCAAAACCGCAAGGCCCGTACGGATATCAACAGTTCAGCGCGAGGGGCCAGGGTAGACGGGCAGGTCGAGTTGTCCCACGCAGGGATAATCGGCCACAAAAACAGTTCTGACTACAACAGTTTTCAAGCGGGGCAGTTACTAAATTTTGTAGAAAACTGGAAAGCGTTAAACGCTCCTCCAACCTTGATAAAACTTATTCAGGGCTTCCGAATCCCTTTTTGCCGAAAACCCCCGCTGCATATGCCCAAGTTAAAATTTCAAACACCTTATTCGAAAGAAATGAAGGAAGCCGTTCAATTATTACTAAGAATGGGAGTGTTAGAACCCGCGGATCACAGTCCCAGTTTTGTTTCTCCCATGTTTCTGACCCCCAAAAGCGACGGCTCATCCCGGCCGATTTTCAATCTGAAAAGGTTAAATATGTATCTACCAATCGCGAAGTTTCGCTTAGTGAACATGCACCGCATCCCTGCGTTTCTCCAGGATTCAGATTGGCTAATAAAGATAGATCTCTCGAACGCATACTTCCATCTACCAGTAGCACAAAGCCACAAACGATTTCTCCGTTTAATTTTCAACGGACAACTTCTACAAATGACCTGCCTACCCTTCGGTCTAGCTTGCGCGCCCAAGATGTTTGCCTCACTGACAAATTGGGTAGCACAAATACTAAGGGAAAAAGGGTTCAGATTACTAGTCTACCTGGACGATTTTCTCCTGGTAAACCAGGACCCTCAGACCTTGAAAAAGCAAACTCTAGAGACTATGCATATTCTCAGCCAATTGGGTTGGCAAATCAACTATGGAAAGTCTGTCTTAACCCCTCAGAGGTCCTTAGAGTACCTAGGTATAGTCTGGGACCCCCACACCAACAGGAAAAACCTGCCGTTAAAGAAATGGTTAGGCCTGAAGAAGAAAATAAAAGCTTTATTATGGCGGGGGACAGCCAGTCTAAAAGAAATCCAAAGTCTTGTCGGTTCTATAAACTTTGCCAGCTTTCCTGTCCCACGAGGACGCCTGAATCACAGGGCCCTTTTAAAACACTGCCAAAGTCTTCTTCACTTAACTTCGAATGCCCGATACCCCATCCCTCGGGAAGCCCTGACCGAGCTCGCTTGGTGGCTGAACAATGTCGCCAACAAGTCCTTAATTCATCATCCCCCTGTGTCTCATTACCTGGTAACCGATGCCTCAATGTTAGCCTGGGGCGCTCAAATAGACAATTTAAAACTATGGGGCCATTGGCCTCCCGGGGAGGCAAGCCTTCACTCGAATCAACGAGAGATGTTGGCAGTTTTACATGCCTTAGAAGATCGCTGTCACTACCTAGCACACTCAACGCTGATGATACAGAGCGACAACAAAACCGTAGTTGCATATCTGAGGAACGAGGGGGGAACACGGTCAGTCGCGCTGATGAACTTGTGTTACAAAATTTTCCAGCTATTAGACCAGCACAATATTTATCTACAATGTCACTATCTCCCGGGGAGGTACAATTGCGAAGCAGACCAATTATCCCGCCTATCCCCTACACCAGAGTGGCATCTCCTACCCATAGTAACAACAAAAATATTTTCAAAATGGGGAACTCCGGAAGTGGATCTGTTCGCGTCAGCAACAGCGCACGTAGTCCCCAATTATGCGACACTAGACTTAACCGACCCTCATGCTCAATTTTGCAATGCCTTCAGCCAGACCTGGCACTTTCAACTAGCTTGGTTATTCCCACCTCCGTTCCTGATACCGTGGGTGCTATCCCACCTCAATATGGCAACAGGGATTTACTTGTTCGTAGTCCCACGGTGGCCGAAGGTTTTCTGGAGGCCCGACCTCAGGAATCGAGCCCTAGCCCCTCCATTCACAGTCTTTGCCCTGGATCAAGTCCTGATAGACACCGTAACAGGCCAACCACCTCCTCAAGTTCAGGACATGACCCTGGAGGTATGGAAATGTGGGGGTGGTCGGAGAGTTTAAAAAATTGGTCACAAGACCAGAAGGATATGTTACGTTCGGGCTGGCGAGATTCTACGCTTAAAACTTACAAGCCAGCGTGGCAGCGATGGTGTGCATGGTCGCAGACGAACAAAGTCGACGCCATCAAGCCAACTGGAGCAGATTTAGCCAGATTCCTCATCGATTTGCACAAAATCGTAAGTCTATCTTATTCTACCATTTTAGTGTACAAATCCGCAGTCGTCACTCTAAGTGACCCCAATTCAAGAGAAGAACTGAGTTCTCATCCTCTCGTAAAACGCGCATTAAAGGCTATCTCAATCAAAACACCCCCAGTAAATAAAGTTCCTATATGGGATACTGACCACCTAATTGTATGGTTAAAGAATAGCGCTATTAACGAAACTAGTCTTTACCAGTGCTCAAGTAGAGCTGCGATTTTACTTTTATTATGCTCAGGTCGACGAGTCCATGATCTTACGTTGTTATCAACAAATAGAGACGATTGTATAATAGCAAGTGATCATATCATTTTTTGGCCAAAATTTGGATCTAAAACTGACTCTAGTACCAACAGGCAATCGGGGTGGCGGTTACTACCAAATAAAGAATGTAAAAACTTGGACCCTATTTTTTGGGTCAAGAAAGTCATCTCCCTCTCCGTCGAAAGAAGATCCATATGTAAAATTGATAATTTGTTTTTGACAGCTTGCGGACCTCCTAAGGCGGCATCAAGGACAGTGGTTGCGAACTGGGTCAAAAAAGTGCTACGTGATGCAGGCATTCAAGCTAGTCCGGGCAGCGTACGTCCAGCTGTAGCATCTAAGAACTGGATACAGGACTGCCCGCTCGAAGAAATCCTCGCCCGAGGTAACTGGCGCTCACAAAACACTTTTACGAGGTATTACCGTAGAGAAATTAAAAAAGTAGCTCCAGTCGCTACTTTGACTAATTGTTTCATTCCTCTAATTAATTAATTATACAAACTAGTGTGTGATCTTAAACACTGCAAAATGTTTCCATTCTAAAATGAAAGTAAATTGAAAATAAAATACTTAACTGATTTGTAGCATTTACTAAAACATGTAAAATTACAGCCCCTGCTGCCTTTTCAAGTTTCACTTGCTCTAGTTTTGGAATTGTTGATCCCAAGGGTTACTAGAATAAATAGTTTAAGTAATAAAAAGGTTTGCTCTTGATAATATCTGTGTCTAATTCTATAAAAGCCTTGTAATTATTTAATTGATTGTTTTGATTTTTGCTGTACAATCAGAGTATTAATAGTGCCTTTAAATAGATTATACCTATTAAGATTGTTAATTATAAAGAAATTTAATTATACCTACAGTCCTACACATAGTTGATTAGTGGATTATTGTTATAATCATTAAAACGTTATACTGCCTTCTAAGGTGTGTTTATTTATTTTTCATATCCTTATCCCTAAGTAGCCGGTGTCTGCGCCTGATTACTTTCCAATAATTCTTTTCATATTTTATGACGTCTCAGTGACTTATAATTAATTACCTAATCACATTGGCGTCTGGCCACCAGGCGATAACAGACAGATCTCAAATATTTAATTAGGCTTCGAATAACGGTACTGAAGCTTAATAGCAGCGTTTTACCTTACAATAAAACGCTTATTAAGCGAAATACCTTATTCGAAGCCTATACTTTTAACTCTGCCTGGTGTTATATTGTAGACCAATTCTAAATACATTAATTAATCAAGAAAACACTTAACTTACTAAATAATTCCATGTGATCAATATGAACATCGTTACCTTTTCGTTCACTCTGTAAAAGAAATAGTAGTATCTATACACTTGCTTCTGACATGATAGCATCCACAGTCAGTTATCTCACATTATACGTCATAATACCTTGACTCATTCCTTACTTTTGCTTTCAGACTAATTATAATTATAACATTATAATATTTTGAAGATACTTCACTTGATCATCTTGATCAAAAAAAAACTAGTTAAGACTACCCACACCAGATACCTTGTTGTGCCAACTCAAATTACTAAAACATGGGGGGAGGGTACTCCTACCCTCGAATTTCGATGTAATGGATTAAAGATGTTCACACACTGTGCATACCAACTTACACAATCGCAGGGTAAATATTTATTATAGTTTTTCTTATTACCAGTTAACGTGTCGTGTACGAACATCTTTATTCATGAAAATTATTTGAGATCCAATGACGGGAGTCCGCCACTGGGTGAAGCAGTAAGCCATTGGCGCCCCCTGGTGGCCAAGATTGAAAACAAAGGAGCAGTATATCAGCCAATCAGGAACCGCTACGTCATAGCAAACGATGTTGCCACTCTCAAATATTTAATTAGGCTTCGAATAAGGTATTTCGCTTAATAAGCGTTTTATTGTAAGGTAAAACGCTGCTATTAGTTTCTAAAATATCACGAAGAAATAGACATAGTAATTAAAACGACGTTTTTTTAAACTCAAACATTTATTTGTTTTGACACAAGGTCAAACCCTGTAAGGGCACTGCAAATATTATTTTTACTTTTTTTTCACTCTTGTGATATTATATCTCATACTCGTACTCGTAACTTACCTAAAAACAAGCCTGCATTTTCAGAAATCACAAATAAAATTATGTATTTTTGCATAAATCATAATAAACGCGTGACAACCGGTCTCATATTTCATCGTGCCTTTCTGTCATCGGTATTACGGTTTTCTCGGTAATGTTTTCCATTCGATCCGTTAAAGATTAACACATCATTAACTATGATGCCCTTAGGGTGAAAATCGAAGCTTTTTTCACCATGTTAATTAAACAGATTAAAGCCCATGTCCGCATGACCTATTTCCACCCTTTTTACCCTTTTTTAACCCCTTTTTTACCCCACACGCATGTTATTTCACCCCGTACGAGGGATTAGAGGCATCGTATGAATGATTTAAAAGAATAAATGTTAATTAATTAGGAAAATATTGCGTGGCTCGTATTGGATGCTTGTTATGGCTTCAATTATTGTTAATTGGGGTTTATTTGGCTAACGTTTGAAATTTTAATGGTCAACCGAGTGCTTTGGCTTAATTTTAGAGCAACATTCATATTTTTAATCCCTTTTCCAATCTGTTCATTGCTTTCAATACAATTTCAGTTGCTATTCCTACATCATTTACATTTTACTCTTCACTAACATAATCTTGAATTTTATCTTCATTAAAAACATCAGCATCTTTATTGTTATTTTCTATTTCATATCTCTCTCTTCATTTGGGGCCAATTTCGATTTCTTGCGCTATCGATTTAAAAAAGCTTATAGTACCCCTTTTTGTACCTTAATCTTTATATACAAGCAAATCCACAAGAGCGGAACAATAACAAGTTACGAAATCCCGAAAGGGAATCCGGGAATCGTCTTCATCCTCGCTTGGCTGGCCACATGACAAATTGTCTTCAACCCTTACGCTCTGTAATCTTGCCAGGTAATATGTGATTTATGAGTTGCAAATAGAATTTTGTTTTCGTGTAATGGTGAAAAGCTGGTATGGTAGGGTGGCGTTGCATGGAGTGACGATAAACAAGGAATTTTAAAAGAAAAGTGTAATGGTTTTGATTTGTATAGGCTTAACGTTGGTCGTGTTTTGGCATTTTTATTAGTACAATCGGTGTTAGGTGTGATAGACTCCCGAATAGAAACGAAAAACCGGATAAGCTACAAAATTGCTGTCAAAATTAGTCAAGTTAAAGTATGCCTGTAGAAAAAGTTTTTTGAAACGACTAAAATTTATCGAACCGTTCCGTGCCTTACTAATTAATGTAAGTTTGTTTAAATTATAAGTTCTTAAAAAAATTCTCACAATATCTGAAATAATATAAATAACACAAAATAGTATTTAGAAGAGAATCCTTACTTAATTTTACTATGGCCTAGTGGAATTTCTAAGTAACCTAAGTGAACTGTGGATCGCAGTTTTTTCCGACACATTGTTATTATTCAATAAAAAACAGACCATGAATATCATCCATGAAAATGTATCATCATTTACCATTACATCAAATTGAGAAAAAGACGAAAATGGATCATAATATTCGATTATCCCTCTATCCCGGTACCCAGTGATTTGATTAAAGCTCCCTTTTACTTCGATTTAGCAGAAATAGTTGCTTCTAACCGCATTTTGGGGCGAAACTACGGATTAGTACGTTTCGGGGTGAATATTTTTTCTTTTACAAATTTCATTATCATAATATCGTTTGGTGTTATTACACATCTCGTTTTGATCGCAGCTTGAGTGTGCAAGCGATGCATCTGTCGAAACGTTAAATTAATAAGTACTCTTATTTATAGTTAAATGTTAGGATCAACATACTAAGAACTATTTGAATAATGTGAGCATTAAATGTCTCTGCATTCATTATATTCATAACTAAAGTAAGAGTAACCTACCTGAATGACGAAGACCTAAAGTTAAAAACACAAATACTTTAAGTAAAATAAAATCGCGCAATAAATTGATCTAACAACTCAATCAGAATCAGACTGTTCAAACAGATGAATACAGCAAACTGCTGCTGTTAAGTATATTCAGAATAATTTGAATAAAAAAATACTAGTATTCTCAGAAACAAAGTATTCTATCATCACAGTGACAATCCCTATAAGATCATGGTTGTCCTGGTCACACATGGGCCTCACTTCCTCAATAGCGGCGCCAGCTGCCCTCACATAATTCTTGTTAGGCTCAATAGAAACAAAGATAATTTTGTTGAGGTATTTGAGGGTAGTTGCGGTGTGCTCGTATTAGAGGGTGCTCCTGTAAGGAAATTGGGAAAAAGAAAATTACGTGAACAAACACCATGCTTCTTTGTATTTCGATTTCTACACACGCTTACTAATATTTTTACTACCTACGCTCTATGAGATCACGTAATTTTTTAATGGTAGGTATAATAAATTTTATCTGTTATTTAAAATTGATGTAATATGAAAGGTTACATTTTTGTTTTTATTTTTCGGTGGTTATTTTTTATGCTTGAAGGGAAAATAGAAGGAAGAAGAGGCAGAGGAAGGCCGAGACGTGCATTTATGGACCAAGCAAAGGAGTAAAGTTAATGTAGTGTCGTATCAGGAGCTTAAAGCAAATGACAGAAAACATAAGTGAATGGCGATTACTCCACCGACAAGAGCTGGGCTCTTAAATTAATCATCATCAAATCAATCAATCATTTATTTGATAAAAGTAGGTGTTATAAATATAGACATAATAAAATAAGTTTCTCCACTGTTTGCCATTTTAGGGGTACAAATATTGATATTAATGAATTCTCCTTTTCCAAGACTATGCTTGACAAAGTCCAGCAGAGAAATCAAATGACATCAAATCAACAGCACCCTGTACACCCAATATTTCCCATGAATGTTGCATGACGTTTCTGGCGCTGATATTATTTACCGCACCCCACCCATAAACCTGTCCGCAATGAAGACAAAGTGCACCGGACATCTTGCGGCCCGCAGTTTTTTGCTTGACCCCCCTTGGATAATTTGTTCCTTCATATTGGTCTGCTTTAATGAAAATGGCAGGACAATTGCAAGTCTTATTGTCGGCTTGAAAATAACTTAGGACAGAGGAGTTGGCCAACTGTTGGAGCAACAACCGCCTGAAGATGAGATTTTTGGTGGCAAGATTAGAAGGCTGTCAATAATACATAATGGGGCGGATAATTAAGTTTTTTCGAATAAAGTGTGCTGTTTTTTTTTAATAAATAAAATATTACTACATAAGTGACACAAACATTTACAAAATACTGAGTATGCTTTCGGGGAGAGGTGAAACACGTGTGCGGAATATTTTTAATTTTGCAATGCTTTAGTTGTGTTCAACAAAACTGTTGTGTATTATCATTATGCTCAGTATATTTTAAAATAAAATTTATATTATAACCATTGTAATATTATGGTGTTTTATAATAATGTACTCGTTATTGAACTTCTTAATTAAACATCCACAGCAGGTGACGTCCGCCAGAATCTGAAATCCTTTTATAAACGAAAATACGTTTAGAAAATTAATCCAATCAGTGGACCGTTATTACAACGTCTTAGAAACAATTTCATCAAAGATGCATTGGCTTTGATATTTCGCTTTGAAAACGGAATAATAATTCTCTAGTGCTTACTGGTGCATGCAATTTGCGAATAGCTACAAGATTGTATTCAAGTTGTTTATTTACTTGTTTCATTTGTCTTATTCGGAAATAAATCAACGGATCTTTTACACTCAATTTAGTAGCTTAATCTGATTTGACTCTTGAAAGTTTCATGTATGTATTTTGACACTAGGTACTATATAACGAGACTTGGGGACCTTGTACATCCCCAAAAATTAGTTATTGTAAATCCATTTAATTTTGAGAAAAATGACTTGCATTATTAATGAACACAAAATATTTACCTTGCTACTCCGCTACTTACGTGCAAGATAACCAAGCTTGTGCGAAATATATACGTTTTGCATGCAAGCCCTCCCACCACTACTGCCACACATCGTGAGTACGACGTTGGTTCGCATGTGCATCGGTTGTGCTCTGACTTTGAGAATGATCCCGTAGAGGGATCGAAACGCGCGTCAGTGTTTGTGTGGTGATAGGATTAATTAAGTTTGTGGGATTTGTGTGCATTTTGTGTGGCAGTAGTGGTGGGAGGGCTTGCATGCAAAACGTATATATTTCGCACAAGCTTGGTTATCTTGCACGTAAGTAGCGGAGTAGCAAGGTAAATATTTTGTGTTCATTGAAATGGACCTCCGCAAAGTAACGCCTGATTCAATAAACTACTTACATTATTATTTTGTTAACTATCTCCATCTAAGGAATTATGTCGGACTTACAGTCCTTTTCTATCCAGTAGGTGAGTATATCGAAATGCTTTATAATCTAGTGTGTCAGAAAATTTCTGAAGCCTCTAAGTCTTCGGTAATATCGTATCAAACGTATTGTTTTGCTCACAATAGTCACCTTCACGGACGTCAATTTTTCCGACTCAACTCAACAACAAGGGATTGTTTATTCAAATTTCGAAAAGTATTCAAATAATGTCGACTTTAATCAACAAGGAAGATTGGAAATAAATGTAATCCCTGTAACGGTTGGGAACACACGCTCGGAAACTGTGTCCTCACATGCAATATGCAAATTAAGACGACATATAAATCTGCATTCATAATGCTTCGTGACTTTTAAAGCTATAAATTGAAATTTCTCGCGGATGGATGATGCTGAGTTTTGGTAGAATTATGAGTCAGTTGTTTTCTTTGTTAAGTTTGAAATTTGGAGCGTCTTTGTTATTGGGTTGATATTGATAGTGTTCCAACGCAGTTCTGTACGATATATTTGCAATGTATTAAGTGTGGTATGACACATTTCCATCGCATAGAGGGCAGTAGAGAAATTATTAAAAGTTTAGGAAATAACGAATTTACTATGCTCTTTTTTACTAGTTGATTATTTTAAGCGGTAGAAGTGGAATTAGGCTACGGGACGTTCAATAAGATGAAGCTGATGCTTCACTTTCAGGAATAAACTTTAACGAATTGGAAAGAATAAACGTCAATGACAGAATTAATTAAAACTATTTCTTCAACAAGTAAGGCGTTTATTGGTTAACAGACTTTTCATTTGACTATATACACGTTCATCGTCACTAAAAACATAAATACGAAATATAAGAAAGATAATAATTTTCTCCCCATTGTCCAAGAGGTCCTTATTCTACGCCATCTGTCTTAATTGTGAGACAACTTCGAGCACCACGCACGTCACTTGAGTGGACCGATCCTATTGAATATGTATAAGATTGCTTTGGGGTGATATTGTAATAGGATTTCAGAAATTGTTGCAAATTTTTGGGATTTGCCACCAAATCTCTATTGTGTATAGTGATTGATTACCCTTCAAACGGTCTTTCTAATATTGAATTTATAAGGGCATGAAGTAAGTGAAGCAAAATATAAAAAACTATAAAGGTATATCTAAGAAACAAATGGACCTACTTTGAGTCTTTCATTATCGTGTGTTAAGGGGGAAGCCTTGGTTCAACAATGGACGTTTTCAGGCTGTGATGATGATGACTTTGAGTCAGATTTCTAAGTTATTCTTCTGAAAAATAAAAGAAAACCGACAACAGCAAAAAAACAGTATTTAACTAGAATGATAATCAATCGGTCTTCTTAAACATCTTATATTTTACGCGAAATCCAAAAAGAAAAAGAACATTTTAATTATAAAATTCGCATAAGTTCATGTTTACCAGATCTCAGATTGCACAAAATAAAACGAAATCCACTCCGCTTTTAAAACAAGGCACTCGGGTGAATTTTTCATAACATAATTGCTAATTTGCCTCCCTTCCTTATATCCCATTTGCGTATAAAATTCTCTTGTTTCCTATTGTTAAAAATTCTGGATTATCTTCCTTTACCTGATGAATTATAGCTTTTTTTTTCGCTTCCTTCCCCATTTGAATCTGCTCTAATTATTTCCTCTTCAGTAAACAAAGGGACTTCTGATATTATTTTGACAGTGCTATTTTTTATTTAAGTTGTTTTATTAATTAATTTAACGCTTCTTCTTGACAAATTAGTACGACGAGTCTTTACATTTACATTATGAACTTCTATATTAGGTATCTAAAGTAATTTACAATGCGCCTCTTTATTCTTCGATTCAGTTAGGATAACAGAGGAATCTGATAAACTCTTTTGTTAATAGACGGCTCAATGAGTTTTGTAGGTAATCTTGAATCCACCAAACCATACATTAAACTGTCTTTTTGATTTTATTTCGTTCTTTAAAATGTAAACCTTTACTCTTAAGCACCATCTAATGGCAAAGTTCCACTTAAGTTGTCTCAATAATTCAGGCGTATAAAACTTTTCCAAAGTCACAGCAAGCTAGAATGGCCGAAATAAATTTACTATTATAGGTGACCCCTTTCCACCTAATATAAATATAAATATCCTATGAATTTTCACAGCCATGCTAAACGTGGCCTTTAGATATTGTTACCTTGCTCTGTCTACACCGTAAGCCATAAAAACGTGACTTATATATGCATACACACCAAGCTTATCCGTCATCAATGTTACTTCAATTCCATCAAACGTCACTATAACATGGCTGTTACAGTGGTCTCCAATAGTTTAACTTTTCGTAACCGACACTGATGTATCATTTATCCTTCAAACGGACCCCTCGGGTCGTAATCCGAAGCCAGCATCTTCACAATTACTTGCCCTTACGTTCACACTCAATATTGCTTTGAGCACAATAGAAAGTTTGAAGAGCTAACAATACTGGAAATGGACTTGGTATCAATAATTTTGGTTTCACAGGAAACAGATCAGAAGAATAGAAATAATGAAATGGTTGCGATAATTGTTAAAAGAACAAGCCATGCGAATCTAGGTATAGTAATAAAAATGAATGTTGCCACGCACAAAACTCGGGAATGTGGCTATTTTTTTCTCATAATGTTCATCAAGGCACATGCAAGGTATTAAGTTTTTAAAAGTGTTTGTTTGTTATGATTAATTTTATTAAACTGTGGAAAGAATTTGTTAAATTTACATTAAGCGAAATATTATAAAACCAAATTTAGGCGAAGTAATTTTATACCAAATAAACTACACCTAAACACAAAAGTATAAAACATCCTTCCCTTTTCATAGTTCTTTGTCAAGAATATAATGGGGAGCCCTTAACAGAACCCCGATTTATCGCGTGTTGATTCAATCATAGATTCCTTTTTAAAGTTTGATGTTTGGAAACCAATTTCGGATTATGATGACAGGTTCAATTTATTTTTACTTTATTGACATGATAAGCTGTTTGTATTTTAAAAGTCAATATTTGCGTTTATATGGTTAAATGGTTTCTTCCACGCTGTTCTGGGAGTAAAGAAAAAACATAGAATGTGCCAGTTGCTGTGATAGAATGGGCGAAGATCTTAGGAATTATGTTATAGGCAATGCGGCTAGCAACCCATCACTATTTGGATTCACCTATTCGTCCATAATCATGCTAAGCGTAGCTAATACTAATACTGGAAATGGACTTGGTATCAATAATTTTGGTTTCACAGGAAACAGATCAGAAGAATAGAAATAATGAAATGGTTGCGATAATTGTTAAAAGAACAAGCCATGCGAATCTAGGTATAGTAATAAAAATGAATGTTGCCACGCACAAAACTCGGGAATGTGGCTATTTTTTTCTCATAATGTTCATCAAGGCACATGCAAGGTATTAAGTTTTTAAAAGTGTTTGTTTGTTATGATTAATTTTATTAAACTGTGGAAAGAATTTGTTAAATTTACATTAAGCGAAATATTATAAAACCAAATTTAGGCGAAGTAATTTTATACCAAATAAACTACACCTAAACACAAAAGTATAAAACATCCTTCCCTTTTCATAGTTCTTTGTCAAGAATATAATGGGGAGCCCTTAACAGAACCCCGATTTATCGCGTGTTGATTCAATCATAGATTCCTTTTTAAAGTTTGATGTTTGGAAACCAATTTCGGATTATGATGACAGGTTCAATTTATTTTTACTTTATTGACATGATAAGCTGTTTGTATTTTAAAAGTCAATATTTGCGTTTATATGGTTAAATGGTTTCTTCCACGCTGTTCTGGGAGTAAAGAAAAAACATAGAATGTGCCAGTTGCTGTGATAGAATGGGCGAAGATCTTAGGAATTATGTTATAGGCAATGCGGCTAGCAACCCATCACTATTTGGATTCACCTATTCGTCCATAATCATGCTAAGCGTAGCTAAAGAACCACCGCAAAGAAGCTGGCTTTGGAATGAAAAAATCGCATCGAAGATCGAGAGCTACGATGTCACAGACTCACCACTCATAACACCTTTTTTGCGTTGGGAATTAAATATTGTTACTAATCGGGCCACTATTGTAGCATAATTACCACACACTGGATAACTCACGTATAAAAGCCGAAGGATTGCTCCGACAATTGTTTCGGACTATTCCGTAGCCCTTCATCAGAGAGCGCTCGCCCCGGCGGCAGCGTTTCGCGTGTTTGTTTCGCTGCCGCCGGGGCGAGCGCTCTCTGATGAAGGGCTACGGAATAGTCCGAAACAATTGTCGGAGCAATCCTTCGGCTTTTATACGTGAGTTATCCGGTGTGTTGTAATTATGTGTGAGTCTCACGGTAGTTTCATGTTGAAAAAAACTATTGTAGTAGCTTTAAAACATTATAATTATTTTTAATCTAAATCAAGATATAGTTTCAGATTTAAATCATAAATCTATTCGAACTGTTGCAGACACAATTGCGGTAAATCATCCTACCGTGCTGTAATCTGCAAGGTATCAAAGGAAGCTGAATCTGGTGGCGGTTTTGTCGTTGACTTCAAGTTAATGTATTCCGGAGTATTGTTCGCGACAGACGTAGATTACGATTGCGCTGAATATCAAATTGCTAGGGTTTGGGATGTTTGTCGATAGTCTCAAGAAAATAATATTATTTTTGAAGATATACGTATGTATATCATCATCACCAGCCTATACACGTCCCACTGCTGGGCACAGGCCTCCTCTCAGAATGAGAGGGCTTGGGCTATAGTTCCCACGCGGGCCCAGTGCGGATTGGGAACTTCACACACACCATTGAATTGCTTCGCAGTTGTGTGCAGATTTCCTCACGATTCCTTCACCGAAAAGCTCATGGTAAATTTCAAATGAGATATCGCACATAAATTCCGAAAAAAGAGGTGCGAGCCCGGGATTCGAACCCACGACCCTCTGCTTGAGAGGCAACAGGTCAAACCACTAGGCTACCACGGCTGTATATACAGTCGGCGTCAAATAGTTCGTGATAGTGGCCAAAAAGTCAGCAACATGACCTAATTTCAACTGTAAAAATGATGCGTTGCGAACTATTTGGCTACTTTGGGTGTCACGAACTATTTGACGCTAACTCTACCTTCCTTGTCTGGGAGCAAAGAAAAATCATGGAATGTACCAGTTGCTTCTCTTCCCGCACAGATGCTCGAGGCAATGGGCGAAAATCTTAAAAATCATGTTATAGGCGATGCGGGTAGCAATCCATCACTATTTTGAATCCAATTTCCATCTTTACTCCCGCAATTATGCTAAACTATTTCATCGTAAATCGTAAATAAAGGAACTGGAGATAAAATATAATGAAAATTTTATTAAGTATGTACAAAATATTGCCTCAATTTTAATTGATAACATAAAACACTTTATTCTTTACATTGCACATTGAGGTTTGAAATTTGTTTACCAAATAGGACAGTTGTTAAGAATGAACAGACCTTAAAACCGAAGAAAATTGTTAGCTTCTAAGAAACCTGACAAAAAGACGAAAAAGTCGGTAATTTTCCACAAACTTAACCAACCCAAGGAACAACTAATACTTGGCAACCAAACGCTCCATTACAAATAATGGCCAAGTTCCAAATCACCCCGTACCGTCAGCGTAACCATTATACCGAGATTACAACAATTAATAGCTCGGATTCCATCGACAACTTCGCTCTTACTCAGATTGCAGACCCTACAGCAATATGGTCAAAGGACGAATGTCTTCAGTCTGAGAGATGGTAAATAATTAATTTGACTAATGGAACAGTTTGTTCGCAACGTTTTGACCTTAGAGCGTTAAGCTTACAGGAGGCGTTCTTCACTGAAAAAAATATTAAACCAAACTACTTCGGCTATTTCATCAATAACCATAATTCGGTAAGGCGTTGTTAAAGTTGATTTAACAAACAGGTTTACCTATAAAGAACAAAACATAACCAAAGATTTTGCCTTAGTCACTTTTTTTAAGTTACAGGCTGACGAAAGTTTGGTTTCATTTAGCAAATTATTTTTTTCAGTGTTATTTTTTTTTTAAACTTGGCTTATCAAAATCAAAAGTTTATTTTGTAAAATAGGCTCTTTGAATTATTTATTTCATACTATCAAATCTTTTAAAAATACCATTACTGCTAAGAAACTTGCCGCCCCAAGAATAAACTTGGCAGAAAACGATTTTTTTATGAAGAAAGTGATTACATTCTTGAATCAAGATTTAAAAAAATCAAATTGAATGATAAAAACCGGCCAAGTGCGAGTCAGACTCGCGCACGAAAGGTTCCGTACCAAAAATACTCTGTTGTATGGGAGCCAGTGGCGTGGCGTCCATATAACTCGATTCCCACCGGCTTGCCTATTTTAAGGCAGCTGGGCAATTTATTGTGCAAAATTAGAGGAAAAGGCTAGTTAAGTTCCCTTCGGCTTGCCTTCTGATATACTTGACGCCACGCCACTGATGGGAGCCCCCCTTAATTATTATTTTTATATTGTTTTTAGTTTTGTTGTAATAGCGGCAACAGAAATACACAATCTGTGAAAATTTCAACTGTCTAGTTATTACGATTCTTGAGATACAGTCTGGTGACAGACGGACGGACGGCCGGACAGCGAAGTCTTAGTAATAGGGTCCCGTTTTTACCCTTTGGGTACGGAACCCTAAAAAAGGAACAAGGAGGGTATTATTTGATACTAAAGCCCAATTTGTCTGTTAAAAGTAACTTCGTGCGATTAACATTGCTTGGCAAAAGACATTGGAAAATTTACAGTTCCTTCTCTACTTAGCTTTAACGAAATTGTCACTAGCAGATTCGCACACAAACAATTTTTGGCAGAGTTAAGCCGTCGTCGACACCTCCAGTTGGTTTAATGCTCTAAGATTAGAACAGTTTGTTCCCAACGTTTTGATATTTGTCACAATGGAGGAATTGATGGGCCACTTTGAATAGTGCTTGCTAAGAGGTTGTAAATTGAATCGATCAGTTCCTGAGTTAGGTGAGGTAGTAGATTGAACGAAAGTGAACAAAGTGTTAGTTGTAGTTAGGTAGGTATTACAAATGGATTTCAGTAAACGTGGTCCATCCAATCCATAGGCACAATACTATCGTAAATATGTGTGCTATGAAATTTATTAAAGAAAAAAGTTTTATTAACGTTTATTTCAAAATTTATTAACAACTTGTATCTTCTGATTGATAACACTCGGGGTTGTGTAAGAAATCAAATCATTCACAATCACATTTTCCTGCTTTTATGCGTCATTTTATCAGCAACTGTCTTTTATTCCCTTTGATTGGCATTTCCACGATCAACATCCCATTGAACTGCGCAATAAATGTGAAATTCACTCTAAAATCACTTCAAATAAATCGGCTCGGGTCGTCGACGTAAACAGGCCGTTTTGAATTTCACAAACATTACGATCGGGCTGCAAAGCTCTTAGATACGGTTCGCTTGCTGCGGACATACGGGTGAGGCAGATGAACAACTAGATTCTAGAAGTACAGTCCGTGAGTTCTTATAATGCCATTTGGGTTTGACTCGCTGTCTCTCTCTCTCTCGGCCAATTCAAGTTTCAAACACATAAGTGCGTGAGACAGCAATACAATCCTGAATTGCATACTAAGAGCTCACGAACTAAGTATACTATGACAGAACACTTGATTTTTAGCGCTAGAAAAATGACACAAGAAAAAAAACGGAACAATCTGTTATTGAATCAGGCGTAACTTTGCGGAGTTCCATTTCAATGAAGATAAAGCTTCGCTACTCACGTGCATGATAGCCAAACCTATATTATTATTATTTCGCACAGGCTTGGCTGTCTTGCGCGTGAGTAGCGGAGTAGCAAGGTAAATGTTTTTTGTTTATGGAACATTTGAACTATTGACTAAATAAGACGAATGGAGTCTTGTTAGTCATGCACCTACTTCAAAATCATTAGCTCTGTTATAATAGTTTTTATTTAGTCTGTGCTTTGGAATGACTTTTCTACAAATATAGGTATGCCTAAGTCTAGCATTGATTTAATCTAATTAACACTGCGTCATTTTTTCTAACACCACTTTCTGAAAAATGCTTGAAGTTAAAAATATATAATACCAACGCATTTCTTATCCTGCCCTATTATTAAATTACTTAACGAACTACCCATCCATCTGTATCAACATCTTCAATTCCTATCAAGAAACATTTTAGGGCAAGCTACCATAACAATAAACCAGCGAAGGGATTTCCAACATTAACATACGTATTGCCAAGTCCCAACTTGTTCACTATTTGACAGCAACTATTGTTTCCTTGATGAATAGCGGCTTTAATCTTATGGAGAACTTCGGATATAGGTTTGATAGATTTATGGCGTGATATAACATGGGTTTCTGCTAAGTATTTACCCCTTCAATTATTGATATGGTTATTTCATAGATAAGGTAAGCATGTTCCTTAGGGAGTGTAACTTTAGATTCAACCGAGCTGCGGCCTTCACGGTTTTGTTTTCAGATCAGTTATTTTCTTGCTTTGGTTGGAAAAACTGGTTCCATAGTTTAAGTTTCTCTTCGTATTCTGATAATTTTTGATTAAAAGACAGAGTGGTATGTATCATCGATGTTAGTACCTAATATTCTATCAAAAAGCGTCTTTAGTTATGACCGTTAATAATACCATGTTAGTACCTACTCAATCTATTTACAACCAAAGCTAATTTCAAAATTGCAATTTGTAACGTCAGTTGCCACGTGACCATGAATTCACCCAGATATTCAGTTTTCATACAAATACATCATCGAATTATCTTGTTCGTTTTGTTGCGTCATCGGAAGCGATCGCTCGTGACGCGTGCTCGCGATCCATCAAACTTTTAGCTACGGAATGATCTATACAATAATATCATGTACAAGATCAAGATGACTGATGTTCATCGAATTTACTTTGTCGGTTGCATTTTTTGTGCAAGATTCTTTGCTGTTTCTTTATGGAATTTAATCTTTTACGTAGGTAGGTACCTACCTTTTTTCCTTGAGCTTGTCGCACTGTGCCTACGTGTGAACTAAGCCTAAACCTTCACAGTATGAGAGGAAGCCTGGTGCCCAACACTAGGATAGATGGAATTTAGCTTCGCAATATTGATTTTTGTTATTGAAATTAAAGAAAAATAAACAGAAGACACTAATAAATAATAAGTGAACTAATTAAGTGAAATCTAATTTTGATAGACGTACAAAAGCTCAGCTTCAAACACTGCAAATGCATAAGCGTCTGGAAGAGACTAGAAATAAAAATATATTTTTCACACCTCTCATTCAGAAAAGTAAGTTTTGCTCCCTGACGAGAGGGATCAAAGTGCAACTTTTCTGTTCAAGGCTTTTCTAAGCGTTTTTTCGCAAATGCAATTTTTCGAAGTTAATAATTGTAAAACCAAGCCATTTTCTATGCTGGTAGCTCTTTAACTATATTTAGAATCGTTTTTTTTTTAGTTTCTTAATGATCGGTGTGAAAACGCTCAGGATTCTATTGTAGAATCCTTCGCTACGTTCTGGATTCAATGTAGCGCCCTCGCCGTAAATACATCATTTTGCTCCCTTTTATCTTAGTTGTCTTCCTTATCTAAGTCCTATCCATCCTTTATCTATCCTACTTATTGCCTTCTAGGCTGGCTACGCATCTACAATACTTTTTGCTGACTTTTACCATCTGACCAGGGGCTTTACCATGACGTCTTCTTCTTCTTTGGCGTTACACTCTTGCCAGAGTGGTCGTGGCCGTCACGCCGATTCTGTGGCCTGCTCTACAATGCGACGCCATTCTGCACGAACCTCCGCCCTCCTGCTACATTCGTGCAGAGGAACGTCGACAGCGGTCTTTATTTTGATCTGTCCACCTCATCGGCGATCTTCCGCGCGGTCTTGTGCCCTCAACTTTTCCCTGCACCACCAGGCGTTCGATGGATTCGTTTCCGCGTCGCGATACGTGTACAAAGAAAGTTAGGATACGAGCTTGCACTATGCTTGATAGCCTCTGCTTGATGCCTAGTTCCAGAAGAATGGACTTGTTTGTTCGGAATTCCGTCCATGATGTACCGAGCATTCTCCACCAGTCTTAAAGCGACTCAATTCCGATTCAATTTTACATTTTAGCTGTCATTTTTGACACTTCTACTATGTATCTGACAGCGAGCGACTCAACTTTGGTTCGGAATTGAATAGCATTAAGACGTCATGGTAAGGTTCCAGCTTGGGAATTCATTAACCTTTTAAGCGCCACATCAAATTTAATAAAAGAGATGTCACCCATACGCCAGATTTCTTTATTGCAATGCCCAAGAAGCTTTGGTGTTAAGAGTGGCGCTGCTCAAGGTCATTTGCTGTTGAGCGTCTTAAACCATTTGAACCATAGCGGAAACGTTTTTAAATCCCGTCGTCAACACCATGGTTACACATAAAACAATAGTTTTCCATTCAAATTACTGTTTACTTATGTAGCAACATCCAGCAAACGCAAGTTGCAACGGACATTTCAAACGCCACAATACATCCGTCGGATTAGCGAGTCGTGATACGAATTAGGATCAAGAGCTTTGCAGCGTTTACACTAATTGCGATGCGATGCGAGGCGTCGATGGGATTTGCATCGCGAGATAATGCGGGGTTTGCGAACGTCAATAAGGTTGTTTTTGGAGTGTTGGTAGTTTCAGAAAAAGACATGTAAAAGAGCCCTTGGCGGCCGATTTGCAGAATAAACTTTTGAATTTTGATGAGACTCTGATGCTTGTATCGGGTTTATTGAGTACAGGTGTCGTAAAGGTCTGACACGATACTAGATGGCATCACTACATAGTATAAAACAAAGTCGCTTTCCGCTAGCTGTCCCTATCATGCTTAGATCTTTAAAACTACGCAACGAATTTTGCGTTTTTTTTTAATAAATAGAGTGAATCAAGAGGAAACTAGTCTAGCCACTGTAGCATGAAAGAGTAACAATACACACACGAATACACAGTTACATAATTGAGAGAACGTAAAAAACAAAAGAACAATAAAGCGTGAGTGTAGACCCAATGTATCATCATCATCACTATCATCAGTCTATACTAATCCACTGCTGGACATAGGCCTCTCCAACTATAGGCCACTGTGCATTATGAAACGTCTATAACAAACCTAACGCTGCCCTCCTAATTAAAACGGACGTATATGTGTGTCATACGAAACGCATATACGTCCTTTTTCATAAGAGGCGAGTTATGCAACCCGGGGGTCCTGTGCGCCGTGGCCCTGTATGTGCCGGACCGGTACGTGGAGCGCCGCCGCCGGCCCCCGCTCCTGGCAGTGCCCTGGGCCCGAACAAAGCTGCTGCGAGAGGCGCCACTATCGAGGGCTATTCGGGCTATTAATAGGGTTGGGCTAGAGTTGGAATTGGATATTTTTACATGCTCTTCGAATGATTTCGCAAAGGCCATTATGTTTTTATTGTGTTAGGGACGCATGATTTTATTGGTAATTTATTTTCTCCTTTTTAATGGTGTTTTAATAGCAATGAAATGACAATATTTATTATACGAGTTTTATTTTTTATTATTATTTTATTTTTCTATTGCTGACATTGATTTGTTATTAATTTTATAATTATTATTTCCATAATGACTTATTAATGTGATTATTGTAACGCCCATGGTTTAATTTACTGTCTTGTCTATCGCATTAGGTTAAGGTACCTGTAATGATAGATTTAAGTCATTTTATAGATAAATAAATAAATAAATAAATAAATAAGGACGGCACTACGTTCGTCAACCAGTACTTCATGTCATCGTATCCTTTAACCTCCATTAATTAACCAACTTCGTCGCTAATTGAAAACTACTACCCAAATCCACTTTCACTTATCATCCGTGACACATTCCCAACTATTTGTCCACTCCTAAATAATGCCCGGGGGAAGAAAAACATCCAATTCGGCCAGGATCACGTAGAGAACGTTTAACTTTCCTATCGTCCGGGGAAGGAATTAGTTGGGACATTGATCGATGTCCGACTGACCCGGGACAACTAATAGAGCGAGGTTGAGGGTATAGGTCCATTTTGGATCCGCTATCGCTTATGTTTTAACGCAGGTAAAAATTATATGGATGGATGCAGGTGGCGACTTGTCGTTCTTTATGATGTGCTAAGAGGCCTTTGTTCAGCAGTGGTCGTCTTCAGGCTGATGATGATGATGATGATGAAAAATTATATAAAAATAAGGAAAAACGCCAACTTTAAAAACATCGACAACATCATATTACTGTAAGAGACTCTAATCCCGTGATTATCGAGCTACAATAGAAAAACTGTCTGCAGAATTACAAATCACGTACCTATTGGAACATTTATAATCACTCAAATTCCTAAAATGGATGTTGTAGACAAGTAAGTTTATAAAGAACGAAATAATAAAAAAAATAAAAAAATAAAGAAGTTTTGAAAATAAAGTTTAGAGGATAGACTACGAACTAGTCCGAAACATGTCGCGCATCAGTCGACTTTTTGTTCGTGGGTTATCCGTTTGTGTATAATAAATAGTACATTTAAAAGTCCATCCAATTATTTTTTAATTTTATTTTATTTGTACCTATATCTCTTTGACAATTTCAATATAAGTCCTCGTAACTTGACATTGTAAGTATACAATTTATTATGTAATTTTATATTGAATGAAAAAAAAGCCGCACTATTTACTTTACCTACGCTTTACAGTTTCTGTGTCTGTTAAGCGTTTTTGTAATGAAGGGTATTTTGTAGCGTATATTGTAAGCAGACCCTTATAAGACGTGTTTTATCGGCTTCGATGAAATTGTAGCAAATAGTTTCAGTGGGTTTTGTTGGATTAAGACCATTGTTTTCTTCCGCCAAATAGAATGAAGACTAACAGCCCTTTAATATTTAAAGTGTTACGTACCCATTGTTGTTAAAATTTGACGTCTAAACTTATAAAATGCAAAAACTAATAAGTACTAATCTCTCCTCAATCATTGCAAAAACATAGCTAAAAAAAATACTTATTTTCCCACGCGTTAATTTAAAAATCTCCACATAAAATAAACTGCATTTTAATTCGCGCAATCTTGTCCGTCTCACTTTCCCATGCCTCTTTCATTATTTATATTTTATTTCCATATTATAGTTGTGATTCAATCCGTGATCAATTGGGTGTTATAGAAACCATTAAACACTGCTAAACAGGAGCGTTGACAACACGCCCTATAGTTTACATTTCAATTTGATTTAAATTGTCTACATGTTGAACTATAATAGCATCAACATCATCTGATTTAAGGCTCGAATTGCCATTGGGATCAGTTTAAATTTTTTCTTTGTCAAAATTTTGCCGCCACGCGTCTCCACACATGAGTGGATTACAGTCGTTTGTCATGTTTAAAAGTGTTTGGTTGTAATTATTTGCTAATGTCTGCAGCGTGAGAATGTTTGTTAAAGTTTTGCATGATAATTCTTTTGGAAGATTTAATGGGATTAAGTCAGTCATTTATTGAGGAATAAAAAATAACTGTTCAGTAATTTCTGGGTTTGATTTACGTTTGCAATGAATGTGTAATACATTGATATCAAAGTTTACCATAATTATAGTGTTTCTTAGTGTTTTTCGACAATCTTCTTTTTTCATTTGACTGCATAACGTCTGAACTAAAGAATTGTTTATGTTTATAGATTCTTTTGAGCTTGATTTGATTTAGTTTGATAAGGTCAATCCTGAAATCTGAGTTTCATCTTTTCTTTGGATTGACTTGCAATTTCGTATGCCTTTTTGGTCAGACCCAATAAAAAGTATTGACGAAGTTATGCGTTTGGTATTTATTTAAATCCGTATTAAGTCTTGACTTTTTATTTGTCTAACAGTATAATTTTCAATACAGGTAGATACGAAATTAATGAACCTTTGAGCTCAAAATGTGTATTTGAATCTAAAATGCGGGAAATACGTCCGAATAACTGCAATCCGGGGCTTTTGTTTAGCCTTTGTTCGTACTAAATTAGGTCCAAAAAGCGAACAGATATTAACCTAAAATGTCAGTTTATTAGGAGGTATCCCATTGTAATGAACAATACAACTGAACACAAAGCATTTCTTCAAACCAACGTGTAATAGGATTCGGACATACGCCTTACACATCAAAGGCCGTTCATACCACATACCTTGGTTCTAATTGGATTACCTACTGTAATATTAGCCCAATATTCTGCGGACAGCGCTCCGGGTACATGAGAATGGGGAAGATGGTTTAATACAGTCAGCAGTATCTCAGTACTAAGGACTATATAATGGTTCTTACATAGCTTAGACAGGTCATCTCAGAAACAGATACGGAAATGGAACTGAATTCTAGGCTTACAATTACTATCCAAGAAGAAGTTTTCGCAATTTTGTCATTTTGAGGTTGCTTTGCGATGACTTATCCGAGCTATGTCATAATTGTGTCTGTACACAATTTTCCTTTACATTTATTATTTTTCGTATGTTATGACTTATGAGTTTCTATGTTTAATACGCTAGCACATTATTCCGAAACATCATTAATTTTATGGTTTTTGTTTAGTGTTACTGCGTCTTGAGCTACCTATTGTTTTATTCATGTCATCGTTTCAGTCGCTGGTTTTTGCACGACGTTATAATCATCTGTCTCTATGTCATCGAAGTCAAGATGATTATCATTTTTTGATTCTTATTTATGTTCCTAAACTACTTTCCTGCCTACTTATAAGTTTCGTTCTTGGTTATTAAGAAATCGTTTAGTCATTATAGTTTTTTAATAGATATAGCTAAATAAAAAGCGGAAAGCGGATGTTGAATACAAACCGGCATAACTATCTTCTTGTTAGTATCATGCTCACTACTCGGATCATCGTTGTGGTGTCAAAGGACAGTGACCCTAGCGCCTTCACAATCGATGGGGAGCTTGGGGCGTATTGTATCAGACTAGTAGGGTAGCCAACTGTCCCGAATACAACGGGATGTCCCAGTTTTAGACACGTGTGTCCCGCATCCGGTGTCCCTATGAAGACAATGCTGGTACGCAGTTGTTACAAAATAAATAAATTACAATAACCAAACATAGGTCTCTCTGAAACTGGATTGCATAATTCATTGGTTTTCATATCTAAATAGCCACAAAAATGTTTGTAGCTTGTTCACAATAATCACGTAAAAACGTGGAAAAATGATGTATTTTTTTTGTGTGCAATATTATGATGCGGTAGGTAGAGCTATATTGTGCAAGGTTAGTCCAGCCCGGCTAGCACAACAGCGCACAAGAGTCGCGTCGCGCGCGAGATAGATTACCCGTCCCTTTCTAGAACGAACAGTAAGAAAAAGACGGGAAATCTATCTCACGCGCGACACAACTCTTGTGCGCTGTCGTGCTAGACGTGCAGATTGATATCGTCATGCATGCTAATCCTACCGCTAAGTAGGAATGCTTGCACTTCAGCGTTCCGATGTAGAAAGTAACACAGCAAGACATTACCTTCGACAGGTATTTCTCCTTAGCCTTCTAAGCTGGCAAAGCAGCAACCCCTCTCTCCAGTTGCTCATCTCTATAAGCATTGGCGACATGCGAAACACCATCATGACAATAAATTACAGTTTTGCTTCCTATAAGAAATGTCCCGATTTCATTTACTCGTCCCGTTTTGTTTCCATGAAGTCTCAATAAAGCCACAGAAGATGGCGACCCTACAAACGAGGGTGAGCAACTAAGGGGGCTACCGGTTGACACTGCTGTCATTATGAAGCTTGATTTGAAGGGGCTTGCTCATTGACAAGGATGTAAAGATTTTGGTTAATATATTACGTATCCTTTTCAATGTTTATTTGTAACACTAAATGGGTTCATTGTGCTTTTAAGATTAGACGATCTTGCGCAATTTTTAGTGGGACCAAGAATATTCATGCTGGCCCGAGAGCAGAGAAAAAACATAGAATGTACCAGTTGTTTTTCTTCCCGCGCAGATGGTCAAAGCCCATCGAGGGAATGGGCGAAAATCTTAATCATGTTATAGGCGATGTGGCTAGCAATTCATCACTATTTTTATTCCCCTTTCCACCTGTACGCTCACAATCATGGCACAATCGTGGCCTTTAGGTCTTGTTACCTTAGGCTCTGTCTACTTCGTAAAGGATAAATACGTGATTTATGTTCCGTTGTCCGAATAAGAATAACTATGTACCTATGCTTAGATCTTTAAAACTACACATCGGATTTTGATGCCGTTTATTTTAATAGATGTAGTGATTCAAGAGGAAGGTTTATACGCAGTATTACATAGACGTAATATTTATAGTAGAGAAACACTGACTGCACCCGTGCGAAGCCGGGGCGGGTCGCTAATTGAAAAGATAAACCTGATTCGGAACATCGCAAAACTTTCAACCTCAGCTAAACTTAATCCATTACCACACATGGTTTGGTTATACGTACAGTATCGCAGACAAGTGACCATTAATCTTCTAGATGTATGTAAATTTGGTCCTGATAAATCGTTGGTCAAGCGAGTTTTGGGACACCATCAGTTATTTTAGGGGGATCATTCCGAGGTTCCAGTTTGTTTAGTTAAAAAAATCTTGTTACATTAATCTAAAACACATCCGAGCGTTTGTTACTTCGAAGTATCTTTGACGCGGCAAGTGTTTTTTTCTTTGACATCACTTTTATTTTGTTTTGAGTCTAGAGATGAAGTGTACTAAACTAACTGAGCTCTGCGATTTCGTTCACGCATAATTCAAAATTTACTTTCCCCGACACTTCTAACAACTATCGTTATATTTCAACCAATTTACCCAAAACCTTGACACATTATAAACCAAAACCTGTTTCGAGAATCACTCTATCTATGGCTGTTAACCGCATAATAATCCGTTCAGTAGTTCTTGTTTGTATCGGAAACAGATAGATAGACTGACGATTTAATTAAGCACACGTTGACAAAGCGCACAATTGGCTTTCCTTCAACTGCAGCACATTAAACTCCCATTACTTATTCACTAGCAGAAAACTTTATAACTCTGCAAAACCGCAAGTTTCTGTGACAGAAAAACCTCGTTTGTCTCACCCCGAGATTGCTTTCCAGCTATTATTTCCACGTAAATCGTCCCGATTTAAAACTCAACGACCGACGTCCGATTCCCAATTCTACAAAACGCTTGTCCGTTCTGATAGATGTCCATGAAAGTCGTTGGAAATCCTAGAGAAATCTCTATCGTAGAATTTAAATCTCGACTTTAAACTCGAAGATGGAAAGACCAATTTGGCAGACATGGTCAGATTGCTGGAACGGTGACGTGGAAGAGAAATCAGATAACGCTAAAAAACGGGGGCAATTACGTTTGGTTTATTTATAAGAGTTTCTCTTGACGTCGAGTTAAAAACGCTGAACGGTGAAAAAGTGTCAGATGTCGAAGTTAATCCAGCAATTAAAATGGAACGCGAAGCTGATGGGAGTCATGGTAATCAGGTATTAGGACGTTGTGAGAGACTTTGTTTTAAAATTGTTGAAGATTTTGCTGAAATAATTACCAATGTGAAGAGGCTTTGCTCTGCGCTACATAATGAGCGAAATGACACATTTAATCCGTATTTGATGAGAGTGAATAGAATTGGTCCTTTGGTTATTGAGACATTATGCCACTAGGGAAGTTTAAAATCATTTATAAATAACGTAGAAATAAATACATACATACCGTCACGCCTCTTTCCCACAGGGGTAGGCAGAGACTACTTTGTTCCACTTGCTACGATCCAGACATACCTCTTTCGCTTCATCCACATTCATCAATCTCTTCAGACATGCTCGTCAGTTTCGGGTACTTTTGACCTGGCCTTTTTCCAAAACGTCCTCAATTTGATCACGGAACGTCCGTCTAGGCCTTCCCCTCCCAACGCACCCATTCACACTTCCCATATAAATCTGTTTAGTTAATCTTCTTTCATCCATCCTCTAGCTCTACGTGTCCAAACCAACTAACCATACTTTTGGCGTGACGGTATGTATGTATGTATGTAGAAATAAACCGTGTAGGGTTGAATCCACGTTTAATCAAAGACAAAAAATTATAAGGAAGTTTACTTATTAAAGTTATATAATAAGCTAGACACAATATTTTTAAAGAAATAAATCGACAGTATAATAAAATCATAGGCTATAATATATTTAATTGTGCCGGACGAAGTTGCAGGCAGTAAATTTATGACATGCTAACTTAAAGCCCAAAGAATTCTCTCATAGGCCGAAGGTGGCCTCTCGAGATCATGGATGCAAAGTCGCGTCCGAAACGTCGAGGTATTTACAAAAATACATTTTATTTGCGTGATTAAGTCCCGTTTTTCTTATAATAAAGCCGAAGGTATTTCAAATATATTCCCCATTAAAACTTACAATTTACTTAGCTGGCAACAAGTGAGTCCGCATTTGCATCCAGCGGTAGTTAGTGTGGCCGTTATTGAAATTTTATGTACGTTTGATTATTATTCAGTAGACCGCTATTAGAGGAGTGGACAAGGGATTAGTGAGGCTAGGCTAGTGATGAAACTGCTCCTGTTTATCTCAGTTTGGACAGGAAAACAAATTGTGCAATGCAACACCTACAGATTTAACGTAACTCCCATTTAACCAATTTAGAAACAAAATGTACAAGTGGCTGCTTGAGCAACTGTTTTACTCAGTGAGCGAATTATTTTCAATTTAAATATACCTATTTGAAGTCATAGGTACCTATAAGTTTTTAATTTTGCATGCTAATATTTTGCAAAAAATTATGCTCAATTTTCAAATGTAACACCTTAGTGTACCATTTTTTATGCCAATAAAGATGATCATTATTGATATTTATTTAGATATTGTTACCTTAAGCTCTATCTACTCCGTAAGGGATACAGACATTGATTTTCACAGGGTGTTACTCTCCACGCCGGAACACAGCAGCGCAAGAGCTGCTTAGCGGCAGGATTATCAAGAATGATGGTAGTTATTCGGATCGACGTTGCGTTTTTATTTAAAATCCAAATATAAAATAAAATTGTTAAAAAATAGTTTTTTTTTAAATGCCAAATTTTGGAGAAAATAGTAAAGAAGCCATGCCATACTAACCTACCCTCACCTTGAGTGAACAGACATCGCTGAGTTATGTAATGGAAACCTGGTAATTGCTTTCAAAGTGCTAACATACATAATTTATGCGCTAACTTATGTAGCATGGATGACATATAGTAGTATCATTTTGCATATCTCACGCTTCGATGATTATTACGGTTAGTATTGTCACTATTGGCGCCTGAAGTGAGACAATGGAACGGGAAAATAAATGAGACTTGAATAAATTGATGCTAGATAGCCGTGGTAGCCTAGTGGTTTGACCTGTGGCCTCTCAGAGGGTCGTGGGTTCGAGCCCGGGAAACCTCTGAGTTTTTCGGAATGTGCGATATTACATTTTAAATTTACCATGAGCTTTTCGGTGAAGGAAATCATTGTGTACAGATCTGCGAAGCAATTCAACGTGTGTGTAAAGGAACTATAGCCCAACCCTGTCATTCTGAGAGGCCTGTGCCCAGCAGGGGGACGTATACATATAGGCTGGAGAGGAGATAGCTGAGATAGCTGTAAAGTACAGACAATCACAAAAATACAGATAAATACAAATAAAATTCTGATATTATTATTAAGTAGTAGTCAAACGCTAACATGACGTTATGTCTGTACGTAATGAGTATTTTTTATCCACATGAAAAATAAACGCCAGCCTAAAATATCAACCGCAGCACAAATTCTGAAACCAAAAATTCAGAGCAAAAATGAGAACAACGAGACATTTTCAACAGACCATCTGAAATCTCGTCTTCATTTCATAATGACATTAAAAATCCCATTTTAATTAAGCTCCGTTTACACACAATAGGAGCGCCTCCAAACGGATTCTCTTAAATACATTTCATATGTCTATAATCCTATCCATCCGTACAAAACAAAGACGGCCTTAACAGCCTTTCATAGTTCCGCTGGCCATAGTCCATTTCGCCAAAGGCTAATACACCCCAACCAAAAATCAAAGACCTTCCACCCTACACACAAACTCTCCTCAATTCCCATAAACCTTAGCGGATTCAACGGGCAGGGAGTGCGAGTTATAGTGGCTGGAAACCAGTTAGAACCAGATGTAAAGGGGATGTGCAGGAATATTATATCTGCAATAGGAACAGAATGCGGTTGCATAGAGTGACATCTGATAGGTGAAGTGTATAGGCGTGTTATCGTTGGATAGTATAGTGATGTTCTGGATATCGTGTAACTGTAGATTAAAGCTATGTGCTTGTTGAGCTAAACATCTAAAGGATAACCATTGATATATATAAAAGCTAAGCCAGCCGGATTGTATGTAAGGACTTACCTAAATTCGGGAATTATCTTGAGAGATATTTTTGTAGTTTTGTGGCTTATTGTTTTCAATTTTGAGATTCTGTGAGCTTTGTTTCGATAGTAACCAATATCATGATCCATATCATTTCACATAATGAAGGATTAAATTCTTGCTATAGAGTTCCGTATATTCTCAGGATAATAGCTTAATTCATCAAAAGAATCTATGTTACGAGTGAGAGTATTGTAAAAAAATCCAATGAAATGGTATAAAATAAAACGAAATAAAATGATTGAGATTAAGATCGCGGGGTTGCGATGGATGCGGAAAGCACGAGACCGGTCTGAGTGGAGGCCTATGTCCAGCAGTAGACGTCTTGATGATGATGATGAAATTAAATGTGGTGAAATTAAAATAATTTATTTTACTTTTGTCACGGTACCTAAGTAAGACGTTATAGCGTAGAAATACGTTTCTTTCCTCAAATCTGTCGCTATATCAATAAGTGACCATATTTTATTATCGACTCATTGACAAGTTGCATCTTGTGACTCAAATAGCAACAATCTCTTGAATCTCTGCGTCCATTGCTCATTTACGGGTTTATTAAGCACTAAATGGGCTCATACGATACCTATAATAATATTGAGACGACTGTAGATTAGATACTACATATATGTAGTAGGTAAAGCTCCAATAACATAATTGAGTAAATTGAGCTGCACTGTTCTATGATATGTTAGAAATTAGAATGATAAACATTGATGGTAGTTACAATAATATTAATTTGCATAATGTTAATTATATCCTAACTAGCTGTTGCCAGCGACTTCGTCTGCAAAGAATTCGTTTATCGCTATCCCGCGGGAACTACACAATTTTCCGGGATAAAAAGTAGCCCATGTGCTATTCCCGACTTTTCTCTATCTATGTGCCGAATTTCATCCAGATCCGTTGGGCCGTTCTGGCGTGTTTGAGTAACAAACAAACATCCATCCATCCATACTTTCGCATTTATAATATTAGTTAGATTAGTTAGATTGCCTTGTTATTATGGGATTTTGAGAGTGAATCTACGACAAATGTAAATTTTATGCTTGTATTTCTTTTGCATAAATAAACGTCTCTCTTGCAGACTCAGCTGCCTCGTATGTGTGGTCTCGGAGAAGACAAGCATTTTTACAAGTTTTTATTTAATTTTTAAAGTTCGTATGTAGCATACTTCCAATGGACGGACTTGAACTATATAAGTTGTTAAATGGATGAAAAAATAGTTGTCAAAAAAGTTTGTACTAAAAATACAGCGTGTTTTTTTATTGTATTTTTTTTACTTTATTGCTGCGTTCTACACATTTGAAATTTCATTGTTTCTACAAACATATCAAAATTTCAAGTTACAACACATTACTCACAACCTGACCGCTTCCTGCAACTCCAATACCTTTTACCACATATGTAGTTATGCGTCACTAAAAGGACAATGGGTAAGCCTAAGGCTAAAACCAGTAATTAAATGCCTGAAGTCAGGCTCAATCGGATATTGCCACGTCACGGCACAGCTATTTGTCCGACTGTATTGTGTAATTGTACCTGTCTATGCCTAAACGCACTGTGTTGTATGTTCCAGCAAAATAAACTCATTTCATTTCATTTCATTTCATATCAATTTTGGGGCAGTTTTATTAGTTCTATTACCTGCTAGGGGTGGTGTAGGGGTATAGCACGCGTCACGGAATGACGAGGACCCGGGTTCGATTCCCGACCATAGCTTTACTTTTCGTATTTTTCTATGTGTTCTATTATTGAAATTATATTTAAATTAGAACTTTAATTTCCTAAGTAAGCCTTCGAAATAAACTTCTATTAGCGTTTAAACGGATGACGTGCTGTCGCCTATGTATTGTAGAAATACGCCACAATTGTATATTGAGCATGTGGTGAGATGAGAATGTGGTATATTAAGAATGTTGTGAGATGAGCATGTGGTGAGTTGAGCATGTAGTATATTAAGAATGTGGTGAGTTGAGCATGTGGTGAGTTGAGCATGTGGTGAGTTGA
This sequence comes from Pandemis heparana, assembly GCA_963854515.1. NCBI lineage: Eukaryota > Metazoa > Arthropoda > Insecta > Lepidoptera > Tortricidae > Pandemis > Pandemis heparana. The sequence goes on along the minus strand of OY978026.1, from coordinate 2,811,852 downwards.
GCATGTGGTGAGTTGAGCATGTGGTGAGTTGAGCATGTGGTGAGTTGAGCATGTGGTGAGTTGAGCATGTGGTGAGATGAGAATGTGGGAGATGAGAATGTGGTGAGTTGAGAATGTGGGAGATGAGCATGTGGTGAGTTGAGAATGTGGGAGATGAGAATGTGGTGAGTTGAGAATGTGGGAGATGAGCATGTGGTGAGATGAGAATGTGGTGAGATAAGCATGTGGTGAGATGAGCATTGTGGTGAGATGAGAATGTGGTGAGATGAGCATGTGGTGAGATGAGAATGTGGTGAGATGAGCATGTGGTGAGATGAGAATGTGGAAGGTATATTGAGAATGTGGTGAGTTGAGAATGTGGTGAGATGAGACTTTGGTAACCTGCTCACGAGAATTTGTTAACTGTCTTGAGCATAAGGTATTTCATTCTATACTAATCTACTGCCTTTGATTTTGTTTTACCCTTGCGCGCCACCCCGATTTCGTTTTGGTTAATCCTGCGCATATAGGTAGTATTAATTACAAGTTTCCAACCCACCGAAGCGCACCGGTCGCAGATGCTAATTATATGTCATGTGGGTGACACGCCATTCCGATCAAATTGCTACTAATCGTATTTAATTAGTGACGTCAGCGCGTGTGTCCAGGGTTAAAAGATTAAATTAATGGACGGTATTTAGTGCTTTCCGAGGCTGGGCTTGACACCAAAGCGGAAACAACCTATGGATAAATGAATATAGACTGATGTAATGACAATAATAATGATTTTATTTCCAAAAAACTTTACACGCAATAGCAGATTTACAGTAACTGTTACCTTAACCTATTTAATAACTCGAGTTTAGCAGCAGTTCTCACACTAGGTCGAGCCTGTGTCGTGAAGACCAGTGACAATTACCATAGGAATATGACCAAAGGATATTCAGTTTACAGAGCAGAAACTACTGACAAGCATAGAAATAGAAAAAAGGATAAAAAGAGAAAACGATTTAACAATTAATTAAAATTACTTATACCTATGTAGTATTAAGTCAATTTGGTTAAAACTAAAGCAATGTTAACGAGGTTGGTAATGTAATCACGTAGGATCCTATGTCTGTAAAGTTATCCTAAATCATCATCATATCAGGCATAGGACGTCCACTGTTGAACATAGGCCTCCTAGAACTCCAGTTGCCTCGGTTGGAAGCGTTTTGCATCCACCGTGAACCTGCGACTTTAACCAGGTCATAAAAACAAAAAAAAAAAGATTTTTTATTGAAAACACAACCCAATCCAATGAGAAACATGGTTGTGTCTATATTTGAGTTTGTTTTACAATTGAGGCATATTGCTTCTTAGCCTCCGACGCAGTTTGGTTGTAATGCTCCAAGTCATTTTACCGAATTTTTATTTTGCTACTTAGGCGAAGTGAAATAAAGGCATATCTATTAGACTGTTTTAGAAAACTGCTCTTTAGGTATTGATTTGAGACATTTAGACATTTTGCTTTATAGTTGTTTAGCAATTGAGTCATTTTGCTTTTTAGTGTTATTACGTTTTAGGTATAAACCTTCAAAGTAATTCTGCTTTTTAGGTATTGTGACCATAAAGGGTGCAAGGCACTGGTTGGTACGATTAGCGAGTAAAATGGTGGCACCGATCCAGACCTCGCTGGACCCTCAAAATCCAATATCCCACCTTATTAATTCTTTCCACAGCACTAGATTGCCGGACGGCACTCGGACAAATTGTGTATTAATATTTTATGCTTCGCACTTCGTCGGAGCAGTAAAACTGTCATCGGGAAAGACAAACTGCCGGACTATACAGGGTGATTTAGGCCCAGGATTATGGGATACAGGGTTGATTATGTGAAGAATAAATGTGTTACGAAGTACAGTTGGTCACCGAGATTTATGAGGTGTTTTGAGGAAACAGTAGGTATTGGCCAACTTGGTTTAGTACATACATAATATTCATACATCTCGTGTTTATCCTCTACGGGGTATGCTGAGCCTAGGTAATAAGACCTAAAGGCCACGTTTAGCATGATTATGGGCGAATTGGTGGAAAGGGGAATCAAAATAGTGATGGGTTGCTAGCCGCATCGCCTACATATGACATGTTTGCTAAGATTTTCGCCCATTCCCTCCAATGAGTTTAGTATTTGGAAATAATAACTGGTCAAGCGCGAGTCGGACTCGCACATAAAAGGTTCTAAAGGTACCACAAAAAAACATGAGTAACATTGTTACTTCAATAACTATTTCAATTTTTACCTTTATTATTCTACTAGCTTCTGCCCGCGACTTCGTCCGCGTAGAATTAGATTAAATAATTGATGTTGATAGTTATTTCCGCAATAATTATTTACGTTGCAACTCTAGGCAGCTACGTTTCACATAGGTACTACCTTTTACATGTTTATCGCTATCCCGTGGGAAGTATTCAATTATCCGGAAAAAAAAGTAGCCTATGTGTTAATCTAGGATGCCAGCTATCTCCGTTCCAAATTTTATGTAAATCTGTCCAGCCGTTTTCGCGTGAAGAAGTAACAAACAAACACACACACACACACACACTTACAAACTTTCGCCTAATATTAGTGTGATAGCTTTTTCTCGCGGCTTCGCTGGCGTGTACCAGGAGTATTTCGATCCCGTTTATTTCCCGTTCCCGTAAGAATTTCGGTAAATGCTCTCTTAATGCTCCCATACACTTCCCAAGGAATCCACATGCCAAATTTCAGCTTTCTACGACCAGTAAAACGAAAAATCCCATTTATTTCCGTTCCCGTGGGAATTTTGCAAAGTCCTCTCTTAATGCTCCTCTACACTCTCCAAGCAATCTGCATGCCGAATTTCAGCTTTTTACAACCAGTAAAACGAAAAGTCCCGTTTCGCTCGTCGCTTCGCTCGCTCGCACTAATGAAATGTTTTTTGCATTTGGCACCAGCCAAGTATAAATATGCGACAAAAAATAGTACGCTTACGTAATCATTTAATTATAAATAGAATAACCGAATATTAAAATGAAATTATTAAATATAAGCATTATTGCAATTGTTGTTATGACTAATGAATGTTATTTTATTTAAAGCTTATGCTCGGTAAAAATCTGAAATCCGTTGTTATGCTAAATGAATATTATGATTTTTGAGCGTAGTGAAATTAAATTATGCTAAAAGTTTGTATGACGATTGAATGGCACCCATTTGGAAAGTCTTCTCTTAATGCTCCTCTACACTTCCCAAGCAACCTACATGCCGAATTTCAGTTTTCTAAAACCAGTAAAACGAAGAGTCCCGTTTTTCTCGTTCCCGTGGGAATTTCGGGAAATTGTCCCTTAATGCTTCCCAACACTCATCAAGCAACCTACATGCCGAATTTCAGCTTTCTACGATTGGTAAGATGAAAAATCCCGTTTTGTCTCGTTCCCACGGGAATTTCTGAAAATCCTTAAAACGGTTTTTTACTATTATTATCACCTACTTCTATGCCAAATTTGAAAAATCTAGTATTTATAGTTCATAGGATTTCGTTGAACTAAATAATATACTTATCCCGTGGGAATTTCCAAAAATCCTGAAATGAACTTCTTAGTTTTCTAATCGCCTACTTGTGTATCAAATTTGAAGAGTCTAGTTATTATAGTCAGATAGGGTCACTCGGAATCGAATTATATAAATCCCATTTTTTCCTTATCCCGTGGGAATTTCCAAAAATCCTTCCTTAGTGGATGCCTACACTGTATAATGATGTATGTACTGTGTGTATATGTGCAAAATTTCAAGTCTCTAGGTCCAGTGGTTCGGGCTGTGCGTTGATATATAGTTAAGTCAGTCAGTCAGTCAGTCAGTCAGTCAGGACTTTGAATTTTCTATACATAGATTTAGGGGCCATCGTGATAAAATCTAATTTCAAAAGTCTCTCTACTAACTAAGGTTCAAAAGATACAGCTCCGTGACACACATGACCACACAAGTCCTTAGTCGGCTTCCGTCAATAAAAGTACCTAATTTACAGCATTTATCTGGGTCCCACTGAAAAACAGCCTTGCGGCTTGCCGCAACATTATGTCGAGTGGGGTCCATTTTACAACGTATCGGTACTATTCCTTAGTAATTTTTTTTAAATAAAAAAGGGTTACGTTTGACCTCAATCTCACTTGATGGAAGGCGAAGACGAGGCCTAAGATGGTACACGTTTGCCTAGAAGGTGTCTGTTCACTTTGGCCTTAAAGATGTCCAGATTATAGCGTTCCGGAAAAACTGACTTCGGCAGAGAGTTCCACTCCTTAGCTGTCCGCATAATGAAAGAGGAGGCAAACCGTTTTGTGCGTAATGGAGGGATGTCAACAACATAAGGGTGAAACTGCTCGCCGCGCCTAGTCGTTCGGTGCCGGAAAGGGGAAGGGGGTATTAGGTTATGTAAAACCAAAAATAGAATAAATATTGTATTTCTAATTGTTTTATATCTACGTGTGTAAATAAATGTTTCTCTTTCTTTCTTTCTTTCATTTGATGGCACTAGTCGCCTTAATCGCTACTGAAACTGCATGCACCGCAGTGTTCCATACTGGCGTAATTTCGCTTGAACTAAAACCCTACTTAATTCGTTATCCCGTTGGTACGTCATAATTTAACATTAACCGCGTAAACGCGATTCTCGGCTCAAATTACTGCGGTTCATTAACTAATTCGGCAGTATCGCGTTAAACGTAATCCAATATCACTTACTGCAAACCATGTCGATGGATAATATAACGCAGGTTTACACTGGGAGCATCGTACCAACATCAAAATAACGTTTTTGAATTATGCAGAACTTGCAGGAGTCGCGATGTTGGTAAATACGTAGTACCAAATTAGAGTAAAAATAACATTAGACACCTACTCTATCAAAGGATATAATTTTAAAAAAATTACGTTGGCCGCTACGCGAGCGGAAATTTCCACTTTCTGGCCAGGTGAAGACGTAAAACTGTGTACATAACTCAAGCGCTGGCAAAGAAAGCCTCAGGGTGCATGTTTATCGCCCTCGCCTTTGGCTCGTGCGACAAGTTCTTGCGAACTGAGACATGCATTCTTTATTTCACCGCCCTCGGAATGTAATGTACTATTACTTCCCGATTGTTTTGTATAAGTATTTATTTTGACGTCTTCATTGTCATCATTAACATAATTATCATCGTATCATAACATGGCTACAAATTAATGATTTTCGATATAAAATTTTTGCGTTATTGAGTAAGCATCAGGCTACCTACTTAGAACTAGAGACTACGTTTTTGATTAGTCGGGACTTTGCTTTAATTGCGAATGTTATGACAAACAAACAGGCTTAAAAAACCCTACAATCTCTAGAATATCAACTTATCTGGGCGTGGGCCCAGCTGTGGCCAAAAGTTAGGTACGTCGTTTTGTTCTCACCCGTGCCTACTGTTCCCACTTCGATGCGCGCGCTCTATACCACTATAATTGTATCCTCTAAGAACCTAACCGATTTGAACCTAACAAATTTGAACCTAAAAGGTTTGAACCTAACCAAATTTGGACCTAAAAGGATTGAACCTAACCGATTTGAACTTAACAAATTTGAACAAATTAATAAACCTAACCTAACCTAACCTATATGAACCTTATAATAATTTATGTTTTTTTTTTTTTTGTAAATTTCTTCTTTGTGCTGTTGTTTTGACATTGTTCGCACTGTCATAACCCTTCCCAGATTAACATAAAATTTCAAGTTGATCGGACCATCCGTTGAAGAGTTCTCTACTGCGGAGACGGTCCTGGCCTGTTTGATCTGAATCCTAGCACCAGATTATTTTATTGTAATCTATATCACACAAGTTTGCTAAATTTCAGCTCAATCGGTTAATGGTCACTGGGGCAAAATCGAGCGGCAAGATGCAGGGTTTTACGACAGTAAACTTTTGATGCGACTAGATAACCTTCCTCGCTACATTCCCAGCTTAACTAAATAATTCGCGCTGTGATCGGCCATGATTCGTTTTGGGCGGTTAAGGTGATAAATACTCAGCACTTCGCCTGATTAAAATGAACGCAAACGGTCCAGTTAGGTTAGGATTTACTTTACGAGGCTTTGCTGTGTTTATGATACAGTGGAGCAATTAGCTTAGGCTAGCTTTTTTATATCACTGAATTGAGAGTCTAAAATTCAACGAGGAAATTCTATCATTCTGCGACAGCATATCACGATTTTACAGCATAACACGATTTTTAGGACTTTAAACACCTGACAGAGGAGGCGAGCTTGTATCTGCGGAATTGTAAATTTTGATTTAATTTCATTTTAGTTTTTAGTTTATATTTTCTAACCAGTGTGTAACCGCCATACGATAAATAAATAAACGATTTACTTTGTTTAGATTTAGTTTAGTATTACAATTACAACAAACCGGATAACTTACGTATAAAAAGCCGAAAAAATAGTCGGAAACAATTGTCGAAGCATTCTTTCGGCTTTTTATACGTAAGTTATCCGGTTTGTTGTAATTATGTTTGAGTCTCACGTTAGTTTCATGTTGAAAATAGTTTAGTATTAGGTAAGTTTTGTTTGTTTTTGTCAAAGTTTATTTAGCGTCTTTTCTTCAGTCAAAATAAAAAGTCTACCTATGGAAATAAACAAAAAGAGCTGGTTAAGTGCGTATCGACGAGAACTGGGGGTTCTGTACAAATTAAAAAATTATAATTATACTTTTTACGATTAACTTTTTCGTTTTACCACAAGTAAAAGCAACTCTTTGTTTTTTTTTTCAAAAAACGAAGGTAGTTATAAGTTAAGTTTCTAGATCGAAAAATTTGAATGTTATTGTGACATTGGAAACGGAAATGTAATCAGGCCTTATTTCACAAACCAAAGCTTTTATTCTTCTTAATCAAAGTGTCGTGAAAATGAAGAGGCCTTTACACAACAGTGGGTAGATGTGGGCTGATTAGATAAATATAGAAATTATTTACGTGATCGTTCACTAGATAACTATTTTTATGTTTTTTACGTTTGTCCTCAATTTAACGCCTCGTTAAATTCTTCAGCGAACTCCCTCAAATACTTGAAAGCGTACGCGAAATAAACATTTTACAAGCAATCGACCAAATACACAATAGACGTAAACAAGACTATAAAAACTATAAAGCAGTTATAAACTGTTTAATAGTTGAATCCACTCAGTTAAGATGGAACCATCAAAAGTTAACGCTAATGGCATTAAGCCCTATTGACGTATGAGAAAATCGTAGGCTAAAGTTTTCATTTCTTACAGTTGTCTTACGTGTTATTTAGTTCTGCATTTTATTATTTGATATTTTATTTTGGACTGAGTTTAGAGACCTATTTATATTATGGTATGTTTATGTTTGATATTTCAAAAACTATACTACATAAAGAACCATTCCTTACAAGATGCCTCAGTTTTTTGTGTAAGGGATTAACGCCTTGGCTAAGGAACCCTAAAAACTAACTGGCATGTATGGAAAAGCAAGCACTCGAAATAATAACCTTACATTTAAAAATGTTTCAGTCACTAGGGAGTGCTATGTCTCGAATTCGCATTCAGCGAGTGCATTTGTGTGAAATTTACAATGCTCTTAGTCACACGCCAGTGGGCACGAGTTAGTGAACGATCTGTTTTGGGTGTATTCTGTGAATGGACTTGTGACGTGAAGCAATGAAAAGAATTATAGGATGAGGCCTATTGACGTTAAAATCTTATTATTTTTTATGGTATAGGGGGCAAACGAGCTGACGGATCGCCTGATGGTAAACGATTACCGTCGCCCATGGACACCTGCGACACCAGAAGTGTCACAAGTGCGTTGCCGGCCTTTACACAACAGAGTTTGTTACACAGTGGAAAAGGAAAATTAAATTAATTTTAAAAATGATGACCAACATCATTTATTTACTAAAAGGGAAATAATCCTGATTAATAACTTTTCTATGTCCCAAGTTGAATTCCCAAACGGCATGTGAATAAAAAAAATACGAATGGGGTCACGAGAGACGCTGAGTATACTTACTTATAATACCTATCACTGAAGTAGACCGAGATCAATGTAGGCCCTAGAGATAAGAATTTGCCCAACAATGGGGTACAGTCGAGGGCATAAATATCGATACAGCCATAATGCCAAATATAATAATAATCCTACTAATATTATAAATGCGAAAGTTTGTGAGTGACGATGTGAGTGTGTATGTTTGTTCCTTCTTCACGCTTAAACGACTTGACGGATTTGGATAAAATTTGGAACAGAGATAGCTGATAGTCCAGATTAAAACATAGGTTACTTTTTATTCCGGAAAATTGCAAAGTTCCCGCGGGATAGCGATTAACATTTGTCAATGGATAATTCTACGCAGACGAAGTCGCGGGCAGAAGCTAGTAATAATAATAATAATATCATTTATTTCAGCTAATAATCCATAATGTCAAATATACCTATTTGGTAACGAAACGTAATATTTATGCCCTTGATGTACAATTGGGCTCAAAGTTTGTTCGTTTTTTTTAATGGCATGTGCTGTGCCATTATGAAATTTTAAATTTTCTTCGCTCACGATATACCTATACGACTGAAAAAGTGGTTAATACATGAATGTTTTTACAGTATCAATAATTATTTCCAATATTATGAATTATAAAAATTGAATTTATTTATTTGACTATGAGGCCTATGAGTAGGTAATGACATGTTATTTTGTTGTAAGTATTAGTTTGATTATATTTTGATTGTGTGTAATTGCTATCCTGTTTATATGAGAACTAATGGTGGATTATTGACACTATAGTTTACAAATATGAAGAGATTAGGTACTTATGATTTTATTTTTCTTCTGCCAGTGTTGTTTTTGCATGCCAGCTGCTGGTGAAATGTGTGTTCCATTATTTATACTGACCATCTTTTGTACCATGTTTTAAGCAAAATAAATTACTACTTACTTACTTACCTCATCCATTGAACTCATAAAGTATCTTCGCAGCTCGTATGAACGAGTAAACGCGAGAAAAGGGGAAGATGTAGATTTTCCTTACACCATTAACATGTATATTGCCTTTAATTTATGGGCCAAAGCTTTTTGATATCGCGACAAACGTTTTATTTGCAATTTGTTAGTGGAATTACGGGAATCGGAATTTAATTCCACTTCATAAATTATGTTACTCCCTTTTAGCATCTGAATATCGATCATTCATAATATATACTCAAGCCACATTTTCATTCGTGCCACTGAAAATTATAATATAAAATATAAATATCCGTTGCCTGGTACCCATAGCACAAGCTCTGCTTATTTTGGGACTGGGTCAATTGGTGTAATATGTCCCATGATATTTATTTATCTACTAGCTTCTGCCCGCGACTTCGTCTGCGTAGAATTAGATTTAAGAACATTAGTTATATTCTGCAATAATTATTTGCGTTGCATTGCAACTCTAGTTTATTTATTTTTACATAGAAAAATCCAAAAAGTGAAGCTATGGCCGGGAATCGAACCCAGATTCTCATCATTCCGTGATGCGTGTTATACCGCTACACCACCCATAGCCGGTAGGCAGGTATGAAAGATAGGTTCGCATTGCTCGAAACGCTTTTATTCCCCAACGAATTACCTGTCTCAACGTCATACTCGTATGAACAAACAAACTCCAAAACATAACCAAGTTCCAAATGCAAATGAAGGATTATCTTGATTTGCAACTTTCAGCAATCAGTTTTCATTTAGCACCATATTACCTTCAATTTGAAAATGGCGCCGTCGCGGAGCAATCAACGAAAATACGAAATAAACCATTGTGGAACTGCCAGGCACTCGTCCAGGCTTCCTTGAGCTGTTACCTCCTTAAAGCTAAAAGATTTTCAGTGATATTCAGTCATATCAATAAAGCTTGAAAGGTCTAAGGGAACTGGACAGGTTTTACATAAAATAGGGAACCGTTCGCAGCATATTTGGAAGGAAATCTCGAATATCACTTAGCGAAAGAGAAGTTATAACAATAAATTCGGAGGGCATTTGCATACGGGCTTTTGAGTTGGGGTGATTTCGTATCGGGTCGCTAGGCATGGTTCAAGTCTCTGTATTCCTGTTTTTTCCGGTGATATTTCAGGATTTTATCGTACCAAACGTGTTTATAAAACAGTATGTAATAATTTTGAGATATATATGATATCAATGGAGATTCGCTGTTTATGTCATTGTAAAACACTTGCTTTTTTCCCTTTTCTGGTGTGTGTGCTGTCCTCTTCTAAAGGCACCTATACTTTTAGTTAATAGATGTAATGGTCGATTTTAGTATCGTATATTTACGAGTAGATATTTATTGAAAGAACAAGTCACGAGGAAATAAACGCAGAGCCAACTTAAGGTCTAATGACCTTATGACTTAATAATCTAAACGCTTCCCATTGTAATGCACCTTGCATCTCATCTCTAAGCTAAACATTAGCGCGTGATGGACTCTTACCCCCTTATTCATAAACGCTCTGTAGGTTTCTGCTAACTTAGCAATCGATTATCCTTATCTGTCAAAGGTAAATGTCAAAGTGACAGACCTCCGCGTGTGATCAAGAGCTGCGGTTCGTTTTTGGATCCGTTCGGGGGAAAGAGCAGTGCTTGGTCCGATGCACCCTGGGCATCGGCTAATGATTTCCTGGCAGTTCTGAGCGATATTATTGACCGTTGGCTAAGAGCTCGCCAGGGAGGAGGGGGTCTTTTGTACCGTATTACCGTACAACGTTGCCGACATACTTGTCGTCGCTATAACGACTTGATACGCCACGAATAAGAATAAGAAGAAGATGACATTAACACCATAATAAACGGTGGAGCACAATCACAAACAATCAGTTCGCAGTCAAAAAACTTAACGAACCGTTCGCTTAGACTCTCCATTCCAAGCATGTCATCAATCGACAAATCAACAAGAAAAAATCTTACCATCGAGTGCAGATCGTTACTCTTCATTTGCACAAAATTCGATGAAGCCACAACTCGATTAATCTATCACAGAATTAGTATGCACTTCGGGGACTACGCTTCTGTCGAACGGAGGACAAAATCAAGAAGAAAAACTGATAACATCGGCAATGCGTTCCGTGTCCTGACTAATGAAACGGAATGGCCACAGCGGGGCTTGTTGAAAAATAGAACAGAATAGATTCGTTTGTTAAGGATTTTGATAGGGTTTTGTTGTGTTTAAAGGATGAAAACAAAAGGGAATGAAATCAGACAGAAGGTACTTCTTATTTCCAAATAGCCTCTGGTAATCTTTATATTTAGCCTGTCGTGTTTTTTAGCAAACAAAGTGTATGCTTTGAAGTCTATTCCAAGAGCTGATAAATATTTTTAGAGTAGGTTTTTTAGGTAGCGTAAAACTCATATTTAAAAACAAAAACAGCAAAAAACGTCCCTGTGCCTACTAAGTAGTTCGTCCAACGAATCGTAAAGTGCCTAAAATGTATTGTTAAATGAAGATATTTTACAAATTATCTCAGGTGTCTGATAAAATTATGAAAGCGACTAAATAATCTGACTTCATTTTTCACCGCTTGGAGAAACTTCCTTACAATTTGCCTCGAGAGCGTTTTGCGCGCTCCAAAAACCAAGGATCCATTTAACCCCGCTTCCTACAACTTAACTTTTTGTGTTTAGATCTTGTTTAGATATAATAAAAGTGTCCAAGTTTCGCTGCCTCTCAAATACCTACCCAGATTTTTTTCCAGCTTTTGTACCAATAAGTAAAGTGCTTACAAAGAGCAATCGGAACAACCTCGTCGCCAAACTTAATCACCCCGTAGCCCCCTTTAATTCACGCCCTGTATCATCAACAATCTTTTCGCTGACTCCCGAATGAATATAAATGATATGAACATCCGCCGCAAACCGGAAATGACCGGATATTTGTCAATGTCAAATTTGAATACGAGAAAGCGGATGCGAGAAAAACGAGTGTCATCTGTTTCTGCTCATTGTGGGTTGCCAGCTCTGTGCGGAATTCATTTCCGCTAAGCATTGAGGCTGGCAACTCTTTGTCTGGTGTGATATTGCCATTAGTCAATGTACTTGAATTATACTTCACCAGTTTTCACTACAATAAAATGACTCATTATAGAACACCACATAATAAATTAGTTAACAACATAGAAAAGCGGTCTTATTGTTACAGAGCTGACTCTTTCAGGCAACCTTAGGAACAAAATGAAGAAAAGAATAGATTAAATCGGTTGGTTCATTAAAATTTTGAAGAAACAAAAAACTTAAATACATAAAAATACTTTACCCTTTTTATTACTTTTTTGTGGTTTTTACTACTTCTTTAAGAATATTACAGATAGAAGGAGAGGAAGACGAAAACAAGGAGAAGTTTGAGGTCGTGAGGTGTAGCAAAAAATGAAGCAGTAATCAGAAAACAGGAATGACTGGCGATAACTCCACAAACAGGAGCGAAGCGACCCTCTGAAGTGTGATAAAAAAGAAAGAAACAAAGAAAATATTTTTTTTTATTTAAGTATGACAATCACAAAGGTAGGTAGTCAAAAAACAAAAATTTATAAAAAGCTACGGGTAAATAAATTGTCACAAAATGTTCCCAGCTTTGCATTTGCTGGCCTTACAGTAGCGCTGGTCTTCAGTTGGAGCCCCGGGCAAGCAGAAAGTTAAGGTGGTGGGGTGTAATGAAAGTACAAAGAGATATAGCCTTCTCGCACGACGTTGTATGTGGAATTAGAGCAACTGCGTATGTATTCGCCGCTAGAGCGCTAGTGTAGCATGGAGTATATAGAAACGTCAATTAGTAAAAAATGTTGCATTTCCCGGCTTTATATCACGGTCTTTTAGTATTCTAGAGGACAATGGGTAATGTATGGTACGTTGTACACGCCCCCATGGCCAATTTATGTACCATGGGAAAGGTATTTTTAGGTTTGTAAAGAATAAGCTAGTTTGTCTCCATTTGCTGCCGGAATCGAGTATTTAACTGGCTACATTCATTTATTTTATTTACTAGCTGTTGCCAGCGACTTCGTCTGCAAAGAATTCGTTTGTCTCTATCCCGCGGGAACTACGCAATTTTCCGAGATAAAAAGTAGCCTATGTGCTATTCCAGACTTTTCTCTATCTATGTGCCGAATTTCATCCAGATCCGTTGGGCCGTTCTGGCGTGATTGAGTAACAAACAAACATCCATCCATCCATCCATCCATCTATCCATACTTTCGCATTTATAATATCAGTTAGATTATTGACAGTCAATGCTGGCTGGGAGCAAAGAAATAACAGAGAATGTGCCAGTTGCTTCTCTTCTCGCGCAGATGGTAAAAGCCCATCGAGGACATAGGCGAAAATTATAGGAATCGTGTTATATGCGATGCAGCTAGCAACCCATCACTAATTTGGATTTCCTTTTCCACCTATAAGCCCACAACTAATATTATAAATGCGAAAGTATGGATGGATGGATGGATGTTTGTTTGTTACTCAATCACGCCAGAACGGCCCAACGGATCTGGATGAAATTCGGCACATAGATAGAGAAAGGTCTGGAATAGCACATAGGCTACTTTTTATCCCGAAAAATTGCGTAGTTCCCGCGGGATAACGATAAACGAATTCTTTGCACACGAAGTCGCTGGCAACAGCTACTCATGTTATAATTTGGCTCTTAGGTCTCGTTACCTTAGGCTCTCTCTACATCGTAAGGGATAAAGACGAGAATTCTGTATGTAAACGGGTTAAGCCCAGAAACATAAGTACTTATTGATTAAGAAAATAAACTATTAAAAATAAAACTCACAAAACTTTATTCAAACACGAAACAATAAATTCTGGCACTGAATTCCATACAAATTTCTCCTTAAAAAGCTGATCGCACACTATGGCTCAAACGAATTCCAAAAGGCCAATCTCAACTTTAACCTCAGTTTCAAAACCAACTTTAAATCCAAGCCACAAAAGCGAATTTGCTATACCAACGGAATAACATGCGTCGTTTTGAAAACCAGTCTGTTTCGGTATGAGTAATAGCTTTTTCATAATTCCCGCATGAAATTCACGAAACTCATCTGTTATTTAGAAGCCAGAGGCTTAGCTAGATTTACAGATTTCCGTTCGGAAACATATCGAGTACTTTGTCATAATTTTAAGCTAGTTTTATTTGAGGCTGTTTGAGACGTTTTATTGTGATGTCTGTATGTGTTATGTTTTGTTTTTGCCTTTCTAGGGCGCCGCCTCGCGATGATGCCTTAATGCGATTTAGTTTAGATTCCCTTGCTGTCAGATTCATACTAAGAGTGACAGCTAAAACGTGAACTGAGTCGGAGGTAGGACGTCATGGTAAGGCCCCTGTTCTGTTTATACGTATTTGTGCGGTTCATTAGAAATGACATTAAATTCAAAATTAAAAAAAACCCTCACGCATTTTTCGTAAACCATTCAAGACATGGATTGGATTGGCTTAGTTACCCTTCTGGGTTGGAAGGTCAGATGGCAGTTACTTCTGTAAAACTAGTGCCTACGCCAACTCTTGGGATTAGGTTGCCAAAGCGGACCCAAGCCTCACTGAGCCGTGAAAATGATGATGATGATGATGATTCAACACATGGATTGCAAATGCGTTGCCAGCCTAGTGGGCTAGGATTGAATACTTACCTTTTGTATCAGTAATTTCACTGGCTGTCTTACTCTCCACGCCGGAACACAGCAGTGCAAGCACTGCTGCTTGGCGGCAGGATTAGCGAGTAAGACGGTGTTAGTAGACTAGTGGTTGATCTGTGGCCTCTCAAGCAGAGCGTGAGTTCAAGTCCGGGCTCGCACCTCTGAGTTTTTCGGAATTTATGTGCGAAATTACATTTTGGAATTTACCATGAGCTTTTCGGTGAAGGAAAACATCGTGAGATAATAAAAAAATAAAAGAATATTTATTCACACTCAAAACAAACAATACAATAACCTAAGAAGTAATTGTTTTTTTTATGTTTTGTTTTTATTGTATTGTTTGTTTTGAGTGTGAATAAATATTCTTTTATTTTTTTTTGTGAAAAGGAAAGGACTTAGCGGAGCTGCTGGTTTTCAGTCCTCACCTAAGAAGTAAGTAGGAAATGAAACCTGCACACATCTGCGAAGCAATTCAATGGTGTGTGTGAAGTTCCCAATCCGCACTGCGCCCGCGTGGGGACTATAGCCCAAGCCCTTTCATTCTGAGAGGCCTGTGCCTAGCAGTGGGACGTATATAGACTGGAGATGATGAGCAGTCCGGTTGGACCTTGCACGAGGTCCTACCACCCTTTTTTTTTTATGTGAATAGGAAGACAAACGAGCAAGTGGGGAGTGGGAGAGTGGGGAGTTCCGTTTACACAAAAGATACAAAAATGGGTTGAAGTGTATCCGTAAGGGCCCCTAGTTAGTAAGATAAGATAAAGCCCTATTTCGTGATGCATGTTCTAATGTTTTTTGCTTCTTTTTTCTTTTGTCTTTGTAATGTTATCACGAATAAGTGTTTTCTTTTTTTCTTTTTTTCTTTCTTTTCCTTGTATGTATAGCAATGTTGATAATTAGCTGCGCTGTAGTGTTATCCCTGTTTATCATTTCAGCCGGTCAGTTGTGCGTATACGCACATTAATCATGCTTTTATGCAAATTCGGTAAGTGCTGCTGATAAATGATGGCCGAGCTTGGCCCACAAAACGTGTGGACTTGCTACAAAATGGTCGATGTAGTAAGTAAGTAAGTAATGCTTTATTGTGCAAATATAAAACGACCAAGATAACTAGACGGACGTTCCGTGATCAAATTGGGGACATTTTGGAAACCGTACTCGAAACCGACGAGCATGTATGAAGAGATTGATGAATGTGGATGAAGCGAAACAGGTTATGTCAGGTTCGTAGCAAGTGGAACAAAGTAGTCTCTGCATACTCCTGTGGGAAAGAGGCGTGACGGTATGTATGTATGTATAAAGAAACAGATACAATTCACAAAAAATAAAAACAACAATAATATAATGCACGAAAGCGAACTTTGTGCTGTGCTTAGGTGGTGTGTAGTCTTTGGTCTGTGGGTTAAATGTATTTACATAAACATGCAAAATGCGAACATAATAAATCATGTCTATATCCCTTATGGGGTAGGCACAGCCTAAGGTAAAGACCTAAGGCCACGTTGAGCATGATAAGTGTACAGGTGGAAAGGGAAATCACAATAGTGAGGGGTTGCTACCCGCATCGCCTATCTTTCTTGCTTTCCTCTCTTTCTTGAATGAATAGTTAGATTTGAATACTAACAACTAAGAATGAAAACAGTTTTTTACCTTTAGTTTCCAAGATTCCTGGCTCACTTTTAGCTAAGGGCACTTGCACGGACCAGGGTTAGCGATTTAACCCCGTGTTAGATGCTAACCGGGGGCTAAGTAGTGTCAAAATGTATGGAACTGTCAAACCTAACCCCGAGTTAGCGATTTAATTTTTTTAACTCTGGACTGTGCAAGTGAGCCTTATGCCTATAAAACATTTGACCACTCCAAGCTTTTCGTGTCAAGAGACACAATGTTATGTTTCCTGTGTATAAATTTGGCTAAAATGTACCAAGCCCCTCGCTTACCGACTCTCCCGCTGTCCACTTGATTTCATTTTTCATTCCCAACCCGTTTTGTTCTCTGACAGGGGCCTGTATTGAAAGAGTTTGTTTTGCTGCCCCTCAGGTTTATGGGATTTGATGGAGTCCTGCGATCATTAAGGAAAGGTTTACGCAAACTGTGGGTTTACAGGGTTGATTTAATTTTGAGGTGCCTTTGTTGATCGGATAAAAGGTGTTAAAAGACGTATAGGACGACCGGATGGCCTAGTGGTTAGAGAACCTGACTATGAAGCTTGAGGTCCCGGGTTCGATCCCCGGTCGGGGCAGATATTTGTATGAAAAATACGAATGTTTGTTCTCGAGTTTGATATGTTTAATAATGTATTTAAATATGTATTTATCTATATAAGTATGTTTATCCGTTGTCTAGTGCTCACATCACAAGCTTTGCTTAGTTTGGGACTTGATCAATTGGTGTGAATTGTCCCAAGATATTTATTTATTTATTATTTATTTATATATTTACAAATATAAGTTTAAATACAATTATGTTTTTCTTTTTTCATTAACAAGCATTTAGTTAAATTCTTAGGTAGGTATTATTTATTAGTAAATACTGAAGCGGATTCGATAGCAATTTAGAATAAATGGGTCAGAAAAGTGGGAGCGAAGTAAAACCAAAGCAGTTGACATTACACTTATAATGAGACAGACAGATGACTTAAAAAAACACGTAAAAAAGCAACTTCAAATAAGGAATAATAGACAATAATCAAAAACATGAAAGAACTAAATATTTACAGCGGTAACAAGTCCCATTTGGCGTAAAAACAACGTTGCTTGCAAATTAGAAAATAAGTAAATTGTAACTAGTCATTTATTAGATCAAAACATACACAAAATCACCAAATTAACCAACCGAACTCAACCCCTGCATAAACCAAGTTTCTATCAAACTAATGGCATACTATATCACTGACCACCACAAACGAGCCGTACTATACGTCAAACGACTCATATTTGTCCAAACTGCATCATCTCAATCATAGTGGAATGATGGCTATATGTCTCAGCTTTGACCCGGGAACTTTAGATGTGGCAGTTGAAATACCGGGCAAGTCACTTGGGAGAAAAATCCCGTGATATTCAATAATGAATAGCATGTCAATTAAAATTTGAATCGAGTCGCGGGTTCGAATGGGCTCGCACCTCTGAGTTTTTCGGAATTTATGTGCGAAATTACATTTTAAATTTACCATGAGCTTTTCGGTGAAGGAAAACATCGTGAGGAAACCGGACCAATACCAATAAGGCTTAGTTACCCTTCTGGGTTGGAAGGTCAGATGGCAGTCGCTTCTGTAAAAGTTAGTGCCTACGCCAAATCTTGGGATTTGTTTGTCAAAGCGGACCTCAGGCTTACTGCCGGAAAAAAACGCTAGGAAGATGATGATACGAAATGTTTGTGTTCACTTCCTTTGCTTCCTTTCTATGATCTGAATTGTCCACCTATGAAAATTAAGTAAGTATAATAATTTGAATCTAGCAGGTTACGAGATAAGTTTGGTTTTTGTTTGTTGTTAGCAGTGAGCTCAAAGGGGTGAGAGGGTTGACCAGGGAGTTGAAGGATGTATTTATGGAAATTAAACGTCATTTATTTTTGTTGCAATGATTTGTCATCGATATTAGAAGATATATCAAGGGTAACGGTCAGTGTATACATATACATTTGGAAGTTAGATTTACTACTTAATTTTCTATAAACATGTTTGTTGCTTCACGCTAAAACAGCTTGACGAATTTGAATTACTTAATGTAGATAACAGGATCTCTGACACATCGCATAAGTTGTTTTGTTCCACTTTTCCCACGGCATATTGTTAGGCGGAATTTTCCAATTGAGTCTTTGAATTAAAAAAAAAAATCGATTTTTTTTATGTTTTTTAAAACTTTATAGCATATTATATAATATCTAATTCAAAGAAATCTTAAAATATTTTTTTTTAATTAATTATAAGCAATTCAAAATTGATGAAATTTGAAATATGACCACTTGACCGGGAACGGGCCATGATTGGTCGCCATGGCTGTGACGTCACAATGTTAAAGCAATTTCACGACAGTACTGAGTTAACGGCTGATTTCACTAAAAATATCCGAAATTTAATACAAAAAATATCTGCTGAAGTTTTTTTTATGAAATAAGGTGGCAAACGAGTACGCGTATCACCTTATAGTAAGTAAATTTTTGTTTTAGTCATGTGTAGGTAGGTAATAAAAGCTTAATCCTGATAATGTTTCTGATTTATGTGAACTGGATTGATTTTACTGGACCTAAGATTTCACAATAAAGTACCTAAGTACAGTGAAAGATAATACTGAATCGCTTACCTACCACTGTGGAATTTTAACATACACCCTGCGAGAGATATTATTGCTAAATTGTACCTATTAGGTAGGTTACGTGATTCAGTTTCTTCGACCGTAGGTACGTAAATTTTAATGGCTAGATTTTGTGGTTGATAGGTATTTCTAGTTTTTTTATAATCCCGTGGGATTGTATTATATATTCAATGGGAATTTTTGCGGGTGTAAGAGCCTAACCTTGTTCTAGGTAGGTACGTTCGGATCGCTAGGTACGATTAACGTCAAAGATATCTTTACACTTTAGTACCTTGTCGTTGTAACTATATGTTTGAAGTTTCATATGAAGTTGTCAAAGTGCTTGGAGCGACAAGGCACTAAAGTGTAAAGATATCTTTGACGTCGACTGTACCAGCATCTTAGTAATCCTGCCGCCAAGCAGCAATGCTTGCGCTGGTGTGTTCCGGGTGAGGAGAGTAAACAGCCCGATTTTGGCATAATTTTTTAAATCCAAGATGGCGGATGACATTTTGACACTATTGACACTTTGACACTAAAATATTGATGGGTGTCGTTTTTGAGTAATTTGGTGCTTCTGAGCCTGATTTTGACATACTTTTTTGGATTCAAGATGGCGGATGACATTTTGACACTTTGACACTAAAAATGTTTATGGGTGTCGTTTTCGAGTAATTTGGTGGCTCTGAGCCCGGTGTTGGCATAATTTTTTGGATACAAGATGGCGGATGACATTTTGACACTTATGCCACTAAAAATGTTTATGGGTGTCGTTTTCGAGTAATTTTGTGGCTCTGAGCCAGATTTTGACATACTTTTTTGGATCCAAGATGGCGGATGACATTTTGACACTAAAAATGTTTATGGGTGTCGTTTTCGAGTAATTTTGTAACTCTGAGCCCGGTTTTGGCATAATTTTTTGGATCCAAGATGGTGAATGACATTTTGACACTATTGACACTAAAAATGTTTCGTTTTCGAGTAAAATTTTACACTTTTTTGTGTTTTTTGTGTCAGTAATGTCAAAATGTCATCCGCCATCTTGGATCCAAAAAGGTATGCCAAAACCGGGCTGAGAAGAACCAAATTACTCGAAAACGATACCCATAAACATTTTTAGTGTCAAAATGTCATCCGCCATCTTGGATCCAAAAAAGTATGTCAAAATCTGGCTCAGAACCACAAAATTACTCGAAAACGACACCCATAAACATTTTTAGTGTCATAGTGTCAAAATGTCATCCGCCATCTTGAATCCAAAAAAGTATGTCAAAATCAGGCTCAGAAGCACCAAATTACTCAAAAACGACACCCATTAATATTTTAGTGTCAAAGTGTCAATAGTGTCAAAATGTCATTCGCCATCTTGAATCTAAAAAAATATGCCAAAATCGGGCTCAGAGCCATCAAATTACTCAAAAACGACACCCATAAACATTTTTAGTGTCATAGTGTCAAAATGTCATCCGCCATCTTTGTGCTCGAAATTCCGGGTTTTCTTATGAAATTCCCCTGGGATAAAATCAACGGGATTTTGAACTGAAATCCCACGACTTATTTACTTATTCATATAAATAGTTACTACCAAATGTAAATGTACTCATCACTATTCTCATCTAATTTTATTGTTTTAAATCCCGGTACCGTGGAAAGTTGGGATAGAAGCATGATAGAAGTATAGATAGTGCCATCCACAAAGACTCGTAGATGTATTAAAATTAACCTTTAACTACAAATTAATAAGAACCACGGTGGATGCCATCCATCGTGAATGACACCTACTATAGCCGGTACGTAAATCCAGAATTTATAAATCATAAAGTTCGTGTATGGCAAATTTTATCGAAATCTGTTTAGCCGTTTTAGCGTGAAAGAGTCACAAACCAATACGCTCTCACAAACAATAGCATTTTACAATAATAGTAGGATAATAACAGAATAGAGTAGATTAAAGTCAAAAAACGGTATCACCTGTATACTAAGTACGAGTGGAAACTAACATTGTGACGTCACACGCGGCTCGGCCTTGTTCGGGAACTGTCGGTGTGTTTTCGGTGCGGTACTCGACGATCAATTTTCAAATCGGTATAACTCGTTAATTATAGCCAATAAAAAAAAACTAAAAATACTTTTCTTACAAAACTTATATATGATCTTTCCATTTATGACAAAAAAAAAATTGATTCAAAAACTCAATTCATCAAATAAGAAGTGACATCCACTAGCTCTGGGCCGCATTGGTCTCGTCCCTATGGTGTTTAACATAAACATTTTGGGACATTGTTCCTTGCGCCTCCTTGGTGTGTGTGTGTGTCGTAGATTTAAAATAATTATATTAATATATTCTTCTTAGAGTTCTTGAGTGGAGACCACTGATCGGCAAACGTAGCGTAGGACGTCCTCAGACTCGGTGGAGCGAGGATCTTCGCAAGGCGGCTGGCAAGAGCTGGATGAGAGTGGCCGAGGATCGTGCTCAGTGGCGTGCCGTGGGAGAGGCCTATGTCCAGCAGTGGACGAACATAGGCTGATGATGATGATATTAATATATTGGAATAAAATATTTGCTAGGCTTTGGTGTTCATTAATATGGATTTAGGCTTATAAAATGTCGAAAATCCATTTTGACGTGACATTTTACATGGTCCTTGATGACGTAATTAAAAAGCAGGATGTTATTTTTTGTCTCATGGATCTTTCGTAGAGTCCCGGAATTTCAACTGCCACATGCAAATGTTTATGCAAGCGAAGCCGCGGCTCAAAGCTGGTCTATACTAATATTATAAAAAAGTAAAGTTTGTGAATTTGTGGGGTTGTAGGGTAATCTCAGGCTCTACGGAGCCGATTTTGCAAATTCTTTTACCAATAGCAAGCCAAATTATTTGTGTGTCGGTATCATTAGGCTATATTTAATTATGCACGGAAGAAGTCGCTAGCAACAGCTAGTATTTAATAAAACGGGCAAATAGCCCCGCGGCTTTATAAAATTATTTATTTAAATTAAACTTTGCTAATACCACAACCACCCCGATAATTAAGGTGCTAAGAATCAGCTTATAATTTGTATTTAATCTCCAAAACCCAACGCAAAATCAACCCTAATACAAGCGTCATAAAGATTTTTACCATTTGCAACCAAAGGATACTCCTGTCACTGATTTGAATGTAAATAATGTGAATTATTTTGAATTCAATGTACTTTAGAATATGGTTGATGTTAGAATGAAGATGGGTCGTTGTAGCATAGTATAGGAGTGACAAATGGTGTTAATAAGAAACCTGTCGCGCAGGGATTAAGGTTTGTTAATTTAAGTTATTATTGTCACGGGGATGTTGGCTCTTTGACTATTTGCCAGCTAGTGTTGTTCTAATTATTAGCACACACAGTAAAAATATTTTTTTGAGTATTTTATTTTATTAATAATTGACAACATTTCACATTTCTGAGCCTATAATTTTAATGGTTCTCTGTATTTTGTTTGAAAAGATGAACATGCTGACAGTTAAATTTTTTCGCTACGGCTTGTATTTAATTTATAATAAACTTATTAATTTGTGCTTATTCTAAAAGGGCGTAACTCCGATACTATCACAGAATACACACTTATCCCTTTGTCTTTTCTCTATAGAAAAAAAACTGACGTTAATTTCAAATTGTCAATGTCAGGCCCTATTCTCCAATATTCGATTTTCGAGGTTCGCTTCGTGCTGTTCCGCTCATACTAATAGTCATTATCTTGAGAGTGAGAGAGAAGGTATGCAACGAACTTCGAAAATAGAATTACAGAGTTGCCCCCCTTGTACTTTGAAGTTGTCAAAAATACAAAATTATGATCACTTATTTTTTCTCGTGAAAAAAAGCAAAGGCGTTTCACCTATCCTGTGGTAGTTTTGGTAAAATTAGGCCATATTTTTAATTAATTTTTATTTTTTATAATAAGCGATATTAAAATTATATAAACATATTACAGTGATCAGGAGGCAAAATGCTTCCGAACCACATATACATTTTCAGGTGTTATAAAAATGAAATGTTGTCAATTAGACTCCGACTGGTTAGTTACAAAGAATATGAGTTAAAAAGTCAACAATATCATCCATTTTATATTATGACACAAGTAGATAAAGGAAATACAAAAATAGATGAAAATAATACATATAATCTTCAACCTTCGACGTCAAAATTTAAGCAAAATAGGAACCTTCAGAAACTTCAGAAGATTTTGTTTTTACACACAAGCTTGGCTGTCTTACACGTGAATAGCGGAGTAGCAAGGTAAAATGTTTTTTGTTCATTGAAATGGCCCTCCGCAAACGCTTGATTCAATAAATTATTGCAATAGAGTTTTCGTTATCACATCCCTGCCGCGAAATTTTTTAATGTAGCAACACTGAGATTGTAAGCGGATTACTTTAAAAATCAAAATGGCGGCCGCAATAATTAAAATGTGTCATCTAATCCGAGGGTGGAAATGGAGCATAAATAGCACTGAGTGCAGTGATACAAATAGGTACTTAGGTAAGTTTATACTCTGTGATTTTGTATGTTATTTTATGTTTACTAATGAAGAAATGAGCCATAAGTAAGCATTGTCAGTTGATTGAAATGCGAATGACTTCTACCAAAATATGTTTTTAATGCATACATTCAATTGACAACATTTCATTTTTAGGTGAAACGCCTTTGCTTTTTTCACAAGAAAAAATAAGCGATCATAATTTTGTATTTTTGACAACTTCAAAGTACAAGAGGGGCAACTCTGTAATTCTATTTTCGAAGTTCGTTGCATACCTTCTCTCTCTCACTCTTAAGATAATGACTATCAGTATGAGCGGAACAGCACGAAGCGAACCTCGAAAATCGAATATTGGAGAATAGGACCTGACATTGACAATTTGAAATTAACGTCAGTTTTTTTTCTATAGAGAAAAGACAAAAGGATAAGTGTGTATTCTGTGATAGTATTGGAGCTACGCCCTTTTAGAATAAGCACAAATTATTAAATTAATTATAAAAAAAAAAAATATTAAACTGTCAGCATATTCATCTTTTCAAACAAAATACAGAGAACCATTAAAATTATAGGCTTACAAATATGAAATGTTTTCAATTATGTTTTTCTAGAAAGAGACGAATGTTTCAAAGCTTAATACATACTCGGTTATTTTTATAGTTATTTGAAAAAATATTTTTTAAGTCATTTGTAACATAAATGAACTTATATTAAATCAATTAAAAAATTCCCTATTGCCTTTAAATAATGTAAAGTGTTGGTATACGGCCGTTATGCTTCATGCATACCTAAATCATTTCTACTATCTATTAAATAATATCTAAGATAACATACTGACACTACGTATTCAGAACGCAAGCAGGGTGAACAGATTCGAACCCCACACTAAGCCTATGCATTTAGCAGGATTGAAAATTCCACTCCGCCGTACCAATTATGGGATTAAATTTTTAATCGCAATATTGAACTTGGCTGTCATTTTAAATACAAATTGGTGCAGGTTGTTGCCTGTGAGAAGTTTGTGTTTAATTTATTTTGGAACTTGTTCCAAACTGCTTGGATTTTGATACATTACTATCACTACATAGTATTAAACAAAGTCGCTTACCGCTCTGTCCCTATGCTTAGATCTTTAAAACTACAACGTCACCAACTCACAAAGTCACGAACTTCCACTTTGTTTATTTATTTTTTATATAAGAGGGGGAAAACGAGCAGACGGGTCATCTGATGGAAAGTGATCACCATCGCCCAGGGACACCTGCAAGACTTGGGGAATCACATGCGTTGCCGGCCCTTCAAGAACAGGTAGGCTCGCTTTTTAAAGATCCCTAAGTTGTACCGCTCAGGGAATGTTGCAGCAGTTGGTTCCAGATCTTCATCGTATGAGAAAATAAATTGCGTTGCCTTAAAATATTAGTAGGTTAGATTTGTATGATGAAACATTCTTTGATCAAAAAGAAAACTGGAGTGAATTAAAGCAACTTATTTGCCCAATTAAACCTAAAGATCAAAATGCCGGAATCACAATAAGCCCATCCTAACATACGACGTAGATCCACGATAAAACCCTGACAAACTGACATCATTTATAATACACAAAAAACCAAAACTAGTTATAAACTCTATTAACTGGGACAGTATCTTAAACTCGCATTTTATCATTTTATTCAAAAGAACGTTGACAATCCTAATATTGCGCACAATAGGTTAAAAATTACCCTCATTTACAATGGCTAAGTACGGTGCGATAGGTGCCATTGTAAGGACTCTGTCGCTGTTGCAAATGTTTTAGATTTGTTACTGTAGCTATGTTATGTGTTATTGCGATAGAGTTCTAGAGTTTCGTATGTTATGTTGCTGTGTACAATAAAGTTTCCAGTTTAAAAATGTAAATTGTCGTCCTTTCCAAATCCATTTTAACACTTTTGTAAACAAATAAGTCCCACCCAAGTTAAGTATAATAATCATAGTTCATACATCCAACTAATATTATAAATGCGAAAGTATGGATGGATGGATGGATGGATGTTTGTTTGTTACTCAATCACGCCAGAACGGCCCAACAGATCTGGACGAAATTCAGCACATAGATAGAGAAAAGTCTGGAATAGCACATAGGCTACTTTTTATCCCGGAAAATTGCGTAGTTCCCACGGGATAGCGATAAACGAATTCTTTGCAGACGAAGTCGTTGGCAACAGCTAGTATATACATACATAAATCACGTCTACGTTACGGGGTAGACAGAGCCTAGGGCAACAAGACCTAAAGGCCACGCTTAGCATGATTGCGGGCGCATAGGTGGAAGTGGAAAGGGGTATCAAAATAGTGATGGGTTGCTAGCATCGCCTATGACATGATTCCTAAGATTTTCGCCCATTCTCTCGATGGGCTTTTACCATCTGCGCGGGAAGAGAAGCAACTGGCACATTGTATGTTTTTTCTTTACTACCAGACCAGCATGGAACTTACATAGTACACAATAGTTATTATATGTCATGAAAACAATCCAGTGGACGTGATGCTTATTGATGTGGGAATAATGGTCAAATTGGTTTATTAACAAAGGCATTAAAATGGACTGGAAAGAATAGGGTCATCATCATCATCATCATTATGTCAGCCGAGTGGAGGTCTATGGCTATGTGCAACAGTGGACGTCCTATATGGCTGATATGATGATGATTATGATGATTAAAGGTATCATTTAACGATACCATTTGCAAATTATAATGTAGAGATCGAACCCTTTACAATCGACGTGTCGTAGTAAAATTACTTAACGAAGTTTCAAACGCCTGATTAATTATAATAGCATTCACATGCGCGTGAGCAACAGCGCGGTTTATATTCAGGAGAAATAAATCGATAGACAAGGAACATTTTCTTTTGATTTCCTTAGCGCAGCATTCTCATTTTATAGACTTTTATTTGTTTTAATTTATTAATTACCTATGTTATTTGCTTTACGAAAGTAAGGTTAATTCTGAAATACTTTAAATAAATTAATAGTTTACTTCCTAACTCATTTCACTTACAAAACAATACAAAATACTCTTTATTGAACACCACAAATCAGTACATAACAATACAGAAACAGAGAAAAAGTATACAATAGGCGGTCTTATCGCTTAATAGCGATCTCTACCAGACAACCAATAAGACAGAAATAAGTTGGAGACAGTTTAAGTAGGTGGCGGAAACAAATAGACAGGAGAAACGCAGGGATAATAAAACAACAATACTAACATAAATAATAATACATAGCTAAATAAATAAAATAAAATAATACATACACACACACATACGTACCTTGGCATCTTGTCCGCGACTCAGTCTGCGCAGAATTCGGTTATCGCTATCCCGCGGGAACTATGCTGCTTTCCGGGATAAAAAAAACTATCCTGTCCTTCCCCGGGCGGGATTGAAACTATCTGTAGGTAAGTATACCAGATTTCGACTAATTCAGTTCAGCGGTTAAGCGTGAAAAGGTAACAGACAGACAGGCAGAGTAAACTTATCTACACATTTATTAAATTAAGTAGGGATTTTCTCTAAAATTCCGCTATTACTCATGATTCAAATAGTACATGTCTAAACAGCAAAATTCATTAACTCAACAATACTGATTGCCTCATAACGCATTAAACTAAATTACACCCTGGATGAATCTAATAACTATAAGGGCATATCTACACAATATACGGATCCATTTTCAATACCCAAAAACCAGAAACACCACCCTTAGGACCTGTTTGCATAAAGACTTCATGCATAAAATCTTACGACACCTACAAACAAACTTAACATTACTATCAAATTTACTTAAATCATTCCAATTTAAACCGTAAATGCTACACATGAAAGTTTATGTAAGCGTTTGCGAGTGGCATTCTTAAGTTGGTAGTAAGGGCCCAGTAAAATCATTACAGTTTAACGCGGCCCGGTTTCCCGTTTAAATTAAACGCAGGACAATGGTCAGTGGCTAAACCACGGTTAACGGTCTTGAGCCTAAGTTATGGGCGGATTAGCCGTATCTTAATATCTTGCCTTAACTGGGGTTTGCCGGCCGATTGGGGAAATTTGACGTTTGGTAACGTGTCACTGTTTTATGATCTGGTGCTTACACAGGATGGGTTAATTTATTTAATGATTGTTATCCGAATGGAAATGACACATTTTATCGTGTTTCGTAATTGTAAATCGCAAACGGTGCTTTGTTATGGCTACAACACTTTTTCTGTAGACACCATTTTTATTTTTTTCTTAAAAGGAACAGAGTATTTTTTAAACACTAAAAAATAAAAAATCGGTAAGTACCTACAAATATAATTTTAGATTAAGTTTTCTCATTTGAAAGAGGCGCTAATTATTATCAAAAATAGCATCGATCTTAAAAATCCAAAAAAAAAATCAACTTCATAAGATAAAATAAATTACTAAGTAGGTACTAAACAAAAGATAATAACTACCTACTCGTAATAGTAATCAAAGTCCCCCAATTTACAAATTTCACTTGTGCTTGCCCCCGTTTCCACTCGGCTGCACACGTCTTTTATCATTAATGCCCTTAATTAAAAGGATTTTTCCGACGAGGGGCTTAATGAATCATTATTTTACATCAAATGTGATTATTATTAATGATTGTCCAAATAAGAAAAATAGTATCTCTTAAATTCATTATTGACAGCGAGCAGTTTCAGTGCTACAATACCTACAATACAATACAATACAATACAATACCGTACAATACCTACGTATAAAAAAAAACACAAACGTTTTCATTTTTCATCATCATCATCTCATCATCTCCAGCCTATATACGTCCCACTGCTGGGCACAGGCCTCCTCTCAGAATGAGAGGGCTTGGGCTATAGTTCCCACGCGGGCCCAGTGCGGATTGGGAACTTCACACACAATTGAATTTTATTGAATTGAATTTGAACATTAATCAATTTAAAACATTTTGTCGATTATGATCCAAAAATCCTCGTGAGAAATATTTACAGGGCTATTTAGTCTAACTAACCTACCAACTTGCTGAAATATTCGAATATTCATAATTTTCATGGCTTTCATTATAAGCTCGTTTATGCAATGAACAACTTACTCTTATAATCTTCTTCTTTTATTTCACTCTAATGTGTGTTATGTGATTTTTTTTTAATGCATAGGTATTCCCTATAGACCAGATTTACTATTAGAGACTTTCTAATAGTAGGTAAATCTAGAAAATCTTCTAAATCCTGGCTTGATAATAACCATAACAAACCATAAACCGTTTGTCGTATCCCAAGTCGTTAGACAATGGGGGCGACATTTAATTGATTGTGTCGCTTTGTAGCACGACATAATGTGTCGCGTTATCAAGATTTGGGTTTGGATTAAAGCAGTTTGGGTTGAAGTGATCAAGTTGCCGAATTAGTTTGTCGTTTTAGGATATTTAAAATTAAAATTGTTAAAGTTGTTTCGGAATATTTCAACAGATTAGCATTAGTTTGGCTTAATAGCCCTGCAAATTAACATAGAAAAATCCGAAAAGTAAAGCTATTCCCGGCCATAGCTTTCCTTTCGGATTTTTCTAGGTGTTCTAATTTTCAGTATCAGTTAGAAATTAAAGTTCTAACGGTAAAACCGTAAATGTAAACATAAAAGTCAAGAAATAAATTTCTTGAGTCATTTGATATATTTTCCTAGCCCTGCAATTTTTTTTCAAGATTTTTGAACTATAGTTGACAAAATGTTTCCGTACATCCGTACATTGATCAATGTTCAAAGCAGTTCAAAGTGAACCGCGTCAAAGGCGGAACTATATGAATCAAAAAAATTAACGAGAAATCTTTGAAGGGGTCAGCCAAACTAACCGAATTGACTAAATTTTAAATTAATAATTTAAACGAAAAATGTTTTCGGGTGTTAATCAAAATTAAAATACCCTAAAGCATGTGATGAAATACCTATTCTGGAAGAATTTTATGACACGCATAAAATATTGGTTCTGAAAACGGTCACAACGATTTATTCGCTTTTTGTTCTGAACTACATGAGTCTCACCGGCAAATAAATAACTGGCCAGTGACTACCATAAACTGCTGATTAGTTGTCCCGGTGCCCAAAAAACAAAAAAAAAACAATCGCTCAATCTAATGAAATGAACTACACTCGGTTTCAATAAGGAAGGGTTGTATGTGACATTAACATTGATAAATCTAGAGGTGAGGCTTCCTTGTGACACCTTTCACATGAAACGATTATCGATTATATCATAGTACTAATAACAATCGATTCCATTAAAATAACGACTGCATATTAATTTATAAATAAATGCTATTTCGATATAATAATACCCAAGTCAATCTCCTAAGATGTAATAATTATAACTCTTATTTTACGCTTTTTGCCAAGTTGTGTTTTTTCAACAAAATAGGTTGAATAAAATATTATTTTACTTCATTATGTAATTTAAGTTCTAAGGAAACTATTTATTACCAATAATATCGATTGGTATTGTGTAGTGTGTGTGAAATAATGTAAAATGCTCACTTCATATTTTTGTAGGTTGTCTTTGGATTTTCGATTGTACGCGATTTTAACCGATCACCCCATTATACATAGTCACCTCTCTAGTTTTAATAACCATAGAACGTAACCTAGCAACGTCTCGTCAATAGTGACATAGGTATATTGAAAAATTGTACGTGAAAATTATGTAAACGCAAAAAACATCGCCGCGATTCTTTTTAGAACGTTATTAATGTACAGTACCGAGTATTGATTTATTTCTAAGTAATTTAATTTAGTATTCATTTTGTTGTCAAAACTTTCGTGAACGCTAACAGTGAGGAGGCAAACTAGAAGCTTGAGGCAGATGTCGCCCCAAGCGACTGTACCTTGTTTACGTTTCGTGTCAAATGTCTGGTTGCGATTTTATGAGTTATTTATGCTATTTAACTGGCAAAATGTACTCTTTTATGACTGTGCGTGAACTTCAAGCTGAGCTTTGGGGGAGACATGCATCGATGGCTGGTAAAAAGGCTGATTTGATAAAAAAATAACCACTTCAAATATTTAAGGTTATGTTCCGTATTTCTATTTTAATTTGAATTCTGGAGGCTTATGTGCAGTTCTTTCTTTTAGGCTAGAGGCGTATGATCGGAACCAAAACTTTGGTGCTGAATTAGATGTCCAAAAAGACCTTTTATATAATTGTCCACGTGAACGCCGATTTACCTATTCCAAACATCAGCAAACAAGAAATACAAGAATCGTCTTTGAAATGCAGTGAACACAAACGTGCTGTATCACTTGCTTGAAAGTTTTTAATACGTAAAGCATTTTCCCATTGTTTCCTGCGCTTTGGGTCATTAGGAAATAGATGAACTCCCCCGTTTTTACAGTTTAGCGCGCTACATTGAGGCATCTTTGAATAAAATGCAAAAGTTTAAAACTATTCATAAAAAATGTACTGGATTTGACAGTTCTTATGTCATAACAAGGTACAGTCGCTTATGCGCCATCTGACGGGATAAAATGTCAGTTTTCCTCCCAGTTACATTCTATGGATCTGTCACACAACCCTTCGTTATTGAAACCGACCGTAGATACATTAAACTGTTAAAAGTATGAAACAAGTTATGTAGTTTCAGTTTGTAAAAATAATTTCAGCTCCACAGTCATGTAATTTTTGATTCCTCACTGTCGCTACCAAAAAACAAACAATAGGTACCTAATCAAAAAAAAAAAGAAAAAGATAGCTCCGCCGTAACAGTGTTTGACACTGCCGTGACCAGGATTCGAACCTGGGTTACTACGGCCACAACGTAGGGTCCTAACCACTAGACGATCACGGCTATCGGAGCGGTAAGCGGAGCGACGAAAATATCGAACGCTTCCTCTGAGCGCCGAAGCGCGTGACGTCATCGCGTTATGATAAAGCGGCGTCGACGTTGCAAAATTTTTGTTGATTGTTTTGTCTAGCTTATCATTGATACTGAGTGATATTATTTGTAGGTATTCAATATGCTTCAATTAATAAATTTGAGGAATATCTCTTCTGCATACTTAGTTTGTTTTTGCATAAGAACTTACTTCATTCTGAGAGAAGGCCCTGTGCCCAGCAGTGGGACAATATAATAACAGGATAATGATGACGATGATCATGTCATGAAGTACCGCCTTGCATAATTAGGTCCTTTCCTTACTTACATAGTCAATTTCTATTTTTATGTTAAGTATTACAGCCGAGCGGAAAGTTTGCTCTGCTTTAAAAATTGAAAATTATTGCTTTTTATTCAAGTAAAATATGTAATAATAAGTAATAATAATATTAATCGCCTAATGCTCCACCCCGACGCACAAAACTAATTCACTAACCAACCTTCCAAAAAACAAAACACGCTCAATCAAACAAAAACACAAACGCAAAAACAAAACAAAGTCGTCAAATGGAATAAACAAAACACGACCGACTTGGGTGCCCGAGCACAGGAAAATTGGTGCCAAATTGGTCTGGAGCTATTTGTGTTATGGACACGTGTCGATTCAAAATAAATTATTATTTGGGGTGCCGTCATTCTTGCGTTGAAATAATTGAAGTATTAATTTCGAGTATTTAATTTCGAGGCTTAAACCACGTAAAATAAATTGTTTTTTCAATTTATTAAAAATCTAAATCAAAGTCAAAATTTAAAAGTCAAAAGTTTATTCTGCATATAGGCCGCCAAGGGCTCTTTTACAATCATATGTCTTTTTGTATAAGAGTTTTTAATGATTCACGGTTAAGTTCATTCGAAATATCAAATAATAATAATAATTCGGGAGCTCAATAAAGGTAATCGCGGTTCACATCCCGTTTATAATATTTCGAATGTCTTTTTGTATGTGATTTGGTTTGATGTAAATCACTAGGTATACCTACCTATTTATTTTATTTGGTTACCGGTAGGAGCGTTAAGAGTGCGTTGCCGGCCCTTTAAAAGAAAAATCCTTGTAATGATCATAATTTCGTCACGATCATTAAAATCTTTTTTTTTGGTTCCTTCTGACTCACGGAAAAATTATCTATCATACGTACATACACGTACTAAGCTCAAACACACTTACAAACGTCAATTACTTACCTATTTACCTAAACCACAATCCCCAAAACAGGTAAACAGTAATAATTTCCATGCTTGACAACTGAATATTTGAAAGCCTATCATTAATCCCCTAGGGAAATAAAAGAAAACCAAAAAGACGTAAACACGAAGAGAAACGCGTCGTTTACGCCTTTTTTGTCCGAAGGTAGTGAGTAATTTATTTAAACATCATTCATTACTAAAAAGCGTTTCCTTGTTATGTGGGACAATTTGATGTAATTTTGTAGGGGTTTTTCTTTTTAGAAACGCTGAATTATGGTGTGTTTGATGAATAAATAATAATCCTGGGTCTTTGGATAAGTTCATGTTTATACTACTAGAGTTACATTATATTCAGCAAAAAAAAGTGTACTCAGTAATACTTACTAATTCATAATTTCGCACCAGTTATCGCCAACGTCCATACCACGTTGAATACACCGGTTCTCGTCCGATCACCGAAGTTAAGCAACGTCGGGCGCGGTCAGTACTTGGATGGGTGACCGCCTGGGAACACCGCGTGCCGTTGGCTTTTTGCTTTTATTTGGCATACCTACGTGTAATAACAAATTCCTTTTATTTATCACGTCGATACAAAATACGCGGCCGTCAACGTAATCATCTGAGACGACGCCACCCGCAAACTACGCGAATAAATAAAGCGACAAAATTTATCGACAGCCATTGCTTCTCTTTACGTTTCACAGCGGGATGGTTATGGGCCAAAGTTGAGAAGCCCTGACGTGCATTATACAAAGGTATCTTTGCACCCCAAATTTGTCAATCCAAGACCTTATAGAGATGACATACGGGCTATTATTGAAGAAGGGGAGGAAGATGAGATAGAGGAAGAATTTGGCGTTGATATAATGTGAACCATTTATAACGTATTGTGTTTTGATTGCGAATGTCAGTTCGCAGACTAGTTTCAGTCAACGGATGATCCTTGTATGAGAATAGGAAATGGTTATGTCTTGCATGCCAAAGCTAAGTTTGAATGGTCCAAATGGCTGGGCGTTATAGACGCGCCGTTTGCTAAGTTTATTGTCTTCGAAGATGCTTTCGAGCGCGTAATCTATGTGTTATGGAGACGAAAGTCTGTTGGAAATATTGAAGATGGCTTTATGGATGTTAAAATGCGATTTTGTTCAATGTTCCCTGTTCTTCAGTTTATGTTGATTTCAAATTCAAATGTGGCCAACTTAGTTTTATTTTAAAGAAAAATACACTTGCTAAAGTTTATTTCATTTTAGAAAAAATGCATTTGAAACTTAAACGGCTCTATTTACTACATTGTAAATGACAAACATTACGAATAAAATTAAATACTCCTGCACTTTAACATCTTGCTCATTTTTTGCTAAGAAAGTGATAGTTCCATTAGAATTTCAAGTAGCATTTGAAAAGAAAGATAAATAAGACCTGTCAGTTGTCACCCGACGCCTCAGAAAATTCCCCTTCGCCATTTTTGAAAAGGCCTTTATCAATAGCCGCCACGTTGATGGACACAGTATTATAAAACCACCGACACAAAGAACCGTGGATTACCAACCTTATTCGTTCAAGCACAGTTCTTCAGATATCGGTTAAAATTTGGCAGCTAACAAACGCACAAAGACACCCCTCAACAAAGTGCATGCCGTACGAAGTATCATTTTAGATCAAACACGTGATAATGGCCATAAGAGCGCCCCTATTATTTGATACAATAAAAGTGAAGTGCCGACATATTCCGCATTCTACTACCAAATGAGAGTCAGGCTTAAACTGACCAAACTGATGCTAGAGAAGAGAACCTTTGTAATACTAAAAGCGAGAACGGTAAGGTTGATTTCGTAATGACAATTGATGATGCCGGTGAAAGATTTTAGGGTGACACGGGCAGAGTGCACGGTGATATCGTTCGCAGTGTAACGGTCGGTAGGCTCCCAGATACGGACTAATGGTGATTGAGAAAAATATTGCTCCTGTACCAGTCGAACAATAATTCGTGGTTATGTCTTCATGAATATTGAAGATCTACTGATACCTATTTTTATTTTGATTATACTTTCAGTGAGTTACAATGCCGTCGTTAATGGGTGTCATAAATATATTGATACGCGACGCGGATGTCTGTTTTTATTTTCAGAAGCGAAATATGATAATGTTGAATCACATTGCCGTTTCCATTTGGGGAGTGGATAACGGGAGTTTATGAATTATACGCAACGAAATTCAGTGTGATATTCAAAATATTAAAAGCGACATGTTATTTACAAGTAAAATCGAATATTACGGACGTACATTATTGTTGGCTAAATTTGTGTATCGATATCACAAGGGAACAAACATCATTTTAACTATCATTCCAATTGTAGTTTTCTATTTCAGAAACATAACCTTCCCTTTGTGCTCTGCTGCAGTTGGTCATAATCAAATAAAAGGAGTGACTTATTTAGCAATATTCTGTTTTAAAATGCTTAAGGTCGTTAGTAAGTGTGATGATGCTGTGCCATTTATTGATAGAAATAAGTTATTCTTGCTTCTTCTGAAAATGTTCTAAGTACTTCTTTTTCCATTGAACCAAAATCTAAATCATTAACGAAATTATTGATCTATAGTTTAGTAACCAATTAACTTTCATCTAATACCAAATCCGCAACACTGCTAATTGCATCTCAAGACTTCGGATTATGCAAGTCAGATCCAACATCTTCTCATAAGCCTTCTACTTAGCCCCCTTCCCTCATAAGTACGATTGAAATACAGTAACCTACCGTTGAACCTTCCCACACTAAACATCATTGAAATCTCCCTCGCCTAGCTTCACGATTCACTTTGTCTTATTGTGAAAAAGTTCTCCACATACCCCGTTATTTGCGAAATGTAATTCAGGGTATTAATTACCGAATTGTGTACGCGTTACTGGTCGCGACGCGACACTTTGTCGTCATATTAAATTTATTCACCCTTTCGCACGGGCTAGTTGACTGTATATTAATAATTTCTGCTAGAAGGGTAATCTCTAAAGATTAATACTTTGGATTCATAAATATGCTGCGTTACTTTATTTTTGTCGGTTTTGTTGTAACTTGAAAAATTGTTTCGACTAAGAACGATTTCTATATTTTCATTATTTGGTTGGTTGTAAATGTTTCTATTTTCATCCGTGTCTGTGTTTTCTTTTTTATTGTTAGCTGCAAAATTTTCTTTATTATCGAGTCCATCAAATTCTAAGTCATTTGGACAGTTGAGTATAGTTACTTACTAATTTTAGACTGAAATCGTACAATAAATGAAAAAGTTAAATTAACTAACTAATCGAATTAGAAACGCAATACCAGACCACTTTAGTTTAATTTTCACTTCAAATATATCGTCCCTAAATTGGTATCTTTTTCCTAATCCCCAATTTGAAATTTGAGGTATCACTTTTATCTAAAATCTGTCGTGGGCAAACAGTACCATATGTACGGACACATACGAGTTGTTACAATGAGATAGGAGGGGATGTAGTATTTTGGTTATGAATAACTATTATTAAGATTATTATTACAAGTTAAGTAGGTAATAATGTTTTTTATCCGTACTAAAATACGTGTGATTGTGATTTATGGTATATCACGTCTTTATCCTCACGGGGTAGACAGAGCTTAAAGTAACAAGACCTAAAGGCCACGTTTAGCGTGGTTACTTATATCCATACCAATATTACTTGTAAATGCGATAGTAATTCTCTCTTCTAAATCTCTTCTCGGCACCACCACAATACCGATGTTAGCAAAATTTGGCTATTAGTTTCAACATTAAGGATAAAAAGGGCTACTTTTACTCGAGGAAAATAGTCAAGTTATAGATAATTACTCAACAAGAGAAACATTGGTTTTCCTGAATTACCAAGACATTTTTATGTTAACTTTATGTTATAGCGCATTTCAAAGGTTAAGCTTATTACGATACAAATGCTAATAGGTATTTTGTTTAAGTATGAAAACAGACTAAAAAATCGATTCAGTGTAATAGTTGCCAATTACCTACAGGTGCGACCACACCGCCGCTTAAAAAACGGTGACGTTACGGAATCGCAACAAAATGTATGAAGAAACGGTAAGAAAACGTGACGCATACGACACGTCACTGCGTATACGCGGCGGTGTGGTCGCACCTTAATAAAGTAATTTTCAAAGTTTTTTACGATCAGAAGCGGCTAAATATTTCAGCAAATGTCATGTTAGACTTATAAGTTTTTACACCATTCGGAAATGAAATAAACAAGTGGTAGTACCCCATACTATGCTTCCAACCTCTCTGTTTCACTTGACACCCTGGCGGGGTGAATAAATTTCGGATTCCAATTCGAAAATTGTCAACCCCAATATCGGTTGAGTTCTCGACAATCGAATTTGTCCATAATGGTATTACTCTGTGATTATTTCCTATTAGTCATATGATAAACAATTTGACATGGTTAGGGGTCTTATATTATTAGTTTAATTGTTTTGGACGTTTATTTTAATACTACCGAGTACCCACGACTCCATCTGCGCAGAATTAGCTTATCGCTATCCCGCGGGAACTATTAGATTTTCCGGGATAAAACGAAACTATTTTCTTCCCCACTATACTAACTATTTTCTTCTTTTCCTTCTTTATTTCAGAGGCAGACCAAAACGGAGATGGCGGGACGACTTGGATTCTTATCTAAGGGAATGGCAGGAACACGCGGACCATGGGGAAGATTGGCGAAGAAGAGGAGAGGCCTTTGCCCAGCAGTGGGACACGAAATAGGCTAATTAGATTAGATTAGATTTCCTTCCCTGGGGTTGAACCTATCTCTCTCTTACCCAAAGGCCACGCTTAGTATAGTAGGCGGCAAATAAGTAAAACTTGGAGGGGATAAGCGCAGTATGAAAAACAACATCATTTTCAGACTGCGCTTATCCCCTCCAAGTTTTACTTATTAGCCGTCTACTATATGTCATTCAATCATTGTACGTTTTATGTCGTATAGGTAATTCAATTTGAATAATTTATTCTAACTACCCACATTTTATTTAAAACACCGCGATTACAAACTTGCTTAATTATTTCGGTGCCCCGTCCCATCTATTAAACGGTAATGTTCACAAATTACTGTTAAACATCGCATCAATCTTTTTACTAATTATTTTGACAGGATTAAATGATAAAAAGGAGATAAGCAACACGCTAGGTAGCTAACTCGCTCGCAGTCGCCATCGTGTTCATTTTGTCAGTTTTTGTATGAATGTGACAGCTAGCTGAATCCGATGCCAATTGTCAGCCCATACAGAACTGTCAAAACGAAAACGATGGTGATCGCGAGCGAGTTACGTAATAAG
This sequence comes from Pandemis heparana, assembly GCA_963854515.1. Classification (NCBI taxonomy): domain Eukaryota; kingdom Metazoa; phylum Arthropoda; class Insecta; order Lepidoptera; family Tortricidae; genus Pandemis; species Pandemis heparana. The sequence goes on along the minus strand of OY978026.1, from coordinate 2,773,922 downwards.
CCTGCTGGTTTGTCTTGCTGTCTTAGTCACTCTTATGGGTTTGATACTTAAGGCGCTGTCAACAGCAAATGACCTTAAGCAGCGCCACTCTTCACACATGCGGTTCGCGTGCCTGTGAGTGAAAGAAAAGAAACTATTCCGGGAGCTTGGCGCGCGTCTAAAATCTTGCAAAGAAAACACAAATAAGAAGAAATAAAAAAAAGTATGGATTATTTGTGAAATATGACTCGTTAGCCGTGTAGGTATGAATATGTTGACTTCATGTTTTTAATTGCAGACCCATACGTCAAAAAATATAGACATAGAACCGTTTAATGATGATTTTAAGACCAATCTTTGTAATTATTTTCTATCGAGCCGATTTTGTTCAATTATGTATCGAGTCCGTCTAGCGTGTTTAAAATATGATGAAAATTATCATTATATTTTTTTGTATTTTTTTGTGTGTAGTTTTTCTTTAAAAAGTGCTTAAATAACATCAATTTCAACAAAATTAGGTGTTGTCAGCCTCTTAAGGCCGAGTGAGGGAGAGAGCAAGACAAACTCAATTGACATTCTAAGATCTCACGGACACGCTTGTTCTTGAAGTGCCACTATACTGGGTCTCAGAATTTTTCTAGAATATTTAAGCGGTCGGTCAATAGGTCACCTGAACACGTGTACAAAGTATTTTGATTCCCTTTTCCACCTATAGTTAAGTAAGTACGCCCACAATCATGCTAAACGTAGGCTTTAGGTCCTGTTACCTTAAGCTCTGTCCACCCCGTGAGGGATAGAGACGTACATAATTATAGTAAAACTATAACTAAGCCACCCACTGAAGTAGGTATTCCAGATTAATTTTAGAACATCATCATCATCAGCCTGAAGACGTCCACTGTTGAACAGAGGCCTCGCTCTTAGAACGCCACAATGAACAACTCTCCACCTGCATCCACCGGTTTCCCGCAACTTTCACGATGTCGGTCCACCTAGTGGGAGGCCTGCCAACACTGCGTCTTCCGGTTCGTGGTCAACACATAGTATACTATTACTATATACATAGGACTTTTACAAAGCTAAAACTGCTTCTAGAAAATATTAGATTTTTCTGGAACCAGATAAAGTGTGTTGCTTATACGTGCCGGCACGTAAGTCTAACGATGACGAGCCACGTGGAGGGGATCTGCGCACCCACGGATACCGTATTTTATACTTCTGCGCATACAAGGTCAAATTAGACTTACGTGCCGGCACTTATACTTGACATTGCTTTAATGTACACGATATCAAGCTTACGTACCAGCAGATAACCAAATCTTTGGCTAATTAGTCGTATCAGCATATTAACTGTTAATTACAGTAATTACCCGCCTATCTAATCTGTTCATTACGCATTACAACCTGATGTAATGCTCAAGCTATGTTAAGACGACAGAAGCGCAGTTTCAATGAGCCTTATTAAATTTGCAGATAATCCCGTTTAGTTCTAGCTTCAATTTCATTTTGACTTCGAACCAGGAATTATTGAGTACCGTAATAAATTAGACAATGTCATACGGCCTCGACTATTATAAGTGCCGGCACGTAAGTCTAGCGATGACCTTGTATGCGCAGAAGTATATAATACGGTATCCGTGGGTGCGCAGATGCCCTCCACGTGACTCGTCATCGCTAGACTTACGTGCCGGCACGTATACCAATATTATTAGACGCTTTTGCATTTCAAACTGTTGGGAGTACCTATATTCTTAAATATATTAAGTACCTATTTCAGGCAAAAATATATATGTAGATATAAAGTTAAAAATGTGTAATGAAGTTTTCGAATTTTTTGTGATCTACGGATTGGTTCAGATTTTTGAAACACTCATTATGTTAAGTCGCAGTTTTTTAACAAACTTGAAATAGATATTTATATATTTTGAACCATTACGAGTTTTGATCTAAGAAATGCATTTCTAACTTTTATGCTCACGAGAAAAAATAACGGGTCGCTTTTTTAGAACTTTGTATGAAAAGTTACCCGTTATTTTTGCTCTTGTTACCTTAGGCCCTGTCTACCCCGTAAGGGATAAAGGGATAAAGGAGATGGAGGGATACCCTTGCTTTGCACATGGTGGTCGCGAAGAAGAAAAGCAACTGCTTCAGTTCATTGATGCTGACTCTCGCAAAGTAATGCCTGATTTAATGAAGAAAGTTATCATTCGCAATGTAGGAAACTTTGCAATAAAAATCCGAGGGATTAAAACATAATAAATCACGGTAGAATCAATAAAAGTTTCGCCAACATAACCGTGGATGACAAATGATACAACCAACATTAGAAATGAAAGCAAATAGTTTACAAACGATGTCAATTTGCCTCGGATGCTTTAAGTTTTTTTGAAATTCAATTTGGGAAACTTCAGTTTGCATGCAAAAGGGGTTCAGTTTGCATGTTATAATTAATACAAATTAGCTAGGCTTGTCGGAATTTGTAGATGGTAACGTCGTTAGCAGTCATGATTGTCAACGGATTGATTTTGCATTCGCCGAATAAATCTCCACGAATAAAAGGCTAACCACATTATTCATAAACGCTCTATAGGCTTGTGCTAACTTAGCAATCGTTTGTCCTTTTTTGTCACTTTGACATTTACCTTTCACAAAAGTCAAAAAGTCAAAAGTCAAAAGTTTATTTTGCAAATAGGCCGCCGAGGGCTCTTTTACATGTCTTTTTTTGAATCTACCAGCGCATTCGGAAAGACCATCATTGCCAAGAAGAATGCGCCGCAAGAAACTTGGCAGAAAGTCATTTTTTCAAAATAAAATAAATTTACACTAGTACTTAAATTCTACTTAACTTACCTAATACAATTAATACATTTTATAAAAGGGATGTAAAAGGTCCCTAAATTAAGTCCGTACCTTAAATTACATTGGTCTATAGTAGAGATGTATAAAGTCTCTACTGGTCAAAGCGAAACAAAATATGCGATAATGATAAGAAAGAGAAAGCAAAAGCAAAAAGTGAATAAAAATAATCTAAGTTTAGTGGAGGTGTAAAACGCCTCCACCGTCAAATAAGTTAATTGGAGATATCTCCAATGTCGATGAGAAAAAGAGCAAAAAAAAAAATATTATATATAATAAAAAATATGAAATATGCATTTCATGTCAAGTAAGTAACTGATAAGCTTTTGGATTCCGAAGGCAAGCTTACGTCTGCCGCCCCCAATGTTGGCTCACACGCGCTCATGTCATGCTCTGAAAGCAGAGCGGTACCGAGGGCATGTATCACTTCCGTCCCCACAGGCTCGCTATGGGGACGTTTTAGGAACTTCGACGCTGCTAGCCTGTAACTAGACAGTAAATGGAAAAATAAAACAACAAAAGAAAACGGAAATCCATAAGCTTAACAATATACCTACCTAATACCTAACTTAGCACACATACACATACGACATAGCAATATTTATGTCCTTGTAAATAATTAATAATAATAAAAATAAAAATATTACTAAAGTAAAAAGAAAATAATAATACAAACTAATTAAAACAGGTAGGCACAATATTTAAATTGATAAGATGCTAATATTGATAATGTCTATATAATCTTTAATCTTAATAAAATTTTTAGTAAGGTAACCGAGATCAGCAAGTCTAAACAGCAAACGGTAGCAACAGGGCCAGAGACCGTATATAGATACTACACACACGCACACACACACACACATACTACAGGATCACTCACAAAGCACTGGATTCTCCGGCTTACGGTCATTTTTCCAAAGATGGCCATGTCATATTATCGTCGCACATATAATCATCTACTGTGTAATACGCTTTCTTCAAGAGCGTGTTCTTTATGTATCTCTTGAATGACACATGTGGCAGTTTCCACGCATCAACAGGCACTTTGTTGTAGAACCTGACACAGTTTCCCAGAAAAGATTTACTTACTTTCTTACAGATGAGGACAAACGATTGCTAAGTTAGCAGAAGCCTATAGAGCGTTTATGAGTAAGGGAGTTAATGTATATTTAGTATTTAACAAAAACATGAAGTACAAAGTAGTTTTAATGACAAAAGATTGGACAAAATTCGCCGGCTGAACGGGACGAGAACTGAAATTTATATTGCAAGTTTTCAATCTTCTCTCTCTCTCATCTTCAGTGGAATTAGTAATTTTCTTCTTCTCTTCTCTGTCGTTTCCTTATGACTGAGGGTCGTGACCACGTGAAGTGTTGCACGACAAGGAGGGAAGTCTGCAAGTTGGCATTTGCAGACTTCCTTCACTGCATCAGTTCATCAGGTTGGACATCTTCCGCGACTCCTCTTTCGTTCCACGTGACCAGCTACAATGAGTTTCTCTTGGTTGTCAGGTTCACGTCTGGCCACGTGTCCGAAGTATTGGAGAAGTCGTTGCATACAGGTAGTGGAAAGGCGGTGCTTGATTTTTAATTCAGCAAGGATTGATGCAGTAATTTCCATGCGCGTTATAGCGGTTTCTCGTCATCCGATCCGATATCGGTATCGTTGGCCGATACGATATCGAGGCAAGTAAAATGTATGAAATATGTACGTGCGTTTCACATTGTCTACTCCGATATCGGTAATTGGATTCGACACCGACATGTTGACGGCACCATCGGACGCCCGTGAGCTATCGGATGTCAGTGAAAACAGCGCTAAAGTGTCGGCTATCGGATATCGGCTATCGTCGACACCGATATCGGATCGGATTATAAAAAACACTCTTACACGATATAAGCGACTTGTACGTCTGGACGTACTGTGTTAAGAGACTAGTCTTAAAAATACAGGTTGCTCCTTGATTAAACGCGTCAAACTTGCCAATTGGTCCTTTTTCTCTAATGCAAGTTTAAAGTGGACATCCAACACCGATGCGGGCGCATTGAGGGCCTAATCGATCAACTTGAGCTGATTCAGCTCATCTGCATATTAATTCTGTGCTCATTTAATAAGCAAGGGGTTTATTTAGTTTGTAGTTTGTATGTATACAGGGTGCCCCGCTTTTTACCTTTGGTTCGACTGCTAGGTCAAGATGTAGATGCTGGGTACTAAGATGCTGGGATAATAAGTACCTAACCAAATAATACTATTATGTAGATAGGCATAGGCATACTTATTATTGTTCCAAATGAAAAGAAGAGAGAATTCCGAAGTTTTTTATAGCGTGTTTGCTTAGAACCTACTTCTGCTCTTATCTAGCAAACATTACAATTCATCTAAATTCAAATCCATATTGGTTAAAAACCAGCTGTTTTACCCGACGTTTGACTTAAAATAAAACCGGATTGGCCATCAGTGAAATAAATCTTTACGTAGCTATGCTGTGACAAAATGAAAACTTATTAAATTAAAACAGACTAGAAGCTCTAGAGACTAACGCGTAGAAACAAAAAAAAAACACCTGTATACCTACCCAAGTTTAAAGATTAAAATTACAATGATTTAACAATCACAGGCTTATGGGACAACAGCCTTATAAAGATAATGGTGAACAAATTATTCCAATCTTCTTTAGGAACAGCCTGTACATAAAAGCTAAGCGGTCGTATTAGCTATGCGGGCAATTAAACTATGAATTAGTTCATAATCGCATGCGAAATTGCGGTTAATTGTGAACTTAATATTTATTTTGCAAAAACAAATTATTATTGCTTCCATAATTGGTCTGGGAGCAAGAAAACCATAGAACGTACCAGCAGCTTCCCTTCCCGCGCAGATGGTAAAACCCATTCGAAGGAATGCGCAATCTTAGGAATCATGTTTTAGGCGATGCGGCTAGCAACCCATCACTATTTTGATTTCCCTTTCCACTTCCACTTACACACAATCATACTAAGTGGGGCCTTTGGGTCTTGTTACCCTCGGCTCTGTCTACCCTGTAAGGGATAAAGACGTGATTTATTTATGTATGTATGTATAATAAACAAATTAGTTGGGTGGATCAATTTTTCTTGTTATTATTCTGTTTAATATTTTGGTAGCAACTCTGATGTCGATAAGTAGTTTTGCTAACACGAAAATTTTAGGCGCTTAATTTTAACTTTTTATGATTGTGATTGATGTTTTTTTTATAAACGAGCAAGTGGCTCACTTGATGGTATCTGCACAACCGGTGAAATTACTACCGGCGTTTCATCGGGGTTCTATATCAATAAACACAACGTTCATCTTGTTCATTAAAACATTTAAAAAACTGAATTGAGAACCTCCTCCTTTTTTTTAAATCGGTTAAATAAATAAATAAATAAAAAATATATATATATTATCAGACAACAAAAAGTCCATAGAATGTTAGTATTACAATTTTAAAATCTTTGTTAGAACTAAGTAGGTACACAAAAAGAAGTCCTGTTTCACTAGTCATACAATTTCTTCAGCACGTGGCGTGAAATGGCAATTAAGCATCATCCCTCTAATTACAATACAACAAAGTATTAATCCTTAGAAATTTAAGCAAAAATCACGCTCATCAGTCAAGAAGACCGAACGTTACAATCCGCATTAAATATGCATAGAAAAGGGTTAAATCATTCACACCGAAAAAAACCTTTAAACAAAATGGGACCATAACCTGTTTCCACAAAGTCTTTTTTCCATAGAACACTAAACACAATTTCAAACAATGAAATTTGAACCTTGCTCAAACTTATTAGAGTTCATTTTACTTTGACGCGTGACTTAAACCTGTGAATGCCTATAGTTGGTCAGATTCGCCACGCTTTCGGTATTAATATCTTGATCCATCAACAGTTGACGGGTTAAGATGAATCAGTGGAAGGGTTAGGGGTGACGCGGTGTTTTATGGCAGTTAGTCGTGTGTGTGATTGTGCTTGCAGTTTTAGATATTGATCTCGGTTGTTAAAGTTCTGCATTTAATCTGCAGAAATGGATGTTTTCATATATAATGTGTATTAATGTTGTACAATTATTTGCTTCTTAATAAAATGCATAACCCGACGAAGTTTTTCGATTAAATTTTCACCGAGTCTTTAAACTCGTAATTTAGGTACCTATTCATAGTCTCGTAAAAATAACGCTCTTGATATTTTAGTTTGCCAATCCAAGCGAAATTTATTTGTAGGTACCTATTTTTTAAAGCTTTATTTTACAATTTTACTAAGACAACCAAAGAGCATAAAATATTGCTCACAAATGTTAAAAATGAACAAACAGAACTATCCAAAACAAACAAAAAAACCATCATCTATTTGACCTCCAGACTCTTGAGCGAATTCGAATTCGACAATAACATTTTCAAGTAAAAAATAATTAACCCTTCTTCAACAATATCGCATTCCAAATCCTCCAAGCACGACAGCATGAAACACCCACACAGATTAATGATTCCACTGACAAGGGATCCGTTTTTTGATACGATCCCTTTTCGATTTAACACCAATTAAAAAGTTTCACAAAGCAGCGAAAGGGTTAACTTCATTTGCGCATAATTGGCTCGGTTTGTGGATGGATGTAAGTTTTCGGGAGGTTACGATACGATTGCGATACGTTATGGAAAAATGAAACAAGTAAATACCTACAAAGTTTTTAAATAAGTACAGTAAATTCAAGTATCAAAACCATATGAATGAGTGAGACAGCAAGACAAACCCGAATGATTGAGGTCCTAAAAACACGACATAATAATATAAATAAACTGCACGCTTAAAATATGATCTGAAAACGAAAAATTGTTTAAGATTTTTCTTCAGATTTTTTTTTTCTTTTTAAGTCGGCGCCTAATTTGATAAAAAATATTACGTATACTTGCTTACAAATGTCAGTAAAATTGAAAGATAAAAGCTACCTTTTTTAGAAAAAAAAAAAACATAAAAGATCTCATTTCAAAAATCGTCTGCCCAGAACGCGGAGAAAAATACTTTTTTTTCAATTTAAATTAATTTGTAAAGAAGAAGACATCAGGGACTCGAATAATTGATTCCTCACGCTCCGCCCGTCGCGGTTCAGGTTCTATTGTTCGACAATCGAATTTGCTCTAATTTGATTCCGTTTTCTACGGAATTTCAGTTAACTTTTAAATGAGGTTGGATTTTTAAAAATCTTTAATTAGGAATACCTAGTTACGTTGTTTGTTGTTGATTTTAAATAAGAATATTGGTTTTATTATTTCAACACTATTTTTAACTAGGTAATTATAGGTAAGTTAAGTAGAATTTAAGTACTATTGTAAATCTATTTTATTTTGAAAAAAAAAGACTTTCTGCCAAGTTTCTTGCGGCGCATTCTTCTTGGCAATGATGGTCTTTCCGAATGCGCTGGTAGATTCAAAAAAAGACGTAAAAGAGCCCTCGGCGGCCTATTTGCAAAATAAACTTTTGACTTTGACTTTGAGTTAGTTAGTTAATTATTCCGTAGGTTTTTGGAATTTTACTAAAAAGTTAACCTAACCCTTGCTCTGGGGATGTGAATTTGGATCGGAAAAGTGCCTTCTAATTGAAAATGATTGGAAAGGAACAGTGCCTAATCGATCATAATTTATTATACCTACTCAAAACCCCTGGAAAAATAATAATAAATGATTCTATAAAGCTAATAATTTTCATAGAAGTTTTGAGAGCTATTTTCAACGCAATCAAAAGTGGATCACCGATGTGCGAAACGATGTCACAAAATGTTTTGAAAATATAAAATTGTAGCTAGGCAATTTTGTATCTAGAGTGTAAAATAGCAAAAAGGAACAGACAATAAACGGTTAAACGTTTACCAAAATCAATGCCACTAGTTATTGACACTGTGATAAGATAATAACAACACCTTTATCTAACTCGGCTTAACGAACAAAAAATAAAAACAAAAAGACAACCCCTCTCATTCCTTCGAGCCGGATTTGAACCAGCGACCTATGGATGCCCGCTAATTACCAACTACAGTCCACCGCTCTACCAACTGAGCTATCGAAGGTGTACAGACACTCGCGAAATTTCGGTTTGCTTACCATTTACTATCTAAATGCTTATCGTGACGGCGAAAGGTGATGAGAGTTGGTGTTATTACGTTTTGTGAAGTTTTAGTTGCACTTATTTGCAAATTTTCATACATTCTTAACTAAGTGCCAATTAATTCATGCTTCTGAGTACCTACTGCAGCTAGCGCTGTAGTGTAAGCTTCAATGAACGTAAAATCGACCGCGTTTTAATTTGTATATCCACAAAATTACGTTAGAAAATTGTGTCATTTTTTATAAAATATTATTACTCACGCGATTGATATACATAAAACTAGAAAAAAAAGCAATCTTTGGCCTAAAAAGCTAATATGTCTAATTAAACGATACAAAAGTGATGGACTACCACTCGCTATAGTAGATAAGCAGAACTAAACATTAATTAAATTAAATTAGGAAGGTAGGTATTAATTACGCTAATTATCCTCAGCGCTAATCAACAAATTGCGTAAAATATTTAATTTATTATTAAATACTTAACGTCTCTGATCACGGTGGTAAAATATTTCAACTATGAAAGTTTCAGACAAAGAAAAGGATACTTTTCAAACTGTGACGCGTTTTTTACCAAACATGGCTAAGAGCCACCGCAAGGAAACCGGCTTTTGAATAAAAATAACAGCATAATAATTGGTCTATTTGTTTGAGAGCTACAATGCCACAGATAGATACACACACGCAGAGTTCGTGGCTATTTTGATTCCCCTTTCCACCTATATGCCCATGATTATTACTAAACGTGGCCTTTAGGTCTTGTTACCTTAGGCTCTATCTACCCCGTCTTTTTGTGGCTGAAAACTCACACTAAGCATACCGTGAAAGCTTGAGAAAAACAAGTGACAGCTGCCAAAACGATACCAAGATGGCGGACATCAGTTGTAAACAAGATGGAACGAGACGTTACGCTAATATCATCAGCGGAGATCAGCGGAATGCGTCGAATATTTCATCGCGAGAGCACCAGTAAATTATCTAAATAGAGATCACCCCAATCAGAGGCTGAGGACTGCGGCTGAAGGCGAAGAGGTAAAGAGGCTGGAAGTGTCGACAAAAGATTTTTTTATGGCTTAACCAAAGTTTGTCCACTGACCTGATGAAGACTGCCGACGGTATTCAAAGAGCCCATGTAAAGTCCTTGGTTTGATACGGATGGATCCGAAAATAAGAACAATGAAACCTGTTGAACGTGGATGGAAGAAGATAATAGGAGTATGCTTGGAATGGAGCGATAAAACTGGACCGCTTCCACGTCGACGTCAGCGAAATTATCGATTGTTAGATACATGTCGCTTACACGTAGCTTGCTTGCTCGTGCGATCGTGGAGTAGCTATAGACCGACCGCTTAAATGAGTTCTCGCCCGCGCGGCACAAGTGGCGCGGGGTAGGACGACAAAGGGGACCTATAATAATATGTGACTTTACAGAGGTACGACGCCTGATGAAATTTATTAGCCAAAACTTCTTTAAAAAATTCCATTCTGATTTACTAGGACGTGCTTCCAGATAAAACAAAAACACTTACAGCGGATAAAACCAAAGATGGCGGGCGGAAGCGCGTCGCGCCTACTGTCATGGCCGCCGGAAGTCCTCTCATTTGATAAATAGTTGTTCTTCAACAGTTTTTATCATGCAAATGAGGGGCTGAATGACGAATGGCGTTTGTCACAATTTTCTGGGATGGATTTAATTTGGGACAGGGGTGACAAATCTTTGGTCGTCTGATGAGAATTGCGACCGAAGGTTGAGAACTGCTGATTGCATGGAATTCTGGTTCGTGTTTTGCATTTGGAGGGATTTTAGCGTAGTGATGTGCTGGATACCTGACCGATAAAAACAATCCGTATCCGATTTTTATTCGTGGATTTATGTGTGTATGAAAACTCTTTACTGTGTAAAATAAACATAATCTTATATCAAAGCATACATTTCCGAGCATGTTTTAGAAAACAAGTTTTATTATAATGACAGTTTTGGTTGATATAGGTACCTATTTAAAATGTTTTTTTTTTTTACAAATAATATTAAGTTAGTATGTAAGTAAGTAACCGTGGTAGCCTGTGGCCTCTCAAGCAGAGCATCGTGGGTTCAAATCCCGGGCTCGCACCTCTGAGTTTTTCGGAAATTATGTGCGAAAATTACATTTGTAATTTGCCATGAGCTTTTCGGTGAAGGAAAACATCGTGAGGAAACCTGCACACATCTGCGAAGAAATTCAATGGTGTGTGTTAAGTTCCCAATCCGCACTGGGCGCGCGTGGGAACTATAGCCCAAACCCTCTAATACACGGAGGAGGCCTATGCCATGAGGCACGCCGAATTTCGCGACAATTTAATAAACAAATAAAAAATATACGACAATAACAACAACAACATGTACTTACTGAAATTGTAGCGAATTCGGAATAAAAAGACCTAAAAAAAAAAAAAAAAGTAAGTAAATGCTTTATTGTATAAATATAAAGAAACAGAAACAAATCCCAAAATAAAATACATTAGATATTATGCACAAGGGCGAACTAATATAGTAGTACCTACCTAACTCTATCAGTCGGTCACACAAACATACACTCTAAAAAATGAAGACCAAATAAGAGCAGTTTTCTCTTAGTTGACGTTAAGTTAATTACAATAATTAAGATTTTGTATGAATCAAAGAAAGCTGATCACTTAAAACAATAAGTGTATCTGTGGATTCTTGAACTAATAAAGTAGGTATGTTATTAATCCTCACAGTTGTATACCTTGCATCTGTTATTGACTTTGTTGGCATAATTATGTAACGTAGATTGATTCAATCCTTAACAAATTCATTATCACAGATAAGTATGTTGATAGTTATGAACATTTTCATAGTTTATTTGATTATTTTTGTCTTTGTTGATTTACATAAGATTAATTTTCATGTAAATATTGAACAAGATCTTAATTGGCTCAGTTACATAGAAATAGTAAGAGCAATCAGAATTACTTTATTTGATGTGTCTAAGTCCTTGTTAGGCTCGTATGGAATCAAGATGCTTGATTATGACTATCAAGATATTGATAGGGCCAACCAATTTTTTTTTAGAATGTAGCGGCTTTGATTTAGAAATTTCAGCTCCTTATCAGTTTCCGCATCCGCGGATTGAGGACTTAAGTTATCCGTATCCGCATGTAGGGATTTATTAACATTCAGCACATCACTAAACGTTTAGATTAGACCTTGTGTGAGGCAATTTGTATTTTAAAATGGTGGTTGCCATCCAAGAATTTACACCTAGACCAATACCTACATAGATCACGTCTTTGTCCCTTATGAGCTAGACAGAGCCAAGGGTAACATAGGGCGCAAAGGTGGAAAGGAGAAACAATGTAGTGATGAGTTGCTAGCCACTCCTTGAGCGCGCGGCATCGCTGCTAGCCTATATTATTATAACATGTTCGAATTTTTTTTGCCCATTTTCCCATTTTCGCTAAACGTGGCCCTAGGCTCTGTCTACCCCGTAAGAGTAACTTGATTTATGTACGTATGATTGATGTTAAACAATAAATACACAAGACTGCATTACTGGGTGACAATTACTACAGTTACTAGGGTGACCATACATGTAATTAATGAAGGACAGTCCCAACTTCCGCGTATAGTGACCGGTGCAAATTGCAAGTCACTGACGATAGCGCATCTGTCGTAATTTGCTAGTTCAATTACTAGTACGGTAGGGATTAAGTGTTAACGAATAGTATATGAACAATAATAAGATAAAAATGTAATATTCAATTAATATTACATTTTATCTTATATTAATATTATACCTAAAAAGATTAACGTAGTTGACGGACTGACAGACAACGTACAGCCTAAACCACAAAAGATACAGACTTGAAATTTAGCAGACATATTTTTTGAGAATCATAAAGTGGATTAAGAAGCAACTTTATCACTACATATTATAAAACAAAGTCGTTTTCCGCAGTCTGTCTGTCCCTATGTATGCTTAGATCTTTAAAACTACGCAACGGATTTTGATGCGGGTTTTTCAATAGATAAAGTGATTCAAGAGGAACGCTTATAATGTGTATAATATATATGCATAATATAGTAGAGAAACACTGATTGCATTCGTGCGAAGCCGGGGCGGGTCGCTAGTACACTATAAAGTAACAATTACAGCGTACGCTACGCATGTCACTGGAGAAGGTTAAAATGTATACATTGCGTAAAATTACTTTACTAGTTGCTCAAAGTGGTACATATATTAATGTCATTATGTATTGGGTAAAATCTCTAGAACTGTTACACAGATACTAAATAATTCACTTCACGCGAGATACAGCCAAAGTTGCGTACAACCGCTAGTGCTGTATAAATACATCGTCACAGCTTTGTGTTTCATCAGAGCCTCTAGTGTAAGTTTTTGACACGAAAAACGTATCGAACGCGTTCGCGTAAACGTCTCAATTAGTATGGGATAATTGACAGCGCCGCTAGCGGAACGAAACGGCAACAAACATGTTCTCAGAGTATTTGACAGTTTAACGCAAACGTTATCGAGATGTATTTCGCTATCGAAAACTTACACTAAGCATACTGAAAATTACATATATACTGCTTTACAATACTCAGCTCTACACGTTGATTGTTTTGCAACGCCCTCTGTTGGTTATTTATAATTACCTATTTCATTCAACAAACATAGCGGTAAGTAATGCAAGGTGTGGTTACGAATGGCCACGCGTTATTTTTTTTTATTCCTAAAGGTTAGACAGATGTTTGCTGTACAGTATTGCATTTGGTCTAGTTTTTTGTAGAAATGTTTTATTGAGCGGAACTGTACGTTAGATGAAAAAATAACACGTTTTTAGCGCTCCACGCGTATTTATATCGTGTCAAATTTGTTTCACACTTACACTTCTTATGTTTCATAATTAGACAAGAATTGCAATAAAATCCATGGGTAAAAAATAACAATAAAACAGATGAGAACATTTTTTTACAAATATATATGTAGTAAGTTTAACCGTTTATACTTAGTAATATAACCTCTTGACGACTCATATTTCACAAATCGCGGAACAAATCAGACCTCTAAATGTAATACCTACCAAAAACCTGAGAAACTTCTGGCTTTATAAAAACAATAAAAACTAAATTCAATTGCCGTTAGCAACATAACCTCAATATCGTTCACGCCATAACCCACCAGCATTTTTTTTTGCAAAAAAAAAACGACTATCGCGCATCTGCTCGCGTGCTACCAATTAAAAGCAAGAAGTGACCACGTGTCAAATTAACCTTAAGGATGAGTCATAGACGAATGCACCCTCATGTGCCTTACCGACCGTGAAAGCACCTGGTACGTGGTCACCGTTTCTTAAGACTATTAACCAATACAGTTTTAACTTAGACCCTTTCAATTAACGTTTTAAATAGACTAGCAAATTAGAAAAAGAATGGGCAAGCTTAAAAAAAACTTTCTTTGAGTCGTTAGAAATGACCTGTGTAGATTTTTTTATGATGGACAGGTGAACGCGATTGAAGAATGAATGAATGCCTAGACAAGAATAGGTTGCCAGTTTCCGTTAGTAAATGTTTATGTATGAAAGCAAATACCGGAATAGTGGCACAAGCCATAATAAATATGGCTAGTTCAATAGGAATTCATTAAAAATATCCGTTAAGTAATACAGTACTTATTACCTGTTGACTATGTGGGTAAGCAATATTAGTCTGATTGCTTGTGAAATTTTCACCTGGCTTTCTTCGTTACATACATACATAAATAACGTCTTTACACCTTACGAAGCCTAGAGTATCAAGACCTAAATGCCACGTTTAGCATGATTGTGGCCGTACAAGTGGAAAGAGGAATCAAAATAGTGATGGGTTGCTAGCCGTATCACCCGTGATTTCTAAGATTTTTGACTATTCCCTCGATTCGATGGGCTTTTACGCCATCTGCGCGGGAAGAGAAGCAACTGGTACGTTTTTTGCTTCCAGGTCAGCATGGAACCTGGCTTTCCGTGACCATCTTATTTGCTCTTGTCGCTAAAAAAGCAGTTTATAAATCTTACATATTATTATCTAAGGTAATCACATGCACCAAGATGACTGATTTGCTCGTTTATATCCTCATTCATCTTCATCATCTTCCTAGCGTTTTTTCCCGGCGTTTGCCACGGCTCAGTGAGCCTGGGGTCCGCTTTGACAACCTAATCCCCAGATTTGGCGTAGGCACTAGTTTTTACAGAAGCGACTGCCATCTCACCTTCCAACCCAGAAAGGTAACTAAGCCTTATTGGGATTGGTGCAGTTTCCTCACGTTTTTTTTCTCCAAAAAGATGGTAGGTAGATTTCAAATGTAGTTTCGTTTATATCCTGATCGAATTCTAAAAATAAAAAGAGAAAGCTTATTAAAAATCCGTGCTATATTTATGAAAATAGTCTCATTTTGTGTCCATTCACACAGTTAAAAAGACAAACTGGACATTTTAAATTTCTAAACAATCCACCCACATCAAACGTCCGGCCCATTAAAACCTTAAAAACTCAACGCAAAACAATTGAGAAGCGTATCACACCCTTTTAGCAAAACGGAAGCCATCAATATGTAACCCGAAAACAATGCAGTACAAAAATACAAATTCACATTCCAAATCTTTAACCACATAGGAACAAAACTCAAAATAGAGCTGATGAAAAAAGCTAAATAAAAATGTATTGTCCGGTCGAAGGACCAATTTCAAAAAATCGACTCAACACCATTATCAACTTCGTTCTAATGATTTTAAAGTTTATTTTTGAGTGGTGTGTTACTATTTGCATGTTGGCAGTTCTGATGGTCCGGCGTAGGCGCAGTGCAGTCAATACGGTAATCTGCATTATAAAGGAATATTTAAGTTATGCGGCGACCGCGTCCCCTTAATTGATGGAAGCGTGCGATCAATTGCAAAATAGGAAAAAACAGGCTGAATGGCCCGCTGGACCATTGAGTTTTAGGAATTTAAAAGAGGGGTGGAGTCGATTCTCTAATTTACAGTTTGAAGTTTCATTACTCTTCCATCTATTTCCTGTTTAGTTGGAGTAAGCACTTAGGTACCACCTATGTATTTGTTTTCATCGTTACAAAGTGACTGTGAGATTGTTTTTGCTGGCAGACATGAAGTTCCTGTTTGTGCCATGAGCATTATTAGTAATTTACGTGTTTAAACACAAATTTTTAATAAAATTTCTCTTAAAATACACAAGTACAGAGCACGCTGTTGCGATTTTAATAAATCTACGTACCAAAAAGCTTTAAGCGCATCGCTGCTGCTCCACACCACCCAATTCCTCCCATAAAGGGGTGCGTCCAGCTTTTGTCCTACACAAATGACCCTAAGTAATAATCATCTATTCACTACCCGCTCCATTTTCCCATACCACGAAGATACGGGCACTTTGATTTGCTACCAAATTTGAATACCAGAATTATAGTTAATTACGTCGGCAATTTGATGTTTGTCCTCTCATTAGGTCGATGGGTTTGATGTCAATTTGGAAGACTATAGGTGAATCAGGTCGCCATAGGCGGCTTTTAATTAAATTTTGAATATGGTTTGAATGAGCCTTCCTGACCATTCGTCTCTAGTCTGGTACAGTGGTAACGCAGAGGGATTGCTGAAGCAGCAGGAGTTGAAACAGTATCGTTACCGTTTGTCGTTTTCGTTTGGTGTGATATTTCACCAATTAAAATATCCTTAACGTTTTTAACTTAAGAGAGAAGAGAGTTTTCAAGAATATGATTGTGTTAAAACATTGTTGAACACGTCTACTGATGTACGTCGTACTGATGATAATTTAATTGCTCGTCGAAACTTATTTAGATTTTGTTAAAGTCAAACCGCCTTATTCATAAACGCTCTATAGGCTTCTGCTAACTTAGTAATCGTTACTTTGTCCTTATCTGTGAAAGGTAAAAGTCAAAGTGACAGATAAGGATAAACGATGAATATAAGGGAGAAAGTGACTATTGTTCTGCTCTTTTAGGGTACTAATTTTCCTTATTTGTTTTGAGCTGACCTTGAATAGTTTTAAGTTGAAGTCGTGGCTGTTGCATTGCTATGTTGACTCATTTTCCTCAATTTCTGCATGTTCTACACCGAACTCCAGCGATCGTCAACCGGCATTAATAAACACCCATTTGTACACATTAAAGCAACATTAACAACTCTCCCGTAAGTTACGATTATCGTTGAAACCGTAAAACCGGGCCGGCTGTCGGATCCGAACCGGGAACGTCCGTCAATAAACGTCAAGCGGGATAATGACGTCACGGACCGTATCCGAAATATTTTTACGAATGCACAGTGCACTGATCGTAAAAGGTTTACGATCACTGGGACCTAGGTTTATTAATGATATATATATGTGTTTATGTTTTACTGTGGGATGTTACAGTTAATTTGTTATAAAGATTCAGGAGGATTAAGGAGTTACGGTAAAATGGAGTTTCATCGCGTTTACTGTTTGCCACCAAATAATAATAGCATACGTAAATATTGTTCAATCACGAAGGCATGTTATCAATACTTTTGCATAGTGTTGGATTGAAAAAAGAAAATGCGAATGAAATGTTTGCTGGTATATTACCGAAGGGCACCACCAGTAGATACAATAATAATGTTTAATAAGTAAAGGACAAAAACGTGATTTATATTATGTATATATGTATGTATTATACTTTGTACGTTTATAGATAGATACCTCACTGAAAATCCTATTTGCTAACCCGCAACGGCCGCACCAAGATGTGAAAGTGTGTACGACGTATAAGTATGGAAGTAGTGCTTATATAAATAAATTAGGTATTTAAAAAAAGTGTTTTAACGAATGATGTTATAAATAAATTGACTGCGGTAGATCCACAAGTCGCTGAATCATCCAAAATATACAATACCGATTATCATCCACCACAGTTTCACCGCAACTTCCAATATACATATCAAAAAAACCAATTCCGCGTCAATTACAATCACCCTACGATTTGCGTCATAACATCCCTTCATAGCTCGCGTCATAAATGTCCGGGAGCGCTTCCCGGACGCGAATTTACGACAACGCGTGCCGGACACTTTATGATTATGTCCCGATGTTGATTGAATGGTCATGGTCACCCTACTCGTTCGATTGCGAAGATGGGAAAGCGTGTGTCAGTAAATACAATAAATACACATTTAAGTTTTTTTAAATAGGTAAGTAAATTTAATTATTTAGTTTCTACTAAATTACTCGCCATTGCCATTGTGTAATTTTAGGACGTTTTGAATTTAATAAGACCAAGAAATGACTTTTCCCCAATTATTATTTGAATAACTTGATCAAAATTTGGAGAAAAAATCAACTAAGAATACTTACCTACACGAATACGACTCTCCTAAAAGAGCGAATACGCCTTCCAAAATTCTAATAGCAAAAACGCGGCACTCGCGCTAGGCACTAAGTGAAATGAAAATTTCGCTCTATTTAAATAAAAACACCTTTCATCATCCACAATACCAAGACTCAAGACCGAGACATGCAATCCTTTTAAATTCTTTTTCTGCTTTCAGGAAATGCGACGAATATTCTAGATTCCAGTTTACACAAATGTGCTAAAATGACAAACGCTTTGTTGCTTCAGGGACATATGATAATAGCCTTGCATTTGAAGCTCCTACCATTGTTATTTCATACAATTATTAATGAAGTTTTATGGTGTCCTTTAACTGTCTTTTAACTTTTCTGTTATTTTAACACTCCTGGTAAGTTCCATCGCAATTTAAGATTTTAAACTGAGTCAAATCTGACGCCGCCCGCTGTGTAGTTTGAACATCGATATAATTTGTACCTATGGAAGTATTTTTTTCAGTAGTAAAAGTTTCCTTAAAAATATTTACAGTGGTGTTCAGTCAAATTAACCTCCATTTAATAACCTTTTACACAAAAATCGTAGCCTAGTGCTTTCGTCTCACATCAGAGAAATTGTTCGAAACAGGGATAGCTTGTTTGAATTTTTCACTATAACTTTTCAAAATTCCATTTGAAACTGACCCTGCCGTTTATGGTAAAGGAAAACAATGCGAGAAAGAAGGATTCGCGTTTTGCGGGTGGTAGGGCCTTGTGCAAGGTCCGTCCGGATCGCTACCACCATCTTACTCGCTAATCCTGCCGCTAAGCAGCAGTGCTTGCACTGCTGTGTTCCGGTGTGGAGAGTAAGACAACCGGGGAAATTACGGGCACAAGAGGCATTTCATCTAAGTCCTCTAGGTTGGCAACGCATCTGCAATCCCTCCGGGGTTGTGGGTGTCTATGGGCAGTGGTGAACGCTTACCATCAGGTGACCCACTTGCTCGTTTGCCTTCCTATTCACATAAAAAAAAAAAAAAAAAAAAAATATTGTACATTTTTTGACCAAAGAAATACTCGATAGCTAATCTTCGTAGACGTTGGGATTTCGTGCCTTTAGGTGCCTTTAGGTAAGTGACCGTTAATGGCGTTAATGGAACTCCTAAGTAATATTATATATTTTTTATAATATTAGTTAAGTCATCCATCATAGAAGTTAACTCAATCCGTCCTCTATAAGTGAGTCAAATTCGACCTACAACTTTCGGAGATAACCTACGAAGATATCAAGTTAAATAAAACACGTACACACCAATGTTAGGGGTCGTTCATATTTTCTCCGACGCTCTGTCTAGTCTCTGGAGAATATTTGCTGAACAAACTTTGTTTCTTGCTGTTAATGTACATGAGACCTGTACGGGACCTAATGTGTATCCGGCGTTTCTAACTTTGTCAAGGAGCTCCGGAAAATAACATAAGACTTGAATAATTTCGCTTCAAGTTGGTGATGCTAATTTGTTACGTAGACGACATGGTAGAGCAGTATGCTAATAACATTACAGATGCACATTTGGCTTTTATCAGAGGCACTTAATTATGTACAGATATCTCTCACTAGCTTATGATGCTTCCACGCTGCTCTCAGAGCAAAGAAATGACATAGAATGTACCAGTAGAAGGCCGATCGAGGGTATGGGCGAAAATCTTAGGAATCATGCTATCATCAGATCAGTCTAGGTATTTGTCAAAAGATCTCGTTGCGCCATTAACTATCCCTAGGGGGCTGGTACGTCATAACGCTATATTATCATCATCATCATCAGCCTAAATACGTCAACTATTGAACAAAGGTCTCCCCCTTAGCATACCATAATGAACGACAACTCGCCACCTTTCAAGATGTCGTCGGTGGTGTATTTTGCATGAGCTATACAAATTGCTTCACTATTGTCTTCTGAATTCTGAATGAAAATTACTATGTCCAAATTAACTTCTAAACCTTTAATCCGAAACGTCCAAACTCTCAGTCCATTAATCATCGTCCTCGTAATCCGAAACTAATTAAAACACGCGTGTTCTTAGTCCCTCAGGACCCTCTGGCAAACCCCTGACGATTACCTTAAGCGGGTAGTCTACCTGCCACACTCAGTGATGTAAATTAAGTAGTACATCAAAGTTTATACAGTGCGATAGTATTTGAAGATTGAGAGATTTATGAAGTCTTAATTGTGGCTTTAGACTTTAGACAGAGCAACTAAATTAAGGATGAAAATGATGCTTAGGGCTAAGATAGTAGATTAACCATTCTGTATCAATTAATTCGGTATTAATTTTCGCGTACCTAACCAAAGAATTATGAGATTTATGATAATGTGTTCAAGTTGTCCAATTTTTAAAAACTTTAGGGCAAATAAAATATTTAAAAAATATTAGAGCGGAATTCTTGTCATGCAATGAACATTAATTCCTCAAAGGCATGGGTGACGAATAATCGTGTGATCCATCTTCTTCTTTCTCTGGTGCCATCTTCTATCGAAGGTTGGCGATCATTACGGCGACTTGAACCTTCGACACAACAGCTCTGAACAACGATCGGGTGCTTTTATTGTACCACTGGCGTAGATTTTTATGCCAAGATGTGATCCATGCATATCGTGATCTTGTCACAAAATATTGATACGTATCGCAGCGAATCCGGTTCTTTCTGAATCAGAATCAATATCAGAACATTTATTGTTTAACTGTGTAGGTTAGGTACATAAGGGTGAACAGATTTGTATCAACAGTGGCCTGAACAGGCATACATTTTTAGGCAATCATACTAAATACTAATATTGACCGTCTAACTAATCCATGCCTTTGAGTTTTTTGCTTGGGAAATCAAAACAAAAAACACCTGCGTTCTTTTGTTACCTATTTATAAACATCCGTATTCAAATTCCAATACAAAACTATACCGCTCTTGACACGCCACCTCCAGCTGATGTCCAATATTTTCCGGTCCACTCAAAGTGGTCACTTCAAAGGGCCTGCGCCCAAAAAGGGCCCCCGAAAGGGCCACAAAAGGGCCACAAGTGCGGGCAGATTGGTCGCGACCGAACGCCTACCCTGATTCTGCTGATTCAAAGGGTGTGAAGTTTTTTATCAGTGAATTGAGGTGGCGGGTTGTTTCTGTCGCGAGTATTCCGATTAAGCAGGACAAGAGAAATGGTATTTTTTTCGTAACGTCGGTAGGCAATGCGCCTATTTAGAGCTACGTGTTACAAGCTTTTTATAAAATTATACTATATTGCACCTGGCCGCAAATAGGTAAACTTAATTGCACGCAGCGCTGAAAGAAAAAACAAAAGAAAGTAGTTGTGTCATTGCTCCGTCAGCTCAGCGCTGCGTGTTGAATTTTCAAATTTAAATTGTTTTATTTCATTAGTTTCTTACAGTCTACAATATGATGTAGGTTCATTTTTAGAAGCTTTTTTTGTTTGTTTTTGTTTGTCAAATCTTGCAGTTTAAACTTAACCCTGATGGAAGTATTCAAACTATGTGCATACTAGCGCCCTCTAGTGTAATATTTAATGTGTATGTAGGTTGTTTATAAATAGAATAAATTCAGGCTGTGGTAACGTCTTCTTGTGTTTCAATAGGCTATGGGCCCAGACTCGCAAATTTAAATTCAAAAAAATAGTTTTTCGCATCAAAAATGGCTGGGAGTTATATAGTGAATGTTCCGAAGCTCAAGGGACGTGAAAATTACGATGAGTGGGCATTCGCGGCCGAAAATTTCCTGATTTTGGAAGGCGTTGATATTTCGAATAAGCCGAAGACAAACGAAAGCGCTGTCACATCTGACATTTCAGTCGAAGAGCAAAAAGCGAAAGCAAAATTAATTATGACCATCGATTCATCGCTTTACGTGCATATCAGAAATGAAAAAACCGTGCGAGATGTGTGGAAAAAATTAAAATCGCTTTTTGACGACACCGGCTTTACGCGAAAAATAAGTCTGTTACGGACTTTGATTTCGATTCGTCTGGACGGCAGTGAGTCAATGACAGCGTATGTTACTCAAGTCGTGGATACCGCGCAGAAATTGAGAGGCACCGGCTTTGATATCAATGATGAGTGGATAGGTTCGTTGTTGTTGGCGGGTTTACCAGAAAAATTCGCGCCAATGATAATGGCAGTTTCGGCAGATAATATAAAAACAAAACTCCTAGATATGAGTGCAGATGTTGGTGACAGTGAAACCGAAGGAGCATTTTTGACAAAAAGATGGCAACAGAAAAAAGTTGGCAAAAATTCAAACGCAGCCGAAGAAACGTCATCTCGAAATGTCAGTGTCAAACAAATAAAATGTTTTCGCTGTAAACAAACCGGTCATTTCAAGAATAAATGTTCATTGTTGAAAGAAAAAGCAGCAAATGCGTTCAGTGCAGTTTTTCTCAACGGGAAATTCAAACAGGATGAATGGTACATTGACTCGGGAGCCAGCACTCATATGATAGCCAGTGAACAACTCATTTTGAATAAGTCGCATAGCCAAACAACAAAAGAAATCATAGTCGCGAACCAAGTTCGAGTTCCAGTGTTGTGTGCGGGAGACGCACAGATTACAACGGTTGTGAATGATTCAGAATTTGAAATTACTGTTAGAAATGTTTTGTGTATTCCTAACTTGACAACCAACTTATTGTCGGTTAGCCAGTTGATCGAAAATGGTAACAAAGTCAGTTTCCAGAAAGGAAGTTGTGCCATTAGAAATCGGCAGAACCAGCTAATTGGTGTGGCAGAGTTAATGAATGGAGTATACAGATTAAACATCAAGTCAGCAAGTGTGTTAGCAGCTGCTGCTACAACGACTTCGGGTATGGATTGGCACAGAAGGCTAGGCCATATCAACAGTAAAGATCTGAATGTGATGAAAAATGGAGCTGTCGAAGGGCTGAGTTACAGTGACAAAGCAGATGTTAGCAGATTGAACTGTAAAGTATGTTGCGAAGGTAAACAAACCAGATTGCCCTTTTCACATAGCAATAATAGAAGTAAGAAAATCCTAGAATTGGTACATACTGATGTGTGTGGACCTATGGAAGTAAAGTCTCTTGGCTTATCCAGATATTTCTTGCTATTTGTGGATGACTACAGCAGAATGACATTTGTGTATTTCTTAAAGAACAAGAATGAAGTATTCACATGTTTTCAGGAGTTTAAACAGATGGTGGAGAAGCAGACAGAGGCCAGTATCAAAGTGCTTCGATCAGACAACGGGCCAGAATATTGTTCAAACCAAATGGCCAACTATCTCAAAAAGTCTGGTATAATTCATCAGCGAACCAATGTTTACACACCAGAGCAAAACGGAATATGTGAAAGATCTAACAAAACAATGGTTGAAAGAGCTAAATGTCTATTGTGCGATGCAAAGTTAGACAAGAAGTTTTGGGCCGAAGCAGTTCACACGGCTGTTTATCTGAAAAACCGGTCGTTAGCTTCAGGATTGGACCAAAAAACCCCATATGAGCTCTGGACAGGCAGAAAGCCAGATGTCAGCCACATTCGTATGTTTGGAAGTACAGTCATGACCCATGTTCCAAAAGAAAAAAGATTGAAATGGGACAAGAAAGCCATCGAACATATTTTAGTTGGATACGCTGACAACACCAAAGGATATCGGCTGTACAATCCTGTTACAAACAAAATTATAACAAGCAGGGATGTAACCATCATGGAGCCTAAACTAGACTCAGACATGATACAAGCTGTTATAGAGGAAAAACCGGATTTGTCATCAGATACTGAAGACGAGTATGAGAGCACAGCTGATGCAGATACAGATCAATCACAGTCTACAGTGGTACCCTATGATAGCTCATATATGGCAGATGACAGTAGTCCGACAAGTTCTTCAAATGAGTTAAAAGAAGAAGAAGAAGAAGAGTCTTGTGACACACCTCAAGCTGAATCCAGTGAACCCAGGTATGAAAAGCGTGAAAGAAAGAAACCTGACAGGTATGGCTATAGCAATATATGTGTTAAACCTGATGTCAATTTGTACGGAGACAACACCACATATAAGGAAGCTATGAATGGGCCAGAATCCAGGGAGTGGAAGAAAGCTATGGAGGAGGAGTTAGAGTCATTTAAAGAGAATGATGCATGGGAGGTGGTAGACAAGCCAGGAAATGGTACAGTAGTGCAATGCAAGTGGGTATTTAGAAAGAAGGTGGACAGCGACAATAAAGTCAGGTATCGTGCGAGACTAGTGGCAAAAGGTTTCACACAGAAAGAAGGCATAGACTACACGGAAACCTTTTCTCCAGTGCTCCGGTATTCGACCTTGAGACTTTTATTTGCGTTAAGTGTAAAATATAACCTAGATATAACCCATCTGGATGTTGCAACTGCGTTCCTAAATGGGCATCTGACTGAAACTGTACACATGAACTTGCAAGGAAACTTAATTTGTGCAGATAGTAAAAATAAAGTTTTAAAATTAAAAAAGGCGATTTATGGTCTTAAACAATCAGCGAGGGCATGGTATAAACGAGTCGATGATTGTTTACAGAACATAGGTTACAAAAAATCTGTGTATGAGCCTTGTCTATTTGTTAAACAGAATGGTAATGATAGGACTTTCATTGCATTATTTGTTGATGATTTTTTCGTGTTTTCTAATTGTCAGAAAGAGACGGAATGCTTAAAAAGCGAACTTAACTCTAAATTCAAATTGAAAGATTTAGGAGCTGTTAAGCAGTGCTTAGGTATGCGAGTCAGGAAAGACAATGATGTATTAACAATTGATCAGGAACGATTTGTAGATCATTTGTTAGAAAAATTTAACATGAAAGATTGTAAACCAGTAAGTACTCCTATGGAGGTAAATTTGAAACTAGAAAAAGAAAGTAATTGTACCAAACAATATCCTTATCAACAACTGATGGGAAGTTTATTGTACGTGTCAAGTTTAACTCGACCAGATATATCTTTTGCTGTTTCTTACCTCAGTCAGTTCAATAATAATTATAACGAAACTCACTGGAAACATGCAAAACGCATTTTAAGGTATTTGCAGAGTACCAAAAATTTTTGTATGAGATATGTTAAAGATAGTGAGGATCTCACAGGTTATGTTGATGCTGATTGGGCCTCAGATCCAGTTGATAGGAAGTCCTATACAGGATTTATTTTTAAAATGTCAGGCAGTATAGTTTCACATGAGTGTAAAAAGCAGTCAACTATTGCTTTGTCTAGTACAGAAGCCGAGTACATGGCTATATGTGAGGCGAGCAAAGAAGCTATTTATCTTAAAAATGTGATGTCTGAGCTGAACTATAGCACTAATTCGTGTACTGCCGTAGTAATCTATAATGACAACCAGAGTGCACAGAAATTAACTGAAAATTGTTTGTTCCACGAGAGAAGCAAACACATTGATGTTAGATATCATTTTGTCAGGACAGCTGTAGAGAATAATGTTGTTAAAATTAAATATTTAAATACAACAGATATGCCAGCAGACATCTTAACTAAAAGTTTGGGTTCTCCTAAACATTATAAGTTTGTTAGATTGTTAGGGATTGTGAGAGTATAGGTTAGTTATGTTATGGTAGTTCAATATAATGTGTTTAGTTTGTTTATTGGGCTAGTACATTATTTTAATAAGGGAGTGTGATGGAAGTATTCAAACTATGTGCATACTAGCGCCCTCTAGTGTAATATTTAATGTGTATGTAGGTTGTTTATAAATAGAATAAATTCAGTCTGTGGTAACGTCTTCTTGTGTTTCAATAAACCCACTTCTAGTCTCAAAATCTCGTCAGTACTACGTCTTTTGATAGAAATAAAGCCCACATTAAAAAGGCTCAAGATCAGGTTATTGCCAACATTTTATTTATTTTATAATTCATACATTACATATAAATTACAGTCCCAAGGCACTCGTACTTAAGGTCTAAAGATGTTCGCCCGAAGTTCTGTCATCTTCATCGTTTTTACCACATATCTTTTTAAATGACGAATAGAACTCATGTCACATGAGGTTCAGACCATCCAATGCGGAGTTTGAACGTTCGTGACACGGGTATGGCTTTGTGAATCAGTAATGTATGCATAAGTGGGCTGGGATTGTTGGTCCGTGTATTTCAATTGTTGAGTATTTGTCTAAATAATCTAAATATCACTCTGTTAAAGTTAATACAAGTTTGGGACATCTGAAACTTAATTTGGAGCGTTTATTTTCGTTAGGTAGGTACTATTTTTTTTATTACAAAGATTAAATTATTGTGGCCAGGGAGCATGGTAGTGCTCCCGCCAAGAGAAGCCGTAGTATCCTTTTCTCGAAGCGACTCATACCACTCAAACCTTAGAAACTCTTGTAACTTTGTTGCAGATAAATACATATTTATCTACTGCTAGTTCATTTTACTTTCTGTTGTCTCAGGCGAAGTTTTTAATGTCAATGATTATGTTACTATCAGTACCTAATAGGGACGGGTTTTTAGACATTTTAAAATTGTACCTAAATACTCGTTTAATTAACATTTTAGACTAGATCTTAGAAAGAGAACCTGACGAAACTTGAGGTCCCGGTTTCGTTTCCCGATCGGAGCAAGATATTATGTAAAAAAAATTGAACCTTTGTTCTCGAGTCTTAGATATTTTAATAATATGTATTAAAGGATACATTTATCTATTACAGCATGTTTATCCATAGCTTAGTAGGTCAAGTTTTACTTAGTTTAGAGCTAGGTCAATTGGAATCAATAGTCTCAAGATATTTATTTATTTCAATATAACGAAAAAACAGCGCCTTTATCATTATCGTCTCTTTGCTAACCATTAACAGTTAATACAGGTGACTTATAAACCTCGACATTAACTTCAAATTCAATTACACCCATAACCCGTTAGTAAATTCAACATCAATAACTCGACTCTATTGAAGTCAAATGAATCGTGATCTGAATGATCTCTATCTCTATTGCCTTCCCCCATCGTCTTGGGCAAAATTGTATGCAAATTCAATGTGTCACTCCCATGGTTGTTGAAGTGGTTTGATTTAGGGTTACTGGTGGCTATAGAACGTATGTAGTTTCGGTTGTAGGGATATACGTACCTTTGTAAAGCTACATTTACCGAACCGTAGAGACTATACACAAACGTAATAGCTTCAGTTACACAAGAATTGATATCTTTATTGGTGCTAATATTTCACGAGGGATATACCTAATACAATTTCAAGATTTAACATGGCTAATTTTTACCAACAAACCAAATTTTACAAAAATTACTTTGACAAACATAATAATTATGGGTAGTGTGAATGGTTGCGTTCAGAGGGGAAGGCCTAGACGGACGTTCCGGGACCAAATAGGAGACGTTTTGAAAAAAGGTCAGGTCAGGAGTACCCGGAACCGACGAGCATGTATGAAGAGATTGATGAATGTGGATGAAGCGAAAGAGGTATGTCAGGATCGTAGCAAGTGGAATAAAGTAGTCTCTGCCTACCTGTGGGAAAGAAGCGTGACGATATGTACCTATGTATGTATATAATAATTTCATTGCTGGCTACCGGTGGAAAGGCAGGTCGAGGCGGAGATGGCAAGATGACCTGAACGTGGAACTGACTGAGTGGCTGGATATAGCTCAAGATAGGGAGATATGGAGATCGAGAAGGAAGGCTTTTGCCCAGCAGTGGAAAACAAATAAAGGCTGATATCATAAATAATTAACGACCGGATAGCCTAGTCAAGTGATTAGTGACTCTGACTATGAAGCTAGAGGTCCCGGGTTTGAATCCCGGTAGGGGAAAACATTTGTATGATGAATACGAATGTTTGTGCCCGAGTCATGGATGTTGCATGTATTTAAGTATTTATTTTTCTCAATTATATAAGTATGTTTATCCGTTGCCTGGTACCCATAATACAAGCTTTTAGTTTGGGACTGGGTCAATTGGTGTAATTTGTCCCATGATATTTATTTATTTATTTTATTTATTTATTTAATTGTCGTGATTAATTGAATTATAATACTTGTAATTGTCAATCCTTTCCAATAGAATATCTCATTAGCAAGGATTATCCTTATTAATTAACATGGCAGCTCATACCGGGAATTACCGGAATCGGATCCGCCGGTAATCCCTGAACGCTAATAATTGTAATTAATTCCTGATAATTGATACTAACTCTGTACTAAGTCGACTTAGTTGAACTGGGGTGAAAGTTTATGAATCAGAAGTTCAGAATGAAATTGGTAATTGGTATCGAGCCAGTATTGCTATCTCGGTTCTGTAGGCTTATTGTCTAACTCGCTCGCAATCGCCATCGTGTTCATTTTGACAGTTCTTGTATGGGCTGACAGTTGGCATTGGAATCAGCTAGCTGTCACATTCATACAGGAACTGTCAAAATGAACACGATGGCGATTGCGAGCGAGTTAGACAATAAGCCTGGTTAGATCCCATCATGATTAATAGAAGAGTCAGAGATACAGTCAAAGAATTTCACAATATCAAGCCATTATTTAATTCATTTTTTTACAATACAATACAAATACTATTTATTGAACACTGCAAATCAAACACAGAACAAAGAACAAATTTTCAAAGTAAAATTTACTGCTTAAGACCTTTACAATCAATATCTAAATAAAGTTGTCCTCATTTTTACCCTCCTTTATCTTCTACCTACAAAGTCAAAGGGCTCTTGATCCATAGATCGCCCGCATACTTAACATCCACTTCAGTATTAAAGAGTTTAATGCTTCTGAGACTATGCAAATTCAAGTATAGGGAGAAAATACACTTACCTATGATTTTTATTTGGATTAAGGCGAGCGTATATTTGAAATGTTTTTAACATGACTGCCCTAAAAAAACGCTCAATCGCTGCAGATTTGCGGCAGGATTGATAAGTAAGCTACCTACCTAAAGAGGAACCAAAGTAGCTACCTATATAACATGATTCATAAGATTTTCGCCCATTTCCTGGATTGGGATTTACTATCTGCGTGGGACAAGAAGGCACTGGTACGTATTCTCTATGTTTTTTTGCTCCCAGACCAGTATGGAAGGAAATAAGATAGTTTATGATAAATAAAATACATAAAATAGTTTTTTTTTTCTTAATAACAACACCTTTATCAACAACTAGCTGTTGCCCGCGACTTCGTCCGCGTGTGTTTTTTGTGATACTTTATAGCTATTCTCGATATCAAAATTATTATTATTATACCCTTGCAATAATATGTACTAATCCTGAAACAGGCACATTCAAATAGTTTTCTCGAATAGGTACTATTATGTACATTCAGATTTTAAGTATTTGTGAAAATTTTGTAAGCATGCCTACCTTGAAGTGTTTAAGATACATGTTGCGCTAAGGCCCAGCAGCGCAGCGTTATATGTATATTCTTGGGCAGTGTGGTATTTAACCAAAACAATAAAAATCTTATATAAAGTCTGAGGACAGAAACTTTTACTATTTCATTTACCAACTTTTTCACAATAAAATTCTGACATGTTCGTAGCGCAGGCGTAAACGCGCCGTTGGATTTTGCTTTTTTTAGGCAAAGGTACTGAGAGCATACAGCCAAGCGTTTCACGCCGCCCTCATAATAATATCAGCTTTTCAAATAAGAGTGCGTTCGAAAACCGAACGCGCTGTGAATAATAGCGCAATAAATAAAAACAAAGTAACGGTATTTCATATTGAACTTTAGGTGTTAGGTAAAGAACACAATTTAGGACGCCAATTTAGGTTTATTTAGGTTGGACAAAAATGTCTTCGTTGAAAAAATACCTGTGCAGAATGTAATTATTTTATTAATGTTTTTTCACAATTTACACACTTTTCCGGCTTTATGTCTTATATACATTCGTATCTATCTATTTTCTTCGTAGTATTATTGTATTTGTAATTATTACCAACTACTTTACCGAGGAAAGCTGATTTTCTTGAGTTCTGCTATTTTTTGCGTAATCAACTCAAAAATCAAATTTCAAGAAAACTGAGAAATTATATTTACCTGTATTAGATTGGAAGTATATGTAGCAACTTTAAAAGGTTAAACTTCATTGGTTTTTATTTTATAGGTGTATGAAGTTCATTATTTTTTAACACAAAACCCTCTTTGTTGCGTCTCTGGGTGAGATTTAAAAAAAAAGCTAAAACAGGTATTTCTTTATTTTTATTACTGAGTATATATTCTGAGTTTCATGATTCTAGAACAATCTAAATTTTTTTTTTCATACAAACTTTAACCCCCCTTTTCACCCCCTTTTTCTAATATTTTCCAAAATTTCTATAGCCTAGATCCTATTCTGAATGTATTTAAATAGATTTGTGAACATTTCAACAATATCCGTTCAGTAGTTTTTTCGTGATGCTCAGTCAAACAAACAAACAAACAAACAAACAAAAATTTTAAAAATGGTTTTAATGTGTTCAGTTATTTATTTTAAGTCACCCTGGTCGGTTTTTTTTTTAAATATTCTATGTACAGATTTTTTGGTCTCAACGATTTTATTATATGTATAGAAGAAGATACAATCATCCAAACACGAATCCTCGTGTTTATTGTGCCATACAACGTTGCGTAAGTATTTTTCTTCCATTTTCCCTCTCGACGATTGTTTGTTTCCAATATACGAGAAGTGAGTGCAGTCGTGTTTTTCTATGAAATTGCTTTTGTATCGGATAAGTTACAATGAAGTGAGATATTGTTTGAATTGATTAATCGAATTGCGAGTGAAAATATCACAGGATTAAGTTGATTAAACACAAACCAGACGTGTTAACAAAATTATTGAATCGTTTCCCTACAATTTCATATTTAGTCAAAAGTCAAAATGAAAACTTTGATTTTACAAATACTCTACCATATTTGAAACTACAAGCGTATTCCGCAAGACTATCAGACAAGACATCAGGTTACAATAGTAGTTTTAATGTAGCGATTAAATAAAAATATTGTCTCGTAGATAAAATTCACTGCAAAACAATAAACGTCAAATAAATTTCAAAATTAACACACACTACATAGAATCAAAAATAAATGACAAAAAAGACAAACGAAATCGACACATTGTGTTCATTCGATTTGTAATATAAAGCCGTAGCATGAAATTTTAAAAGGGGTACGTTGGCACAACACCATGTATTTCTGCCAACCCTATCGAAGTATTGACAATATGGCACAAAAGATCGACATTAATTTGACATACCATTAAAAAGTATTGCTTTTAAAAATCACCGAAGGAAGTATTCATGTGGAAGATATTGCTGCAAATGTCGGGTGGCAACCCTAAATCAGTGACGTAATAAAATAACAATTTATGATCGAACACTTTTTACTTTTAAATTTTAAAAGAATTCGTAATTTGAAAAATTTGCGTAAACAGAAACGAAGACTGATTGATTGGTGTCGTAAAGAGTAATCCGTTGAAAGCGATTCCTTTTTCAAAATTTTATGACGCAGTAATGCTGGCAGTTTTTTTGCGTCATGTCATTGTCGCGTCGGCGAGGATGACACGCGTTTTAAAAAAATATGCTAATGATGGTAAACATTAATTTGTAACGGTTGATTTGTTAATAAAGTTATTTGCATAATCACGGTGATAAAAATATGAAAGAGTTCGTGCCGTTAATGACGAAAAGGGATGACTTTTACTAGTTAAATGATGTATCGATCATAAACTAAAATTAACACAAAAAACTAGCCTAAACGTTTAAACATCTGCGGTAGGATAAAAAGAAGTAATAAAACTGAGGAATTAAATTTAATTGCAAAATTTAAATTGAACGTTTCCCACGATGATGAATTCGATTTTTGAAAGGGTTGACATTTTTTAAACCGTCAAAATTCGTTGCGGTGACGGAAGAAAGGAGTACTGCAAATTGCGTCAGGTCTGATTGACATTTTGAAGTGTGTACAGAATTGGGCCTCGTGCGAAAGTTTTAAATAGAGGCATGGTGTGACTAATTATGCCATTGCATCGGCGTGGCTGTGTAATTTAATTGTTATGATTTGGATTAGTTATTTCGTTTAGTTATTTATCATTTGCCAGACATAATGTTTGCCTTAACCCCTCGAATGCTTAAGACATTGCATTTTTTTTTACTTGTATTTTTATTTAGATCAGCAGAATCATAATATTAAAACAGAGCGTCTAGAATGCGGTACTTTTTTTAGCTCCGACATAACGAGGTGTTAATCGTTGGTATTGTTAGTAATTAAATCAGACGTTAGCTTAAGGAATTTTATATCAATAAACTAAATAAAAAACCTCGCGACGAAGTCCGAAAGAAGTGACATTTAAGTAGGTAGGTAAATATTGATTATTTTCCTGGCTATAATTAGTATTATCGGAAGATTCTTGACCATTCTATATAATTGACAATACACTTTTTTCATCTTTTTCTTGGTTGTATTTGTACTAACTATACAAACACACAACACAAAATATCACGTCAATATCCCTCACGTGGTAGACAGAGCCTATGTAACAAGACCTAAAGGCCACGTTTAGCATGATTTTGGACGTTTAGGTGGAAACGGGAATCAATACAGTGATGGGTTGCTAGCCGCATCGCCCATAACATAATTCCTACGACGTTCGCCCATTCCCTCGATGGGCTTTTCCCATCAGCGCGGGCAGAGAAGCAACTTGTACAGTCAAGGGCATAAATATATATACATTCCCAAGGCGTCAAAAACAACTGTACAGTTGATTAGCCAGATATATCTGTACAGTAATCCGGTAAATTATTATGTGATCATTTAATTAGTCAAAAGGATCTAGACATTTACATTGCCATAAATAAATGTACAATGTCAGTCAAATATATGTAGGCAAATTAGGAGGCCAAATATATCTATACACGCAACTCTCATTTATATAAGAACAAAAACCAACAATATCTATACAGTCAAGGGCAATAATATCTACACATATCTAACAGTCAAATATATCTATACAACAAACAAACAAGTTTTCTAATTTTGAATTATGACAATCACCGAAAAGAGTACCGTTCTGTCATGATCGCTTTGTCCTTTTCGTTTTGATCGTGACGTCATTGACGTGTCATTTGTTTTACCTTTCAGCCTATTATTTTAGATTCTGCTCCACAGCTATATATCTACATACAAGATTTTCATGTGGCTTTTCTCGTAAATATTACGTTACCGTTTGTCCGATGCTGAATTTTGTTTGTAACATATTAATAGCTACTGGAGGTAGTTTATAATAATAACGTTCTTTCGATTTCGCTAATTTATCTAATTTCGTAAAATCACACACGTGGTTAAAAATAACACTTAGATTTTTATTGAATAACTAGCCTCTGGCCACGACATCGTCTGCATAGAATAGGCAATTACTTAGTTAACAATTTATTTATTCTGTCACGTGAACCTATGCGACAATAGGGAATAGGGTTTTTAGATACATCCACGATGTCCTAAATATAATTAACGAGAAACAACACGCCATTGGCATTTTATTAGACATGAGCAAGGCATACGACAGAGTACTACATGATATTCTTTTAAAAAAACTAAAAGGCATAGGCGTAAGGGGAGTCGCTCACGATTGGTTTACCTCGTACCTTGCAAACCGTACACAATGCGTAGAGATAGAACATTGTGACTTTGCCACTGGTAACATTCGCAGAATACGATCACGGGATGTTAAAGTAACTCAATCCATCCCTCAAGGTAGCGTTCTCGGCTGTGTGCTGTTTTTGATATACATAAATGATCTACCTAAAAAATTGATGGCCCTTCAACTTTATTCGCAGATGATATATCGGTTGTAATTCCCTGCAAAAGTGACCTTACCTTAAAGAAACAACTAGACTCTATACTTATAGACATAACCACCTGGCTATCCAACCACAACTTACAGGTGAATTTTTCGAAAACAAAGTTGATTCAGTTTGGACCACATCAAAGACGTCCAATAAACATGGAATATTCTTTTGAAGGTGTCCAACTAGAATCCGTTGATGCTTTTCCGTTGCTTGGTATCACTGTCGATGCTAAAATTAACTGGAAGGAGCATATAAACAAAGTAATATCTAAATTAAATAGATTTACATACGCTCTGCATAAGTTGAAAATATCTACAGATATAAAAACTGCCACTTGCGCTTATTATGCATATGCACACGCTTGGTTGAAATATGGTATACTTCTGTGGGGCGGTAGTGCAGATTCCATACATCTATTCAGGCTACAAAAGCGATGCATCAGAATCCTGGTTAATATAGATATGATGGAGAGCTGTAGAAAACACTTTACTGAACAAAAGATCTTGACACTGCCATCAATCTATATCATGGAAGTATGTACTTTTGTCAAAAAAAATATGCAATTATTTCCGCAATATTCCAGACCACAAAACCTACGACCTCGAAAAAAGTTGCAAAGACCCCTCTCGAAGTTGCAAATGGTACAATCTGGCCCCTTTGCAATGTGTATAAAATTATTTAATAAATTACCAGAAATTTTAAAAAACGAACATGATCCTAAAAGGTTTAAAGTTCAATTAAAAACATTCCTACTAAAGAAT
This sequence comes from Pandemis heparana, assembly GCA_963854515.1. Taxonomy (NCBI): domain Eukaryota; kingdom Metazoa; phylum Arthropoda; class Insecta; order Lepidoptera; family Tortricidae; genus Pandemis; species Pandemis heparana. The sequence continues at coordinate 2,739,044 of OY978026.1, read as the reverse complement.
TGTTATTACTCTGTTCAGGAATTCTTATCTGATGTAGAATATAAGGAGTAGTTTAGATACCTTAAAACCACATTTATATTTAGGACATTTAAATAATATAGATATTATCTTTAATATGTGAAATGTAATTTATGTTAACTTTTATGTTAGAATCAATGACATCCAGGTAATTAACTATTCTTTGTAAATGATTTAGAAATGTGATATAGTTATAGATGTAGGTATTTATTTTAGAGTGTTGCTGTGCCCTATCAGGGTTTATGTTTTTGGACTTTTATACATTAAGATCTTGTAAAACAACATAATTTGCAATAAACCATATGAATATGAATATGAATATGAATATTCATAAAAAACAAAATTGTTTAATATTTTTTTCTTGAATCTTTATTATCGATTATCGTACGTAAGATTATAATTAAAAGATTTTTTTTTTATTTAATTATGAATTAAACCCATAAAAAATTGTATAAAAAGTGAAAAATATGGGTGGGAAATTAAAACTTACGAAACGCGTCACCATTGGTCAAAGCGAAGTGTGACGTTAGATGTCACAAAGTGGATTTACCGGCGTTGATATTCGTACTGTTTTCGTAGTGTTTGTGAGAAAATTACAAAATTAGTTTAAAAACTGTATTCCTGAGGTGATTTCTAGTGAATCTATATTTGATGTATCTTTCTTTACCTGAAATTTATTTCAGATGATTACCTAATCATCATCATCATCAATCATCAAAATTTCGTAAATTCTCTATATGAATATGGAAGGTTTTAAAGAAAGTTTTACCGAACTTTTATAAACTAGCTTAGGTTAGTTTTAAACTGAATTTTCTACTGTTTAAAATCTGTGATCTGATTCTGTTTAGCAATTAAAACTGGATATGTGTACGTAGGAATGAAGAAGTAAACTAGCCGCCCGGCCTGGTTTCGCACGAGTAGATATAGGTATTTAACAAAATATATATATCAAAAACTATATTTTTGTGTCGGGGCATACTCTTTTCTTACTCACCGTTCCAAATTTTATTCAAATCCGTCTATCAAATGAATTATGCCTACAGAAGCACAATAATTATGTTATCTTTTTATCCGATTGTCTGAAGAAAAGAAGGCTTATATTTTCAAAGCGTACCTACGTATGTATGTATGTTTTGTTGTCACCCTCCGTAGCCTAAACGGCTGGACGGATTTCAACCTATGAGGTAGGTAGTACCTATGAAAAATATGAATGTTTGTTATAGAGACTTGGATGTTTAATAGGTATGTATTTATTTATATTTATTTATTTATAAGCCTTTTTATTCAGAATTCGCTACAATTTCAGTAAGTACATGTTGTTGTTGTTGTTATTGTCGTTTGTTTATTAAATTGTCGCGTAATTCGGCGTGCCTCATGGCATAGGCCTTCTCCGTGTATTGGAGGGTTTGGGCTATAGTTCCCACGCGCGCCCAGTGCGTATTGGGAACTTAACACACACCATTGAATTTCTTCGCAGATGTGTGCAGGTTTCCTCACGATGTTTTCCTTCACCGAAAAGTTCATGGCAAATTACAAATATGTAATTTTCGCACATAAATTCCGAAAAACTCAGAGGTGCGAGCCCGGGATTTGAACCCACGACGCTCTGCTTGAAAGGCCACAGGTCAAACCACTAGGCTACCACGGCTTATGTCTTATGTATTTAAGTGTGTATTATTCTTAAATGTTTATCCGTTGTCTAGTAACAAGTTTTGTTTAGTTTCATCATCATTATGTCAGCCGAAAAACGTCCACTGCTGGGCATTCCCCAAGGCTCTTCACTCAGACCGGTCCTGTGCTTTCGGCATCTACCGCGATCCCGCGATCTTAGTCAGGTCGTCGCTCCATCTTGTTGGAGTCCTACCGACAGCTCGTCTCCTGGTCCGCGTACGCCATTCGAGATCTTTTTGACCCCATCGGCCATCGGCCCTGCGAGCAATGTGCCCCGCCCACTGCCACTTCAGTTTCGCAGTTCTTCGGGCTATGTCGGTAACCTTAGTTCTACTGCGGATATCATCATTTTTGATTATATCCCGCAGAGAAAACCCAAGCATAGCCCTCTCCATAACCCTCTGAGTGACTTTGAGCTTCCTCATGAGGCCCATCGTTAGCGCCCATGTCTCAGATCCGTATGTCATCACTGGCAACACACACTGGTCAAAGATTTTTGACTTCAAGCACTTCAGCCATTTGGACGAAAAGACACTGCAAAGCTTCCCGAACGCTGCCCAGCCGAGTCGGATTCGGCAAGTAATCTCTTTCTCGAAGTTGGACCTACCTAACTGGATCTAATGAATGCCCTTGACTGTATAGATATTTTTGGCTCGGGTTTTGTTCTCATGTAAGTGAGAGTTGCGTGTATAGATATGTTTGACTTCGGTTTTGTTCTTATATAAATGAGAGTTGCGTGTATAGATATGTTTGACTTGGGTTTTGTTCTTATATAAATGAGAGTTGCGTGTATAGATATGTTTTACTTGGGTTTTGTTCTTATATAAATGAGAGTTGCGTGTATAGATATATTTGGCCTCCTAATTTGCCTATATATATTTGACTGACATTGTACATTTATTTATGGCCATGTAAATGTCTAGATCTTTTTGACAAATTAAATGATCACATCATAACTGACCGGATTACTGTACAGATATTTCTGGCTAATCAACTGTACATTTGTTTTTGACGCCTTGGGAATGTATATATATTTATGCCCTTGACTGTACATTCTATTATTTCTTTGCTCCCAGACAAGTATATAGAAGTACTAAGTATACAAACTGGTAAACTATACCGATCACCTTTTGAAAAGTAGGTATTCCAGATTAGTACTAAACACATAGTAAAGGAGCGACAACACCGCCGCGTATACGCAGTGACGTGTCGCAGGCGTCACGTTTTCTCGCCGTTTTTAGGGTTCCGTACCCAAAGGGTAAAATCGGGACCCTATTACTAAGACTTCGATGTCTGTCCGTCCGTCCGTCCGTCCGTTCTGTCACCAGGCTGTATCTTAAGAACCGTATTAGCTAGGCAGCTGAAATTGTCACAGATTGTGTATTTCTGTTGCCGCTATAACAATAAATACTAAAAACAAAATAATAATAATAATTAAGGGGGACTCTCATACAAAAAAACGTGATATTTTAGCCCTTTTTCATGGCTACGACTCGCCGAGCTATATCTCAAGAACCGTAATAGCTAGACAGTTGAAATTTGCACAGATTATGTATCTTTATTGTGGCTACAACAACAAATACTAATAATAAATAAGGGGGGCTCCCATACAACAGAGTAGTTGTTCGCGTTTTTTGCTGTATCTCATGAACCGTAATAGCAAGGAAGTTTAGGCTTTTTTCTGGTACGGAACCCTTCGTGCGCGAGTCCGAATCGCACTTGGCCGGTTTTTCATACAATTTGTTGCGTATACGCACCGTCAACGTCTTTTACGCACCGGTGTGGTCGGACCTTAAACCTATCTACCTATAGCTTCAAGTGACCCTTAGCTTTTTTCTTTTCCTAATTTCCGTCCCCATCTTCACGGCTATCAGCAATCAACGTGTTACGTAAAATACCGTCTTTATATAAATGCTTGCGTCACTGTTTGGATTTGTGAGGTCCATTCGCCGTTTTATTTGTTCCTTGGTATGTGAACAATGTTACGCAAGTCCGAGATAAAAGGACATAACAATATACTCAAGGGCACAAAATTTCGCCCAGTCACCATACAAAATTACTTGCATTTCATACACGTGTGGGCCAATTTTTTTGCCGCTGAGTAATATTTTATGTAAGGTTTTGTGACTTTTTTTTGGTCGTACAAAGAGCCAGTGTAAGTATTTGACATTAATAATGCCTTGCGCAAGTTTACGTTAATTTCTCAATAGCCAGTAATTAACTGTTTCATTCGGTAAAAAATGGTTGCATTAACAAATGATAGATGCTTTTAAATTGAGATAATTTGCGTTGGTAGCTCTATTTATATCTTGTTCAAATCTATTTTGTCAATATCCGTTTATTTAGCAAGAGGGGTATCTTTATGTGCCTAAATCTTTACATGCAGTCCAGTTTTTTTATGATACAGATCTGTCACGTAAGCAATGTAAAAAGTATATTTTTTTATTAATATTTATTTCTATGGCTATGGAACCGAGTAGAATACCTACTACTGTTTACATTATTTTAGAATCAAAACAACGCAAAATCACACAAACAAAATTATTTAATTATCCCCCAATCCCTAAGAGACAGACGTAAAACGTTCACTTAGTAAAGCGAATAAAAAGGAGTTACGACCCGCGTGTGACAACATCTGGCTGCCTTAATCGTTGTGTACTTAGAACCGCGCGGGGCCACAAGGTAGACAGGGGTTGTCAACCATTTTGTGGCTTTTATCTAATACTGGCTGTTGCCCGTGACTTCGTTTGCGGAAAGTTCGTTTCGAACTATAAATTTTTTCGGGATAAAAACTATTCTGTCCTTTCAAGATTCTCAAAGTGCCAAATTTTAACTCATTCGGTTGAAAGCGCAACAAACAAACAGATAAATTCACAAACGGTTAGGATAGATTAGATAGAGGTTTAGGATAGAGATAAATAAATAAATAATAAATAAATAAATAGAGTTGGTGACACTGACACTGCTGCATAGTACGTTTGAACTAGTTTTTTTTTACTTGTTTTGCATATTTTTAAGTTCGTAATTGATAATTAAGTACGTTTGAACTAGTTTTTTTTTCACTTATTTTGCATACTGTTAAGTTCGTACCTAATTGATGGATTAAAAAAAACTAACTTTTAAAAAATTTCAAAAATATTTGGAATTCTAATAAAATATCCTACGCGTCTGTTAACTCTTAATGCTTTATTGTTCCGCATAGTCATTGTTGGCTGTAAACAAGGTAGTAAAATAAGGATGTTAACTCGGAAAAGGGTTTATGACTTTTTGAGATGGAACCTTATTTAGATTAGTGGTTTTTAATTTATTTATCTTGTTTTAATCTAATTTATAGAGAATTATTGTTTATAACCGACTAGCTGCTGCCCGTGAATTCTTCTTCAAAGAAATTGTTTATCGCTATCCTGAAGGAACTACTACTTATGTTTTATTCCAGGCCAAAATGCCAAATGCAGGCGTGCCAAATTTCAGCCAAATCTGTTCAGCCGTCCTGACGTGAAAGAGTACATAGGTACATCTCACGAACTTTTCTATTTATAATATTTATTAGTAGGATTTCAAAATAAAGTTTTTCCTCATTTTTTTTAATACTATTTTTTTTTATTACAAAAAAATGAAAAAGATAACACCATAATCTAATCAATTACGTTTTGTTGGAGTGACACATTGACACTTTGTGATTGCACGGATAATTTTACCCCAGAATTATTTTTATCTTTATAATCAAGGGAAATGGTAATTACGGCAATTTGTCACCCCACGCGTTAAATGAGGGGTTAGATTTTTATTTGCAATTTTTCGAAAATGAAAAAAATGTTCAAAGAAATTATTTTGGTGTGGATTGCTTTTAATTCAATTGATTAGTTTTCTTGTCCGATGCTATATTTTAAATAATGTTTTAAGTAATTTTTTCATTTAAATTATGGCATTGTTTCCTTTATTAAGGTTTTTTTTTAAAGTGAAAGAATATACTTTATTAATTATTATTTAAGGTCTTTTTTGTTGCAATAGTTACAAACACAATTATTTAAAGTTTAATAAAAAAAAAATGTCTAGTGCTATTATATGTTAGCGGGTTATCCATTTCATTGATGAGTTGTATTTTTAACTTAGTAGTAAATCTGGCAAACTGCCAGTAACCAAGAATTAATATTATGTTTCAGTCATTAACAGGAGGCCTATGTCATGAGGCACGCAAAATTACGCGATAATTTATAAAAAAAAGAAAAAGATTACACGTACTGAAATTGTAGCGAATTCGGAATAAAAAGGGCTATATTATATTATTTATTTGTGTTGTAAAATCAATCATTTTTAATAACTCCATTCCAACATTTTTACAAAACGCGACATATGTGGCTAATGTTACCTATGCCTGTATGTCTGCGTCAGGACATTATCGGCTAATAACAGGGTCCAATCAGTCAGGTGTATGGTTTATAATGTCGAAATTAAAATTAATGGACTTCTACGTAACATTCATAAAGTAAAATACTAACATGACATGAATATGAACATATTTTAGATAAATTTAATATAAGTTCTTACCTACCTACTTGTATTTCCCACGTTTTAAAAGCATACTTAGTCATGTTTCGTTAAAATTCAAAAATATACTTTTTTACCTATTTAATTTGCTAAAAAGGCGTCAAAAAAGTAACCACAATCATTTTCCTGGAAATTTTTGCAAATTTTGCTCTTAAATTATCTATCTTTGAACTTGTAATTAATGTTTGTAACTATCTCCCACCAAACCAGGCCCATAACCTTACACCACCTGGGCCCATAACCTCTTCTCATCACATAACAGTCAAAGACTAGTCCAATAATCCAATTTGGCGTCCCCGCGTCACAAATTGAAACGCCGCCTCTGCCATCTTCTAATGGGTTAAGCCAGTACATTGAACGACAGAGTTCTTACCCAACTGCTATCAACAAAAAGGATTATTAGCCCCTTTATTCATAAACGCTCTATGGGCTTCTGGTAACTTAGTAATCGTTTGTCCTTATCTGTGAAAGGTAAATGTCAAAGTGACAGATAAGGACAAACGATTGCTAAGTTAGCAGAAGCCTATAGAGCGTTTATGAATAAGGGGGTTAGAGTTTATGTCATGTCATCTTTTATATACGTCCCACTGCGGGCATAGGCCTCCTCTCAGAACGAGAGGGCTTGGGCTATAGTTCTCACGCCCAGTGCGGATTGGGATTGCTTCACCGAATGTTTCGAGAAGTATGTACCTTCTTAATGATCTCTTGTCTTGTTTGTTTTTGTTTGCCTGAATGGCTCTAAACTCGAAAAAAAATTATTACTGGCAAAGTGTACAAGCATTTTTTTGAAATCGGTATCGTCTAAAAATACTTTAAACTCCTGTTTTCAACAACACGTTATCTTATGTCAAAGAAAATTGTGGCTGTTTCATTTTGTATTTAATTTTTCCATTTTATTGACTCTACAACTATAAGACAAGACTTGTCTACTAACCAGTACTCTACACAGAGCTATAATTTGATTACGTGATAATTCCACCGTGAAACGTTCATGGCCATGCGTGGGATAATGGGCCAGCCTGCTCATTGTTACATATTTATAAGGGAAATTGAAGGAAAATGGCTTTCCGACGAAACCGTTTCAGTGCCATTACTGGCCACGATAGTGGGCCAGTGTTGTCTACAAGCACATACAACATTAGTGTAAAACTATTGAGGAAAACGGCAAGTTAGAATAAGCCGTAGATCAGCAAGTCTTCCTATTCTTCTATTTTGGAGTGAAAACTTCTTTAGCGGCGTTGTACACCTTTTGGAATGGGTAAAAAATGATAAACTTGCGTCAGGCGTAAGACGGATAGAGAGTTTAAGTACCGGGATATCAGATCCTCTAAGAGCTTATTTTGAAATACGAATGAATCGCGTTCGATTTTTGAAGTGTTTTTTTGTTGAGTCGTGGAGCAAAAGTACTAGGGCATCAGAACATTTTTAGAGGTCTGTCAATATAGATAATATATTCGTTTTTTTTTGTAAGCGGCCAGTACGGTACTCGTCGAGAGCGTCATTAGATATGTTACAGCATTAAAATCTAATCTAATCTGCTGACTTCACTTCTGCTGGCACCTCCGGAGTGCTACCCGTCTCTATTTTTACATGATAAGAAGCAAAGCATACGATTCACCGATGGTAAGCAATCAATGCCACCCTTGACACCCATAACGAAGGATTTCGAGTCCGTTGTGGGCCCTTTAAGAAAAGAGTAATCTTCTTTTTTGAAGATCAAATTGTGCTGCTTTGAGTGTTTATTCGTCTCTACCTTTATTCTCTACTTTTAGCAAGATTTTACTACTCTGTCTCAAAATGCTCCAAATCGTCCTGCTAACTCAGTATTGATCTGATGCCCTTTATTTAATTAAATAATGCTATGAACTTATAAAAATCCTAATTGACCTTTTTAAAAAGTTAATAGTCTCAATAATATTTTTATTTAATTAGGCATTTCAAGAATTTTCTGCATTATCCACACAAAAATTCAAGCTAAGAAACATACCTCAGACTACCATCTTACTTCTTTTTCTTTTTGCCGCAATCGAATAAAAGAAAGTTCTTTTAATTCACTGCAAATCTTAATTCTGTTGTTTAAATCACTCCATTAACGTGCGGAAGTCCGAAACCACAAATCGGACAAAAATATAACATTTCAACGGCGTCATAAACATGTCAGTCCGACGTCCGATATGACGTCACACGCGTCACACGTTATCGTAAAATTTTACGACATCGCTAGACCGCTGGGGTCTTCTGTGGGAGATTTAGGATTGTTAAAGCTTGCCACAGATGGTACTTCCAAACGGCCGTCGTGAGTAGTCTTGCAAAATAATATGCTGGTCAGTTGTTTAATTATACAAAAAAGGTTATTTCATGGAAGTCCTCTGAGTCAATAGTTTTTTATTGTAACTTCTTGAACTTGTTTGCTTTTAAGTTATATAGTTTAAACTTTGCTTGAGGTGCTTTTAATTTTCTTATATTAGCTGAGGCAAAATCAGGGTACGTATTGGGCCGGTGTGGGAACTACACCCAAGTCCCCTCATTCTGAGAGGAGGCTTTGTGCCCAGCAGTGGGACGGCTGGAGATGATGATAACGTTAATATGAATGCGTTCGAGACGTATTTTTAGGGTGAGAGGTTTTTTGTTAGTTTGTACGCAATCAAATGTTCCCATTTATCTCCAGAACAGTTCGACCAATTAAAATGCGGTTTTCTGTATTGGGTTCGTATTTCCTCAGCCATGGTTTTTAGATAAGTTTCATTGTTTCACAAGAAACTTACTACAGGCACATCATTCAAGCAGATGACGCTTAGCGACAAATATTCGCATAGCAATAAGGTCACGTGACAGTTGGTAAGAGATAGAAAATTCGAAGGCTTACTCACCTGCTATGGGTGGTGTAGGGGTATAGCACGCGTCACGGAATGACGAGGACCTGGGTTTGATTCCCGGTCATAGCTTTTCTTTTCGGATTTTTCTGTGTTCTAATTTTCAGTGTCGTTTAGAAATTTGAAACTTTACTTATCTGTAAAAGTCAATTGTTAATTGTGAAAAGATGTGCTAGTTTTTCAGTGTAATGTAAAGAAAGTACGGGTTTACCTATTTATAAGTATCCCTTGTAATAGACGTCAGTGGCAACCTTTAGAGTTGCTTAAGCGTATCGTTAATTTCTAACTCTGAGTGTACGGGGTTATGGTTGGCAAATTGCGTGATACGCAAATGGGTTTTATTGTGCCTTCTAATTATAATTATTGGCGGTTGACATGTATGCATTACCATTAAATTTAAGCGCTTTTGTTGACAAGTTATTAGTACAGTTACTAGCGGCCCACCCCGGCTTGCCACATACATACTTTTTGCTGTACTATAGAAGAGGCTGACAACACCAAATTTTGTTGAAATTGATGTTATTTAAGCACTTTTTTAAGAAAAATTACACACAATAAAAATCCAAAAAAAAAATGTATGTCAATTTTCATCATATTTCAAACATAATTGAACAAAATCGGCTCGATAGAAAATAATTGCAAAGATTGGTCTTAAAATCATCATTAAACGGTTCTATGTCTTTATTTTTTCGACGTATGGGTCTGCAATTAAAAACATGAAGTCAACATATTCATACCTACACGGCTAACGAGTCATATTTCACAAATAATCTATACTTTTTTTTTATTTCTTATTATTTGTGTCTTATTTGCAAGATTTTAGACGCGCGCCAAGCTGCCGAAATAGTTTCTTCTCTTTCATTAACAGGCATGCGATCCGTTTAATCTAATCTTAAGTACCATTGTGTGCCCTTACAGGGCGTCATGGACCGACTTGAATATATTATAACATCTTTAACTATAATGTACATGACATAAACAATGAATATATGAATATGAATATGAATATGTGTGAAGAGTGGCACTGCTCAAGGTCATTTGCTGTTGACAGCGCCTTAACTGAGCCCTCACCCGCGCGGCACAGGGGCGCGGGGTAGGCGACAAAGGGGGTCGAGAGAAGTGCAGGCGGCAGATAGGCTCTCGGTTTCCTTTGTCGTCCTACCCTGCGCCCTTTTTTTTTATGTGAATAGGAAGGCAAACGAGCAAGTGGGTCACCTGATGGTAAGCGATCACCACTGCCTATAGACACCCGCAACCCCGGAGTGATTGCAGATGCGTTGCCAACCTAGAGGACTTAGATAAAATGCCTTGTACAATACAATACTCTTTATTGAACACCACAAATCAGTACAAAACAATACAGAAACAAAGTACAAAGTATACAATAGGCGGTCTTATCGCTTAATAGCGATCTCTACCAAAAACCATTAAGATAGAGAAATAAGTTGGAGACGGTTTAAGTAGGTGGCGGAAACAAATAGACAGGAGAAACGCAGGGTTAATAAAACAATACTTACATTAATATAATACATAGGTAGCTAAATAAATACAGTAATACATATATACATACACACATACCATTATTGTTTAATAATACTTAAGATATAATAAATATGAGAATAAAATAACGAAAAATATAACAAGGCCATATAACAGAAAAGGAATTGATCAGAAGCAAAAAAAAAAAATAGGACTAAAGACAGGAAGTGGATTCAATACCCGGATATTCTGTACCCGCGCAGGAGAGAACTCAGTTCAGCGGTCGGTCAACAAAACTAACAGATTTTCTTAAATACTGCTTAGAAAATATAAATTTCAATGGTTCAGGTGATTCAAGCGATCTTACTCTATCTTTATTTTTCCTAGTACATTTTTATTTTATTTATATTACCCCGGCTCTTAAATTCCGAAATATCCTCCTCGTAACGATATCTCCAACAATAACGGTCGGCGACCACGTGAAACGCCGTGAAAATATCACAGAGGGTGAAAAAATAGCGAGGATACGACTTGGGATTTAGAAAACATTCTCTAAAAATATGCCGCCATTGTCTTATTATCCATGCTATTCCACTTAGAATCACGAGCTTTCTATGTAGGAAATAAAAAATGAATCAAAATTTTGAAACATTTTTGATATCCTTTCTGTGCGCTTTAAGGTGGAAACACATTATTAACACGCGACGCGACCCGATGCAACGAATGTATGCGCATGGCGTCGCGTCGGATGTTCATAGTGTGGTTCTGGTCATAGAAAATAATACAATTTGATTCGACTCAACACGCGTCGCGTTGCATCGGGTCGCGTCGCGTGTTAACAATGTGTTTCTACCTTTACGCCACAAGTACTTTACTTTACTTTGCGAGTTACCATATGAAGTATATGGAAAATGGTAATAAATAAGGAAAAAAAACTGTATTTAGGTCAGTTTTTGACTCAATTCATCAAGATCGAAAGATTTCGTGGTGAATTTGATAGAGAATATAACAAAATTTGTTTGATTATTCGGTAAGAGTAACGCAATTGTTCTTATTATTTCAGATTAGTTGGTTTAAATAGTTTATATCATTGTATTCACTATAGTAAAAATAAGTAAATGCAAAGTAGATAATAGGTATGGGGTAAGTATATTTATTTAACAGAATATATCATGGTTAGCAAGTTTTATAAAACTTTTAAATTCACAAATATTGGACACAAGAAAAGCACAACACAAAATTAAAGTAGGTAGGTATAAACTTATAATCTTTTACACATGTTTTAAAGCCCATTACGTGTCCCATTGCTTGACAAAGGCTCTATTTGCTCCATTACTGTTGTTCACATGTGTTTGCCATTCCGCTTGGCATCACGGTCATCCCGCCATTTTCACTTCGGTCTGCCCGTGTAAACGAATAAATGCCAGATAATGTCCACGATATTCTTTCACCTCGCACTAAAAGGAAAATCCACATCGCTAAGAAAATATTGAACAGAGATTAGGCCATCCACTTTTATTGGGCCCTATATTTTATGCCATGCTTTTCCTCGATTGTGTGAACTGTAAAGAACTTATCAGCCACTTCTTATAAATCTCTGTTTGTTAACACACTTTTTGTTGAAGCTTTTCGGGGGTTCTTTTCAAGTTATTGTACAAATAACTGTGGGGTATTTCGTGATAACGTCTGCGGTGAGCTTAATTTATTGTTGTCTTTTCCTTTTGTAATATCAATACGGGAAATATTTTTGTGGCGGGGAATGTATTTTCTGCGGACCTAATAAGGGGTGTATTTACTGATAATGTATCCTTCTGCTGCCCGAAGGCCTTTAAAAAGGTCATCGACACTGTTGAAAAAATGAATTTTGTAAAAAGGACATGAAGGTCAGTATGGTAAGAATAAAATTAACGATGATCAATAGCTTCAATCTAACTCTTGATCTATGTTTGGTTTGACTTGGAATTTGGTGTCATTCAATAGATTGGATAAAAATACAGCATAATCAATAAAAAGTACAGCAAAAAAGTTCTATTATAATATTACTATTTTTTTTAAAGATAGACTTATTTTGAATCACGCTAGTCAAAATAAACGGACTTTCAGCGAGTTCATAAATAAGATTTAGGACAGTACTATTCTTAAGTGCATAATTGTAACCATTAATGTCCATTTAAGTACATCATTGGTCAAAATAGAATAACAATTTGTCCCAAAATTTCCCACGCCGACGCTAAGCACTCCCCAATGGACGCAAACACCGGATTTGGGAAACAACCCTTTTGTCCGCAAACCCCAAAACTGACCACTATGCGGTAATCGGATTGAGCTGTGTCAACTATCATATTTGACTGGGGAATTTATGATAGCCGCACTGGGACAAGGTTATAACAAACGATACCTAGTGAAATATTCTCTATGGTTATAATGACGGATAACAGTTGTCGTAATCATTTCATTTTACTAAAGTGCTAATTGACAACATTTCATATTTCTGAGCCTATAATTTTAATGGTTCTCTGTATTTTGTTTGAAAAGATGAACATGCTGACAGTTTAATTTTTTCGCTAGGGTTTGTATTTAATTTATAATTGACAATATTTCAATTTTTTATGTGCTACTTTTTATTGTCTGGCTAGAAAGAGCGCACGATTATAAGACACTCTTTTTTTTATATTTGTGAAAATCATGTATTTTCGTGGAAAAATCCTTTTAAATCGTTGCTCAACCAGAAAGGGCGTAAGTAACAAACGTCAAGTATTAGCGAAATGACGTCACTGCTTTGTTTCGTACACTTAAAAAAACGTTGAATTAATTACATTAATTGACCGACAAAACCTGTGCTTAAATAGTTTGACAGTGAAGGCAGTTGTCAATGTCGATGAACGTCAAAACGCTGACAAACTAAAACAGAATACTTCACAAAAAATGTGATTTTAAATGAAAACTTGCAAAAATATTATCATTATTGCCCGGCAAACAGTTATCTAGTGTTCTCCCGATGGCAACAAAGCCGAGTGGTGTGCGAATGAATTAACCGTCAGCTGTCAGTAGTGTTGTGTTATGAAAGTTGTAAATGTCAAAGGAAAACCCGGAAAAGAAGGTTTTTTATAATGGCAGTATTGGACCGGCCGCTGGACGTCATTTCCCGTTTTACATATTTTGCTCATTTTTCCAAAAAATACTGTACGATAAAATCCAAAAATATATTTTTTGTGTTCTACAAGTGTTTCTCTCGAAATGGTTTTTGATTTATGAATATAAAGAAATTTGAAATATTGTCAATTAATTTATTAATTTTTGCTTATTCTAAAAGGGCGTAACTCCGATACTATCGCAGATTAGACACTTATCCTTTTGTCTTTTCTCTATAGAAAAAAACTGACGTCTATTTCAAATTGTCAATGTCAGGCCTTATTCTCCGATATTCGATTTTCGAGGTTCGCTTTGTGCTGTTCCGCTCATACTTATATAGTCATTAACTTGAGAGTGAGAGAGAAGGTATGCAACGAACTTCAAAAATAGAATTTCAGAGTTGCCTCCCTTGTACTTTGAATTTGTCAAATACAAAATTATGGTCGCTTATTTTTTCTCGTGAAAAAGGCAAAGACATTTCACCTATCCTGTGGTAGAATTGGTAAAATTAAGACATGTTACATTTAAGTTACAAGTAAGACATTTTATTTTTACAACTGACATTAAACCGAAAAAAGATGGCAGTTCAAATCAATAAAAAAAAAGAATAAAAAACATATACAATAAAGAAACAAGGTTGTGTTATGTACACAGTCGTGCACAGCTTTCGAAATATTATATACATTTTCAGGTGTTATAAAAATGAAATGTTGTCAATTGCACTGTTTAAGTTTTTCTAAAAAACCATGCTGGTCTGGAAGCAAAGAGAAAACATAGAATGGACCAGGCGCTTCTCTTCCCACGCAGATGGTACAAGCCCGCCGAGGGAATGGGCAGGCCGCAAATCTTAGGAATCATGTTATAGGCGATACCGCTAGCAAGCCATCACTACAATTCTTTTTAAGAACGCTGTGGCTTGTGGGAAAAAACCCACGTACAACCTCTCCCCCTTAAACTTAAGAGCTAGGCTCTTGTCGGTGGAGCAATTTCCATGTGGTCCTTTCCAGAGCCTTTTCTTTGACTTCCTGATACGACACGACTTCTACCCTCTCTTTCACCTGGTCCATAAATGTTCTTCTAGGCCTTCCTCTCTTCCGCTTCCCTTCAACCTTTCCTTCAATTATGATCTTAATGTATTCGTCGTGCCGTATCAGGTGTCCCAACATCTTTCCTCTTCTACTCTCGATGGTCTTCAACAGGCACCTCTTCTCATTCACTCGATCAAGCACTTCCTCATTCGTCACCTTCTGGGTCCAGCTAATCCTCTCCATCCGACGCCAACACCACATTTCAAACGCTTCCAGACGTTCTCTATCGCGTTGCGTCATTGTCCACGTTTCGCAGCCGTATAGTGCTATGCTCCAAATGTACACTTTTATAAGCCTTTTCTGGTACGACCTGATATTCTGACTTTAATAGTACATTACTGCCGAGGCCAGGAAATTGCAATTCGTGGATGAGTATATAGTTTGACGGACGACGCGTAGCGGAGTCCGTTAATAAATACGAATCCACGAATTGCCGTTTCCGCCGAGCCATGTATAGTGCTTTTCTCTAATAATGCGAGGAAATAAAATAAAATGTTAAAATATTCCACTGACTTGCAATTGAACAAAATTGTCGCAATGTTCTACTCCCGCAACAGTACATAGGTACTTGTAATTTCCCATTTGTCTTCTGATAACGCCATTTCATTCGAAAGTATATTTCCTTTTACTATAAAATTGTAATAAATCAACTAAAAGTGCAAAATTAAATGTTATAAAACTATTTAATTTAAAATTACATTGGATTAAAAAATCAGACTAGTTTTACTTTTTTTCCACAAAATCTGATCTTTAAATAAATAAAAAAAAAAAAACTACTTATTTAAGACACTTAAACGCGCTGGTTCCATATATGATTGTACGAGCATTTGGCTGTTTGTGGTGAATGATCTTAGCCATAACAAATTAAAAAGTTAAATAGTTGTACAGTAATGAAAATTTCCCGGCCGCTTCCGCTATTTCCCGGCCGCCGCTGCAGCTGTTTTTTTTTTCTAATGTTGCGCCAGTAACGAAGACCTTCCTGGAAGCTGTTTTTAGCAGTAAGACGCACATTTCCGAGCAAGTTGGAGAAAATAAACATTTCTTGGCATTGAATGCCCTTTTTGCCATGGCTATTCTTGTTCTAATTTCTTGTGTACATCTGGAGTCATTACAACCTAAACAACACGTACGTACAACCTAAAGCTGGTTAATTTATTATAGCATAGTCTTTCTGAGAACATGTCAATTTTGTAGTTCTCACAAATTCCGTTAACCTTGTTATCGGCGCAAGCGCTGACCGGCGCGAAATCGGATTACAACTGGACAGTGGTCAATACCTTATAATGGGGATTAAATTCTTGATGGAAATGCGCGAAATTGTGATTTTAGCAGCTTTATTTACGTTTTGTGATACATAGAATAGTCAGCTGACTGTAATAATGTTTTTTCCTATTGCTTCTCTAAATATTCCAGTGTCAAAATGGTAAAGATGTATTTTTTGTTAATAATAAACCAATAAAAAGGACTTAAATGTTTTATTGTGTCAAATAAAATGCAACTAGACTGTCATAGGTATTGGAAAAAACAACATTATGAATAGTCATGATCATAAATATCATACCTAATATTTAAAGCAGCTGAAAAATACGTAACCGAGTTATTTTTGCTCGTTCCCCGAACATAACTATTTTACATTACCAGGACACTAAGGTAAAATAAAGAATTTCTAAATTAAAACTGTTACGTATTACAATACGGAAGGCTGAAGATTAAAATGTCGAATGTTCATATTATTATATGACCGAAAGTTTAAAATCCCGAAAGTACGTTTGACCTAAATTAATCCAAATTAATCATCTTATATTTTACCAGTGCCGATTATGTAACTTGGTTATGTACGGGGAACAAGCTGTTTTTTTGTCTTAACGTGTATCATACTTTAAAATAAAACTTTGTAGAAAGTCAAAATCAAAAAGTTTCCTTACTTCATTTCCAAACAGCATTAATCTTGATATTATTTAATTCTTGCTGTATCAACTTTTTTTTAGACAGTGCCAATGTAAAAATCAAATAGAAATAAACATCAACCTAATTAAAGTAAACATTTCTTTTACAGTCCAACCATAAAATGGAACCTTATTGACGCGGAAAACTGTCACATAAAAATTTAAGTAGTTTGGACTTACTCAAAAATATGAAGGATACAGCTCGTAAAAGTGGGTAAATAATACAAAATACAATAAGTGGCAATATTGGAGACGGGAAATGTCCGCGGATGGGGGAAAGTTGAGGGCGCACTGGGGACAGGACAATACTTGTTTTGAAGTGAAGACTTCTTTAGCGGCGTTGAGCACTTGGATGGGTAAAAAATGTTAAACTCGCGTCAGGCGTAACACGGAGGAAGAGTTTAAGTACCAGGATATCAGATCCTCTAAGAGCTTATTTTGAAATATGAATGAATCGCGATTTTTGAAGTGTTTTTATGTTGAGTCATGGAGCAAAAGCACTAGGGCATCAGCACATTGTTAGAGGTCTGTCAATATAGATAATCATACGTTTTCTTTGTAAGCGGCTATACTTCATATAATTTAGGATGAGAAACCACAACAACATTATATTGCGGTTCGTGAACTGTAATCTCTTAACAATTTGTACTTACTAGAGTAACAATTGACGACACGCAAATAAAGTGACATTAAGTACAACAATTTTATTTTGCGGCTGCCAAACTATTGCACTGTACTATTTGCTAGGTAAGAAATAGTTGACCAGACGCAATATAATGCTATTGTGGTTTCTCATTCTAAATTAAATGAAGTATAGTACGGTACGCGTCTTGGGCGTCATGGAGGTTACAACATTAAAATCTATTTTCATTTCGGTCGGCACTCCCGGAGTGCTACTCGTCGTTTTTCGTCATAAAAGGACTCTAGTTTCAACAAGGTTTTAACAGAAAATTTAAAAGTAAGGTTCCTCACTGTCCTCCCATCTTAAGGGCGCGTACCGACTGGCGACGCGAAGACGCGCTCACCGCGAGTCGTAAACATTTACGGCCCTAGGGATTAACGCCAGTGTCGGGCGGTTTTATTAAAAAAGTATGGCTGTCATCGTGCCTTGGGATTTGTTCGGAGGAATTGTTTTAGAGGCAATAGTTAGCAACAGAATGGCTAGCACGCACATTATCGTTCTTTATGTTGTGTTAGAAGTTTTAATTTACTAGATAAGGGTGCGACCAAACCGCCGCGTTTACGCAGTCTCAAATACTATGGAATAATTGGCAGCGCCACTTGCGGATCGAAACGGTAACAGACTGTTCTCATAGTATTTGACATTTTAACGCAAACGCGTTCGAGACGTATTTGGTGACCGAAAACCTACACTAAGCATACAGTTGGTTGCCGTTCCGATCCGCTAGTGGCGCTGCCAATTTTTCCATAGTAAAAATTGAGACGTTTAAAACGCGAACGCGTTCGATATGCTTTTCGTGGTAGAAACTTACACTAGAGGCTCTCTGCTGGCAGCAAAGGAAGCTTGGACCAGACAACATCACTGTCCCAAACACATTGTTCCTAAGAATATCAACGTAATAACGTATTTCGAGTTTGGACTTAACAAAGCAAACTTCATAGCCCCAGAAATCAAAGATCTACGTCAAAACTTTAAATACATAATACTTACCTTCTCGTATCATTTAACACAATAAAACCCTGAGAAACTCTAAAAGTACTCATCACATCATTTATCAAGAGCAGTTCTCAATAAACGCTGCAATGACATCATTACTGTTGTATATGTTTTGACAGACCATTAAGCTTTGTAATAAAGGACGTTTGACAGTTTACAACACATCGATTGACTATAATTGACAGTTGCATTTTACAGTTGATGTCATTTTTATAATGTCTGTGTTTGACATATGATTTGTGACATTGTTTTTGAACATGTCAAATTCAATCAAAACCGTAATCGAACTTTAATAAATCTGAATTTTTAATATTAGTGGCCTAAGTTCATAAGTAAGCAAATAATGTTGAATATTTGCCTGAATGTTTAAATATTATTTCGGGTTTTTGCTGTTTTTGTAAACAAATAATTAAGCTTAACATAATCTTGAGTGAAAATCAGGAAAATGAAATGAAATACTATTTTTAAACAGCTCTTTCATCACTATAGCCATTAACACAGGATAATCGGTCTTAATAATATTTAAAACACCAATTAAACCTGATTAATATTCAAGTTATAACCCACATCACGTCAAAGTGTCATGTAACTGTCACTTAATAGAAGATGATATCGCGATCGCACGCAAATTAATTAATTAATTACTCTTAATTACTTTTAACCCTTTGGTTTGTTCTGTTTTTATGGTACCGTACCGAGTGCATTTCTTGTAAAAAATGACAATTGAATCGTGATTAAATTGAGTTGTGATTTGTTTTTGAATTGTGTGGTGTCATGTATGTGCAGAAATTACCGAAAAAATTGTATGTTTTAAATAAACGTAGACCTGTTGGCCAGAAGGCTTTACCATGAAGATACACCGATTCTTTCTTTCAATGTAATTGCTTGTACTTATTTAAATTGAGGCTTTACGTTTGTTTAAACAGATAATAAAATACAAAATTTCATTGTTTTCGTTTTCTGTATTGTAAATAAAGTTACATGTTAAAAAAAGGATTAACCATCCTTTCTTTACATAAATCCAATGTGCAAAAATTAACAAATGTGTGCTGATTGGTTGCTATTTAAGTCATAATTAGGCATTAAAACATCGTGCGATCTTATTATGAAACTCGCCTTCGGTTCTTTTCATAAAACCATAATGCCTCTCATTATGCACTAGGAACAAAATGACCTATTATTATACGGAACCACCCAGCGCAACCAGGGATCAACGTTTCCTGCTTCATAATAGGGCAGGATCGACCACACGCACTATAGTAAATAGGCAAAGTGCTTTAATAGTTACGATTTTCATAGAAGATAACACTAGTAATTAAATTAGCTTATCAATTGAACGTTAATTATGAAATAGCGACAACAATGTTGTAAAAAACGGCATTTTTATTTTGTAAAAAATACAACCTTAACCCGTCGAACGTCTCGGCGACTACTACAGAAGTCGCTAACTTGTATAGTACTACCAGTAGGCGCTGGGACACTCGACGGGTTAAAGACAAAAAATTCTTATCTTTTGTAAATTTTCAAGTTCTAACTAAACTGAGAACTTCTTTAAACCTATAATTTTAAATGCCAAATGCTCAGACTAATTCAAAAGTATACACTTCTGTGAATGGAAAAGTGAGGCCGGTTTAAACCACGCCTTGTCTTGTGTATGCATACAGTTTGCACGCACACAAACGTCAAGCAAAACCAGAGCTACGCATACTCTCACAAGATAAGGCATAGTTCAAACTAGTCTCACTTCATCAGTCACAGAAGACGTTCTTTATATTTTAAGGCCTAACATTACAATAATAAACATCACAGTGTTAGTTTAGATTTAGTTTCTGCAGTTCTGTCAGTCGCTCGAAGGTTCACGGAAAGAGACATATAGGGACAAGTTTGCCTTTCTACATCTGTTTGTTCTATAACCTACATTTATAAAGAGTTATACGTACAAACTTACATGCAATTGTAAAATCAACAGTTAACCCTCCTTTTGCCTCAGCGTAATTGTGTAATGTCCCGTGACCGAAAATGGCCGCACGTGGTACAGTTTACATTTTCAATGACGTCTTGATCTGACGTGACGACATTGTGGGCTGTGGTCAAGTTGGATGGACAGCGAAATGACCCAAGCGATGAAATTAATTATTGGCACTTGATTTCTATGAGCAATAATTTTTAAATTAGGCAAGTAATAGAATAAAAATTTAATAATTGAGTTTAATCTAGGTACTTGGTAGAATTTAAGTTACTATCAATCTCTCTCTGTTTTGACTTGACGTAAATGAAATAATTAAAAATCAAATAAGGTAATTAAATTAAACACTACTTACTTAGATCAACTTTTTTCAATGAGTATGATTTTGAAATAATTAAAAAGAAGAAGTATGATTTTGATTTGTCAATTTGAAGTATCATTATTATTAAACTGACCTTGTATTTCATTTCTAAAAGATGTATTTTAAAATGATGCGAAAAATGTGCAATGTATGACTTAAATCACTGAAATGTAGCTTCTCAAATTAACACTAAAATGAGGTGTGACTGGACGAAATGACCCTTAAGTTTACGGACAATGTATTTTAAAGGACAATACTAATGTAACTGCGATAAAATTAGTTCCGGAATGTCCCGCCAGGGGTCAAATTTATAAAATAGCCAAAATTTCGCTTTGGCTACTCAACGTTGACATATTTATGTGTTTTGAGAACAAGTGTTACAATGTGGGTGCACAGATTACGTATTTTTTTTAAATAATTAACTTACATTGTTACAAAAAAGTTACGAGCAGATGGCATCAAAATTCATTGTAAAAAAAAAACTATTGAGACCCAAACAAAAATAATTAATAGTAGTTTAAGTATACAAAAAATATTTTACTGTTGATAATTATTTATAATACTGAGCTATAATCGAAAGGGTGTGGCAACTTAAAATACAAATGAATGACATTCAAAAAAACCAACGAAAGCACCATCTTACCACAAACAATCGATTAAGAAAATAATACAATCGATATATCACAAAAATCACACATTAACAATCGGGGAAAGATAAATGTGATTTCAATGTTTTTTTCGGCAGTAAGGGGTTAAGTCAGTGGCAATGACGCTAATGCTTTCCACGCTTCGCCGATTACGGAGGGGAAAAAACTATTTTTTTTTTACCTAAATCGAATTTTGACGCAAGGATATTACAAAAATTGGAGTGACCGAAGGGAAATAAGAAAATTATTGGGTGTCGATCTGTTAACCGTTAAGGGATTATGGGAAGTGTTTCGGTAAGTGAATTAGTAATATTTATTTGTTTGCTAGCGACATTTACACGGTTAAAAAAAATATTTTTTTTGTAATTGTAATTTTTGCAAAATGTTGTTCTAGTTTTAAAAGAATGTGTAAAAAATATATTTTTTAAAAGCAATTACAGAAAAATAATGGGAAGCAGTTAGCGTCAAATCGGATAGTAAAAATTCACCGAATCCAAACCTCGTAATGTTAAATGGAGTGTTCCATCCACCCCGACGTGTATGCTTACAAGTCCTAATGGATTTAAAATTTATTATATCGACGCCCACTTTACAACTCTACAAATATTTTTTTGCGTTCAACAAAATTATGAGCTAGTTCTAAGATAGGAAGCGTAGAGTTTGAATTAGAATGATTTGCATTTTATTGTGCGTCAATGGCAATTTGTTTAGAATTTCGGCCTATAATAGAAGTACAAAATATGATCATTATGGAGCTTGTAGTTATTTTTATCAATAACACTTGTCTTGTTAAATTTGAAATATTTATGAATGCCACTTGTTTAAGTCAACAAGAGAAAAAAAAGTATTATTGAGCGCTGACACGTGTTACTTAGATAAGGTTTTAGGGTGTTTCATCTAATTATTCTTTATAAGTAGCAAACGTAAGATACATACATACATAAATCACGACTATATCACTTACGGGGTTGACAGAGCCTAAGGTAACAAGACCTAATGGCCACGTTTAGCATGATTGTGGGCGTATATAAGTGGAAAAAGAATCCAAATAGTGATGGGTTGCTAGCCACATAGCCTTTACCATGATTCCTAAGATTTTTGCCTAATTCCTTGATGGGCTTTTACGATCTGCGCGGGAAGAGAAGCAACTGTTTTCTCTTTGCTCCCAAGTCAGCATGGAAGGAATGCTATGCGAGAAGGTGTAAGACAAATAATTTGACGACCGTAATTTATTTATTTAAATAGTCCTGCAAAGTTACTTACGAAGTAGTTATATATTTAGTATTTTTAATACTCTGTTGAAAACAAATTTAAAAGCGTAGTAACAATTCAAATTAAGATAGTAGAAAAAAGTGACGTACATAATGGGTGTTACGACTTATCAATACTGTTCCCAAAAGTACCTACTTCCCGTGAATAAAGACGTAACTACACTCCTCGTGTTACAGAGGAGGGTTAAGTACATAAGTCGTAACTAAATCACAGCAATATGTCCTCAACATCCTCGACGTTAATTTGCGGAAGACTCTCGTAAACTTTTACGACACGGCCGATTGACTTCCGAAAAACGTTACTAAAAGGGTTCCGTGTGTCAAAGTTCTTCGGTAAAAATATTTTCTTGAAATGTTTGTTCGATTTTTATACGAGTAAGGTTGTAGGGTTGAAAGGGGTGATAAGTTTTGAAGATGTTTTTTATCAGTAGGGTGGATTTTTGACGTTGTAATTTGTGTGCAATACGTAAAGCATGGCACACAAATTACAACGTCAAAAATCCACCCAATACTCTTTTGGTCGTTACTAATTTGTCGAAATGTTAAATAAAACGATGTACAGTCAAGGACAAAAATATTTATGTACGTTACCAAGCCGTCAAAAACGTCTATACACATTTATGCCACAAACAATAAGGTCAGTGACACGATATTTGACACGATGGCTGTATAGATATTTACATATGCCCTCAACTGTACCTATAAATTTTATTTTGTCAGTCGAAACTTAACAATTTAGGTACAAGGTATCTGTAAAAAGAAGACACAAGTGGAATCCAAACCACGGTTTTGTCTGTGATCTTTAGTCTTTTAACGTACAATGCTTAAATAATGGCAAAAAAATAAACACTTTAAAAACAGTTCATCTTAAATTATTTTTTTTCAGTCAAAGACAGTGAAAAAATTATTTAGATATGAGAACCAAAAACAATCTAATCATCACACGGAAACAACAGAACTAAGCCTAAGACAATAGTGTAACACACACTACTTAAATTATATTTAGCGCACTCTCCTTGTCACTAAAGTAAAAGATGTAGATACATAAAAATCTTAGTCACTTTAAAGATAAGTTTACTGCTAACGTACATTTAAGTCTAAAAACAATAAAATTTATACGTTTGATGCTAGCTCGAATGAAACTGCATTTCCATCGGTTCCGAATCGTTAGCGTGAGTTTAACTGTTTTAACGGTGAGTTGACGATTTTCAATAAGTTATAAGGAATTAAGTACAGTTCGAAATTCACATACGACTGTTCCTTTCTTTAAGGTTTTGAATAAATGAAAAAATTACCTACGTTTATATGCCAATTATAAATCCCTACTAAATCCATTACAATACAAAATAATCTTTATTGAATAGGTAACACAAATCAATACAATAACATTACAGAAATAAAAAAAGACAAGGCAAACAAGAGGCTACAGACAATGCAAGTTTTTGTAATGAATAAGAAGTAACTTAGCAGTGAAAATTAAGAAATAGTATACGATCTGTGAATACCATGAGTATATATGGTCGTTCACTATTTATTAATTTGTCGCATTACCTTTGAAATGAATAAAATGGATTCCGTTTTACATTAGCATTACTCATAGTCATTCAGATATTCTTGGCATAATACTAAACATCATTATTTATAACGACTGCACCAGAGAACAAATCTGTCAGAATTTAACAGCCTGCATCAGCATGACAATACGGTCGCTGCGGAAGCGGAGTTGTAAATTTTTACAACTCTCGCAATCACGGGCAGGGGAAGGGTTGAATATTCCTTTCGGAGTAAAAAGACGTATCTACCAGATACTTTGTGCGTGGTTACGTCGTTATTCTCCGGACGAGTTGGCCGGCTCTTGAGATTGCATAGGTCCGTTATTTTCAATGTGTTCGGTTTTTTAAATGACGCGAAATGTTTTGCAATAGGTCTGTATTGCGTGCATCGTTGCATGCAGGAATGAAGTGTAGGCATTTTTTAATCAATTCGCAGTTGCGTATGAGTCGTTTAAAATAGTTTGCGACCGCTTGAAAAAACTTGTGTTTTTAAATTCAGGTTTGGGATAAATGCATTTATTTTTATGAAATTCGCTCTTTTTATGGACTCCTCCGAAATCATGTTGACATTTTGTTTTTTAATTTATATTTTGATTGACATCTATACAATACTCACCTAGCAAATTAATAATCGTTATCTCTAAACTTAGGTCACGTTCTTCTCTTATAAAAGACATGGTAGTGGCAGTATTACATTAAGTTGCTTTTCACCCACCGTTTAAAAACCACTGTACCTTACAACAAATTAGACATTCATTATTGTTCTCAAACTATGTACTTATCCATTCTTTGAATGGCTGACCCCAAGATTATATTGAAGAGCAATTACTATTCCATACAAAATCTGCCCACGGGTGCCATAGAAACCCAATACTGGGCTAACGAGAGTGGACATCAATACAAACACTCGTGCACGCGACCGACCGACAAATTGTTCGAAATATGTCAATTATAATTACTAGGGAGAGCATTGTTAGAGGTTAAGATGGTGGGATTCGGTAATGACGGTATTATGTATTATTTGGTGGTTGTGCCGTTATTAGTGGGAATTATCTTTGAAGATTGTACATGGATAGCTTGGTACATTGAAATATTATATCACATAAAAAGGTGTTATGCAATTGATTCAGCATATTATAAGGCTGTTTGTTTTCCCAATAACAAAAAAAATATCTATATATTTGAGGCCAGTTAGCCCATAAGAAACACAACATCAATTGAAATTAAAAAAATTAAATTAAAATTAAAATAGAAATAAAAATTACAAATAAAAACAAAAAAGAATAATTAGATAAAAATAAAAAAATAAAATCCGCAAGTTAATCCCGGAAAAGCGTCACAGTTTAGTTGATACGGAGGACACTTTAAAGGAATAGTAAAACTTGGTTTCTCACTTTAACACAATTAAAGTCATCAAATGCTTGAAATACATTGTCACCAGCAACAATACAAGTCAATTCAAACAAGTAGGGTGTCCTCAAAGACAATATTTGCCGAAACTCAAGGACCATCGACACTAACACGTGTCTAATGACGTGGGAATGTCCGGAACCCGATAATTCATGGACACTTGAGTTTGACGTGAGAATTGTAAATTTTGTGTTGAATCGAATTACGATTCAGTGTAACGGCGTCTTGTGAAGTGGAAACTTTGAGTAGGTAAGTTAATAAGGCGCTTATAAAAAACTAGCTGTTGCCAGCGACTTCGTCTGCAAATAATTAGTTTTTCGCTATCCCGCGGGAACTAAGTACGCAATTTTCCGGGATAAAAAGTAACCTATGTGCTATTCCAGACTTTTCTCTATTTATGTGACGAATTTCGTCCAGATCCGTTGGGCCGTTCTGACGTGATTGAGTAACAAACAAACATCCATCCGTCCATCCATCCATCCATCTATCCATCCATCTATCCATCCATACTTTCGCATTTATAATATTAGTTAGATAATAATAAACGGTTTTGTAAAAATGGTTTTCATAATGTTTTTTACTTTAATTAAACCCAATCGTAACTTTTACAAAAGCAACTATACAGATTTTTTAAAAATATTTCTTTGAAATCAGTCAATGTAAAACTTAAAAAAATACTAAGTAATATTTTGTTCGTCGGTAATTTAAGTCGTTGAAACGTGATGGTTTTTATAAAATTAAGAGTAGGTAATAAGATTATACGTGTTTTTGAATTCATCTTTTTTGTAGCTCTTACTGAACTGACGTGCCCGCATCGCCTTGAGTGCGATGTATTTATTTTATTTATTATTTATTTATAAGCCTTTTTTATTCCGAATTCGCTACAATTTCAGTAAGTACATGTTGTTGTTGTTATTGACGTTTTTATTTTTTATTTATTTATTAAATTGTCGCGAAATTCGGCGTGCCTCATGGCATAGGCCTCCTCCGTGTATTGGAGGGTTTGGGCTATAGTTCCCACGCGAGTGCGATGTATACTGCTAACTATGACTTGACACTAAATCAAATCAATTTGCCCTACCATCAGTTATTGCAGATTAACTGGTAAACTCAAAGATGTTTGCGTATACACTAAGACGTGAACGCTAAATACGAACAAACATACAAACGCATGAACGCTGGAGGCACTGGAGCTTCTGCCTAATCCAGAACTGACAGCTATACTATGCAAATTCCTACAAAGATATAAAGAGTACTTAAACTAAAAGTGATGTTCTGTGAAATTTGTTAGACGGAGAAAATCAGTTACCTATTTATTTTCTATACATACACAAGTCACGTCTATATCCCTTACGGGGTAGACAGAGCCTTAGGTAACAAGACCTACAGGCGTTACAGATTGTGGGCGTATAGATGGAAAATGGAATCAAATTAGTGATGGGTTGCTAACCCCTATAACATGATTCTCTCATTCTCTCAATTATTTTCTATTTTATTTATATTTATAGTCTAGACACAGACACACAGGACACACAGGACACGCAGAACGTACACACGCAGGACGCTCACATATATTTGCTTGTGTTTAATATGAACGCCGCACGCGCCGCCCCGCTGCACGCTCCGCTCGAGCGTCCGCTCAGCTCATGCCCAAATGCAAGTGCAGTGTATCTCTAGTCAGTCATACAATTTATTAATGAATCAGCGATTACGAGACATTTGGTGACATTGATTGATATTGCTAAATATTCAAGAAATGAAACTACGGAACCCCATAATTACACTCACGGACCCCCGGGGTCCGCGGACCACAGATTAAGAAACACTGCCTATGGAAATTGGTAACATAAGACTCTAGTATCTCTAGTGTGTCAGGTGACTCTTGTTAGTAGAAAGTTACATAATACTCTGTATCTCTAGTGTGTCTAGTGACTCTAGTTAGTAGTTACTAGACACACTAGAGATACTAGAGTCTAATTTGACTACTAACAAGAGTCACTAGGCACACTAGAAATACTAGAGTCTAATGTGACTCTGGTTAGTAGTTACATTAGACTCTAGTATTTCTAGTGTGTCTAGTGACTCCAGTTAGTAGTCACATTAGACTCTAGTATCTCTAGTGTGTCAGGTGACTCTAGTTAGTAGTTACATTAGACTCTAGTATCTCTAGTGTGTCTAGTGACTCTAGTTAGTAGTTACACTAGACTCTAGTATTACGGATTTCCATGAACAGGTTGTTCGTTTGACTTCCTTATGGTATAAAAAATGGGCTAACGGCACATTCAGTTTCTCTACTTCAATGTAAGTCAAACACACAGGTCAATTCCCGACAGAAGATAACTGGAACATGGCGGCTTGGTATTGGCTTTACATCCTTCGGTTACCATGACGATATTTGTCCATTCAATACGTAGGTACGAGCTATTTGAGTTTAGCTGTTGGTTGTATAATTCACATTCCATTTCATAACTGTTCATTTACTAATATTATTTTACAAGCTACTACCCGCGACTTCGTCCGCGTAGAATTATACTTAGTTTTTGTAAATCTATTCGCGCGAATTTAGTTCGTACGAACGCGCGATCAAACATAACTGAACTCGAATAGGTGTTATTACAGACTCCTTGCGCCGCTCTCCTAGATTTGTTTATTTTTTTAATGTTGACAGAGTGTCAGCTAATACTTTCGAACTTGATGTCAATAAAGAGCCGTTAAAGAAATAGGTACATTTTGATTTTAAACTTAAATAAAATCCCGTGCCCGCGTAGCGGACAAGTGTCTAAACCGACAATCGCACGACGCGGTCGCGCGACTCAGTCAATTCAATCAATTCGCGCGACGATCATTTGCGTTCTATCAGGACACCCAGTTTTTGCCATCGCGCGAATGATCGCGCATTCGCGTTTTACTAGGACAATGCCTAAAAGTTTTGGTGAAAAAAAACACATTAATCGAAATTGAATTTTAAATCACGTAGGTACTTTAAAAAAATACGCGTTGGTTCCCACCAAACTTTGTAGCATCCTGTGCTTATTTAACCCATTTTTGCGCAAGCATGTCTGTTGTTAACTATTGTTAATGTTAACAAACACGATTCCGCACCAGCACGTTTCGCCTCAGGTTACTACCCACATCAGCTCTCCCGTGAGTAATGGGAAAACAATTGTGTGACAAAATTGGGGTTTTATTGTTAAGGCAGATAAAAATATATATATTAAGTATGTGAAAAACAGAGTTTACTGCAGTCAAAACTGTTTATAGCAACACCATCTTCCTTTTAAAGGTCGATGAGTATGGGGCGTCACCCTTGTGTTGTCAGAATAACTAAAATTCTTAACAAGTTGACAGCGAAGAATTGTAGTTCTCTGCCGAGGTCTTTGTTCCCTGTGCACTTCAATCTGGTCGTCTTTAAGTCTAGGTAAAGAAGATGTGGCTCATCATAGGCCACGTCTTTGCTTACCATCAGGCGTGACTGTGATCAAATGCAAGCCTTTTTTAAAGGGACATATTTACCTGATAGACGTATTATGTTATTTTTTGTTTAAAAAGTCGTTGTAATAACGGTTTTTTAGCGTCACGAAAAAGTTTTTATGATTTCACTTTCGCTTGCTGCAAAAAAATCAAGTTTGAAATTTTCTTCAACGTATTCTATTATAAATACTATTGAATATTTGGACATTGAACTACTCGTACCACACTAGCCGCCTACTGATCGCCTTTAATAATTGTTAATGTTTTATTCATTGCCCTCTTCCAAAACGTTATTGTTAACTTTTTGTTAAAAACGCCCGGAGCGATCGCGTGGCGTTACAACAAAATAACAAAGTCAATGTTTGGAAATTAGCGCATTGAAGTGTTAATAAATTATTTATTTATTGCTGCTGATAATTTGTACGTGGGAATTAGTAGGGTTGAGTTCGTTGAGACACGACGTTTATTTTTATTATATAAAATGTTACAGAATGATTGCAATTTCTTGTAGCATTAGACCTTTTGACGTGACAACGTCTTATAAATTGGTTTGCCGGGTGACACTTCAAGAAACTGCGTTACGCTCCGCTCACGTTATGCGCTCACAATGAGAGCGAGTGAGAGGCACGCGGGCATGGTTAGCCCGCCTAAGAGCGAGAGAGACAGACATAAAAAGTGAAAGGCACGCGTCCCTTCCACTCGAGCACAGTTAGCCCGCCTAAGAGCGAGAGAGACAGAGCGAGAGAGAGAGAGTGAGAGAGATAGGCATACACACCGGTTCATGTCTTGCGCTTCTATTTCGCTTAGGCGCCTGCATACAAGTTTACACGTCCTTCTTCCTACTATACGAATGAATATTCACATTAAAATTATTTTACCACTCAAAGTCGTTGTCACGTAAAACTTTCGCCCGTATACCGACTTTACAGGCAACCAATTTTTTTTTAAATCAGTTTAAACTAACTTTTAATCACAGTTAATGTGAAAACATTAACTTTGATTAAAAATTAGTTTAAAAACACGGTGTAAAATTGCTCAGACCTATGAAATGTCTTTTATCTAATACTAGCTTTTTCCCGCGACTTCGTCCGCGTAGACTTCATTTATTGACAAATAGCTTTTGGCCACGGCTTCGCTTGTGTGTACCAGGAGTATTTCGAAATTTGCTCTCTTAATGCTCCCTACACTCCCCAAAGAACCCACTTGCCAAATTTCAGCTTTATACGGCCAGTAAAACGAAAAATCCCGTTTTTTCCCGTTCCCGTGGGAATTTTGGAAATTTCTCTCTTAATGCTTCTTTATACTCTCCAAATAACCTAAATGCCGAATTTCAGCGTTCTACAACCAGTAAAACGAAAAGTTCCGTTTTCCCGTTCCCGTGGGAATTTTGAAAAATGATCTTTTATAGCTTCTCTACACTCTTCAAGCAACCTACATGCCAAGTTTCAGCTTTCTACGACGAATAAGACGAAAAATCCCGTTTTTTCCCGTTCCCGTGGGAATTTTGGAAAGTCCTCTCTTAATACTTCTCTACACTCCCCAAGCAACCTACATTTTGAATTTCAGCTTTCTACAACCAGTAAAACGAAAAGTCCCGTTTTTCCCGTTCCCGTGGGAATTTCAGGAAATTGTCTCTTAGTGCTTCCCTACACTCATCAAGCAACCTACATGCCAAGTTTCAGCTTTCTACGACCAGTAAAACGAAAAATCCAGTTTTTCCCGTTCCCGTGGGAATTTTGGAAAGTCCTCTCTAAATGCTTCTCTACGCTCCCCAAGCAACCTACATGTCGAATTTCAGCTTTCTACAACCTGCACTGCAGTATAACAAAAAATCCCGTTCTTTCCCGTTCATTTCCGCCAGAATTTTGGGAAATCCTTTCGGTAGTGCTCCCCTATACTCTCCAAGGAACCTGAAGGCCAAATTTCAGTTTTCTACGATCATTAAAACGAAAAATCGATCCCGTAGATCTGAATATAAATCTCGTTTTTTCCTTATCTATAACTGTTTTTTACTATTATAATCACCTACTTCCATGCCAAATTTGAAGTCTAGTAATTATAGTTCATAGGATTTCGTTGAACTGAATATATAAATCCCGTTTTTTCCTTATCCCGAGAGAATTTCCAAAAATCCTGAAAATATTTTCTTAGTTTTGTAATCATCTACTTGTGTACGAAATTTTAGATAGGGTCACTCGGAATCGTATATAATAAATCCCGTTTTTTCCCGTTCCCGTGGAAATTTGTGTGTGTGTGTGTGTGTGTGTGTGTGTGTGTGTGTGTGTCAGGTAGGTATGTGTGTTGTTGTTCTCGTAATCAGCGACCCGATAAACCGTACAAACAATACTACCCACTATAATATAATAATAATAATACCCACGTTGATTTTCAGACTTTGTAACCCCCTATCCCCTTTTAGGGGTTGAATTTTAAAAAAACCTGAAACAGGTGTTTACTCATTTATTGTTAGGATTACTCCTGTGAAGTTTCGAATAAAATAGTCTAACTAATCTTGTTTCCCCATACAAACTTTGGACCCCCATTTAACCCCTTTAGAGGTCGAATTTTGAAAAATCCTTTCTTAGTGCACCCCTAGACCTTATAAGGAACCTACGTGCCAAATTTGGAATCTTTAGAACCGGCGGTTTGGCCTGTGCGTTGATATGTCAGTCAGTCAGTCAGTCAGTCAGTCAGTCAGTCAGTCAGTCAGTCAGTCAGTCAGTTTCTTCTTTTATATATTTAGATTGAAGATTGATCTACGGGTGGAGGTGATTAATAACCACCGAGAGGCCTACGATCTAGACTTTTAAAATAGTTCTGGAACATTTCAGCAGGTGTTTGAATTAGTTGGAATAAGTAGTCATTATTTTTCAGGATTTTTGAATTATAGTTGACAAAATGTTTCCATCATTATTTAGGTCCTTGTTCGTTTCTGGTGCCGATTACCCTTGACTTCAACTCGTATACAATTTACGTATTTATTTATTTATTTTTTCCCGTATTTATTTGTTTTTATTTATTTGTATTTTGTATTTTTTTTGTATTTCGTTTTTTAACTTTTTTTTTGTTTTTTTATTTTTTTATTTTCGTATTTTTTTATTTTTATTTTTTTATTCATAGTTTTACCGTGAGATTTTTATTTATACATTTTGACCTGAAGGCAACACGAGGCGCATGCGCATAATTGTAGTTTTTGTTACAATGGCGTCCCGGGGATTGGCGTGCGGTAGCTGTAGGCGTTTTGTTTTGTTATTTTGTTGGTGCTAAAGCTTTATTGGCATTTGATTTGATAATAAATAAATTGACGGTTTAATAATTATGGTATCTTTTTTACCCGGCTGCAAGAGGAGGGTTATGTTTAGAAGCTTTTTATGTCACTGGCATAGATTGTTTTTTGGGTTTTGGAAGTCAAATTTCACCTACTTGAAGTCGTCAAAATGTATTGATACATATATTATATTATTTAAGTAGGTACCAAAGTACCGATGAATATACAATACAATACTTATTAAATTAATATTAGTAAAAAAATTAATATTGTCGTATTTTAGCAATTTTTTACTTTATTTGCGATACCTTTTGGATCGCAAAAAGATCACACATAAAAAATCATAAATGTTTCTTCAGAAAAAAAAAATGCATTTACATAAATTTATTGTCTCTCCAAAGGTCTACGAGATGATAGTGCTACAAGTTTATTAGTTTGGCTACATAAGCTACGTCCGATCCGTAGCAAGTGCTACAAAGATAAAACGCTTCAAGCTACGAAATTATTGTTTGTCCAAAATAGCTTGGCGGTGACGTATTCGGTGCCTAGTACCCTGTATTTCAAAACTTTGGCTTTTCCGACCGCTTCAAATGCTGCACCATTACATGTTCCATGGAGATAGGGAGCAAGCTTGTCCGGACAGGTGATGGTATCCCACACCAAATGCTCGAACCTTCCATGAAATTAAAGTCATATCGTCCGGCCTCTTGCCATCGTCTCTCGCAATGCTAGAGGCTACTCCGAAATTCGATTTTTAAAGTTCGTATCACACCATCCTTCTCACTCTCAAATTAATTCCTATTAGTGTGACCGGAACGGCGTTACACGAACTTCGAAAATCGAATTTCGGAGTATAAGGCCATCGGGCAGGCCGCGAAAAAGGAAACTTGGACGTGTGAAGTCATTTACTGCATCATTTCTGGGAAGCGTCCTGCACTTTTAAAATAAAATAATTATATTATTTTGAAATTTTAAGTTGCTGGAACAGACAAGACAAACCACACAGTCTACCTTGGCCTAGAAAAGCACAGGCAGCAAGACACACAGGCGGATAAAGTCGTCGAGCCGTAAGTACGCGAACTTACTCGACCGTCTGTCACCCACTTTAGGCTTACCTAATCAACAAAAAGCCTTGCTGCTCCACAAAGACACGTGAAAACCAGTTAAGTGTGTACGACACATAATAAAAAATTAAGTAATCCCCTAAATCCGGACCTAGGTAAGGTATTTTTAAAAAGTGTGTAAGTTGGATACCTTTACGCCAAATAATTGCAGAGTTTTCGGGGATAGTAAATACAACACAGATTCTTCACTGACAAAGTCGCGTGAAACAGTTTTACTACTAGCTTTTGCTCGTGACTTCGTCCGCGTAGTATTAGCAATTGGTATATTTATCGCTATCCCGCGGGAACCATGCAATTATCCAGGATAAAAAGTAGCCTATGTATTAATCTAGGATGCCAGCTATCTTCGTTCCAAATTTTATTCAAATCCGTCCAGTCGTTTTAGCGTGAAGAAGGAACAAACATACACACTCACTCACATCCTCACAAACTTTCGCATTTATAATATTAGTAGGATTTTATTATAGTATAGATATTTGTATTTTGTATGTGCAAAGACAGACATAATATTTAAAACGCTTAAGTACAGATAAATGATGTCAAATATGATAAATAAAACAACATTTTATTCAAAACTTTAGATCCACCGCGACCCTCGAAGAACAAAAGGGGAGGCCGGAGTCGCGGGGACTGTGGGGAGGAAGGGAGACAGGGGTGATGGAATGGTCACGTGACCGGCACGTGATCGAAGCGTGATGGGCACCGGAAAATTGATGTGTGGTGTGTGGGTGGCGTGGAGTGGCAATAATTGTTTTATTTTTTATTTTACAATGTTAAAAAGTTTTTTTTGCAATTTTTCTTTTTAAATTGTGATTTATTTATTTTTGACATGGCAAAAAAACGTGCTTACCTAAATAATGTATTAATTATTTAGTTTGTTATCATTTTGTTGAGTAGGCCAAACTATTTGATAAAGGAAGGTATTTTATTATGAACAATCCAAACTCCTAAATAAAAAAATAGCATTAACTATGTAAAAAAATTGATACTCAGTCACGTCTTTCTATTTTTTAAACAAAATGCTTATTTAGAATGAGTTTTAAACTAACGCCGTGAAAAATACAATTATAAGTAAAAAAAACATGCTGCTCCATGGTTTTTCTGTTCCGCACTTCTAAACCTAACATTCACGTGCGCTTGATTCGATTCTGATTTTGTCAAAGCCATCGTAAAACACTACGCGTGCAATTGTTTTTATACAATTTACTCACACACTTCCATTCGCTCAACCATTCACTCATTCACTCTTTAGACATGGCCGACCTTTATTTGGTTTGATTTGCGAGTGACAACCTCTTTGGTTGTAATGTTTTTTATTTTTTTGTTGTTGTTGTGACTGTCGTTATCTTTTTTCTATGTTTTTGTTGGTGTCGGAGCGTGTCGGCGTTTTGATTGGATGTCAAATTTACATTATAATGAAGCGCAAGATTTTGACACCGTGAGAATGTTTTTTTTTAAATGTAATTGTCACATTTTTGTTAAGCTGGGATTGGGTTGTCTTACAGTCAACTTGTCTGTTCATCATCATCATCATCATCACAGCCCTTGGTTGATGCATTAGCAGACAAAGGCCTCTTCGATTGCCTTTCATGACATTCTGTTCCCCGCCACTTTCATCCCTGACTGATAAGTTACCTACTGTGATTTTTCGACGTCTCTGTCTGTTTCGTAGTTATAAATAGAGACGGAATCATAGATAACTGACACTTAAGATAACTGGAACTTAACTGAGAATGGTGAAACAGGCCCTTAATTTAACAGAAATTTTGCAAGCGCTTATGAATGATACGAAGTTTTTGCGAAGTTCATAGGTTTTTAAGTCTAATAACCTTGATAATTTCACGATATTATTTCATAAAAAATCATCCCTGCATGAACGTGGCGAATTGACTCACCCATGAAAAAGGACTTCCGGGAAGTCCGAAACTTGTCAGATCATTCCCAACTCACCGTGAGTTGACTTTGAGCTTTAGGTGATATTATTTTCTGTTTACTGGGGCCTTATAACGTCTTAATGCGATTCAGTTTAGGTTCGCTCGCTCTCAGATTCATACTAAAGGTGACAGCTAAAACTTGAACTGAGTCGGAATTATATATACAATATTTATTTTAACAAAGATTATTATAAGCCTTACGCTTGGCTACCGATCACCCTATTTAATTGCATACGTTTCTACCGATACCACCCATACATTTGAATATGGTCTCATTGCAATTGACTTAACACGAAAAGAGGCCTTAATTGTACCAACTCTACACTAAGCGGTATTCAAAAATCAACTCTCCCCTGTAAAACTTAAGACGCAGTTTGAAATGAAAAATAAAAATTAAGGGGTGTTTCTTTTTTACAAATTAATAAATGAATTTAGTTCTTTAAAGCGTAACCTTATTTGTTAAATTGTCACCGCCACTTTAGAGGCCACATGTCGCCTTAAGGGCTTTTGAGTTTATTGTTTCGTTTTGAATGACGATTTGGTTTTGTTTTTGACTTTGATTTCGGCACGTGATTTTTGTGTAGTTTTTCAATTGACTAATTAAATTGTTCAAATATCTTACTAATATTATAAATGCGAAAGTTTGTGACGATGTGAGTGACGATGTGAGTGTGGATGTTTGTTCCTTCTTCACGCTAAAACGACTCCATGGATTTGGATAAAATTTGGAACGGAGATAGCTGGTACCCTAGATTAAAACATAGGCTACTTTTTATCCCGGAAAATTGTATAATTCCCGCGGGATAGCGATAAACATGTCAATTTCTTATTTTAAGTAATTATAAAGTTTTTTTTCTTTTAGGTACCTATCTAAAATACTTGATAGTTTTAGAGACAGATAGTAAATACGTTGTTTACTTAGGCACATAATTCTTTATAGTTTAAATTGTCAGATACTAAAAAATAAATCAATAAACCGTTCTTGGTTTCCATTTAACCCTTAACCACCTACGTGCGGTCTCACAGACTATGGATTATTCAAAGTTGTCAATAACTGAACGCAAGTACATCTCACACACGTCTGTGACCTTGTACCTTTGCCCGGGCCCCTCTTAGTGCCGGCCATGCCATCGACGTGTTAACACGTGTACTCAGTTGGATTTGGTGAGTAAAGAAATATCATCGGCGGTCTGTGAGACCTCATGTAGGTGGTTACTATAGTTCGGAGTAGTCTTAGAGACCGCACGTAGGTGGTTGTGTTATTTTTAATTTCATAAAATCTTTACTCTATAGTTGACATGTTTCTTGTTTTTTCTAGTAAAACATGCTTTTTAGTGATACCATAATTGAAAGGTGGCTAGAAGAAGAATCGTCTGATGAAGATGAACGGTTGGCTGAAGAATGCAGTGACGTTGAAGATGACCTTGCTCCACTAAATTTACCAGAGGAAAGTTGCGAGTCGGATTCATAGATCGATACCAATGAAGAATTAGGGCTACAGCAAGAAATGTCAAGTTTACGTTCCCGAAATGCGTCTCCCGATCCAATTGCACATACAGGGGAGCAAGAGCATGAGCAGCCAGAATCGTCGTGCAAATAATCAGCGTCTTCCGCGGGATTTAAAAATTGCTCTGAACCAAATCTTCACAAAAGAGACCAGCTTACTATTACTACCGGGTTCCAGCAATGCTGAAGAACAGTTAACAGTCAGAAAAACGTGCTGTACTTGTGACCCCAAGAAGAAACGCAAGACACAGTACATCTGCATCGAATGCAAAAAATCAATTTGTATTGACAGCCGGGGAAATTACAGGCACAAGAGGCATTTCATATTAGTCGTCTAGGTTGGCAACTTATCTGCAATCCCTCCGGGGTTGCGGGTGTCTATGGGCAGTGGTGATCGCTTACCATCAGGTGACCTACTTGCTCGTTTGCCTTCCTATTCATATAAAAATATAAAAAATAAAAAATGTTCCAATAAGTTGTGTATTTACTGCCGACAAAAATGGTTATTTTGAAGGCCTGTAATTTTATAAAAATAGCCTATTTTTAACCAAAATAGATAGTTTAATAGCATTGTTCATTGCTTAATTTTAATATTTTATAATGAAAAGCTTTACATAACATTCTTTGATATTGAGATCTCATGTCCTGAAGAAAACCTAGTTTTTTGATTTAAAATATAAGAAGTTCCTAATTATGTTAATTTTAAAAGATATAATGTTGATTATTTTTGTTTAAGTGTTGACTAATAAATGCCTTAGACTGTGTGAAGAGTACTTACTACATTTAAACACCCGTCAGCTACTTAAAGAAAATAATTCAGGTCCCATAACAAGTAGCGGTCTCCATGACCGCAAGTAGGTAGTTGTGTGACACAAATAGGACGTAGGTAGTTAAGGGTTAATAGACAAAGCATTTTACCTTTCAGTTTTAGTAATTTTTCTGAAAAAGTTAAGTTTTTAAAATGAAATTACCGTTATATTCAAGCATGACATAAACGGATCACTCGTATCAAAGTCGAGTTTTTACCTCGACACGAACACCGCCAAAGCAAACGTTCCGATGAAGGACTACGTGTTAGTCGGAAACATGTCGAGCAGACTCGACTTCGATACATAAGATTTAGATTAGATTTAGATTTATTTATTCATCAACAAAAATTAGGTAGGTACATTATATAAAAACATGCATGTCACAAATATAAGCATTTCTGTTGAGATCGTCAAAAATTAATAATAACAAGAGCATAATAAATTATAAA
The DNA here is from genome assembly GCA_963854515.1 of Pandemis heparana. Classification (NCBI taxonomy): domain Eukaryota; kingdom Metazoa; phylum Arthropoda; class Insecta; order Lepidoptera; family Tortricidae; genus Pandemis; species Pandemis heparana. The sequence goes on along the minus strand of OY978026.1, from coordinate 2,700,842 downwards.
CAATGAAACAAAAAAATAATAAGTTTTGTGTAAAAAAAATATGCTAATTTTATAATTCTAATAACATTTGAATAAATTGTATCTCCGATAAGGATCGTCAAAGCATATTAAATTACATTAAATAAATCATAATATATCTAGTCAAAATATTATCCAATGTCAAAAAATTACATCAAAAAATTCTTTAATAGAACTAAGTAGGTATGTAATCCGTTTTTCACTCCAAAAGGTAGGATGTTAATCGGAATGCATTTTCACAATAGCTCGGATTCCTCTGAACCCGAATGGCATTCCTGGATAAACTTTAAAATTTAAAACCAATTTAAATCCAACAAAGTTTATTTAAATTCGCTCCACAACCGCGAACGTACACGGAACAAAACTTAAAATAATTGGAGCTGCCCTCCATTGCTTTTGGGGACGAAACGAGTTTGATACTTGATTCGTGATTATTTAGACGCATGTAGTAGGTAGTCAGCCTTGCAAATTCCCGCGAGGAAACTTCAAATTCTGGCAACCAAGGCCGTATTAACGATAAGTACATACGGAATCACTCGTATTCACATTTTTTTTAGATCAAATGGTACAACGAGGATGAAAGAGATGGAGAATGCTATTACAGTCAAGGTCGTATACACTATAAAGTAACAAAAATATGTATACTTACACATTATTATTGTGACAATAGTTAATTTGAGTATTAGCAATCAATTATTTTTGACCTTGACTGTAAGAATGCTTACACGTCAGTAAATATGCCTCAGGTGAAGTACAAAATCTATTGGCAATAACGCATGCGTGAAATATTATAATTTATAATGCCTGCTTAGCCTCCGAGGTAATAGTAGAAAACTAGCCTACTTTTTATTGGTTTTCTATGCTCTTTCTTCAAGTCGGTCTGTGTTATATTGAATAAGCATGTTGCGGATATTTATTATGTTCACCTAACAAAACTTGCGCTGTGGATTTGGTTTCTATTGTAATTTTTTTATCAGTCTGTCTTCAAGAGTTGAACTTGCGATGCTTTATCGATAAAGGATACCCTTTTTGAACGGAAATTGTGATTGTGTTGTAAAAATTTTGATTTTTTGCATAAACCACACAAAACAACAGTTAAAAGAATAAGTTCTTTTTTTAAATAGCTAAAGAACACATGAAAAAACAAAAGAAAAACGGTAAAGTATCAAAACTTCACGTTCCAGTGATATTTACCAGGCGAAAGAGTTAACGGCCGTCCGGTAGACGCGTATAAGTCATTAACTAATACAAATAAATTAGATTTACTGCAAAAAATGGCGGATCCAGCGATGGACAGTAATACCTCCCGGGGGACAGTGACGTAGTGGCAATACAGGGTGTTTTATCTTGTTGATTATATTAACAGTTTTGGTACTTACGTTTTTTTGATGAAACCTTGGAATAGTGGAGTGGTGACGTTGTAGCTAGGCAAATGTTTTTACGGACAAATACGGACCTCGGTAAAGTAATACAATACAATAACTCTTTATTGAACACCACATATATATAACAATCAAAACAGAAATATAGACAGAAATATACATTATATAGAGGTATGTCAGGATCGTAGCAAAGAGTGGGAAAAGTGTGGGAAAGAGGCGTGACGATATGCATGTATGTAAAACAGAAAAAAAGGTATACAGAAGTAATAAGGTAACAATAGGCGGCCTTATCGCTACAGAGCGATCTCTACCAGGCAACCATAACGGACTGGAGAAAAGAACAAATCTGAGCAGTAATGCCAGATTCATATGGTATTTTATGTTTTAAAGTTCAAAAATGTGCTTAGAAAATATTACACTGTAAAAGTGTGCGTTTTTGTCTTTATTTCTCACGTTTCTTATATTCCAAGAGCTCTTAGAATCTCATTCGGGTTTGTATTGCTGTCTCGCTCACTCTTATGGGTTTGAGACTTGAATCCGCTGAGTGAAAGAGACGGAAAGAGAATAGCGAATGGCATTCTAAGAGCTTACGGACTGTATATGAAATTATCGCGAGACAGTGTATACTTAACATACAGGTGTCACAATTTTTTTTTAGTTTTACTTGAACTATTTAGTAATGTTAGTAAATAATTCTTCAAAAAATTAAAAACATTAAACGCTCTTTTTCTATTCAACTGCGCGTCAAGTTAAATATAAAAGAATTTATTCACAATATCCCCATAATTTAGCTGAAAACTGAATCCAATAAAGTACGACCAGAATCCTACGAAGTACCAACACAAATAAAGCTAGTTACACACGAAAAACCCACAGCTCTGTTTCCAAACAATATTCAATTATTTAATTCTAGAAACGTACGTGCACGAAATAAAGGGAATCCGGCGCTGGCATTTAATTAACCAGTTATACAGACAGACAATTTTCCCAGGCGTTTTCAACTAAAATAAATCTCTGATCGCCAAAAGGGCGTATAAGACGTAATCTATTATGGCGCTTACGACATTTTTCTTTCAACCCATCGAAATCTAAATTTCGTGTTTAACTTTTTGGAACTGACTGCGTGGAGGATGGAAATGGTTGTTTTAGGTGGTAATTACTTTTTAATTTTGTTGATAAATAACAGTGGGTAAGTTTAATTTTGCGGACGGTAGGACCTGGGGCCTTACCATGACGTCCTAATTCCGGCTCAGTTCAAGTTTTAGCTGTCACTTTTAGTATGAATCTGACAGCGAGCGAACCTAAACTGAATCGCATTAAGACGTCATGGTAAGGCCCCTGGGGCAGAGGCCGTCCGGATGGCTACCAACTCAATCGCTAATCTACCAAGCAGCAGTTTTTGAGCTGCTGTGTTCCGGCGTGGTGAGTAAGACAGCCGGTGAAATTACTGGCACAAGAGGTAAGTAGTCTATCCTAGCTCTCTAGGCTGGCAACGAATCTGCATCTAGTGTTGCGGGTGTCCATGGGCGATGCTCGCTTACCATCAGGTGACCCACTTGCTCGTTTGCATTCCAAGTCGTATAAAAAAAAAACGGCCAAGTGCGAGTCGGACTCGCGCACCGAGGGTTCCGTATCATTATCTATAAATATCCATTAAACCAGTGTAAGCAGAGCCCTGCTCCAAAGCAAAATGTACGCAGTGTGCATTTTATATTGGTCACCGATATATACAGACATACATACATATTTACGGTTTTCGCAATTATTTCTTAATCTGTGCTATAATACCTAACTTCATACCAAATTTCAAGATTCTGCGTTCACGGGAAGTACCCTGTAGGTTTTGATTCCCTTGAGAGTTGCGGAAATTTGCGGCATAAACGGCTGTATCTTTTGATTGCGTTGGCTTAGAAGTTTGATTTTTTCACAGCTCCAAGAGGCAGTAAATTTGAGTATTTGATATAAATTTCAGCTTGATACCTCTACGCGTTCCTGAGAAAAAGGGTCTTGACAGACAGACAGACGGACGGTCGGACGGACGGACAACAAAGTGATCCTATAAGGGTTCCGTTTTTTTCCTTTTGAGGTACGGAACCCTAAAAACGAGGTAATGTAATATCTTAGGCTCTGTCTACCTCGTAAGGAATAAAGACGTGTTTCATGTATGTATGTAGGTATGTGTGTATGTATGTATGTAAGTATGTATTTTATCCTTGTCGTCTTGGCGTTTTGGGTATCCATATGGGTGCTGGTATTCACTTAAAATCATCCGACTGCCGCAGATAATAAAATTAATACATCATAAATAATTTAAATGAGTATAGAAATTGGCAAACAATATCACCCTGTATCAATAGGTTCACGGTGGCAAAGTCCAAGCATTTTCCGCAATCTAATTACTCTAAGTGCTTTTCTCTCTTCGCTTATGCTATAAACATTAACTTTGTGGTCTAAGTTACAAACTTACGAGTATTTTGTTCTAACTGTAGCCTGAAATATTTGTTAGGTAATTAAATTATTTCAGTGTTCATTTGCGTTGGTTATGATGCTTGCACTTTACTTAGATATGCATTAAAAAAACACCGGATTTGTACTTAACGTAGAATAACCGGGAAAGTTATTAAATACTAAATATACGATACTTTATTTGGCACCACGGTCTCTTCAGTTACGATTTGGCAAAGCCTACCAAATTGACACAAATTTTATACTGTCATTAGTCAGTTTTATATAAAAAAGTATAATAATGAAGTCTATTAAGAGCTTAATATTTTTTTTTATGACAGTTCCTTCATAAGGCTAATTGTCGCATTAACTTGTGAGAGAATAGGCCTTTGATGTAATATGCCATACGAACAACATTAAAATGGGGTGTAATAGGAATTCCTTGGTCGACTAATCTATAACATGGACCTCCATAAAAGTCTGATTCAATAAATTATACTGTAATTTTTAATATTTTTCAGCCGCCGCGCTCCTGTCACTTGCACTGCAGTCCAACGCGGGTTAAGCACAGTTGGCGAGGTTATATAATTCGCAGTTCCGGGCGGCCAGGGGTCGGCAACATTAGGTGACCGGTTAATTAATTATAATTTGTCTTCTGAGCCAGGGGTGTGGAACCTTTTGTCCAGTTGTCAATTTTATTCCTGTAATCTTGGTAATAAATTGCGATTGTCTTACAAAAGCTTACTTTTATGATGTTTTTTTTTAATTGAAACTATTAATATTTAAGTAGGGCCAAGTTTGAAGCCTTGACTTCTTTTTACGATTTTTAATCTAAGTAGTTATTATTACAATTTCATTTAAATTTAAGTCAGAAGTTATGATATAGTAATAGTCAGTAAACATTAGCATCAAACGTAGGTATTGAAATATTTATCGCTCCCTCGAACACATGTTACATTAAAAATGCTTGTTATTTCGTTTGTATTTCGCAACTATTTTCATTTGGTCACGCGATGCTCTTCGTTTAATTAACTGAAACAGATACCGCTTTATAGCGGTGCACCTTGTTATTACTGCATTACGTTGAATGATGCTTTTATTATGGAAAAATAACTGTGTTTTTAACCTTCTTTTGTATGTATTTTTTGTTTTTCAGACAATAATATCCATTAAAGTTATTTTAGGGTTTGAATAATGTGTGATTTTAATTATTAAGATTTGGTATTTGTTTTGCAATTGACTACAATCACGCCTGCTAGATGACAAGTCTTTACTCCTGTGAATGCACATTTTAGCATTCAAGGATCAAAGTCGATGTGCGAAAACCATTTGTGTGAATTTTAGGGATGTTGACAACGTAAGGTATGATGTTGTACACTTTTGATATTTCATCGTGCAGCAATAACAGAAAAATGCTTATACTTTTAATTGTTAGTATTCCAAAGTTACGATTACCTACATACCTACCTACAATAATATCGAACAAAAGATCATTAATCTAAATAATCAAGTCTCCTCCCTACTTGTGTAATAACAGCGTAAACATGCCGTCCTACATAATTATAACTAGAAGCTAATTTTAAAACAATCAACTAATAAAATAATGACACACTCATCTGACCCTACTGTATTATTACAAATTATTTTGAAGCCACTCTAAAAAAACGCATGCAATATCAAACCGTAACGCCATGCATTAAAAGTCACTACATTATTCTATAGGAGAAAGTTAGTATTGTAAAGTGATAATTCTAACTTAGGCGACCCAGCATCTGTCACTTTGGCATATTTGTCACGTGATCATTTTAATTTGACGCTATCACGTAAATTTGAACGAAGAACTGCAATTATTAAATTAAAAATGTATTCGTCTAAAAAGGTTTGTGATGGCTTTTTGATTGTGAACATTTGACGCTGTAGTGTTTTATTTAATTGATTCAGATTGATAATTGTTTGTGATGGGCAGTTAGGATTTAAGTGATGCATGATGGTTTCTGCTATTGTAATATCATCACCTAATAATTCTACTCAAGTGCCTATCTGTCTTCTAACTTTCTTCTATAAAACATATAAAACTAACCGTGGTTAGTTACATAAGTTACACAAGAGCGCCTGCACAGATTTTAATGATAGGTAATTATTTTAATTTGTTGCAGTTGTATCCAAGTACAATAATAGCTAATCGAAGATATATGAAAAAATTACGTTTTGCGTATTCAACGTCATCTCTGACAATGTGACAGAAACATTCTGAGACGGAAAAAAATTGCCGGATCTGCCAGTTTTTAAACTGATTATGACATTAAAAATAGCTCTATTTTTGGTCATGTCCTTCGCTATACCAATCCTACTAATATTATAAATGCGAAAGCTTGTGAGGATGGATGTGTGACGATGTGAGTGTGTATGTCTGTTCCTTCTTCACTCTGAAACGACTGGACCGATTTGGATAAAATTTGGAACGGAGATAGCTGGTATTCTACATTAACACATTGGCTACTTTTTATCCCGGAAAACTTCAAAGTTCCCGCGGTTGCGCAAGGCGCAGCGATAAACGTGTCAATTGCTAATCCTACGCGGACGAAGTCGCGGGCCGAAGCTAGTACAGAAATAAGTAATTAAATAAACTATTTTAGGTATAAAATTGACTCTTCATACCTACTCAAAGTAGGCGTAGGCGTTTCGCTCAGTTTTTTTTTATGTGAATAGGAAGGCAAACGAGCAAGTGGGTCACCTGATGGTAAGCGATCACCACTGCCCATAGACACCCGCAACCCCGGAGGGATTGCAGATGCGTTGCCAACCTAGAGGGCTAAGATGAAATGCCTCTTGTGCCCGTAATTTCCCCGGCTGTCTTACTCTCCACTCCGGAACACAGCAGTGCAAGCACTGCTGCTTAGCGGCAGGATTAGCGAGTAAGATGGTGGTAGGTATCCGGATGGACCTTGCACAAGGCCCTACCACCCGCAAACTCAAAGTTCTTCTCAAAATCAAATAGCACCTTCCCGTGTTTACCCGGTCTTGTACAAACCCAATTAGGCTCTTTCCCGATATCGCGCTAAGTGTTTGTAATACAAACACGCCGTGATCTTTGTTCAGTGAAAATATTATTTCAGGGACATTATTGGACGTTTTGTTCGTGGTATTGGGTTTTCGTGGTTCGGGAATGATTTTTTTAGGACAAGAGGGTGAGATTGCTTCGGGGTGAGTTGGGTTTGTCTTCTGTTTTTACCTGTCAGTTGTAGTGTTTACGGCGGGTTCGATATGAGGTTTAGTCTTTATGTATGGTTAGCAAAAAGAGCTTGTAATGAAAATTGAATTTTAACAAACAGTAGGCTTATTGTCTAACTCGCTCGCAATCGCCATCGTGTTCATTTTGACAGTTCTTGTATGAATGTGACAGCTAGCTGATTCCGATGCCAATTGTCAACCCATACATGAACTGTCGAAATGAACACGATGGCGATTGCGAGCGAGTCAGACAATAAGCCTACAGGTTGTTAATATTTTTTGACGTAATTATTATAATAATGATAACGTCTTATGAATCCATGAACGCCGGCTGCACTCACGAAAAAGCATGACTCATTGTCACGTTACGCGTGACGTCAGAGTGTGCAAGCGAGAGCGCGGAACAAGCGATAGAGGCACGGTCATAGAATAAGTAAGAACATAGTAGAACGGAATCTCCCGCTCCGGCCGGACTCAAGGTCACGATATTACAGTACTTGTTAAACGAGCGGCTCAGTCAGGCTGCCACGGCCTGCGTCGCCGCACGCGCGTTTGGCATTTTTGCGCGTTCCGTCCCGTAGGTACTCATCTAGTTTTACGTGAGCCTGCATGTATTTTATTTTATATTTGTCGGTAAGTAATACTTACTTAGATCATCTTAAATGGCTTGATTTGGTATGGCACTTGTAATAACTTCTTCCTTAATATAATATGTAGGTACGTACCTAATGATTTATAAATTTCATATTTTGTAAAACTAGAATAAAATAATGATTTCAAAGTTAATAAAAACTTATATTTTAGCGATATATATTGCACCAAATAAATCTTTTCCTTTCTTTCTTTTATATTATCTTTAGACGTAAGTATAATATTTAACGGTAAGCAACCCTAGCAATACGCCTAGACGACAGAGGGGCGTAACGACGTGAAGGGGGAAGTAGGTATATAAATGGCGGCGTTTTGAACGCGGTCAAAAGAGATTCCCTTCTACCCTGTTATTATCTATTCTATGGCACGGTCATCTCGCGTGACGTCAGAGCTAGCAGTTCGAATATGTTTCTTTATGACGTTATCACGTAAAACTATCATCCGTAAACCGACTTTATAGACAAACGGTTTTGACGTGACAACGTCTTATAAATTGGTTTGCCGGGTGACACTTCAAGAAACTGCGTTACGCTCCGCTCACGTTATGCGCTCACAATGAGAGCGAGTGAGAGGCACGCGGGCATGGTTAGCCCGCCTAAGAGCGAGAGAGACAGACATAAAAAGTGAAAGGCACGCGTCCCTTCCACGAGCACAGTTAGCCCGCCTAAGAGCGAGAGAGACAGAGCGAGAGAGAGAGAGTGAGAGAGATAGGCATACACACCGGTTCATGTCTTGCGCTTCTATTTCGCTTAGGCGCCTGCATACAAGTTTACACGTCCTTCTTCCTACTATACGAATGAATATTCACATTAAAATTATTTTACCACTCAAAGTCGTTGTCACGTAAAACTTTCGCCCGTATACCGACTTTACAGGCAACCAATTTTTTTTCTAATCATTGTTTAATTGTTGTAACTGGGTGCATGTCTTCTCCAGCTAAAATTATAGGTACTTTTTAAGGATAAATACGGTCAAAAAAATTAATTTATGAAAATAAAACGTCATAATGACATCGCATTACTTAACAGGGAAAATCGGTACGACGCTTACTATAAAAAGGTTCCATGTTGGGTTAGGAATTAAATTCATTGATTATACATTAATTTTTCTGTAAAATCAAACAACAATACTAATTGAACAGATGTACTGACATGAGATTCATACCGATTCAGCTCGAAGAATACTAATCCCTCTTTTGAACGATCACTTGTCACCGAAAACCACTCACGCGCAATGAAAATGACAAGTCAGCGCTTTCATAGCTTTAATACTTACTTAATCTTTTCACTCTCAGGTCTTTCTTTTAACCGTGAAAGTGGATGGTTCAGTGCCCAAACGGTAAAAACCGGACCCTGATACTAAGACTCCGCTGTCCATCCGTCTGTCTATCTGTCACCAGGTTGTATCTCATGAACCGTGGTAACTAGACAGTTGAAATTTTCACAGATGATGCCGTATTCTGTAGCCGGTATAGCAAAAAACATTATAGTTTTATTTATGTGTGTGCCTATAACCGATAAAAAATTACATACTGCATACATTTTTGCTTAGGAGCAGGGCTCTGGAGGTCTATGGAGGACTATATAGCTGAATGATGATGATGATGAGTCCAAATCTACTTACAATGTAACACGCTACGACAAAGCGCTTGAAGCCCGAACAAATCCAGTTCACTGCAACTCAATAGGTTCGCTATAAATGATATTCTCGCTCCAAAACACCTCGACAAAGAAGTCAGATTGACACTCCAGCCAGTGTAGTGGTGGATTAAAAAAAGTCTTTTTACTGACGTTTAATTTGTGGCAAGTGTAGCGATGAATGTCATCAGGGGTGAATGAGAAGTAGTAAAATAATTACAAATGCCTGGCTGACGTAACTGGTTAGATTTGGATGAAATTTGGTATAGTCGTCGAGCGAGAGCATAAAATATCGATACAGCAAAATACGTCAAAAAAATATACTCAAGAGCAAAAAAAGCGGGTCGCTTTCTATACAAAGTTGTATGAAAACCGACCCGTTATATTTGCTCGTGAGTGTTATCATCGACCTTCTTGATTGTGGCATTAAAGGTGTATAGATGTTTTTTACGTCTTGGTACATATATTTGTGCACTTGACTGTACTATCAACGTACTATCGAATAAATTGATTATTGACCCACTGTAGAAGCTTTTCACATTAAATGGCATATTGACACGGGAAGTTATTTCCGTTGAAATAAGTAAACACACACTACAATATTTCTTTGAAAAAAGTTCAATAGTGTTAAATAATGACACTAGACATGTCAAAAGTCAACATTGAGAAAATATAAGCAAATGTAGAAGGAGAGCGGCGCAAGGAGTCTGTAATAGTCACATTGAATTGGCAAGGAAACTCACTGTAACATTTACTGTTAGAACGTTCTACCACAGTACATATAAGCACAAGCAGTAGGGAATCTACGAACAAATCGGTCGAAACGAACGCACACATAGACACGCGCTTTTACACGGCCCCTAAGCGGATCTCGCGGTGCCGTCAGTCGCGAGTGGCGCATTGAGACGAGCGGCCGTGTTCGTTTTAAACATGCCAAGAGCGTATTGCGCAGTGTACGGCTGCTTGAACTCGGCTTCTTCAAAACCGGAGCTTTCGTTTTTTAAACTCCCTGCTGATGTTGAAAGGTAAGAATGATACTATATTATCATTAAATAAAATGTATATATTATTTTTATAACGAGAAATGTCAGATGTCACTTCTCCGACAAATGCTTTTTCTGTTAAATAAAACGTAGTTGCCGTATATTATAGACCGTGTTTTTGGTGAAAAAAATTTCTACGGACTTTCATTGTTATCATCTTGCATCTATAGTATATCGAGGGTTCAAAGCCAAATTGGTTTAAGCGACATTTTGGGTGAAATTGACTTATATACATATTTGGAATCAGCAATTTTTTTTGCATCGAATGGTCTGGGTTGCGGGCGAATCGGAGCATTTTTTCGGCGCTTCAACCAATTAGACTTTTGGTTCTATTTCTCGAAATCCACTGTTTAACCGACATAAAATACACAAAATTATGGACGGGTAGGACATAAAACATGTTTCTATGTTAAAGTGTGTTACATAAGCTGTTTTAGCTTTTCCATTGTATTATTAAATGGTTGTTAAAGCGTTTTTGTTAACATTGTTTTGATATGGATAGGTCGGATAAGTAATTTGTCTTTTTACATAAAATGACATGATACGTCACTTAAACATTTTTTCTTCGATATCAAATCCAAAGAGATAGTCGCTTGAAACAATTTGGCTTCAATAGGTTTTTAATACCTTTGGCGCTTCAACTGTTTTGCTTCTATCAAACATATTCTCCATTAAAGACTTCAGCTGTTTTTGGTACTCTTTTATTTAAGATGATTGTCTTTTAAAACGATTTTTCTAGACTTATTACGGACAATGTTGATATTTAATTCAACTAATTTTTTGTATGAAACCTTATGATTATTGTCACATAATACTACCTAATATTTCGCGCTCACTGCTTCAACATACCGGCACAAGTATGACTCGATCCCACGCGGGCGCTTCATTCAGCAGCGAGACATGACAATATTAGGAAACTTCATAGTTGTGCAATATGTCAGGGAAGACTTCATAGTGGCATAGTACTAATAGGTAGACAAGTGACCCCGTTACCAAAAACAACAAATCCTGTTAACCTGTCCGAACTCCGTCCCATCAAGTATCCTTCCCTGTGCTTCAAAGATAATAGAAAGGGTGGTTTGCGAACAGCTGTCGTAATACCTGGAGAAATACAGCATCCTGCCTGAACTGCAATTGGGTTTTCGCAAGGGTCGCTCGACAGTTACTGCGTTACTCGATGTAGTCGATAATATTTTGCAGGCTCGGGATGATGGTAAAATTACCATATTAATGCTTTTAGATTTCTCCAGGGCTTTTGATTGTATTAGCATCCAATACTAAGATGTCTTATTAGAGCAGCTATTTGACTGACCGAGTGCAGACAGTCGTATTGCGTGGGGTCAATGGTGGTGCTCTGCGCTCCTCTCTTTGCCCTGTGACACGGGGTGTACCGCAGGGTTCAATACTTGGACCTCTGCTCTTTATTATTGTACAGTTCTCATATTGTCAACGGTATAAAGAGCAGTGGATACCATCTTTACGCGGACGATCTGCAACTGTATGTCTCCTACGCGCCGTCACAGACGTCTTTAGCTGTGGACGCCATCAATGCAGATCTGGATCGTATTTTGGCTTGGTCGGAGAAGGACTGATTGGTCCTCAATCCCAGCAAGTCAAAGTATATCGTTTTTGGATCGAGGCATCAAATTCAAAATACTCTTGCTGCTCTGGCTACCGGGAGTGTTGCCATCATGTGTGAACCAATATTGCGGGTGGTAGAAGCCAATAACCTTGGCCTCCTAATGGACGGCAAGCTGAGCCTTGAGAACCACATTCTGAAAGTTGTGAGTAACTGCTTCTACCGCCTCAAAATTCTGCAAAATGTACGCGATTACCTTAGTGTATTAGTTTATACCTCAGTATATGCATGCTCATGTTGCCTTGCTTGTTTTATGTATGTATTCTGTTCTTAATAAACTTTAAAACATCGTGCATTTTTAGGGGGAGGAGCGCTGCTTATCCTTTAGCACAGGTTTTTACCTATTTAGGGAGCAGAGTTCTAGTGAAAGATACCTTGTAAATGATGTTTTTTAGAAATAAATATTATTATTATTAAATATTATTATTATTAGTGTTATTGTCGATTTGCGTGTTGATCTTTGTGAATCGCTTATATTGTCCAGATTAAACTATTGTGATGTTGTTTATGACGGTTGCTTTCTTGGTTGTTCTAAGAGGCTTTTACAGCTAGTGCAAAATGCATGGGCTCGTTTTTGTTTCCGCGTCCTTCCCCGTACCTATATCACCCCATACCTGAACGCTGCCAACCTGCTGAGCATGCCTGCGCGCAGGCGCATGTACCACGCCACTTTTCTGTTCGGTGTGAGACGTCACGAGACTTCATTATACCTCTTTAACAAAAGCTCTCGTGCCTAAACACCGGATTGCGGCATTCCGAGGCAGTTTCAGGTTTGCGGCGTCCAAGTGCTGGAATGATCATTCCTCCCCCTATCCAAGGAGCGTCAAGTAGTTACACCTTCAAGCGCAAGCTGAGAGAACACTTATTGATGCTCCAAAAACCCTTACAATAGTCCTCCAGCACTTTTGCACATTGATATGCCAGCCTGTTGTTTTAAACAATTTAGGATTCCCTCCTTTTTATTTTTTGTTTATTGTAAACTATTTAATAAATGTATGTATTATTTTTTCGTTACACATAAGCCGGATTCTATCTATTTATTTCTTTATTTACGTAAAAGTTAATGGATTATGTAGTATATTTTATCTGTGTATCGTTTCATGAGTCACAGACGGTTCAGGCTGAAAATCAGTGCTGCAGGGTGTCTAACACCTCAGCGTAATGCTGAGCCAGTGACCGTTTCACTTTTGCGAAGATACACAACGCTGATGATCTATTTTTCATGCGTGTATTTTTTTTTGTTTTATTTTTTCTATAAAATTTTGTATATGCTCTTATAATTGTGTGTCATGCAAAAAAGAATAAACGTCTTCTTTCTTTCTAGATTATAATTATTTAAGAAAGAGTTGTTGCAATTCCGTTAAACGTAGAATTATTTAACTTTTCCCATTGTTTCCGTTAAGACTGATTATATTTGTACTTTCCTGAAAAGCAAATTGTTAGGTAAGGCTAGATTATTACAATAAGTAAAAAATATTTACGTTTATGGTATAAAATTTTGTTTTGACCATTTATGGCCCGGATGAGGCGCATTAATTAATTAAAAAAAAAATTATCTACATTTATTGTCTATTTCTAACTTGTGCATCATCGGTAAAATTTGACTCCAAGGCAAAAACTTCCATAACCAACATGACTTATTGGCCAATCGTAATTTTAATCTTGATAATGTTGGTATTTCATACAATTGATATACGGAGCCAATAGTCGTTTGAGATACTTTCCTTCCCTGCAATACAATTTTGAATGGAATTTAAGCTATTTGTCGTTTATTTTTCTTTATCAGGTTAAGTTGGTTCATGCCAATTGCTTTATATGTATTTATGGTCAAATAGTTACTTAAAGCATTTTGCTTTTTCCTGGTAATAGGCTAGATTGGATTTCAACCGTTTTTCCTTCAACAGAAATTTAGACAAATTGTGGAATTTTGTATTAAGCGACCTTTAAATCAGAAAATAACTATATATTATTTATCAAAAATATATAAAATTATAGCTTATATTAATACAAATTGCTGTAGAGAACTTTGAAGACTCTAGATTAAACAGTAATTTAGTAATGTTTTTTTTTCGAAAAATAAATCTTTTAAACAGCTCTCCTGTAAAGTTCAAAAAATGTCGCTTAAACCAATTTGGCTTTTAACCCTCGATATGTACTAATATATTATAGAAAACTACACTTGAAGGATAACTTGTCAAATACCTATAGGTAGGGCAAACCTTGGTTAAAAATAACTATTCAATTTAACAAAAATTAAATCGACAACCCTAACGATTTACTGGAGCGTAGGTACTTATTTCAAAAAGTAGGCCTATCTTCCCTACTGCTTTAGCTTATATATATACTGTGGTTCTACGGTAGGTCAGGAATCAATTTGCTCAGTACACAGTTGGGTGTCTGGAATAACGCATCTACTCAAGTCTTAATTCAGCTGTTCTGTCTCTTGCAACATAAATGAATAACCTAGCCTAAAGATTTCATTTTTAATACGAGCTTTTTGCTGGCTTTACTTCATTGTCATGATATCTTGCATATGCGTCTGATGTATGTGAGCGAAGTGGAGTGTAAGCTAGTTTAATGATTGCATTATTTACTGCATCAGTCATTACTGCATACAATGTACCGGACAAAGACGTATGCAAGTTACTGCCAAGTTAACAGTCAGCGGGGAGCTGTTAACTGAAATTCAATCATAAGTTTATTCCTTATAAGACAAAGAGTAGCGTTGGGGACAGAGGCGACAGTCTTATTGGAATTTATACTCTGTGTCAAATATAAAATTTAAGTCCTAGTGAAGTAAGCAAAAGTAATTTTCTCAAGCATGCTCGGAAATGTACGCGTTAATGTCGCGAAATGAAGCCAAGAAGTTTCACATTTACGGCCTAGGCCAAGAAGTAATGTGGCGCGGTCGTCGGGTGCGCTCGGCGCGGCGCGGCGGCGCGGGGCGGGGCGCGGGGAACATGGCGCGAGCAATAGTTTGTTCAAACGGCATGTTTCAAAAATTAAAAATGCGGCTAATTAAACAATTTTTACTTGATTTCCTCGCATTGCTTGAGAAAAGCACTATACAATCCTCGGCCGGAAACAGGGATTGCAGGACTCGCTTTATCCGTATATGTACCCCAATCTCGTCCTGCAATCCCTTACTTCACGGCCTCTGCAGTAATGTACTATATTTGCATTAAGTAATAGTTCTTTAGCAAATCAAAATGATTTCAACCTTAATTCCTCTTTAAGAAGATGTACGTTCGCAAAATTAATGTGTTTCAAATAATTGCTTTGTTGTAAGAGTAACAGGTCGTTAACCAAGTTATTATTTGTTGGAAATTAATTTGCTAAAACATTAGTTTTTATTTACACAAAGGTTGTTATTTTAGTTATTAGCAATTAATTATTTTGTCTGAATGAAAATTTGAGAGAAATAGTAGTTGGAAGTTATACTTTTGGGACGTTTATTTTATACGTTTACATACAAAAATACTTTCTTTCTGTTCATCACACTTCGCTCTTTGAATCTTGTTCAACTTTATAATTCTTATAAGAACATAAAAACTATTACAAAGTCACAATAATTCTCGAATTAACAGCATTTATGAATTACTTATTAATTATTAGGAACCTATCCTAGCTTGGTACGGATTATCAAACAAAACGTATAAACCTTCATCTTGAATCACTTTACCTATTAATAAAAACGCATTAAAATCGTTGCGTAGTTAGTTAAAAATATCTAAGCTTACATAAATACATACAAATCTTTGTGCAACTTTGTTTTATATTATGTACCTAAAGATTTTAGATTCGACATCAAAACATTGTCCATTCTGCGCTATTTCATCATAACATAACCTTAACGGCATACATCGCCCAGTTGACTCATAACCTGAGTCCGAGATCGCTTCCAGTTAAGTTCAAGTCGTCTTGACTTGAGAGCAAAGGGTATGCGGTACAAGATGTAAGCGGAGTGGAATGAGATGTCACAGAGTAAAGTAATCAACAGAGTGGTAATATGAGCTGTCATGCAATTCTACAACACAACAGTTTGTCACTTATAATACCTTACTAATACTAGTTTTTTATTTATCACTAGTACGAGATTTTACTGTAGTCTAAAATCGTGGTCTTAATTTACATTGCATAAAAAACATTTATAAAAAATGTCGTGCCTTTAAAATAAACGGTTGAGATTTTAGGATTTTACAAACGTAAACCCAGATCCCATAGGAATATCAGGACAAAATGTAGATTATTGTGTTATTCCAGACCAACTATATTATGAAGTTTAAGCTGTAGTAGTTTACCAAATTTTGTCGAGAGCTTTCTCAGCATGAAATAATAACAACCATACAGACAAACAGACCGACCGATTCACATATTTTACATTTGCTTTTTTTATATTGGTTCCATATAATTAGTTAAATTATTAAGTTAAAGACCACGTGGTGTTACTCACTCCTATTTCAGAAACATGTGTGGTACATCGTTATCGTAGCCACATATCGTAGCGGCATATTTAGCGGAACACAAAAAAAAAGTGTAGATAACTATTTTTTTTTTCTGGTCAAGCATCAAGTATGCGTTTTGCTAACTTTTTTTTTGTTCCGCTAAATATGCCGCTGAGTATAGAATAGCTACCGGTTTCCGCTTTCATCTTATAACTTAGACCATAAATTAATTCACGAATTAATTGCGCATGAGACACGAATCTGCCGATTGATTTCCGCGAAACGGATCGGTCGCGGACGTTTACGATTTACGAGGTATCGAGATGAAGGGATTTATTAGCTATTGAACATGATGCCATGTAAAATGAGTATCAGTTCACTTTACGGTCTAAATAAATTTTACTAGCTGTTGCCTGCGACTGCGTCTGCAAAGAATTCGTTTATCGCTATGCCGCGGGAACTACACAATTTTCCAGGATAAAAAGTAGCCTATTCCAGACTTCTCTCTATCTATGTGTCGAATTTTATCCAGATCCGTTGGGCCGTTCTGGCGTGATTGAGTAACAAACAAACATACATCCATCTATCCATCCATCCATCCATACTTTCGCATTTATAAATTAGTTAAATTAGATTAGATTAGATTAAACTAAGCATCAAAGGCGCGTCATAGAGAAGCTTTGGTTAAAAAAATATTAAAAAAAGCGACGGGTAGCACTCCGGGAGTGCCGATAGAAGTGAAAACAGCAGCTTAGATTACATTTCAATGTTGTAACCTCCATGACGCTCAAGACGCGTACCGTACTAGCCACTTACAAAAAAAACCTACGTATTATCTATATTGACAGACCTCTAACAATGTGCTGATGCCCTAGTACTTTTGCTCCACGACTGGTATCCTACATTAACACAGGCTACTTTTTATCCCGGAAAATTGCATAGTACCCGCGGAAGAGTGACAAACATGTCAAAGGTCGTAGCTGCCTAGAGTCGTAGCGTAAATAACTATTGCAGAACATAACTATCAACATCAGTTTTTAAATCTTACTCTACGCGGACGAAGTCGCGGGCAGAAGCTAGTAGAACCATAAACGCGAACGCGTCCATAAGTTTTCTTCTGAGCCTTTAGTGTAAGTTTTCGCATATAAAAACGTCTCGAACGCGTTCACGTAAACGTCTCAATTACTATGGAATATTTGGCAGCGCCACTTGCGGATCGAAACTGTAACAAACTGTTCTCGTAGTATTTGACATTTTATTGCAAACGCGTTCGAGACGTATTTTGTGACCGAAAACCTACACTAAGCATACTGTCAAAAATACATACCTAGAGTCAAAGTTCCATACTAAACTACTAGCCGTATCTAGAATCTTGCCCCAGCATACAAAGCTATAGATTCTAGGGCTTACAGATTCGAGCTAGCTAGAGCTAGGTTAAAGAGGGGGTAGGGGGTTCAAGTCTATATGATTAATGATCAAACGGGCGCAGCGATAACGCTTAAGACCCAGGATATTGATGTGGTTTGCAACTTTGATTCCGATATCAATGCACACTGGTAAATGCGCTATGCAGTCAACGAAACACAAATTAATAGATTGTAGTATTCTACTACAACTCTATTTGTTAATTTATCGATGAGTAACGAAAGTAAAATTAAAGTTATAATACGGATAATTTTTTGTTAATGCCGGTAGATGGCGTTGGCAAGCAGTTATAAAACTTACAAGTACGTAACACTGTCGTAATGTTTGATTAACATTCAATAACTGAATTTCATTGATCTTACTAACTTTTATCCTATTCGAAATCAAAATATTAAGTAAGTTGGTAAATTATTTGTTAAATATTGAGGCAAAGGTCGTGAACAAGCCAATTGCGGTAAAAGGCCTCTATTTTTTTACCAAACAATACTTATAGAAACAAAAAACGTCGTAGGTCCAGATAAGGAATATTTATTCACTTGTTATAAGACGCTAGTGCGATATTTTTATTGAGATAATCCTCGTGATTTATTGGCCAAATGTTAGTGATTTATTCGAAAAGTTTATGATTAGAATGTGGTTCTATTGGTTTGCAGTTTATTTGTGGAAAATAAGGGCAGTGTAGGTAACTAAAGATACCGTGCAAAATCCTTTCCCAATCCCATCGTATTATCTCTGAAATGTTCGTATTTGTATGGTATTTGAACTTCAGTCAAACTCATAGACACGTCGGCATCGCGCGATCACCGTTCAGGCTTTGCACAAATTATTTCAATATTTTATAACATAATCGGTAAAGTATCTTAGCACCGAGCTAACTCACCGTCAATTGTTATTTTACAGACAGAGTGAAAACAAAGCATGAATGAGTCCACACGCGATATTTACGGTTCCAATTAAGCGTCCGTCCTTGTCTAATTGAAATACCGCTGTCTCAACCCCGCACCATGGAATTCTTATTGGTATTGCGTTTTCTCTGAAAAAATACCTACTGGTCTAGGATCTCTTTGGTTCGTAAATATTTCAGCACGTGGTTGGCTAGTTGGGCCATTTCATAAAAAGTTGTACACTCAATTTTTTTCTGGGATTTCAATTTTATTTACGGTTTTGTACTTACTCAGAATCACGAGCACTATTTTTATCCTGATAGGAGGAAAAATTTGTCCCGAAAATTCCATGTATTTTCCGGCCTAAATTTCCGTTCCATTCCGTTACCGCGATACAAATTTGTATGAATGAAGTAACGGAACGGAAAAGGCAATTTTGGGACGCTTTTTTTCTCCTATCAGGATCGATAGTGCTCGTGATTCTGAGTACAAAACCGTAAATAAAAATGAAATCCCAGTAAAAAGTGGAGTGTAGAGGTAGGTACAACTTCTTATGAAATGGCCCAGTTTGGCTAAATAGATCCGTAAATGTTTTTCAGGATTTTATGATCATAGTTGACAAAAGTTTCCATAGGTACTGTGATTGATTTTCAAAGTGAACCGCGTCGATGGCAGGACTAAATTTTTAAAGAGTACCCGAAACCGACGAGCATGTATGAAGAGATTGATGAATGTGGATAAAGCGACAGAGGTCAGGACCGTAGCAAGTGGAACAAAGTAGTCTGCCTAACCCTGAGGGAGGCGTGACGTTATGCACTTTGTATGTATGTAATTTTATATGACTGAACATTCACAGGCACAGGAAAACGTAAAAGTGAAAGACAAAGACGAACGAATGTTAAATTAGCAGTTGAATAATTTGAAATAGTGAATAATCATGATATTTTTAGACTGCCGCACCATGAGTCAGTGGCGCAGTGATTTAATATTCAGGCCTTCGTTCTTGGTACTTCTTATTAGGGAGCTCTTTATATGGTAATAGCAAGTGTAAAATTAATTATATACTTAGTGGGTTCGAGATATCTAGAACATTAATTTTCAAGGACAAGGGTTTTTAACTATTTTTTTGAATTTAGCCAATTCGTTTAAGAAGAATTAGGCTTTTTCTGTCTTAATACACAAGACTCCGTCTGCGCAGAAGTCGCTTGTCGCTATCCCACGGGAACTATTTAAATTTCCGGGATAAAAACTATCCTATGTCCTTCCCTGGGACTCAAACTATCTGTATATCAAATTTCAACTAAATCGGTCCAGCGGTTTAAGCGTGAAAAGGTATCAGACATACAGTTAGATAGAGCTACTTTCGCATTTAAAATATTACTAACTGTTGCCTACGACTTCGTCTGTAAAGAATTCGTTTATCGCTATCCCGCGGGAACTACGCAATTTTCCTGTATAAAAAGTAGCCTATGTGCTATTCCAGATTATTTTCTTTCTATTGCCGAATTTCATCCAGATCCGTTGGGCCGTTTTGTCGTGATTGAGTAACAAACAAACATCCCTCCATCCATCCATCCATACTTTCGCATTTATACATACATACACATTCATATCCTCACGCCTCTTTCCCACAGGGGTAGGCAGAGACTACTTTGTTCC
Organism: Pandemis heparana; assembly: GCA_963854515.1. Classification (NCBI taxonomy): domain Eukaryota; kingdom Metazoa; phylum Arthropoda; class Insecta; order Lepidoptera; family Tortricidae; genus Pandemis; species Pandemis heparana. The sequence continues at coordinate 2,680,383 of OY978026.1, read as the reverse complement.
ACTTGCTACGATCCTGACATACCTCTTTCGCTTCATCCACATTCATCAGTCTCTTCTAAATGCTCGTCGGTTTCGGGTACCCTTGACCTGGCCTCATTCTGGTTCGCATTTATAATATTAGTCAGATACAAGTAGGGATAATTAAAAGGCTAAAATGTGCATTATTGCTGGTGTAGAAAGCCATATTGGGTAAAGTTTTTTTTATTTAAAATACCTGAGATTGTTTTGTTAGAGACCATAAAAATACAATGTACAGACATACAGGGTGTATCAGATAGCCCCCAAAAAATCAACTGGGGTATATAACCATAGCTATGGAAGCTAAAAAAAATATAAAAAAAAAATTGGATAAAATTTTTTGTTATGTTTTCTATACTGCCGTCATAGTATAGAAGGCGGCAAAGGGACTTTTGCGGCTTTTTTACTTTTTGATACATGCATACTAAGCAAAAAATTCTGCGTCGAACGGTATTGACTTTTTTTTTCTAGCACTGTTAGTTCTCAAGATAGCCAGCAGTTAAACGACATGTCTTTTGCTTTTTGTTGCAGTATTATAATCTAAAAAGCCATGAATGGTATTTAATAAGCTAAAAAGACGTTATATGACATTAGCGGCTTTATATCTTACTTTAAATGTGATACCTATCTAAGCTAAAAAGCGTTTTTTGATCATTCATAGACTAAAAAGTGGTTAAAGTCATGTAACTAGGTTTTAACGTATTACCATGGCCGAAGTTAAATACTCATTTATAGATTTAAAGGCGGTATACTTTTAATTATACTCTATAATTACGTTATGGGAGCTTAGCCGCATTTTTAGATATAACCCAAAAATGTATTATGTAGCGCATAATAGTCAATACAGCGGTGACCGCTTTTTTACTTCAGTGACAAAGGGTTAATTTTTTGTGCAATATTGTCAATAATGCGGTTATATAACAATAATAAGCTAAAAAGCGGCTAGGTTTTTGTCACTCACGTAGCCCCTTACCTCCCCACCGCCCGTAAGTCGGAGGACGACGGCGCCCAAAGGACATTTTATTATAATTAGTGCGCGCGAAGCCTTTGCGTTGGGTTGGGTTAGGTTAGGTTAGGTTAATGTGCGCAAGCTGCGCAGGAGCTTACGCGCACTGATTGTTCTCAGCGCCCGTATCAACATCAAGGTAACTGTAGACACAACAGTATAATACTTATAATTATTTCGAGATTAACGAACTGAAATTAGTAATGAACTTACTCGTAAGTAATAAAAGTGGCCGTATAATGTTTTCTGTGTATTTGAGTATGTGTTTCTATATAACGTTGTCTCGTAAGTATCTACAAACTAGAGTTTAAGTTTAAGGCAGGCGTCCACACGTCCGTATCGTAGGCATCGGACGCAAGGCATCCAGCGTATCGTAGTATTATTTGTATAGAAAGTCATACAAGTGCGTCCACGGATCTGCATTGTACGGATTGCTGGACAGTGTACGGCTCTTGTTGGACTGGCATGATGCTTACTATACGGACACGTAGCGAGGCCTGCCTTTGGAATAGGATATTATTGTGTGTAGGATTATCTTTTAATATTTCTGTGCCTCCAGTAAATACTTCAACTCAAAAAGTGCAACTTTACAGGAGAGCGATTTTACTTTTGAAAAAAAAAATACCCTTCTGCGTTAAAGGCATACAAACAAATTCAAACCTGTTAAAAAATAAGTAAAAAAATCAATCTTTCTTTCAAATAATATTTTACTGAATCAGGCGTTACCTTTGCATTCATTAAAATCAAATAATCTTTAAGATAATCAAGAATTTCGATCAGATGAATCAGGTGCCACGAAATATTAAAACTAGGTTTAAAGTAAGTGATGATGTATGTCCAGATGTATTTAATTACACAAAAATGAGGCTAAGTGGGCAATGTCATGCAACAATCCAAAATTTCAATACTTAAATCTTGAACTTGTTGAATTAAAAATTTTGTATTTGAATTTCTTGAAATTCTGTTATTTTATGAATACATTACGACGTAAAGGTCACACATTTCGATGTTGAAATTGACGTGTTTATTGATTAATTTAGAGTTGTATTTTCCCACACATAAGACAAATTTGGATTAGACTAGTGATACTTTTTAACATGTATTTTTATACACTAGTTTTAAGAGTAGAACTGCGTAAATAATTGAAATATATTTGATCTTGAATCATTAAAACTAATGTACGGTAGCGAAAGTTGGGTATGGCAAAAGAAGCATGAAAGTAGAATCAATGCAGTAGAAATGAGAGCGTTAAGAAGTATGGAAGGCGTATCACTGGTAAGGAATAGTGTGATAAGGGAACGTGCTGGTGTGAAAGAGGATATAGTGACTAGGATAGAAAAAGGTATGCTTAGTTGGTTTGGTCACGTAGAGAGGATGGATGAAAGAAGATTAACTAAACAGATTTTTATTGGGAGTGTGAATGGGTGCTTTGGGAGGGGAAAGCCTAGACGGACGTTCCGTGATAATTGGGGACGTTTTGGAAAAAGGTCAAGTCAAGAGTACCCGAAACCGACGAGCATGTATGAAGAGATGAATGTGGGTAAAGCGAAAGAGGTTTGTCAGGATCGTAGCAAGTGGAACAAAGTAGTCTCTGTTTACCCCTGTAGGAAAGAGGCGTGACGGTATGATGTATGTATGTATTATTTAACAAAAATAACTTTGACGAAGTGGATCACCAATTTTGCTTCATGACAGATGCTTTCCCAAAAAAGTCGGCGCAGTTTGTTGTTGTTTACGATTGTTATTTTTAATTTTTATTTTGATTACCTACATGTATAAAATTGAAAGTGGCAATTATAAAAATGTTAAAATTTGAAGAATATAATGTTGATTTTAGTAAGAAATGTCTTTTGATTTCTTGTGATTACCGCTTCTCAGACCGCATAACTCTCAATAATTGTAGTCCTATCATAAACTATAATGCCGTAACGTACAGATTAATGGACACATTGCGGCTTTTTAATGTATTAAAAGTAAACAATTCTGTTGCTTAATAAATTGGTGTAAAAAGTTAAAGGAATAACTAAGCTTTAAAACGGCTATGACACTTTAACTTCATTTTAATTTCCAACGCAACATGCATATGCCATTAGCAAAAATAGACTATAATGCGGCTATCCGTAATAACGATTTTCTAGTGTATAACTCGCACCTAACTTTTATTTAAAATAATAGGACTAAAAAAGTAATGTGCAAAACTAAGCTTAAAAGGCGTTGGTGTTCAGCCAACGGCTTTTTAGTTTATTAATCTTTGTATAATAATATTCCCTTATCCTAAGCTATAACATAAAATGCTGTAAAATTAATACTATTTATAATTATTCTACAATCGAATTAGATCAATAAAAAAACGTGATTTTTTGTCTAAATTTGTGTGTAAACAGAATTTTGGTAAACCATTTTTTGCCTAAAATACAAGCAATTGAAATATTTAAAAGTTTTTGCCGTTTATCTCGAAAGTTCGTTTTGTCAGTTTGCCGCCTTCTGTACTATGACGGCAGTATAGGAATGATTTATTTATTTATTTATTTATTTATTAGATTGTAATGTCATGTACATTTATATTAAAAGGTGTTAAGCATAAATTAGTCGGTCCATGACGCCCTGCAAGGGCACACAATAACAATTTATCACTAAAATCTAGGAATACAAAATTTAAATGTCAATAGTTACTTAATATGTTAATTTAAATCATGCAATTGTATCGTATCCATTAAATTAAATTTAAATTAGCTACTATTTATGTCAAGGAGTTTTATAAAAAAGATAAAGACAATTAAATAAAAAGTGTAAAATGAAATAGGTAAAATCCGCATGTCAACCATTACATTAATAATTTAATAATGATAATAATATATAATTCATAGTAATAAAAAGTCAAGATTTAAATACAAAAATTTCAGTCTTAATTGAATTTATTCATAAAATCTTGCAGTCTCATCGTTTAAAAACTCGTTGACCGTATAATAGCATTTCTCAATTAAAAATGTCCTTAACCTATTCTTATATATAGTTATTCGTGATTCGTTTCTGATGGATTCCGGGATGTTATTTACTATTTGGATACATTTATACTGTGGACCCTTTTTAAACATGGCCAAGTTTGACTTGGGTAGTAGCAGTTTATTTTTGTATTGTGCCCTAGTTGTGCTAACTTCTTTGCTAGCCTTGAATAAATGTGCATGTTTTCGTACAAATAGGGCGCATTCTAATATATAAATCGAGGGTAAAGTTAACAGTTTGTATTTTAAAAAGTGCTGACGGCAGCTATCTGGTATACGGATGTTGGCTAGTATACGAACGCACTTTTTTTGCATAACGAACAGTTGCTGGGCCTCAGTGCTGCCCCCCCACAAAACCACACCATACCGGAGCCAGGCGTAGGCATACGCGTAGTAGGCAGACAGAGCACATTCAACATCCGTGTTCACTTTCAGCACGCTCAAAGCATAGATTACAGTTAATACTACCATTCCTATAGAAAATAAAAAAAAAAATTACTCCAATTTCTTTTAAATATTTTTTTTAGCTTCTGTAGCTATGGTTATTATACCCCAGTTGATTATTGTCAGGGGGTATCGGATACACCCAGTATACAAATCGCGTCTATATCCATTACGGGGTAGACAGAGCCTAAGGTACCAAGACCTAAAGGCCACGTTTAGCATAATTGCGGGCATGATTCACCCTATAAATTGAATCTAATAATGTTTAGCAGTGATGTTGCAAAACAAAAAATGATGAAAAACAGCATAATATTGCAATGATGATGCAACTTGCAGTAGAACCCTAATCGAATCGCGCCCGTTGACTAAGCTAATCGGAATTCGACACATTCCGGAATATGAATCAGTTTCTGAATTAATATCGACTTGTTGCTCAAATAATTAATTAAAATAAAGCATTAACAAGAAACAAAAGGTGTAAGATTACTTTGAACTTCATTCACAATTCGAGATCCAATAAATTTGGTGACTAAGTACACAGAAGGTACTGGTAATTCAATAGATATTTATCTGCTTGATTTATAATGTGGATTTATGGTTGTTGTAATGATTGTGTCACTATTGTAGAAGTACTGTTGGACGTTTGTATACATTTTTAAACAAACTAGTAGGTTGTTATTCAAGTAGGTTGATAGAAACGATTAAATTTTCTAATTTGCATTTTTAACTTTATCGAAATGACTGTGTTTGGACTGACATTGATACTTTCCAAGAAAACTTCACTCTACATTTTTAAAGCAAAGTGGTATTAAAACTTCAACCGATGATTATTTCGTAGTGTTACGTAGGGACGGAGTTACTGTCATTAGAATGTCAAAGACGTAAAATTGTATGTTATAAAGAAGCTTGAGTTCGCGAAAACTGAAAAGCATTATAAGGAATACATTTTTATGAGTGGCGCTTGCAATGTTAATAACATAGGTTACATTGCTTCAAAATGCTACTAATATTATAAAATATGCGAAAGTTTGTGAAGATGGATGGATGTGAAGATGTGAGTGTGAAGTTGCGGGTAGAAGCTAGTAAAACATAATCTCAATTCGAGACTTTAAAATGTCTATTCATAACTTTATACTCCAGAAGTCAATACCTACCTCGCAAAATGACTATAATGGTTAAAAAAACTACAACGCAAAATGTCTATGAGGCAAAAAGCCTACAATGCAAAATGTCTATGTAGCAAAATATCTATATAGCAAAAAGCCAACGGCGGTAGAGACCCACTACCCATAACAGCTACTTTGTATTTAGACTACGTCGTAAAATACCTTAGTCGCAAAATGACTACTTTTTAAAATATACGGTCAACAAAAACAACAAATTTAATAATTTTATTCTAACTGTTGCCAAAGTCTCTAGCTAAGATGAGGGTCAAAAATCCACCCATGAAAGCCATACTTAAATCCATACTTTACTTATAGTACATACTTACATAGCTAAGTATATTTATTAACGAGAATTCCATCCATAGTGTGGTGCCACAATATCGACGTGTCCAGGCGTCAGTAAAGGGTGACCGTAGCGGTAGCCAGGGGCGGTCATAGGGTTGCCAGCTAAATGACATATTAATTTTGACACATTGGTTAATTTCTTGCAATAAAAAAAAATGTACCTACTAAGTACCTATGCCATGTCCAAGATAACGAATTAATATAGCGTTCTCTCTGTTACACTTTTGTATGCAAATGAAAGGGAGGAAATGGAAAGGAAACAAAAATCCCACAAAATTATAACACTCCTTTCATCCACTCAAAGGTTGACTGGAAGAGATCCCTTGAAGGGATAAGTCCGCCTTTGTGCAGGTATCTCAGTGTTTATCGATTGTATATGTCTTGTTTATTTTGCTACAATAAAGAGTTTACTTACATTACAAACGTAGCGAACGTAGGACCACCAACGCGAGTCGCGGGTTCACGGTGGATGCGAGCCGCTTCCAACCGAGGCAACTGGAGGTCTACTCGTATAGTGGAGGCCTATGTCCAACAGTGGACGTCCCAATGGCTGATATGATGATGATGATGAATCCTAATCGTTAATGTGTAACGCGTTCGTTGTTTCCGAGTAATACGTGTGTGATATACGGACAGACCGACCGATAATATTTGCATTGTATTGTTAAATTTCTCAACGACACTGAAAATTAGAACACGGATAAATCCGCAAAGAAAGCTATGGCTGGGTACATGCTATGGGTGATGTAGCGGTATAGCACGCATCATGGAATGATGAGGATCCGGCTTCGTTTCCCGGCCATACCTTAGCTTTTCGGAATTTTCAGTGTCACGGATAAAACCGTAAAAATAAATACAAAAAATCAAGAAGTTAAATTCTGGATTCATTTGATTATTATACCTACTTCGTATTGTTAAAATTAATATTATTTTTTAAGAAATAGCGACAACCCTTAGACAGCCGGCCAGGCGTAGAAATATTCGCCTCGGCCCTATTGTCCGATAGGCGATATATCACTCCTACATACATCTAACTAATACTACACTTTATACTGCCTTTTGTACATATATTATGTACATTGTACCTACGAGTAAGAATACGGCTGAGTCTCAGTTTGTCATCATTGTCAATTTGAAAAGGATATAATTTATCAAGATTGTGATTTATCAAAAATGTTTTTTAATTCCTCACTTAATGATAAATACGTGTGAGTTTGGTTTATTTTCCATTTAGAACATAGTTTTATTTGTTGATGTAACGGTATCTATGTGAAAATAAATGTAATGTTTGTTTTTTAATTTTTACATTATTTGCGATAGCATCTTATATACTTAGAAATGCTCTGCGTTTTCTAAATTTACGATCTTAAAGTCCACCTAGCTAAAAAGACCACACACGTTGAATAGTTGCAGAGTTAGCCAATGGAAACACGAAATACCTATTCGTCGATTTTGGTGGCGCAAAAATTCCGACGGTTCATTATTATTTTCAAACCTTGCATCTCAATTTAATTCAAGCTGATGAATTGGCGTGGAATTTCGTATATTGCGTATACGGATTAATTTATGTAAGCGTACATTGTATAATCAACAGCAAATAAACTCTTAAAAATATCTTTTCAATAAACTTTGAAGACAATTTGACATTAGTAATAAGCTTATAATTAAGTTCGAAGATTTAAAGTTAAATATAGGCAAGCTTGTAGAAAGTAGAACAGGGTCCTGAAGCCGTAAAGGGAGGTTGGGGTCACCTAAAACAGGCAAAGTGTATCTAGGTTCTTATTAAAATTAAAATATACAATTCCTATAACTCGGTGTCGCAAGATATTTCTTTTCTAGTCGCATATTCAAAAAGATTGAAAAATCGTAAAATAAAATATACTTCCACGACTAACAATTAAAAAACTATAAGAGTTAAAAAATGATAAGCTCTTACGCAATGACCGTTACAAGTGGAGGAAAATAAAAACCTAATCAAAGCTGCACCTGTGTTTGACATTCTCAAATAAATTTGGAAAAATTGACGTAAATTGCTACAGTTAAGGATCTAACCGTCTGATTAAACCTCTCCAAGATCAAAGTTCAAAATGGGGACGGATTCAGGGCAACAAATGCACCAATATTAACTGAACTGTATTCTACACCATTTTGTATTTAGGGGCTACTTGGTTTAGTCCCCGGTAAAAGTTTTTGTTAAAACAATAGAAAAGTATTAAATACTTTACATTCTCCTATAAAATCTATAGAAATAAGTAATAAATTTATCGATATTTGAGCTTGTTTCCACGAACTATTTTCTTTTTCAAAAAATGCGACATCGCAACGATTTTTCCATGAAAAGGTTCTACAATGTGTCGCGTTTCAGTTAGACGGAAAATTATCGTTAAAAATTTAATCAGTTTAAATTTGATTAAATTTGTTTCCTGAGATGTCAAAGTTCAAAATAGGGAGCTAAATTAGGCTTTTACACGAGCACGCAACTTTTTAGTAATAAATATCGTGAAAACCACTGTTTGGGAAGGGAATATAATGATAGTAGGTACGGTATGATGCATTAATTTTTATCAGATGACAGTTTTAGGGTCATCGAAAGTTAATTAAAAGCAGGAAACGGCTAACAACCACAATAAACTCAGTGTAGAAAGATTTGTTGATAAAATCCAACAATATAATGATATAACTCTTGCGAATAAATTTAATATCTTTGTCACTCATGACCAAACAATTGAAGATGCAAATAATAATTTAACAATTAACAATGGCATGGACATTGTTAATAAATAAATAGATGACAATGCAAAATTATTTACTGGATATAGTGAATGTATCAATGTCCATTCAAAAATACAAACTACAAATAGCTAGAACATAAATAAATCCATTCTTTAGCTAAAGGGGTTAAAACGGGGTCTTTTAACATGTGTATTCTTTATTTATGGTCAATTATGTCCTGCAAACGGACTTTGTGAATAAAATTATGAATGGTTATTAGGACTTTTTCTATTATTTACGAATGTACATTTAGATTTAGTTGTCTTGTCCCGTATTTGGGTGAGTTGTTGATGGAATGGAGTCGACTGTGATCTCACTATCTGCGCTTTTAGAAATCAATTTTTAATTTAAATTTTTAGAAAACTGTATTTTTTTACAGCAATCATTTAAATGCCATTGTAGGTTTAATAACAGGTCAAGTAGAACTAACGAGTATTAGATTTACCTGTCTACCTAAAAAACTTTGAAACGTCCTTAGTCAAAACAAAAATAATTTTCAGAACATGAATAATGACATGTTATCATTGAATACTTTCACTAAGTTTTAATTTTGCTAGCACTTTTCTTGATCTATATTCGTTCTTGTAATAAAAAACTCCACTCCATCCCTTTATTAATCCTTACAAAATTTGTCCTCGTAACTCAACAACATTGTCAAAAGACGCGCGTAACGTCTGAAAGAAACCATATCACATTTTATAGGACCACCTTCATCCATAAATTCGGTACTTTATGATCTAGAATTAATGCTTTCAGCTCATTACTGGCCATTCTTGGCGTATTTGTTTATGGGTCAACTAAGAATTACTGTGTGAAAGGAGTAAAAGGGGTGACTAGAGGTAGGGACCTTTTTGTACCTTTTTGTACCGAACTATGTGGGGTTGTAAGACATGATAATCAAGATTCTACGGATGATGACGATTCAAAAGCAGTGATTAAAGGATATGAAAAATAATAATTAGGTACAAAAGCAAAACTAGTAGAATGAAATCTAGAAACGGTTTATAATACAAATGTCGAACTTTATAATATTCATAACATGATAGAACTACCTTTAGTCATCGTTTATTTCGACGTAGCTAACGTCCTTTGAATACAACTGAACAACATTGTGAACAACACTTAAATTTAATGACCACTTCCAACTGAATAGACAGATAAAAATCAAGAACATTTGACAAAATCTCGAACTGGTTCAGAAAAAGACCAAACTTCTATTCAACACACGCTTATTACCTTGTTTAATAAACATTGCAACAATGTTGATTATTGCAAAACCAGTTCTTGAAACGATTAAAGTGTAACGTTACGGAGGGGACAAGCCCTTATAGTAACACAGGTGACAAATACGCAAAAAATTAAAGCTAACAATGCGAACAACCAGAAGTACATTTTAATACCCATGCCTTTAATAGATTGCAAAGTTGAAGTTACATTTTTAATGGTCTATAAAGTGTTTAATATATAAAGTTTCGATGAGAACGCAAGTCATTAATTTGGATGTATTTTATTTGGAACGGATTGAAACAAGCTGGTTGATGGACAAGTCGTTTTATTACTATGAGAAAATTGCGAAGTTTTACACAACTAAAACAAGAAATAACGATAAAATGTTTCTTGCTGAGTTCCAACGCCTTACACACTGCTACATTTAATTAAACATGTGACTGATGACCTACTTCGTGATATTCGATGGGAATTGACACGCATTCAAATAAATCTGAACAATATAATAATGGACATACTTAAAGAAGAACTATCCATCTCATTTTTTCTAAAAACAATTTAATAGCCTAGGGTCAATTTCATAAAGGGCATCCGTTGCATCATTTGATATCCTATTTCACACCTCTCAAAACATTTAACGATCACACATTAACACAGAAGAACAATAGTAACACATCATTAGTTCAAAAATGGTCAAATAATGACCATGAATAAATAATATAGTCAGATAAGGTAGAATGAGGGTAGTAACAAAAGGTCGGGGGTCGCGCAAGGAGACGTTTTGGGCCAGTATTAATTATACGTGACAAAATTGACACAATGCGTGCTTTTGATGTGTGAGACAGATAATGTTGTGAAGTGTGTGATTGGACCCTTTGTGTGAGAAAAGTAGATGTGAATGGGATTAATGATCAGCATTGCTACGGTGTCACGGATATTTAAAATTAAATAATATTACAAAGGTAACGTGTTCGAAAATATAAGTCTTCGACCGTTGGACTTGGATCCCGCTTCGTTTAGATAAAAAAAAACGTTTACCTGATTACGGGAGTCGCAGACATTAGAAAAGACGGAAAAGGGTAAGTTTTTTTTTGCTGTAACAGAACTAAATAAGAGAAAATGTCTACGCAGAGTCATGCCTACAGAGATTATTTAAAGGTTGGCGGAGAACGGAGGAAAGTGGCAATTATTCCACTGACAAGAGTCCAATTCTTAAATAGTGATGATGATAATAACTAGTAAGTAGACGAACAAAACGGTAAATAAAACAATGTAGTAGCATAATAATAATAATATTGTCGATGTAGATACTTTATTTGTAAATTATAATTGTATTTCTTTTGACATAGGTATTACAAAATTTGTCATTTTTAATAATTTGTCATTTTTAATAATTTTACATTTTTAATAATTTTACATTTTTAATAATTTTACATTTTTAATAATTTTACATTTTTAATAATTTTACATTTTTGATAATTTTACATTTATAATAATTTTACATTTTTAATAATTTTACATTTTTAATAAATTTTCATTTTTAATAATTTTACATTTTTAATAATTTTACATTTTTAATAGTTTTTCATCTCTAATAATATTCATGTGAAATTAACAATGTGAAATAGAATATATTTACCAGTAATTTTTATTAAGTATATTTTTTTTTTATATTTTAGCATTTTTGTAATAAAATAATTCTCTTATTTATAATGTATTGCATGGAATTCCTTAAAACAATAAATGACTGATTACTGATTACTGATTGCTGATAACTACCTACTGTTAAAAAAAGCAAAACAAACCATGCTGGCCATTTACATCACCCGGTTAACTGCTTGATTCATACATAATTACTGACTAAGTTGAGATTAATACAAAACAACTCTAATATAAAAGAAGGAATTCTCAGTTAAATCCTCTTGACATTTGACATTCTTATGCGTGAGTCATGTCACAATTCATCTTAATCCTTTCCTATTTGATCTCAATGGTTCACGACCTTTCAAATAGAAGCCAGACATTTTCAAAACGACAAAAAAACCAAACCGAACGCCGTAATGTATTCAAAATATGCATTGTGTGTGGTACCTTTTATTGGACAGGGGTTGAACAATGACACTCGGATCATCTTGATCTCTTTACTTAATAAAAACTAGACAAAGCATCGGACCTTTTAATGACAATAGTTTGATTGTTTGACGGACAATAATTTATTTAGGCATCATTAAATGTGATAACATCTAAGTTTGATGAAGTTTTGTCGAGATTCTCAGGATCGTAAAGTATGAAGAATAGATGTTGGAATTAAAGTTGTGTGATAAAAGACTAACTTTTTTGATGGACTTGTACAGTGCAGTGCCGAGATGAATGTGAACTTCAATTTGATGTGAAGTGTAATGAGTTGTGTAGTTTTTGTGGAAGATACACTAGAGTTTTGTTTGATAAATGCTAGAAAAGAGTGACTAACTCGGAGTTCGAGGGTTCCATGCAAAGTTACAAAGTGTCGACACACAAAACTGACAAGGAAATATTTTTTAGATTAATTTTTAAAGTGAATACCTACTTGTACCCACAAGGTAAAGGTCTGGGGATTTGCTTGTTACATTTTGTAGATACAAACCCCCTTATTCATAAACGCACTATAGGCCTCTGCTAAGTTAGTAATCGTTTGTCCTTATCTGTGAAAGGTAAATGTCAAAGTGACAGATAAGGACAAACGGTTACTAAGTTAACAGAGGCCTATAGTGCGTTTATGAATAAGGGGGGAAATGTACAGTCACTGTAATTGTAATTATTTTATTACCTACTTTTTTCTACTTCTAGTTTATCCTAATTATAACTACACTACTTATCAAATTAAAATACTTTATCTATTTATTTTAATTTAATAAATCACAAAATTAGCAACCGAATCAAAAAGTTGATAGGTTAACAGAACTTATCAGCTTCTTCAAATATTTTCATTTTAAAATAGCAATTTCAATTGAAAGCAAAAATACTTTTTTTAGTTGTGAAAACGTTCAGAACAAATCAACCAATCATCATCATCATCATCATCATATCAGCCAAGAGTCATCCACGCTTTCCCAAGCATCACCAATCCCCCCGGGGTTGCGGGTGTCTATGGGCAGTGGTCATCGCTTTCCATCAGGTGACCCACTTGCTCGTTTGCCTTCCTATTCACATTTAAAAAAAAAACACGATTGTTTTTGTGCTATCCGCACCTAATGGCTTTCCGCGATGATCTTACCTACAATCAACCACTAGAAACTTCAAAATCAGTACTAAAGGGTATCGTATTAATCATCAATGATACGGATCCCTAAAGACAAACAAAAGACGTGGACTAGACTAATTCAGCACAAAGCATGGACAATGCTACCGACGACAAATTCGAGTTCTTTATGGTGGAGCTTTCTTACATACATCCTATTTGTTTCGTCCAAAATACGGGAAGCCCGCAATAAGCTCGCTGAAAAGAATATTATTTACGAGCAGAACGGAGGTAATATTTACTTGGAACCGGCTATTTTCTGGTGTCTTCGTGCTTTCTATTTGTGTATGTGAAAAACGCTCACTGTAATACGCCAGTTTGTCATAGTGGCGATTACTAGTCGGTTACGTACAGTAATGACCTTGGCTTAGCCAATGGACTCTTTACCAGAATATCATGGGTTCGAAGCCAGGTTAGAACCACTGAATTAGGTCGGACATTGCATTTAAAATTTATCATCTTTGTTTTTCATTAATTTATTAATTTCGTTAGTTAAAATGATAATCTTAGAATAGTTGCAATTTTAAATGAATGTTTTAATGAATGAAGCATTAAAGACTGCCGAAAACAGGACATGGAAAAACATAATGTAGCTACTCATCCTACTAACTAGACACGAACTTCATCAATAAAGATATCAACGAAGAAGAAGTAATAGATAAAACTTCTAACTGCCCGTAATGTAACATAGCATTTTGTTTCTAAAGCAATCTATTCCACTGCACATTCATACACTGTGTGGCAAGTGAAATTTCGTACGTGCTATGGTGTAGACGTCCCCATAAATTGTCCCTGGAAAAGGTCGCTAATGGCATTTGCGATTATATGTTCGCTCCGATATTAAAGTGTAGCAAAAACATGACAAAATGAAGCTATTGTGGGTTATGATTTGTGGCGTTCTTAAAGATATCTTCGCAATGTTATGAGAATTGAATTGGTTGAAACATTCTTTGCCGGTTCTCAGTTCTGAGGTTGCTTCAGGTGCCACAAACGCACTTGTGCGTTCGAATAATTACTAGATTATGACAACTGCTCCCTCCCTCCCTTCCCCCTTCCCCCTTTAGGGATCCCTTTAGGGATAAGTTCGCCTTTGTGCATTCGTGTTTTCCTGTATTCATCTTTTTCATGTGTTTACACACACACACACACATACACATCGTCACGCCTCTTTCCCACAGGGGTAGGCAGAGACTACTTTGTTCCACTTGCTACGATCCTGACATACCTCTTTCGCTTCATCCACATTCATCAATCTCTTCATACATGCTCGTCGGTTCATGTGTTTTATGTACAATAAAGAGTTTTACATACATACATACTGCTTAGAATTTATTGCAAGTATTCTGTTGCAACAACGTCTCGTTCTCGAGTGGCGACCACGAACCGGAAGACGCAGTGTTGACAGGCCTCCCACTAGGTGGATCGACGACAAAGTTGCGGGAAACCCAGCGGCGAGGTGGTGAGGTGTCGTTCATTATGGTGCGCTAAAGGGGAGGCCTTTGTTCAGCAGTGGACGTCTTCAGGATGATGATGGTGATGAACGTCTAAAACTCGTTTCCGTAAAAGTGTTTATTACTATGAGGCTCTAGTGTGCGGTTTTGAAACTAAAAATTTCAATTAGGTACTTGGACAAATTGGCATTTACGGGTTAGACAGAGCCTAAGGTAGCACGACCTAAAGGCCACGTTTAGCATAATTGTGGTCGTGTGGAAAGGGGAATCAAAATAGTGATGGATTGCTAGCCGCATCGCATAACATTATTCCTAAATAGCTGTTGCCAGCGACTTCGTCTGCAAAGAATTCGTTTATCGCTATCCCGCGGGAACTACGCAATTTTCCGGGATATAAAGTAGCCTATGTGCTATTCCAGACTTTTCTCTATCTATGCGCCTAATTTCATCCAGATCCGTTGAGCCATTCTGGCGTGATTGAGTAACAAACAAACATCCATCCATCCATCCATCCATCCATACTTTCGCATTTATAATATTAGTTAGATTCTTACGCCCGTTCCCTCGATGAGCTTTTACGATAGCGGGAAGAGAAGCAAAATTGGTACATACTGTTTTTCTTTTCTCCCAGACCAGCTTGGAACTAAACTAAACAGATACACATCAAGACTGAGGAATATATAGACCGACCGCTTAAGGCGCTGTCAACAGCAAATGACCTGGAGCAGCACCACTCTTCATACATACGGTTCACATGCCTGTTAGTGAAAGAGAAGAAACTATTCCGGCAGCTTGGCGCGCGTCTAAAATCTTGCAAATAAGACACAAATCATAAGAAATAAACAAAAGTATGGATTATTTGTGAAATATGACTCGTTAGCCGTTTAGGTATGAATATGTTGACTTTATGTTTTTAATTGCAGACCCATACGTCGAAAAAATAAAGACATAGAACCATTTAATGATGATTTTAAGACCAATCTTTGCAATTACTTTCTATCGAGCCGATTTTGTTCAATTATGTATCGAGCCCGTCTAGCGTGTCTGAAATATGATGAAAATTAACATTATATTTTTTTTGTATTTTTTTTGTGTGCAGATTTTCTTAAAAATGTGTCTAAATAACATCAATTTCAACAAAATTAGGTGTTGTCAGCCTCTTAACAAAGTCCTTGCCCGCGCGGGTACAGGGGCGTGGGGTAGGACGACGAAGGGAACCGAGAGAGGTGCGGGCGGGTAGTGCGCCCGCCGCCCGCACCTCTCTCGGCCCCCTTTGTCGTCCTACCCCGCGCCCCCGTGCCGCACGGGCAAGGACTCAGTTAAGCAGTCAGTCTATACAAGCCTGCACCCAATTCCATAGCAATAAGACACTGAATATCGCATTGACCATTATCCATGAGTTAATTGTCCAATCAGCGCACGGAAGCAATCATCAGTGGCAATTACTACATGCCCGTAATTAATTTGTCTTGATACGCTTCCGATAATTAGTTTCCTGCGAGAGACAACTCGATTGTTAGCTATCTTGTTGTAATTATAATTAAGATGGTAGCCAATTTGGATATTAGTATTAACAATTTGGTAGCCTCTTAAGATAAATCTATTACTTACTTTTTTAAGTAGAGATTTCAATGCTAAATCTAACAATCCAAGACGGCATAAGATTATTAACACAAATACAAAATATATTGTCATTATTAATAAATTTTTGCTGGAATACTTCAGCAGGTAGTAGTTCAACAAAACACCCCAACAAAAATTTTTCATTTAAATTTTTGATTCAAAATTTAGTTCAATTACGATTCAGTTTAGGTTCGCTCGCTGTCAGGTCCATACTAAAAATGACAGCAAAACCTGAACTGAGTTGGAAGTGAATAAGGCCCCAGGACTAACTAATAAATACAAACAACTGCTGAAAATTTTCTGAATCAATTTCTTAAGTAATAGATAGGTGTAATTATAACTACACCACGTAGAATGATTACTTCCACAATCAAACCAGGTACATAGCCCGAGCGTGTCAAAGCAGGCAATAAGTGCAACTGCACGCCACAAACCGCAACAGTGTGGTCGAGCGATGCACCCAAAAATTGAATTAACAGCGACGCGCGGCACGGATCTAGAGGATTTAGAATCGTGACTAAAGTATGGATAGGATACTTCAAAATGTTATCATCTAATTTCAAAGTTTCAATATCATTTCCACGCAGAATCACGAGCTTTTTCCAATGTTGTTGAAGAAAAAGAAAAAAAAAACCACACATTTTTGATGTCTTTCATGATATAAATAGATAGATAGATGCTAACTTTATTCACAACAGACACATGCAAAGCTCCAATTACAAGGAAAAAAAAATCGCAACGAAAAAATTAACTTAAAACAAAAAAAAAAAAAAAAAAAAAAAAAAAAGTGTTTTCTGAGAAAAAAACTTAAAACATGCGTTTACATATTATATAATTTTGTTTCCCAAAGCAAGAGCCATGCGGTATCTGAACTATATTATTGAAAATTTTAACAAAAACGGTACAAATTCTTCGAGACATAATTTTGTCCCATAAGGATCAAAAGAGCTCACGATTCTTCTAAAAGCGTAGAATTGATAAAAAAAATATAATTTTGAAAATCGAGGCGGATACGAGCATTAGGCATTCTGAGAACTGCACACAAGATTCCAGACATTCTGCAGGTCGGCATGACCAAAGAGCTCATGATTCTGAGAAGTAAATAAAAACACAAAATTACAAATACAAATACAAATACAAATACAAATACAAATACATTTATTTCGAAATCATAGGTAGGTAGGATATACAAGATCATAGGAATTATTAGAATAGTACAGCTATGATTTGCCGTTTGGCGTTCAAAGTTTTTGGGAACATTAGTCACATAACAATATCATCAAAATTTAAACAGGCATCATTAAAACAAGTACATATAGTCATTAAATGGAATTTCAATTAAATTGTCATTGAAAAAAAAAAAAAATTACATTTCATCACAAATCTACGTAAATAATTAATATTTTATTATCATTATAAATTCATGTCAACATCACAAAAATAATCCTTAATATTATAATAGCATTTCTTCTGAAGAATTTTAAATAATATGCTTTTAAATCTTTTTAAGTCTAAATTCTTCAACTCTGCAGGCAGTTTATTGAATAGCTTTGGAGCCATTATTACCACGCTTTTCCGCATTAGAGCAGTGACACATATAGCAGTAGATACCGCAGGGCTTCGCGGCCTAAGGTTGACATACTGTATTGGCCGTTTCATTTTAAATAGGTCTGGATTACACTTCACAAATAAGCAGCATTCATATATGTACATACTGGGCATAGTTAACAATTTAAGCTAAATAAAAATAATAATAATAATAATTTTAGCTAAATTTAATTAGTGAAAACAAACATAATTTTGAATGAACGGGCATCATTCTGATAACTGCATTGAACATTCCAGACATTCCACACACGCGTGCGTGAATAGAGTTATTCTGCCACACTTGTGCAGTGCATAACTTGTGTTTTACTTAATTTTGAATGAACGGGCATTATTCTGAGAACTGCATTGAACATTCCAGACATTCCACATTCGCGTGCGTGAATAGAGTTATTCTGCCACACTTGTGCAGTGCATAACTTGTGTTTTACTTAATTTTGAATGAACGGGCATTATTCTGAGAACTGCATTGAACATTCTAGACATTCCACACTCGCGTGCGTGAACAGGGCGTTATTATTATTATTGTTAAATTTGATGAGTATGAACTTCAGACTTGTTTGTTAACAAAGGCCCTGTTACACCACTCTCTGTAAAGTTCCAGTTATCTTAAGTGTCAGTTATCTATGATGACGTCTCTCTCTGTTTCGTAGTAATAAATAGAGACGGAATAGATAACTGATACTTAAGATAACTGGAAATTAAATTAACAGTGAGTGGTGAAACAGTAGGCTTATTATCTAACTTGCTCGCGATCGCCATCGTGTTCATTTTGACAGTTCTTGTATGAATGTGACAGCTAGCTAATTCCGATGCCAATTGTCAGCCCATACATGAACTGTCAAAACGAACACGATAGCGGTTGCGAGCGAGTTAGACAATAAGCCTACAGGTCCTAAATCAATTGGATTAGATTATAGGCTACCACAATCTTGTTAAAGATAATCAGACAAATCAAATAAAATCCTTCAGATTTAATTACCAGATATCGTTGCTTCTAGTAACTTTATACGCACAGTGCCCGCGCAATAAAGTGCATGCACTGACCATAAAGTCAGTTTAACAGGTTCGAAGCCCGACGTTGACAAATAATAGTGCTCATTTACGACGGATTTTATAACGTATGACTTGGCGATGGAGATGCTTTGTAATTTTTTTATGCGTGTTTTATTATGTTGTCTGTAAAACACAAATTACTTAAAAGCAAACGCTGCCACGGTCTGCGAGCAAAGAAAAAACGCAAATGGTAAAAGTCGATCCAGGGTACTAGCGGCTAGCAACTCATCACTAATTTGATTCTCTTTTCCACCTATACGTCCACAATCATGCTTAACGTGGCCTTTAGGCATGAGATACATGAGAGAGACATGAGAGATGATATATGTATACATGTTTCTCTCTCTCTCTCTCTCTCTCTCTCTATTAACATTAAACTTCGCCGACATTCAGAAGCAACATCTACATCAACGAATTTCAACAATATTAAAAACGAAAACATGTTGCTTTCACAACTCAAAATAATATTCGTTTTAACAACTATACATTTTTTCACGATCACAATTTATAAGTTGTTCACAAACTTACCTAATCCTCGATAGCCAAACGAAAACGCATACATTGTAAACCGTTGGCCACTTTCCCAATCCGGAAACAAGTTGGAAACTTTTAAACGGTCAATCTGAAAGTTGGAATCTTCGCAATATCAGTAACATTTCATAAACAACGTCGTAAAAGAGTTCGATACTGGGGGGCTACTCCGAAACTCGATTTTCGAAGTTCGTATCACGCCGTCCCTCTCACTCTCCAATTAATAACTATTAGTGAGAACGGAACGGCACGAAACGAACTTCGAAAATCGAATTTCAGAGTATAAGGCCTGACCTACCTCACATAACTCCACTTACGGTAGTCTTTAGGGCTAGCATCGTTTTTACAAGGTTTTATTGTACTATCTTGCTATTTTTGTTTGTATATAGATGTTAAATATATTTCGAATGTCAAGCTTAACACAATAAGAAAAAGTACCTACCTACACTGAGTAAAAATAGTATTTTGAATGTTTTATTTTTCAATCACCGTTTGAACTACTTTTTGACTTGATTTTTGATATAGATTATGTTTTGCGAATGCTTCTATCATTCGATATAAATATGAGTTTTACATTTTCATCTGTCTGCTAAGAAGAGTTATGTATTTTACGCATACCTATGTGAGTTTATAATAGCTATTTTTACAGATAGTAAGCAGATTTAGGAGTCGTAATGTTTGCTTAGCGATTCCTTTTTCGTACAAACCAAAAAAAAATGAAGCTTGAGAAACGCTTATTCTTATGTCATGCTTATTCTTATTATTTTGTATATTTATTATTATTATTATGTATAATTAATACGCAATTAGAACGACATCCAAAGTTACTTTTATTACGTTTTTTATTTACTTCGTGAAAACGAAAAATACGTATTTTTAGGTGAATTTTTGCCCACACGATCATGCTAGAGCTAAATCAAACTGAATCACGCTGTATTCAACTTTACTGGTGTAATAAAATATAACAAGTTGCCATGCCGTTAATCCATTGTGTCTCTTTAGTAGGTGCAGACACATTGTAACTCCGAAAATATGTTTGGAGCCAACATTTTACGTAAAGGTTTAGTACAACTCTGTTCAGTAATAATAATTTTATTTTAAAAGGTTGTGGACCTCTGTTTTTTTTTTTTATTAATAGTAACCCGCTGGAATTATGTGATTTTCAGGATTAAAAGGGTAATTGTGTCCTTTTCCTAAGTACTTTCTACATATTTCTATGCCAAAATTTATTTAAATTAGTTCAGTCGTTTCTTCTTCTTTGTTGGTATCACTCTTGAGTTGACATTGACATAGTGGTCGTGGTCATCACTTCAGGTGTTGGTGGAAAGCTTCACAACACGCCGCCACTCTTTTCTGATGACCCAGATCAGTAATTCAGGTGTGGAAATCTAAAAAATGGAGCCAAAGAGTAATAGAGCTGTGTTCCGGTGTGGAGAATTAGACAGCCGGGGACATTACGAGCACAAGAGGCATTTCATCTTAGCCCTCTTCTAGGTTGGCAACGCATCTGCGATCCCTCCGATGTTGCGGGTGTCTGTGGGCAGTGGTGATCACTTACCATCAGGTGACCCACTTGCTCGTTTGCCTTCCTATTCATATAAAAAAAATGTAAAAAATCCTTGCGTTATCATTTAAAATACGTTCACTGATTTTGATTTCAATACGACAAGACAGGTGTCCGATACTTATTAAAAAAAAAAAATTCATTGTTCACCGTATCGACGAAAATTTGTGTAAGTAGGTACTTCGATAAAAACCAAAATGCAGAAAAACCAAGAAAAACACACATTATAAAACTTTTTAAAAAAAATTAAAAAGTTTTTCGAATTATTTTCCGTAAATAGTTAGGTAGGTACTCGTGTTGTTTGTTGGACCTAGATTTAATATAGCATGTAATAAAACGAGTATTTCCATTACGCCCTGACAGCTACTGTTAAAATAAGCAATTTCCCCGCGACGGGAACTTTTTAATACTTATTGGACTGACGGCAACATTGTTGTTTTGAATTTCAGACATTTTAATATTTCGTTGTTGGTTCAGTGAAACTCGAAACTTATTATGTCAGGATAAAACATTCAGATGAGTCGAAGAAGGTAAACTACCATACCTGCCTACCAGAATTAGTAGGTCATAATATTAATTACATTACATTTGTAATTTGCCATGAGCTTTTCGGTGAAGGAAAAACATCGTGAGGAAACCTGCACACATCTGCGAAGAAATTCAATGGTGTGTGTTAAGTTCCCAATCCGCACTGGGCGCGCGTGGGAACTATAGCCCGAACCCTCCAATACACGGAGGAGGCCTATGCCATGAGGCACGCCGAATTTCGCGACAATTTAATAAATAAATACAAAAATAAACGACAATAACAACAACAACAACAACATGTATTTACTGAAATTGAAGCGAATTCGGAATAAAAAGGCTTATAAATAAATAAATAAATAAATAAAATATTAATTATTTATTTTCTACAAAAAATTTTTTTTTTTCAAAATAAATTTTTGATTTTTTTTGTAATCTAAGCTGGGAATCGAACATCAAAATAGGAAAGAACGAATAAGTGCAGTGCAACTTTTTATTTTCTTGGTCTAAAATTGACATCAAAATTAACCATCACTTTTTTAGTATTATCAACTTCGTTTTCAAATTACCCGTTTTCCCTTTATTTCCCGGAATACCATTAGTTATCTATTTTCTACTTAATGCGTTCCGCTTTTAATCAAAACATGATGCTAATACGAGAATGGCGTGGCCATTTTTATTGCTTCAATATCTATCATACTTAATCATGTATATTTTTCATTTATCTAACTTGAACTCTGTCGTCTTTCATTTAATGTTGAATTTTAAATGCTTATACGAGTAATACTTAAGACGTTGTTACATTCCATTGGTTTTTTGCCACGCCCATGGTTTAAAGAAGTAAAATGCTATGTTCGAACCAATATTTGATCAAAATCGTTTCTAAGACTGTGTCCCTTGTAAATTGGTTCAAACGTTTGGTCCAAATGCTTGTATCTATAAAAAGTGGAAAGCGCATTACAAAAAGTGTTTTATAGTGAGCTAACTTTTTACTATCATGTTGGCAAGTAGGTAGTTAATGCGTTTTAGATAATGAAGTAGTTTTACGCTATAGTTTTTCCTTATCACAAAACAAAACCATTTTGGTATCAGAATCATGATTATGATATTGACTTAAAAAAAAAACATTAACAGAGCTATACTTACCACATTACCACTACAATTTTGTCATCGATATCCATCGTAATTGTGGCAAACTGGCAAACTCATCAAAGTGCAGCAATCTCTGCTTCAAACTTGCATAGGTAATATTTTATTATCACCGCAGGTGAATTCCTTTGTGGCACAGACCATATACATATATTATTAACTATATGTAAAAATGACTACGAGTACAGAACATACCTAATTATATCAAAACATAAAAGAGATCATAAAACTTAATTTAAATCCGTGTAACAATGGACTATAAAGTGAAGTGTTTGCGCGCATTATTTTATTTTATTTGCCGGACGTTCTTTGACCTATTTTATGTCACGAACTGCAACTTTTAACGATCCGTTTCTCACTTTTTTATTCCAAAAGGAATGGAGTCGCCTGTAAATTTTTTGCTTGTCGGAACATTATTTTATTGAGGAGTGACATTTTTCTATAAAATATTTTGAGGCTCAGTGCTGCATTGCAATAATGATCAATAGAGAGATACAGTTGGTCATGAGTCATGACAGGTATTTAAAGCATTTACTTTTTTGCGTGTAAATAAGATTTTAGTACAAAATTGACAGCGTCCACTCCACTGCACTTGTTGATTTTAGTGAATTTTTTTTTTACAATATCAACATAAAATGAGTAGATATAATTTTCCGCGGTTGAATAAGTACCTACGTTTAGGCAAGCTTTTAGCTTTTTAATTATTATCATACAATGAGTATTATAAATTATAACAGCGTCATTTATTTATTTGTTTGCATCTGCGATCCCTCCAGGGTTGCGGGTGTCTATGGGCAGTGGTAATCACTTACCATCAGGTGACTCACTTGCTCGTTTGCCTTCCTATTCATATAAAAAAAAACTTCTTTACATACAGCGTCTTTTGAGAGTTGTCAAATGATTGAAATTTAACCAAGTACAGTCAGCAAAAAGTATAATAGCATTGTCTTTCATCATAAATTTGTTTACCAAATTGGAATCTTACCAAGAAGTGGTAACCCACTTCACTTGCAAGATACCTATAAAACTATTATTGCCAGTCATTTTATGTTTTTCAAGAAAAAAAAAATTAAGCACTAAGCGGTCAGTGTCGACTCCAATACATCTCTAGTCCATCGCTGAGTCACCTGCAATGGTGACTCACGCCATACATTCCTGCTAGCTGCTGCGGAACGCCTGATGCAACCAGGTCGATGACCTCCCATCAGCCAGTAGGTACTACACTTCGTAGAAGGATCATCATCAATCAATATGTAGTTGTGGCTAAAGGGTAGCTCCACAGTACAAAAAAATCTCGACTTCTAATGATAATAAAATTATATTACAACAATAAAAAAAAATTTGCTAATTTAGCAAAATTTGAAAAAAATAAAGTTTAATTAGGTTAGTTTTATAACTTTTTGAAAAGTTAATTATTATTTGCAGATACTAAAGGTTTGCCTATGAAGCAATGCATTTCTGTTTTTTTTTTTTTGTAAATAAATAAGAAATCCAGAACAGATTGAGATTCGCGTCTTTTCTATGGATAATGAAAAAAAAGTATTGTAAGGAACCATAGCCAATAATAATAATGTTAATTTCTGTAACCGCAAACACCTAAGTTAGCTTTTATAATTTTCCAACTGGATCAGACAAAAATGGATGAATAGAGGGTCTAAAGAATTCATTACAATTACAGCTAGCTCTTTTAAAGCCTAGCCCTGAATTAGTAATAAAAAAGAAACAAAATTATTAAAACCACGAAAAAACTACATTTTTGATTTTATTATACGTTTCAAAATATGTATTCTAAATATTACATGTAGGTAAGGTCAATGTGGGTAAGACCGTCTACAAGGCAAGTCCGTCAACACGTTATAACTTTTGAATTTGAAAGCGTTTCCCGCTTTAGCGTCCAGTATATAAAGCAGTTTGTCGCGCTAGTTCCGGCACTTTAATTTAGATGACGCTGTGACAATAAACTTCAGAGAAATCCGCCTAAACAAGTCATCACGTGTATGGAACTCGAAGTGATAGTGCGACGGTCTCTGCTAATATTTTTTTTTTAAATAGTTGGTGACTAGATTTTGCGCCAGAAAGTAACTACAAATGTAATACAAGAACCGGCCATCTTTCTTCTGTATTAAAATTATCAGAAATTGGCTTAGTTTTGTAATTATACGTTCTATCATTTATCACATTAAAATTTCGTTAAGTTGGAAAGTCCGTCTACTATGTTACAAGGCAAGACCGTCATATGCCGGACTTCCCTGAAATCAGAGGTTACCAACTGTTTTTACGACTTCAATTATTATTACGATTTCATAAGGTAAAATTTCATAGATAAATCCTTTCAACATTGCACAAACTAAGCAAATCTTGCGCTATCAGTGCTAGGTGACGACATTATACATATTATACAAATTACTATTGATATTTTATTTGGGAAACCTAAAAAATAAGTAAGTACGTATAGTATAATTATTTGCCAAAAAAGGTTTACCACCCCATTTACGTAATATATGCCGGACTTGCCTTTGAATTCGAAAAATTGTGTTTATTTCGAATCTAAACCTTATTTTAACAAGTTGAAAGTACACTTTTCATCGTCTTGTTTCATTTTTTTTAGCATTCGAATACGAACATATAAGCACCCATAGTTTGGCTGATAACATTACTAGACGGACTTACCTTAAACTACACGGGAAGTCCGTCTACTCGC
This sequence comes from Pandemis heparana, assembly GCA_963854515.1. Classification (NCBI taxonomy): domain Eukaryota; kingdom Metazoa; phylum Arthropoda; class Insecta; order Lepidoptera; family Tortricidae; genus Pandemis; species Pandemis heparana. The sequence goes on along the minus strand of OY978026.1, from coordinate 2,654,921 downwards.
CGAAGTTTTAAAAATACTATTGTTTCTGCTTAATTTGTGATTAAAATGATCTGTCACTATAGCTCAACTATTATTTATGAAATTTTTCATCTTATGCGATTACAAGCGGTAACGTAGGTGAATAATTAACGCAGCTAGATCACTCCGAAGTAAAAAAAAAATGAAGTATGCCGGTCTTCCCCACATTGACCTTACCAGCAAAATACCAGTCTACCGATAAGATATACTGTACAGTTTAAAATTTACGGTATTTTGGAAATTGTAATATTTAAAAAAATATATGTTTAAGGAACGAATAAATTTCATGTGCATAAAACATGCAAAATCATTATTTATATTATTTTTCTTAAACCACTATTTGTAATGAAAAAAAAATCATATAAATAGTATACTATAAAATTAAATTAACAAAGTTTTATTAATTTTATAAAATTACAATTTTTACAGTACGCAGTGACTTTTTAAAAAGATCACTTATCTCCACTATGATAGTACGTTTAATTTGGAAAATCCAAAATTATAATGCAATGCAAATAAAAGGCCTTTTTAAAAAGTCACGCTTCGAAACGAAACGTTAGCGGCACGCGCAGACTGCTTCATGGCTGCTTTCTGAAAAAAAAAAATTAATAAATACTTTCATTAATTTTTTTGTGCCAGCCCTGAATTTGAAAATGTGTCGGTTCAGTCGCGGTCTTTAATTGTTGAGCCACGATAAAATCTTGTCGGAAAATGTCGATATCAAAATATTATTAAAAGTTGTTTGTCGACATGGCGTTACTTCACTATGGCAGCGTTCCATGTATGCTCAACAATTAAAGTCCTCGACATTAAAAAAAAAGATTAAGTAGGTACATAGTTTTGGTATAATAATTATAATTTTAGGTAGTTCGATTGTACCTCTCTCTTTGAAAGTATCGTCAGCAAAATTTAAATATTTTTCGAAATCCAAATCCAATTATTATCAAACAAATAGCATTCCCCTGTGACAAACAAACAACTCCAATCACTAGCAAGGAAACCTTTGAAAAACACGCAAATAACCAATTGTAGCCCGCGGCTTTGTCCGAATGTCCATCGAAAACATACACCCTGTATAAGCATAGAGCAGGTACCAACCGGAGACGTCAACGACACATGTGAAAACCAAGTTAGTATTTTATTTCGTTGCTAAGTTCTGAAAATCAAGACTCTCTACATGAGAGTTCTGTACATGAGAACTCATAGGTCATAATCATAAATAACTAGGCTACAACAGTTTTTTTTTATATATAAACGAGGCAAATAAGCTAAAAGGATAGTAGGTTGCGTTACCAGCCTAGATGACTAAGCTACTCATGTGTATGTAATTTCACCGGCTGTCTTACTCGCCTCGCTAAAAGCAGACAGCGCACTGCTGCTTAGCGGCAGGATTAGCAGATAAAATGGTGGAAGTGACACGGACTGACCTTGTGCAAGGTACGCATGCCTTCTGAAGCCCGCCGTAAGGAGGTTTTTATACTGATACAGAAATTAGTGCACATGACGTCTCTGGTGGCTTTAATGCTCCAAGCACAAAAGTCAGAACAAAAGCGGCGACCAACAACAATTTTCAAAACCGAATGTAATTGACACCCTTGGTTTTTTTTTTTTTAAAGCCATAGAACGGAACTTCAAAGTGGCCAGTATGACTCACATACGATTGAAACGTTTATGAACAAAAAAACAAATGACGATTTACCGGCGACAAATTTAAGTCGTGCCGTTCAAAAAAGTCGGCGAGTTAAAGCATGCAAACTTAAAGGAGAAAATGAACGGCAAAATAAATTTGTAAGACGGCACGGTGGGTGGCGATTGCTGTAGAGGCGGTACTTTTGCAAAGCATACGATTTTGAATAAAGAAAAGGGCGGTGTCTTTATAAAGGACAAAAATGCGTAATATTCTATAGGAGTAGCAGTAAGTGACCTTTCTGAGTACAAAGCTTAACGGGAAGCCCCGTGGAGAGGGGCAGCAACAATAACGTCTTCACCGTTTGACCGTAGCAAAATTTGGTAGTAAGTTAAAAGCTAGGGTTGCCACTAATATTACAGTTACTCGTCTTTTAGAGAATACAAGGTATCTTAGAATCAATTTAAAATATTTTCAGTAGGTGGTTGAGTTAAGTTAGACTTCCGAGCAAAGCAGCTCTGGCGTCACTGTCACTGCGACAGTGTGATAGTATTAGGGTGCGACCAAACCGCCGCGTTTACGCAGTGACGTGTCGTATGCGTCACGTTTTCTCACCGTTTCTTCATACATTTTGTTGCGATTCCGTAACGTCACCGTTTTTTAAGCGGTGGTGTGGTCGCACCTTTATGCAGTATGAAAATGTATGAAGGAACTTCCGAAGCTCCAAGCGCAGCGTCACTGTCGTAGCCACTGCCGCTATCGATGCGTCAGTGACGCCAGAGCCGCTAACGCTGCGTCAGTGACGCCCAGAGCCGCTAGCGCTGCGTCAGTGACGCCAGAGCCGCTACCGCTGCGTCAGTGACGCCAGAGCCGCTATCGCTGCGTCAGTGACGCCAGAGACGCTAACGCTGCGTCAGTGACGCCAGAGCCGCTAACGCTGCGTCAGTGACGCCAGAGCCGCTACGCTGTGTCAGTGACGCCAGAGCCGCTACCTATCGCTGCGTCACTGACGCCAGAGCCGCTTTGCTCGGAAGTCTAGCTTTACTTTGACTTAATAGTCCTGTAATTTTTCGTTGTTTTTGTTTGATTCAAAATGTTTTCATAAATTAATACACACAAATATTCAAAGTGAACCGCGTCAAAGGCGGGCCTAAATTTTATATCAAAAATATAAATGAAAATTCTATTGAGAGCTGTTCAGAAAAACTATCTACCTGCTATAATATTCCGGAACAATTTAGACACACCTTAGAATTTAAACACAGATATTATTATGGAATACATAAGAAGGGATGTCAAATTCCCACAGACAGGAAGTTCTACAACACGAGGAAACCTAAGAGCGTAATCTAATCAGAAAATTAAAAATTACAAAAAAACTGAGCAAGCGACAACCCTAGTTCCAAAAGTTTAATAACACAATGTCCAACTAATAATTCCATCTCATTTGCACCCAACAAAGTCCCATCGACACCAATAGTTATTTACAACCCTTACAATGTGGCTACTATATTTTTACAGCTTAAATCTCGTAGTCGTAGCGTTTTATGGTACGTAATTAGTTCCTGTCTCATTGTCTGAATCGATTGTCGCCAGACTGTCGATAATTTCTTTCAGTCCGATTGCTTTTCATACGTAATGGGGTACTAAAAGATGGTGCGTCTTTGTTGGCGGGTACAGTTGAGGGCATAAATATCTATACAAACACTAGTAGCTTTTGCCCGTGACTTCGTACGCATAGACTAACTCAAGTAATACAAATGAAATATTAGGTTCTTCAAATTTGGCACACATTTAGATGATTGTAACACTAAAACATGTTCTTCGGGAAAATGCGAAATTCCCGCGGGACAGCAATAAGTGAATTCAACTTAAGGGCTCTTTAAAAAAATCACATATTATAACATGATTTAGTGTTACAATCATCTAAATGTGTGCCAAATTTGAAGAACCTAGTTATTACAGTTACTGAGAAAAATATCAATCTCATTTATTTATTCCCTATCCCGTGGGAATTTCAAAAAATCCCTTTTTAGTGCTCCTTTCGGATACTCAAGGTATACGTCTGCCAAATTTCAAGTTCTTAGGTCCAGCGGTTTAGGCTGTGAGTTGTCTGTTAGTCAGTCAGTCACGGTACTGTTTTATAAGTATTTAGGTATAAATTATGTTAAATATGTGTCACTTATTGTTTATTGGATAACGGTGTATAGATATTTTTATATTTTTAACGTGTCTGTAACGTAGATTTATGCCCTTGATCGTACAATGAAATTTTCGCTATTATTTTTTTAATGAGACGATAGTGCGAGTTGCATTATTTTGTAAATTCACCTCCAATGAGAGGGCTTGGGTTAGTTCCCAAGCGGGCCCAGTGCGGATTGGGAACTTCACACATACCACTGAATTGCTTCGCAGATGTGTGCAGGTTTCCTCGCTATGTCGCTTCACCGAAAAGCTCATGGTATACTAACTAATAATACCGCAAATAAATTTTATTTGTGTAAAATGGTATTTACAGTCGAGGGCATAAATAACGATACAGCCATCATGTCAAATATATGTGACACCGACCTTATTGTGTATGGCATAAAGCAATATTTAATTCCCTTTGACTGTACCTGATATCTGTGAACATGTGAAACAAAAATTCATCCACCCGCATTGTGATTGTCTATAGGCCGACCGCTTAACCGAGTCCTCGCCCGCGTGGTACAGGGGCGCGGGGTAGGACGACAAAGCCGAGAGAGGTGCGGGCGGGTAGTGTGCCTGCCTAACCAAACTATTGGTGTCGATGGGACTTTGTTGGGTGCAAATGAGATGGAATTATTAGTTGGATATTGTGTTAGGTATTAAACATTTGGAACTAGGGTTGTCACTTGCTCAGTTTTTTGTAATTTTTAGTTTTCTGATTAGATTACGTTCACAGGTTTCCTCGTGTTGTAGAACTTCCTGTCCTGTGGGAATTTGACATCCCTTATTCCATATCTGTATTATACAAGGTGTGTCTAAATCTAAATTGTTCCGGAATATTATAGCAAGTAGATAGTTTTTCTGAACAGCTCTCAATAGAATTTTCATTTAAATTTATGATACAAAATTTTGGCCCGCCTTTAACGCGGTTCACTTTGAATTGGTGTGGATTAATTTACGAAAACACTAGCTTCTGCCCGCGACTACGTCAGCTTAGAATTAGCAATTGATATGTTTATCGTTATCCCGCGGGAACTATACAATTTTCCGGTATTTACAGTCGAGGGCATAAATAACGATACAGCCATCATGTCAAATATATGTGACACCGACCTTATTGTGTATGGCATAAAGCAATATTTAATTCCCTTTGACTGTACCTGATATCTATGAACATGTGAAACAAAAATTCATCCATCCGCATTGTGATTGTCTATAGACCGACCGCTTATGACAAAGGTGCGGGCGGGTACTGTGCCTGCCCCCCGCACCTCTCTCGGCCCCCTTTGTCGTCCTACCCCGCGCCCCTGTGCCGCGCGGGCGAGGACTCAGTTAAGCGGTCGGTCTATAAGTTCTAAGGTCTTTTCATTCAAAGAAAATTCTAACCTCAATCAATGTACAAATTCTTGTAAAGAATAAGGTGTATGAAATAAACCTGGGGCAATATTTTGTACTTTGACCAGTTAGACTTTATACATCTCTACTATAGACCAATGTAATTTAGGGTACGAACTTAACTTAGGGATCTTTTACATCCCTTTTATAAAATGTATTAATTGTAAAGTTAAGTAGAATTTAAGTACTATTGTAAATCTATTTTATTTAAAAAAAATTACTTTCTGCCAAGTTTCTTGCGGCGCATTCTTCTTGGCAATGATGGTCTTTCCGAATGCGCTGGTAGATTCAAAAAAAGACATGTAAAAGAGCCCTTGGCGGCCTATTTGCAAAATAAACTTTTGACTTTTGTACATAATTTTGCTAATATTATTATTTTATCATTTATACCTACTTATATTTTTCATGTGATTAATTTATAATTATTTTCGTAAGACATTAATCCTTATTTACATCTGAGACACAGGAATACATATTTCCTAGTTCAGGGTATTTAAATAAATTATTTTTCCCTTTGTTATCTTTAGCCTACAAGTTTGTTATTTGTGACAATTATTGTGTAAAATAAATAAAAAATATTATTATTATCTCCAGTTCCTTTATTCACGATAAAATAAAAATGGAACACAAAATATTTACCTTGCTACTCCGCTACTTACGTGCAAGATAACCAAGCCTGTGCAAAATATATACGTTTTGCATGCAAGCCCTCCCACCACTACTGCCACACATTCTGTGTTCATTGAAATGGACCTCCGCAAAGTAACGCCTGATTCAATAAAATATTTACGATAAAATAGTTAAAATAACAAAAGTGAGACGTTTTGAGGTTAGAATTTTGTTTACCAAAATAGGATAGTTAAGAATGAAAAGACCTTAGTTGTTCCGTCTGGCTAGCATCGTTCTTTTGTTCCTCAAACCCAGCGATGTCCAGCCTAACCACCAACACTTACTTGATAGTACAAATTTTCGGGTCCATGGCCTGCAGGTAGCTGTTGAGGCTGTTCTCGCAGTTGGTGTAGGCCATGCCGAGCCCCGCGCCCCCGCCCAGGTACATGGGCCACTTCTTGGCGCTGCGCAGGAAAAAGCTGCCCATCATGCTGCCGATTGCGAGTCCGGCAACTGGAAGCAACATCATCATCATTATCACCATCATAACTACCACCACATCAACATCATCTGAGTATTTTTTTATTTTTGTATTGAAATAATAATGTGGCGTGAAATAGTAATGTGTGGGAGTGCTACCCGTCGCTTTAACGTATGTGCGTTTGGCCTAGTGATAATATAAGGTGTGGAATAACAGTGCGTTCTCTCAAGTGACCGCAGTTCGAATCTCGTGTAGAAAAAGTTTATTTTTTTCTTTTTGCGCGAGTGTGCGTGTGTGTAGTTTTCACTTCTTGCGGCACTCCCGGTGTGCTATCCGGTGTTTTTTTATACAACAACTAGCTTCTGCCCGCGACTTTGTCTGCGTAGAATTATACATTATAAACCTTCCTCTTAAATCACTCTATGTAAAAAACCGCATCAAAATCCGTTGTGTAGTTTTAAAGATCTAAGCATACATGGACAGACAGCGGAAAGCGGCTTTGTTTTATACTATGTAGTGAAGGAAGGCAAACGAGCCTTTGGGTCACCTGATGGTAAGCGAGCACCACCACCCATGGACACCCGCAACACTAGAGGATTGCAGATGCGCCAGTCTAAGGGGCTAGGATAGAATACCTCTTGTACCAATAGTTGTATTTCTTCATATTTTAAATCTACGTGTATCGACTGTGTGTAAATAAATGTCGCTCTCTCTCTCTCTCAGTAATTTCACCGGCTGTCTCTACGGCGACTTGTCATAAATAAATCACGCATTTATCCCTTTCCGCGTAGACAGAGCCTAAGGTAACAAGGCCTAGGGGCCAAGTTTCGCGTAATCTAACTAATATTATAAATGCGAAAGTATGGATGGATGGATGGATGGATGGATGGATGGATGGATGGATGTTTGTTTGTTACTCAATTACGCCAGAACGGCCCAACGGATCTGGATGAAATTCGGCACATAGATAGAGAAAAGTCTGGAATAGCAAATAGGCTACTTTTTATCCCGGAAAGTTGCGTAGTTCCCGCGGGATAGCGATAAACGAATTCTTTGCAGACGAAGTCGCTGGCAACAGCTAGTAGTGAGCATATGTGGAAATAGGAATCAAAGTAGTGATGGGTTGCTAGCCGCATCGCTTATAACATGATTCCTAAGATTTTCGCCCGTTCCCTCGATGGTCTTTTACCATGTGTGGGACGAGAAGTAACTGGTACAATCTATCGGACCTGTACTTAATTAAAATTCGGTATACTCACTAGAATAAGACTAGAATTAGAAGAGATTGATGAATGTGGATGAAGCGAAAGAGGTATGTCAGGATCGTAGCAAGCGGAACAAAGTAGTCTCTGCCTACCCCTGTGGGAAAGAGGCGTGACGGTATGTATGTATGTATACTCACTAGTTTTCACTCCTAAATCCAAAAAGCAAGACTCGTATCTCTCCTCAAAACTCCGTCTGTCAGGTTTAGGCATTTCTTTCCTAAACTATGTCAAAAACACGCCGGTCACTTTTAAATACATTTTACAACGACATATTGCTTGAATTAACTAAAAAACACCGAAACAAATTAACTAACAAAACCACAAAACAGAATATATTTTTTGAGCGTATAACACTCTTGACGTTGACAGCTGCTGGTTTTGGTTTTTAGGATTTGACATTATAATGCAAAGAGATTTTATTGCGTTTGATAAGTCTTGCTGCGGTGAACTGAAATGTCAAATTTAAGACAAATGGCTAGATTACGGCAAATAATAATCTTGGCCACAATGATAAAAATAATTGCTTGGCCACCCAAAGAAGGAATTTTGCAGCATCTTTGGCACCATGCACATGCCAGGAGTCAAGTTTTAAGAGGGTGCATTCCTACTGAGCTGGCAACGTCGTATTTTTAGTGTTTTTTTACGATTATTTCACAGAAATTGAATGAAAGTTTCAAATGTGCGCCTGTACTGCACTTCGTTATTAATGTATCAATGTGTCCAATGCAATGATTAATCGTGATGGACTTTTATTTTCGTATTAAAGGGATAAAATAATATATTTCGTTAATTAAGCACGACAGATTTACATTACCATGTTACTTTAGGTCTTGTTACCTTAAGCTCTGTCTACCCCGTCAGGGATAACAGACGTGATTTATGCATGAATGCATGTATGTACATGTACATTTTAACATATTTATTTGCTCTAGGTCATGTAACCCAGTCAGTTACTTGGATGTATAATTATGCTAAAGATCATGAAGTTCGTGTTGTGATACAAATATGCGCCTGCGACTTAGACCCACCTTCAAAACTCGTCTCTCTTGCTTTACAACTCAGCATAGGCGCAAATATTTCAATGCATCATATTTTATAAGTACTAAGTTAAGTTCTATTAGTTTATCAACTCAGGCGTCACCACAGAGGTCCAAAAAAGGTATTAAAGCTCCTCATTCGACAGTGGTGTTAAGATTATACTGAAATTGAAGTAAGTACCTTAGGCGCTGCCGCTGTCTACTCCGTAAGGGATAAAGACGTGATTTATGTAGGGTCGTTTCGCCAGTTTGCCGACCGTCGCCACTTTTCGACTTTTTTATCGACATGTTTGACTAATCGGTATAAAATAGCAATACTAACAAGATTAGAAACTTAACAAAAATATCGTGGTAAACCCAAATAGTTCGGTTATACGCACACATAGACAAAATGCACGTTTGTAAACAGCGTACGGAACAAAAAAACAAATCAATCTAGGTTCGCAACGAACACCTAACGACGCGTACTTCGTTGCGAAAAAATTTGTGAGGAGCCTCACGGTTCATGGTATGTTTTTAAATGTAATTTTATGTTTATTGATTTGTTTGTTATTTGTATTGATAGACAATGAGTCTTAGTATTTATTTAAAATAAGTATTATTTTAGATTTCTTTGGAAAATGTATAAAATTTAATAGTCGGTAACTGGTTAACTCGTTTTCGTAAACACCTACTTCTCGACCGTTGCGGTCGAAAACTGGCGCCGCAGAGTCCAGTAAGGTTGCATCTTTTTTGACATATTATTGAAGAAACTACTGAACCTAATTTTTTAATTTGAATCTTATTAACACCAGAATTGTGTCAGCTAGTTTTCGACCGGATTATTTCAAATGTCTTAAACATTCCGCGTGTCGTAAACATTTGGTCGAAATCGGGATTTGTAATAACTGTATGCCATATTCCGACTACTATATTCGAAAATATACAGTTTTTAAATTAAAATTATATCTTTTTTGAACAACACACACACGTCACATATATCACATAACACGACACGTATTTTGTCCCGAAATCTATATTTTAGCTGATAAAATAGACAAAATACGAACGATTTTTAATATCCAGTAAATCCGTAATTAGAAAACTAAATAAATCCAAGATTGATCTTAGTGACACGTTTCATTTCGTTGTCATAATGTTGTATATAATTTTTATTTTAAGAAAATGCGGGTTTTTATATTTAAAACATATTTTGTGCTTCATGTATTTGTCTTCACACCATAGTCGAAAACTGGCGAATATACAGTCGGAAATTGGAAATTTCGGTCGAAAACTGGTAAAACTGGCATTTTCGGCTTTATTGATTATTATTTAATTATTTCTAGGTCTTACTTGAAAATAAACGGCATTCAATGATAGTAGACTATATTCACTATATGCATTATTTTTCTCGTTTATTTGTTCATATTAATTCAATTTTTTTTTTCATTCTGAATTTGCCAACTCCACTAATCGGTCGAAAACTGGCGAACTGACCCTATGTATGTTTGAAGTACGAAAACAGTAAGAGAAAAATAGCCTTAGGGCATGTTACACCAGTCTCTGTTAAGTTTCAGTTATCGTTAACTGTCAGTTATCCACGATGACGCCTCTGTCTGTTTCGTAGTAATAATCAGAGACGGAATTCATAGATAATTGATACTTAAGACAACTAAACTCAACAAAGTGTGGTGAGACAGGCCCTTATTGTTATCACTTAAGGTGTCATTCTATGGAAATTAAATTGCGAACTATGTAAACTGAAATAAACGTATTTTAACATAATTAGCAATGCGTTTATTTGTAGTATATTAGCATGACAACGTCAATTATAAGGCAAAGACAATAAACCTAAATCATAGATATAGCATTCGTCCACCCTCAATTAAGACATCTCTTCAATAAGCCGCCGCGGTCGCGCGGTGGTGCGCCTGCTGCGCCTCGGTGCTTCCTGCGGAACGGCCGTGGCAGGTGTGAGACTCGGTGTGTCAGCTGGTACAGGGCTGGCAGCTGAGTTCCGTGTGCCTGACGAACTTGCAACGACAGCAGGCTCTACTCGTACATTGGGGCTTCTACTCTGAGTAGTCTGGCAGGAAGACCAAATAGTTGATTGGCCGAGTTGAGGGGATAGATCAGGTGACGCTGATTGATCGACGGCCATAGACGTCGGTAACGGGCATCTGACTGGTGTGGATGAGGGTAATGGGTGTATGCTAGGTTTTGGTGATGGTGCTATAGAACAATTAGGAGCAGCCGGACCGATGTAATCGGCTAAACGGGAACGCACATGGTCAGCGTGGTACCTCCTCTCCACGCCGTTAGGAGTGTTCACGGCATATGAGTACCTGTGCGTACGCCTTGATATAGTCGCAGGTTCCCATCGCGAACCATCTCGGGCGCGAACAAATACGCTGTCCCCAGATTTAAAGGTAGGTGTTACATTATCGGATTCAATGTTAGCTTGAATTTGTTTGTGCTGTAAAGACCTCTTAGCGTTCGGACGCGCGTTATCCAAGGCACAGTGCAACTGTCGTCCGAATATCATTTGGCCTGGGCTTTTCCCGGTGGTGCTATGAGGGGTTATACGATACGAAAACAAGAAATTTTCTAGCCGCTTCTTTAAGGAAAAGTTGTCACTTGCACTTGATGACATTCTAGACTTGAAAGTGCGCACGAGGCGTTCCGCCAAACCGTTGGTTCTTGGATGGTATGGAGACGATTTAATGTGCAGGATTCCTTTGTCCTTACAATAGTCTTGAAATTCCCGTGACGTAAACTGTGGTCCGTTGTCAGATACCAAAAATTGTGGGAAGCCAAAAGTAGTAAATATCGAGTCCAACTCCTCACAGAGTTTAATAGTAGTTATTTGACTCATGGGTTTAATTTCAATCCATTTAGATAGGGCATCTGCCAGGACAAACCAGTATTTGCCCTCAAAAGGACCCGCAAAATCGACGTGCAACCTCTCCCACGGGTTATCAGGTACAGACCACGAGTAAAGAGGCAGCTCAGGGTTGTTGGGTCGATTTTCTTGGCACTTGTTACAACGCTTGACGAACTCCTCAATATCGTCGTCTATTGAAGGCCACCAAACGTAAAATCGTGCAAGTGCTTTCATAACACTTATGCCTGGATGCCCTGTGTGCAGGTATTTCAAGGTAGGTCTCCTTAGAGCACTCGGAATTACTATTCGACCTTGCCACATTAAAATCTTACTTTCGACAGACAATTCACTGCGCTTCCGAGCATAGGGCCTCAAGTCATCTGCATAGTGATTTTCACGCCATCCGGTCTTAACGTACTCCGTTACTTGTTTGATGATAGGGTCGTTCTTTGAAGCCTCTCGTATTCTTTCTTCAGACAAAGCAATATCAGAAATTCTTTCATGTTGTAATCGAGATATGATCTTGTGCACTGTCAATTCTGCCGAGGATGGTGTCTCTTCAGGATTAGGCATTCTTGAAAGGTAATCCGCCATAAAATTTTGATGTCCTTTTGTAAAGATGATGTCGTAGTCATAACCACCAATGATCAATGCCCAACGTACGAGGCGATTGTTAACAAGCTTCGGCAAATTCCGCTGAGGGCCTAAAACGTGAATAAGGGGCTTATGGTCTGTGACTAGTGTGAATTTTGTGCCACGTAAGTATTGGTCAAACTTTTGAATGCCGAAAAAGATTGCCAGAGCTTCTCGATCAATGACAGAGTATTTGGATTCGGCAGGTCTCAGTTTTCTTGATGCGAATACGATAGGTTGAATTTCGTCAGCAGCCTTATGATATAGGACGGCCCCTACGCCCTTTTCTGAGGCATCACAAGCTAAAAACAATGGTCGTTTCTCGTCGAAAGCTACAAGTGGCTTTGATCTGAGAATAAGATCTTTTGCTTCCTGAAAGGCCTTATTTTCAATGTCAGTCCATCGCCACTTCTGTCGCCCACCAGTCAGCGCATGTAAATCAGCGCAGGCGCTGTGCAGATGGGGTATGAACTTCTCATAAAAATTAATCAAGCCTAAGAACGATCGCAGTTCTTGAGCGTTTGTAGGCGGTGTTGCTTTAGTTATCGCCTCAATCTTCGATTTTGTAGGTTGTATTCCGGCCTTGCTTATCGTGTGGCCCAAGTATTCAATCTGTGTTTGGAAGAATGAGCATTTTTTTAAATTCACTTTCAAACCGGCTTGCTGTAATTTGTCGAAAACGGTGGAAAGTGTCTCTAGGTGTTCGTTATCATCCTTTCCCGTTAAAGCGATATCATCAAATATGTCACATTTTTTCTCGAAAAATTCCACAAAATTTTCTACCGATGCAGTGGCAGGGTTAAACGTATCACATTTAAAACTTTTAATAATTGTGAGCTTGTTGCTGGTGGCTGTTGTACTTGCCGAGTGGGCGGACTCCGTGCCAGGTGTCGCTGGTGTGGGGGTCCCCGCTGACGGCCGTTGTAGTTGAACAAGATGTTGTAAAATGTCCGAAATCTGTTGTTGTTGCGCTTGTTGTAGTTGAAGAAATTGTTGAAATTGTTCGGCGTTCATTATAATTACATTAATCCTCGTCGCCAATGAAATAAACGTATTTTAACATAATTAGCAATGCGTTTATTTGTAGTATATTAGCATGACAACGTCAATTATAAGGCAAAGACAATAAACCTAAATCATAGATATAGCATAAACAAACCGCCATATTGAAATTGCTTCTGTATGTTGAATTTACTATACTTCATTTAATTTAGAATGAGAAATCAAAACAACAATATATTGCGGCTCGTGGACTGTAATCTTTTTACAATTTGTACTAGAGTAACAATTTTATTGACGACACGCAAATAAAGTGACATTAAAACAATTTTATTTTGCGGCTCCCAGACTGTTCTATTTGCTATGTAAGAAATAGTTGACCAGATGCAATGATGATGTTCTTGTGGTTTTTTATTCTAAATTAAATGAAGTAAGTACTTATATGTTTGCTTTTGCTTAGCGAGTTCTATAGAAATACACTTTGGTCGAAAATAATTTAAGGTTTAGTAGCAGAACACAGTTTCTTACCAATTTCAAATAGTATTTTCTAGTGATGTTGGTGGACTGGCTATAAGTGAATTCTCCATAGAGTTACGGGCAATAGCTAACAAACAACAAAATAGAGCAACGCCAGAGAGCCCGAGGCGTTTGCTAAGTAGTCATAAAATCGCATAATTCAACCTCTTTAACCGTTTGATCACAAAATAGCCTCCAGGCTAATCACTTAAACGAATAAACATCTCCCTTGGCATCAAGCTGTCACTTAAGTATTAACAATTTTAATTATGCAGAGAAGTAACCAAAGCACTCCGGTGTCTCCCGGCTGATGTGACGATGAATCGAACTATCTAACTAATATTATAAATGCGAAAGTATGGATGGATGGATGGATGGATGGATGTTTGTTTGTTACTCAATCACGCCAGAACGGCCCAACGGATCTGGATGAAATTTGGCACATAGATAGAGAAAAGTCTGGAATAGTACATAGGCTACTTTTTATCCCGGAAAATTGCGTAGTTCCCGCGGGATAGCGATAAACGAATTCTTTGCAACAGCTAGTATGAGATATATTTCAATTAATATTACAGGTCAATTTCGGCATAAAAGTGCCCTACCTATGTCTCCTTCTGTCGCATTGTCATTAGCTTTTCCCAGATATACAGGGTATTACAAAACTACCCGTAAAGCCGAAAGGAGGTTAAATGTGACATTATAACAAGTCGATTTACAATATTTAAGAACCCCGGTATGGTTTCCTGAGATGACAGTAAAGTTTACTAGGGTTGACAATATTTTCGGCTTTGATATTTTACGGGGTATTTTGTAACACGTTGTATAAAATACTAGCTGTTGCCCGCGGCTTTTTTTAAAATGTTTCCTCACCGTTTAAACCTTCTAGACTTGTACAAATGTTTCAAAACCTAAATTATTCAAATCGGTACAACCGTTTTCGAGTCAGAGAGACAAAAGGTCATCAATTCATTTTTATATACACTGGCGAGCAAAATTGGGTCAGATTGATACAAAATTATATGAAAAGTGACCCGTTATTTTTGCCCGTGAGTATACTATATAGATAAGTATATACATATAGTGTATTCGGGTAATTCCGAAAATCATTAACATCAGCCATACTGTTGTAGTCGACTGGGGTGACTTTGGTAATTTTGGGGCTACTTTGATCGTTTTAAAATTGCTATAAAATCGATATTATCCATATCCAGTGAATGTTTGGCATGTAGACGCAAAGGCGATTGACGAAGACATTGATTGGAGTAAACGCAAATAAAAAATAATGGTTTTGTCATTAAAACTACTTTTTAAGGTCACCCCGTAAATTAAAGTCACCCCAGTTGACTGAAATAAGAGTCTCATTTCGAAAGTAATAGAGTATTATTATTTACAACGGAATATGACTGATTTTAATATGTTTCAGACTATCCGATTTTCGGAATTATCCGATTTCCGGATAATTCCGAAAACCACTAAGTAGCAGTGCAGCAGTGCTGTGTTCCGGTGTGGAGAGTAAGACAGCCGGGGAAATTACGGGCACAAGAGACATTTCATCTAAGTCGTCTAGGTTGGCAACGCATCTGCAATCCCTCCGAGGTTGCGGGTGTCTATGGGCAGTGGTGATCGCTTACCATCAGGTGACCCACTTGCTCGTTTGCCTTCCTATTCACATAAAAAAAAATACCCGAATACACCTTACATAATACATTTTAATAATATACCTATCATTTAACATTTACATCCCATTATGATTAAAGGGTTTCACTTGAAGTATTTCAAACAGCTTAAGGCAAAATTAACAATTAGCGAAATTATACTTACAAAAGAAAGATGAGAATTAACATAATGCTAAATGACAATATTTTCGGATAGGGGAAATCACACCCTCCTGTTTTATTATCTCTGGAAACAGAGATGGCGGCTCGATCTCTGTTTAGAATTGCTCGGCGCATTTGTCAAAGTATTAACGTATACTACCATCAAAGGTTACTTAGTTTGTTAAAATAAACATTTGCGATGAGTTACGCAATATGCTATGTCACTAATCAGTGCTTAAGTAAACGTATTTGCGTAGGGCATATACCTACCGTCCATCTAAGAGGTAGCGTATGATAGTTACTAAATATATACATAAATCACGTCTTTATCCCTTACGGGGTAGACTGAGCCTAAGGCTATCAAAACCTAACTTAGGCCACGTTTAGCATGATTGGTGGCGTATAGGTAGGAGAATCAAAATAGTTATAGGTTGTTAGTCGCATCGCCTATAACATGATTCCTAAGATTTTCGCCCATTCCCTCGATGGGTCTTTATCATCTGCGCGGGAAGAGAAGCATGGAAGAACAGCGTATGATAGTACTGATGTGAAAAGCTTTTACTTAGTATTGTAGAACTAGCTACTGTCCGCGACTTCGTCTGCGTAGAATTATACATTAATATAAGGCTTCCTCTTGAATCACTCTATCTATTAAAGAAAAGCCGCATCAAAATCTGTTGCGTAGTTTTAAAGATCTAAGCATACATAGGGACAGAACAGCGGAAAGCGATGCAAGTCAGCAAAAATGCTAGTAGTATTAAAAATTAAATTTCAAAACATAATCCAATGAGTCTTGGTAAATATTGAAAATTCTCATTAAATAGTGACATGTCCACACATGTTCAAACGTACACGTCATAAATGTCCGAAATTAAAAATTCCTAACTCCGCAAAAAGGGTTGCGGACGAGAGATGAATTACGAAGTTTTTTGGTCATCACGTTTTAATTATGACGGCCATTCTGATGAAGAACAATTTATTCTTGCTTATTTAAATTTAATAAACCCAGTAAAGAATCGTGATAAATGAAATACATACATACATTAATAAATTACGTCTTTATACCTTGCGGGGTAGACAGAGCTTAAGGTAACAAGGCCTAGAGGCCACGTTTTGCGAAATCGAGAGCGTATGTGGAAACAGGAATTAAAGTAGTGATGGGTTAACATGATTTCTAACATTTTCACCCATTACCTTTAACGACGCGGTTGGCCTAGTTGGTAGTGACCCTGCCTACGAAGCAAGCGTCCTGGGTTCGAATCCTGGTAAGGGCATATATAATTGTGTGATGAGCACGAATATCTGTTCCTGAGTTATGGATGTTTTCTATCTATATAAGTATGTATATCGTTGTCTAGTACCCATAACACAAGCCTTACTAGCGCTTAAAGACTAGGTCAATTTGTGTGCATTGTTCCGTAATATTTATTTAAATAATATTATTATTATTACTTATTAGTGCCTTTACCATCTTTTTTTTTTTTTTTTTTTTGCGGCGGGGAAATGCGTTACGCATACCACCGCGCCGTGGGGACGACGCGGAGGTTATGTGGGACTCTCCTCCCCGCCCCCCCCCCCGAGCGGGGGGAAACGGAGGAGGCCTACCCACTAAAAACCCGCCGGTATTCCCTCTCTGCCATTGGAGGGGTGCCGTGGGAGAATAATAGTGTCACCACGCACACCCCGCCGGCCGCCCCAGCCTAATCGCCGGGGCTCCCGCGCCAAAGAGAGGGGGGCCGGGAATACTTGCCCCCCCCTAGACTCGTGGGCCTCTACACGCTAGCAGGGGATCCCCATCCCCCGCCAGCAGGCACCACTAGGGGAGGGCAGCAGCAAACTGCCGCCGCCTTCTCCCCGTTCGTCTGCGCCGGAGCGGGGGCGCGAGGGGGTCGTTCTCGCGCTCCCGTGGGTGGGGGCCACGGTCGACAGGGCCTTTCCCCTCACTTTAGGGGGGGAGCATTTCTCTCCGCCCATGACGTGGCCGTGCGGTCGACCCGCCTCCGCGCACACCAAGCATTTTGGCTTGGCTTGGCAGGTCGCCGCGCGGTGCCCCTCCTCTCCGCAGCGGAAGCACTTCTCCCCGTGCTTCGCTGCGGAGGGACACATGGCCCTTGTGTGGCCCAGCGCCATGCATTTGAAACAACGCATGGGCAGGGCCACGAGGGGCCTCACTGCGGCCTTCGTCCAGCCTACCAAAATGTGGCCCTCCTTGGCGACGGCCTTTGCAGCCGTCGCAGGACACCGTACTATTACGGCGCCTCGCCCCCATGCTCGGTCGCTTACCGCACCCACCTTCACGAGGGCTGCGTCGCAGCCTCCCTTGGCCGCAATGGCCGCTGCGACCTCGTCTGGACCAACCGTGGTGTCCAGCCCCGTCACCTTTAACTCGGCGAGCTTGGTGGGCCGGGTGACATCCGCGATATCCCCCACCACCTCCCTGAGTCTGGCCGCAAGGCGGTCGGCGGTGGTGTCGGGGGTGTCTCCCCCCACCTCCAACATTTTGGAGCCGGTCATTGTGCTCTTCACCCTGACCGACTCCAAACCGAAATCCGGGAGTCGGATGCCAGTCCTGGCCCAGACCATCCTGTCCACATAGGTAGACTTCTCCCCCCCCCCTCTCTGCTCCTTCCTTCAGGGTGAGGACGACGGCTGCGGTGCGAGGCACCACTACTTTGGCAACCTTGGCCTTGGGGGGCTGCTTGGGGAGGGCGCCTGGGGAGGTGGCGCTCGCCTTTTCCCTCCTCTTCCTCGTGACCGTGGCCCAGGATTGCTCCTGGGGCTGGGGGTCGGCCTGGGGGGCGGGCTGTGGTTCGGGCCTGCCCTTTCCGCTTGCCCCCGCCCTGGGGGGGGGGATTTGGCGGCGGGTGCTTGGGCCGCAACAGTGGCTTTGGCCTTTGGGCTGGCGTTGGGCCGGCCTTCTTGCCCCCCTTTGGGTCCGCCCGGGTTGGGCGGGTCGGTGGGGGGGGCAACGGGATGGCCATCTGTTTCCTCCGTGGCATCGCCTTTGGAGGCTTCCTCGCACCCTCCCCTACCAGGCCGGACTGGGCTTTGGGACGGGGAGGCGGTGGGTCTCTCTTGTCGGCCGCAAGAAGCGGCCTCAAGACGGGCTCCGGCGGGAGGCGCGCCTCTATTTCTCCCAGGCGGGCGTTGATCATCCCGCCCAGGGATGTTACGAGGTCGCGCCTCAGCTCCTCGATCGCATCCTTGAGGCCCCCCCCGACTTCGGCCGCGGTGGCCTCCCTCCTTGCCGCGGAGACGCTGTCCTGCGCCTCGGCGTAGGCCGCCTTGAAGGCCTTGAGTTCCGCGCGGACGATCTCCAACTCTCGGGCGAGCCGGGCATTGTCCGCGCGGATCCGGCGCTGGTCCTCCGATGAGGAGACCATCCGCAACTCTTCAATGGCTTTGAGGGCCTCACTGGTGGCGCCGTTGAGGACGCCCTTTATGCGCCCGTTCATGTTGCGACACTTCGCAACGTTACCCCTTATTATGATAACGTTGCGAAGTGCGGCAGCGGCCAGCTCCTCCCTGGACTTCTGGGCAGGGGGGCTGGAGTCCTCCTCGTCGCCTTCCGGCGACTTCTTCCCGCGCCGGGAGTACTGTTTTGGGCGATAGGTCTTGTCGCCCAAATTTGCACCGTCCAGGTCATTGGAGTCTTCGTCCGTGCCAAGGCCCTCCAACTCCCTCCTAGCGGCAGCCAAGTACGAATACGCCCCCATGGGGTGCTTCTTGTGACCTCCCCTGGTGCTCGAGTTCACCTTTACAGGTACAGCCGCTTTCTCGCCGGACCCGTTCGACAAACCCCTTTTTAGAGGAGCCTTGTATGCGTTCCCTCTGGGCTCCTCTGAGATGGACTTGGAGGTGCTAGCCCCCGAAACCTCTTCCTCCATGTCGGAGTTTTCCGAGAGGTCAATCACCTCCACCCCCCGACCCGTCTCCGCCTCGGCCTCCTCGAACGCCTCCGACTGGGAGGTCGTTTCTGGCTCCATAGGGGGCCCCTTTTTCCCCTTTTCCCCCCCTTTTTTATCGTCGGAAAGGCCAGCCGAAACCCGGATGGCCCCGGATCTCTTGATTTAAGCAGGAGGTCGTTCCTGCCGCTCTCACGCTTCGACTCACCGGTCGACAGCGGAGAGTCACAGCAGGATACGACCTCATAGGAAGTCAGTTGTGGAAAAGCCTGATTGTATTCATGGAGGTCGGCACCTTGCCGACCTACGAGGCAGTCATTGCCCCCCCCAGAGTACAAGGGGCTGGACGCCGCCGCAGCGACGCCGAGGGATTCTCCGGTGGAACCGGTACCCTCCTGGGGTATAACTCTTGAGTAATCTGCCATACCAAAACGCCAATGCTCCACATCGTCATCTCTTTTTTCGGGAGTGAGCTCTCCCGTCAGTGCGCCCTAACGAGGGCGCACCCGCCCCGCCTGGCAGGCCCTTGCGGGCCCCGCCGGGGTGTGTCGCTCTTAGTCTGGCCTCCCCCTAGACCCGTCCGGTATGGGAAGCCCTATCCGGCATGGCTCGTAGGGATCATCAGCACGCAAGCCCCCCCACCACGACAAGGTGGCGACACCCGGGGGGGTGCCTTTACCATCTGCGCGGGCAGAGAAGCAACTCTCTAATCCAGAAGCAAATTCTATATTTTTACCAGACCAGCATAGAAAGTACACTGTTTCATGTTTCATGCTAAAAAATTTTGCTAATGGATACTCCCCAATGACCAATGACAATTTTAGGATAAAAGAGACCCGTGTCTAATCACCTCTGACGGACTTCCAGCGCACTAAGTCCATTTGACAAACCTACGCGCATCCAATTAGGACCGAAACGCACTTAATCGATACAGTCTAAGCCGGTAATAGACAAAGGGCTTACTCCCATGCAAGCTGGCTAATCAGGGAAATAGGGCTGCCACCAATAATCCTATCTGCATATCTTATCAAAGCTGTTTCTCGGTAACGAAGCTACGTTGACAACCCTAGTTGGCGAATGCCGATCGTCGTTTGTCAAATCTAGCTCTGTTGTACCAAGTTAGAAAAGAATTACCCCTTTAGCTTTTCTGGTAACTGCAAGTTTGTCATGTGAATAAAAGGCAAACGAGCAAGTGGGTCACCTGATCGTAAACGATCACCACTGACCATAGACACCCGCAACCCCGGAGGGATTGCAGATGCGTTGCCAACCAAGAGGACTTAGATGAAATGCCTCTTGTGCCCGTAATTTCCCCGGCTGTCTTACTCTCCAAGCACTGCTGCTTAGCGGCAGGATTAGCGAGTAAGATGGTGGTAGCGATCCGGACGGACCTTGCACAAGGCCCTACCACCCGTCTTCGTCTTTTGGCATTTTGCTTATGCCAGACAGAGACAAAACATCTTTGATCGAAGCAAAACATACAGTTCTTATTTGAGTTTGTTAAAGAGGGGTATGAATCGGATAAACTCATGTGCGAGAGCGAGCGTTTCTGTTCTCTAGCAGAAAGCCTAAACAGGACGGGAGTAGAGAAGCGTTTAAGCTGACGCACCCTGGGCAACAACAGTATCCACTGTAACTATTCATTCATTACATAGTATAAAACAAAGTCCCTTTCCTGTCTGTAGGTATGTCCGTATTTATGCTTAGATCTTTAAAACTGCGCACCGGATTTTGATGAGGTTTTTTAATAGACTAGTTAACTGGAAGAGACCTCTTTTAGGGATAAATTCGCCTTTGTGCATTTGTGTTTTCCTGTATTCATCTTTTTCGTGTGTTATGTACAATAAAGAGTTTTACATACATACATACATACAATATATAGAGTGATTCAAGAGGAAGGTTTAATATGTATAATTCTACGCAGACGAAGTCGCGGGCAGAAGCTCGTATACAATATTGTAACTCTGAACTCTCGTTTTATTATTACCTGCTATATTTAACCAACATGTCAATACTAATCTTTCTACTCGTTACAGCAAAACTACATTGACAAGCAAAAATATCGGGTCACCTTCCTCACAAAGTCGTTTGAAAAGCGTCCCATTATTTTTGCTCCGCAGTATATTTACCCCAAAATTAAGATAATTACACAAACATTAAATTAACAGTGTCAGCGCAGGAGTTTCACACGTGTACACAATCATATGCCACATTAGTTGTCACGGTGTTGAATACGGGACGAACATACTTATCTTCATTAGACGAAATTGGTGACAAATCGATACTTTTGTCAGTAAATTCTGTAACGGAACATAATATTGAGACATTGCGAGTTAGGTTTCAAATAGTTGCTACTGTTTACGCTCACGTAGCTGTTTCTAATGATCCACCGATGCATAATTTACAACACACCGGATAACTCACGTATAAAAGCCGAAGGATTGCTCCGACATTTGTTTCAAACAGTGTTCGTTTCGCTGCCGCCGGGGCGAGCGCTCTCTGATGAAGGGCAACGAAATAGTCCGAAACAATTGTCGGAGCAATCTTTCGGCTTTTATACGTGAGTTATCCGGTGTGTTGTAATTATGTGTGAGTCTCACGGTAGATTCATGTTGAAAATTCACCAATGCCTTTTGGACAAGTTATTAAACAAACAATATAATTATATTCAACTCATTTCTGTAATGTAACTTCGGCCTATCTCTCCCTCTCTAAAATGCTGCGCCCAACAGGGTTTCATATGTTTTAATGTGTATTATTGCCATCATTTTGTTGTACCTATGACATGTGAATTGCATTAAATAAATAAATAAAAACAAACCTATTCTAACAATCTAAGTAATACACGAGTCGGTTTTGGATTATTTTAAAAGTTTACAAATTATCAGCCAAAATGATTTTGTAAAATAATGCGTTTGTGTAATTGGTAGGTGAAATGATTGGATCCGACTTTGTACATAGACCTATAGATCACTAATGACACTGCAACAATAAACCTTGCGACATGAGTTACAGAAACAACACAATAAACAAGTCTAGGACGATCCGACTGATAGTAAATAACGTTAGTACGGGAGTTAGTAGCGCCGCTGACGTAAACGCACTTAGGTACCCTTGAAAATGATGATCAGATCATCTTCAATTTATGACTAAGTCAAACCGGATATTTTGCAGTTAAAAAACACTTTTTAAATAATAATATTTTTAAACTCACTTTATGTATGTCAGCTCTCCATCTATTATCCAGTCTTAACCCCCCAAATGAAGCCAGTAACTAATCACATCCCGTAAAATTTGTACAACTATAAAAGTGGATCCAACTGATCGTAAAAAAAGATGAGGGCATTCGTAAGCCGAACCCTGAAATGAGACGGCTTTCACATCTTGCAAATTTGAAAAGAATCAAAAACAGTGTTGCCGTTAGCGTACATTTTACACATTTGACGTACCTTTTTAGCCTCCAATGTGTTATGTGTAATGGGGTCCAGTTTACGTACCTTTTGATCTCATCCAAAACTATATGTAACATTTTATAAAGCCAAACAGTTGTGGCAAAACTGAGAGCGTTAAAAGCTGTGTTAAGAGTTGAGTAAAAAAATGCTTATGTACCTTTTTATCCCAAAATGTACCTTTTCAGCGCTGTATCTGTACCTTTTGGGAACTCAGTTGTGGCAACACTGATCAAAAAGTCTAGGAAATTTTCGTATTTGTATGGTTGGTATTCGATTTTCCGGGACAAAAAGTATCCTCATACCAAATTTCATTGAAATCGGTTCAGTGGTTTAGGCGTGAAAGCGTAACAGACAGACCGACTGACAGACAAACAGAGCTACTTCTTGTTAAATGAGTTCGCCAGTTTCTTTGTGATTGATATTTTTGATAATCGTGTGCAGATTTTCATTTCCCCTTTTTCCTCATTTTGACTGTCAATATGCAATGAGCATGCACGAACATGTCAATAAAGCAAACGCCGGATTGCAGTCGTAAAAGCGCCCCTAAATTAATTCCATGCAAATCACTGACAGTAAAATTTCCAGAACGAAATGCTAAGTGCGAAACTCGTGTTTACTAAGACTGACACATGTTTACTTGAATCCGTAATACCTTTTACTATTAACCCTTTAATGGATGATTAATATTTTTTGTTAAAATTAAATACGAGACGAGCCTGAGCTGTCGATAAGCCTTCAACAAGATGAAGCAACGCCGAATACCTGATAAAGATCGCGGGATTGCGGTGGATGCGGAAAGGACAACTGCCCTCATAGTGTAAAAGGCGACTTTTCGACAAAAGCTAGTTTCGAGATAATCGCAAAAAACCTTGTTTTACGAATTTCAACTAAATGGAAAAACTTTTTGCAGTTTTTCTTTTTGTGTGTGGTAGGTATATGTATATACTTATTTACGTCATATTTTACATATTTCTAAACACATCGGTTTAATTTAAATTTGAAAAGAAAACTTTTAGTTTAGTATTAAATTTTAAAATGTTTAGGCCGTACCTACTAGCTAAAACTGGGGAAAACACACATTTTGCGCCTTTCTTACTTAGATTTTTGTCGATACACTAGCTTATACATACAAAAATCTATACTAAATTTAATTTACCGTTAACTTTTGATAGTGGTGGCACATCACTATTTTTGAATTGCAAAAAACAGGCAACACAGGTAATGTCATTTTAGTATCTAGCTAAAATAAAAAGACTTTAGGTAGTTCCCACGGGATAGCGATAAAAGCATTCTACGCAGACGGAGTCGCGGGCAACCGCTAGTAAACTTATAAAACAACTAGCTGTTGCCAGCGACTTCGTCTGCAAAGAATTCGTTTATCGCTATCCCGCGGGAACTACGCAATTTTGAGGGATAAAAAGTAGCCTATGTGCTATTCCAGATATTTCTCTATCTATGTGCCAAATTTCATCCAGATCCGTTGGGCCGTTCTGGCGTGATTGAGTAACAAACAAACATCCATCCATCCATCCATCCATCCATACTTTCGCATTTATAATATTAGTTAGATTAGTTAGACTAGTTAGATGTGCGACACAACGCACATTGTAATGCATAGACTTTACTTAAAAATGATCTAAGTCCAACTTATACGTCTTACGAAGAGCAACAAAGAAATTTAACACCGAAACTGACGATACAAAATTGACGTAAACAACACAGTAAAACGTTATCTCCAACCTGAACTACAAGATCTACGACAAATTGCCAATTTTCTGCAAACCCAAGATAAATCAACACCCCATCAACCCAATCTACATCTTAAAAACAACCTTAGCATTCAAGAAATAACGCATAAAGTTTGCTTCAGGAACCGCAAAACAGTCACGGCAAAAGTATACGACGTCATCCGAACGCACAGTGGGCCAAAACGCCCGGATTAGTGGGCAAAATGCATCGGTAGTAAATTTTACGAGTATGCAAATGAAACGGTAAATTGGACAGTAAAAACTAAGCCGTGATATGTAGGCTTCTACAGATTGCAGCTGAAAATTGCGCTTCGAGAAAACTCGTAAAAATTACGAGTTTGATTTTCGTGGAAGCGACAAAATTCACAAGTGATGCATTGAATTTAAATGACTTATTTTAGCTTCTGCTAATCTTTTTTTATTTTTATTTGTAAGATATCGCTCTTAACTATGAGGATGCCTCGCGGGAACTTTGCACTTTTCCGTGATAGAAATAACGTCGCAAGTGAAAGAATTTTAAAATTGGTCCAAAATAGTCCTGAAGATTTCCTTCTCATAAACACTTTGACAATCTGACGTAAAATAAAAATGTAAACATGACATGTTACTCATAGTAATACTGATTCAAATACAAATCTATTTGCTCAACCAACTTACTCAATTGTAAAATATAAATGAATGTTTCCAATAAAGAGCACTCAATGCCCAATTAGCCACTAAATTACACATTTTGTATTTACGCTTCCGCAACACTAGTCAAGTTAATATCAAAATCAAACTGTAGCTTACATTGGAACCGAACATATCATTATACATTACACAAACAAACTCACTGACTACATTGTCAACATTTAATTAATATGAATTAAAGTTACGGATTCCGCAGCTCACCCAATGCAAACTAATTCAAACTCCAATTTTTTTACTTTCACTAAACGCAAAAGCATAAAGGTTGAAATTGAACGGGCACGTGTTTTTGACGTGGAAACTAACATGATTTTAAAATGGTTACAAAATTGTGCTGCAACTTCAGTTTCGGAAACCTTATGGCTAACGCAATATGGTGCTTTTTGGCTTTATTTGAAGTTTAAAATGGATGGTTTTGAGGGGTTGATTGATACAATACCAAAAGGCTCAGGTGCGTAACGAACTAATTAATTTGAATGCCCGCATTTGATTACACAAATCAAATGGTGTGAGGGTGAAATGAGAAATCGCTAAGAAATTTTGTTCGTCACGTTTGTAGCTTGTTTCCGGTGCTTTTTGTGCGGCTCATTATTGGGTATGTGTGCCAGTAAATGTGTAGAATTGTTTGGTAACAAAAACTCTATTCAATTTGAAATAGTTAAAGATTTCTTGTTGTTGTTTTGCAAAAGTTTTTTAAACTGTATTAATTTAGAATAGTATGTATGTAAACTCTTTATTGTGCAAAATAAACAATACAAATACAATCGACAAACACTGAGATACATGCCCAAAGGCAGACTTATCCCTTTAAGGGATCTCTTCCAGTCAACCTTTTAGTGGATGAAAGGAGAATAGTAACTCATTACATGTTGATAAATCGAACATTGCTTTTATTATAGCGTTTCTTTAATTTTATACGCTTATTTTACTTTGCCGAACCTAAAGGGCAAACTTACTAAGGACAGTGAAGACGTATCGAAGCATAATACAATTTAGATCCATTGAAATTTAACAAATTAATTCAAATTAATTCTCGTAATAATCTAAATCTCCCTTAGAGTATAACTGTATGGTACTTGTATACTCTAAGAAATCACCTTTCGTGCCTATTATCCTTTCGCGTGAAGACTACAATAAAAACAAAATAATGTGGTTTTAATTTGAAATTATGGATTAAATATTTATATTTCATATTTTATATTTTATTGTATGTGGATGTTCTTTTTGATGTATGAAGAGATTGATGAATGTGGATGAAGCGAAAGTGGTATGTCAAAATCGTAGCAAGTGGAACAAATAGTCTCTGCCTACCCCTGTGGAAAAGAGGCTTGACGGTATGTATGTATGTATTAAATATATTTTATATTTTCAGCAACTTGTTTCTCTATTCCTCTTTAGCTCTACACGAATGGTCACCACCGCCCCTCAGCACAGGTGTCGTCGCTTCACACGGACAAAACGCGAGCTTTACGCCTCCCATTATTCCTCGTAATGGTGGCCTGGGTGGGATTGCTTGTGTAATAAGTATTTTTTGTCCGCGTCACTGCACAGTGGGCGACGAGTTTTTTTTTGGTTTTAATAATCAGGCAAATCATTTTAGTTGCAAAATATTGTGTGGAGTGTACGATAGTGAAATTACTGTAACATAAAGTTTACTGTTCTATTCTATTCTTATTACTATCTTAGCCGTGCAGGCTGGCAAGACAGATGCAGTCCTTTGGTATTTTGAGTGTCTTTGGATAGCGGTGCAAAATTTTTCTAACCTTAAATAAGATAGGTACCCACTTATGTGTTAGCTACTAACTTACTTCATTTATTTTCAAGAAACGAAATGATGAATGATTTTATTTACAACAGCAGTGATCGCTATTTTATACTTATTATCATACAAGATCTCAGAATTATTCCGGAGTATTTGAGCAGGGTAATTCGGATAGTTTTACTCTGTAAACATGTTTTTCAGGATTTTTTGAAAAAATACATGCACTTTTTTTTTGAATGAAAAATCTTTATAAGGATGTCCAGTTGAAGTATGTAGCCCAACCACTTGCTGGAATATTTCAGAACAATGTTAAAAGACTGTATATTACACTAAAAAAACGTCTATTTCATTTTCTTGTACAAAATATGTCACTACTAGACCAAACGCAAAAAAATCGCATTCTCAAGCCTTAATCAAATTAGTAACAATCATCATTATTAATCTACCCTAAACGTTCGTGAATCATCAATTTTATACTTTATTAAAAAACTTATATTCCGTGGGAATGCACGCAATGAAGGGCGCAAAACGTTTTGCGGTTACTCTGCTTTATTTGAACCTCATTTTACACAGTGATGAACAAAAACTTTCTTTTTTTCTATAACACTTATTTTTACCAATGGGGTGTATAACCGCATTTAATAAAAACATAATTGCGATAGGGTCTTAAAGAGCAAAGGTCGTCAAAAACTAAAAATAGGCTAATGTCTTTATTATAAGTGGATTGGTCTATTTTTAACCGACTTCAAAAAAGAAGGAGGCTTGTTCGACTGTATTTAATAGATCAGGTTCAAAATTACTGTCAGTACATTTCATGTATTTCATGATTAAAGCAGACTTCTTATATGGTGTGCTAGCATCATCAATACCGCTCTTGGCTCATGCACGGTCTACGGATAAAAAAAACCTCAGGTTGGAAATGGTGGAGTTATATAATTAAACCTCCCACAAGTCCGCTTTAGCAAGATTTTTTTTTAACTCACACTCATAGAATGAACTCTAAAAATATGTGTATGTTCTGCCTTTTGCCTTGGATTTATTAAGATTGTGAAAAAACTTACTCTATTCAGTGTAAATCGTACAAACAGCACAGTGTACTAAACCGAAAAAAACCAGGACATGAAAGCGACGAAAAAAATTAATACGTTCAATAAAAAACACCATCAAAAATCTGAACGCGTTTCTTTTAAAAATCCCCATTTCGCCGCATTAAGCACCAAACAAAGCGGACCTGCTAAATGATTGCATCAAACGTAACGATACAACTTTAATTAAATTAATTGTTAGCCGTTGCGATATAAATGACGAGAAATTTTATAGGCGGGAAAAAAAAAACGAGATTCCCAAAGATAAAAGCAATAATAAAACACTTCCCCTGCAAGTGCGGGCTGGCGACGATGATTTACCCCCTTATTCATAATCGCTCTATAGGCTTCTACTAACTTAGCAATCGTTTGTCCTTATCTGTGAAAGGTAAATGTCAAAGTGACAGATAAGGACAAACGATTACTAAGTTATTAGAAGCCTATAGAGCGTTTATGAATAAGGGGTTAGTGTTTGCTTTTATTTTTGTCGTGAAAACTTAACATGATTCCACAAATTATAACACAAAATAATACCTAGTGTTTTCTTTAATACTTAGTTACTAAAAATAACCTCATTTGAAAGTAGGTAACTTAAGCTTTAGCCGGGTTCTTTCTAGATTAGGGCCGCAATATTTTTGATCCATTGTCTTTTTGTCATGCATTTGTTTTTGTAATGACATTAAATTTAAGTTTTCAGACTTAGTCCATACAATACAGTATACTTTATGATTCTTCATTGAATACCACATAGTAAATAACAAAAAAAAAATACGCAAAATATACCAATAGAATAGAAGAAACTGAATCACGTATCCCTGTGGAACCTTTTCTCATACAATTTTGCAATAATTTCTTTGGCAGGAGTATGGTCGGTAAGTCGTTGATTGCAGTGAAAAGTTTCCACAGTGAACACGATTCAGTTTCTTTCACTGTTCGTAAGTATTAGGCGCCTTGTGACTTCAGCGCGACTTAATTCTTTTTTGAAAATGTGGGTAAGATTCGTCGCAGCTAGCCCGCACTCAACCCGCATGGCGCGATGATTCAGATATTACCACACCGCTAATGTACATACATACTTACATACATCGGAAGCGATATTAATCACTGTTGTTTACAGTAGGTACCTATTGAGGGTTACCGGACTCATCAACTGTTTATTCAAACTATGCGTTTAACTTTTTTTTAAATTGAATTAATAATAATATAATATTCATCTAAAAAAATATTTTGACTAACATTTAAAAACATTGCAATCTACTGAACTAATAAACCACTGTGCGAAATTGTGTTCACGAAGAGCTAGTTTCTTAATAAAGTGAATTTTCGCTACAGTATTCGCCAACGTCCATACCACGTTGAAAACACCGGTTCTCGTCCGATCACCGAAGTTAAGCAACGTCGGGCGCGGTCAGTACTTGGATGGGTGACCGCCTGGGAACACCGCGTGCCGTTGGCTTTTTGCATTTATTTTCGCCAAAATATATTTTTCATGCAGACCAAACAAAACACTGTCACCGCCAGAAATAAACGAACAAACAGAATATTATAAAGCGATTACACGTCGTCTGATACAGGGTGTTCAATATTTGAACAAGCCGAATTACGGCTAAACGTGGCCGAAATTCACTTAATTGCCACCCCTGTCACAAAAAAACGGAACAAGAGGGCTCTAGGGGGTTTGACAAACGATTTTTTATAATATGTTCCATTTCGAAATAAAAGAATTTTTAGATAACAAGGTCCGGGTGGAACGAGTTGAAATATTTTAAACAGTGTTTTCGTATTTCCATTTTAGTTAAGTATGTACGTACCTGATAGAGTAAAGAGGTGTTAGAAAATTTGTCAAAAGAGAATGGAAACTTTGATTGATTAGTCTGCTTGATCTATGTGTGGTTGCATTATTAAAAAAAACCGGCCAAGTGCGAGTCGGACTCGCGCACTGAGGGTTCCGTACAAATTTTCCAAGCTATTATAAAATCCAGTCTTAGCAGAGCCCTGCTCTTAAGCAAAATGTAGGCAGTGTGAGGCCATTTTTTATATTGGTTATAATTATAGACTAACAAATATTAAATAAAAAAAAAAAAAACTACCTACTAGATCTCGTTCAAACCAATTTTGGGTGAAAGTTTTCATGGTAATGTACATTATATATTTTTTTAGTTTTAACGTTCTCTTATTTTAGAAGTTACGGGGGGGGGGGGACACACATTTTACCACTTTGGAAGTGTCTCTCGCACAAACTATTCAGTTTAGAAAAAAATGAAATTAGAAACCTCAATATCATTTTTGGACACCTATCCATAGATACCACACACGTATGGGTTTGATGAAAAAAAATTTTTTGAGTTTCAGTTCTATGTATGGGGAACCCCAAAATTATTTGTTTTTTTTTCTATTTTTGTATGATAATCTTAATGCGGTTCACAGAATACATATCTACTTACCAAGTTTCAACAGTATAGCTATTATAGTTTCGGAAAAAAGTGGCTGTGACATACGGACGGACAGACAGACAGACAGACAGAGACATGACGAATCTATAAGGGTTCCGTTTTTGCCATTTGGCTACGGAACCTTAAAAAAAGTTAGGATAGAGTTTTTCTATTAAATTTATTTCATGTTTTTCCGTCTCTCCACAGTAGCAGGCAAGTATCACGAAACTATGTCGAAAAAGTAGGTGTCAGTACTTACGATAAAATATACGAAGACCGGAAATGTAAATTTTGAATACATTCACTCATTTCATATCCGCACAATTCATCACTTTCATTTCCATTAAACGTGTCCACTACGTTTCCATCATTGAGAGCTAAAATTATACCTCATTTGTTTTCTCTCGATGTCGCAGCACAACAATGCAAGCACTGCTGCTTGGCGGCAAGATTAGCGAGTAAGACCTGCCCAAAGGTCCTGCCAGCCGCGAGAATGACTAATTTATACACATAACTTTTAATGTACGCTCTATTGTGGCTTTCACTATAGGTATTAATATTTTAAACTCACTCTTTGTCGGTCCCGCGCTTAATGCTCTCATATATTCAAAGGTTAACTGGTAAAGATCCCTTGTAAGGATAATTTCGCCTTTGTGCATAAATATGTTTTTTTGTGATTTGTGTCTGTTTCTTTATTATTTTTACAATAAAACATTGACTTGCTTAATTAAATCAAAGTCAGTTTATAACTCGCAAAGAAATTTTAGTCTGTGGTAACCTATTCAGCTTTATCCTTCCAAACAATTACAGCACCACCCAATTACTCATGCCATTTATTTTAACGACGTGAAGAATTCCTCAATAAGACGTAGATTGATGCAAATGACACCCTACACGACATGACACTCCAAAATAAAATATTCTTGCCAAAGAAAAATCACCCCTTACATTCCGACTACGACTTTACGCAACCAGTAGCATTGAGCGTTTTTCCAGTACATTTTCAAATACATTGCGCGTTTTTTCAGTTAACCGTTACGCGGTAAAAGAATAGACTGCGCATTGAACTGAGATTTTGATCTCTGTGTCGTTAGTCGCGTATTGTACGTAGGGATGTTGTCTAGCTTCATAGGTTCGGTTAAGTCGGTAAATACGATGCCATGGTATTGAGTATTGAGTTATTTATTCAGAGGGCAAGGTTCTTTGTTGTACAAATGTCTGATTATTTAATGCGCCTGCTTAAGTAACGGGGCGACTGAATAAACTGTTAGAAAAATAATGTTGAATCAAGAGGTAGTGTTGTTTCATTGACAATTTAAAAATTGTTTTCTTTTTCTGCTGACATTTCAACACTTTGATGAGGCACAGATAGGTTAGCTAAGCGTGTTTGCTTGTGAGCGTGTGAGCGTGTGAGCGTGTGAGCGTTGCTTCGGAACAAACATATAAACTTAATGTTTCTTTCATTTTTTTCTATTTATTCAAAAACCAATCCAAAAAGTGTATGAAACTAATTTACTCTCGCGCCGCGACTACATGTGAAGGTTTTTAAAATCACAATAAAATTAGAAAATGTTGTTGAAAATGTGCCAATCATTATTTAAAAAAATAAAATGACGACACAATTCATAATTCCCCGCACACTAACGTTGGGGAAGCAGATTTGGAAAATTCCATAATGATTGAGATGTTTGGGTAGGAAGGTACGTGTTTTAATTTTTGTTTGTTGCTTACACATTGCAATATTTGCAATCATCGTAAAAAATAAGAATAAGTAATAAACTTTCGCCAAACCTGCAATTGTCATACATAAACATAATACATAAATTAAGACCTTGAAGACAAAAAAGGACATCCACAAAATTTCACTTTCAAATCGTCAAAACAAAAACAGTATCGACCTTATTTCATCCAAATAAGAGCTAATTAGAAACGGTGCTAAACGAACGCGCATGATTCGTTTATTACAAAACTACCAAAACATCTTGAACCACAAATGTACTGAGTCTAAATAAAATTAGGTGTCAGAGTATTTTGGTGAATCCGATCCGCACCACAGACTAAAAAGGTCAGTGGATCATGACACTGTATGACACATTTTTTTCTCTTAATTATGACTAATTTATCATTGTTATGTACTTCGGAGTAAAGGGAAAGTGATGATTGTCCCTTATTAGGATTTGATGTATCGAGCTGGGCTTTTGAATGAACAGATTTTTGTATTAGTCAGGTTTACCGAGATATTTAATTTCCATACAATTTGAAGTACAGGTAACATTGAAATACAAGGTCTTTAGTCGTAAAATATTTTTCATTTATTTTTCGAGTGAGAACGGTTCCAGTGGTAACGAGAGTGCACGCAGTCGACGCGCAAGAATGAGGGTAGACAGAGTTCGGTGTATCCAACAATAACCTGAAATTTCTTCAGTCTACCCGTGATCATGATGCATGCAACTCAATAAAGGTAATCGCGGTTCACATCCCGTTTATAATATTTCGAATATTTCGAATTTTTCATTTAATTTTCTTATTCAAAATTTAGTATGAACATCGATCAATGAATGAAAAACATTTTATCAACTATGATTCAAATAGTTCAAATTCAAAAAGTAGTAAGTACTAACGCAACCACCTGCTGTAATATTCCTGAACATTTTTAAGAGACCCTGAATAGAATAAGGAATAGTATGATAAGGGAACGTGTTGGCGTTAGGATAGAAAAAGTATGCTTAGGTGGTTTGGTCACGTAGAGACGATGGATGAAAGAGGATTAACTAAACAGATTTATAATAGCAAGTGTGAAAAGGAGAAAACCTAAGACGTTCTGTGACCAAATCGGGGACGTGTTGAAAAAAGTTTAAAAGAAAAATAGAAAAGGAAAGGTTAAACGTTGGAGCGTTGGAGAAATGGCTATTGTGGCCACTCTCATACGTCCATCGGTTGTTTAAAAAATGGGCTTACCTACTAACCTATCTTACACCGACGAGCATGAATGAAAAGATGGATGAATGTGGATGAACTCTGAAATGAAAGAGGTATGTCAGGATCGTAGCAAGAGGAGCAAAGTGTACTCGAGAGCAAAGATCCGAGTCACTTCCCGTAGAAAGCTGTATGAAATATAACCCAGTTTCTTTGCTCCTGAGTATAGTTTCTGCCTTCCTATCAATTCGCATAGTTTACTCCAACTAAAGATTAACCCCCTTATTCATAAACGCTCTATAGGCTTCTGCTACCTTAGCAATCGTTTGTCCTTATCTTTCACTTTGACATTTAGCTTTCACAGATAAGGACAAACGATTGCTAATTGGAGGGGAGGGGGTCGTTTGACCATGTTCTACTGTACCTACAACGTTGCCGACATTTTTGTCACAAGATTTTTGAATACTGTATTTTATTACTTTGACATTGGCGAAATCATCATCGATCGATGGGACCATAAATATTAATAAAAGAAGAAGAAGATTGCTATAAACACAACAACAACACATATATACACATACACATATTTTTGTATATTACAATTACCTATGTTAGCAAATAAATGATTGATTGATTGATTGCTAAGTTAGCAGAAGCCTATTATTATATAGGCCAGCATTATGCTGAGATGGGACCATTTCGTGATGCATGTTTTTATGTTTTTTCTTTTGTTGTAATCACGAATAAATGTTTTCTTTCTTTCTTTCTTTCTTTTTATTATAGAGCGTTTATGAATTAGGGGGTAATACAGCTGAATCCCACATTTACGGTTGAAGAGAGGTGTTCCAACTTTAGTATAGCCCTAACATTTTGTTTTAATGAATGTAAATGTGTTGAAATCCATCAAAATACAAGGTAATGTTAACGAAGCTTATTAGAGCATACTACATTTGTCGTGTTGACAGCTGTCATTTGTTAATTCTTCAACATAATTCCTGACTATTTATGTAAAGGCTGACTTCGACTATCAGATACGTGGAACAGAAGGTTTAATGAATACCCAGGTAGACTATGTGCGTCTAGAACGATATTCCGGTTTCGGGTACCATTAGCCGATTCAAGTATCAAACACATAAGAGTGAGTGAGACAGCAAGACAGAAAGAAAGAAAGAAAGAAAGAAGACATTTATTCATTTTGCAAGACAGCATCGCACTATACTGGGGTGTGTCTAAAAAAACTCGCTCGCGAAGTTATGCTTGGCATGCCATCATCTGCCATCCTAATTAAAAAGGACGTATATGCGTTTCATATGACACACATATACGTCCTTTTTAATTAGGAGGGCAGTCATAGTTTGACCCGTTCCCTGGAAGACATATTTGTCAAGAGTCTTACGTTGTACGTCATGAATGACGGTTGACCAGACCAGATATATAACTAGCAATCCTGTAGAACACTATAGGTTAGTTTTATAACAATCCTGAACAATGAACAGTTTAACAGAAAAAAGTGTTATGGCAAATGGTCATTATGTAGTATAAAGTAGGTATGGCAAACGATAGGAAATCAAGTAAAGTATACCTACGGAGGTAACTGGTTAGCAACAGGGTCCATATGGGCACCTTTTCGGTATAGACGCCAAAAATTGAAAGTCACATTTACGATTACGAGTTTAAATATGAAAATACGATCCAACGGAAATTACAAGTCGCAAAAGATATTTTATTAACAACGGAACGGAAACGGCCGAAACTAAAATATTAAACTAATTTAAAACCCCCTAATTACGGTGTAAACTTTAACACCTGATTTTACGACCGTAATAAACAAATTGACCGTAAAAAATGCATTAAGCTTAATGTAGTTTTTCAAAAGAACTGTAACATTTGTTTGGTCACAGAGTGGACAAGTGTGCGATGTATCCGATACGGGCGAGGTGAATAAAATTACAATACATTACGAATTTTGAAGAATATTTTGGTGGTAATACATTATTGGACTACAGTAAGTCTATTTTTTTAATGTCCCTCGTGTTTCGGCTAGTTGTCGGGTTGGGATCAGTTGTACAAAAATCATGAAAAAAAATAAAGTTTATTGTATCAATTATTGTTTTATTTGTAATTAATCATTATTTTCAATGTATTTATGTATGTATCACCATATGGTCCCAACGGAAGACCAGCGCTGGCTGCAAGGCCAGCACATGCTGAGTTGGGACCATTTTGTGACAATTTATGTATCTGAATGTATAATGTGTTTATTTATTTAATATGTGATTGTCATAAATAAACTTTTTTCTTTATTTCTTTCTTTCTTTCAATTTTTTTTTAATATAGGACATGGCTGTAAAATTTTTAACTTCATAATTAATGCTTTAAAAAATATGGTATCATAAAAAAGTACCTACAATGCAGTTGTGTGCAAAATAATAGCACTTATCTAAAAGCTAGTGGTGTTTGTTTTTTTTATTCGAAATATCATTGTCTATTAAAAAAAAAGCCCAAAATTGACGTAAACATGTAACAGTAACACAATGCAAACAAGCTAAATTATTCTAATTTTTATTCAATTGTCGTGTGAGTGGACATATGTTTAGGAGATAACACGGCACAGACTGACGATACCCTATTTATGTTAATTTTAACGATATAAAACACAAGTGTAAAGTTATACCTCCTGTGTGATAAAAAAGCATACATAGTGGGTAACCCACACCCCCTGTAATACAGATTTACTTCTGTATAAAGAATAAACTTTATTCTTCAGCTTTATTCAATAAAGTTATGGCCGGTTACCAAGATGCAATGGCATCTAAACTAATGTACAAGTGAGAATCGTTAGATTAGAACTCAAATTAAAAAATGACTTCTGTCTATTAGAAGGTCATTTTTTAAAACATGTTGCTAAATGTATGATAAAGTTTGTTTTACTTCCCAGTTGCAAATTAACCGCTAAAACTTTTAACACTAACCGTTGTTGCCCAAGGTGCACCGCCCAAAATGCTGGTCTTTTACTCTTAAAGTCGAATTTTGTCGCCAAGTGCAAGTAAATACAATGAAATACGCTCATATTTCTTCCATTTCTTATTTTTATTTTCTTACAATAGTAATGGACTTGTCAATATAAAAACTATACTTACCCGTAATCCATAAAGCATAACAGTAAACGTCCGATGCGAGCGTCGCCTTTAATTTATAATGTCGTAAATTTAGGCTTTAATTTTATGGTCCTAATTTAAGGCGAGTCGGCAAACATTGTCCACATGTCGACGTAATAAGGTCATGCCACAAAGGCTTCAAGTTTTGTAAAATATAATTGTATGGTAAATCACTGAAACTGTTTAGTTAGAAGAACAGATGAAAAGCCATGAAGCGAACGTCAATTTAAAATTTGGGTAGACAGTTTTTTCTCCTCTGATTTTTTGACGCTTTGGTTTTATGGTCATTCTGCTAGTCCGGCCTTCACTAAGATTCGACGGTATGCTTCCTTGGGTCATAGTGTTTATTGACAATTATGTGGTTTGTACTAGCATTTCTCTTCGGAGTAATTGCTATAATTATTGGTGTTCTACATTATTAAAGTTATGCTGATGGGGCCAAATGTTTATAGAACGTCTGACATTTTCCTTCACTGGACATTTTGCTACACAGACGATTCGGTAGAAGCCCTTTTTTATTATAATTCTTGACACCATTCACGAACACACACGGCAACATAGTAACAGTCGCCAATACTGGACGTCAATAATTAAATTTACAACCCCTCATTGTAGACCCGTGACATTTTATAACTCTATCGGACATTAAACATTCGTACTGATTTCGCTATATAAAAGCGTGTAGCATTAATCTACTTTTTTGAGTCAACTTCGATCACCACGCATAGGTAAGGGGCCATTCAGGTATTTACGTAAGCAGATTTTTTACAATTATTTACCCCCCTCCCCTTGTCAGCAAAAGTAAGCAAACCTCCTCCCCCCCTCCCATGCTTACGTAATCAATGGTACCTATATATGCATTTTTCTTTTAATGTATTCTGTTTTTTACTAATTCGTGGGTTGCCATTTGTGTAAAAAAAGTAAATACTAACTGCTGACGTAATCACAATATCGACCCCCAAACCATGGGTTCAAAAATAAGCAAAGCAAGAACCCCCGCTAACCTCAAGCGCTTAGGTAATACTTGAACGCCCCCTAATGTAATAGTTACGCTAATATTTGGCCTGCCAACAGTTAAAGTGGTAAAGGCTGAATAAAAGCTACTTGGTTACAAGTGATGCGATAAAGCAACTTAGAAGAAAATTAGAAGAAATTCCTCGAAGAACTCCCCAGTAATAAACTCAGCACAAGACAAACAGGCGTAACATCCCTTCGCAAAAAAATAGGTAAGCAAAGTAAGTCATGTGTAACACAATCTTCCGATTGACCATAGTCCAAAATGCGTCCAAAATCTTGTGTGGTCCAGAGAGCGCGTCGAATCGCTCAGCCGCTCAAAATAAAGGTGTTTTTGTTGACATGTTTATTGTGTTTTAGACCATTAAGGATATTTATGCACGCACCCTAACTACGTCACGCTCCGCCCATTTGGACAATATTAATATTACAAAACGTCCCGAAATTTGGGTGGCGAAAAAATTTTTGGATTTTTTATAGATGCACAACGGGCGATGTCGGTTTAATTAAACCGACAAAAAAATCAATAATTAAAAAAGGTACCTACTTAGATTAAAGATAAGGAATACTTCATAATCATGTTAGCGAAACTAACAAAATGACTGTTTCAATTACTTTATCCATAAATAACTTATATTTTTATACATTTTTAGAAAATATTATTAAATTGTCAAAAAACGCAATCTCTTAGATATTTTAGATATTGTCTATATTTTTATCGGACTGTCTATCAAAGTTGGTTCTAGATAATTTTTTCTAAAACCAATAATAATTAGTCAATTAAGTATAGGTAATTTTACTTACGCTTGAAATCTCCGATGTTTCCGGATGAAGCGTAAAATTAAACTAAATACAAAAATATTACACCATTACACCAGCTTTGTTGACTTAACTCTAAAATGTTTACAATTGGAATCAAACGCTGAACCTTAATCCTTAATATTCTAAACCGCCATGTGCTCTACTTAACCCTAAATAGCTCTAAAAAATGTAAAGCCAAATCTCAAATTGCGAACCCTCCATTTGCACCCCTGGCGGTGATTTGATAAAACGTTATAAGTCTAGTTGTGAAGCAAATACATAGAAGTCGTGGCGAAGGGTTGGATACGTACTTAGTGGGTAGAAATACTGTTTTAAAAAAAATAATTCAAAGGTTCTTGCCTTTTTTAAGGAAGCGTTTCAAAAACACATGTATAAGTGCATTTTAGTACAAGTAGAGAGGCATTACTTTGCGGAGGTCCATTTCAATGAACACAAAATATATACCTTGCTACTCCGCTACTTACGTGCAAGATAACCAAGCCTGTGCGAAATATATACGTTTTGCATGCAAGCCCTCCCACCACTACTGCCACACAAAACGCACACAAATCCCACAAACTTAATTAATCCTATCACCACACAAACACTGACGCGCGTTTCGATCCCTCTACGGGATCATTCTCAAAGTCAGAGCAACGTATATATTTCGCACAGGCTTGGTTATCTTGCACGTAAGTAGCGGAGTAGCAAGGTAAATATTTTGTGTACATTGAAAAATTGCTGTGTGATTTGTGTAATTGTGACTGTAGGTTTATACATACATATACATACATATATACATACATATATAAATTAAGTCTTTATCCCTTACAGGGTAGACAGAGCCCAGACATATAGGTGGAAAAGCGAATCAAATTGTAAATTTATGCGTGACAGAAATATACCTAATAACAATAGTTTTTAGATTTTCTTGTCGTTTTGTAGGTAGATCGAAAATTATATAGAGCAACTGACCAAGAGCAAAGCTGGCTGCGTTTCCTCGTTGTATCACATCACCAGCCTATACACGTCCCACTGCTGGGCACAGGCCTCCTCTCAGAAAGAGAGGGCTTGGGCTATAGTTCCCACGCGGAAGTGCGGATTGGGAACTTCACACACACCATTGAATTGCTCCGCAGTTGTGTGCAGGTTTCCTCACGATGTTTTCCTTCACCGAAAAGCTCATGGTAAATTTCAAAATGAGATTATCGCACATAAATTCCGAAAAACTCAGAGGTGCGAGCCCGGGATGCGAACCCACGACCCTCTGCTTGAGAGGCCACAGGTCAAACCACTAGGCTACCACGGCATCATATCATTATCATTCCTCGTTGTATAGCCAACAATATTTTTCGTTAGTTTAGATAAACAATTTACTGGTTCCTGTGACGTACGATCAAAATTCAAAAATGCAAAAATTCAAAATTCAATAAATTTATTTTGCAGATAGGCTGTCAAGGGCACTTTTACATGTCTTTTTTTGAAACTACCAGCGCATTCGGAAATACCATCATCACCAAGAAGAATGCGCCGCAAGAAATTTCATCATCATAAGCCTATGTTCGTCCACTGCTAGACATAGGCCTCTCCCATGGCACGCCACTGATCACGATCCTCGGCTGCTGGATGAGAGTGGCAAGAAACTTGACAGAAAGTCATTTCGGACAGTTAGCAGAATCTTAACTAGTAGCATATAACAAACTTAAAACATAACATGTAGTACACTCAACCAGTGCATCCCAACCCTTACTTATCTACGTCATCTATCCCACTTAATACCGATGGATGGATAGCAAATGCTGCGTACGCGTCATGCTGACTCGACAGAGAGAGAGGGCATGATGTTGTGTTACGGTGTAGAGCTGGCTTTACCGCTTTATGACTGTAGAAGTGGGAAGAATTGGATGCGGCAGCGTATTTATTGCATGTAAATTAATCGATCGATAAAAAAATATAAGGCTAAGTAAATAGGCCGTTTCTGAACCAGGAAGCATTGACATTTGGCCTCATTTTCTGTTTCGTCAAATAAGATAGTAACTGGCCAGTTACATAAGAAAACAGAGAGTGTATTTTTTTTAAAGAAAATAACCTGGCCACACAGAATAGTTGTAGTTTTTCCTTTTCCAAATTCAAAATCACGATGAATTTTATTAGCAGCGTATTACGCCTAATTCAGCGAGGAGAGAGGGGCAAGCTAGGCCGAGGAAGAAAAATGGCTGATATGACTTTGCGATATCTTCTAATGGTTTAATGCCTTAATCGAATCGGAGTGGATCACGATTACTCGCAGTTTGATTAATCAGATGGATGATTGGTCAGATTAAGAATGGTTATGAAATAATAAACAATATTTTTATTTATCTGGCCGAAATGAGTGCGCCGCCTGTTTCATACTTGCTTAGTACGCCACAAATATTCTTAGTCGTATCTAAAGATGCATGGATAAAGAAGATACGAAATACATTTAGGAACAATTTAACACAGAATAGAATTGACATTAGTCTGTCCC
Organism: Pandemis heparana; assembly: GCA_963854515.1. NCBI lineage: Eukaryota > Metazoa > Arthropoda > Insecta > Lepidoptera > Tortricidae > Pandemis > Pandemis heparana. The sequence goes on along the minus strand of OY978026.1, from coordinate 2,614,002 downwards.
TAATATAATATTCCTCTCATCCACTCAAAGGTTGACTAGAATAAATCCCTTAAAGCGATAAGCCCGCTTTTGTGCATGTATCTCAGTGTTTGTCAATTGTATTTGCTTTTATGTTTATTTTGCACAATAAAGGGTTGAAATACCGGATAGCTGGCTAAGTGACCTTGATCGTGGAGTATGGGGTTGCGGGTTTGAATCCCGGTAGGGGCACGCACTTGTATGATGAATTTGAATGTAGTTATATAGCCGAGTCATTGATTTTACCGTGTATATAAGTACCTAAGTATTTAGCTATGCAGTCTCTAAGGGTTATTCCAGAATTTTCAGCAGGTTGTTGCGTTAGTTTCACTGAATAATCCTATAAATGTTTTTAGTTTTTCAATTGTGCTTGACAAATGTTTCCGCACGTATAGACACGTACACACATACAGCACTTTTACAAACCAATATTGGTCTAAATCCATTTCACTAACAAGTTATCAGTTTCATTTCCAAATAGGACACGTTTTGGAAAAAGATCAGGTCAGGAGTACCCGAAACAGGCGAGCATGTATGAAAAGATGTGGATGAAGCGAAAGATGTAACGATCGTAGCAAGTGGAACAAAGTAGTCTTTGCCTACGTCTGTGGGAAAGAGGCGTGACGGTATGTATGTGTCACTGTCAAGTTCTAAATAACGCAACCCCATACGCAGCATAGTACAGCGGCTAGCCGCAGCTCTGGTTTTCAGTGACAGAAGCATCAAACTCCATTTATTTTCGACTGCGGATTAAACATACTTACTCTTGAATCTTGACAAGTGAATGATTCACCATCCATTCACGAACGAATGATTGTAATCGACGTAGCATGAAACAACAGATGGCGCTCTCGCAAATCACCGAACATAATCTATAATGAGCTCACCTGTTGTACAATATGACATTGTTACATTGGGGTATTTTGACTTGTTAATGAACGATAATTTGACAAATAATGTTAGTTAATAAATTAATAAAATAAATCAGACACGGATAACTGACGTATAAAAGTCGAGTGGCGCTCGACATGTTTAGGACTAGTTCGTAGTCTGCTCTTGGAGCGCTTCGCAGCGGCGGCAGCGAAACGAACACGTGAACACAGTTATCCGTTTGTGTAATTATGTATGATTGAATCTCACGGTAATTTCATGTGAGTGAAAAAAAAACAGAAATTGAAATTTTTGATGAAATCAATTGCAATTAAATTGAAATTTTGGTTGTTGAGAGATTTAATAAACACAGAAAATTTCCCAATATTTTAAGTATTAATAATTTATGTCGCATTCATAACAAAATCGAGAAAAAACGATTTTTTTAAGCGACTACCTACAAATAATTTTACTAAGTATATTTTTTAATCACAATCTTACTAAACCAAAAGCAAATCAAATAAATTTGTTTACAAACATTTTTGAATTCTCACACGCAATTTTCATTACGCGTTTATTACGCTGTCAGTACGCGCAGCAAGCACATAATTTACGCAGATACAAATTACTTACTTTGTTGCAGTTCTTGCAGTTAACAATTTTTCTTTGAATAAGTAAGTTTAACACTTCATTTACCACTGGGGCTGTTTTTACCCAAAGGTATTCAAATGACTATAGTAAATAGAAAAAAATACCAGTAACTTGACATGTGACTATTAAATTCTCAATAATCCATTGACCAATTCAGTGACAAGAAAGCAGGTTAATGACAGCTTTTCATCTGATCACCCTTTAAACATTAGTAGTTTATGAAGTAAGCTAGCAATTTTCCATATGTTTTAATAATACAGATTTAAAATCACAAAGCAGGTTCTAGAAAATTTTGCAAAATTACATTGAAATTACTGATGTGGGTTTGGTTAGAAAATTGTAGCGACGTATAGGCATATTAAGTATTTAGTATATTGGCCAACCCTTCTCGACTCTACATGGGTAGAAAAGTCCACGCAGGAAGTCTGATTCTACAAACTATTATTTTACACAATTTACATTAGGACACATTATTTCAGAAACTAGTGCATTCTGCAGATGGCACTTGTTTTTCTATCATGATACTTATATTTTTGTGTAAAAAATATTAATACTTTCTTCGAAACATTTAACTAGCGCATCGATACTTAAACTTTGTTTAAAACTAGCCATGTTGTTACGAAAGTTATTGTACTTAATCCTCAAAGTTTTTTGTGTCTTAATCAAAATTAAATACATGTACAATATTATTCATATCCTTAACAGTATGAGATGCTGAATTAGAAGGGAGGAACGAAAAAAGGACTAAAAAGACCTCCGCACTCGTTTGTGTCCATAAAATGTGCCTCAGCATTGAAGTGTTAAGACTTCTAGTCATTACGCATAATTCCATGCGTCGCCCCTCAAACACAGACTGACGTTCATTACATACTTCCGTGAAAAATCACATTAAAAATAAAACAGAAAATTATAAACCATTTGACATCTGACACCGCGAATATTCAAATTAATGCATTATCGATACGAACAAAGGTGCACTTGAGTGCAATAGGGAGGTTTTTACACCTACACATTTCTACTACCCTCACTTTGAACATGACACAGTCTTAAAAAATACTAAGGCCACACACTCCAGTACTTCAGAGTGTAAAAAATTGCTCGCTTATATTTTAGTCTGTGGCGTATGAAGAGGGAACGCAGGCAAAATGTACAAGCAGGGTTATGACACGTAATTTGAGCGTAAATCAAATTTGACCGGTGGGTGTGTCACTGTCTAGCACATATGGCGATATTCTAAACGCGATGATTGTTCGTGAGCTTAGAGTATCAAACCAAACGGAGGTGTCATGCAGACTCATTTTATCAGACACATTTTTAGTTTCGTGCCTGTTTGATTTATGATTTAGATAAATAAATTAAGGGCCTGTTTCACCACTCCTTAACTATCAGTTATCTATGATGACGTATCTGTCTGTTTCGTGGCGTTATTTACAGAAACTATATTTAATATGCTCGCGATATTTTGACGGAATCAGGTTTATCATAATCACAACTTTACTAGAATGAAGAAATCGCGGATGTTAATAATATGCTCGCCTGATCTTGCAAAAAGAAAGAAAGAAGATATTTATTCAATTTGCAACAAACACAAATAATAAGAGCATACAAAAAAATGTATAAAAAAAAAATTGGTTGCCTGTAAAGTCGGTATACGGGCGAAAGTTTTACGTGACAACGACTTTGAGTGGTAAAATAATTTTAATGTGAATATTCATTCGTATAGTAGGAAGAAGGACGTGTAAACTTGTATGCAGGCGCCTAAGCGAAATAGAAGCGCAAGACATGAACCGGTGTGTATGCCTATCTCTCTCACTCTCTCTCTCTCGCTCTGTCTCTCTCGCTCTTAGGCGGGCTAACTGTGCTCGAGTGGAAGGGACGCGTGCCTTTCACTTTTTATGTCTGTCTCTCTCGCTCTTAGGCGGGCTAACCATGCCCGCGTGCCTCTCACTCGCTCTCATTGTGAGCGCATAACGTGAGCGGAGCGTAACGCAGTTTCTTGAAGTGTCACCCGGCAAACCAATTTATAAGACGTTGTCACGTCAAAACACAGACATGAAAAAAGGAAAAGGTATTAAAGTCTTCTTTCTTTCATTTTCAACGAAAGGCAAGGCAGAATCACGTAGATTTTCAGTTAGTTAAGTAACGCACGACCGTCGATGACTTCTCCAGATGGTTTAATGCTCTATGATTGTTCAGTTCGTGACGTGTGTAGACGCTTCGCTCTTCGTGATTTGTGAGTATAAAGGAAACGTTTTTTTGGTTCAATTGCTATTGGGTGTTACGATTGCTTAGGGGCATATGTTGTATCTGTCTAATTTGAATTGTAAAGTACGCAAAGTTATCGATATATAATTGCTATCGGATATAGGCTGTGATTAACTTTGATGAGCTTCCGATATTCTGACGAAGTAGCATGCATCATATATGATCACTGATACAAATACAATACAATACAAATACTCTTTATTGAACAACACAAATCAGTACATAACAATACAGAAACAAAGAACAAAGTATACAATAGGCAGTATTGTCGCTTGGTAGAGATCTCTTCCAGGCAACCAATAAGTCAGAGAAATAAGTTGGAAACAGTTTGAGTAGGTGGCGAAAACAAATAGACAGGGGAAACGCAGGGATAATAAAAAGAACAAAACAAACATACTACCTACATACATACACACATACCTACACTCATAATATTATTGTACTTATAATACTTAAGACGAAATAAATATGAGAATGTAATAACGAAAAAACAAAAATACACTGGTAGACTAAAAACATTACGTTGCGTAGAAAGGGCTCGGTCTACTCTTATTCTTGCGTTGACAAAAGAGAGACTTGGGTAAAGTATGATGATGTAATTAATTATAAATCAATTAAAACTATTAAGTTTGTAAAGTGAGTTTTATTACAAGAACCAGGCTTAATATATAAAACAACTTTTCCTAAAACTATGACTTTTTTCGTGTGTTTTTGTATCACAATACTTAAATGACGTCACTGTCAGTGGTGATGTGTTAAATATTAAAGTATTTTTTTGCTGTGTTTCATAAAAAATACTTTTGTCACAGATCTTAAGCGCCTCTACTAAGGTTGCATAGTATTATATATCTTAATTTTTTATACAAGTAACAAATACTGAACAACTGCTCCAGATTTAAATCAAGATTAAATCTCTTTTGGGGTCGAATCGACCGATATCACCTGCATTCAATTTGCATTGCCTTATTAGCGTGTTAATTTTATTCAAAAACCTTATGTTAGCTTTTGTCACGATATTTCTTAGTAGTTATTATATTGGATCATGTTTTTTCAAGCATCTGCTACACTGTAAGCAAAATGTTTGAAATAATTTAAACTTTTAATAGCCTGAATCAAAAAAAAAATGAGTCTGAAGTGTGCTATAAGCACATACGGATTGTTTCTGGTTGTTTTTTTTTTAATACTTAAATTTAGACGATTGTTTAATTTATAACAGCTCTAGATAAGGACATGTGTAGATCGAGAGAAGAAGCCTTTGCTCAGTAGTAGGCCACAAAAAGCTGATATAATAATAAAAAATACATATTTAACTTCCCGACAGATCGTCCATAAACAACTGCAACTAATGCCTCTAATTTAATATCCTTTCACAACATCTGCATAATCTTCTTACACACAAACCGGCATATTTATCCTTATTAATCTGCAAGTGTACGCTAAATAACCACTTATTAAGTCGCCTCGTATTTTACGCTTACACAGGCGGCCACAAAAAGCTACCCCACTGTTTAGGCAGTGAACACCTGCACTTTCCCAACTAGTGCTATATGGAATGGGTGCCACTTTGTGCAATTGTTATGTTCGAAGAATTAAAGTGCGAGATAAATGTGAAGGCCTGTTTCGGTTAAGTACAGATTTGGGGCCGGCTCGTACAAAAAAGTGTCTTGTTGTCACGTTCCTCGTGACGTCAGAGCTAGCAGTTTTCATCAATGTTTCTTTATGACGTCATCACGTAAACCTATCGTCCGTAAACCGACATTACACACTACTACAGGTTTTTTTTTTATAAGGCTTTTATCCTAAATTTACTTTGTAATGTTTGAGTGGTGTTACTGCTTGATCTATAGTTTTTTTTTTTCCACCAATGTCGAGTGAATGTCAGCCTTAAATAAAATCTAACCAATCCGTCCTTTTGTATATTAAAATTCGTATTTACGAACCTCATAATTTTAAAAGTTACAAACTTGTTACAATACAAAATACTTTTTACCTTTTTGTGGTTAAAATAAATTTTAGAATATATTAACACTAAAATTGTTAAATCTTAAAAAGCGGTCGTAGCTCATTATAAAGTAGCTTGAATATTAAAAACCTCACCCTATTTTATCGAATGCCCTACTTTGACCCCCCAAACGAAACGTAATGAAGAATTATGGACGTCACACTCCAGCGTTTTGCGTGAGGATTTCCTTTTATAAGTATCTTCAAGCCTCACTTGTTGTAGTTTTTGTTTCAATATTTATTTTGAGGTTGAGCTTGAAAAAAAACATGTATTTAAACTGTTAGATTTAGATCGGCTCTGAAATATACTCACGAGAAAAAATAACTGGTCACTGCCAATACAAAGTCTTACTCGCTAATCCTGCCGCTAAGCAGCAGTGCTTGCACTGCTGTGTTCCGGTTTGGAGAGTAAGACAGCCGGGGAAATTACGGGCACAAGAGAGTAATTTCATCTAAGTCCTCTAGGTTGGCAACGCATCTGCAATCCCTCCAGGGTTGCGGGTGTCTATAGTCAGTGGTGATCGCTTACCATCAGGTGACCCACTTGGTCGTTTGCCTTCCTATTCACATAAAAAAAAGTCGTATGAAAAGTGACCCGTTATTTTTGGTCGTCAGTATAGTTACTTATCGTTTCGTTTCCAGCCTATCTACGTTTTATTGTTAGACACAGCCTCTACTGAGAATGGAAGGGATTGAGCTGTAACTCCTACGCAGATATGCAAGTTACAGGTAGGTTTTCTGGAGACGTTTTTTTCACCGAAATGCTCAAAGTAAAATTCCAATGAAACTTTGCGCATAAATTCCTAAAAACTGTCATGTAATCCGGGTTTGAACGATGATCTGCTTGAGATGCCATAGCTCATTACCAATCGGCTACAACGGCTATTTGAAACGATATCAAACCTACCTACCTATATACCTATATGGGTCGGCAACGCGCTAGCAGTCCCAATGGTGCTGTGGTTGTCCATGGGCGGCGGTGATTACTTACCATCAGGTGCGCCGCATGCCCGTTTGTCGGGTTTAATACTAAAAAAAAAAAAAAAAAAAAAAACAATCGCAGTGCTTCTAAAGTTCAATGACGTCACTATTACACAGTGTATTAAAGTAAGGTTACTTAGCTCACTTAACTTACACCTGCATTTTCTGTGACTCCTAATGAGCATTTACTAGGTAAACGTGCTTTACCCTAGACCACATCTGTACGCTAACCATAAGGCGTGATTGTGATCAAACGCATGCCTATTACACAAAAAAAAACCTCCCGACATTTTTTACTGCAGTAAACCATCTTAACTGCCACATATCGCCTATTCAAGCACGTAACCAATATTAATACCTCAGTATTCCTCTATATTTACGAGCATGACACAACAAGCTGTCAAAAAAAAGAAAGATGCAGTAAAAGCTTGTGTCCGAGCATTATCTGCCATGACTAGTGACTACTAGCCCCTCGCAAAGTGGACTGACGAATAAATCATTGCTAATACGATTTTCGCTTCAACATATTTTTGGCACCATATTCCCCCGACTTGCTCTTAGTTTGCGACAGGTCTGTCGTTGTTTAATACAATGATGACTATTGAAAGTACCAAAGTAGAAAGCTATATTTGATGACATGTGTCAATGAAATCCATCCTTATTGCCTGCTTACGTCATGAAGGAAACGTCTACATTAAATTTCAAAGTCAATCAAGGATGACTTCAAAATTAAAAACAAAACACTTACTTTTATCCACTTATTCCTACCTAATTTAATAAAAAAAAAAACTCAATTGCGGGATTTACTTTTTGCATTCGGTTTTCTTAACTATGTGTTAGGCATGTCTGTGTTAACTTGGTAAGGAAACAAAAATTTGTTTGGCGTCGGGTTGGCATTGTCACAAAAATTTGGTTCAGGATTTTAAAATTCAAAGCTTTAATGCAATTTACTTATTTTATACAGCCCCAAACCCAATCTCATGAATAAATAACCAAAAAATCTCATCTCTAGAACAAGCCTCTGCCACTATCTTGCGTCCAACTCGCCCCGACATCTTTTCGATCTATTTCTACTTCGATGGCCACCTAAAGCCGAAAATATTAATTCAACTTAGCCACTTTTTCAAATCATGCCAAAGCTATCAAGCTAGCACTTAAAACCTACCACTAAAAACTCAACCCCAATCTAAATCTAAACAAAAGCAATAGATCGCTGTTTACTAAGCCCACGGCTAGATGGCGTGCATTAGTTGAGTCAACACTGGACTTAATCCGAGCGCCATCTATGTACAACCTATAGCAAACCTCGCACCAATCAACCTCAGCTAAATTCGAATTACCGCAACACGATTATAATCGTTAGAGTGGTGTGCATTGCTGGCCTTGAATAGTCGTAACACAATGTCTTCTTCAATAACCCAGCGATGTATTGGTACTCGGGTGTAAAATTTGATTTTAGTGAGTTAGTGGTAGAGTGATTTAGGTTGGGAGAGTTGAGTCTAGATATTGAGAGCCGTAGGCTTTAATCGATTGAATGAGAGCTTAGAATGTAGGAATATTGTGATAATAATCTTGATCCTATCAATTATGCGTTCTCATTCGACGGTCCCTATTAAAAGAGTCGGATCTCCATTTTGGCCATTTTGGGATTATTGCGTTAAAGTTAATAAAAAACAGTAAATTTTAATGCTACATTAAAAAAACATCATTATATTGGCTATTTTCCGAGATATTTTGGTTAAAATAGTCGGATGTTGCTACAACGGCCGCTTAATAAAGTCGGTTGTAACGTTACGACAATTTTGGCCGGTCGCGAGGGGCGGCCAACTACGCGGAACTGCCAGTACCTACCATGTTGCGCGGAGAGATGGTCTCCAGGTAATTTCTCGCGATTTCGCAAAATCGTCGTTTATATCCGTATTAAATTAAGTTTTGCTTAATAAAAATTTAAACTTGGGCATGCCCACGCATAAATATCGGATGTGGTAGTTCCGACAATTTTAATTGCTTTTTCGTAAGTTTTTTTGTCGGATGTGGCATAATTGACATTTTTAATAGGAAATATTTAACTGTTTTTGTCGGTAGTACCACATTCGACTGTATTGATTGGTTATCGTTTGGCATTTTTTGTTTTAAGTGGTAAGTCTGACAATTTTGATTGGACGGGTGTTATTTATAAATGTAGGTAATGCGTTTACCGACACTGTCAGTCGGCTCAACCAATTTTTTTTCGGTCGTGTGTTGCTTTTGCTTACAGTATTTTGCTTAAATCTGTTTTTTTTTTCAAGGAAAATGTGAGTCACCGATTCCTAGACATTTAGAGGATGAATTAATTCAACTTCAAGATTTATTCGGAGATGTGTTAATGACGCAAATGAATTTAATACACGTATACATACATACATACATATACATACCGTTACCCCTCTTTCCCACAAGACATACCTCTTTCGCTTCATCCACATTCATCAATCTCTTCATTGAATACATGCTCGTCGGGTACTCTTGACCTCTACCTACCCGGCCTTTTTCCAAAACGTCCCCAATTTGATCACGGAACGTTCGTTTAGGCCGTCCCCTCCCAACGCATCCATTCACACTTCCCATGAAAATCTGTTTAGTTAATCTTCTTTCATCCATCCTCTCTACGTGACCAAACCAACTAATCTTCTCGCTATATCTTCTTTTATACCAGCACGATCTCTTATCACACTATTCCTTATTCTATCTTTCAATGATACACTTTCCATACTTCTTAACGCTCTCATTTCTATTACCTATCTTTATTCTACTTTCATGCTTCTTTTGCCATTCCCAACTTTCGCTACCGTACATTAGTGTTGGAACGAGCACCCCTCTGAACAGCCAGACGCGCCTTTGATACCGTCTCACTGCTCACAAAGGCGCGCAGCGCTCCATCGACCATGTTCCCTGCATTCATTCTTCTTTCAATGTCACTTTCACACTTTCCATCTTTCGTAAACGCCGAGCCCAGATATACAAACTCTTTTATCTGTTCTACTTTCTCACCCGCAATCATAATCTCACATTCTATCATACTATCGTCCTTTTCGAACACCATAGCTTTCATCTTGCTCACATTAACTTTCATACCTTTCCTTTCCAATGCCCCACATAAAATGTTAGCCATCCTTTGCTACTCCTCCTGCGACGATGCTATCAACACTTGGTCGTCGGCGTATAGGAGGCATTTGATGGTTAACTCACTCATCCTTAGTCCACAGTCATTCTCTATCAAATCATTCAGGCATGTATCCATGAATAGGTTGAACAGTCACGGTGACGCAACACATCCTTGTCTAACACCTTTTTCGATTCTAAACCATTCAGTGTACACCCCGTTTATCCTCACACAAGCACTAGAATCCTCATAGAGAGATTTTTGTGCTCGTACGAGATTACTGTTCGTCCCATGCATGGCTAACGCTGACCACAACTCATTCCTCATCACCCTGTCATAAGCTTTCTCCAAGTCAACGAATAAGCAGTATATTTTCTGGCCTTTAAGCATATACTTTTCGGTTATACGCCGCAAGGAGCAGACTTGATCCGTGCATCCCATTCCCTTTCTAAAACCCGCTTGTACATCCCATATTTTCTCATAGGTCTCTTTCATAACTCTTTCAATCAATACCTCTGGATACAGTTTGCCGACGATGAATGAACCGTACATAGGTAATATGATAATGTGTAAAATGTTTATATTTTACGAGTAGATATGACGTGTTTAGCAAGCATATTACAGTAATCGAACCGCAACCCCTGAATTACTTATTGAAACCGATGACCACCCTGTGGTCTTCATAATTAGATCCAATTAATCAAATAGTGCTTTTCGAAGGCAAATGCACAAGTTTTATTAAAATTACTTAAATTGCTAACGCTATACCTACAAGATTTGAAGAGTTCCTTCGGTTTCTCCAAGATCTTGTCATCAGATCCTGATTTTGGTGTTAATGGGATCAAACTGCCTTCCCTTTCCAACAAAAAAAAAACCAAATCGGTAATCAACTTCTGAGATAACACGTGATTTATGTGTGTGTGTGTACACACACACATAAATCACGTCTTTATCCCTTACAGGGTAGACAGAGCCTAAGGTAACAGACCTAAAGGCCACGTTCAGCATGATTGTGGGCGTATTGCATAGATAGGTGGATAGGGGAATAAAAATAGTAATAGGGTAAAGGTAACTCTGATTAGAAACAGTTAAACTAAGATTATTGTTTAATTTACACCAAAAAAGTTATTCGAGTGTGTCGGATCTATCATTAAAAAATATACTATATCCGAATATAAATGTCATATGTAACTGTTACGACAAAAAGTTCTCAACAATGTTCATTTAATAATGTCGGTAGTGACACATCCGACAAATTGTAGTTTACAAAGTCCGATCAAAATTATTGTATGTGACACTTCTGACAAATCTCGTTGATGTAGTTCCAGTTAAAATAGTGTCAAGTCGCTTTTTGGCATGTTCTAATAGGAAATTGATAAATGTTTACATACATACCTCTCAGTACAATAAAAATAATAACTCATGCCAAATTTCGTAACAAAATTCCAAGAATTGACAATTTTATACACAAAAATGTCTTTGATTGCTTCTCCTGAAAAGTAGCTGTTTTGCAGATCCGACTCTTTTAATAGGGACCGTCGTCGTAGGGAACATTGTCTAAGTTATGTGCGCAGAATGTGGATACTACACTCCATTTTAAGTTTCTAATTATACTTTATGTGAAAATTTGTCTCGCTTCTTGAAAAATAAGTATAATTAGGTAATTAGGTACTGTCAAATAGCAACAATTTTCAAGTTTAGGAATTATTATTTTTTTTGTTTTCTATGAGAACTTTAGCAAACTTTCAAAAACTGAAATGAACTTACTTTCAATGAAAATTACATATGAACTGAAAAACAAAACTCGAAAAGCTTCACGATCTGCCATTGGCTAGTTCAAAGCTTCGCCACTGTGAACAATCCCCACTTTAGGCAAAGGATCTAGTTCTCGACCGTGACGAACAGACAAACAGACAAACAGACAAACCGTGCGCCGGTAGTTCCGTAAAGCAAACATGGCTCGGCAGGCTTCAATCGAGCGTTTTACTTAATACCTGCAGGAGAGGTACAGTCGGGGAATAAAATCCCTACTAATATAATATGTATGTAAACTCTCTTTATTGCACATAAAATTTTTAAAATACAGAAGTACACAGAAAATAGTACAAAGGGTAACTTATCCCTAAGAAGATATCTCTTTCAGCTAACCTGGTTCAGAAAGGAATAGTTTACGAAAAAGGCAAGCAGTCCTATTATGCGCAAATAAAATTAGGTAAAAGTCAATGTAAAAGTATTAATTATAAATTAACTAAAGTATATATAGAACCATAATAATAAAATAATATATAATAATAAATGTGGAAGTAACTGTGTCTGTCTGTCTGTCTATTACGCTTTCACGCCTGAACCACTGAACCGTTATTAAAGAAAATACATATGGATAGTTTCAGTCCTGGGGAAGGATATATTTTGATAGTTCTTATCGCGGAAAATTGCATAGTTCGCACGGGATAGGGATAAGCGAATTCTAAGAAAGTTATATCTAACATTAACCAATAAATAAATAAAAAAATAAAAATAAAGATGCCACCGTTATTTGATACATAAATTTATGCTGTTTCACGGTTTCATACAGGGGCGTGCAGTGGTTTCTGACAGAGGGTAGGCATATTGACAACAAAACCCGTATTGGTACGAAACGTGTCGGGCATAATATAATCATGGATCTTCTATATACAAATGGGTATGTTCCCTTAGATCTTTTAAAGTACACAATGGATTTTAATGCGTTTTTCAAGGGTTTTCGTCAATAAATAGAGCGATAGGTACAAGAGGTACTTATAGTTTAATAATTATATTTGTTTTGCATTAATTAGTTAAATGATGACCACAATTACCTAATACATCACACAATTTACATTAATTACCTATGAAATATGGTAAGATTAAAACTATCCACAAAACACACCACACCACACACATTAGTATAAATTCAAATTACAGCCGTGCGAAGCCGGGGCGAGTCGCTAGTTTAAACTATAACATGAACTCCACAGTTTATGTTAACTACTGTTCTGTTGTAAATAAATTAAAACAAAAAAGGAAAAAAGTCTGGTAAACTTAGGATTCGAACTCAGGTTCAAAGCTTGACAGGCGACTCCAGAACCGTCGAGCTACGGCGTTAGATAGCTAATGATGTGAAATTTTGCTATACAACTAACCTTCAACTAACCGACCATAAGTTCACAAATGTGATTATACCTATTATTATTTAAAACAACACAACCGTTAAAGTAAAACAATTTAAGCACTCACCAATGATTTTTTTTAATATTCAGCCAAAGCGGGTCTGTTAGTTGTGCGTAACAATAAAAAAGGACAAATCAAATCAAGTTGGCAGTAAAAAATTATGAATATTTAACTAAGTGTAACGTGAAATTGTTGAGTTGCCTTTTGTTTAAGCCAAGTAAAAGTTACGTACCGGTACTTATAATTAGTTAGGTACTTTTGTCGTTTTATTATATCACTTTCGTCGCGAATTAACTTTCACAACACTCACAACACAAGACCAAGGCCATCCCATAAGTTAGTTCACGTTTAATTATGTAGAACTAAACAAATAACTTAATAAGCCTTCACAGAATTACACAATTAAAATAACATCATTAATGTTTTTATTATGATCATGAAGGAAAACATCAAAAAACAACAAATCAGAGAACCCGAACATTACGAGTTTTAGCAAATGAAATCACAAGATCTGCCTAATTTTACCCAATAAATCGAGGTCTTTTCGCGCATGCGTTTAAACGCTTCATGGTGATTGGCGCGAAACATCATAGCGCCACCTTGCATGCTTAGTTCAAGCGTCCGCAGTGCTGCCATTTTAGTGTTTTGGCAGCTAAATATGGCGGTATTTTGGGTTGTGATATTTTTATTTGTCGACTAATATTTCGTTCTGAATTTTACCGGGAAAGTTACAGGTACAGAAAAGTTGAGGAAAAATCAATAATTCAGTGTGGTATTTCTTTTAATTGCTATTTTTAAATAAATATTTTACTCCAATACAAACTAAAAACGTAAGTATAAAAGTTTATAATTTATTAATAAAACAAAGTCTCAGTATAATCTCGTGTATATATGATTGAATAAATAATAAAAAACGTTTATTTTGGGTTTTAGGGCATATAGATGAAATTAGTAACTTTTAACTAAAATATTTTGGCGACTGTTTGATGGACCTGGCATCACTGGGGAGTCAGGCGGTCTGACTTGGAATTTTATGAACCCGAACGCTGAAGGCTATCTTTGTGTGCGTAGCCACACACAACTGTAGGTTAGTCTTGTCTGAACGTAGTTCACGGACGATATTTACATATGCACGCTGTAGACTTGTGTGCATTTTTGCAGGCAAGTCGGTTCGCTGCTTTTATAAGCAAAAGAGTGAAGTGAAGTAGTATCGTGTCGTCCATCGGTATGGCAAAATTCGAGCGCTCAGGGTACCGTAAGAAAGATTGAAGTTTTATAATAAATTTGGTTACTAATAAAAAAATATTTTATAAGTTTGGTTAGTAAAAAATAATAATAATGAAATATGAACATAATAGTAGTATGTAATGTACGTATGGTTATAACGCACTGCTTATGTGCTTCTAAGGAATACCCGCGTGTGGTTTCATAGGTACTCATTATTCGTAATTAAACAATTAAATTCAACAATTAAATTTAAGCCAAATCAAAATGCTAAATTCGAAATCAAAAGCGTTTTCCCCAACAGTACACAAAGCCTGCTTAATATCCGTATGTTGACTTTGATATTTGTGCGGCGGCTTAGCATGCCGCTATTTGCCTTTTGGTATTACGGCTGGATGGGCTCTCGGTGCATGCTAGTCTTGACTCAATACACGGTATTGTACAATGTATATCGTTGGCCATGTTAAGTCTAATAGGTATGTGGTTACAGTACCCCGCCATAAATATTCACTTCGGTCTTTGGAAAGAGACAACAAATAGGAGTCACGTAAGTTAGAGCGAAACAACGCTCTACGAAGCCGAAATTAGTCGAAAAGAACGATGTGCAATCTTTATGGCCGGGTACTGTAGTTGTGTTTTGTACATCAGTCATTCTCAAAAAAGTGGCACTGGCAGGGTAAAGTTAATGTATTTCAAAAAGTTTTCAAATTTTGAATTTTAAATTTACAGTAATTTTACAAAAAAATCTACAATATCAAAATTGTAAGAGGGAACATAATATTCGAAACCGTTACAAAGTTACAGGATAATGAAATATTAATGATACAGGGTAAAGTTTGTACTAGACAAGTTAAAGTGAAAATCACAGCAGGGTAAAGAGGATTGATACAGATTACAAATAAGAACAAAATGAATAGTAGAAAATCAACTTTATTTATAAATCTTAGGTGAACAATAACTTTGAACTATTAGATGAATAATCTATTCTTATTTTAAAGCTCATTATTTGAGGCATAAATTTACCAATCACTTTAAGTTTTACAATTGTGGTGTACGGAGTATATTAGTTTAAGCAGTTTTTGAACAAGACAGGTCATTCATGATTTTTTGAAAAAGACCAACAAAGTACTTATAAGACTAACTACAGTTTCACATTGAGACCACAATTGCATGTTTACAAGTATACATAGAATACAGTCTGTATCATTCATTCAAAGATTAACTGGCAGCGATCCCTTAAAGGGATAAGTTCGCATCTTTACATGTATCTTGATGGTTGACTATTGTGTTTGTGTAACTTACACTAAGTTTAATTTTACCTTACACTAAGTAATCATCAGTCTTCATTATCTCTTTAATGATGTTGTAGTACGTATGATTGTGTTCTTTTCTTTTCTGGTTTGGTATGCCTTCTTTGATTGTTCTTTCCATTTTTTTCTTTGTGCCCTTTGGCCTCTCTTTGTTGAATTGTGAATGTTTAATATTTTAACTTTTCTTTTTCGTTTTTGGTATTTTTCTTTATTTTTTTGTTTGTGTACAGCATAAAGTTCCGGATTATTTTAAATTTTTTCGTAACTCTTTTTTCTTTCACGTTTCTGCGCCAATAACTCTTGTCTCGTTTGTTTTCTTTTAGGTTTTCCCATTTTGAGCCTGAAATTTCACTTGAATTAGGTTTACAATGTTTACATTTACTATACTTTAGATTAGTCATATTTACAACGGGAGGTAGACCGCGATTGACGGTCAATCGCGGTCTACTCCCGTGATAAATATGTCATAATAAAACGGTTTGTATTTACGCAAAATGATATTGCAAATAATACAGAAAAATAGTCAAAAATTATTTAAAAAATATGATATAATGTATCACACATGCATAATAATATTATAAGCACGCATGTTACAAATTACGAAAACAGTCGTTGATTTTATGTTTCAATGTTTTTGTATGAATTTCAAACTTATGATTTTTATATTTTGTAGTAAAAAGTAGGTTAGTAGTTTTAATCACAGTATCAGACATGTACCTACAGATAAATTTCAAGTAATTGTTGAATAAAAATGAGCAAATATTTCTCATTACAGGTTAAAGTTAGACAGGCTAAAGTAAAAATTGGATACTAAGTAAAATTACTACGAAATTATGGAAAGTACGGGTCCACATATTTTACACATAATTAGGCACGTAATTAGCAATACAAAAAATAAATAAAAATAATATAGTCTAGTACTAAAAATGATTAGTAACTAAGACAGAAAAAAGTTAACATACCTGTTCCGAACTCCAGAGTTGTAACTTCGATATTAATTTATAGAAAAACAACTTAAGATTAACCGCGTCTGTTCTTTGCGGGGGCTAGCAGGGTAATCGAGCAATATTTTAACGGGTATTGTTATGTGTAGGTCGATTACGTCACGACGCCAGGCGCATATCAAGGAGAAACCAGGATAAAGTAAAAATATCGCTGGACAAACTTGGAAATTAAATATTTTTGTGAGTGGTTACAGTAATCAATGTAATTTATCAATTAAACAACGTCATAGTATGTCCATAACATTGGCTGCAAAGGAAACATTTGAGTAAATCTGGTAAAAAGTGGTATTTATAGCAAAAAAGTTGAGGGATATCGATTTGGACACGACAGGTTAAAGTAAATAAGGTACTATATGCGTTGTTAATTAATTTTGGGTTTGCTAAAATGTTATTATAACAGCTGGCCTCAATATGCGACATTTATATTTACCAAGAAAAAATCTTACACTATCAAAAAAATATTACTCTAACATACTTTTTATTCAAAAACTGATTGACAGGTTGCGGTGCCAGTTTTTTGAGAATTACCGACATCAGGAATTTCATTATTTATTTTTTAATCTAACTAATATTATAAATGCGAAAGTATGGATGGATGGATCGATGGATAGATGGATGGATGGATGTTTGTTTGTTACTCAATCACGCCAGAACGGCCCAACGGATCTGGATGAAATTCGGCGCATAGGTAGAGAAAAGTCTGGAATAGCACATAGGCTACTTTTTATCCCGGAAAATTGCGTAGTTCCCGCGGGATAGCGATAAACGAATTCTTTGCAGACGAAGTCGCTGGCAACAGCTAGTTAACTAATATATGCGATATAAGTTTTTGAATTATTGGTAGGTATCATACCTCAAGAGCTGGCAGTCCACGTAAGACCGTTCGGTTTTCGCGGAACTTCTTGCCACGCACGGTTAAATTCTGGAATCTGGTGGCACCAATTTTTCCGGACCGCTACAATTTAATAATCTTCAAATTATATAATATAAAAAAATAGACAAACAAAAAATAAATAAACTGGTCCTGACTGACTTACCCATCACCCAACATCCTAGATTACCACTCACTGAACAAAATTGCCCTCATTTTTTATATTTGGACGTATCGCCTCGTCAATTTGAGAACTTTTCCGCCACATCTTTGAGCTGCTAATCTTAAGCATAAATGATGAATAGTTAGATAGAGTATGTAAAGTACATCGGTCATTGCTCCCTGATAATTGTTTGGCGTAATGCTCCATAATCGATGCAGTTACTATTATGCGCGTAGAGAATAATCTGAGGACCGGTCGCGGAGTCACGCCTGGCATGTACAGGGTGATTGCAGTTTGGGTAATTTGTCAAATTGTTTTATTTATTCGGGACTACAATCAATCAATCCAATCTAAGTAATATTATAAATGCGAAAGTATGGATGGATGGATGTTTGTTTGTTACTCAATCACGCCAGAACGGCCCAACGGATCTAGATGAAATTCGGCATAATAGATAGAGACAAGTCTAGAATAGCACATAGGCTACTTTTTATTCCGGAAAATTGCGTAGTTCCCGCTGGATAGCGATAAACGACTTCTTTGCAGACGAAGTCGCTGGCAATAGCTAGTTATTTATATCTGAGAATATGGTACAATATAGATAGGTTAGTAAAAGTGGTTCAGCATAATTCTGCCAGCATCGGCGTGGAAATATTTCAGTCTCATCTATTATCTACAATACAATACAATACAAATCTATCAATACAATTCAAATCTAGGTTGGCAACGCATCTGCAATCCCTCCGGGGTTGCGGGTGTCTATGAACAGTGGTGATCGCTTACCATCAGGTGACCCACTTGCTCGTTTGCCTTCCTATTCGCATAAAAAAATACCCTTTATTGAACACCACAAATCAGTACAAACCAATAAAGAACTAGCTTCTGCCCGCGACTTTGTCTGCGGTTAATTAGGTATACATAAAACCTTCCTCTTGAACCACTCTATCTATTAAAAAAACCGCATCAAAATCCGTTGCGTACTTTTAAAGATCTAAGCATACAAACAAACGGACAGACAGACAGCGGATAGCGACTTTGTGTAAGTTATTTTTGACAATAGGTATGAATTGGCTATTTTTTAGTGAAGGAATGAAATGAGACTCAAAAACGATGTAGAAGTTTCACAAATGAAAAAGTAACGGTTCCTGTATCTTAATGGTTATCTAGTGTAACTAAATTGGTTTAACAGAAAACAAATTCGTATTTTTTTCCCTGTTTTTGCTTTGTTTCAAGACTTTTTATTGTTTCCCATAGAAAAAAACACGGACTAGGTGCATATAATTATCTATGTTTGAAAATGTTTTTAAGCTTTAATTACAAGAAAATTGTGTAGGTAATTGTGCAAATAAAAAGAGAAACTGTAGGTATCTAATTTACAAATCGTAATACCTAATCACTAAGTTACATAATCATATAAGTTAAAGTAAGTAAAAATTAAATGAAGTAAGAAAATTAAAAACCAAAAATTATAAAGCGATTGTTACAATGAAAATTCGACAGGTTATTTTGTTATTTTTTTTTCGTATCACCCTGTATTTTAAAGTCGAATCAAGAAAATGGGACCGTCATTTATCATCGAACAGATTAACTGTAGCACTTGTTCTATTTAAAACAACTTCCTTGTTACGTTAAGCGCTTTAGAATAAAAAAAATATTCCCGCCCCTTTTTTTATTTCACTGAGAACCACCTGTTTTGGTTTAGAAAGGGTGTTAGAAGCATTAATTCTAGTGCAGATTATTACGCGGCTAAAACATGGTTGAATATGAAGAAAAACAAAAGTGAACATTTTTTAATTCTGTTTGACATTTCTAGATATTATTGTATGTATTGCTTATACGCCTACAATCACGCTAAACGTGGCTTTTATACTTTGTTTTTTTTTTTAATTGGAAACCACAACATTATATTGCGGCTCGTGAACTGTAATCTCTTTACAATTTGTACTAGAGTAACAATTGACGACACGTAAATAAAATGACATTAAAACAATTTTATTTTACGGCTGCCAAACTATAGCACTGTACTATTTGCTAGGTAAGAAATTAGTTCACCAGACGCAATATTAATGTTATTATGGTTTCTAATTCTAAAAAAATCGAAGAAAAAAATCGGACTTGTTATTCTGTAGTTACAACTAGTTAATTATTTACTTGTTTAGAACTAGTGTAAAATAACGCCATAACAAATGAGACATGGTTCGACGCGCCTAAAATGATGCGTAGGGTAAATGAAGGATAACGAAAAAACAGGGTAAGTATTTTTGTTAACGGCCTCGTTTGAGGGTCAACCGTCTGCTCTATGATCTTTAAATACAATAGGTTTATATGGGAAGTATATAAATGCCGTGGTAGCCTAGTGGTTTGACCTGTGGCCTCTCAAGCAGAGCGTCGTGGGTTCAAATCCCGGGCTCGCACCTCTGAGTTTTTCGGAATTTATGTGCGAAAATTACATTTGTAATTTGCCATGAGCTTTTCGGTGAAGGAAAAACATCGTGAGGAAACCTGCACACATCTGCGAAGAAATTCAATGGTGTGTGTTAAGTTCCCAATCCGCTCTGGGCGCGCGTGGGAACTATAGCCCAAACCCTCCAATACACGGAGGAGGCCTATGCCATGAGGCACGCCGAATTACGCGACAATTTAATATTAAATTAAAAAAAAAATGGCAATAACAACAACATGTACTTACTGAAATTGTAGCGAATTCGGAATAAAAAAAAGGCTTATAAATAAATATGGGAAGTATTAATAGTTACTTACTATTACTATGCTGTAGGCTTATTGTCTAACTCGCTCGCAATTGCCATCGTGTTCATTTTAACAGTTCATGTATGGACTGACAATTGGCATCGGATTCAGCTAGCTGTCACATTCATACAAGAACTGTCAAAATGAACACGATGGCGATTGCGAGCGAGTTAGACAATAAGCCTACAGGTCTGGGAGTAAAGAAAAAACATTGAATGTACCAGTTACTTCTCTTTCCGGGCTTCTGTAAAAGGCCATTGAGGGAATAAGCGAAAATTATAGGTGATGCGGCTAGCATCCCATCACTATTTGGATTCCTTTTCCACCTATACGCCCACAATCATGCTAAACGTGGCCTTTAGGTTTTTTACCCTAGGCTCTGTCTACCCCGTAAGGTATAAAGACGTGATTTATGTATGTATGTATTTATGTATACTAGTTATAAAAAAAAAACTTATTTTGGAGAGCTCAGTTGTTTTTTTTACATAAAGTTTAACAAAAAATTGGAACAACGTTAAGACACATCAAGTTTATCTTATAGGATGACAGTCTGAGAGTTTTATTCTCAAACTCAAATTCAAACTCTTTGTAGCGGTTAATGTTTAGGCCAAGATCTTGTAAAAATCTTAGCCCCTGTAAGTTCAGAAAAACTAATTTAAACATAAATCCAATATCCAGTATAATTTTAAGACATCCAGAAAAATAAAACTGATAAATATTTGTCATTTTATAATTATAAATCCCAGCGGCATGTAAACCCACCAAAACATTGCGGAAACAAAAAACGAACGGCATTAATTTCGCGGTTACGAGTTTTACCCATTTCCCCCAGTTTTGGCGTTTTTTTCGCTTAACGAAGGGTAAGTTTGTCATTACATGTCAAAGTATTTTATGCTTTTCTTTATTGATCAAATGATTATTGTGGCAGGGCGTGGGAATATTTTTTTATCACGTAATGATGACATTCGATTTTTATTGGGCTGCGAAATTGGTATTTTGGTGAAAAAAGCGCGTAAAATTACTTCGTCTTTTGAGTGAGTCTCAGTAGGTACCTATCTGAAGGGACTATTTTTTTTTTTTTTTTTGCTGTCTGTTATTTTAACCCCCGGCGCAAAAAGAGGGGTGATGTAAGTTTGGCGTCGAAGTCTCTCTCTCTGTTTTTTTCAAAAGCCAATTTTCCTTGTGGTGATTTTTAGCCATGTTTGGTAAAAATCGGTTCAATAGTTAGAAAAGGCCTTTTCCAAAATGATGTTTGTAAGGAATTTCTGCGATAAAATTGTTTTTTTTTAAGGATGATTACTTGATTATACGTAGGGGTTTTTTTATAATGTTATTAATGTTTTAATATTTTACATGGCAAAACAGTACTGTCCTTACTTAACTGATAAACAAAGGTACAAAACCATTCGAGTTAAACTTGAAAATTTGGTAGACTTTGGCACCTTGACTGCAGCAGCGGCTGAAGAGGTATTAATAAGAGCTTTTTCAAAATCCCATAGCAGTGCATTAAGGCAAGGGTTAATCTTTGTAATTAAATCAAAAAATTCTTCCAAAGTAAAAAGCAAGAATAGGTATTCTTAATAAACACAAGCTATCCTTTTTGTTCTAGTAAAGTACAAAGTTTCCTATGGCACATTTTTTTTAATTAATCAGATAATTAAAATAATAACTGTGATATCTATACGTAAAAACAGCAGTGATAGTCAGTGCATTCGCATTTTAGCTCCTACTCTCATCCTTTAAATTTCACATCATCTCGACAATGCCTGCAAAATCTCCGTCACATTACTATTCTAAATTTTAATACCCGTTGTCAAAGTCTAGAATCTAACGCCAAATGCCTGTGTAAGCACACAATGACTGCTAATGGGACCAACTACGCAACTCATTCAGTAAACAATTACGGTGTAATAGAATAAATAGGATAATCAGAGCACTCAGGAACTGAGTGGGCGGGGAGGCTGTTCGGATTGGCACGGTGCGGCGAAAAAATACACAAATTAACGCCCTCAAACTAAATTTCTAAAATACATTGAAAATTAGAACAGAAAAATCCATAAACAACAAAAAATAAAAAAGGTAACTCTCTAAAAAGGTGCTTATTCTGAAACTGTGTTAAATAAAGGTCAGGTCAAGAGTACCCGAAACCGACGAGCATGTACGAAGAGATTGATGAATGAGGATGAAGCGAAAGAGCTATATATGAGTCAGGATCGTAGCAAGTGGAACAAAGTAGTCTCTGCCTACCCCCGTGGGAAAGAGACGTGACGGTATGTATGTATTTATGTATGTATGTATATAATAAATGTCGGTGACGATGATAGTGACACTGACTGCCCCAAGTCTTCGCGTTTAGTTTTCATTTTTTCCGATAGCAAAACAAAACTTTATTTTTCGGAGACATGCAAACTGATTTCATTTTCAGCCGTTATTTGCTCAATTTCGCTCCAGTATTTAAACTTCTAGTTAGCAAAAGTTAACACTATCACTACATTCATCCGAACGTGTTTTAACCCCTACCCTGCCACACGTTAACCCAATCCCAGCTTCCACCTTTTGTCCGTCATTTGGATGCTAATTTCATCGAAATCAGCGCATCCCCGAATGAAATGTTATGAATATTGTAATTTCAGTTTAAAGGGAATTGATTAAGCAGTGTGAATGAGCGATGTTTGCAAATTGGTTGGTTAATATGGTAATAATGTGTTGACAAGTGTCACTTAATTATTGTATTGTAAAGAGGAGGATGGTCTACAATATGTATACATGTATATTTAACTCATATCACACTCATCATCATCATCATCATCATCAGCCTGAAGACGTCCACTGCTGAACAAAGGCCTCCCCCTTAGCACACCATAATGAACGACAAGTCGCCACCTGCAGTGCCTGAAGACGAGGGTATATAACCAGTGCGTGTTGCCAGTGATGACTTATGGCTCTGAGACGTGGTCATTGACTGCTGGCCTATTGGAGAGGCTCAGAGTCGCTCAACGAGCTATGGAGAGAGCTATGCTCGGAGTTTCTTTGCGCGACAGAATCCGAAATACGGAGATTCGCCGAAGAACTAGAGTCACCGACATAGCTCGAAAAGTATGTACGTTGAAGTGCCAATGGGCAGGCCACATCGCTCGTAGAACAGACAACCGTTGGGGGAGAAAAGTTCTCGAGTGGCGACCACGATCCGGAAGACGTAGTGTTGGCAGGCCTCCCACTAGGTGGACTGACGACATCGTAAAAGTTGCGGGAATCCGGTGGATCACACTATCACACTAATATTATAAAAGCAGGAAGTTTGGTTTGGAATTGAATTGCATTAAGACATCATGGACGTCACCGACGGTTCTGGCTGAAAATCAGTGCTGCAGGTGTCTAACACCTCAGCGTAATGCTGAGCCAGCGACTGTTTCACTTTTGCAAACACACACAACGCTGATTATCTATTTTTCTCGTCAGTGTTTTTAGGGTTCCGTACCTACCTCAAACGAAAAAAACGGAACCCTTATAGGATCACTTTGTTGTCCGTCCGTCCGTCCGTCTGTCAAGACCCTTTTTCTCAAGATTGCGTGGAGGTATCAAGCTGAAATTTATATCAAATAGGTACTCAGGTTTACTGTCCCTTGGTGCTGTGTAAAAATCAAACTTCTAAGCCAACGCAATCAAAAGATACAGCCGTTTGTGCAAATTTTCGAAACTCGCAAGGGAATCAAAACCTACAGGGTACTTCCTGTGAACTCAGAATCTTGAAATTTGGTACGAAGCAACGTCTTATAGCAAAGATAAAGGAAAAATTGCAAAAACCAGAAATATGTATGTATGGCTGTATATATCAGTGACCAATATAAAGTGACCCCACACTACGTACATTTTGCGTGGGAGCAGGGCTCTGCTTTTACTGGTTTAGTCCGACTCGCACTTGGCCGGTTTTTTAGTTTCTTTTCTATAAAATTAATTGTGTGTAGGTAAGTTCTTAATTTGTGTGCTTGCAAAAATGAATAAAATGTCTTCAAAATGTGAAAAATGTGAAATGCGAATGTGTGTGTGTGTGTGTGTGTGTGTGTGTGTGTGTGTGAAATGTGTGTGTGTTTTGTAAAATGTCTTCTTTATTTCTTTCTTCTTTCTTTCCTTCATGGTAAGGCCCTTGGCTAATAAACACAATTGACATAAAATTGAACCAAAACAATCCTTTCTGAAATAATTCGTCTCAGCGACGTAGGTATTTAACTTAAAATTTGACGTACTCTAGCTATAAATATAAGCAACTTCAAACCTAAACAAAACTGAACAAAGTCTGCTTTAAAAATCTTTTAATACGAACGTCACACTGACAGTTTAACAATGTCAACTGTCAAGGGGCAAACGTGCAAAAAAGGGGCAAGTTCAAACACGGAATGACAAACTTTTATTTCGCACCCCATCCCTCAACCATAGATAATGCTGGCTGCAAAAAAAAAACAAAACGCCGTTTACAAATTTTTATGTTCTTTAAAAGTTTATTATTTAATAAACTTGCGCTCTTTTTTGGGTGTTGGCTTTTAAAAAAGATATTCATTAGTGGCTATAAAAGTAATGGTGTATTGTGAATCGATGAATTTTTGAGATGATTTGCGATTTTTACGATCGATCCCGAGTGACGTTTAGTGATCGTAATGTTTGCGTGAGAACGGTCCCGTTAGCCAGGTGTTGTGGGGGTTCATGGCGTATGGCAGTGACTATTTTGCGAAGCGAAGTTATGTGGTCGTCTCTGAACGAAGTCTTAGGAAACAGAAAATAGGTATATATTTTTTGTTTTTAGTTTTTCTCATTTTTAGTAGGCGTGTGCTTGTAACAAAATAAAAAAGTAAATAAAACGTTAGTTACAATATTTCGTTGCAAAAAATGCAAAACTAGTGATTGTAAACATTATCAAAAACTCCAACTTTCAGTGTAAAAATTATACTTACATTTTATCAAAAAAAAAAGTGAAATTTTATTAAAGTATAAACATGCATTAATGTATTCAAATTAAACACAAATAAAAAAAAATGTCACCAACCAACACCCAAATTGATCTAATTCCTTACATTACGTTTAAACTAAGTCAATTCCATACAAATCGAACCCGCAGCACTTAAAAAACAATTTGTGCGGCATAACGTTCATCTCCATACATAACTGCACATCGCATTAGTTCTATCTATTCAATACACCGATTTGTTTTTAACTAATTTATTGTCTTTGGGCACGCACTGCTACGCCCATACTATAACAGCATGGATCTTTAGTATATGAAGTTATAGATACTAGAAAAGCCACTATAATGACTGAAATAATGAAGCGTGAGAGAGAATGTGTGGGATGTTACAAATTCGATCTTTTCAAACTGTTAATCGATTTTTTTTTTGACTAAGGTATGTTAAATAATTATTAAACTTTACATAAAATATAAAAATTTGGCAACCATCACCATCTCGCAAATATATTTTCTCTCAACTTTCAATTCAAATATTAACTGCCTACCTACTTTTCAAAAGATAAATCAATCATATTATTTTCAGAAAGCAATCTTAATTATTAAATTTATTATTCAAATTACGAGGTATGTGAATCACAATGTTCACATAAAATCATATTAAAAAAATTATTTTCTTACAGTTAAAAAAACCGATACATTTGAGCCTTCATTTTTGATAAAAGCTCTAATATTAAGGTATCCAGTAAAAGGATTTTTTTTCACTAAGGGCAGTTTGGCCATGCTTAATTCATTTTTTTTTTCAATTTGTTTGACATTATAGTTTCACTTAGATGTACAATTTCACAGACCAAATATAATACCACATCCATTTCTTCTATCCCATTCTAAACTTATGCGGGTCACTCACCTCCGGAAGAAATGAGATTTTAACCATGGGTATTACATGTAAATTAATTAATAACCACTATTTATGGTGCTATAAGTGTGCCCAACACGTTGTTAGTGGCTAAGTGTTAGCGGCCATTATGTTCTGGTTGTATAACGTTTTATGTTAATATAAGAAGCTGATTTAAGAGTCGGAACTTAGAGCTTAGAGTAGAGCCACATTAAGGGCCTGTTTTACTATATTATTGTAAAGTTCTTGTTATTATAAAGATACTAGCTGTTGCTCGCGACTCCGTCTGCGATGAATTTGCTTATCGCTATCCCGCGGGAATTATGCGATATTCCGGGATAAAAACTATCCTATTTATGTCCTTTCCCGGGACTGTAACAATCACTACACCAAATTTCAATAAAATCGGTTTAGCCGTTTTGCCATGAAAAAGCAACAAACATCCAAACATCCAAACTTACAAACTTTCGCCTTATTAGTGTGATTTTATGATACCCGTCACTAGGTATTTATTTTGTACGAACTCGAAAACATCGTTTAGAAGTGGAAAGTGGGAAAAAAAGTAATATATACTTATTTTAGAAAGTTTTGTTCTTTTTTTTAGTTGGTAGTCAAAAAAAAAAGTTTGAAAAAATTTTTTTTTCAAAAATGTTCGTTGATGAAATAATTACTCGATCCGCTTTCTTTTTCGAAACCGCATAAAATGTTACCAATTAATTTGACACTTCAAAGGGCTTAAAGACTATAAAGAAAGCAAATATTTGGGTATTAAAGCAAATTATGGTTCTAAGCGAATACCGGGAATTTGATACAAACATTTTGTGAGAGGATCAAAGTATACGCCGATGTTATAATTGTCATTCATTCAATTGAAATTTCCGTTCAAGAGGGTAAAATAATGTTCATTGAATAAAACATACTTCAATTAAATGTTTAGCTCAACTCATTCTAGCTTATAATCATTTTGCAACAATTTTAATAATGACCTGTCATGCAATAAATTTTATTAAGAGCCTCATAAACAATATATACTACAAGTACTTGCTTTAGTATATTTATAATCCCGGTAGTACTTCCAGCGCGCATAAATATCACATCCACAGGTAGATTATGTCAAAATTCGCGCTGTCACTCATTTTTATGACAAAATCCTTTTTAAAAAGTATTAAACGGTATTTTCGTTTTCAAGTTCCTTGGGATTCTGACAGTCAAAATCACACAAAAGATCCGTTTTCTTGCTTTGACGTAAAAGGTCATACTGTAAATTTTTACCCATTTTCTAATTTGGCTTCTAGAAATAAAAATAGCTATTGAAGTGGTAAACGTTCGTGTATTGGTTACAAAACTACACCTCATAGTTATCAAATTCACGGCTAGATGAGTCGATTAATTGGACAACGATACAAAATCACGTCTATACACCTTAAGGGGTAAGCAGAGCCTAAGATAACAAGATCTAAAAGCCACGTTCACGCCTTCAACATGATTCCGTAGGATTTTGACAACTCATAAATTACCAATTTTAAACTTCAGTTAGCTAACATTGAACAACCGGACTAAAAAATGTGATACTTACAAATCTCGAGCGAAATAAAACCAATGTGAGGTCGTTTACACATTTTTTGCTTGTTTTTTGTCAAATAAAATAAAATTAAACTGGTACGGGTGTAATTGTGGTCGTTACTCGTACTAGGTAATTGCAATGTTTTGTTAAGGCCAAGCGTAAGTCTAGTTTCATCGCTGTCGTCATCTTAATATGTCACAGAACAACATGACAATAAAATCTCACAAAGAGAGTCATCATACATTATTATATGACTTTCTGCCAAGTTTCTTGCGGCGCATTCTTCTTGGCAATGATGGTATTTCCGAATGCGCTGGTAGATTAAAAAAAAAGACATGTAAAAGAGCTCTCGGCGGCCTATTTGCAAAATAAACTTTTGTCTTTTTTTTTTTGACTTTTTATATTCACTTACCGTGGAAAGTTGTTTAATAAGTGACCCAGTTTCTTTGCTCTCGAGTATATTTTGACAGGCCGGTTCAGAATTTTTCCTATGGTAGGTAAGTATAAATATTTTTTGAGCAACAAGGACTTTTAACATGAAACTACCGTGAGACTCAAACATATACAACAAAACGGATAACTCACGTATAAAAAGCCGAAAGAATGCTCCGACAATTGTTTCGGACTAATCCGTAGTCCTTCATCTGAGAGCATTCTTTCGGCTTTTTATAAATAAATAAAATAAATATCTTGGGACAATTGACACCAATTGACCTAGTCCCAAACTAAGCAAAGCTTGTGATATGGGCACTAGACAACGGGTAAACATACTTATATATAGATAAATACATATTAAACATCCAAGACTCGAGAACAAACATTCGTATTTTTCATACAAATATCTGCCCCGACCAGGGATCGAACCCGGGACCTCAAGCTTCATAGTCAGGTTCTCTAACCACTAGGCCATCCGGTCGTTTTATACGTGAGTTATACGTTTTGTTGTAATTAGCAACAAGGACTGTCTGTAAACGAGCAAAAATTAGGTTTTCGAAATTCGTATCACACCGTCCCTCTCACTCTCATATTAATAACTACTAGCTGTTGCCACTGTTGCCAGCGACTTCGTCTGCAAATAATTCGTTTATCGCTATCCCGCGGGAACTACGCAATTTTCCGGGATAAAAAGTAGCCTATGTGTTATTTCAGATTTTTCTCTGTCTATGTGCCAAATTTCATCCAGATCCGTTGGGCCGTTCTGGCGTGATTGAGTAACAAACAAACATCCATCCATCCATCTATCCATCCATCCATACTTTCGCATTTATAATATTAGTTAGATTAGTGAGAGCGGAACGGCACGTAACGAAATTCGAAAATCGAATTTCGGAGTATTTCGGGGTATAAGTAGTTTGTGCTTAGGCACATATCAAACATATCAAGTAGGTAGCGCATGTATCTAACTAATATTATAAATGCGAAAGTATGGATGGATGGATAGATGGATGGATGGATGGATGGATGTTTGTTTGTTTGTTACTCAATCACGCCAGAACGGCCCAACGGATCTGGATGAAATTCGGCACATAGATAGAGAAAAGTCTGGAATAGCATATAAGCTACTTTTTATCCCGAAAAATTGGGTAGTTCCCGCGGGATAGCGATAAACGAATTCTTTGCGGACGAAGTCGCTGGCAACAGCTAGTGTATAATAAATCTTTTCAAGGAAACACAGGCTTAAATTGTTTTTTTTTTAGTCAGATTGTTTTTCAGTTAAATGTTGTGTATGGTACTATTTTTGTTCGCTATCCCCCTTAACAAAATATGCAGCGAGTTTCAATGTTTCTCGTCGCTACGATATCTTTTGTGCCCGCTATAATGACAGAAAATTGTGCCCTTTGTGAGATGAACTATTCCTATTCCTCGGGGAATTAAAAAACATTCTTAGAAACATTTATTACGTACCCATTCAATGTTTTATGAGAAAAATTGCTGGTAAAATGGCGAATGTTTCTGATGGTTGTTTGTTTTGCTTATTTACTGTATCATCGTTTTTTTTCCATGCTGATATGGGAGTAAAGAAAAAACATACAATGTACCAGTTGAAAGAAAGAAAAGAAAGAAGACATTTATTTCGAAATATTATAAACGGGATGTGAACCGCGATTACCTTTATTGAGCTCCCGATATTTCGATACAGTTGCATGTATCATGATCACGGGAAATAAATGAACGGGGAATGAATTTAACCGTGAATCATTAAAAACTCTTACCCCCTTATTCATAAACGCACTATAGGCCTCTGCTAAGTTAGTAATCGTTTGTCCTTATCTGTGAAAGGTAAATGTCAAAGTGACAGATAAGGACAAACGATTACTAAGTTAACAGAGGCCTATAGTGCGTTTATGAATAAGGGGGTTAGACATTTATTTATTTTGCAAGACACACAAATATCAGAGCATACATACAATATTGCCTCTGCAATTGCACAGTTGCCTCTCTTCCCGTGCAGATGGTAAAAGTCCATTGAGAGAAGGTTGAGGGAAGGCTAAAATCATAAGAATCGTGTTATAAGCGATGCGGCTAGCAACTAATCACTATTTTGATTCCCCTTTCCACCTATGTATACGCCCAGAAACATGCTAAACGTGGCCTTTAGGTATTGTTACCTTAGGCTCTGTCTACCCCTTACGGGATAAAGACGTATTATTTATGTATGTATGTATGTCCACACACACACACACACACACAAGTAGGGTTGCATCTTGTACTATTGTTATTTTATTGTTTTTGTCTTAATGGACTATTTATAAGTACTCTTTTTCATATCAGTTGTTTCTTGAAATTGTGTTAGCGAAGCGAATATTATTAATAAAATAAATAAGAATAATTAATTATGTACACAGTAGCTCAACTAATGCTAATTTTGTATTCGTCAGGTGTTAGATTTTAGTTTTAGTTTGAACATAATTTTATTGTATGCAAGGGAGGAGCGGTACCCCCTGTCACAGGCTTCCTTAAGCTTAAAGGGGGGTTCCAGCCAATAAAATGTTTTGTGATTGTTTTATGAAATAAATCATTTTCATTTTCATTTTTTTCATTTTTCATGTGTATAATGCATTGGAATAGGTAGAGTTGACTTGCCAGTTTTAAATTGGTTAAAAAAAACCAAAACGATCGAGACATTATTTTGTGTTGTAAAAACTTAAGCCAGAGGCTCTGCCTCTTCTCCTCCTCTATGTTGTCAAAAACCGGACAAGTGCGAGTCGGACTCGCGCACCGAGGGTTCCGTATAGATTCGGGAAGCGAATATGAAATCCAGTGATGGCAGAGGTCTGCTCCTAAGCAAAATATATTATTACTAGCTGTTGCCAGCGACTTTGTCTGCAAAGAATTCGTTTATCGCTATCCCGCGGGAACTACGCAATTTTCCGGGATAAAAAGTAGCCTATGTGCTATTCCAGCCTATGGCCGTTCTGGCGTGATTGAGTAACAAACATCCATCCATCCATCCATCCATACTTTCGCATTTATAATATTAGTTAGATGCAGTGTGCGATTATTTTATATTGGTTTTTTACATAGCCAGACAGACATAGAAGTCTTAAGTTTTATGTAAGTATTTGGTGTTATAGCGGCAACGGAAATACATCATCTATAAAATGTTCAACCGTCTAGTTACCACAGTTCATGACATATAATCTGCTAGCTTATTACGTAACTCGCTCGCGATCACCATCGTCTTCATTTTGACAGTTCATGTATGGGCTGACAATTGGCATCGGAATCAGTTAGCTGTCACATTCATACAAGAACTGTCAAAATGACCACGATGGCGATTGCGAGCGAGTTACGTAATAAGCATGCTGGTCACAAACGGACAGACAGACGGACGGACAGCGAAGTCTTAGTAATAGGGTCCCGTTTTTACACTTTGAGTACGGAACCCTAAAAAGCGCTTATTCGCGATAAACGCAACTCTTGTATAGTAATATTAAATACGAAATACGTTAATTTAATCAAAACTCCACACTCCCGCCATTTTCATAACAACATAAACTTGATATCACGTTCATACGTGTCGTTTAAGCAAATGAAATGCACTTTGCCGGAAATTAAACCATAACGCTGAAGCAATAACGATGATAGTCGAATGTGTTTCCTGTTACATGATGTTCTTTGTTTGGCGTTGCTTGTTCAAAAGTAAAAGGTCACAAGTACATTTTGAGTTCTTTTTGGTTTTACATTTTATTAGCGTTTAGATGCAAAGTTGTGGATTACGTTTTTTACTGTAAAATTTGCAAATGTCATGTCAGTTGTGCATAAAATAAATAAAGGATCACTACATAGTATAAAACAAAGTCGCTTTCCACTGCCTGTCTGTCTGTCCCTATGTATGCTTAGATCTTTAAAACTACGCAACGGATTTTGATGCGGTTGCTTTTTATAGATAGTGATTCAAGAGGAAGGTTTATATGTATAATTCTACGCAGAAAAAATCGCGGGCAGAAACTAGTATATAATAATAATAGGAAAGAGAAATTACAAACTCAGAATTCTACTCATGTTAACAAAATCTTAAGCCTAAGAGCTAAGCTAAGCTAAGCGTAAAGGCCCATCGTGGCAATGGGCGAAAATCTTAGGAATCATGTTATAGGCGATGCGGCTAGCAACCCATCACTATTTTGATTCCCTTTTCCACCTATACGCCCACAACCATGCTAAACGTGACTAAGGTCTTGTTACCTTAACCTTTGTTGACCCCGTAAAGGATAAAAACGTGGTTTATGTACTTACTAGCGACGCACGGTATATTATGCATATATTATGCATATAAACCTTCCTCTTGATTCACTCTATCCATTAAAAAAAACCGCATCAAAATCCGTTGCGTAGTTTTAAAGATTTAAGCATACAAAGGGACATAGGAACAGAGAAAGCGACTTTGTTTTATACTATGTAGTGATGATGTATGTACAATTTGATAAATCGACATAATGTACACTAAAAAAAATATTTGCTAAATGAAACCGAACTTTCGTCAGCCTGTTACTTAAAAAAAGTGACTACATAACTAATGCAATATCTTACCAAAATCTTTGGTTATGTTTTGTTCTTTACAGGTAAACCTGTTTGTTAGACAAATTAACTTTAATAACGCCTTACCGAATTATGGTTATTGATGAAATAGCCGAAACAAGTAGTTTGGTTACACACCAAATTGCAAGTCAATCCGACCAACCGTTGAAGAATTCCCTTTTGCGGAGACTGTCCTGACCGGGTCACCATCTTATCTTATCTTACTAATTAGGGGCCCTTACGGATACACTTCGACCCATTTGTGGATCTTTTGTGTAGAAGTAGTTTGGTTAAATATGTTTTTCAGTGTAGCTCTGCTTTTAACGAGCGCGCTTTCTAAATTGTTACATCTTTGCCTCGTAACTAAAACAACATCCGCACATTAAGTTAATTTCACACGTTCAGTAAATCCTTCTTTGCTGAATGTGGACATTTGATGGAAATGGCCGCGAATCCTCTTATCTTAATCCTAGCACAGGCAAAGGGTGTGGCCACGAGACCAGCATGATTATTACGCAACTCGCTCGCGATCACCATCGTGTTCATTTTGACAGTTCATGTATGGGCTGACAATTGGCATCGGAATCAGCTAGCTGTCACATTCATACAAGAACTGTCAAAATGAATACGATGGCGATTGCGAGCGAGTTACGTAATAAGTCTGCAGCATGTCTAGCATGAGAGCGCACAAGAGTCGCGTCGCGCGGGAGATAGATTGCCCCTCTTTTTCTTACTGTTCGATCTAGAAAGAGACGGGCAGTCCAGTACCACAAAATATCCTATAGCGCCGTCACGATCTCAACTTTGTAACTAACCTTTTCGATGCCAGCGACACATATATAGCTATGTATTGTGGCTCTCAGCGTTTGCAATTTTAAACTCACTCGTCCATCCCTAATGTAATACTCCTTTCATCCACTAAAAGGTTGACTGGAAGAGATCCCTTAAAGGAATAAGTCCGCCTTTGTGCATGTATCTCATTGTTTGTCAATTGTATTTGTCTTGTTTATTTTGCACAATAAAGAGTTTACATACAATACATACATATATAAGGGGCCTTACCATGACGTCTTAATGCGATTCAGTTTAGGTTCGCTCGCCGTCAGTTTCATACTAAAAGTGACAGCTAAAACTTGAACTGAGTCGGAATTAGGACGTTGGTAAGGCCCCTGCACCGCAAGTTCAACACCAACGACCTAATTTCAACGCAAAAGCAACCTTCGTTCAATTGAGTTTAGGTTCAACTTAAGGCATCGCAATAAAAAAGTCTGGCGTGAGTGACGTCTCTTGTATTTGACGTGGCGGCGAAAACGTTAAAAGGTTATCTTGTATGATAATTGGAAGGATTTTTTTTAGGGAAATGGGTTTCAAATTACTGATCATGGATTATTCCTCTTCCTTCTTTCTTCTTTCTTTTTTCTTCTTTTTCTTCTCTTTCTCTTTTATATATTTTTGAAGTGAAAATTTCTTTAGCGGCGTTGGGCACTTTTTGGGATGGGTAAATAATGTTAAACTCGCGTCAGACGTAAGACGGAGGTAGAGTTTAAGTACCAGGATATCAGGATCCTCTAAGAGCTTATTTTGAAATACGAATGAAGTTATAGTCGCGCTCGATTTTTGAAGTGTACGTTAATTTCGTCGCTTTATCGTATGTGCGTTTGGCCTAGTATAAGGTGTGGTATAACAGTGTGTTCTCTTAGGTGACCGCAGTTCAAATCTCATGTATTTTTTTCTTTTTTTTTGCGCGAGTGTGCGTGTGTGTAATTTTCACTTCTGCCGGCACTCCCGGGGTGCTACCCGGTGTTTTTTTTTTATTTGTTGTCTGTAAGAGAGCGACAAAAAACAAAGTCATGCCACTTACCACTACTTTAGATATTCATTTCATCATATGAGCGATTGTGCACTACAAGGAATTTTACGTACTGGGGCCTTACCATAACGTCTTAATGCGGTTCAGTTTAGGCTCACTCGTTGTCAGATCCATACTAAAAATGACAGCTAAAACCTGAACTGAGTCGGGATTAAGACGTTATGGTAAGGCCCCTGTTCGGAGTTGGTACAAATTTATATAGCAGTTTGTACCTATTCCGTAAAAAAACGGACTCCGGACAGTAAAATTCCGTGTAGCGCACGATCGCCCTAAGAGTTTCGACCGCAGTTCTCATGGCCCCACACTAACACTTGCATTATTAAACTTATGCTTTTAATGCATGACGAAATTAATGAACTTGCAAAAGTCGCTTCATACAAAGTAGAGTTACTGCCAACAATATTGTGGGAACGGATGCAACAATGACAGTTAGTTGTATATAGATACATACATAAATCACGTCTCTATCCCTTACGGCGTAGACAGAGCGGGGTAACGAGACCTAAAGGCCACGTTTAGCAAGATTGTGGGCGGATAGGTGGAAAGGAATCAAAATAGTGATTGGTTGCTAGCCGCATCGCCTATAACAATTCCTAAGATTTTCGCCCATTCCCTCGATGGGCTTTTACCATCTGCGTGGGAAGAGAAGCAACTGGTAGGTTCTACTTCTTCTTCTTCTTCTTCTTCTTCTTTTGTTTGTGGCGTTACAAGTCGTTATAGCGACGACAACTTCGCCAATGTTAGGGTAAAATTTTATTATAAAATCTTGTGACAAAATCAACAAAATGTCGGCAACGTTGTACGGTAATATGGTCAAAGACCCCCCTCCCCCCCTGTCGGGCTCTTAGCCAACGGTCAATGATATCCCTCAGATACTGCCAGGAAATTATTAGCCGTTGCCCAGGGTGCACCGGATCAAGCACTGCTCTTCCCCCCGGACGGATCCAGAAACGAACAGCAGCTCCTGACCACACGTGGAGGTAACCCGACACGCACCCCTGGTAGGTTCTAGGTGGTTTCTTTATTCCTAGACCAGCAGGCTTATTACGTAACTCGCTCGCAATCGCCATCGTACGTGTTCATTTTGACAGTTCATGTATGAATGTGACAGCTAGCTGATTCCGATGCCAATTGTCAGCCCATACATGAACTGTCAAAATGAACACGATGATGATCTCGAGCGAGTTACGTAATAAGCTTGCAGCATGGAAGTGATATACAAGCATTGCAAAAAGAATGAAAATTTGTAAAAATTATGTACCTTTTTTGAAAAAAGTTAAGTTCCTGCCGGTAGACGAAAAGTTGGTACCTACCTACTAGATTAAATTATCAAAGGAGGTATTTTTTTTTTGTATGTTTGAAATAAATATAATATAATTTATTACTAGCTGTTTCACGCGACTTCGTCTGCGAAGAATTTGTTTATCGTTATCCCGCGGGAACTACGTAATTTTCCGGGATAAAAAGTAGCCTATGTGCTATTTCAGACTTTTCTCTATCTACGAAATATTATAAACGGGATGTGTTTTCTCTATGTGCCGAATTTCATCCAGATTCGTTGGGCCGTGCTGGCGTGATTAAGTAACAAACAAACAAACATCCACCCATCCATCCATCCATACTTTCGCATTTATAATATTAGTTAGATTATAGCCCTTTTATTCCGAATTCGCTATAATTTCGGTACATGTAGTTATTGCGTAAATTAGCGTGCCTCGTGGTATAGGCCTCCTCCATTTATTGGAGGGTTTGGGCTATAGTTCCCACGCGGGCCCAGTGCAGATAGGGAACTTCACACACACCATTGAATTGCTTCGCAGATGTGTACAGGTTTCCTCACGATGTTTTTCCTTCACCGAAAAGCTCATGACAAATTTCAAATGTAATTCCGCACATAAATTCCGAATAACTTAAAGGTGCGAGCCCGGGAGTCGAACCCACGACCAAGCAGAGGCTTGAGAGGCCACAGTAAATATAATTAGCCATGTTTAAAAGGACTTGTGTTTATGTTTGTACATAACGCAATTCATTTGTTTTAGTATGATTTTACGACCAATAACGTAGACAGTAAAATAAGACAATATTTCATTTTCAAATTTTGTAGATGGAACTTAATTATAGAATCAAATAAAACTTTTTAATACTGAATAGCCAATTTAATAAGTTTAAAAGGTCTTGAGGGAGGTTTGAAAATTTTATAGCTTCACCAATTTATTTAAACACCTTTTACGTTTCTTAACGAGTCTTAACACACAAACCATAAAGGTGATTGTGCTATGAATTTGAGTTTTATAAATGGTTCAGTAAGTTTGTTTTCTAACTTCCTTTCTATCTGTTTAAGGTCTTATTTAAAAGTCGTTAAACGGTACCAACTGGTCTTGACTAAATTAGCTGGTAAATAAGTTAGCACAATACATACATACCGTCACGCCTTTTTCCCATACTGCCCTTTTAATTAAAAAGGACGTACATGTGTGTCATATGAAACGCATATACGTCCTTCATAATTAGGATGGCAGCATAGGGGTAGGCAGAGACTACTCTGTTCCACTTGCTACGATACTAACACCTCTTTCGTTTTATCCACATTCATCATTAGGTATCTTCATACCTACATTTCTTCATGCTTATTTTACACAATAAAGAGCTTACATTATATTATACATGCCCATCGGTTTCGGATACTTTTGTCCTGGGGCCTTACCATGACGTCCTAATTCCGACGCAGTTCAAGTTTTAGCTGTCACTTTTAGTATGAATCTGACAGCGAGCGGACCTAAACTGAAACGCATTAAGACGTCATGGTACGGCCCCTGATCTTTTCTCAAAACGTCCCCAATTTGGTCACGGAACGGAGCATAATGCTTTACTATTCTATCCCCTTTTCTCTCGAGAGCGATAATTACACATTTCAACTCTAGGGATATTTTCCTTCGCTTCAAAATGGCTCCAATAACAAATTAGAGCTCCAGTGTTATCGCAGACGTTTGCAGTAACACTGGAATTTCTAGACTTGCTTTTTTTAGAAAATTGAGGGATAAAAGGATGAGAAGTTTTATAAAAAGAACGGTAATGACTGTGTTATAAATTAGATAAAGCGGGATGTAAATGTTTGTTTTCTTAGAATGTTACACATTGTCATCATAGAATGGTGTTGGGTGGTTTTATAATCTTACACAGAGATCTTTTCAAGGCATTGACGTAAAATAAAATGCTCTGCTGAAAGAAAATTTGCAGGGCAATTAATTTTGCGAAAATGTTAATAAAAAAAAACGATAATCCTGATTTTATTCCTTAGTTTGATACCTACTGTTTGCAAAATACGATATGAAGAAGTCTTGTCAGTAGGCTTCAACGTTAAAAAATTATTTATAGTCAGCATATAAGTTAGTGTAATAAACTAATAAACCTTTAAATTTTCTTGATTACGATGAAATTGTTTTCTTCTTAAAATATAGAACAAGACAAGACAAGACATTTATTAGCTTATATTATAACATAGCGAAACCACTTGTACCCAGGCCACTAACATTGTCGATAGTTTCGAGTAGGCACACCACTAAATATTAAAAGCTGGTATATCATTATTCGACAACTTGACATTTGCACTTATTAATTTAGTATCCCAGATAAAAGAATAGACTTTACATAAGGCAAGTTTCAAATAGATTTTAATGGCGTACTGTGGCTCGTTCCACTAACGACAGAGTACAATCAACAACAAATATTAGCTGCAAATGAGCCGGAGACGGCGAATCATTTATTTACGAGACACAAAAGGTGTTAATTTCAGCGGGCGGACTGTAAACTTCAATTAGACCGGCAAAGGCTGGCTCTTTACGGGACCGGAAGCTTCGTTCTTGTTTTTAAAACCTGACGCAAAAAGAGGGGTTTCCTAAGTTTGGCATCAATGTCTCTCTGTGTGTGTGCGTGTGAGGCATCGTAGCTCTCAAGCGAATGGACTGTTACTTTCCAAAATGTATTAAAACTGTATTTTTGTGTATCTACACACACACACACACACACACACACACACGCACTATAGAGATATCGACGTCAAACTTAGAACACCCCTCTTTTTGCGGGGGTTAAAAATGCAAGAAAAGTAAATTCGTTTTTTTGAACACGCGTTTTTAATACGGAGGGCAGTGTTATAGACATTATATTTTTATGGCTTTCAAACGATTTTTGACCTTAGGGCGATACGCTTTGGCTTATGGTACAGTCGCCATCAGATATATCGTAGTGCTCGAAGTCCTCAAATATTTCGGAGCAGCATAAAATTTTAATAAATTCGTTATACTAGATATGGTTAATAATATCGGAACACGCAATTCGTCATAAATATGAGAGCAGCGACTTTTCAATAAATTCAGGACGTTCAACGAGCTAAAAATATCAGGAAGCACATATCGTCAAAGGTATCGACGCAGTCAGGCTGATCATAAATATCGGAACATATGTGGAAAATAAACCTTACATATACATATAATAATAGATTCGAATTCCAAACAAAAGTAAAAATAAGGCTCAAACGTCATGCCAAAATGAAAGATTATGTAACCTATATAGTGTACCTACGCATTTGCATGCATTATTTACTGTGTTAGTAACATAAAACCTTTTTTGTTGTATAAAGTGTAAATTGTTACCAGTAACCAGTGGCCAGCCACTAAATTGCCATTATACTTTTTTACGAATAAAATTTTTCTTCTTCTGCTGTTATAAGTCAAAGCATGTAGTTTTATTTTATAAAAATAATGTTATTATAAACACAGTGTAATTTAAACTGTTTGTCACAAAGTTAAGGTTTATATAAATTATTTTCCAAAAATGTTCCGATCTTTATGGTCAACTTGTCTGCATCGATACCTTTGACGATCTGTGACGTCCCGATTTTATTGAAAAGTCGGTGCTATTATATTTATGACTAATTGCGTGTTCTGATGTTATTAAATTAACCTTACAGTGTAACGAATTTATTGAAATTTAAGGCTGCTCCGAAATATTTGAGGTCCTCGCCCGCTACGATATATCTGATGGCGACTGTACTATCCGGTACTAAGTGGAACGCACCACCACTAACACTTAGCGAGTCGCAGACGCCGGGCATTTGTTTATGTTTATGTTTATCGCCCGTTTATTGTTCGACTTTCAGTAAACAAGTAAACAGACAAACAAGTTGGCTACAAGATGAGCTAATTTGCCGTTAAAATGGTAACGGTTACGTACAGTTGTTTTATTATGTAATAGTTGGAACAGAACTGTAATGAGTATGACAGTTTTTGATACAAAGTGGACCGAGACATTGTCCACTTGAAAGACGAAAAACTTGTTCCTCGTACATAACTGGGCGTTTCCAAACAAAGTTGTTGGTGTTGGATCACTCGATGTTTCAAAATTTAAAAAATTTACGTTTTCCCTACTCAGAATTGAGAGCTCTATTCATTTTAATATGTGAAAAAAAGTGTCCCGTTTTTTTTCGATTCACTTACGCAACCACTCCCAATTAATTTCTATGGATGGTAGCGTAATGGAAATATTTTATCTATATAAAATTTGGGGACAATTTTTTTCTCCTATTAGAATTAATAGAATTAATGTGAAAAAAAGTGTCCCGTTTTTTTTCGATTCACTTACGCAACCACTCCCAATTAATTTCTATGGATGGTAGCGTAATGGAAATATTTTATCTATATAAAATTTGGGGACAATTTTTTTCTCCTATTAGAATTAATAGAGCTCTCAATTCTGAGTAGGAACAACGTAAAATTTTTAAATTTTGAAACATCGAGTGATCCAACACCAACAACTTTGTTTGAAAACGCCCAGTTATGTATGTACCGGGAACAAGTTTTTCGTCTTTCAAGTGGACAATGTCTCGGTCCACTTTGTATCAAAAACTGTCATACTCATTACAGTTCTGTTCCAACTATTACATAATAAAACAACTCTACGTAACCGTTACCATTTTAACGTAACAACAACGGTAGTAACAACAAAAAATTTTAAATTCTGAAACATCGAGTGATCCAACAACTTTGATTGAAAACGCCCAACTAAGTTACATAACCGGCACCGGTAAAACCAATGTAGGAAGATTAATTTAGGTTTAGCGGCGGGGGTGGCACTTGGGCCACAACTAAGCTGGGAACATGTTTTTTTTTTAATTTAGAAATAGTCTTTTTTATCTTACAATGTCCTGGTAATGTAAAATAGTAACGTACAGGAAACAAGCGGAATATAAGCTGTTGGTGGATGGAAAAGTAAAC
Organism: Pandemis heparana; assembly: GCA_963854515.1. Classification (NCBI taxonomy): domain Eukaryota; kingdom Metazoa; phylum Arthropoda; class Insecta; order Lepidoptera; family Tortricidae; genus Pandemis; species Pandemis heparana. The sequence continues at coordinate 2,572,988 of OY978026.1, read as the reverse complement.
AAAAGGGATATTTTGCAAATAGGCCGCCAAGGGCGCTTTTACACGTAGGTACCCACTTTTTTTAAAACTGCCAGCGCTTTTTTAAATACTACCATTGCCAAGAAGAATAGAACTCGCCGCAAGAAACTAAACTTTTCAGAAAGTCTTTTTTTCAAAACAACTATACTAATACGTTTATACAAAGAATTTACAATAACTTGCGGGTGGTAGGGCCTTGTGCAAGGTCCGTCCGGATCGCAACCACCATCTTACTCGCTAATCCTGCCGCTAAGTAGCAGTGCTTGCACTGCTGTGTTCCGGTGTGGAGAGTAAGACAGCCGGGGAAATTACGGGCACAAGAGGCATTTCATCTAGGTAAGTCCTCTAGGTTGGCAACGCATCTGCAATCCCTCTGGGGTTGCGGGTGTCAATGGGCAGTGGTGTTCGCTTACCATCAGGTGACCCACTTGCTCGTTTGCCTTCCTATTCACATAAAAAAAAAACTATTTTCTGTGATGTATGAGGTCCTCAAATTAAGTGCGGACGATTCTGGGAACAAATCAGAAAAAAAAGTGGAGCTTCATCAAGCTTCTTCAAGAGGAAGGACAACGACAATGTGGAATTTTATCATTGTGATGAACGAGCGTTTATGACTAAGAGTGTCAGTATTTTCTATACAAAATAAAATGTTATTATTATTACAGAATAAAGTTAATAACTAGAAGTAAAACCTAGTAATTACTGCAGTAAGTAAATTCTTAGACCCTAATTACCTTTTGTAACATTGAAAACCACAAACCGCATTTGATTCTCGGTAAATGTAGCGTCGGAATAAAATAAGCATATAGTGAACACGAATAATAAACGAATTAAAAAATTATTTGTGTACGAGCGGTTCCGCACTACGTCTGGGGGGCAACTCCGAAATTCGATTTTCGAAGTTCGTATCACGCTGTCCCTCTCACTCTCAATTTAATAACTATTAGTGAGAGCGGAACGGCACGAAACGAACTTCGAAAATCGGATTTCGGAGTATAAGGCCTGATCCGAATCTGATCCAAACCCGTGAAAATAAGGTAAAGTGGTACCAGTATACCAGGGTACCAGGTGGTAGTGGTGTGGTGCCCGTGGTGGCAGTGGTGGTGGTGGTGGTACTACTATGGTGGTATGGTATGGTGGTATGGTGTGGTATGGTATGGTATTTCTATGATGATTTACGCACTAGATCTGACGACGGAATGAAAGAAATCGGATGACGGAAATCGGATCTAGTGCGTAAATTACCATAAAAATAGTTCTACAGCTACGACGAACCGTTGACGGACCATAATTTCATCGGTTCGGATCAGACGTTGTGCTAAATCGCTCTTAGACTTAGCCATGAATTGGCCTACTTATACAAAGTTTAATGGTTTGACAATGGCAATATCGCTAAGTTTATGTAAGGTCTTTTCATTCTTAACTGTCTTATTTGGTAAACAAAATTCTAACCTCAATGTACAAATTTTTGTAAAGAATAAGGTGTATTATGTTGTCAAATAAATATTTTGTACATAATTTTGCTGATATTTTATCTCCAGTTCTTTTATTTACGATGAAATAGTTAAAAAAATGGTTAAAAAAGAAACAATTGGGGGAAGGCTATGTCAACAGACAACCTGACAAAAGTGGTTGCTAATAAATTTAGTATTTTTTGATTTTTTTTGATTTATGTTTTAAATTAGATTTAAGAATACTACTATTTTATATTATAAGAATAGCATGTAAAAAGTTAAGAAGGTCAGCGAAGGGCTTTTATTATTATAATTATTAATTAGTTAAAAAATAACAAAAATGAGACGTTTTGAGGTTAGAATTTTGTTTACCAAATGAGACAGTGAAGACTGAAAGACCTTAGGCTCGTAGTGAGTCAAAAATATTGTCTTATCTATCCATAGACCAGCTATGGTCTGTGCATCTGTCATTCTTCCATACGACTTCCAAGCTGATCTGGAAGCGAAGAAAAAAGCTTCTCTTCCCGCGCAGATGTTTCTATTGATAATGGGCGAAAATCTTAGGAATAACTTTATAGGCGATGCGGGTAGCAACCCATCACTATTATTGATACCCCTTTCCAAATACGCCCATAATCATGCTAAAATGCTTTTAGGTTTAATTTAAGTTACATAGGTATTATAAAGAATTTACGGTTTACGGCCACGTTATGAGAAGACCGGACAATCACGTGCTTGGAAAGTGCCTTTCCATCGCTACAAAAAATAGGGGCAGAGGAAGGCCCCAAACAACTTGGATGACAAATGTCCAAAGGGACATGAAGGTGTTGGGACTTGGGACTCCACGAACAAGACGTTCAAGAGAGAGGCAAATGGCGTCGCATGATTGGGAAAGCCGACCCCGCGTAACGGGATAAGGCGAGGCAGAAGATGAAGAAGGTCATCATATCATCATCATATCAGCCGAAAGACGTCCACTGTTGGACATAGGCCTCCCCCAAGGCTCTCCACTCGGACCGGTCCTGTGCCTTCCGCATCCACCGCGATCCCGCGATCCTGATCAGGTCAGAAGAAGGTATTATAAAGAGTTATTTTAAGTTAAAGCTGTTGTTGCGGACGCTACCCTAATGCCTCGGGTCGATATCGGATAACAATTGGCTGGTGTGACGAATGCCGCCAGACGTTGTTATTTTCAAATTAAGGTCGTCTGTCTGTGTGTAAATTGCATCGCCATTAATCTACACGGTTTTAATATTGATATCAATGTTTTTGGAAATCGTTTTGTTACCTTTTTTACCGCAGACTTCAACACTCATATTTTGTTTTGACAGTTAACAATTGACACCAATTGACCTAGCCCCAAACTAAGCGCTTGTAATATGGATAGATACTAAACAACAGACAAACATACTTATTTGTAAATACGTACCTAAATACATTATTAAACATCCAACACTCGACACACTTCGTATTTTTCATACAAATATCTGCTCCGCCCAGGGATCGAACCCGGGACCTCAAGCTTCATAGTCCGATTCTCTAACCACTAGGTTATACGGACGTCATTATCTTGGGCACGTTCTGATCGGATCGCTACCTCCATCTCAATAGCAAATCCCGCCGCCAATTTTATTGACAGTGCTTAACAGTGTCTTACATTGTATACATACATACTTACATAAATAAATCAAGCTGGAGATGATGGTGATGATGAATCTATCCCCTACGTGAATTCTATTTCTATTTAGTTGTTGATATTAAATTTCTAAACGACACTGAAAATTAGAACAGAAAAATCCGAAAAGTAAAGCTATGGCCGGGATTTTTTTTGTTGATATTATTATTAACTCCCTTATTCATAAGCGCTCTATAGGAGTCTGCTAACTTAGCAACCGTTTGTCCTTATCTGTCACTTTGACATTTATCTGGACAAACGATTACTAAGTTAGCAGAATCCTTTAGACCGTTTATGAATAAGGGAGTAAGTTTTCCCAAGTTATTTGATACCTAAGAAAGTCTAGACTACAATAATAATGGTAAATCAATACTAATAGTTAAAACCCCATCAAATATGGACGGTTTATTTGTACCATCACTGATTGATGACAGTGACTCAGTAGTTTAGTCCAGTAACAAGAGTCAAGTAACTCGACCAGGGTGGTTATAACACGAAGGTATTACACAGTCAAAAAATTAAAAATACTTTCTTTTGATAGAACTTTATTTCTTTTTTAACAAAAATCACGGCAAATAATTAAAATAAAATATGTAGGTAAATAATATATGCAGAATAATCATCATCAATCATCGCGGGTGGTAGGGCCTTGTGCAAGGTCCGTCCGGATCGCTACCACCATCTTACTCGCTAATCCTGCCGCTAAGCAGCATTGCTTGCACTGCTGTGTTCCGGTGTTGAGAGTAGTACAGCCGGGGAAATTACGAGCAAAAGAGGCATTTCATCTTAGCACTCTAGGTTGGCAACACATCTGCGATCCCTCCGGGGTTGCGGGTGTCTATGGGCAGTGGTGATCACTTACCATCAGGTGACCCACTTTGCTCGTTCGCTTTCCTATTTATATAAAAAAAAATCCATTCACCAGTCTTAATACGTCACCAATTCTTAGACCATAACTCTTTCAAGTCATAGAACCCTTCCCAACAATGCCCCTTTAAAACCAACCACATAAACGTGCCTTTTGCTTTTTTTTGCAAATCGCAAGCGCGGGGATCGAACCCACACCCCTTTGTTTTCGGGACACCTGCACTATTCAGCGTTGGGTGCTCTTTAGAAAGCGATAGACTTCAAAACGACTTAACTGCACGAAAATAATCGAACTACTTTCGATTTTGATATCTAAGAAAGAAGTATTAAGTTGGTGGGAAGAACTTTTTTTGATGCTTCGTCGAATTTGTGGAGGAAAGTTAAACGAAGTCTGTTTTGAAGAAACACTTATTTAAAAGCGAAACTCGTGAGCCTTTTTATTTTGAAGAGCCTTTGTTTTGAGGTCGAGAACGTACGTGTGTCCTTATAAATTTCATCATTATTATCATCTAGCTTAAAGACTGCTGAAAGAAAAGACCCGGGTCAGTTTCTATGTGGTCCTCCACATAGAAACTGTTCCACGGACAAGAGCCTAGCTCTTAAGTTTAAGAAGATAGCCCTGCTGCAAAGCACAATGTCTTTTCTCAGCAAGAGAGGGATTGCGTAGTTCTCACGTGGGTCTGGTACAGATTGGTTACACCAAAGTGAAGCTATTTGCTAAAGGTAAATTTCTTGTGACTTCGAGCACAAATCCTTAAGAACTCAAAGTATGTGCCTGGCTCCAAATCCACAACAACCATCCACGATTTAGCCAAAACCCGAACATCAATTCTTCATGTAAAATGTGATAATGACGGCGATGATAAAACACTGAATCTCAAGACAATACAATAAATTAGTGCGCAAAGATCAAGCACCACGATATCTCGTTAAATTGTGGTGTTTGATCTTTGCGAGATGCGCTTGCGCTTGGTTCTCGATTGATAAAAAGCAAAAACAAAACTGACCTCGATTCTCAAGTCCCACTAAAAATTGACAACTATCCTCATATGACGTCACTTTATACACAATTCAATAAGTGAGCAAATTTGCAACCCGAAAAGAGCTTTATTATGTACTACTATAAATCTAGAATCATTTGGTCGATTATTGGTTGGGCTGTGCTTATTAGTAGGTCAAAAGAATTTAGTCTTTACTGTACTTTAAGAAATACGGTAATATGAACATTATTCTAATTAGTTAAAGTTTTATTCTTTTATAAGTTACGTTTCTACGACGCTGCATACTCGCAATGGCGATGCAAAACGTTGTATTTTAAAACCGTAAGCCCAAAACCGCAATGTTGGTGAAGAGATAGCAGACAGGTGTAAAAAGAATAAGGAAAATTTTATGTAAATAATACCGACAATGGTGTATGAGAAATATGAAATAAGTCAATAGGAATAGGAAAGACTCGTAATTTGGCAGACGATCATACAAGTGCATAAAAAGAGATTTTCCGAAATTAGCACATTAGAGAAGAGGGAATAGAGAAAGAGGCAGTTTCTTGTATGTAGATCTCTTTTATTTTTCTATTTGTTTCAATGGCAGCAATAGTAAATAAGAACTTTATTTAAAACCAAATGTCAATAATACCTATGACGATTCAAAATACATAGCCCTAATGACAGATGGATGAATGGACGGAAGAACCTTAATAAAAAGCTACAAAGTTCACTGGTTACGGAGCACGACTTAATTGTTTCGTAAAATAGCGACAAACATACGAGAATCGAAACCATTTTTTGTATTACACCTACAAACATACGAGAATCGAAACCATTTTTTGTCGCTATTATTACACCTACAAACATACGAGAATCGAAACCATTTTTTGTCGCTATTTATTACACCTACAAACATACGAGATACGAAACCATTTTTTGTCGCTATTTTACGAAACAATTAAGTCGTACTGATACCTTGAATGTTTATGTCTGTCATCAACATTCATTCGACCCAGTTGTTTCTTCCACATTGCTCGTTTATATTCGTTTTAATTTACTGTCCCGTTTTCATTCCAATCTAAAGCAGCAACGGACAGTGTAGAACATCCTCCATCGTGATCATGAGAAATGATGTCAAAAAGCGGTCAAACTTCGAGAATACCCGTACCAAGTACAATATAATAACATTGATTCCTTTTTTTAAGTTTGTTACATTGACGCTTTACCTAGTCTTCTTAATTAGCGTGTTTGAACTTAGTCCGCAATGTACTGCATTGTGTGCAATATCTTCGTCAGTCGTGGAATGCTGCCGATTTCCGGAGCGCTATTTTTTCCTCCGTCGGGCCACACCTTAACCTCACGATGTTTATTGTTTCTCTTTTATTTTGTCTCGGTTTGTTATTGTTAATATCGTTCAAAACACCACGCTGTTTTAAATTTTTTCCTTAAGTTCATATTAAATTTTGAAAATCAAACCTGTATACGCAATGAAAATTGCCCAGTTGCTTAAAAAAATCATTTGACATTTCATAGATTATTGTCGAATACTGATATGCACCAGGTGTTTCTAAATTATAAGTCAGTTATTCGCAGTCTCCTTCTAATTTGTAATGTAACTTCCTTTGGTCTCTCGTATGTTTTATTCGTCTGATGTTTGTGAACAAGTTCACACACGACTTCTCAAGTACCATCATTTATATCCGAAATCATCTTTCTATGCAGATTACCCAAATCCCAAAGACTATCATTTGCATCACTACCCACAACTAGACAAACATCATCAACTATTTTCTCTCCAACATCATCAACATAAAAATTGTGTTTGTTAAATATTTTCAAGAATGATTTGAATAAAACCAGCGATATCTATTGTGTTTTCTTTGCGGTGACTTATCAAATTGACCATGTAAATATTCAAATTAGAATATTGCATTGTTGTCGATCGATTTGCAGCAAACCATTGTGTTTAAAGGGACTTGTATTATTTGACGCGTAATAAACTCATGCGCAATGTTGCTAGCTTTGAATCGTTTCAGTTTTATTAATGTCTTTATTTGAAATTTTAATTTACTATTTTCATCAGATAAAGACATTGTTCTGGTAAATTTACGTTTTTACGAACTAAGAAATTTATGATTTAAATTTTGACAAAATGTGATATTTTAATCCTTTTTCAAGTAACTTCTAACCTTTTATTATTCCTATTTGTATCTTCATTTTTAAGAACTCAGTCCGTCGACTTAAAACTTCACTTTATTCCTTTAACTTCTCGAGGATTTCAATAAAAACGATGCGTTTGTAAAATTCCTTGAAACCCACATTATGTTTAAACGAATTTGAAAAATCCCGGCCATCTTGGAACCCAAAGCCAGCATACCACGGAAACGTAGTCCTTGCGCGATGCATAAAACTCACATTTAGACCCTGATCAAGCAGGATTGCTGCAGATTTGCATATCCTTGCGTTCGCCCAAATCGCGTACAATTTAAATAATTCGCTCATGACAAATGTATCCACATTAGAATATTGTAATTCTTTCACTAGAGCTGGTGTCTAATTGACCGTATGGGAATTTCTCGGGTTGCAATTTTTTTTGGACGCTGTTTTTGAAATTTACGTATTCAAATATGGTGGATTATCATTATCAAACAAGTGTGTGAATTCACTTCCTGTTGCATTCTCAGTGAATATTTTTGGCAGGTTTGCATTGATTTCAGATAACTTATTTAAATTTGATGATGTTTGTTTGTTAGTCATTCAACGAACATCGGTATGTCAAGTGTATGGGAAATGTCACTACACGATTAGTTGATTAGTTGGTTGAGCAATTTTTAACACTTAAGGTTTTATTAACATTGTTCTGGGGTATACTATATACCTACCCAGCAGGTGGTTTAGTTTATTGCAGTGTATACTTCTGTACCTAAAGGTTTTTCATCGCATTTTTTAGTATTTATTATTAAGTAAGTAAATGCTTTATTGTACAAATATAAAGAAACAGACAGACACAAATCACGAAAAATACATTAAATATAAAATATGCACAAAGGCGCACTTATCCCTATAAGGGATCTCTACCAGTTAACCACCACCAGTTATAAAGATGGTTGATTAATGCTGAGATATGTCGTCAATTTTAGTTCTCGCGCGGATTTTCTCTGATTCGTTTTAGCAGGAAATAGCAGGAAAGCCTTTTCATATCTCTTTTCTGAGTAACATTGATACTGAATTTGAGTGAAATAATTAACAAAAGATTTAATTGAAAACCGGCCAAGTGTGAATCAGACTCGCCGAGGATTCCGTACAAATCCGGCAGTGAATATGAAATCCAGTGTTAGCAGAGCCCTGCCTCCTAAGCAAAATGCAGGCAATGTGAGATCATCTTATATTGGCAACATACATAAACAGACAGACATAAAAATATTCTGTTTTTAGTATTTGTTGTTATAGCGGCAACAGAAATCCATCATCTGTGAAATTTTTAACTGTCTAGCTATCACGGTTGATGAGATACCACAGCCTGGTGGACGGACAAACAGACGGACGGACAGCGAAGTCTTAGTAATAGGGTTCCGTATTTACCCTTTAGGTACGGAACCCTAAAAATGAACAGTCTATATATCCATCCAATTGAACGCGTTAATCTCTTCCCAGCGTCATTGACGTTTTAAAGTTAAAATAAAAAAATCCCACTGAAAATTTACAAAATATTTACTCATTTACACCTTTGTTGCGAACAACCAAAAGGCGGGTCGTGTTTCTGACATTTTAATTTAATTAAAGTTTGTTTCAGTAGTTTTTCGCGATTAAAGCTCGCCAGCCTTCATAGATGCAATTAATCATGGGCTGTACGACAGGGCTGAACAAAAGAGAATGATGCTGTCAGCTAGGGTTGCTAATAACAACAAAACAGATTGTAATTTTAATAGGAAACACATACACACACAATACATCTCTACTATCTCTACTAATGTTATTAATGAGAAATTAACTCTGTCTGCTACCTTTACACGCTTACGTTATCATAAGCAATAGAAAAATGCCTTCATAATTTTGGAAGATCGGATACTCCAAACTGCTAAAGGCATTTCTTCCAATCATCATCATGGGCAGTGGTGATCGCTTACCATCAGGTGACCCACTTGCTCGTTTGCCTTCCTATGCGCATAAAAAAAAAAAAAAAAAAAAAAAAAAAAAACATGGCTACGAACCACCGCAAGGAAACTGGCTTTCGAATGTTTCTGAACTGAATTTCGAATTGTTTAGTAATTAATTTATGTCGTTCTGTCTCTTGCGTTTCATGGTATTTTGCTATTTGGATTGTTTTTGAAATTCCTTAATTTTAATGGTTCTAATTATAATAATTATTAATGTATTGTAATTCAAACACAATAATTGTATTGTTTATGAATAAATAAATGAATGAATGAATGAAAAAAAAAACGCATCCAAATCGGTCCGTCCGTTTGAGAGCTACGATGCCATAGACAGTCACACACTGACATACACGTCAAACTTATTTTGCGAAATCCCCATGAAATAAGACGCTGTAATGAAACGACAACACGATGTACGCTGTTTATTTGTAAACCTGAAAGTTTTCTTTGTAAGATGTCTATGAAAGAACCAATAGAAATTTTTGAGTTGAAAACTTGTTTAGCGGCGTTGGGCACTCTCTGGGATGGGTAAAAAATGTTAAACTCGCGTCAGACGTAAGACGGAGGGAGAGTTTAAGTACCAAGATATCAGGATCCTCTAAGAGCATTTCGAAATACGAATGAAGCTAGAGTCGCGTTCGATTTTTGAAGTGTACGTTGATTACGTCGCTTTAACGTATGTGCGTTTGGACTAGTGGTTTAAGATGTGGAATCAGTGTGTTTTCTCAGACGACCAGTTCAAATTTGGTGTAGAAAAAGTTTTTTTTTCTTTTTGCGCGAGTGTGCGTGTGTGTAGTTTTCACTTCTACGGCACTCCCGGAGTGCTACCCGGTGTTTTTTTATGAGCATAGCAGGAAATATAGGCGTTGACATTGACTTGTCCTTGTGCAAGAAACCCAGTAACGGCATACGATTGTAATTCATACATGCAACGGTCAAGAGCGCGGGATGCTGCGCAGGATTCGTATTTATCGTGAACGCAAGTTATGAAACAACAAGAGGCTCCAAAGAAAATTCAGAAACTCATTTTAAGTAAGAAATACTTATTAATTAATTAATTTACAAAACAACTTTATTCTAAACCAGGTGTTGCAGACTGGGGCGACTAATAAAAAAATTAAATTGTCTTTATAAAAACCGTCCAAGTGCGAGTCAGATACGCGCACCGAGGCTTCCATATAAATTCGGCAAGTGATTTTAAAATCCAGTTTCAGCAGAGCCTTGCCTTAAGCAAAATGTAAGTAGTTAGAGGTAATTTCTATGTTAGTAGAGACAGACACGTAAAAAGTACTGCTTTTAGTAGATATTTTATTTTGTTATTATAGCGGCAATAGAAATACGTCATCTGTGAAAATTTTGTTATTATGGCGGCAATAGAAATACGTCATCTGTGAAAATTTTGTTATTATGGCGGCAATAGAAATACGTCATCTGTGAAAATTTCAACTTTTTACGTGTCACAGTTCATGAAATACAGAGTGACGGACGGAATGCAGTCTTATTAATATACGACTTCAGGCAGCTACGACCTTTCACCATGTTTATTGCTATCCCGCAGGAACTATGAAATGTTCCAGAATAAAAGTAGCATATGTTTTAAACTAGGGTACCAGCTATCTCCGTTCCAAAGTTGATCCAAATCACTCCAGTCGCAGTCGTTTCAGGGTGAAGAAGGAACAAATATACACACGCATACCCCACAAACTTTCGCCTTTATAATATTACTAACTGTTGCCTGCGATTTCGTCTGCAAAGAATTCGTTTATCGCCATCCCGCGGGAATTTTCCGGGATAAAAGTGCTATTCCATACTTTTTTCTATCTATGTGCCGAATTTCATCCAGATTTGTAGGGCCGTTCTGGCGTGATTGAGTAACAAACAAACATCCATCCATCCATCCATCTATCCATACTTTCGCATTTATAATATTAGTTAGATAGTGTGATGTGATTATGCGCTAGACAAACATGTGTCACGTTGCGTTGACTCGGCTGCGCGTGAGTCGCGGCCTCCCTTCAGGGTCGGATGAAACGCACGCTGGCTTAACATCTGCAAACTGCTACCGTAACGTCACAGTGACAAACGCTAGTGTGAACTGAATTCCGAGGTGAAATAAAGAATGTCTCAGTTTGCAGAAACTTGCACGAGCCAAAAGCGTAGACGATAAACATGCTACCTGAGGCTTTCTATATCACCGCCGGTGTGTTCACAATTTTACGCCTTCTCCTGGCCAGGAAGTCCCCTGACCGAAATACGACTAGCGCTGTGGGTTAAAGTGAGAGAGAAAGAGCTTGCCTACCGCTGCCGTATGCGTTAGAGAAAGGGAAGCCAGACAGACTGGCGCCGTAACGCGTTACGTTACGAAGCGGTTTACGTCTCATAAGAAGTATCACTTCAAAAATGGCAACCCTGCACCAAACCGTAATGCAACTCACTGCAACTTTAGTACAATAGCGTGCACCGCTGTTGGCGCGAATTAATAGTGGCGTAGTAAGCCTTGCTTAATGAATATTGCAGCCAAATGCGAGGTGACTGATACGCCGGCTTTGTTGCTACAATTATATTGACTGCCAGTGCACAGGCGAAATATGTTGTTGCTTGTTGGTATGGTTTTTATGTATGAGGTGACAGTGTTTTGTTTTGTAAGGAAACTCCGTCTTCAGTCCACTTAAAATGAAGGGGTATGGCTGCGTTCCCACGCGGTACCAGTGCGGATTGGGAACTTTACACACACGATTTGAATTGGTTTGCAGGTATATACATTATACCTTTATCTGAAAGCTCATGCAAAATTTCAAATTTAATGCGCAATTCTGAAAATCAGAGGTGCAAGCTTGGATTGAAATCCACGACCATATTTAGAGGCAATAAGGTCACAATAACTCTGGGCTGCCACGGCTTTTTTAAGAGATTCTTACTATGACGACAATCGTACAGTGTCTTGAGTTCTCTTAGTGTAATGGTGAAGTGTCGGAATTTTGCGAGGATGGAACCTGCAACGCTAGATTGCAGATGCGTTGCCATCCTAGAGAGATAAGATCATTGTAGCAGGATTGGGTCAGGATTTGCGAGTACAATGGTGGTAGAAATCCGGATGGACTCTGCACAAGGTCTGCATTCTTCTTTAGAATAAAAATAACCAAGTATAATGATTGTCGCAAGAAACAACGACCAAGGTAGCATTCTGAAACTATAGACAAGAACAAAAGTGTAATTTATCAAGATCATTCCACCTTTCGCTTAACTTGGCGATTGTACCCTTTTGTGTCCCGTAGACGGTTATTGTCGGCAAGCCTTAACATTCTGACTGCAAGACAATGACGCTAATACCTTTAAATGTAGCATTATGTTGGCTAAATGCCACACTCGTTAAAGGTTAGGTTTCTGATACGTTTGACACTTTTGCATTAGTTTAAAGTGATATCAACGCTAATGAAGATCATCATCTCAGTTGGAAGACGCCAACTGTTTGACATAGGCGTTTCTCAAGAATCCCCACATATACATTACATACTGTCACGCCTCACTTTCCCACAGGGGTAGGCAGAGACTACTTTGTTCCACACTATAAGAATCCCCACGATAGTCAGTTTTGTGGTCGGTTTCTGTCAAGTTTCTTGCACATCTTAATGGTCTTACTGAAAGTGCTGGTAGTTCAAAAAGACTAGCTGTTGGCTCGGAGGAATAAGACGCTGTCGGTGATTTATTTGCAAAATAAAGTTTTGCTTTTGACTTTTGATCACTCCTGTAAGAATTTTTTGATCTTAATTTTTACAACAGTTGACACCACACACTGGCCGGTATTTATTCTGTCAAATACATTTTAAAAAACCTGCATAGGTATCACCAGTGAAAAAAAAAGTCAAAAGTCAATAAGTTTATTTTGCAAATAGGCCGCCGAGGGCTCTTTTACATGTCTTTTTTTGAATCTACCAGCGCATTCGGAAAGACCATCATTGCCAAGAAGAATGCGCCGCAAGAAACTTGGCAGAAAGTCATTTTTTCAATATAAAATAGATTTACAATAGTACTTAAATTCTACTTAACTTACCTAATATAATTAATACATTTTATAAAAGGGATGTTAAAGGTCCCTAAGTTAAGTCCGTACCTTAAATTACATTGGTCTATAGTAGAGATGTATAAAGTCTCTACTGGTCAAAGCGAAACAAAATATGCATAATTTAAGTTCAGTGGAGGTGTAAAACGCCTCCACCGTCAAATAAGTTAATTGGAGATATCTCCAATGTCAATGAGAAAAAGAGCAAAAAAATAAACTAAGCGCCATAGAAGCCAAAAATAGAATGTATAATAAAAATTATGAAATATGCATTTCATGTCAAGTAAGTAACCGATAAGCTTTTGGATTCCGAAGGCAAGCTTACGTCTGCCGCCCCCAATGTTGGCTCACACGCGCTCATGTCATGCTCTGAAAGCAGAGCGGTACCGAGGGCATGTATCACTTCCGTCCCCACAGGCTCACTATGGGGACGTTTTAGGAACTTCGACGTTGCTAGCCTGTAACTAGACAGTAAATGAAAAAATAAAACAACAAAAGAAAACGGAAATCCATAAGCTTAACAATATACCTATCTAATACCTATCTTAGCACACATACACATGAAACTATACAAACCACGTGCTGAATTATTCCAGATAAGTTTTGAGACGCAGGGTACAGGGTCCTTACCATGACGTCATAATGCGATTCAATCCCGACTCAGTTCAAGTTTTAGCTGTATTTTAAGGGTTCCGTACCTCAAAAGGAAAAAACGGAACCCTTATAGAATCACTTTGTTGTCCGTCCGTCCGTCCGTCCGTCCGTCCGTCTGTCAAGACACTTTTTCTCAAGAACGCGTGAAGGTATCAAGCTGAAATGTATATCAAATTTTCAGGTCTACTGTGAAAAAATTGAACTTCTAAGCCAACGCAATCAAAAGAAAAAGTCGTTTATGCCGCAAATTTTCGAAACTCGCAAGGGAATCAAAACCTACAGGGTACTTCCCGTGAACTCAGAATCTTGAAATTTGGTATGAAGGTAGGTCATATAGCACAGATCAAGGAATAATTGCGAAAACCGAAAATATGTATGTATGTCTGTATATAACAGTGACCAATATAAAGTGACCCCACATTGCGTACATTTTGCTTTGGAGGAGGGCTCTGCTTACACTGGTTTATAGATATTTATAGATAATGATGCGCTCGGTGCGCGAGTCCGACTCGCACTTGGCCGGTTTTTTAGTATGAATCTGACAGCAAGCGAACCTAAACTGAATCGCACTAAGACGTCATGGTAAGGCCCCTGGTCACCATTAAAACAGGCGAAAAACAACTACAAAAAGTACCGTAACAAGTAAATAAAATCAACGATGAGTAACAACCAGTTTGTTTTTTAACATTAATGTCGCATAATTTATGTTTGTTTCCTGTATTCTAGCAATTAGCATATGTTACGGATCCATTAGGCAAATGACACGGAGCAGTTTCGCTCATTGGTACATTAAGTACTGAAACGAAATGGGTTTTACGATGAAGTTAAAATTTTGATTTTAAGTTTGACAGCGCGGACACTATAAATAAATAAGCAGTGGCATAAGGTAATAATAACAGTAAGGTAACTCAGTTGTCTAGACACAGCAAGTAGCTCAGCACGGCTAGCACAAGAGCACGCGAGTCACACCGTCTCTTTCTCGTCTCATCATCATCATCATCGGTAGGCTTATTGTCTAACTCGCTCGCAATCGCCATCGTGTTCATTTTGACAGTTCATGTATGGGTTGACAATTGGCATCGGAATCAGCTAGCTGTCACATTCATACAAGAACTGTCAAAATGAACACGATGGCGATTGCGAGCGAGTTAGACAATAAGCCAGCGGGTTTCGGGTACCATCGGCTGATTCAAGTACCTATCAAACCCATAAGAGTGAGTGGGACAGCAAGACAAACCCCGAACGTCGTCCAAGGAACTCACGAACTGCAAGTACAGCTTATATTTTTTAAGGCATCGATCGATCTGCGTAGATTATATTATACATACATACATAAATCACGTCTTTATTCCTTAAGGGGTAGACAGAGCCAAAGACAACAAGACCCATAAGCCACGCTTAGCATGATCGTGGGCATACGGGTGGAAAGGGGAATCAAAATAGTGATGGGTTGCTAGCCGCATCGTCTATGACCATGATTCCTAAGGTTTTCACCCATTCTCTCGACTGGCTTTTACCAATTGCGCGGGAAGAGAAGCAAACTGGTATCTAAGTTTTTTCTGAGCTCCTAGAGCAACATAGCATAGTGATATACAAACCTTCTCATACTGAGAGGCCTGTGCCCAGCATTGGGACGTGTGCCGGAAATGATTACGACGATAATTTCAAACGTCACTACTAAATTCAACAACCAATCCAGCCGGGGAAATTACGGGCACAAGAGGCATTTCATCTAAGTCCTCTAGGTTGGCAACGCATCTGCAATCCCTCCGGGGTTGCGGGTGTCTATGGGCAGTGGTGATCGCTTACCATCAGGTGACCCACTTGCTCGTTTGCCTTCCTATTCACATAAAAAAAAACCGACAGGTAACAAGTAACTGTCAACTTGTCAAGTGCACTGCATCAGTACAAAGGTCGTAGTAATCCGTAATATTCGTGTCGCGCGAAGGTCGCCTTTGTTGCAAGTGAGTCATTTGCCGCCGCGTGCGCATGTGGAAACGTGGAAAATGTAACAGTCGCGCATTCATCCTACTAATCTAACTAATATTATAAATACGAAAGTATGGATGGATGGATGTTTGTTTGTTACTCAATCACGCCAGAACGGCCCGACGAATCTGGATGAAATTCGGCACATAGATAGAGAAAAATCTGGAATAGCACATAGGCTACTTTTTATTCCGGAAAATTCCCGCGGGATAACAATAAACGAATTCTTTGCACACGAAGTCGCAGGCAACAGCTAGTATTATGAATGCGAAAGTTTGTGAGGATGTATGGATGTTTGTTACTCTTTCACGCCAGACCGACTTAACGGATCTGGATGAAATTTGGAACGAAGATAGATTTTGGTCTGGAATAACACATAGGTTACTTTTTATCCCGGAAAATTGCGTAGTTCCCGCGGGATAGCGATAAACGATTTCTTTGCAGACGAAGTCGCGGGCAACAGCTAGTTTGAAGATAAAACACTTCTATTGAGGATTCTCTTACCTAGTATTCTACTAATCCTAGTATTGCAGACTCCTTGCACCGCCCTCATTTTGCCTTATATTATGTTTTTCTTTGTTGATTTGACATGCCTAGTGTCACCGATTATTATACGAATGAACCTAGGTAAGGGGTGCGAGTCGGGTTACCTCCGCGTGTGGTCAAGAGCTGCGGTTCGTTTTTGGATCCGTCCGAGGGGAAGAGCAGTGCTTGGTCCGGTGCACCCTGGGCATCGGTTAATGATTTCCTGGCAGATTCTGAGGGATATCATTATCCGTTGGCTAAGAGCCCGACAGGGGTCGAGGGGGGTCTTTTGACCATATTACCGTACTACGTTGCCGACATTTTGTCACAAGATTTTTGAATTTTTTTATCATACTGACATTGGGTCAAGCCTTACGGCCGCCATTAATGAGAAGAAGAAGAAGAACCTAGGTAAAGAAATACGTTTTTTACTTATTATTTCAACGGAAATAAAATCCCGTCTCCGCGTAGCGGACACCTAGTAATACAACATGCAAAATGTGAAAGGTGAGTTATCTGTCTTTTGCTCTGTCTTTATGTCGCACATACATCACGTCTCTATCCCTTACGTGGTATTCAGAGCCTAAGGTAACAAGACCCAAGGGGCACGTTTGGCATGATTGTGTGACCCTTCCACGCTGGTCTGAGAAAAACATTTTTTTTTTAGAATGTAAGTACCATGTGCTTCTCTTCCCGCGCAGATGGTAAAAGCCAGTCGAGGGGGTGAAAATCATAGGAATCATGATATAGGCGATGCGGCTAGCAACACATCACTATTTTGATTCCTCTTTCCACCTACGCACCATACGCCCACAATAATAAGAATGGTCTTGTTATCTAAACCTCTACCCGGTAAGGGATAGAGACGTGAATGTATTATATAAAAAAACTTCTTTGACTTTAAAAACGATCGCACTAATAAAAAAAAAAATTTTGACGTGACAACGTCTTATAAATTGGTTTGCCGGGTGACACTTCAAGAAACTGCGTTACGCTCCGCTCACGTTATGCGCTCACAATGAGAGCGAGTGAGAGGCACGCGTCCCTTCCACTCGGGCATGGTTAGCCCGCCTAAGAGCGAGAGAGACAGACATAAAAAGTGAAAGGCACGCGTCCCTTCCACTCGAGCACAGTTAGTGTTAAATATAATTCTTTGTATAAATAAATGTTTTAAATTGTTACTATTATTTCATCCTTCTTCCTACTATACGAATGAATATTCACATTAAAATTATTTTACCACTCAAAGTCGTTGTCACGTAAAACTTTCGCCCGTATACCGACTTTACAGGCAACCAATTTTTTTTTTTTTTCACTGACATTATGACTTAAAACAACCTTGTCATACTGACAGGGGTCCCGAACCCTTTGTCATCGGCGGAATCAATGAATCGATGACAAAAAGTGGTAACTAATCCACACCATAATGCATGCATAGCCCACAGGTGGGCAAGTGATTTGAATTTTTTACCCTTACGGTGAAGGGGTGTTTGTGAAGGGGTTCAGTTGTTTTTTGACTTTGTTACGCTGACGTTTTAGTTTGTGGGAGAGAATTGATAGTCACAAGCAATTGGGAATTGATGATTATTTTAAAAGTGCTTGGTGTTCTTTCTATTGATAGGAATAACCATCATTAGCTTCCTACGGAAATAAGTTATAGATTTTTCCGTCGAGCCATATATTTTATAAAAATAAAATCATTTTACTCAGTCACTCGGCGGCCCCCATATGGCTGATAAGCAGTATGTACGTCCATAACATAAACATTAAAAACAAAGCTGCTTGAATCTGTGGTACACAATGACATTTTGTCACTGTCACTGACATTGACAGTTCGTGTGGTAGAGTTCGAGAAAACGTTTATTTAGCATCGTTTTTAAGGTTCTGTGCCTATACTAGACTCAATACCACTAATATTGTAAAAGCAAAAGATTGGCTCTATAAGATGAATAAGTGTTTGTTTGTTAGAAAGAAAGAAAGAAAGAAGAAAGAAAAGCCGAAAAAGTTTAATAGATTTGCGTACAATTTGGGCCAAATACAGTTTACACCATAACTTATCATACCTATTTACACTTTTTATAGGTAGAGTACTGATATTTCTACTAGCTCAGAGCTCAGGATTTAAAAGTATTTAATTTCATTAATAATCATGGAGATTAATTACCGCTTTTAAGTGTAGTATTATGTTGTTTAAGTTTAATTTTCGTTTTTGTGTGAAACGGTTCTCTTTAACTCAACTTCGTATGATTCATAAAGTCCATGTCAACAAACCCACTAAAGCTGCTTATCAAACATTTTTACAATACTACGCCATAAAAATAACGTAATCGTCTAAACACAAAGACGTCATACATTTCTGACAGCCCGTTACGTAACTTTATCTACGTTCTTTTTACTTAGTAAGATTGTAGCGCAGTAAAAACCTTCGGAAAACGTATTTGAATAAGTCAGACTATAGTACATTACACCTTAAGGGTGGTGAAATTAAAAAAGTTTCAATCGCAGGAACTTGTCGCGCAAGCCAAAGGCGAGGGTGACGAACGTGCGACCTGAGACTGTCTTTATGACCGGCCGAGTTGTGTACACAATTTTACGTCTTCTCCTGGCCAGGAAGTAGAAAAGTAAGACGGTGGTAGCGATCCGGATGGATCTTGTACGAGGTCCTCACACTCGCCACTCACCAAATTGTCCGTAGGTAATTAACGAACGTATGAATATAATATATATCTGTATCTATATATATGTTCGCGGTAATCTCAAAATTTTCTGAACGGATTTTCATGAGGATTTTTGTAAATTGGTTAAAATACAGCGATAGTTGTGACGTCGCCGAATTAGTATGTAATAGTGCCTGGAATAACGGAAAACATAGTTAACTTCCGGATACCAGCACCAAATTTTTATATGTTACTAGGCATATTTTTAATAGCTCTTAAACATCAACATTAATGCAATTGCAGTTCAGAGCACAAATATAGTATATTTAACTAGCTTTCATTTGATACCGCACATGTATACGTGCGTTGTGTAAGTTGAGTGTAATTTGAATTTTTCAAAACGCGGCGGCAGTCAATTTGATGACGTCATAACTGGTGACCCTGACACCTCAGAAACTGTCTCCCGGCAGTTTTGGGGTCCAGATGATATGCCTAGTAACCTATAAAATTTGGTGCCGGTATCTGGAAGTGAAATGTTCTGACCCTTTTCGGACGTAAGGCCAGGCGCTATAATAAGGTTTGCGAAGCTAAATAATGTTTCTATCAAAGCTTATTATTTAAATGTTTCCTTATCACAAAAGCGGTGAGGTGTTGTAGACCAAAACATACCTGTACCAAGTAATTAGTACGTAAACAGACAATGTGTTACGCCGGTAAAGTCTTTTGTCTACAGCTATTTTTATAACGTTACGAAAATAATCGATCGACTTTGATAACGGTAGGCTTATTGTCTAACTCGCTCGCAATCGCCATCGTGTTCATTTTGACAGTTCATGTATGGGCTGACAGTTGGAATCGGAATCAGCTAGCTGTCACATTCATACAAGAACTGTCAAAATGAACACGATGGCGATTGCCAGCGAGTTAGACAATAAGCCTACAGGAGTGAACTATGATAAAATTAATTACATTTTAAGAGCTTTCATTTGACGTGCTATATTAGTATTTACGTAAGTTGTCCTAATTAAAAAGAAGTGCAACCTCAGTAATTAATTGTCTAATTGACCTATTTGTAAACTTTGGAATACCACAAGAAATAGTTTCAGACCATGTACCTTTTGACTCTACAGAATGTAGAAAATTTGCCTCTGACTTTGGTTTTAAGTTTACATTTTCAAGCCCTAGATATGCTCAATCCAATGGTATGTCTGAACTATATGTCCAAATTTGTAAGAAAATACTAACTAAATGCAATGAAGATAAGACTGATTATAGATTAGCACTCCTACAATACAGATCGTCACCAGTATCTGGTACAAATTTTTCTCCAGCTCAGCTTCTAATGAATAGAAATTTAAGAACAAAGTTGTTAGTTCCTTATCAGTATTTAAAACCTAAGATTAATGTTAATGTACAGACTCAATTTGATAAGACTGCTAACCGTAATGTTGTGAATTATAATAAAACTGCTAGATATAAAAAAAGAATTTTGTTTGGGAGAAAATGTTTGGTTTAAAAAAGATGTCCATAAAAATGTATGGCGTGAAGCTAAAATTGTTAAATATAATGGCCATAGATCATATAACTTATTAGATAAGGATAATGTTATGTATGAAAGAACCTCTTTCTATATTCGACCAGCATGACTTGGTGATCTCACAGATAGACTAGGCTTGCTCTCTACCTCACTTATTGCTGGCTGAATGTGTAGCTTTAATGCTGTTTTATTTTAATATATTGTTAGGATACACTTGTGTAGAATATTTTGAACTGTTAAAAATATTCTTTTCTCCTTAGGAGGGGAGGAAATGTTAAGAGTTTAATTTCGTTTTGTTTCTGTAACAGAAAGTTAATTTTGTTAATGTTAGGATACTTGTGTAGAGTATTTTGAATGTTAAAAATATTCTTTTCTTAGTTTTGTTTCTGTAACAAGAAAGTTAATTTTGTTTAGAATCTTGTAGAATGTTTGGCATTGTAAAATTTTATTAAAAGGGGATGATGTATTGGAACGTAACTTTAAAAGTAAAAAACTGTTTTTGTGATGTTGGCAACACTGCCGAATGATGGCCCCTCTCCTTTTTATCAAGACGATCCAGACAAGACGCATTGCTGTAAAACATTTATAACGAGATTAATAGTAATGAAAATAAACCACTGAAGACCAAGAACTCTTTTATTAACAGCAAACAATACATGTAGTACTTACTCGGATTGCCTAACAAAAAAAACTTGTATCACTATGAAAATTACCAGTATTATCACAGTCAAAATGCGTTTGAGGAAAAATGCACAACGCGTTAACAGTAATGTAATAATAGTAGGTAAATAGGTACCTACACTGTTAGTTGCATTCCCAATTTTCCATATTAATTAAGGCTTATACGCAAACGCGTTGTAGATAAGAGTTTTTACACGGGTAAAAACGGGTAAGGGTTTTTTGCGGTTCACATCCTGTTTATAATATTTCGCGTTGTAAATGGTTTCTATGTCAAAAATTATACTAGATGATCAGTACTTTCATTTCAAGAGCATGTTAGAAAAAAATAATTATCATTATTATGTTACTTAGTGATTATTTGATTTTAGGTAGGTTTCTTCTGGTTAGTAGCTACAGCTTCAAATATAACATTTATTCGATCATAAATCCCTTTTAATTCCCACTGAAATTCATAGCTAAAACGCAGTAGTTCACTTTGAAAGACGCTGGCCCAGCAAACGGAGTCGGCGCCCAATAAAAATATAATAATGGCCAATAAAACCGCGCTCCATTACGCACGGTTAAAAACTGAATAGAAACATGCTACAATGTAGTTTAACTGTGTTTTAAAGATGCTAAGTCTTTGTGGACGTCTGATTTAAGAGTTCAATGTATTTAAAGAGAAAGCTCGTTTTCTTGCGGAGTCAAATGGGAAAATAGTGCTTGAATTAAAATATACGGTCAAGCCGTAGCGTTTTTCAAACAAAAAAACTGGATGTCCATCGATAAAGTATTATTTAAGAGGGTGCAGCCGTGTTGAGCTCGCAACGTCGCATTTTTGTTGATTTTTTGCGATTATTTCACAGAAATTGAATGAAAGTGTCAAATATCCGTCTGTAGTGCACTTTGTTTTTAGTGTATTAATGTGTCTAATGCAATAATTCATCGTGATGTACTTTTATTTTCTTATTAAACGAAAAATAGTATTTTATCCCTTTAATACGAAAATAAAAGTCCATCTCCATTAATCATTGCATTGGACACATTAATACACTAAAAACGAAGTGCACAACAGACGGATATTTCATTCAATTTCTGTGAAATAATCGCAAAAAATCACCAAAAATGCGACGTTGCGAGATGCACCCTCTTAAGGCTAGCTGTCACTTGTAGCTCCGCGTCCATGAAAATAACAGTCGAGTTCCTTATCCCGTAGGTCCTGTTATTCAAAAATCCTATCTTAGTACACATTTGACTTATATTGTTGTGGTTTGCTGGGGGCATACCATGACGTCTTAATGCGTTTCAGTTTCGGTTCGCTCGCTGTCAGAGTCATACTAAAAGTGACAAACTTGAACTGAGTCGGAATTAGGACATGGTAAGGCCCCTGCTCTTTCTCTAGGTATTCAGTATGTCAGCGGCTCAGTGGCAGTACTGTGTTTAGTGATGGCAATAACGACTGTTTTGCAATAATTAATAACAGTGTTGTGTTATTCTTAAATAGCTGTTATTGTAAACTGTTGTCTGTTATCCTGTTATATTGCTGTTTTACAAAACGATAATGAACTTATTATTAAATAATTGTTATACTTATTTCGTTACGTTACGAATGTTACGATACAACGCGCGCGATCGCAGCGTAATAAAAACGTATGGGAACAAAAGCAAAACAACGCTCTGTTACCTTGTTTGTTATTGTACTGACTGACAACAAACAGCAACAGCTAATAACAACGTTGACAACAGACAACGAATAATGATAACAGGATAGTTGACGATTCGATAAGTGTTGTTCGTTGCGTGCAAATAACGCATTACGTTATCTGCTGTTGTAATAACGACCACCACTAACTGTGTTATAGTACAGATTTTGGTTGGTGAATGAATTAAAGTTACCCTTAGAAACAGATAACGCGTTCGATTCATATATTTTAGTAACAAGATTTGCGTAGCTAAAAAATCTCTCTTGCAAAGCTTACTTTTTAAACGTTTTCTCATCATAAACGTCCTAAGCAAAACTAGATTTATGTGACAGCTGATTTACGCGCAATAAACTGGCAACACCATTGTCCGTCGACATTAAAAATCGTTAAATAGGGCAATAATCCGTACGTCACGTTCGTAACCGTTAGATATGACCACATTATCTTTGCCGTTTGCTAAGAAAAAATACGAACCAAAATTGTGATTACGTCCCTGCATCTAACTGCATTAATAATATGGTGCAGCGTTATTTTTTAAAACTGTTTTTTGAATGATCTATTATGTCATATTTCTCCGGCAAGTATTTTTAGTGTCAATAAAAATTACATTGTAAATACATTGCTTCTAATCGGTGTGTGAAATATGTTTTATATTCGGTTTGCAATAATCCAGACCTGTATACTTAATTGATGGGGAACAAACAGATATTAACCGCTTTTTAAAATACAAAACAAATAAGACCTATAATTTTATTATAAATAAGACCTATAATTATCTATAGATAATTATAGGTCTACCAGCAATCTACCAGACGATACCTAAATTGCAAAGATGACTTGATCATTTAATAAATATAAATGAATTGCTTACTTCAAGATAGCATGTAAGAAAATGTACTATAACGACCTTTTTCTGACATAACCTATCTCCGCGTCAGTATCATCTAAATCCTTGGTTAATGGCACAACTGCTATCAGTGTCGTATACATATAGACACATACTTATTTATTACTCTATTATCGCTCTCACGCTCATATAACATACGAGCACTATGCACCATAGCGACCTATTAACAAATACGATTGCCGATGTTTATTTTTTAATTCTATTCCTTTGTCGTGAGAGTGTTTGACGATCGGCCAGTGAGTCATCTGCGCGAGCGCAGGGCTACAGGATGATAATATTACAATTGGACGTTGTGTTTTAGTAAGAAGTCTATTATTTTACAGGTGCAGTAATGAAGGATGATGAATTTTTGACTGTATTTATAACGTTGGTTTGTTTAAGGCTAGTTTATTCTATTTGTCACTAGATGTCGCTTTACCACGCTCTAAACATTCCAGAATCGTGCTGTTAAGAGTTTTACTAGCAAGTATAAATAGTTTGACTATTATGAATAAATTTGTCATTCTCCCAGAGACCGGCATTTGAATTTATATCCAAGGCGGTAATCAACACTGTATGGTTGTTTGGTCTTACCACCAGATGGTTTCAAAATTATCAACTTAAACACTAAAAAATAATTCTCAGTTAAAGTCAGATAGGTTTTCAAATTTTCACAAAAAAAATCCATTCCTTTGAGGACCAACTTTTCATCGTGATTTTAGACATTATTAATATCAAAGATTTATAATCTTCTTTTCATTTATTTATCTCCTCTGTATAGGATCAAGAGATTGATTTACTTAGTGTATGATTAGGCTACCCAACGTAATATCTTAATCATTGGATCTCATTAGGGTTTAGAAATACAACGAAACGTCAAATTTAACCCTTGCAATGTTCAATCATTAGGTCTCGGGCAGACAAATTGTGTCTAGACGATGTGTACGAGACGTTGAATCAACAAGTGAAAATGACAATGTGGACACGGTTTTATTGAGTTTTCCCAATTAGTTGACATAGCTGACATTTTAGAAAGCTATATTTATATTGTGAGAATAGTTTAATTTTGTATGATATGAGTACCTAATATTATGCCTTTACATGTGATTTTGTCAGACAGAGACAAGACACAGCGTGCTGTATTATTTTCTAACTTAAATCAACAATATTTTAAAATCGTATACCTAAACTAAGATTTTTTTGTGAATTGTGGTTATAATCCCACTTTTTGAACACGCTGTATCATATCTGATGCAACAGATAACGTGTACAGAGCGTTAGCTTTTTTCGAGCCAAGCCGTGCCTACCACCACCGTTCTACTTCTGCGCGTGAGTCATACTACGGGACAGAGGAGAATGGAGTCTCCATCCTACAAGTTTTTGTTGACGTGTTATTGTTCAAATCTTTAACATATATAGGTACAATACTAGCTGTTTCCTGCGACTTCGTCTGCAAATAATTCGTTTATCGCTATCCCGCGGGGAAAAAAAAGTAGCATAATGTGCTATTCCAGACTTTTCTCTATCTATGTGCCGAATTTCATCCAGATTCGTTGGGCCGTTCTGGCGTTACTCAATCACGCATGTCCAAACCATACTTTCGCATTTATAATTATTAGTTAGACTAGTTGTTACCCACGACTACAGTTATCGCTGTCACGCGGCAACTAGATAATATTTTCCGAGATAAAAACTATCTATTTCCTCGGGCCTGACATGATCTGTATGCCAAATTTCAAATGAACTATTTCAGCGCTTTAGGCGTAAAATAGTAACAGACAGACAGACGGACAGAGTTACCATCGCATTTATAATATTGGTAGAAGTTTTATAAAGTTTACCAAATGTTTAAGTCAATCTAATCAAAATCAGAGGTTGAAAAACCATGATGATGACTCAATGAAAGGTTAAAGTTGTGGTGTTTGTGGTTGCATCTTTGTAAGGAAAGAAGTGAAGCATAAAATAAAACTTATAAGCTAAAATTTTACTTGTATTCTAAAATAATATATTCCGTTATAAGATGACTCGTCTTGTTACGTATAATTATTATATTAACAACAGCTCCACTCATCTTTGTTCTTCCGCTCGGTTGACCAAACTCAAGAAGATGTCTACAAACATTTTTTCTGTTCTATTTGACGCCGAAAATATTTTCTTAAACGATTCAGATTATAATTAGGACCTTTTGAATAGTAAGAAATCACCATTTTACATCTACAGTCACGAAAGTCGAATAGAAGCTAAATTGATCTTTATCGATGTTGAATAAGGATTCACAGATGATGTTCAAGCTGCAGTCGTAAATTGGCAAATTAAATTGTTCAACGGTTGTCCAGATAACGTTAATACGAACCAAATGACCAATATTAATCTCGAGATGTCAACTATTGTTACTGAATTGCTATTGTGGGAGTTTATTAATTTTAGAGTTGCTTTGGGTATCAAAAACATAATTTTAGTTATAATATTTTTATATACATACAAGGTATCTCAAAATCCTTGCCGGATATTTCAGCAGGTGGTTCAATTACGGTTTACTAAACGACCCTACAAATACATTTAATATATTTATCGGAATTTTGGGATACTATTACCTGTTTAAATGTATATTTAACTTGAAAAAGTATAAAACAAATCCCTGGTAAAGGAGGTGCTTGTGTAAGTTCTTAATTCATGAGCGAAATTATATTAAAACTAGCTTCTACCCGCGACTTCGTCCACGTAGAATTAGACTTAAAGTTTTGATAGTATATATTCTGCAATAATAATTTACGTTGCGACTCTAGGCAGCTACGACCTATCAAATGTTATCACTATCCAACGGCAATTATGCAATTTTTCGGGATAAAAAGTAGCCTATGATTTAATCCCAAGTAACAGCTATTTTCGTTTCAAATTTTATTCAAATCCGTTCAGTCGTTTTAGCGTGAAGAAGTAACAAACATACACACACACACACACGCACACACTCACAAACTTTCGCCTTTATAATATTAGTGTGATTTACAATGAACCTGTTTTGGTGGAGGAACATGACTCTCCTACATTTTGCGAAGTAATCAGCAATCTGTGAAGTTCCAAATCTGCACCGTACCCGTTTAGGAACCGCTGTCGTAGGCGACTCATGCCCAGCAGTGGACCACAGACTGAAGCTCACAACGATGGCACTAACACCCGTTCTACGGAACCTCAGCACAACCACACACTCTTAACGACTTCTTTCTCAAAGGGTTAATAGAACTGAAGTCATAGATGACTTTTGAAATGCGTGTGGGATTGATGATGAATTAGCTTTAATTGTCCAAATAATGATGGAACCGATGTCACGAGTGGACAAAGCTACGCGGTAGGTCAAAACTTGTGGCCTGTTTTAAAAGTAAGAAAATAGGTACATAGGTACATATCAGATTTTTTTTCCTATTTCCAACAAGACCTAAAGGCAAACATTTAGCATAATTAGGTCCCGGTAAGGGCAGGCATTTGTATAATGAATACGGATGTAAGTAATTAAGTAAGAAATTAAGTAAAATGCTTTATGTTAGTGAATGTTTGTGCCCGAGTCATGGATGTCGTAGGTACTTATGTATTTATCTACATTATATAAGTAGGTATGTTTATCCGTTGTCTGGTACCCATAGCTCAAGCTTTGCTTAGTTTGGGACTGGGTCAATTGGTGTACCTAATTTGTCCCATGATATATGAATATATATTTTTTTTAATTATGGGCATAGGTAGGCGAAAAGGGGAATCATACCTAATAGTGATGGATTGGTAGCCGCATCGCCTTTGACATGAACAACCCCATTATACTTCATTTAATTTAGGATGAGAAACCACAACAACATTATATTGCGGCTCGTGAACTGTAATCTCTTTACGATTTGTACTAGAGTATCAATTGACGCCACGCAAATAAAGTGGCATTAAAACAATTTCATTTTGCGGCTGCAAAACTATTGCACTGTACTGTTTGCTAGGTAAAAAATAGTTGACCAGCCGCAATATAATGTTATTGTGGTTTCTCTTTCTAAATTAAATGAAGTATAGGTACCTACTATATATTATTCCCCTTTCCACCTATACGCCCACTATCATCCTAAACATGGCCTTAAGGTTTTGTTGCCTTAGGCTCTGTCTACCCCGTAAGGGATAAAGACGTGATTTATCACTACATAGTATAAAACAAAGTCGCTTTCCGCTGTCTGTCTGTCCCTATGTATGTTTAGATCTTTAAAACTACGCAACGGATTTTGATGCGGTTTTTTTAATAGATAGAGCGATTCGAGAAGAAGGTTTGTATGTATAATACAGGCTAGTTTGTCACTCCATATTAAACATTAGCATAAAAAATGCAATAAAATTATACCGTAAAGCTAATGATTTCACAGTT
Source organism: Pandemis heparana (assembly GCA_963854515.1). Taxonomy (NCBI): domain Eukaryota; kingdom Metazoa; phylum Arthropoda; class Insecta; order Lepidoptera; family Tortricidae; genus Pandemis; species Pandemis heparana. The sequence continues at coordinate 2,544,770 of OY978026.1, read as the reverse complement.
CCCAACTTTCTATCCGAAACACCCCACGCGTGGAGTTTCAGCGGGTTTCAATAAGCGCGATGGCAGACTGAATTTAACCAATTGAAACTTTCCAGGTTTCCAATTGATATTGCGGGGATGTTGATTAGTTACGGTTAGTTTCGAACGCAGTATAAAATCAACTAGTTTAATGCTAAATTTCTAAACGACTCTGATAATTAGAACACAATAGAAACATCCGAAAAGTCAAGCTATGGCCAAGAATTGAACCTGGTTCCTGGTCATTCCGTGATGCGTGCTATACAGCTACACCACCCACAGCAGGTTAAATAATAGTAATAGTACAGTCACGCCTCTTTCCCACAGGGGTAGGCAGAGACTACTTTGTTCCACTTGCTACGATCCTGACATACCTCTACATCTCTCTCATGTATGTATGTACTTATGTATATATAACTCTTTATTGTTATATAAAACACATGAAAAAGATGAATACAGGAAAACACAAATGCACAAAAGCGAACTTAATATAATAGTATGTATGTATGTATGTATGTAAACTCTTTATTGTGCAAAATAAACAAGACAAATACAATTGACAAACAATGAGAAACATACACAAAGGCGGACTTATCCCTTTAAGGGATCTCTTCACTTTTGAGTGGATGAAAGGAGTATTACATTAGGGATGGACGAGTGAGTTTAAAATTGCAAACACTGAGAGCCACAATACATAACTTTACCGAATATAATACATAAACTCATAAAACCTAAACATCAATAAACTACTTTATACTACCTATAATATATATCAATAAAATATAATACATAAAATAAATAAAGAGCACACAAAATAAATAAATAATAATAGTTTAGTGTGTTAAAAAAATAAATGTGGCTTTCAAATGGAAAAACCGCATCGAAATCGGCCCATCCACTTTAGAGCTACGATGCTACAGACACATACACACACAGACATCGACGTCAAACTTATAACACCCCTTTGCCCCGGGGGTTTAAAAAAGGCACCATGGAAAACCGGTCTCATTTTGAAAAACAAAATTAAATTAATTAATTTAATTACGCTTGTTAAATTAAGCGTCGTAACCTGGCCGGTGACAAAGTTAAAATTAAATCCCGGTTCCACCTAAAAACAAATAATTACACTTAATTGAAAATATTTCATACAATTATGCCAATGGGGCTTCATTGTATGGAAACGGAAACTTTTCAACTCGCCCGTCCAATATTTTGCGGTTTCGTGCGTTTCAAAGAGTTACATTAATTTCGTATGAAACATTTTAATAACGCACTAATTTAGTGCGGTCTTTGTGACCGTTTTATTAATGTTTTGATAATTAATTTTATAACAGAATTTTGTTCCTTTTGTTGTTCTAATTTTATTAAAATACTGGTCAATATTCTTCTTCTTCTCTTCTTGTATTTAAGAGCCAGGCTCTTGTCGGTGGAGTAGTCGCCACTCCGCTCGGTCCTCAGCCAGCGGTATTACGTCCTGGTCAATATTACGTATACGAAAATAAATTTATAGCTAGGAATCTATTTAAAAATTTACTTTATTAATTTTTTGAACATTTTCTGTAAAAATTCTTATCAAATGGTATTTATATTGTACCTAATAAGTACATACTTCCTCGGTCCCGGGTTCAAATCCCGGTAGGGGCAGACATTTGTATGATGAATAATGTTTGCGCCCGAGGCACGGATGTTATAGGTATATATTTATCTACATTTTATAATTATGTTTATTGCCTGGACTCAGTACCCATAGTACAAGCTTTGCTTAGTTTGGGACTGGGTCAATTGATGTAATTTGTCCCATGATATTTATTTATTTATTTCATTTAATTATTTGTCAAAATTCTAAGTCAAAAAAACTATGATATTTATAAAACTTTTGGAGATATACAGATGTCATCTCATGTTGACAAAGTCTATCGTTACCATGTCAAATAGGTATCATGACATGCCGGCATATTTGTCAAACATAGAACCCTCTTCTTCGTCATTAAGCTGTCGTTGACACGAGCAAACATACAATGCAAATAATGTACACATGTTCAACATTATTGGATTTAAAAGTTTCTTAGATGATATAGACCTATTAATATGGGGGGTGTGAATGGTTCCGATGGGAGGGGAAGGCCTAGACAGACGTTTCGGGACCAAATAAGAGACGTTTTGGAAAAGGTCAGGTCAGGAGTATCCGAAACCGGCGAGCATGTATGAAGAGATTGATGATTGTGGATGAAGCGAAAGAGGTATGTTAGGATCGTAGCAAGTGGAATAAAGTAGTCTTTACCTACTCTCCCTACGCTCTCTCTCTCTCTCTAGTCTGCTCTATATCCCTAGTGAGGGACAACGGGACTCAAAGATAACGTAAAAAAATCTCAATGCTACCTCTCGACATAGTTAACCTATGGGGTGCTACTAACGCTACAAATAAACAAGCACTCCACAATAAAGGTATTTCACTATATTAAGAACACCAACAAATGGAAATGGCTATATACACAGGGAAAGAGAAAACTAGGAGACCAGCGTGTGGTAAAGAAAGATGACAGACATTCAGGAAGGCGTATTCGACAGTTCTATTTTTTACAGCACATGCGCACACTACAAAATAGTTTTCTACAATAAAGTCTAACTAATAAAATAGCAAGTAGCTAATATGTACAGTCGCCACAAACCTACGGAACATTTGGTAAGGATGAAAAATATGCAAATACACTTCGCCCGGAAAAGGAATGATTATCTATAAAAAATCAATAAAAATCGTAGGCTTAGCAACAGGCTTTAATCATCATACTCTAATGATGATGAGTCACCCCAAACTAGCTCGCATCGGGACACGTAGCGAAAGTCAAGAGCGAATGTGTCATCAACCTGATCTGCGGGCACAGAGTAATGAAGTCGCTGATTTTCATAAATATAATTAACAAAACCCATCACTATTTTGATTCCCCTTTCCATCCATACGTTTACAAATTATGCTACGCGGCCAGTATGCTTAGTGTAAGTTTTCGGTCATAAAATACGTCTCGAACGCGTTTGCGTTCAAATGTCAAATACTATAAGAACAGTTTGTTGCCGTTTCGATCCGCAAGTGGCGCTGCCAAATATTCCATAGTAATTGAGACGTTTACGTGAACGCGTTCGAGACGTTTTTATTTGCGAAAACTTACACTAGAGGCTCAGTAGGCTTATTGTCTAACTCGCTCGCAATCGCCATCGTGTTCATTTTGACAGTTCATATGTTTGGGCTGACAATTGGCATCGGAAACAGCTAGCTGTCACATTCATAATATAAGAACTGTCAAAACTTGCGCTTGCCGAACAGAGAAACAACAATTTAGAAAAACTAAAAATTTTGGTTCTATTCGCGACTAAGAAGTTGCCATTCTCGATATAAAAACACAATTATTTACCCCCTTATTCATAAACACTCTATAGGCTTCTGCTAACTTAGTAATCGTTTGTCCTTATCTGTCACTTTGACATTTACCTTTCATAGGTAAGGACAAACGATTACTAAGTTGGCAGAAGCCTATATAGAGCGTTTATGAATAGGGGGGCAAATAATTAAGGGGGGAGAGGGTTAATCTCAACGGGGATGAAACTTAAATAAAAAATAGAACCTTATACATACATACACACATATCGTCACGCCTCTTTCCCACAGGAGTAGGCAGAGACTACTTTATTCCACTTGCTACGATCCTGACATACCTCTTTCGCTTCATCCACATTCATCAATCTCTTCATACATGCTCGTCGGTTTCGGGTACTCTTGACCTGGCCTTTCTCCAAAACGTCCCCAATTTGATCACGGAACGTCCGCCTAGGCCTTCCCCTCCCAACGCACCCATTCACACTCCCCATATAAATCTGTTTAGTTAATCTTCTTTCATCCATCCTCTCTACGTGACCAAACCAACTAAGCATAGGTACTTTTTTCTATCCTAGTCAATTAGGTATATCTTCCTTACCTTAACCTTACAAAAAAAACCTAAAACCTTATCTTATAAAAAAGCTAAAATACCCTCTGTTTGATTTACCTTTCCCTACTCTACATTATTTCAACAACTCAATATTACTCATACATAGCAACAAGCGGTCCATCTTACATCACACAACAACAAACATGTTAACGTGTCAATTTAACTCGTTAACAAAACTTGTGTATTGTAAGTATTGTAACCGTAAAAAAGTACACTGACCAGCAAAAATAATGAGTCACTTTTTATACAAGGTTCTACGCATAGCGACCCGCTATTTTTGCACGTGAGTATATGAAAATGACACTTTGTTACAGTATCACCTAAAATGATAAAAATATTGTGACAATGGCCAGTATAGTAATATCATAATGTTCTGTTTTTGTTGGTTTGCGTTACATCAGGGGGGTTACCATGCGATTCAGTTTAGGTTCGCTCGGATGTCAGTACCATACTTAAAATGACAGCTAAAACCTGAACTGAGTCGGAATTAAGACTATGAAGTAAGGCCCCTGTGCAATGACTAGTGCTGCATAAAGGCCCCTGTTTCATGAAATCGACAATTGGCGGTGACAAGTGACAATTCTGCTAGCATTTCAAATTTGTCATAATATTATGATATGGCACTGCATGGATAAAAGAGGGCAGGAAGCCCTCCTCAAAAAAATACAGAATAATAAACTTGAGTATTAAGTCATCATTATCATCTCCAGCCTATGTACGTCCCACTGCTGGGCACAGGCCCCTCAGAACGAGAGGGCTAGGGCTATAGTTCCCACGCGGGCCCAGTGCGGATTGGGAACTTCACACACACCATTGAATTGTTACCCATATGTGTCCAGGTTTGCTCTCGATGTCTTCCTTTGCCGAAAAGGCCATGGTAAATATCAAACACACTATGTTGGCATGAACTCAAAAATTACATCAGAGCCTAGAGAATTCAAGACGCCTAGAACTATTGACATAGCAAACACCGCAGAAGCAACGAAGCCTGCAATATCTTGAAGAAATCACTGCATAATACAAAACAAAGTCCTTTGCCGGGTCGGTCTGTCTGTTCGCAAATAAACTCAAAAATTACCGAATCCATTTTTTTTTAATATATGAATAGGAAGGCAAACAAGCAAGTGGGTCACCTGATGATAAGTGATCACCAACCTAGAGGGCTAAGATGAAACTCTTACTCTACACACCGGAACACAGCAGTGCAAGCACTGCTGCTTAGCGGCAGGATTAGCGAGTAAGATGGTGGTAGCGATCCGGACGGACCTTGCACAAGGCCCTACCACCCTTCATGCGGTTTTCACCAATGGATAAAGTGATCCACGAGGAAGAGTAACATCGAAGAAAATGAATCACGTACCTCTGTGGAACCTTTTCTCATACGATCCTACTAATATTATAAATGCGAAAGTTTGTGACGATGTGACGATGTGACGATGTGAGTGAGTGCGCATGTTTGTTCCTTCTTCACGCTAAAACGACTGGACGGATTTAGATAAAATTTGGTACGAAGATAGCTGGTACCCTAGATTAAAACATAGGCTACTTTTTATCCCGGAAAATTGTATAGTTCCCGCGGGATAGCGATAAACATATCAATTGCTTATTCTACGCGGACGAAGTCGCGGGCAGAAGCTAGTTTCGTAATAATTTCTTTAGCAATTGTACGGTAAATTATTATGACATTTTCAGAGACAAGGTTCCACAGTAGTACGCTATTCAGTTTATTTCACTGGGCCTTACATCTTAATGCAATTCAATTGCGACTCAGTTCAGGTTTAAGCTGTATTTTTTAGTATGGATCTGACAGCGAGCGAACCTAAACTGAATCAGAATTGATCGCATAAGACGTCATAGTAACCCCTCAAGTACTAATTAATTCCCTAAAGATAAAAGCGAAAGATTTCCACGAGAACATACGTGGGCGGAAGTGAAGCTTGATTGACTGACTCGACAACCCTTGCGACGCCAAAGCTGAAATAAATAAATAAATATCTCGGGACAATTGACACCAATTGACCTAGTCCCAAACTAAGCAAAGCTTGTGATATGAGTACTAGACAACGGATAAACATACTTATATAGATAAACATAAATACTTAAATACATATTTTAAACATCCAAGACTCGAGAACAAACATTCGTATTTTTCTTACAAAATATCTGCCCCGACCGGGGATCGAACCCAGGACCTCAAGCTTCATAGTCAGGTTCTCTAACCACTAAGCCATCTGGTCGTCAAAATGTCTGTGAAATTAAAATTAAAATTAAAAAAAAATCGAACATCAAGTTGCATTTCGGTTATGCATATTTTTTTGCTTCTGTGCAAAAATAATTTAAACAATGCACTTGAAACTCAAGCTAATTGTGACCATTAATTTTGATCACATTAACCTTGTTGCATATCAACATCCATTGTTTACAATTTGCATCTATTTGAATGCATTAGTGCACAGTTTTAATGTCAGGTTATTACTATACTACCACGTTAACTTTACCGTCAATCGCGGCTCCACTGTCTATGTCGGTCGTAAATTTTGTATTGGATAATGTTAGTTCCGAATTTTGACAAGTGAAATGATAAGTTTGTAATTTTATATGTATGGTAAACTGTTGCAGTCGTGATGGTGAGTATATTTTGCGTGTTTATGTTAAATTCTGAGTATAATGTTAGGTATTAGCTTAAGAACTCTTGGTATATTATTTGTTGAACACCGAGCAAACCAATAATATGACGATATGTACGGAGTCAGTGTCTTTATCTTTTATTTTTAGGGTTCCGTACCTCAAAAGGAAAAAACGAAACCCTTATCTATAGGATCACTTTGTTGTCCGTCTGTCCGTCCGTCTGTCCCTTTTTGTCAGAAACGCGTGGAGGTATCAAGCTGAAATTTATATCAAATACTCAAGTCCACTGCCCCTTGGAGCTGTGAAAAAATCAAACTTCTAAGCCAACGTAATCAAATGATACAGCCGTTTATGCCGCTTCGCAGATGTGTGCAGATTTCCTCGTGGTGTTTTCCTTCACCGAAAAGCTCGTGGTATGTTTGAAATATAATTTCGCACATAAATTTTGAAAAACTCAGAGGTGCGAACCCGGGATTCGAACCCACGACCCTCTGCACGAGAGGACTCAGGTCAAACCACTAGGATACCACGACCGACCGACCGACGTTATAATAATAAAACCGTAAACCGTGAAACGTAAAACGTAAATGTAACGTGAGGCTACCACGGCTTATTTCCAACAAAAATGTAAATATTGTAACAGAATAAACGACTAACCCCCTTATAAACGCTCTATATGCTTCTGCTAACTTAGCAATCGTTTGTCCTTATCTGTCACTTTGACATTTACCTTACACGGATAAGGACAAACGATTGCTAAGTTAGCAGAAGCCTATAGAGCGTTTATGAATAAGGGGAATGACATCAACGCGTAACTCAGCGCAGACTGCGCTGAGACCCATTTAAAACAATTGCGTTTCTAAAAAGCTCTCAGACTCCAAATACCGTTTGTTCCGAAATAAAACGAAAATTCGCCGAAAAGATCATTATTTCTGATTACCTGAATCAAATTCACACCCTTGGCCCATATGACCATGTTATAAATTACCAACACGCGTATTCGTTTCATAAAACAACTGAAGATGCAAAGTCAACTCTATTAAAAGGACGTAAGGTTCGGGACGGCTTTTTTAGAGCATTTAACTGTTTTAGGATCTTGTAGTGAGCAAAAATACATTAGTTTCTTTTATTGGTATAAGATTTTATATTGTAATATTTTTTGATAGGTACCTACAAATAAGCTTTTAATTTTTTTTTTTATTTGAATATAGTGAAAAAAGGGTTCTTATTGACTTAACTACAGTCACGTTTTAAATTAAGTAGGTATAACATTAGGGAAATATATTTTTAGGACATATTTTGAAATCGGTAATGTATCTACATAGATGAAATTTTAGGTAGGTACTTACCTAGAGGAAGAGCACCATCTACTACTCACCCCGTTCCTCTTGTGAATGTCGACAAATGTGTAGTTTTCATTGAGAAACACTGTCTTTAACCGATTTTCCGAAAAAGAGATTTTCAATTTCATTTTAATTTACTCATTTGACTCATGTTTGTTTTTTATTTCGCCACACAACCATTTATTTATGTATTTTTATAGCGGTTGCCCGTGACTCCGTCTGCACATAATTCGTTTATCGCTATCCCTCAGGAACTATGTGATTTACCGGGATAAAAACTATCCTATGTCCTTCCCCAGGACTAAAACTGTCTGTACACCAAATTTCAACATAATCGGTTCAGCGGTTTCAGCGTGAAAAGGTAATAGACACACAGACATACAGATTACTTTCGCAGTTATAACCGACTTGCTTTAACTGAAAGAATATTAAACTTACGAGTTGATAATTACAGTTTATTTAAAGTCGCTTTAATAAACATAAAGAACACCGACGAGCAAAAATAACTGGTCACTTTTCATACAAAGTTCTATTAAAAGCGACCCGTTATTTTGCCCGTGAGTATAATTAAGATTCGCTGAATCATTGCAATGGAACCCTTTATAGGACGAATCGACTCACTTTTTCCTTTTTTTTGCAATTAACTACCTTTTGACATCCAAAACGCGAACGTCACGCTCAGTGACCAAGTTAAATGCGGCAATTAGGATTTCACAGAGATTTTATGGGTTTTTAATCCGTTCATTGTCTTAAAATGTGGGGCTACGAAAAAGGATGCGTTTTAAACGTTTTTCGTCCAAAAAAGTCTTATAACTTTTTGATGACTTTGCAATTTCAACTTTACACCATAGTTTTTTAGGTTTAAATTGAGAATTTCTGTTTAATGGATATAGTTTACGGAAAAGTATTTCGAAATCGTAGCTGTCAGATTTTGACATAATTATGACAGTTGAAAGCGGGTTAAGGCATAATTAGGTCATAATCATACAGTTTTAAGATTATTATGATTAAATTAACACTTCGCGAGTATTACGCTTATTCCTTTGCCGCTTTTAGTCTAAGGTTTGAAGGATAATGGTATTAAGCCCCGCTGAACAATGTATACAAAATATTCTACCGTTTTAAAAAAGCACCATTTGAACATTATTATAATTAAAACGGGACTTAATCACGTACCTACGTAAATAAATTGTATTTTTGTAAATACCTCGACGTTTCGGAAGTGACTTTGCATCCGTGGTCTCGAGAGGACAAAAACCAAAAAACAATTAATATTTTGTGTGTATGTTGTATGAAAACCTTTACCAGGATATTTAAACCGACACAGTAAACGGAGCCTGTAATGATTTATCGCTTATTCAGCCATCAGTCCAGACTTAGAATGAATAATGAACGCCCTAAGGCTCACTAATGCAAAACTTATGATCTTGCTTCGTTCTGGCAAAAATACCGTAAACTAATGCATTTATCGTTAGCCATGACAGTATAACATACATACACAAATCACGTCTTAAGAGGCTGACAACACCTAATTTTGTTGAAATTGATGTTATTTAACCACTTTTTTAAGAAAAACTACACACAAAAAAATACAAAAAAAATATAATGTTAATTTTCATCATATTTCAAACACGCTAGACGGGCTCGATACATAATTGAACAAAATCGGCTCGATAGAAAATAATTGGTCTTAAAATCATCATTAAACGGTTTCTATGTCTTTATTTTTTCGACGTATGGGTCTGCAATTAAAAACATGAAGTCAACATATTCATACCTACACGGCTAACGAGTCATATTTCACAAATAATCCATACTTTTTTTATTTCTTCTTATTTGTGTCTTATTTGCAAGATTTTAGACGCGCGCCAAGCTGCCGGAATAGTTTCTTCTCTTTCACTCACAGGCACGCGAACCGTATGTGTGAAGAGTGGCGCTGCTCAAGGTCATTTGCTGTTGACAGCGCCTTAATCCCTGACGGGGTAAACAGAGCCCAGGGTAACAAGACCCAAAGGCAACGCTTAGCATATGGGCGCATAGGTGGAAGTGGAAAGGGGAATCAAAATGGTGATGGGTTCCTAGCCACGTCGCCTAAAACATGATTACTACGTTGCCCATTCCCTCGATGGGCTTTTAACATCTGCGCGGGAAGAGAAACAGCAGGGGGATGACAGTATAAGTAAGCAATTATTGTGGCTGTGGGATATGGGCGAAAATCTTAGGAATCATGTCATAGGCGATGCGGCTAGCATCCCATCACTATTTTGATTCGTTTTTCCACCTATACGCACAAGCTAAACGTGGCCTTTAGCTTTTGTTACCTTAGGCTTTGTCTACCCCGTATGGGATAAAGACGTGATATATTTATGTGTGTATGTGTGTCTATTATTTATGTATTCCATTTTACACTTGGACCCATAGTCAGTTTTTACCGATGGTTTGATTTACGACTGACTCATATCCGTTAGTACAAGGAAGAGAAAGTGGAAATGATAAATCGTTATTGTAATTAAAGGATTGTGATGATGTAATCAGTGATTAAACAATGGGTCAGGCGCATCCTGTAACGGTGAATAAATTAGGTTAATTGTGATAGTGTTTAGGTATTAGAAGTTTTTTATAGTCTGAGGGTAAAGAAAAAACACAGAATGTACCAGTTGCTTCTCTTCACGCGCAGATGGTAAAAGCCAAACAGACACACATCAAACATTATACACACATAGCGGTAAAATTTCTATTTACGTTAGGGTTTTAAAAGAAGCTTGTGTTAGATGGTTTGAACTGTCTTTTAATTACATTGTCATTAGTTACATTTTGATCATTATCAAACCTGTCATTGTACCATTTCACTTTATATTTCTAAATCCAAACAGTCCCTCAGCGATCTCACATTATGTTTGCTTTAATAATAATCTTTGCAACACGGTTTCTTACAAGGCTTGTAGCTACCTTCTGTACACAAATACTGTCTGACTTTCTTGGCTAAAGGACAGTCCAATCTCCCACAGGGGCCATGGACATCTCGTTTGTTCACAAAAAGACCGTGATTATACTTCCCTTTCACCGTTTCACCAGGTATAAACAGATGTTGTGATCCTCTAAAGTCCATTCGTTTGGGACAATTAGTACCACCGCAAGGCCCTTTTGGAAAGCCCATGGACATAATAGCCAGTTCGCTTCTAGTATACGGAGCCACAAAATCTTCGTATAGCACTGGTTCTTCTACAGGACGAATGGGCTCTCTGGCAATGTCAGGGGCACCGAAAAAGTAAGCCACAGGTGGTACGCTGTCTATCGTGGTACCTTCCCAGTGCCTCACAACTTCAACATCCTTAAGCTTCAAATCATCTGAAAGATACTTCCTCCCTGGCAACCTATCCATCTCTGGCAATGCCACGAAGTAGCTTATAACTCTATTTCCTAAGCAAGACAGTCTTATGAAAAATTCGACCTCACCAGAAGCTTTAAGATCCTCTTCGCATTGTAATGGCCTCGTCATTTCTACAGTGTTGGTGATCATTTCGGGTTTACCGGTTACTCTGAACTCCGCCTGATCCATGTTAACTGGATTCATGGCTCCTGATCTTTCAAGGCACTCAAAGAATGAAGGATGCCATTCAACTACACAGAACCCTACACAGTTAAATTCCTGTTCTCTGTTCCAAACTGTGATGTAAATAGGAGTTTTTCTCAGCACTTCTTCTAACTTCGAGGGTCTCGAGAGGAATATTACTGAGTTCCCTACACCGAAGTAGGGTGGTTGTGGAAGCGGTTCGGATGGCAAGATTAGTTTTGGCGGGCCAGCTTTGCCCTTGCCTTTCTTTGGTTTTGGTGGTTTCTTGCCCTTTTTGCCTGGAGGTTCTGGTGGTGGTGGTGCCACAAAGTTGTCATGTGCCACAATGAAGTCAAATAGGGGTAAACAGTTCATTTGCATGGTACATGTTTGCATAAACTTCATTTCTTCTTCAGAAGGCATGGGTGGTTCCTTGCCCTTTTTACCTTTTTTGGCACCGGCGGCGGCTTTGCCTTTCTTGCCTGCCGCAGCAGCAGCGGCTGCGGCCTCGGCTTCAGCCTCTCTTTTTTTTTGTTCTGCCTCCAAGCGTAACTCATATTCATCTTTTTCCGGTGGTTCTACTTTGAGTATGATTTTCTTGACGAAAACTTCTATCATGAAGATTTGCTCCATTTTTGTCTGAAATGGAAATAGATTTTGATTGGTCTAGAGATGATAAAGCAGAACAATACATAAATACATATAATATTTGTTTTTTATCGTCATCGTTTTTATAACCGTTGTTTTACATTTATCTCATAAAAAATCCACTAAACTATTTAATTAATGATGGTGTAAGTCAAAGGCCAGGGGAATACACACGCCTGTAGACTGCATGTTTGTGTCATGTATAACAGAATAAATTTTGAATAACATGTGCCATACAAAAACAAGCAAGTTACAAGCAAGCATGTACTCGTACCCAGATAGAGGTTGAGAAACTGAATAATTGACAGATTCATCATGCCAAACCGAAACCATTGGTCAAAAGAAAAAACCTGAAATTTAGTATGATGGTTCCCTTTACAAAGCCAATAAAGATTATAGGCGGCTTTTACGAAGCTCCTACAGTAAAGAGAGTTCTACAAAGAGAAGAAAGTCGCGGTCGTAAGCTAGTGTTAAATTTTACGTAATTACTAACCTTTTTTTTATTCGCAGCTTTCAACTAAAGTTTTTTCGAAGTATAACCACTAATGTTTCTTCGGCTATGTTGGTAAGAAGACATATTGAAAAAATACAAATTGCACTAGGAAGAAGGACATTTTAGGTACCACTTAGATCACATTTTTAATTTCGAGGTCCCGAAAATATGCAATATTTTGATACATCAAACCATACTGGATTTTTGACGAGTGACAGCATCTGACAGGTCTTTTTTATAAAAAATATTTTCAAAGGTTTAGGTTTTATTCAATCAATCCAAACGTTTAATTTAAGTTATATGGAAACTGTGTAAAGGAATCGTGTAACACAAAAGTACAAAATGTAAACAGATACTTGTTTCTTATGAATGGTGACAAGAGAAAGATGGTATTTTTAAATGAGAGGGAGCAACAGAGCAGGATGGTCATCTGAAGGAAAACAAATACTGCCGCCCGCGGACATTATAACACGAGGGGCATTATGAAAGCGTTGCTGATCATAAATTTGTTGGTCATTCGTTGTATAAGAGTACTAGCTGCTGCCAGCGACTTTGTCTGCAAAGAATTCGTTTATCGCTATCCCGCGGGAACTACGCAATTTTCCGGGATAAAAAGTAGCCTATATGCTATTCCAGACTTTTCTCTATCTATGTGCCGAATTTCATCCAGATCTGTTGGGCCGTTCTGGCGTGATTGAGTAACAAACAAACAAACAAACATCCATCCATCCATCCATCCATCCATCCATACTTTCGCATTTATAATATTAGTTAGATGACTCGTTATGTAATTTTACACTAGCTAATTGCCCCTAGGTTTACTCGCATGGACTATTAGACCCTGATGGTTGAAATTACGAGATTTAACTATGAATTCCCATGGAAGTTTACAAAGTTCCTGAGTGCGGCAGTAGAGAGTTGACCAGTAGAGACTATATCTGTAACTATAGCGAACATAGCTGGTACCATAGATTAAAACATAGGCTACTTTTTATCCCAGAAAATTGCATAGTTCACGCGGGATAGCGATAAACATTTTAAAGTTTATTATCTATTTATTCTTTGCAAATAAATAATATTCTATTCTATTCTATTCTAAGGTCGTAGCTGCCTAGAGTCGGAACGTAAATAATTGTACTATCAACATCAGTTCGTAAGTCTAATTTTACGCGGACGAAGTCGCGGACAGAAGCTAGTATATTCATGAAACATAAAACCTATTAATATAGCCTTTACAATATTGACACCAGTCTAACGCCAAGTAAAAAAAAACAATGTAGTAAGAGTTCATCCGACGGGGTCACGTTTACGCACGCGGGTAGAGTAGAGGGGGGAGGGGGGTGCGCCAGCGCAAGACAAGTCTGTTTGCGCAGAGATCTACGTATGCTGGTAATGGCTCATACAAGTTCAAGCGGTTCATACAAGTTCTCTTAGAGTTTGTTATCACTACATACCTAGTATTAAACAAAGTCGCTTTCTCTGTCCCTATGTCCCTGTCCCTATGTCCTTATGTCCCTATGTACCTATGCTTAAATCTTTAAAACTACGCAACGGATTTTGATGCGGTTTTTTTTAATAGATAGAGTGAATCAAGAGGAAGGTTTATATGTATAATACATGGATAATATACCGTGCGAAGCCGGGGCGGATCGCTAGTTCCGGAATAATTTTTTTTCCATGCTGATTTGGGAGTAAAGAAAAAACATAGAATGTACTAGTTGCTTCTCTTCTCGCGCGGATGGTAAAAACCCATCGAGGGAATGGGTGAAAATCTTAGGATTAATATTATAGGCGATGCGGCTAGTAAACTTCTTAAGTATTTTGACTCCTCTTTCCACCTATGCGCCCGCAATCATGCTAAACGTGGCCTTTAGGTCTTGTTACCTTAGGCTCTGTCTACCGTAAGGGATAAAGCATTCTGAAACGATTTGAAGAGGCCCTGTGGTTCACAAATGTTTCCATAAGATGGTCCATATACGAATGTACATAGAATACTTCACGTAAAATCAAAACTACGATGAAATCTTTTACAGGATATCAATTGCTAAAATATTCTAAAACTCCTTGTCGATATGTTATATTCACAATGAAACCAGTATGCTTAGTGTAAGTTTTCGGTCACAGAACACGTCTCGAACGCGTTTGCGTTAAAATGTCAAATACTATGGGAACAGTTTGTTGCCATTTCGTTCCGCTAGCGGCGCTGTCAATTTTTCCATAGTAATTGAGACGTTTACGTGAACGCGTTCGAGACGTTTTTATGCGCGAAAACTTACACTAGAGGCTCAGTATGCTTAGTGTAAGTTTTCGATAGCAAAATACGTCTCGATCACGTTTGCGTTAAACTGTCAAATACTATGAGAACTGTTTGTTGCCGTTTCGTTCCGCTAGCGGCGCTGTCAATTTTCCCGTAGTAACTGAGACGTTAACGCGAACGCGTTCGATACGTTTTTCGTGTCAAAAACTTACACTAGAGACTCAGTAGGCTTATTGTCTAACTCGCTCGCAATCGCCATCGTGTTCATTTTGACAGTTCTTGTATGAATGTGACAGCTAGCTGATTCCGATGCCAACTGTCAGCCCATACATGAACTGTCAAAATGAACACGATGGCGATTGCGAGCGAGTTAGACAATAACCCTTCAGTTTTTAACACATCCAGCGGCTTTATGACTTTGAGCTGCGCACGGGCACATTTTCCGTCTCGCTCGAGCATCGTTTAAAATTAGAACCGTCCGTTCGTTTCGCGCTACGCCTCGCCTTTTGATGCGGGCTTTGCATAAAGTGTGCTAAATCTTTGTATCGTACGATTGTTTAACTATTTTACAACCTTGTCTCTCAACAACTTGTATTAATATACAGCTAATAATTATCACAAGCTTCTAAATTTTAATTGGTTAATAGAACTAAATAATATTTTAAGTGAATTTTGATTCACTTCAAGTTGTTACTTTGAGTTGAAACTTAACCTAACATTAAAAGCAAAGAAATAACATTAAAAGCAAAGAAATAACATAGAATGTACCAGCTGCTTCTTTATCCGCGCACATGGTAAAAGACCATCGAGGGAATGCGCGAAAATTAATCTTATGTACTGAGTTTATCAAATGTATTATATTTTCAATAAAAAACCTTGGTATTAATATTTAAATCTCACATCAGTAGGTACACTTGCTAAGTGCTGAAAAACACTTCAAATTTCATTCGTATTTCAAAATAAGGTCCTAGAGGATCTGATATCCTGGTACTTAAACTCTCCCTCCGTCTTATGCCTGACGCGAGTTTAACATTTTTTACCCATCCCAAAAAGTGCTTAACGCCTCTAAAGAAGTTTTGACTTCAAAAAGCTTTTTGCACTTCTCTTTGGTCATACCTTCCTACTGCTAAAATTAGTGTGCATGGCCAATTTGTTTGTCATTTGATCAGGCGCACTAATACGGCATGATTGACCGAAAATTGCCAGTTTAAAAAAAACACGCAAATATAGTCACGAGTAAAATTAACGGGTTACTCTTCATACTAATTTGTATGGAAGATGACCTCTTATTTTTATGCTTTTGTCAGTGTATACATAATTGCTTCTCTAACCGGCCATTTCTGATGCTATCACATTAACTGTTTCTAATTAAATTTCTACACGTTACTGAAAACTAGTAGAACCCAGAAAAATTCGAAAAGCAAAGCTATGGCCGGGAATCGAACCCGGATCCTGACCATTCCGTACCCAATTACTTTATGTCCTCAAATTACTGTCCTAAGTCTAACTAAACCCTAGGTACTTCCTTGGTAGAAGAATAATAAAATTTTCCGTTTAGTACGTCGATCGGAGAGGGGGGGTCGTTAGCCAGAGAACCGGTAGCCACTGCGCATCGGGCAGCTGCGCCGGCGCAGGCTTAGGCTGTGTCTACATCCTTATATTTGGAAATTCAAAATTTAAAGTATTAGACCGTTCCGATTGGGTACGTTTTAAAATAAATAAAGTTTGAAATGCGTACCTACATACTTAGATAAATCACTAAACACAAAATGCATAATGTTTCAATGTAATAATGCAATGCTTTGCATAAAATGGCTGCATGACATTGTTCTCAGTTTTTGGAATGTAATTCATTTAAAAAAAACTATTTCAGGGGCCTTACCATGACGTCCTTATTCCGACTCAGTTTAAGTTTTAGCTGTCACTTTTAGTATGAATCTGACAGCGAGCGAAATTAAACTGAATCGCATTAAAACGTCATGGTAAGGCCCCTACTAATATATTTCAGTTAAGACATCCAAAGATATCCAAACAATTATTTTCTTTGTCTATTGTGTTAGCGGTACCACATTATTCCTAGTAAATCTACTAAATAATTCACCTTCTACTGCACTTGTACGTCCGTTTCAACATGCTTATTTTCACACAACATGATTCATGCTTCTTTCCATGTAGCCCGAAATCACTACATAGTATAAAACAAAGTCGCTTTCCGCTGTCTGTCTCTATGTATGCCACTGCCCAATGTATGCTGTGTGTGTCTTTGAAACTACGCAACATATTTTGATGCGGTTTATTTTAATAAATGGAGTTCAAGAGGAAGGTCTATATAATTATAAAAAACATGGTATAATAACAGTAGAAATACACTTATTGTACTCGTGTGAAAGGGGGGGGGGGGGGCCGAGTGGCTAGTGCTTTATAAAGCCAAGGTCTTTAAACTCATCATCATTCCCATCCTATATACGTCCCACTGCTGGGCACAGGCCTCTCATAATGAGAGTAAAGAGTATTTTAGGCATAAAAATAAAGAGAAATCTCGCTCGAAAACCGCTCCGTAACACACGCACACTTTCACACATCTTTCACGCGTATGCAGATACGTGTTTACCACAAACAAAGCTCACTTGCCATCGTGAATTGCAAGAGTTAAATATACACAATTATATGAATTGAAGCCGTTTTTGACTTAAATTTACGAATGTGTCACGACATATCGTTTACTTTAATAATGGATAAGACTACTCATGGTTTATTGGAAGTCAATTTGTTGTATTGATTGACATCGAAAAATGTTTTTCTGTGTCTTGTGACTAATACTGTTGTTAGTATACAAGTACCTAACTAGCACTATACTAGCCTGGTTGGTAGTGACCCTGACTGCGAAGCAATCGTCCCGGGTTCGAATCTTGGTAAGGGCATAATATATAGAATATTTTTTATTGTACATAAAACACAATAATTTTACAAATGATTACAAAGTATAAAACATAAACTAAGCTACCTTAAAAATAAAAATTATAACAAATTTGGACCCTTAGGTAGGGTCCCCATCACGCAGGCAGCATTCCCGCGTTGTATCGCGTTATATAATATATATGTGTGTGATGAGCACGAATGTTTGTTTCGAAGCCATGGATTTTTATATCTATTTAAGTATACCTATTAGAGCCTAATTTAGAGCTAGTTCAATTTGTGCGAATTGATATCTGAAGAAAAAAAAGTTTGTACTTCAGCCAAGAAAAATAAGGACAAATTAAAACGAAATTGCTTTGTAAAATCACTTTTCGTTTTTATCGCAATTTTAACTTTTGATTTTTAGCATTGAGGTGCCATAAAGGAATAAAGTTATCCTTAAATTGCGTTCATTTCAATGTCCGTCTTTATCTGTTAGACCATCTGTTTCAAATTTTTCATGGAATTCTCAGCACGCGATTGCGACTACACCTGACTGACTAAACATTATATTTCTGTGTAAAAATATAAACATACTACACAGTTATCTTTTAAACAGTGTCGATTGGCGTGCAATACGAAAACCCTACGTCGTTTCACACATTAATGTGTTACCTACAACAAAAAAGATGGTAATGTATTTTACATGATAACACTGCATTGTTGCAGTACTGATGCAACTCTATAACACGATATTCCACATTACCCTATGAGTCACCACCATGCTTTGTCCGGTAAAATGACAATGGAAAGAAAATTAACCTTTCCAGGAATTTTTACATCGTTTTATGCGATTTTATTTCAGTAGGTATAACGTAAATCCCTTGAGGAAAAGCCTTGGTTTTAGTAACGAGGTTCAAGCTAAGAAATTGAATGAGGTACTAGCGACTGAAGTGGCCAAATATATCGGTACCTAGACGCTCTTTGATATAAAGATGCTATATATTTGGGTTCACTAACGTTTGACCTAAAAATTTTTGACAAAATGATCATTTGACAAAATAATCATTTGACAAACTTTAAATATCTGACAAACCGTAAATTTTTTAAAAACTTATAAAACAAACCTAACCTAACCTAATGTGGGCCACGCATAAAGGTTTTTCGATTTTTAAAAAGTTCACGGTTTATCAGATATTTAAATTTTGTCAAATGATCATTTTGTAAAATGATGCTTTTGTCAATAATTTTTAAGTCAAATGGAAGGATACCATATATTTGATCACTTTTAAAGCTTTAATTATATCTGATGCTGCTGACTGTTTCAGCAATGAATGCTATAACAATCACAAAATTATTAAAGTCAAAAATGACTGTGTTTTATAAAAGAAGTTAAACTTTAATTTTTTAAAATAAATGCAACTGATTTACCTAAAATTCATTTTTAATTCATAATACCTACTTAATCTCCAACAATTAACTTAAGTTTTCGGACTAACTTCGTTATCTATGATACAAACACAGTAATTTTATTGCGTAAATACTGTCCGAATTAAAATCTTCAACATTTGGTTTGCCCTTCAAGCATTGAAAGATACCTAACGAACCTAACCTAATTTTACTACGTAGGTATCTCTAGTGAGGATATTTTATAACAGTAGGACCATCTAAACACTTACAATCAAACTAATATTATAAATGCGAAAGTATGGATGGATGTATGGATGGATGGATGGATGGATGGATGTTTGTTACTCAATCACGCCAGAACGGCCCAACGGATCTGTATGAAATTCGGCACATAGATAGAGAAAAGTCAGGAATAGCACATAGGCTACTTTTTATCCCGGAAAATTGCGTAGTTCCCGCGGGATAGCGATAAAGGAATTATTCGCAGACGAAGTCGCTGGCAACAGCTAGTACAATATAAATACTCTTTATTGAACACCACAAATCAAAAGTTATGTATTGTGGCTCTCAGTGTTTGCAATTTTAAACTCACTCGTCCATCCCTAATGTAATACTCCTTTCATCCACTCAAAGGTTGACTGGAAGAGATCCCTTAAAGGGATAAGTCCGCCTTTGTGCATGTATCTCATTGTTTGTCAATTGTATTTGTCTTGTTTATTTTGCACAATAAAGAGTTTACATACATACATACATAAATCAGTACAAAATAATACAAAAACAAACAACAAATTATACAATAGGCGGTAGGCACTTACTGTGAAGTTCCATATTAATACTGTAATCAAAGAAACATATTATTTTTCGTTATAGACTCGCCTTTACCAATCGTCTTACTCGTGTCCAAGCTACTATAGCGTACACGCACACCACTAGCTGTCCAACAACTATATTTATACAGCTATTATATGACCATAAGCAAGCCCATGTTTATAGAGGTACTGTAGCTATATCAGAGACCCTTCTAAGCGTGCTGTTAGATGGATGTTAGCGAGTTGCTGTAAATCAAATCACTGTTACGAATAATTATTTATTATATGGACTAAAGTTTTGTTTACAGGTGGAAAGACGATCAAGTTATGGACAATACCGTCTTCACCATAAGGCCACACGGGGCCCGTGCCCAGGGCTCCCCCATTCTCAGGGGGCCCCGAAGGACCGACAAATTCTTTCACACATTTATTCTTATAAAAAACCGGCCTAGTGCGAGTCGGACTCGCGCACCGAGGGTTCCGTATCATTATCTAAAAATATCTATAAACCAGGTTAAGCAGAGCCCTGCCCCAAAGCAAAATGTACGCAGTGTGGGGTCACTTTATATTGGTCACTGATATATACAGACATACATACATATTTACGGTTTTCGCAATTATTCCTTAATCTGTGCTATAAGACCTACCTTCATACCAAATTTCAAGATTCTGCGTTCACGGGAAGTATCCTGTAGGTTTTGATTCCCTTGAGAGTTGCGGAAATTTGCGGTATAAACGGCTGTATCTTTTGATTGTGTTGGCTTAGAAGTTTGATTATTTCACAGCTTCAAGGGGCAATAGACTTGAGTATTTGATATAAATTTCAGCTTGATACCTCCACGCGTTTCTGAGAAAAAGGGTTTTGCCAGACGGACGGACGGACGGACAACAAAGTGATCCTATGGGTTCCGTTTTTTTCCTTTTGAGGTACGGAACCCTAAAAATGTTATTATAATTCGCTTTTTTTACTTTCCAAAAGGGCCCCAAATTCTTGTGTGCCCAAGGGCCCCAGCCTAGTTTAAGACGGCCCTGGTTATGGAGGGACCATCCCATACAGTAAGGCGTAGTATTGGTAAGATCCTTGCAGTGCATACATACATAAATCACGTCTTTATCCCTAACGGAGTAGACAGAGCCTAAAGTAACAAGACCAGGCCACGCTTACCATGATTATGGATAGGTGGAAAGGGGAATCAAAACAGTGATGGGTTGCTAGCCGCATCGCCTATAACATGATTCCTAAGATTTTCGCCTATTCTTTCAATGGACTTTTACCATCTGCGCGGGAAGAGAAACAACTGGTACATTCTATGTTTTTTCTTTAGTCCCAGACCAGCAAAAACCTTTGTTCAACGGTTGACGTTTTCAGACTGATGATGATGTTGATGATTACCACAGTTCAGTTAACTTTAGCTAAAGAATAGGTACATGAATCATATCGTAGAAATAATACAATATATCAAGATACAAATCCCGTTTATTGTATCCGACTATAAGGCAGCATTACAATAATCTTGGAAAACACATAAAGCGCGACTGACCAATATTTTCAATCGCATCAAATAAATTCTGTTTGTAATCCTTATGGGTTGCCGCAAGTCATAAGCTTTGATTTTTGAAGTGATAACCTCTTTAGAGGCGCTGAGCGCTTTTTGAGATGGGTAAAAAATGTTAAACTCGCGTCAGGCGTAAGACGGAGGGAGAGTTTAAGTACCAGGATATCAGATCCTCTAAAAGCTTATTTTGATATACGAATGAATCGCGTTCGATTTTTGAAGTCTTTTTTTGTTGAGTCGTGGAGCAAAAGTAGGGCTTCAGCACATTGTTAGAGGTCTGTCAATATAGATAATGTAAGTACGTTTTTTTTTGTAAGCGGCCAAACGCGTCTTGAGCGCCATGGAGGTTACAACATTAAAATCTAATCTAAAGTTACGGTGGCAGACCACATATTTGGCTGACTGTACAGCTGTAGTCTCCACAAAACCAAATAGCGAGTCAGCCCATTAATCATTGAAACCATGCTATCCCTTTCGCACCTGCACTGCCTTTTGGAGCGGGCCGTTCAACAATAGTGCAGTTAGCATTAGGCATAATCATCATGATCATAAGTTATTGACATGTTACCACCCCTACAGTAACTGACGTTTATGCCTGACTCGCCACTTGGTTTCGCGGATACTATAAGGTATTTTCATTCTTACCTGTCGATGTGCAAATTTTTGTAAAGAATAAGGTGTATTATGTTATCAAATAAACCTGAGGCAATATTTTGTACTTAATTGTGCTGATATTTTATCTCCAGTTCCTTTATTTACGATGAAATAGTTAAAAAAATAGCGAAAATGAGGCGTTTTGAGGTTAGAATTTTGTTTACCAAATAGGACAGGTAAGAACGAAAATACCTTAGTTGTTACAAGTTGCCTGTTGCCGCAACAGTTGTACAACCGCGACCTCTTGCAACTTGCACCACAAAGTCGTTAACTTCAAACCCCAACTGCCGCTAACGCTGTGTAAATGAATATTGAGTCATGTTTATTGTTCCTAGTTTTAATTGAAGCGCACACGGGCTTTTAATAACATAGCCACCTGTATAACATGTGATTTGTGCTGTGTAGTGCTCTTATAAGGCACTATACCTACTCAGCGGCAAAAAATTTGGCCGTCACATGTATGCAGTGCTGAGCGTATTATCCTACTAATATTATAAATGCGAAAGTTTGTGAATGACGATGTGACGATGTGAGTGAGTGTGTATGTTTGTTCCTTCTTCACGCTAAAACGACTGGACGGATTTGTATAAAATTTAGAACAAAGATAGCTGGTACCCTAGATTAAAACATAGGCTACTTTTTATCCCGAAAAATTGTATAGTTCCCGCGGGATAGCGATAAACATACCAATTGCTAATTCTACGCGGTCGAAGTCGCGGGCAGAAGCTAGTTTGATTATAATATAGTCAAATAAAAGGATCATAAGTTATGAATGACCCTTTGTTATCTTCAATTTTCGACTTAGAAAACAGAAATAGATCTCAAGATTTATTTTTGTTGACAACAAAGATTTTCTTAATTAAATTAGGGTTGAAAGCTAGCTAGTATCACTACTATCACTAGCTCGTTTTTGAACACTGGTTCAAGTTCCTAGCGTTTTTAATATATTTTTTTATATTGAACCCCCACTTGTTTGTTTGCCTTCCCTGTTCTATACAAAACAAACGCCTATGAAAAAAACAACTGAAACTCTACATTTTTTCTAAACATCATTATTTGTACCTATTTAATTGATGTATTATAATTTAATTTTTGACTACTTTAAAAATTTGGAACACTACATAAGTGTTAACAACATTATTTTAAAATTGTTGATGAATTTTCTTTTACTTTAACGGGACTTAAATTATCACCGGGTAAATTAAGTACTTTTAAAAAGTCCATCGCTCATAATGAAGGTGCTTAAGTTTTTAACTTTCACTAACTTCACGTGCCGTTGGGAAATATTAAGTACTCATCAATAATAATTTGTGACTTTCAGAACTTGAAATATGAAATGTGTCGATTCTTTAAAGAACTTTTATGGATTGGAAATAAGGATAAATTAGGGGGTAGGTAATATTAGAGTATTAAGTAGATTAAATTACATACCTATAAGGTGTTTTCAATTTCTTTCATTTTTAAGAAAAGACTTGCAAACAAGAAATTAATAAAACTTTTGTACGTAAACGTTGTAAATTTTTGTACGGAGATGAGTTCTGATTGACTAACTCATCAATGAACGATGAATGATGAATGATATTTTGAACTACGGATCCTTAAAACTCCAGTTTTGCATAGCGTAGTGACGCCTAGAGTTTAAAATTAAAGCCTGGTATATTTGAATTATTTTTTGGTAGTATTATTAATTGGTGGTATTAATTGGTGGTATTAATTAATAGTAGAATTATTAGTTGGTGGTGGCTCTTATTTATCTACTGACGGGCCCGCAATATGCCTCCTTGAGTGCCATGTAAGCTGACGAGTGACACATTATGCCGCATTTTAGAATAAGAATTAGAATAAGAATAAGAATAAGAATAAGAATCATTTATTTGGCAGAATACACAATTATAATAATACAAGATATTGATGTATTTCAAGTACAGTATTCAGGCGCTGTTAGTGCTGGGGCCAATGTTATACATAATGACATGTTAATGCGATTCAGTTCAGATTCAGTTTAGGTTCGCTCGCTGTCAGATCCACAATAAAAATGACAGCTAAAACCTGAACTGAGTCGGAATCAGGGTCCGACCACACGCCGCCTATATGTAGTGACGCGTCGTAGGCATCACGTTTTCTCACCGTTTCTTCATACATTTTGTTGCGATTCCGTAACGTCACCGTTTTTTAAGCGGCGGTGTGGTCGCACCTTCAAATCGCATTAAGACGTCATGACAAGGCACCTGGAAGCTTGTAATATTCAGCGGGAAATAAATCTATTTATTTATATTCTATGATTTTTGCCTATTCCCTCGATGGGCGTTTACTTTGCGCGGGAAGAGAAGCATAACTCTATGTTTTCTTTCGTCCCAGATCATGGAAGTACGGTATATACTTAGTTAAGCATTTCAGTATAAACTATGACGGTTCATACCATCCTGTAAATTTAGCATATTATTGTAAGGGAGATAAACTATCCCAAATTACAACCGTACCTAAAACAACATCTCACGTCTTAGACAAACGCAGTCAAGTAAACAGTGACAAGTGAGGACCAAAAACAACCCGATGATAGTGTTAATTGACAGTTTAAAGCCACTGTCCGATGGTGAATCGAATAAACAAAGGTTTAACTAAATAGTGGCGTGTCAAAGTTTGGTACAGTCAGGTTTAGAATTAAATAATTTAATTAAAAGAAATAAATAAATAATAAATATCATGGGACAAATTACACCAATTGACCCAGTCCCAAACTAAGCAAAGCTTGTACTATGGGTACCAGGCAACGGATAAACATACATAATAAAATAATATAATGTAGATAAATACATACTTAAGTAAATACAAGATCCATGACTCGGACACAAACATTCGTATTCATCATAAAAATGTCTGCTCCTACCGGGATTCGAACCCGGGACCTCTAGTTTCATAGTCAGGGTCACTAACCACTAGGCTATCCGGTCGTCAAAATAAAAATATCGTTTATGAACATAATTTACTTTCTTCATCATCATATAATACATCAGCCATAGGACGTCCATTGTTGATTAGAAGCCTCCCCCATAGACCTCCAGTTGCCTCGGTTGGAAGTCGCTTGCGCCCACCGTGAACCCGCTACTTTAACCAGGTCATCCGTCCACCTCGTAGGTTAAAAAAGTTTACGGTTCAGCAGATATTAAAAGGTTGTTAAATAAATTGTTTCTCAAAATGGCATATTTATTAAAATAAATGTTAGTCGGTCAAATGATCGAATACCGGGTAGGGCTAAATTACATATTTGAAATTTACCATGACCTTTTGTCGAAGTTAAAATTTGTATTTGTGAACTAATTAAATTAGTGTGTGTATCCGATCTGCACTAAACCTACGCGGAAACTATAACCCAAGCTCTATAATTTTAAGAAGAGGCCTGTATCTAGTTGTTGGGCGCTTATAAGCTGCCATGGAAATGGATTATTTTTAATACTTTTATCTTCCTTAAAATTTATCTGCTTTTTGTTCTTCACTGTCCTGTCGCACGGCTTAATCAATAGGAAAAACACTCAAAGCACCCTTTTGCATATGCAAACATTATGGCACCGACAGCCACTTCATAATCTTTGCGTTCAAATTTCAACCTTACGCTTATAAAAGTAAAGCATCACGCAAGCATAACTCTTAGGTCAAATGTATGCGTCCTTTGTTGCAGTGAGAAGCTATATTGAACTTTGTTGCCATGGATGTAGAATAGATATTATTTTTGTGTTATTGTAGTGAGAACATAGTGTGCTAATTAAAGGACACGGTTCTAAAAACTATGGAGAGTACCTACTCATACTCTTATACTGAAATACTCTAAAGTTGACAAAAAATTCAAAAGTAATCTCAAAAGTATTTTTCTGAATTTTTTTACTCGTCCTTTTTGCCCTTGCCCCAGCAGTGGGACACAAATATAGGCTGACACAAATAATAATGAAAAAATATTTTTCGTCCAAATTGTTTTTTCAAATCTTTACTTTAATTACTTACGTATTTAATAAACCATGGAAAAATTCTACCTCTACTTTCATGCGTCTTTAGCCTCACGACTGTTTCCCTTAGGGGTAGGCAGGGATGACTCTGTTCCACTTGCTAAAAACCTGATATACCTACATGCCTCTTACTTTTAATTTTACCTTACAACTACTTGTTTTCTAAACTTTTCCACAAAATAACGTACGTTTGGCGTTTTCTGATTTTCAAAATTGCAACTTCAAAAACTATTAACAAGAAATATTTCACCATAAACAATTTTACATCCAATGTTAATGCCTTTTTTGCTTATTCACCAGTCAAATATTTTTAAACCATACATTTTAACGACTACTCCATAACTCTTGTTCTTAGGCGACAAGACGTCTGTTTTAGTTTGCTAAAACTAATTGGTTATGCGACTCGAGTGGCCATCCAAGTCTCGTGCAGCTTCTAATAATTGGGTGACTGTTTTACTTGGTGGACTTTGAGTTGGCTAATAAATTTAGGAAAAAGGTAGCAATTTTTAAAATTACATATCACGTTGTTTGGTATGTATTTACAATTAAATTATTTGTTATGATGTACTTAGCCTAGTCAATGCCGAATTCGATATACTTACCTACCTAATCATACTTATACTTATATATTTCTTACTTTTACAAGACTACGAACACAACATTTTACAGACGACGCATCAAAATTTTATTTACATACCTATTTGAAATGACGTTCAATTTTATTATTCTCTGTTCCATGAATTTAAAAAACATGAATTTCTAACATGTTGTCACCACGTTAGTATTTAAATAATTTCATTATGACAAGGTCAAAGTGAAAGAAACTGAATCTCGTACCACTGTGGAGCCTTTAACTGAAAATGTTACAATAATTTACCGTACACCTGCCAAAGAAATTATAGCGAAATTGTATAAGCACCATTTCAAATCTGAGCCATGATGGCCGTCAATCCCGACTTTCAACGGCTGTGTCCATTTTATGTTTTTTTTGTTAAAAACGCCATAGAGATATAAAAATAAATGAGCCTTCAACGAGGACAATAGTTAGGTCATTATACTCGGTCATTTGGCTCTTACCCCCGAATCGGGGAAATAACCGAGGGTTGTAGGGAATTTTTATAATTGCGCGATGTATTTTTGACGTCAGATTTATATTTTACGTCAGATTCGGGAATGAGTGGATTTGTTACATAAATATAGGATACTAGCTTCTGTCTACGACTTTGTCCGTATAGAATTAGCAACTTTTAACCAGTTTATCGCTGTCCCGCGGGAACTATGCAATTTCCCAAGACAAAAAGTAGCCTATAAGCTGGCCGGGATTTTCTTGACCGATTAGTAAAGATTGCATTAAAATCCGTTCAGCCAAACAGATAAGCATACAAAAATTCTAAAAACTGTTGGAACGTGTTCTATAATGTATCCCTAGCCAATTTATAGTTAAATATCCTTCAGTAAAGATTTTCGGTTCGACCCTCTTCAGCATACCTAACGTGAAGTAAATTGTCTCTTTACCAAGACCGAAGTGTAATCTTTATAGCCGGGTACTGTAACTACATACAATACAATACAATACAATATGACTCTTTATTGAACACCACAAATCAGTAAAAAAAAAATACAGAAACAAAGAACAAAGTTTACAACAGGCGGTCTTATCGCTTAATAGCGATCTCTACCAGACAACCAATAAGACGGAGAAATAAGTTGGAAAAAATAACTTTGTAACGTCGGAATAAGTTGTTGTTTATAAGTTGGTTGTTACATAATACATAATCCGTGGTGTGAGAGTCTTATAATGAAAAATATACTTTTTTTTTGTCGACGTAGGTAGTTGCTACCAACGTAGGTATCACGTTTTACAAGAAGCAAAAAATTTGCATCAATAAAAAATAATAATCAAAAGCGAACAAAACCAAGTGCGCATTCAATAAAATTTAATCGTGCACTTGACGCAACTCTCGCCACCAAGAGGGTGGTAAATCTTCCATTCAAATATCGTTATAAAAAAATATGGAAAAATGTTTGCGTTATAAAATCCGTAATTGTCGGTTGTGTAATTTTGCCTGTTAATGTGACGGTTTGGAAATTATTGTCTGCAATATGCGGTTTTGGTACAGGTTATTTTAGAAGGGAGGACGTTTTATAGGGAAAAAATGGTAGCATCTTTAAAATTAGATTGTTTTTATGCAAAATGTTGTAACAGTTGCTTTGAGTCCAGCTAAGACAGCTACTGAATCCCAATGATAACTTAAACATACAATACATTTTATGTAGGTATAGTAAGAATGAAGATGCTACACTTCTTTTTGTTTGATTTGCAATTTATGCCGGACTTATCTTTATCGATATTCAAATGCAAGAAGAGACAGCGAAAAAAAAATTGTACACCTTCCATGAAGGGGGTCAAAGAAAAATCATCGCCGAGTGCTTCTCTTCACGCATTTGATCGTAAAAGCCCATCGAGGGAATATTGTTATAGGCGATGCGGTTGGCAACCCATTCCCCTTTCTACCTGTAGATACCCCCAAAATCATACTAAACTTATTTGACGGTGGAGGCGTTTTACACCTCCACTGAACTTAGATTATTTTTATTCACTTTTTGCTTTCTCTTTCTTATCATTATCGCATATTTTGTTTCGCTTTGACCAGTAGAGACTTTATACATCTCTACTATAGACCAATGTAATTTAAGGTACGGACTTAACTTAGGGACCTTTTACATCCCTTTTATAAAATTTATTAATTGTATTAGGTAAGTTAAGTAGAATTTAAGTACTATTGTAAATCTATTTTATTTTGAAAAAATGACTTTCTGCCAAGTTTCTTGCGGCGCATTCTTATTGGCAATGATGGTCTTTCCGAATGCGCTGGTAGATTCAAAAAAAGACATGTAAAAGAGCCCTCGGCGGCCTATTTGCAAAATAAACTTTTGACTTTTGACTTTGACTTTGACTTAAACGTGGTCTTGTTACCTAGGCTCTACCACGTAAGTGATAATCACGTAATTAAATTATGTATTTTCAGTTCAGTTCAGTTCAGTTTCTTTATTGGCTTTTAAAAGATACAATTATCATGCAAAAAGCAAAAGTAAAAGTAAGTAAGTAAGTTTGTAAAGTTAACGACAAATTTCCCCCAAGATCCTGAAATGATTCAGCAATAAATCGATTAACGCGATCTCATCGTTAGTTATATCCTGTTTTTTAACCATTTACATTACTTGAGCCAGCTCAGACGTAACGGTGCGTCTATGGAATGCAATTTTAAGTGAATCATTTAAAAAAACACAATAGCCAATCGGATTCAGCGCGTGTCATGTGTTTTATCCACTTCTGCGCAAGCATGTCTAAATGAACGCTATAGTTTCAGTTATTGAGTTGATAATTGAAGAGTGAATAGTTTTACGGTTTAAAGGTAGGCGTTTTTGTAAATTCTACTGAAAACAATGATCGTGGGAATATTGGGGTAACTGTACTGATGCAGAGTGCAGTGATGCACCGACATACTATCACTACGGCGATATTGTAAAGTCGATAAAGCACACAATCAAAATTTTAAAAGAAGAATAACTTTATTTCACCACAGAAGTTGCAAATGCATAACATTTTACAGAGCACACGTTGTTACATAGAGATAGATAGGTAGATGACATTTATGCGGTAAGTGAAACGGCGGCGCTCGCACTAGACTCTGGATCTGTATCGCGAGTGCCAAGTGAAGTACTCAAAATACAAGAATAACAGGGACAAATGATAAAAGAGAAGAAAATAAATAATTAGAAAGTAGTGTGTTAGTGTGTGTGTGAAAAAGCTATCAATCTAATTGCAGATGGTAAAAGCCCATCGAGGGAGTGAGCGAAAATAGGTATCATGTTATAGGCGATGCGGCTAGCAACCCAACACTATTTCGATTCCACTTTCCACCTATACGCCCAGTCTTGCTAAACGTGGCCACCTTAGGCTCTGTCTACCCCGTAACTGTAAGGGATAAAGACGTGATTTGTGTATGTGTATGTTTTAGCTGTCATTTTTAGTATGGATCTGACAGCGAGCAAACCTAACCTGTAGGCTTATTGTCTAACTCGCTCGCAATCGCCATCGTGTTCATTTTGACAGTTCATGTATGGGCTGACAATTGGCATCGGAATCAGCTAGCTGTCACATTCATACAAGAACTGTTAAAACGAACACGATGGCGATTGCGAGCGAGTTAGACAATAAGCCTACTGAGCTAAGACGTCATGGTAATTTATCACCTTTATTTCTCTATTCACAGGGAAGCCTATCTAAAAGATAGATGTCTTCCGCTGCTGATGATGATTTCTCTATCAAATATTTCAAAAAGTATACTTACTCCCTTTTACACCTTCAATTGTAGCGTGCACAAGAAACTCAACACACATACGATCAGTTTCCTTCCTTCGCAAACTTTAAGCAAAAATCACTTCTAACACAACGCACTAAGACCCTACGGTGTGCATTGAATCTAGTGCATAATGTGCAGTTTTCCGTGTTAGCTAGTAATTAGTACAGCTAGGTCAAGTTCAAACCTGCAGTTAATTTAGCCGTGAAGAGCGTCTAGGTCGATATTGTAACGGTTTTTGTTAATCATTGACTAATCGATAACTGTGAGATGATCATTAATTGTTTTATTGCATGGAATCCCCAAAGACGCGCAATTACTGATAAATCTACTGTTCTAAGAGTTTTTCGCATTTTTTACTACCTAAAAATTGACCACCATTTACCACCCTCGGAATGAAATGTACTAGGTATTTTTATCATTGCAATAGTATACAACATTCCGAGGGTGGTGAAATGAAGAATGTTTCATATTGCACGAACGTTTGCCTTCCTATTCATTATAAAAAAAAACTTGTCGCACGAGCGAAAGGTGAGGGCGATAATCATGCGTCCTAACGCTTTATTTATCACCACCCGAGGTGTGTACACAATTTTACGTCCTCCCCTGGCCATGAGGTGGAAACTTCCGTTCGCGTAGTGGACGGTAAATTGGCTACTTACGGCCCGGGCGACGTAAAGTTTACAGACAGCGTGTTTTCACATTTATGATATTAGTAGGGATTTTAGTTTTAATTTAGTTATTTTTTCCTGTATAATCTGTACGTACTGGAAACAAACGTTATTTCACTGTATTCCAATGTTGTTTGTAATCTTTATAACTTTGTCAGCAACTTTCAACACGTTCTCAAATAACTGTCAGACACGATTGTTCAACTAATTCCAAGCAGTAATAGCTCACCTATTTTAGTCCATTCTACAGGCCACAAAGGGACCCTCAGATACATTTTATGAGGTAATAACAACAGTTTAGTCTCCGGCAGTCAATCCTTCTGTGATTGATTTTACAGTTCAATCAATTTATAGCTATTGTTGACGATCTCTTGGGTTTTGGAATGGTTGAATTCGAAGTTGGGAAATTTATTATTTCATAAACAAATAGTAGGTATTTGATTATTTTCTCAACTTAATTCTAGTCTTCATTTAAAAAAATTGTTTTCAGTTTCGTGTTTAGATAAAGATATATTTAGTGTATACGAGGGCTGTTGAATAACTTGTATGTATGTATGTATGTATGTATAACTCTTTATTGTACATAAAACACATTAATTTTACAGATAATGAGACAAATAGATGTACAAAGGCGAACTTATCCCTTAAATAAGAATAAGAAATGAGAATAAGTAATGAGATTTGCAAAGATGCGGATGACGTATTTTAATCAACTTTATTTAATTTTACCTATATATCTTTTTCTAAATATAAAATTGGTTGTCTAAATAATCTTCTGGGTACATGCCTCCTTTCAGAAAGAGAGGAGCTTGGGCTATAGTTTCTACGCGGGCCCAGTGCGGATTGGGAATTTCACACACACCTTTGAATTACTGCTATTGCTGAAAGCTCATGGTAAATTTCAAACATAATTGAAACCATCCTTAATTTCTCAAACCTTCCTACATTTCAACGTCAAAGAACAAAGGCTCAGAATTGTTCAACGTTAACCTTGGCAGTGCAATTATTGAGATAACGAATCACGCGCAGGCGACTTGACAGGAGTGGTCGGTGTCATAAAATTTAATTTTAACCGATTGACCTCAGGGCTTGGGTCCGCTTTTGATTTTTAAGTGATTCAGAATGTTTCTCTGCTGTGGTTTTAGAAAATATTCTGGTTTTCGTAAAAACGTTAGACAACGAGTTTTTATATATTAACTTGCATCGTATGTATGTATATAACATATTGTATGTTTGTCCAGGTGGAATCTTGGTAGATGCAGATTTGTCTTTATCCGATTGAGCTATAATTTTGCATACTTGTGTAAGTCAGATAACATACAAACTGGTAGCAAAGGTCTGGTGGTCCAGCCAGGACCGTCTCCGCAGTAGAGAAACTCTACGGTTGGTTCGAATAACTCAAAATTTGGTTCACATAATAATGATATACGTAGGACAGATGACAATGGAAGTACAATCAACAAAAAGTACAGTCAGCAAAAAAGTTTGTATCTAAAATTAAATTCTTATACACTCAGGTTATTTTTATATACTCAGCAGCATAAAATTTCAAAGTCCTCTGCCGTCTGTCTGCTGTCTGTTTGCGATAAACTCAAAAGTAGGTACTGAACGGATTTTCATGCAGTTTTCATCTATAGATAGAGTGATTCACGTGCAAGGTTTAAGAAAATAAATTTCCAACGTTTTTTGGAGATAAAAAACACAAGGTTTTATGTGCGTCTCCATCATGAGCACACTACTAAGAACGTTCCCAACTACACTCAAGAGCAATAATAGCGGGTCACTTTTCATACAAGGTTCTATGAAAAGTGACTAGTTATTTCTGCTCTCGAGTATATACTGAAACTAGTCGGCTACTGTACACTTTAAGACTTATTTACTCTTTACTTTTTTATAACTATAATTATTATGAATAAATGAGTAAGCACCAAGTTACTGAGTGGCTCAGATTTTTTCTAAGTAATGCCCTCGTAAAACTCGTGACACTTTTTAATACGCAAACGTGTCATTCCCTCCACATAGCGTACCTACACGAAACTCCAACCACAATATCTCTAAATCCAGCCAGAAGTCATTGATCCGTCACCCTAATGATTCTGCCTATTATCCTAATCTCAGAGTCACAATAAACCCGCCTTAACTACCAATAAAAAATTTAACACCGCGGCTCTTCAAGATGCAAGCTAGATCGATGCCTCTGTATTTTTTCAACCATTGAAAACCATCACACTAAGACCCCCATCACACCATACATTAACCAAAGTACCAGTACAAACTTAGTCGCGATTGAGGGGCAGGGGAGATCTTAATAAACTGGTGGCGAGCACAGGGTGTTTTTATGATACTATTTTAAATATGGTGTCTTAAACGACACTGACTTACAATTTATGGTGGACATAATTTTCGTGGGCTCAAAGACAATGGTTTAATTATCTTGGGTGATAACTGTGTTTCCTATAAAATGTTTTAAGACTGTTTTAAGATGGTTTCGCAGGTATTAGGGTCTTATTCGAACGTTTCAAAGCGTAAAACGTGCTTTTCGAATGAGCGTAAAATGTTTAATCGGTTGGTGAAATTTTGATGTTTTTGCAGAGTTATAAAGAACACCAGGGGCCTCTATGACGTCCTAATTCCGACTAAGTTCAAGTTTTAGCTGTCATTTTTAGTAAGAATCTGAAAGCGAGCGAATCTAAACTGAATCGCATTAAGACGTCATGGTAAGACCCCAGCACCAGCACGGCTAACTCAAGTTCTAGCGAGAGCTGTGTCACGCGCAAGATATACCTGTTTTTTTCTTACTGTTCGTTTTAGAGAAGTAAGTAAGAGATAGGTAGTCTACGTCGCGTGCGATTCAGATCTCACTCGTTGTTTTGCTAGCCGTGCAGGTTTCGTAATGTTACTAAACACTCATTTAAAATCCCTTTTGAACCTTCCAGGATTATATTAAAAACAAGAGACAGTTAACTATTAATGAACGAAATATTATTTACCTTGCTACTCAGCTAAACTTAACTTAACTACACGAATTAAAATGATCCCGTAGAGGGATCGAAACGCGTCAGTGTTTTGTGTGGTGTAGGGGATAGTTAAGTTTGTGGGATTTATGTGTTTTATGTGGCAGTAGCGGAGGGAAGAATTTCATGTAAAAACATATAATTTTCGCACAGTCTTGGCTATCTTTCACGTAAGTAGCGGAGCAGCAAGTTTAATTATATTATCAGCGACCACAAACCAGCTATTTAAATATGCAATAATATCAACATTATCACAAACTTTGCACGTAGGTGTATCAATAAAAAAGTTTATGCTTAACCATTTGATATAAACTACGTATGAAAATTACCTCTTAAATACATTGCACTAAACATTATTTTCTTAACGACGCGATAAAAACCATGTTACTTATTTATAAAACAAGCCTTAAAATTAATGCAGTCATCCATACGTCACTGAGATGCTTCTGGCTAACAACTAATATAACGAACAGTTATTTGTTATGCGTTTTTAATCTCGTTGCAGCAATAACCTGTGAGTTATAGGCACTGTTTTGTGAGTTACTTTTAAAGTTATTATTGTGTGGTTATGGTCTTTTGTGCTTGTAAAAAAATAAGGTTGTTTAATAGCAAGTAGCAAGCTTCTGTTTAACTTGTAGTGTTTTTCCAGGTTTCTTGCAAGTCAAATTGACATTTTGGTATGAATATATATTTTTTATACAGGGAAGGCAAACGAGCAAGTAAGTAAAACGAGTAAGTGATGGTAAGCGTGCTCCACCACCCATGGACACCCGCAACACTAGAGGATTGCAGTTGTGTTGCCATCCTAGCGGGCTAGGATAGAAATACTTCTTGTGCCAGTAATGTCACCGGCTGTCTTACCCCACTCCGGAACACAGCAGCGCAAGCACTCTATCGCAATCCCGCGGGAACAACCCAATTTTGCGGATTAAAGTATTCTTGCGGGTTGGAAGACCTCGTGCAAGGTCCGTCCGCTAGTCCTGCCGACAAGCAACAGCGCTTGCACTGCTGTGTTTCGGCGTGGAGAGTAAGACAGCCGGTGAAATTACTGGCACAAGAGGTATTATATCCTAGCGGGCTAGGATAGAAATACCTCTTGTGCCAGTAATGTCACCGGCTGTCTTACCCCATTCCGGAACACAGCAGCGCAAGCACTCTATCGCAATCCCGCGGGAACAACCCAATTTTGCGGATTAAAGTATTCTTGCGGGTTGGAAGACCTCGTGCAAGGTCCGTCCGCTAGTCCTGCCGACAAGCAACAGCGCTTGCACTGTTGTGTTTCGGCGTGGAGAGTAAGACAGCCGGTAAAATTACTGGCACAAGAGGTATTATATCCTAGCCTAGGCTGGCAACGCTGCAATCCTCTAGTGTTGCGGGTGTCCATGGGTGGTGCTCGGTTACCATTCAGGTGACCCAGCTCGTTTGCCTTCCTTGTCGTATAAAAAAAACTAATCGCCGCAGATGAAGTCGCGCGGCAAGATTTGGCATTCATCATCATCAAATTTAAGAGCCCAGCTCTTGTCGGTGGAGTAGTTGCCATTCACTTCTTTCCTCTGCCATTGCTTTGAGCTCCTGATACGACACTACATTAACCTTCTCCTTTGCTTGGTCCATAAATGCGCGTCTCGGCCTTCCTCTGCCTCTTCTTCCTTCTATTTTCCCTTCAATCAGAGTTTTTATGTAATCGTCGTGTCGTATCAGGTGCCCCAGCATACTTCCTCTTCTATTCTCAATCGTCTTCAGCAGTGATCTCCTTTCCCCCACCAAATCCAAAACCTCTTCATTTGTTCTTCTCTCTGTCCAGCTTATCTCCTCCATCCTCCGCCAACACCACATCTCAAATGCGTTCAATCTCTCCCTATCTCGCTGGGCCAATGTCCACGTCTCGCTTCCGTACAACGCTATGCTCCAGATGTTAGTCTTAATAAGACGTTTCTTTATGTTTCTGGATTTGGCATTATGCTACGAAATTTCATTTTCGAAGTACGTTTAGTGGCGTTCCGCACCAAGTCATTAATTTGAGAGTGAGAGATACGGCGCGACACGAACTTCAAAATCGAATTGGAATAGCCCCCTTGGTCTTTAATGAACATGTACCTACCGATATTTAATAGGCAGGTAATTAGGTAAACCATTATAAATGATCATCTAAAAACCGTAAAAATCGCCTGCATGGGAATCACGTACCGCCCTACATGGATCATTAGATTCATTAGATCAATCGTAATTGCCCCGCCCATGCGATATCATTATTAAGAGTTATCATTATTATCAATATTATGAGACGATTATCTATCTTAATTACTTTAAATGCTTTGGAATTATCTTTTATTTTGTGCTACACCTGCTCATCTGCTTGACCTATCACTACATAGTATAAAACAAAGTCGCATTCGCTGTCCCTACGTCCTTATGTCCTTATGTCCCTATGTATGCTTAAATCTTTAAAACTAGATATAGAGTGAATCAAGAGGAAGGTTTATATGTATAATACATGCATAATATACCGTGCGAAGCCGGAGCGGGTCGCTAGTATATTTATAAAAGTTGAAGATTCTCAGCACAAAATAACAGGGTGATTGTTTTTTTTTTGCAGACGCGGTGTTTTCAAAGAGAGCTAGTTAATTCGCGATAGCTTTTAGGTAAGATTTGTTTGTGCTCGTTTGTCTTCCTTGACGTATAAAAATAGGGTTCTGTTTGGATGGGTACGGAACCCTTAAAAACTAAACAAACAGGAAATATGATATTGTAACATAATACGTTTCGTTTTCATTTGGTATAACGAGCCGTAGTTAGGTCATTAGTTAAATACGATGCAATATCCTGTTTTTTAGTTAATATCTTCTACATAAAGTGGTCATGCAGGTGCAATTATGGTCATGTTGTCTACCGATTTGGACATTTTGTCAGTTAGGTCATTTTGATATTTTTAGGGAAAAGATGATAAGACAGACAACCGTTGCAGGAGAAAAGTTCTCGAATGGCGATCACGAACGGGAAGACGCAGTGTTGACAGGCCTCCCACTAGGTGGACCAACATCGTGAAAGTTGCGGGAAGCCGCTGGACGCAGGTGGCGAGTTGTCGTTCATTGTGTGCTAAGAGGGAGGCCTTTGTTAAGTGGACGTCTTCAGGCTGATGATGATGATGATGATTAATAAGAAGTAACTTTAATATTATTCTTTAAGGAGCTACATAAACTGATGATAATTATGTTATGTATCTAAGAGCAAAATGTATGTAAATGAAAAAAAAACTTACCTACTTCAGCCGGTGGTGGAGTTAGTTTGACTAAAGAACCCATTCAAAAACCCTGAAAAACATTTGTAAATCCATTTTGAGCATCGATCAATGTATGGAAACATCCTACTATCTTACTAATCTTACTAATATTATAAATGCGAAAGTTTGTGAGAATGTATGGATGTTTGTTACTCTTTCATGCTAGAACGGCTGAACAGATCTGCATGATATTTTGAACAGATATGGATAAAATGTCTGGAATAACCACATAGGCTATTTTTTATCCCGGAAAATTACATAGTTTTAATTAATTACGATAAACTAATTTCTAGCAGACGACGTCGCGGGCAACCGCTAGTTCAAAATAAAAATGGAATGGATGTATTCGACTTCGCCAAGAGCGGGACTAAATTTCAAATCAAAATTTTTAATGAAAAATCTTTTCAGGGTTGTACAATCAAAATAACGTAAAAAGTTCTGAGATTTTGTATTGAAACATGACCGACATATATTTGGTACTACATACTCTTAATTTCCATAAAAACAACATTGACAAAGAGTGCTTTTACCTACTCACCGGCTCTATTTGCTTTTCACTAAAACTTACCCATTTAACAATATTTTTTGCTTTTGCAACCTTTATTCTAACACAAATGCTGTAACTAACAGTATTGACGAAATTGAAAAAAAGAACACCCTTTGCGTAACAGGTATACTCTATTTTGCGCAATTGAGTCGCGGAAATTTTAACTTTATTTGTATACGGTTACGATTTAAAAGAATGCAATTAAAATAGGCCTAAAATTTTGACCTGCTCTTAGTTTTGCAATGTACAAAAAACCTTTTGTTCACGACACACGTGTTAAAGTTTTTTTGAAGTACAATGGGTCACAGTTTAGAGTGAGATTGATATATAAGCTAGAAAGAGACAAAAAAGGGAAGAGTACATTTGAAGATGTTGTACTTCGCGTGGTTAAGTTTGTTTTTTTACCATATGTAAGTATGTATTAATTCCCGTAATAAACAAAAGCCAGAATTATTAAAATACTTTTTTTTTAAATATTGTTAAATTGAAAAATGCTCATACATACAAAATCCAATTAGCTGTCGACACTATGAACTAAATGGAAAACGTACTAGCCACTCACTTGATTGCGGTAACCAGAGCTACCAACGTTGATAACCTACAAAATGATTCTGGTAGCCAGAGCTACCAGACGACCTTTGTACAATTTTTGATTTTTAATCTGTGAAGGGCAGTTTCGAAGCGGTTTAAACTATGTCCAAAACATACCCAAATAAGATGGCAACACAGAAAAAAATTGGCAGGCAACATGATAGAACTAAAATATTTTTAAATAGCTGTCGTTCTCAACGTTGTGAAAAAGTGAAGTTGCGTAAAAGTGGACAGTATTTTGAAAATGCCGTAAGTATTCAAATTTATATTTTACTATTAAAGTTATACATTAAACGATTCAGTGTTTATCCAACTATCAGATTATAGCTATATTTCAGTACCAATGAATAATTATGAAATACAATCTCACTTCAAAGTAGTTAAGACAGATATTTTTTCGGTGACTTGCTATTGAAATGGCCAACATTTTGAAGAATAAAGAATATTTCTCGTAATATTCTAGTGAATAAAACAGTTTAAGTATTAGTTACTTAAATAAACATAAAATCATTAACGTCTATGACTTATTTACCCAGGATTAGCGAATAAAACAAGTAACGGTCCATGTAAGTACGGGTGGTAGCCGTAGCTACCATAATCAGTTTAGCCAACTACTCGCTTTGACGTTGTAAGGCATAGAGCACACCCGACGCGCTGCGAACGCGATTGGTGCTTTTGTGATTTGTTCCTACTTACTAAGTATTCATGTTCAATCTGATACTAGATTTCTTTTACTAAAATCCTATATGCCGCCGGCGGGTAAAAATACTCAACTTTATTTGAAATAACATTTTGGGACACAATGATGGAATAAGATTATTTGTAAAAACACATTTGAAGTTCATAGCGGTGTTTTGTTTTTTATCATTTATTGTTGTATTTGTTATTGAACATAATCAAATCATTTTAAGATGTATGTCAGGATCGTAAAGTGGAACAAAATAGTCTGCCTACCCCTGTGGGAAAGAGGCGTGACGGTATGTATGTAAGTATGAACATAATCAAATAGCTTGTTTAATTTTTAGATTACGGAACCACGAGAGCGGAGGAGATCTTCAAGGGCTGGTGCCAAACCATGCAGGCCGAAAGTGATGAAGACGAGGAAGATGATATTGGTGATATTGATGATGATAAGCAAACTCCCGGCGTTATCACTTGCGGAGAGTCGCTATATTACCACCAAATTTAGCCGAAGACGTTCGCCAATGGCTGGAAGACATGAGATATTCACAGCCACACCTGACCCACATTTTTTTTTTAGATGACACCACGACCCCATTGTTTACATACATACTACATTTTATAATCATTAATTTGGTGTCTGGTCATTTTAGTCAAGCAAAAATACAATAAAATTCCAACCAAATTCGATCGTTTTTTTATTCACTGCCTAACAGCAAGTATGAGCGTTTCTAAAAAAGTTTGTACATTTGGCGGACAGCATAGGCTAATTTGAAATTAATACTTTTCGATATTATTTTAAGCGCATATTATTACCTGGTTCTTAAAGATTCTAGATAATGTATTTTTTTAGAGATTCGAACTACAAAATAAGCTGTAAAGTTAAATCTACTGAGTCGGGGCAGTCAATAATTCCTATTTTGTTACTAAGATTCAATTAAGTAAATAGAAACCACACACATTATTTAGTTGGTTTTATTGAAGAAATAAGGTAGCAATAATAAAACTGTGTACGTTTTTAATGCTAATTCTTTACTCTTTTAAGGTAATCACAAAATAATAAAGATATTCACTCCTTTTTGTTACCATTTGGTCAAACGTACCCTGAAATTTTACAATATAATGCTTATTTATAAAGTTACGTTAATAATTTTTGGAAATTATCATAATTAAATTGCTAAATTTTCGTCTGGAATATTTAAAATATATATATTTTAACAAATATAAACAAAAATGAACAAAACTTCGTATTTTTTTACGGGACAGTAACAATAAGAGGAACATTGGTAACAAATTAGGAACTCTTAGGCACAGTATTCATTACTCAGGTTTCAATATTATAATCACTACATACATTTTTTAAAAGAGAGAGTGATTAAATACCATAAATTTTTGATATCTACGTTTATATTAAATATCTACGTTAAATAAATACACAAATACTGTCAAATAAAAATAAAAATACCTCTCGTGTATATAAATAAAGTCATTTTCAAATAGTCTACACTCTGCCTTAGGAATTCTTTTTTGTTACTCCTATTTCCTAGCCATACGTTACCATTAAAAAGTAACAAAAAAGGAAGTAACCAATGGTGGAAAATTTGGTGCCCGGCACATTTAAAAAATTCGTGAAACCAAATATATCGTACTATTTGAACGAAGAATTTAAGAATATGAATCTTGATAAAGTGTTTATAAATAGAATTTAGTTCAAAGTAATAAAAAAACAAAATTTGCCCAGGTTTTTCCAGTAACAAAGGAGGAATTTTATTTCAGGTTTGACCATCGACGCACTTTATCAACTCGCCGTTTTGATTTTTGAAAGGTGACTGTTTATTATTAAGGTGGCTATATGATGCTAGTGTTACCAGCATCCTATAAAGAATCTACAATTTTTTGTAAGAAATACCTTTTGGGACGAAAATGCGGTAACAAAAACTGGAATCAAAATTGGAACTTTTTCTGGGACAAACTTTAATCGTTAATTTTAAATATTATTTCTTAGACAAGGATATGAAAACAATCTAGAAATGAATTGCTTGAGCCTATAATAAGTTAATAAAACACACCACGGAATCGAGAACGTAAAACTGATTTCAAAAATCGATATTTTAGGTTCGAAATTTACAATGGGACATTTACCTTTTCATACAAACTTTACTGAATGATTATTTTAAAAAAATATTTTTTAAATGATCAAATACATATACATTTAAGACAGTTAATTTATATTTAAGATAATGAAACGAATTTTATGCTCAATAACTCAAATAAAATACACAGTGGCCTGGTGATTAAAGAAAATAATAAATCTGCACAGGACACCTACAAACGAC
Source organism: Pandemis heparana (assembly GCA_963854515.1). Classification (NCBI taxonomy): domain Eukaryota; kingdom Metazoa; phylum Arthropoda; class Insecta; order Lepidoptera; family Tortricidae; genus Pandemis; species Pandemis heparana. The sequence goes on along the minus strand of OY978026.1, from coordinate 2,503,044 downwards.
AAATGTACAAACTTTTTTAGAAACGCTCGTATGCTAAAAAGCTCTTTAAATGCCTAATCTCCATAGTAAGAACTTTATTTTATCATTTAATTAAATATACATACAAAATACAGTCTAACCTAGAACCACCTTATTTTTTGAAGTCGGTTTAAATAAATAACGACTAACATAGGTAAAGACTCGAACATAAGTTAATGAAAAGTAGGTAAAACATTTGCAAATATTACGTTTTTTACATTATACTATATTTATAGACCACTTAAAATAGCGTAGGTATGCGCTTAATTCTAAAACACTGCATAGACCTGGCGGCTCCGTTGTGTTCCGACCCTAACGGGCGGCCATGTTGTATTTTGTATTTGAATCGGCAGTTGGCATGGTAACGTCGCATGTGTTTTGTTTTTTGCGTACCGGCTTTGTTTATTTACCTTAAAATCAGTGTGATTCTATGTATTAACGATTTTCTTTGTGTAATTGTGGTTTGCTAGGTACAGACTGTGATTTATAATGTGTTTGTTTTGTGTGATATTGTGGTTTAAAGCGTTTTTAGTTCAACTGGAAATCAAAACTTCGGTGGTACGTACATAATTTTTGTTATTTTGACTCATAGAACCGTAAATTACGTGATTATTGCAAAATATATCTATTCTAATTTATGATTATTAGTTGCTTGTTCTAATTAGAACTTTATTTCGGTTCTGGAGTTATAAAATTAGCCACAAATAAATCACGAAACAAAGAAACAATTTCGCCCCGTCTTGCGCAGTCTTGCGTCACATATTTAAAAATGAAATGATGTTTACTATATAATTTTATATGAACACTTATATAGTATTTGGCTTCAAATGAAAGAACAACTAATCTACTTTTTTTTGCATGCAAACAAAAAGGGTGTTATCGCTTTAGATTTTTTTCTAAAAATACATTTCCGCTTGAAGTCTTCAACTTTATCAGTGTGTCTGTTTTACGCATTTATTATAAATATTTTCAATATCGTAACCCATACAATAAGCAACAGCAATAAATTCTTTGTTTCATTGGCTTTTTTGTGTATAAAAAACATAGCAAATGGTTCAGTAGAAGCCAAGTTATGAATTTTTAAATAAAACACGGCATTTCGCGGAAATTTTCACAAATGACGAAGCAATATAGGCCACCATTTTTAAAATCCAAAATCAAGTGAGTGGCTAGAAATGAAATACACTTCAATATTATTGTAGACTTAAGTTTTAATATACTTGACAGGGCACTCCCACGCGGGCAAGGGCCACAAAAACTGCTAATCCCACAACAAAATGGGTCCAGCTGTGTCAACATTGGCCCAACTTGTGCTGTGATAAATGAGTGGGATGCAAACTGTCCGAAGTAATGGGAGTAATAAGACTTAAAAATAAAGAAATACCTATAGACGCAAAATAACATGGTACGTGATATCAAAATGACCTATATTTAAAAAAACTTGTATCTGTGGTTGTATCTTAATGTTTACATTAAAGTGTAAATATCGATACTTTAATGACATTCAAATTTCGAACACAATGTTTTTTAAAAGAAAAGAAATTGGTTGTGATTTGATTTTCGAATTAGTACCTAGTATTAGAAATTAAATTTTTGAAATGCGAGTGATATATCACATACGGTTCTACAGTGGTACGTGAACTTCCCTTACTGTCCACCAGAAATGAAAAAAAATGCAGCAAAAAAACATCAGCCGACCCTTTTGATCTAATGGCTTAGTGACAACCGTAGACCCTACATCTCGATAAGCAACTGTCGTCCAATCAACCTAGATTCGATTAGTGCCCAGATTCCTTTGTCTCCGAACCGGTCTGAACTGGTTTCAACCAAAATAAACCTTGAATCAAAGAACTTGAATGTTACAGCTAGTATAAAGGGTTACTGTCTATTTTGTAGCTGACAGTCTGTAACTATAGTTGAATCTTTAATGGCTGCATTTACAGAAACAATTTGATAGAATATAGTATCGCAAATCTGATCTGGAATTCATTATGGCCGACACAATATTGTCAAATACAAATCAGATATTTCAGATTCTGCATAAGAAAATATAAACAACTAGCTTCTGCCTGCGACTTCGTCTGTGTGGAATTGGACTTAAGAATTGACGTTGAGAGTATATTCTGCAATAATTGCGGAACTGCTGTGTTCCGGTGTGGAGAGTTCACAGCCGGGGAAATTACGGGCACAAGAGGCATTTCAACTAAGTCCTCAAGGTTGGCAACGCATCTGCGATCCCTCCAGGGTTGCGGGTGTCTATGGGCATTGGTGATCGCTTGCCATCAGGTGACCCACTTGCTCGTTCGCCTTCCTATTCACGTTTAAAAACAAATTGTTTACGTTGCGACTCTAGGCAGCTACGACCTTTGACATGTTTATAGCTATCCGGCGGGAACTGTGCAATTTTCCAGGATTAAAAGTAGCCTGTGTTTCAATCTTGGGTACATGCTATATCCTTTCAAAATTTTATCCAAATCAGTCCAGTTGTTTCAGCGTGAAGAAGGAACAAACATTATTATTTCAATTCGGTCTCATTTTGGTTTAAATACCTATTATAATTAGGTTACTATCGCCGACTCTATATCGTAACAAATTTTAAGAAATCTCGTATGTCTTAGTCATTGACTTTACTAAGAGAACTTTATTAGCAATGTTTCAAGGTTCATTTTAAATTACATAGCCTATTGAGATATGAGCTTTTTACAAATAGAGACAATAATTATGAAATGGCAATTTGCTACAACAATAACTTCCCTTATCTCTTTCCTAATGGTTAACTTATCAGTTAATGGTTTCACCAACGTAGGTGGATACTGTTGCACAAAAAATGCATACAAATCAGGAAGGGTCACTTTTTGCTCAGTTTGGGCTCGGGTAATGTTGGTTGGAACTGTTTCGTTAACTTTAGAGTACAGACAACAGTATTTATTTATATAACGAGCTTCTTTGTTTATTAGAAAGCAAGTTAGCATCTCTCAAGTTCGTTTAATTTTGTAGTGTATCGGACCTGCTAGCCCGTATTCCCTGAATGCTACAATCTGACCATTATCAAATCTTAGATTTACGGTCATTTAAAAGTGTTTTCTATCTTGTTCTCAACATAAGCCACTGAATTGGGTCTTTATTGAACTTCATCTATGTTTCTTCATCTGGACTCCCGTTCGGATCATTCCTTGTGCAGAGATTGTGTAATGTCCAGTTGATAGGTACCGTCAACTGGAGTGACTTTGGTAATTTTGGGGCTACTTTGATCAATTTAAAATTGCTATAAAATCGATATTATCCATATCCGGTGAATGTTTGGCATGTAGACGCAAAGGCGATTGACGAAGACATTGATTGGAAGCAGTAAACGTAAATAAAAAAAATAATGGTTTTGTCATTAAAACTACTTTTTAAAGTCACCCCGTAAATCAAAGTCACCCCAGTTGACTGTACTAATTAAAATTTTGGTTGTAATTTTTTTAATTTAACTTTGTCTATCTGTTCGTTGTCTTTATTCCCTGTTGATCTATTACCGTGTGCTTTCAATTCGTTGTGTGCTTCTTGTTTCTTAATAATCTCAAACAGGAATTAAGTATTTTTATTGCCTTCATTTATAGCATAATCTTAATATTTTACTTTATTTCTATCACCAACATATCGACTTGCAACTGGTCATCAAGTCAAAACAAAAACTGTTCGCTTATCGCTGGTGTCGGCCAAAAAAAGTTTTGTTTACATTTTTTCTTGCTCAGCTGAGGGTAGTATTTTTTGTTGTGAGTGTAGTAAAATAAAGATTTATTTGCACCGGCAGGTAGTCAGTTTGCTGACTAAAAAAGGGCAATATTTTGGAATTGTAACGACGTGTCTTAACTTGAAAGATGGGTTAAAGATATTCATGTTTGCTTTAAATAAAATGAAGGGAGTTATTGTTGTCTGTCTCAGTTTTTTGTGGACTTGAAAAAAAAATGCAATTTTATCTAAAGATTGCTAAAGAAAGTCACATAACAAAGTTTAATTTACAACAACAAAGAGTTGTGTCATAACACACAACAACACACAACGACAACAACACAAGAGCAACAATGTACTTATGTTGGTGTCATTGACATATTACCTCAATTATTTCGCAGCGACGTTCAACTTTTCAAAACACAGAAGTATCATCAGTGACAAAAATATCCCCTCACACTCACAAGAAGGACTGATGACGTGGTGAAGGTCGCAAAGTCCGCTGGATGAGGGTCGCGCAAGACCAGTCTTTACGGCGCTCTTTGGGAGAGGCCTATGTTCAGCATGGACGTCTTTTGGATGATGATGATTATGATGACGATGCTAAAAAACTGTCCAGATATTCAAGGTTTCTTAGAAAATAAGTAACACTGTCGCACACGGGCAATAGCTTCGCCATTTCCATTATTTCCCAGGCTTTCGCTCTCCGAACCATCGCAGTGTGACCAGCTACGTGAAAACCTGTAATAAACCATACTAAATGATACGTCCCCAAATAACAGGTGGACACAATCTCTCATAACTGGTGGATTAAGAATAAATGTATCCTCAGAGCTGATGCGGTGTGTGTGTGTGTTAAGTTTGGTGTGACTATGTTTAAATCTGCTGCACGTCTAGCACGACAGCGCACAAGAGTCGCGTCGCGCGTGAGATAGATTACCCGTCTTTTTCTTACTGTTCGTTCTAGAAAGAGACGGGTAGTCTATCTCGCGCGCGACGCGACTCTTGGACGCTCTGGTGCTAGCCGGGCTGGTCTAGCTTTTTGCACATTGTCAAATGCAAGTCAAAAGTATGATCCATTGATTTTTTTGTATTCCAAGCTGGTACTTTATTCGACCCATTATGTAGGTATTTCTATTCAGCGGTTTGCTCTATCTGAATATAATCTGACCTAGCCGGCAAGTCTTAGGGCCTGTTTCACCACTCCTTAACTGTCAGTTATCTATGATTCCGTCTCTATTTATTACTACAAAACGGACAGAGACATACTCATTAATAACTGACATTACGGTATCAAAACGACAGCGTCTCTGGCAACACGTACCGGGACAGACTGAAAGTTTAGTAAAAAAAAAACTGTTATTATCTTTTAAATTAGTAAGCGCTTTGACGCGTCTGGGAAAAAAAACTCATAAACATCAATGCCTCCGCTCTCTCCATAGGCTTTCTCGCTCTATAGATATCCACAGCCGTGCAATGAACTTCACTAATCTGTGCACATCAGCCGGATTGCAATTTATTAGCAGGCCGACATGTGTCCGGCACGCGAGGTTTTGTCCACTGTTTTTGCAATTTTGCGGACGTGGCTTATTTGGATAACTTGGGTTATAGGATTTAAACATGCAACGGGCTTTGTTGGGTTTGTGGGATAAGCATTGTAGTAAATATTGGGAGCTATTGTGGAATCTGGTTGATTGCTAACGTTACAATAACTTTTGCCGTTGAGATTATAAGTGGGAGATAACGCGTAGGAGGCACTACATAGAAAGACCAGGACCCTATTTCATAAAGCTATAAGCAGAAGTCTCTTTTTGACCCTATGTGTTAGATAGAGACTTCCGCTTGTAACTTATAGCTTTATGAAATAGGGTCCAGGCCCCTATTTCACTAACTAGCCTCTGTCTGCCCGCGACTTCGTCTGCGTAAGAACTGATCGTATGGTATTCTGCAATAAGTATTTACTTTGCGACTCTAGGCAGCTACGACCTGTCACATGTTTATCGCTATCCCACGGGAATTATACAATTTTCTGGGATAATAAGTAGCCTATGAGGTGAGAGCCCGGGCCCCGAGCTCTGAGTTTTTCGGAATTTATATGCGATTTTATTTGAAATTTACCGTGAGCTTTTCGGTGAAGGAAAACATCGTGAGGAAACCTGCACACATCTGCGAAGGAATTAAGTGGTGTAAGTATGTGAAGTTCCCGATCCGCACTGGGCACTGCTTAAAAAGCAGATAAGTGTTTTAGTGTGCTAAAAATGTAGAAAGTTAGATATTTTTCATGTTGTTTGACACTCACACAAAATAACTAGGTTCTCGTAAATTCGATGGTGTTTTGTTTATAATGCCGCAGACTACGTAATGTACTACACACTCAAATTAATTAATCAGTGATATATTGTCTTAATTGAATACCAATCACTCAGCCTTTTGCATTTGCATCTGCATACCATTAATTTTAATGGCAATATCGTCGGCAGTAACTCACTCGCACACCTGGTCACTACTGGCTATTGTCAAGTAGCTCGCACGTTGTTACTGTCCCGGTCGACTGATTGATTTTCAGTAATTTATACTATGCTTGTGAAAGTTGCGGGGAACCGGTGGATGCATGGCGAGTTGCCGTTCATTGTGTGCTAAGGGCCTTTGTTCAACAGTGGACGTCTTCAGGCTGCTGCTGATGATGATGATGATGATACTAAAACTGTAATGATTACTGTTCTCGTCAATATAGAAACAGTAATTGACCTCAAATGGAAATAGTAGTTTTTTGTACAATATATTTTGATAAGATCTATTGGGACTCTCCGTCTCTATTTATTACAACAAAACAGACAGAGACGTAATCATAGTTAACTGACACATAAAATAACTGGAACTTAACACAGTTGTGAAACAGGCCCTAAGTATTGTAATAAAAGTTTGCCACCGTATCTGACAAAAATGCTGTAGGCTTATTGTCTAACTCGCTCGCAATCGCCATCGTGTTCATTTTGACAGTTCTTGTATGAATGTGACAGCTAGCTGATTCCGATGCCAATTGTCAGCCCATACATCGGTCGCAAAAGAAAAAAAAACATTCTTCTCGCTACTCCGTGCACATGCAAGATAGCCAAGCCTATGCGAAATATATGTTACATGCGATCCCAAAAAATAAACGATGCAAAAGTAACATTGATACAGCTAAAAGCTGGCACTGCATCAAACTATTAAAATGCATATTTCCAGACAACTAATAAAAAAGCGCTATAACATCAATCTCTTGTCAAATATTTGATAGTTTACCCCTTAATACAGCGTGCAACCGTAGTTACCGCTTCCCAATGAAAAAGGACGTATGTTCCCACAATTAAAAAGGATTTAAGCCGTTTTGTAAGTGAAAGACACTATTGGACCGCTGTTACAGCTTCCATCCGAAAAAGGACGTATGTACGAACGCTTAAGGAGCATTTATGTCATTTCGGTTGTAACATGTGGTATGTGGTATTGCAATCAACCGATATGCACTCCAACTATTAATCCGACGCTTCGCATGCTAAACCGATGATATGAAGGAATTTATTAATATGAAAGGTTTTGGTGCTTTCGGTACTATTTCAGCGAAATTGCGGTACCTTGCAAGTATCGTGTAAAACCTTCCATGCTGGTCTGGGAGTAATAATGTGGGTTGTAGGGCCTTGTGCAAGGTCCGTCCGGATCGCTACCACCATCTTACTTGCTAATCCTGCCGCTAAGCAGCAGTGCTTGCACTGCTGTGTTCCGGTGTGGAGAGTAAGACAGCCGGGGAAATTACGGGCACAAGAGGCATTTCATCTAAGTCCTCTAGGTTGGCAACGCATCTGCAATCCCTCCGGGGTTGCGGGTGTCTATGGGCAGTGGTGATCGCTTACCATCAGGTGACCCACTTGCTCGTTTGCCTTCCTATTCATATAAAAAAAAATGAAAAAAACATAGAATGTATTACCAGTTTTAATGTTCTTTATAGTAAATACCTATCTTGTTTTTTTGAAGTGATAACTTCTTATGGGAGGGTAAACCGCTTCGTAAAGTAACGCGTTACGGCGCCAGTCTGTCTAGCTTCCCTTTCTCTGGTAGGCAGGCTCTTCCTCTCTCACTCTAACCCACAGCGCTAGTCGTATTTCAGACAGACGCTTCCCCCTCTCTCTACTCAGTGTTTAGTGTGCGATAGACATATACTGTTAGTAACTTAGATTAGTATAAGTTATCACTTCTGTCGAGCATCCCGAGACGCACACGTTTTTTTTTCTATTTTAATTTTCTTAATTTTAGCCATTTCTTTCATAAAGATGAAAAAAACCTAAAAACACTTAGTAACATGGAACATAACATCAAAAATAATCGGACAATGCTCAATCAAGAAATCCGAACCGTGAAATCAAACAGTAGCTTCTACGGTACATTACATCGGCCCTTTTGACGTCGACATTCAAGTCACGACAATACCGTATCTCGTTCTATCCTTATCTCTCTTTAATAACAATACATAGAGTGAGAAAGACGGAACAAACGAAAATGTTTCGTTTTTCGAAACAGATGTCCTGCGTCATTTGCTATGGTCAAGATGTGGCAATGGCAAGGTAAGAAGATTAAAAGATTTTCAATATTCCTGGGTACAGTCAAAGGCATAAATATAAATGACGCCAAAAAAATCTACACACCTTTATGCCACAATCGTAGGTGACACATATATTTAACATGATGGCTGTATCGATATTTATGCCTTCGAATGAACATGTTTTGTTACTCTTTGGCGCTGGAAATTAATGACGGTTGGTGTATAGATTATTTTTTGATAAATTTCGACCCGCTATGTACGAAATTAGTCGCTGTAATACAACATAATTAAACAGATCAAGCTGAAATTTGGCACAAGGATAGACTTTTTATCCGGGAAACGTGCGTAGTTCCTGCGGGATAGCGACAAACGAATTCTTTGCAGACAAAGTCGTAGGCAACATCTAGTTAATTAATAACTAAGTCTAGATTGTTGTATACGTGACCATTTTAATATTTAGACGGTAAATAGGGTATCTAGAAGCTATATACTTAGATCGTACTCGTAAAGTGTTGTCTTGTCGACGCATGGCTCCCCTATTTTGCGAATTGGCGTAGTTTAAACACTACTAACGCCATCTGTTGGGGTTCACTATAACTCTACGAATATGGCAAACTTTTATTTAGCTTGTCGTGTAAAACGAAATTGAGTTGCATTTTAAGTATTTTGTATGAAAATTCATAAAACAATTTGCTTTGATTCATTCGCTAGAATTTTAATACCGACTCAAAATATTCATAATTCCCTTAAAAATGCAAATATTATATTTTACTAAACTATAACCAAATGTTGAAAAAAACGCTAATTTAATCGCAATGATTCTTGACCAAGTTGAGAAATATCTTTTAATTCAAAGTCAAACCGAAGGTTTTTCGACATTTCTAAAATGTAGTTATCGTCTTTTGCTCAGACCTAACCTGTTACAGTTGTGTTGCTAATGTGCCTTTGAAATTCTAAAAAATCGGATTGACATTGGCCTTTAGGCCACAAAAATGACAATTGACCAAGCCATCAAAACTAATTTATTTACATACACCTATTTCAATCGATAGCGCTTAGTCATCCCGTCTCGTGACCTACTTACGGTTCAACAACTCGAACATGTCCGGACTTGATGATTTGGACTATTGTAAAGCCTTTTGGTTTATAAGTCACTATTATCATTCTCAAGAGTGCTGTAACGTAGCCTTTACTGCTCTCTCTTTCTCTCTTCAGTTGGTTCCCCAATGTGATATGACTCCGACAAATGTCATACGCAATTTTTCTCTACTAATTCCCTTACGCGCGTTGGGTCACTGTTCGTCATCTCCAGATATTCTGGTATCTGATCAGACCATTGTTTATGACTCTCTGGGTCTTTTACCTTCTACTTTATCCGTCACCAGCACTACTGGAAATAACCCACATTTTCGGAACCTCGACAAACAATGAGCATGTAGTCAAATTTAACTTGGATATAATTTATTTAGTAAATAGAGAAGGTTTGATAAATTTGATTGGGTTAGAATCAGTACCTAAGTATAGTAGTTATTTGGAGAGTGGTTGTACGGGATTTATAAAGTCGAAAAGTTTGAAAAGCTACTATTACTAAGACTCAAACTTGTGCGATTATTTATGAGATTAACTCTTCATCGACATCATTAGCCATTCACAGTCCTCTGATGGCCATGGGGCTCTCTCAACGCTTGCCATAGAACCTTTAGTCCTCCGCTTTCCATCGAGACACTGCCAACCATCCTGCATCATCTCTCCATTAAACAAGGTTCCACACTCTTCCGAGATATGGACATCCAGAATTCGTCTACCCTAATGGTAATGGTTATTGGTTCCCCGACAAATATGACCTTACCTGACGTCTTAATGCGACTCAATTCAGACTCAGTTCAGGTTTTATCTGTCATTTTTATTATGGATCTGTCAGCGATCGAACTTAAACTGAATTGGAATTGAATCGCATTAAGCCCCAGCACATTGCATCAGCTTGCTAAACGCCAGAAAAATTGCAGGTAGCATTGAACTTCCTCATTAATTAATTTATTGTTTAGTCATTTGACTTTGTCTTTTCAACCTACAGAAAAATAGATTAATACCTAAGCTGTTAATGACAATCATTTTATTAATTTTCCTGGATGTTATCATATTTTTTTAAACGTTTCCTTATCTAAGGTTGATGTTGTCGAACTTTAAACAGGTCATACAAATATTGACACACTCGGAGAGCTTGACAACAATTCAAATTTGCTAAGGTAGTAAAATGAAAATACCGTTTGTAGATTTTACACTGCTCATTACAGTAAAAATATTTTTGGATTTTTTTATGCAGTAGTTTTTTTTATATTCAGGAAAAACAGTAAAAAAAGTTGGATTGTGAATGTTAGGGATATACTCATACTGCCGTTAGTCCATTTATTACCGTAGGAATTTAAAAAAATATAGAACTGTCATGCTGTCAATGTCATGTTCATTTTTTATCAGTCCAACGGATTAGGTACTTGATTCTAACGACACGTTTTCAATTCTCGTAAATGTCGTAATATTTAATTATTGGTTTGATAGACGCTTTAATAACATGAAAGTGGTTGACTGATCAGTGATAGCGGATAGCCGCAATCTGCTAAAGTCGACAAATTTATCTTGTGTTGTGTATCTTGTGTTCATGTGCTTATAGTGCTTATTTTTTCCATTAACGCCGTGTTTCCGCAACTTGGGACGATACAAATTATTAAAGGATCTTGGTGATACTTTCTTCCGGTCGTCATTATATAGAAATAAACTCAAAGCATGCACAGTATTGCAAAGCAGCAAACGCAAAATAACAAATTCGTGAACGAACGACAATGAATGGTTGATAAACAAAGCAAGTGACATGACATGACAGTTCTGTTTGAAAGTTACTTTTTTAATTTTATATCATGCTAAGTTCACGACATCAGTATCCCTATCTTTGTATATACGGTCTTTTTAATGACCATTTCTTTAATAAATTATTAACGACGAATTTAAGTAAACCAAAGGAAAACCGAGAAACACGGGTAGTCTAATTTTTAACCAGCTATTATAAACGCGAAAAAAACTTAAATGCTTTTTTTTTGAAATGTTGTCAATTAATGTTCGTTTTAGTCATAGATATACCTATGTGACTAAGAAGCAATGAAACTTCAAGGATAGTCCATGATTTCTTTTTGTTGGTACTATGACTAATTTGCTTTGAACTTTAAAGAATTGAGATGTATAGTGACTTTTGGGGCGCTGGGAGATACAGATGTGTCCCAGGTAAGTTTTCTTTTAATCTTAAACGTTACTTTTTAAAACAAGTCTTGAACATAGAAAAAATATTGCGTACCTATCTAATTTTAAATTTGGAGTAAGTATAGTTTTGTTTCGAATATTCATGATTTTCAAAGCAGAAATTATAAATAATAAAGACAACATTATTCTGCATATTGAATATTGAAACGTGAGAGTCAGACGTTTATTTGCTAAGGTTCATAATAATGAAATCATTATTGTTCTTTGAAATGAAATGAAAGTGATGTTAAGTTTCTTTATTTTATTCTGTAAATTCAAGAAACGATTCTAAGAAGTCACTAATGTCTAAATGATTATTGCGACTTGTGACCATAAAAGTTTTGTTGAAAATAAGTTATTAGATTATTGCTTAAGTGATAACCCTCATGTTCGTGTTTGCAAAAAAAAACCTGCTTATATAGGTATTTCGAGACGAAAATTGGACCTTCTGATTTTTGAAGTCGGTGAAAAATGAAAAATTGTGTTAGGCAATGTATCACAAATACTTATCTGATGTCTGGAAACTGCAGAGCTGAAAGTCATGAAAGTCATACTGTTTACAGTTTAAGTACTCGATTTAACTTAGCCCACTCAATTACCAGTTTTTTTTTTTCCAATATCTTATCATAATAAAAAAACTATGTTCTGACCACCGTGAATTTTTGTCATTTTATTTAATGACTATGAAATACTTAAGTAAATAATTTTCACTGCAAAATTTGTTCGTGTTTTATATTTTTTCATAAAAAAAACTTTTATTTTCTTGTTACAATTTCCGATGAAACTACAAAATGCTATATATTAAGTACAAATCGAATACTTAAGTCGAAATATAATCTTAATGCTTTTTTTTGACATCATTTATTTTACTCACTGTCTTTAAATTAAACTAAGCGTTGTCTGAACCAATTTTATGATGAAACTTACCTAAAAACTGAACAACATTTTATTTTACATGTATTTTATGATATTTGAGTTCACAAATTTTATCACGGTTCATTTTATTGCCTTTTTAACGACCGACCTTACGTTTTATTCTAAAAGTCACTATTTTCTCAACGCAACCTATCAGTTTTATCACCCGTATAGCAAAGGTTTTCACTCGATTCTAAAAGCCAATAAACCTAAAAACACCTTCGCTTGCACAAATCCTATGTCAAAACCGCAACGTAAAGCTAAACACGAAAGTACAAACATTACCAAATTACTACGTTTACTACTAATAAAACACACGCGCTGTCTTGACACGGTGTCGAATAACCAGTTTCCGAACGCCACCAGTAGGTTCGTTTTTAACAAAGAGCCGTTAAATTGAACAACCGAATCGTATAGACTATGACAGCGCTACGGCTCGAAACCGAGTGAACGCTCTCCGTTTAACAACCCCGTGATCTCCTGTCGTTCCTTACGTCACCTCACCCCATACTAACACAGCCCTCTCATTGGCTCGTTCACTTTGCCGCGCTTTCCGAGACTCAAATCCAACAGCTTCAACATGCCTCTCCCTTTTCAACGCAAGCTTTTTTTTTATACATCAGAGGGAGAAAGAGGCGCGCTGTCAATCCCTGTCGCAACGTGATGTAACCAGTATGGATTGAAACGACAGTATGTGAGCTGGCGCGTGTGGGAACGGGACGAGGATAAAGGTTAGACGTTGATTGTAGTGGTGGAGTGCGAAGGGAACGTGCTACCGTGCGTTCCACTATTTATAATCAAATAGGTGTGCGCTTGTGTGCGGGTGTGCTTACATTATGCACCGCGTGCATGTGTGTAGCGAGCAGCGTCGAGGCAATGATGTGCACGGAGTAGAGTAATCCCTTATAACACGATTCGCTGTTGCCGCGATCGCACGCACGCTCAATAGTCGTCGGTCGACCCCTTTTGTCGTGTGAACTGCGAAGTTAACTTGTTTACATCGGTTAGTTGGAGCGATGCGCGTTGCGTTTCGCGCGTTTGTGTCATTGGCCTCTGCCGATTATCGCTAAATTACAAGTGAATTACAGACAATGCTCGTCTCGGTGTTGCGTCAAAACTTTTTTGTGTAAACTCCTGAGGTCGTTCTGTGAACTCTTAGCGCCAAAAACTGTGCCATCAAGAAAGTGTTAAGTGAACTTTCGAAGATTTTTTTTCTACATAACATTTATGAGAAAAATTGTCGACTGAACTTTTGGAGCGAAAATTTTTTTGACTCACTTGAAAACTTTTTGTATCAAGAGGAACCGTTGCTGAAAAAATTGAGCCGATCAAAACTCAAGAAGAGAAAAAAACTGAGGATTTATGCAAATATTGGTGAGGCTTTGAAGCCAACGTTCCAGCGGCCACATATTATTTATGCATACAAAACAAACGGCAATCTGTCCACGATTCCTCCGTAGAAAAAGACATTGCAGCCGACAAAGATGGCTATAGCGTTCAACTTGCCGAGTGAGAGAGAGCCCTCAGAGGAGCACTTCTCTCGACTGAACAGGCTCCTGGCTGAGCTATACGAGGTTTTGTGCCACATCCTGGTGTCCCGTCAACCCGGGCAAGAGACTCTGACCCAGGACACGCGTCGAGGTGAGTGTCCCGAAGCTAACACACCACCTTACCACTTAAGATGCAATTCGACCTACATCGTCAACTTAGTGATGGTAGTCGCCATCATCAAGGTGTCCCTGGCGTCATCACTCTTCAATAGCATCAGATAAAATGAAGATTGTTATAGATAAGTATTGTTAACGGTGATACTGCAAAGCAGTACTGGACTATTTGTTATCATAATTTTAAGTCCATCCGTTTCGATGTGATTTTTTGCCGAGATGTTGTGTCCTGCTGCACTTTAATTGCTAATGGTGGTATTTGCTGGATCGAATTCAGAGGGTACACCTTCTGGTTTTGATTCAGATGCAACTCTAACATACATTTCCGCTTCAACACGACAAATTTTGCTTTTCGATTCCTGAAACAGAGTGAAGTTCGACAAAACAACTCGTGGTAAAAAAGTATATTTTTTACAAAAATCTTGTATTTTCGTATGCTGTGCATTTACCAAAAGTGATATTTGGTCTGGATATATTTTTGGAAACATTTTCGTGCTTTTATTTACAACTTCAATTTTAATAGGGCTTAAAATGCAGTTGTGCCAACCAGTTCAATTTAGTATTGTTAAGTTTATATATTTAGTTACATTTCCATTTTGATCTCTTATTTTGTTTATCAATTTTAAAATGGCATACTTAGCTTGTTTAATTTATTACAATTACCTTCGGTTTAAGTTTCCGCATTTAATTTTTTTTATTTCTCCTAATCGTGTAAGTTTACATAGTAATAAAGGATCTCAAATCTTATTTTATTTCCAAATAATCTCGATAGTCATAGTATCCGTTAAGTGAATTATCATTTCAAGAATTAGACGCCAAATATTTGTTACATTACTAAATTGTGACATGAAATTATCTAAATTGAACGAGTAATGATTTTCTTGAATCATTTATTTGTTGCGATCGAGAAATTAGTGTACTTAGCTGTAAATAAATTCGATTCCACCAATAATTTAGTTTTGTTATGACGACATTATTTTTAGTGACTGTTTTTACTTGTAAAATAAAATATTGCTGATTAAAAATTGTTTCCTCATGTAAAAAGGAAAGTTTTGATAATACGCCAATAGTTTTAAATAATTCACAACGATTTGTAAATATTGCATTTAAATGTTTGTGATTTAATGTAAGAACATTCTCTACCTACATTTTATAATTATTATTTACTATTACTTATAATAACAATAAGTGCCGCATGTAATCGATACACATAAACTGGTTTGTGTTTATATTTTCCCAAAGTTTCACGGGAATTTGTGAAATAAATATTATTTTATAAACATAATGGCTTTGAATTTCAATTGCACGTCAGAGATAATCCCACAACGATGAAAAACCTAGGACATGGCACTCTAGCAAAATTTAAATAAAATCTAGTCTTAGTCAGAATAATATCTAGTCTTAAATTTGCTACATTTTTATGACGAAATTGTAGTGTACTTCCCATAAATTCATTTAAAAATTTGAGTAACATCTTCAAAAAATAATTTAAAGATATAGGTATAAAAGTAAAGTGATAAGTTTCTACATAAATAGCGCACAAAATGGAATAGTTAAGTTTATAAGTCCACTTGAATAAACAGATAAAGAGCCAACTGGTTCAATCGTGACTTATAAGTTATAAGTAACAGCGAATAAACAAACACAGTTTATGCCGCTAAAGCTCGAGCCAAAGCAATCACTCCAAAAATAACTCTGTTTACAGTTACCTTATGTCAAGAGCTGGTCACAGAAGACTTGTTAGAACATGTTAATAACAACTGATATGGAACTCATTCAAATCAATAGTCCAAAGAAGTTTCGTTGTTTTAGAATAAAGAACTCGGCGAGTAGGTATATTATAATAATGACATTACTAATTTCATTTCTCAAAAGTGCAGATTACAAAAGACAAAAATCAAAATAACGATCAAAACAATACTTCGTCTTTTTGTTCTTGTTTTTGAGACTAAAAAGGTAATGGGAAAAAAATCAGTCCCGGAACTAAGGATGCAATTTTAAATTTACTGCCAGGTAAAAAGCAACGAGAGAGACAGCATGAACATGTTTGAACAAGAAACTAGAAAAGTCGGAAGTTCGGCACGCTCTCAATCTTACGTTTTTGCAGTCACGACTTGATTCGATACAAGTGTCAGGATAGAAGCGAGTAAAAACTTCTAAGTTAAAAAGCGTAATTGCTAAAAACACTGCTAAAGGAAATATAAACTAAGTCGATTTTGAGAAACACCAAACCAGTAATTGTATTACAAAGTGAGTCACAAAAAATAAAGCATCCAAAAATTTTACAGCAAAAGAAAATAAGAACGAATTTCCCTTTTTCATAAAAAAACATGCAAAAGAGGGTTCTGTCATGCTTATCCAAGTCCAATTAAAAGTCTAAGATTATAACGATAGCATTGAACATAAAGCGCATTAGGATTTAGAAAAGCACGTAAGTTGGGTCTAATCTAAGCTCAAGTAGGTATCTAAAAATGTGTAAATTCATACGACTGACAATCAAATGATGTTGTTAATATAACGTCAGATAAGCAGGAAAAGAAAAAAAAAGTAAGTAAAATAATAAAAGGAAAAAGAGTAAAAAGGGTAAGGATTTATACATACATTACATAAGCAGTGCAATATCTTGTGAACTGCACCACCATAATGGTTCGTAGCATTGGCAATGGACTGGCGAAGTACGACGAACGAAAGCGAAACCCGATGGCAATCGGCCGATCGTGGAAATCGAAACTAAACTACACACCAGAATAAAGTTAGTCTAGAGATATACAAGCTGAAGCTTAGCTTTTTAAATATTGAATCAAATCGATTGATTATCCTGGCAATGTCGAGGTTGAAGAAGCTATCTGTTTTTATTTAGCCGTTTCTACATCATTAGACGTTTTAATTTCAAACGAACGTTTCACGGTGGGATCTTGATGGTTGAGCTCAATTTACAAACGTAGCTTTCTTTGTAAAAATTATTTGCTATACGCATTAAAAATGACGATAATATGGAATTTAAAAAGAAGAAAATATGCACGCAATAGTTTACAAACTTACGACAAATTAAACACGTCCAAATTAAAATTCGCGCAGCGTAAATTAACAAGTTACACATGGTTACGCGCGTGATATGGGAACTAAGCGATATTAAATACCTAGTTAAAGAAGATTTGATAGACATCACGAATTATTTTTTTTACCGCATCAAAAATTTCAACTCTTCGAAATCGAAAAGCAAAGTTTATCATTTTGTGTGGTCCTCCTCATTGTTGGAAGGATATCAACCATTTCATCTTGCAGCTATAACGGCAACTGTCGAGACAATTGCAACTTTATATCTATGAAGTTGCGGTTCTCCGAAGATTCTCCGGTTGGATTGTTTATTGTCAAGTGCAGGTAAGTCACGCTTTAAAGCTGTGATTGTGCTTATATCGATTACAATTGAAGTGGAAAGCAACGCTTCGATAACTTTAAATGTCTTTTTTGAAGGACAAAAAAATATTGATTACTTTCTGTCATTGCAGTCATTTGCTTTATTTCTTTTCAAAAACTGTACTTACTCAAAATGATTTGCATTTTGACCCAAGACAGATTATTTAGTCACTTATTAATATTGGCGTAGGTATTGGATGTATTTGGAAATTATTTGTCCAACAGGTTGTTCTTTGCATGTTGAACCGCAGCGTAGAGCACTCCACGACGAAAAATATCGTATTGATTAGAAACATACATACATAAATAATACCTTACGGGGTAGCCAGAGCCTGAGGTAACAAAGACTAAAAGGCCACGTTTAGCATGATTGTGGGCGTATAGATGGAAAGGGGATTCAGAATAGTGACGGGTTGCTAGCCGCATCGCCTATAACTGATTCCCAAGATTTTCGCCCAATTAATGAAGTTTTGATTAGAAAACGTCGGACAAATGGGTTATACGGTGGCATGCATTAATTAAGTACGTTAAAGTCTTATGGCAATTTTTCATTTAAAATTCACCATCATATTGTTCATGTGCGTTCAGTGTATCATTGTAACAGTGATCGCAGGAGCTTTCTGAACTGCAATTCTATTTTAGTTCTATCCAATTGATGAGCGACCTCCTGTAAGTATCTTGTTTAATTTGTCATCGTTGAGAAACAGTTACTGTTTACGAGTAAAATCATCGTCCACTTTTATTGCTATTTCAATTTCACTGTCAATATTTGTAAATATCACTGGTTTGTTGACTTACTTCCATGCTGGGAGCAAAAAAAAACATAGGATCTGTTGAATCTTTCACTCCAGTGATTTAAATCATAAATCAACCCCGATTAATTGGCTTAGTAATTCTACAGATACGTCCAATACCTACTACTCATTTATACTATCTTTCTTCTTTCTTTCTAACAGAAATAACATCACACATAATTATTATTGAATTAATCCTTTCAAAATAAATGTATACCGTCCTCATTAAATTACCTTTCGTACAGTAAATTTGTTTAATTTCTAAAATATTTTATATGGTGTCATTCTGACCTGTAGCACTAACCGTGGAAGAAAAGCGTAAGTCCTATTAGGACATAATGTGACTTACGTCTTTCTTCCATGGATTCCGCTGTATAGATTCAGAAATGGTCAAATGCTTTCAACTGGTACAACAGACCTTGAGTCACAACAGTGTGGACTATAGCGGTTTCTTATGTTAATTCAGCATTATTTATACGCAAAATTAGCACTTTAACAACTAAACCACTTGTCGGTTTACGCTCAATGTGTTTTATTTCATTATACTTACTTGGTTTATCTTACGGATTAAGATTTAACCAAGCAAATTTTGAGGGTGCATTTGATTTTTTTTTTAATGTTATGGCTTTGAATAACAAGTGTAATAATGCAACACTTGTACCAATAAAAGATTCGTCAAGTTTGTTTTGAATATTCATTGGGCAGGAGTCCTTTTTTTAGGGTAAGAACTTTGATAACGACTTACGAGTAAAAAGGGACGGTAAAATTTAATTTTATTAATTAATTGATTTTTACAATCGAGACAAGTATATTTTATCCTTACTTAAATTTTACTTCGTGCGCTAGAAGATTCTACAACAGACAATTTTTTCAAAGAAACGACAATTTGTCATGATAGCAAACTTATCTTACGTACGTACTTACACACATACATAAGTCACGGCTTTATCCCTTACAGGGTAGACAGAGTTTAAAGTATCAAAACCTAAAGGCCACGAAGCATGATTGTGGGTTTATATGTGGAAAGGGGAATCAAGTAGTGATGGGTTGCTTGCCGCGTCGCCTATAACATGATACCTAAGTTACCTAACCCTAACCCTATCGCAACGTAGGATAATAATGTATGTATGTATGTATGTATGTATGTTAACTCTTTATTGTACAAAATAAAGTCAAAGTCAAAGGCAGAAAGTCATTTTTTCAAAATAAAATAGATTTACAATAGTACTTAAATTCTACTTAACTTACCTATAATACAATAAAATTAATACATTTTATAAAAGGGATGTAAAAGGTCCCTAAGTTAAGTTAAGCAAGACAAATACAATTGACAAACAATGAGATACATGCATAAAGGCGGACTTATCCCTTTAAGGGATCTCTTCCAGTCAACCTTTGAGTGGATGAAAGGAGTATTACATTAGGGATGGACGAGATAAGGACGGACAAGACGGGATAAGGATGGACGGGATAAGGGGTGGGATAATGTAGGTACAACGCCTCGATAAAATTATAGCCAAGTTGACAAACTTTCGTTAGGTTCTGCATTTTGTTGGTGTCCACTAATATAAGCCAGGATTTCCTAAACTTTTAGCTCCAAGGCATTTTTACTACGCAAAACTCGCACATCTATAGTAAGCTTAGGTTGGGCATGTCTTTACAGAATCCTAATAACGCACCCACAGAATCTAAGATTCGGTAAAACTCACTTTAGGAAACGTAGTAAACAAACAGACTTGTATCGAACCAACTGAATCCTGACCCACCGTGGAACCATGTCACAGTAAATTTCGTAGCAACGTCACATTGAATTGACAAGGAAAATCATAGTGACGTTAACTGTGAGAACGTTCTACCGTGGTCCAGGAATCAATTTGTACGACAGCGCAGCTCCTAAGAAACGTTGACCTCAAACCAACACTTAAAATCCCAAAACTTCTTAAAGCCTTTAATATATTCCACAGGTGCTCTCAAACAGGTGCCCTTTTCAAAGACTGGTCCTGACATGTTCAATAGCTTTGTCCCGGTTCGCCTCTATTCCCGATTTGGTTCGTTTTGTCCTTTTTTTATCCTTTTTTTGTCCATTTTGTCCTTTTTTCATCCAACGCCGAACGAATGATAATTTATTGCAACGAGCTTTGAATTTTAAAAGCACTAAAGTTTTATTGCGTTGATTATTTTGAATTCGTATTTATTGCCGGTAGCTTATTTAAATTAGCTTTTTGTCAGTCTATATGAGAATAGCAGTTTAGTTTAGTTTTTCAGATTTC
This sequence comes from Pandemis heparana, assembly GCA_963854515.1. Taxonomy (NCBI): domain Eukaryota; kingdom Metazoa; phylum Arthropoda; class Insecta; order Lepidoptera; family Tortricidae; genus Pandemis; species Pandemis heparana. Next base: position 2,482,388 of record OY978026.1, on the reverse strand, counting down.
GTTCGTTTTTTGTGAACCCGTTGACCTTCTAAGGTTTCGAGTGAAAACTATAATCCTTATCGTGTTGAAACAATGTGTTTCATTTTACATTGACGATTTTATCGTTTAAAATGTATGTAACAAAAACAAACAAATAGCCCTTTCTCCCCTTTATCTTGTCAAAAAACTTGTACCAAGCTGGTTTTCAGCTTGCGGTGATTGCGGCAGTTTTGTATGGAATATTACATGGCCCATTAAATTTGTATGATAGGGGACCACTTCATAAGTTAAAGCAAAGTCGTCTGCTACAGCTCAATTAATGTTTTCTTTAACTTTGTTAGCTTAAATTGGCAAAATCTCGGTTTCCGATCGTTTTGACCAACAAACGTTTGACAAAATAATTTATTGGAAAACGCTTCATTCTTCATTATCTTCATTCTTCTTCATTTTTTGAAATCTTTTTGCGTGACTCTCATTAGGTTAGATTTGTTTTAAAACTTTACGAAAAGTTGATAACTTAGCAGAAAACAAATAGGTAGCTGTGAAATGAATTTGTTTACAAATACATTTTTGTCTATACGAGTAAAAAGAAAAGTCCTGACTGATGGTTATAAAAACTACTAACTCATCATCATCATCATCATCATCATCATCATGTCCAACCTATATACGTCCCACTGCTAGGCACAGGCCTCCTCTCATACTACCTATTTATTAAAATAACAATTGCCATAAGTACTAAATTGTTTTCTAGTTTTCTGTTTCTTTTCCATGACGCGTAAATTTTGTCTTTCTAATTTGAGCACTTTGGGACGGACATTTTGGATTTGAAATTGAGTCGTTTTTGGTTAGGTATCTATTTCTAGTGATTTCGGCAGCTGAAGGTATTTTGGATTTTTTTTTATGTTTACGGTTTAGCGGATAAAGTTAGTGTTGTCAAATGAATTATTTGTCGAACGTTAGTTTGTCAAACATTCGTTGATCGGATACCGAGATAGGGCTTGAGCTTACGAACTTGTTATAAATATGTACAGTTAACTAAGGTTTATTACTTAACATTCTAACTAACCTATGACCCATGGGTACCATCGTAGGTATAATAACCCGTATAGGTACATCATTAGTAAGTCTGTGTACACTGTTTACACGTTAAAATGTCAAGGAGCACCATACTGTTCTATGGAAGGGCCAGCACTAGACGTATCGATTGCAGTCATGCATTTTAACCGCGTCCGAAACGTCGAGGTATTTATTTACGCGATTAGTTCCCGTTTTTCATAATAAGGTGTAAAAATCGTGGAATCTTTACACTGCAAATGTCATACCGACTTACCATAATATCTACTAAAGAAATTAAAGAGAAAAGGTTCGATAGAGTACGTGATTCAGTTTCTTCCAACACTAAGCTAACATTCACTCGCGCCCAAGATAACAGTATGCTTAGTGTAAGTGTTCGGTCACAAAATACGTCTCGAACGCGTTTGCGTAAAAATTTCAAATACTATGAGAACTGCAGTTTGTTGCCGTTTTGATCCGCAAGCGGCGCTGCCAATTTTTCCACAGTAAATGAGACGTTTACGTGAACGCATTCGAGACGTTTTTATATGAGAAAACTTACACTAGAGGCTCACTATGCTTAGTGTGTTCGGTCACAAAATACGTCTCGAACGCGTTTGCGTTAAAATGTCAAATACTATGAGAATAGTTTGTTATCGTTTCGATCCGCATGTGGCGCTGCCAAATTTTTCATAGTAATTGAGACGTTTACGTGAACTCGTTCGAGACGTTTTTATATGCGAAAACTTACACTAGAGGCTTAAATTGCTTTTACATTATAGATAACAGCAAAACTTAACTTCCTTGCTTCATCATAAATGTCTCAAAGCATAGATCCGAGTCCTTATTTTCTATACTGCTATAATACGGCAGTGGACACGTGTGACCAATTATAATAAGACAAAGGCAGCCTATTGTGCAACCGACTGCGCTGACGTCGGCCAGAATACGTCACGAGAACAGAGACGTCATCGGAATAAAGTTCATAGAATTTTTAAAAATTAGTTTCATCTATAATCAGCTAATTATGGTTATGCACTTTTTTGAGTAAACTATTGCAAATAAATTTTTAATGCCTAATATTGTTAGGTACTAACACAGAAATTAATCAATTTATGAACTTTTGTACCTATACCAGAAACAAAAATAACAAATCTTTCATTAATTCAAAATTATTTGTATTATTTAAACAAAGTGTTGCCTTCCTTACCTGGGATAAAAAATAAGTTAACATGCGATAAAACAAAAAGAGATTACTAATAATAAAAACCAGTTACTTATGTGTTACAGCATGACTCCAATAAGAATATTATCTTACTGTAAACAGTATCTGGGATCCTTCATTACTCTGTGAGTGTTTTGATTTTCTAAGTCAAGTTTATCTTACCGTGACATAATAATAACATTACAATACTTAAACATTGCATTATACACAGCGAACACCACTACAAAGGCAATTATTACGTGGGAAATCGATACAGCTCATTGGTTCTTACATTAAAATATTTTATTACTAGTTAACATTATGAAAATTTTAAGGAATATCTTCCATGCTGGTCTGGGAGTAAAGAAATAACATAGAATGTACCAGTTGCTTCTCTTCCCGCAGATGGTAAAAACCCATCGAGGGAATGGGCAAAAATCTTAAAAATCATGTTATAGGCGAGGAACTCATCACTATTTTGGTTCCCGTTTCCACCTATACGCCCTCAATCATGCTAAACGTGGCCTTCAGGTTTTGTTACCTTAGGCACTGTCTACCCCGTATGGGATAAAGACGTGATTTATGTATGTATATAAATGTAGGAAAAAATCTATAAAAACAGTTGAGAAACAAACGGTCGTGGACTGCTTGCTGTTGAGATGTTGTTAAGGTATAACGCTGGAGATGACGATGAAGTGAAAAGGAAAGTAGTCAACAGTTCTCAACCCTAAAGAAATTATAAGAGGCATTTCATCTTAGCCCTCTAGGTTGGCAACGCATCTGCGATCCCTCCGGGGTTGCGCAGTCTATGGGCAGTGGTGATCACTTGCCATCCGGAGCCCCTCTTTTGCCCGAATTTCAAATGCCATAATGTAATGTTTGCCATAATGATCATTTGCCATAACCATTTTTTTCTCTGAAACTGTATTTTTTTCTGAAGCATTGTAATAACAATCCTGTAGAGCTCTATAGGTTAGGTTAGGTTTGTTTCATAACAATCCAGAATAATTTAATAAATAAAGAGAAAAAAGGGCTATGGCAAATGATCATTATGGCAAACAATACATTTATGGCATATGAAATTCGGGCAAACGATAGAGACCCCTTGCCATCAGGTGACCCACTTGCTCGTTTTCCTTCCTATTCATATAAAAAAAAAACCCTCAAGCAAGGCAAAGACCTGTATCATAGATGTCAGAAAATACTTCTACATTCCGTCCGAGGATGTCTTCAATCGCACCATTTATCTACCGCGCCTACATCTTAATACTAACTAATCAAAAAAGGCCTTCTTAAAAACATATTAAGAAAAATCGTGACTCGCAACAAAATTACGGTTTACGGTTCAGGATTAAGGGTCCATTAGGAGCAAACTGCACATTTTGGGGGCAATCAAAAACCGGTTTTGGGTTCGAATATAGACCCCTTAATAAGTGGTGTTGGGATTTTAGAAGAATTGTTTTAAGTTTTGAAGACACTTCTGAAGTTTCCGAAAAGAAGAGAATATATGTAGAGACGCAAAATAGTAGATGGTGGCAGCTTAGTAGGAAAGCTGTGCTGAGCGAGGACAGGTTAATGAAGCATTTCTATTGGTTCATGAAAACACGTTCCTCGCAACGCATAGCTCTGGTGGTCACAGCCTAAAATAAGGCATAAAACCAAACTATACTGAGTATTCTAATATTTTTAAAGGTTGTAACATGGTAAACCTCCGCGACGCGCCAAAAGCGCACTGGCCGCTTACAAATAAAAACTAAATTCAAAATTCAAAATTTACGATCGGCTTTTGTTTTTTCCTGGGACTCGATCGATTATTTGGCAAGGCATAAGCCGCATTTCGGTACTTTATTCGAGCTATATTTTATAAGACTGGAGATTGCTTCTGTAAACTACTTGTATATAATTATAAAAGGGCTGCCACTAACGCAGGTACTGTAAATATTAGCTTTACTGTTTCTAGAATTTAATTATTTTGTGAAACCTAATCCAAGTCTCGTTTAGTTTTTCTCACTGGCCTAGGCTACACTGAAACGAGGCTTGGATAGGCTTTACGAGCTTTAAGCAGGGTGTTTGATTACAGCCCTTCCTTTCTCGTCCTACTACACCACACCACACTTCCGCTCCTCCAACTCTCCGCTCCGACGCCTCGGAGCAGTCCGAGGCCATCCTGATACCCTGCCCTGCCTGCTTTCCTGCCTACCCGAAGTCTCAGGCCAGTGTTAATAGTTTTTCAAGAGCAGTGCTGACTGATACAATTTTGTAAATATTTATTTTGTATTATATTTTTACACCCACGCCTTGTTTCCTTTCCTGTTCTCCGCTAGCCGGTGACAAGGTTAATGTTATTTAAGAATGTTATTATCGTCAATAACTATGTTACACATTATTTTAACTCCAGTTCCAAAAAATAAAGATTCTAATTTGATAGCAACTACAAAGAAACAACAGATAACATTTAGTTTTAATTTCTTACTGTTGGGCTACCGGACTTAACTTCAAAGTTATCTTTGTGGGATATCGTTTTAGGGTTCAGTGAAATAAACTCCAGACCCTCCTCATTAATGAACTCCATAGAACCCTTTAATTCGTTAACGTGCTGAGACCTTACCATAACGTCTTAATGCGATTCAGTATAGGTTCGCTCGCTGTCAGATTCATACTAAAAGTGACAGCTAAAACTTACTCAAACAATTCTTACGAGGGGCCTTACCATGACGTCCTAATGCCGACTCAGTTCAAGTTTTAGTCACTTTTAGTATGAATCTGACAGCGAGCGAACCTAAACTGAATCGCATTAAGACGTCATGGTAAGGCTCTTGGTAAGAATTGTTCGAGTAAAACGAATAGAGGACTTTGAATATTATTTTAAAGGAAACGTAATAAGGAAAATAGTAGCTTCCATTCTGGTCTGGGAGCTTCTCTTCCCACGCAGGTGGAAAAAGCCCATCGAGGGAATGGTGAAAATCGTAGGAATCATGTTATAGGTGATGCTAGCAACCCATCAATATTTTGATTCCCCTTTCCTCCTATACGCCCACAATCATGCTAAACTTGGCCTTTAGGTTATGTTCCCTTAGGTTCTGTCTAACCCCGTATTTTTATATATGTGTTTATATATGTAGCAAATAAAATCTTTATTTACTAAGGTAAAGTGGGAACTATAGCCCAAGCCCTCTCATTCTGAGAGGAGGCCTGTGCCCAGCAGTGGGACGTATTATAGGCTGGAGAGAGAGAGAGAGAGAGAAGTCAAAGTGAACTTACACGGAACCATTTTGAGTTAATCCCATTCTCAGTAGGAATGTTAGATCAGAATTTTCGATAGGAAATTGATGGGACGAATGTACGTTGTTTTTTAGGAGTACTATTTTGAGATCTTAAGATGACCCTTTGCTGACCTTAAGAGAAATAAATGCTATCCGGATTATAATATGTATAAATACTTATTTTATTCTGATTTTACTGCGATCTATCCTATTTTTTCTCTTCTGCAAACTTCACTGATTTGTGTTTTACGGTGTCGATTTTCTTTAAGTTATTTAATATGTCGGTTTGCATGTGCATCGGTTGTGCTCTGACTTTGAGAATGATCCCGTAGAGGGATCGAAACGCGCGTCAGTGTTTGAGTGGTGTTAGGATTAATTAAGTTTGTGGGATTTGTGTGCGTTTTGTGTGGCAGTAGTGGTGGGAGGGCTTGCATGCAAAACGTATATATTTCGCACAGGCTTGGTTATCTTGCACGTAAGTAGCGGAGTAGCAAGGTAAATATTTTGTGTTCATTATAATTTTTAATTTTTTGTTTCAGGTGAGTGATTTAATTTCTTTAATCAACGAATAAACGAGTGAGTACTATTTTAATTATAAATAATAATTTAAAAACAAACATACAAACAAAATTTTTTTCGTAACTACTTATTGATAATTGTTTTTAAACAAAGACGAAAATATTAAAAGTATGTCAACCATTGTGTCAACTTTTGAGCACATACAACCATACATAAATCACGTCTGTATCTCTTACGGGGCAGACAGAGCCTAAGGTAACAAGACCTAAAGGCTACGTTTAGCATGATTGTGGGTGTATAGGTGGAAGCATGGAAGTCAAACAAAAAGTCTTTTGAACACGCCGAAACTAAACGGATTTTCATTTCCTCAAATTATTCATAAGCAAAATCTAGCAATACCCCTCAAAATCGTTCAAACCCTCAAAAAACAATACAAAAACCGTTAAATACATCTCTATCTGACCACAGGATTTAATCACGTTAGCTTCTAACCCCAAAACAAAACAGTGCGCCTGCGACCATCCGACCAACATAACTTTGCCGCTCCAAAACAACAACAAAAAGTCACGCGCTTAGAACGATGTCAGAAAAAGTTGGAAGGGAAACACTGCATGAGTGTAAACGTAAGTTGGTAATATTTAAGGCTATCGATCATAAAAAGTTTATTAGTTGTCAGATTAACTTTCGATGTGAATTTAAAGGCGTAATGTGACACGGGCCTTATCTGAAGATCGAAGTGTAAAGTAGATATATATGGTTTAGTATGTTTTAATTTGTGGTTGTCAAGAACTTTTAAAATTTTATCATCATCGTCGCCAGCCTAGCGTCCCACTGCTGGGCATAGGCCTGTCAGAATGAGAGGGCTTGGGATATAGTTCCCATTCAACCCAGTGCGGATTGGGAACTTCACACAGTATGAATTGCATCGCAGTTGTGTGCAGGTAACGATGTTTTCCTTCACCGAAATGCTCATAAAGAAACCATGACGTCTTAATTTAATTCCGACTCCGTTCAGGTTAAGCTGTCATTTTTAGTATGGATCTGACAGCGAGCGAACCTAAACTGAATTAGAATTAATTCGCATTAAGACGTCATGGTAAGGCCCACGTAATTTCACACATAAATTCTGAAAAACTCAGCTTTTAAAATTTATGGAAAAAGCAAAATGTAATAGGCATCATCATCTGGTGCCCCTCTTTTGCCCGAATTTCATATGCCATAATGTAATGTTTGCCATAATGATCATTTGCCATAACCCTTTTTTTCTCTGAACTGTAATTTTTTCAGGAGCATTGTAATGGCAATCCTGTAGAACTCTATAGGTTAGGTTAGGTTTGTTTCATAACTATCCTGAATAATTAACAAATAAAGAGAAAAAAGAGTTATGGCAAATTGATCATTATGGCAAACAATACATTTATGGCATATGAAATTCGGGCAAACGATAGAGACCCATCATCATCATCTTCAGCCTATATACGTCCCAATGCTGGGCATAGGATGGTAGCTATGCTTTTAATAATTAGTAACTGAAATATTCGTAATTTTTTTACTCAGCATAAGGTATGCTTAGAGGTTAATGTTAGAACAGATGTTCCCAAACTTAACGAAAGATATTGTAAAACCTCAATAGAGCACAGACAGTTTATTTTGTAAAAAAAAACATTGGCAAAACAAATCAAACGAATGAGGTAGCGTTATTATCTAGAAGGATTCGTCTTGGCGTGATACCAAAGGAACAAGAAGGATACAATATTATCATGAAGAAAAACCGTCAAGCGCGAACAGCTTACACGCTCTATACGGTTCAGTATGCTCCGTGTAAGTTTTCGGTCACAAAATACATCTCGAACGTGTTTGCGTTGAAATGTCAAATACTATTAGAATAGTTTGTTGCCGTTTCGATCCGCAGGTGGCGCTGTCAATTATTCCATAGTAATTGAGACGTTTACGTGAACGCGTTCGAGACGTTTTTATTTGCGAAAACTTACACTAAATGGGAAAGTATGGATGGATGGATGGATGTTTGTTACTCAATCACGCCATAACGGCCCAAGGAATCTAGATGAAATTCGGCACATACATAGACAAAAGCCTGAAATAGCACATAGGCTACTTTTTATCCCGGAAAATTCCCGCGGGATAGCGATAACCGAATTCTTTGCAGACGAAGCCGCAGGCAGCTAGTAATGTATAGATTCGTTTAATTTGTACCACGGAACCCTGAAAGCAAACACAAAAGGCAAGCCACGCTTCATTTAGCTAAAGTGTATCGAATGCACCTCGCCAGACGTAATGGCTGCACTCACAACGTTGCACCGTCACAGAGCTGATAAATTGACACTGCAGTTTTTGTCTTTTAAATATTAGTCATAGGGAGACCAGAAATGAAGAAGGGTAAAGTCTAGAATAATTCTAGACAATTTTTGTCTCGAAATTACGGTACCTTTAAGTACACCAAGTCTTATAAAGAAATTTAAAGGCCCATACATACACACACAATTATCATGTCTTATCCCATACGGGGTAGACACAGCCTAAGGCGACAAGACCTTCAGGCCACATTTAGCAAGATTTTGGGCGTATATATGGAAAATGGAATCAAAATAGTGATGGGTTGCTAGCCACATCGCCTATAGCATGATTCCTCATGAATCCTAAGATTTTCGCCCATTTCGTTGGCTTTTTACCATCTGCGCGGGAAGAGAAGCAACTGGTACATCCTATGTTTTTTCTTTGCTTCCAGCGTGGAAGAATTCTAGCACACTCGCGTCTTAATTTGTCTAACGCAACATATAAAAACGCAATAATTTGAGTGCGTAGATAAAAAACACTCACTGCACCATTTAACATATCTTTCTGCCGTGAAATGTCAATCAAAAGAATGACTAACTGTATGACAGTCGTCAAAGTGTTATTCGACATTAAATATCGGATTCGTGACTATGCGTCCATTAGGTGTGCATAATAAGTGCATTTGCTGATAACTAAGACAAAGCAGAAGCTCGCTTAGATTTATGGGCTTCAGTATGCTTAGTGTAAGTTTTCGGTCACAAAATACGTCTCAAACGCGTTTACGTTAAAATGTCAAATACTATGAGAACAGTTTGTTGCCGTTTCGATCCGCAAGTGGCGCTGTCAATTTTTCCATAGTAATTGAGACGTTTACGTGAACGCGTTCGTTGCGTTTTTTCGTGTGAAAACTTACACTAGAGGCTCGGTATGTTTAGTGTAAGTTTTCGGTCACAAAAAACGTCTCGAACGCGGTTGCGTTAAAATGTCAAAAAACTATGAGAACAGTTTGTTGCCGTTTCAATCCGCAAGTGGCGCTGCAATTTATTCTAACTGAGACGTTTACGTGAACGCGATCGAGACGTTTTTATATGCGAAAACTTACACTAGAGGCTCAGACGAGAGCTGTGTAGCGTGCGAGATAACAATATACCAGGGATTTTAAATTTAAACTTGCTGTTACTTATTTTTAAAACAGTTTTTCAATAAAAAGACATACCAAAATTGTTTACCTGCTTTCTAATGTTTAAAAAATCGAAGTACCTACCTATAGTGCTCGACGTAGTGAATAATTTGATTACAGAACGAACGAAATATTTTATGAATGATAGATTCTTAGTTTAGTAACTATAATATTATAATTTAGCGAATGGAAATAAGACGAATCTTTTACCTGTTTTTCTACTGTGACACTCCCCACAATTGAATAACTACTTTGCTATCTCCGTGACATTGTGAAGTCAAGTCGTTTGTGTGTTTTCTTTTAAACAAGTACAGTCTGTGAGCTCATAGAATGTCATTTGGGTTTATCTCGCATCTACTCACTCTTATGGCTTTGACACTTGAATCGGCCGAGTGAGGGAGACAGCTAGACCCGAATACCATTTTAAAAGCTCACTGAGTGTACAAGTTTCTGGGTCGTATAAAAGTCGTTAATGTATCCACAGAGCCATTCAAAAAATGCCACGTGCCCTTCCTATGTTTATTACTATAACCAATTAATATTTTAAAAGGTTCGTTGAGTGATTTACAAGTTATACTTTGTAATAGTTATTGCTATGATGAATATAGTGAAGACTTTGTGTTAGGATTATTATACATGTCTTACTGTAATTAGGCAAACTTAATAGACCAACTTGATATCTGTCCCTTTGACAATGACATTGACTTACCTTTTCAGGGGCCTTACCGTGACGTCTTAATGCGATTCAGTTTAGGTTCGCTCGCTGTCAGATTCATACTAAAAGTGACAGCTAAAACTTGAACTGAGTCGGAATTAGGACGTCATGGTAAGGCCCCGGATACAGACAAAGTCGTACAACACGTTTGTAAGTGTTTGTTAATGAAAAATAATATTAAAAATACACTTGGATATGTTTTTTCTAAAAAAAAAAACATAATGACCTTACTGCTTGTATCTTCCTTGTAGCATCATGAAATTCTCATCCCGCGCAGATGGCGCCCATCGAGGAAATGGGCGAAAATCTTAGGAATCACGTCATAGGCGATGCAACTAGCAACCCATCACTATTATGATTCCTTTGTTACATCCACAATTATGCTAAACGTGGCTTTTAGGTCTTGCTCTGTCTACCCCATAAGGGATATAAACGTGATATTATGTATGTAGATACATTAAAACCTTCACCAGCTACAATTTTACACAATCATGACCCCATAATCTGTCCAGCGTTGCGTCATCCAATCCCGAACACGCGTTGACACTTGAAGTCATAAGCACGCACCACACGCGTCGCCTGCGCATCGTCACTGTCACAGCAATGCCTGGCTGATTGTAATTATTAAATTATCTATCTTATAATCCTACTTAATATTATAAATGCGAAAGTTTGTGAGTGACGATGTGACGATGTGAGTGAGTGTGTATGTTTGTTCCATCTTCACACTAAAACTACTGGACGGATTTTGATAAAATTTGGAACGAAAATAGCTGGTACCCTAAATTAAAACATAGGCTACTTTTTATCCCGGAAAATTGTATAGTTCCCGCGGGATAGCGAAAAACATATCAATTGCTAATTCTACGCGGATGAAGTCGCGGGCAGAAGCTAGTTAAATATAAAAAACTATAACTACTACTGGAAGAGATCACTTAAAGGGATAAAGCCGCCTTTGTGCATGTATCTCAGTGTTTGTCAATTGTATTTGTCTTGTTTAATTTTTTATACATACGTACTATAGCCCAAGCCCTCTCATTGTGAGAGGAGGCCTGTGCCCAGCAGTGGGACTTATGTAGGCTGGAGACGATGATGAATAAAAAGAAAATTTAAAATTTTGAAAAAATACACGACGAATGTAAAACGTTAATTGAAATTGATTGAACATTTTTATCAATTTTATGCCAATACTTTTCTAACTGCTGGACCGTTTTTTACCAAACATGACTAACAACCAAGGAAACTGGCTATCGAATGAAAAAAACCGCACCCAAATCGGTTCATTCGCTTGAGAGCTATGATGCTACGCTACGATGCCACAGACAGACAGACACACACACACGCACGACACACACACACACAAACTTTCGCCTTTATAATATTTAGTGTGATGTGATTAGTGTGATAGTTGAGACTGTTGACATCAAATGGTAAAGTCAATGCTCGAAATGCATTTAAAAACACATAACTCACAAAGTATTTACGTGATTACAAATCGTCTCTCAACAAAGCCATCCGTTCTTTAAACTCGCCTATTAATATGTGTGACGTCTCATTAAAATCGGATTAGTAATTTTAGCCCCGCGTAACGGAGTGACAGAAAAATCCGGGAATTGATGGAAAACGATTTATTTTTGTTCTAATGCGGTGTTTGTGGTTACGAAAGTTTAATAAAGCTGGGATGATTTTGATGAAAGTTAGTTTACAGTCAAGTTTAGTGTAATAACAATATTATGTATCCAGCAAAGTTTCAAAAATAAGTATCATAGTACGATCTTACACCGTATTAAGGTCGTGTGACATATTTTTGAGAAGTTCGTAACGATACTTTTTTTTGCACCCGACCATACAGAGATACGTTTTACAGTAATTACAATTTTTTGACGTAATTTAATTGCACAATAAATAAAAAAACACAATAATATCCATAGTGTCACTACAACTTGGTAGTAGATCGTGGTAGGTATGTTTAGTTAGATATTTATTACCATTCGAGTTGGGCTTTTAATCTATAGTTACGTTTATTTTTAGAAAACATGTCGTTTGGTTGGAAATGACTATAAGTGCCAAAACTAGAATTGTATGTATGTATGTATGTAAACTCTTTATTGCGCATAAAAATTTAAAAATACAGAAGTACACAGAAAATAGTACAAAGGCGAACTTATCCCTAAGAAGGGATCTCTTCCAGCTAACCTGGTACAGAAAGGAATAGTTGACAGAGTAGTAGTAGTAGGAGTAGGAGTAGTAGGAATAATTGTCATTTGAGAACCTATCAAATAATGTATTACTATGATTAATTGTTACAACAGTACTACAAGTCAAAAACCAATGACATATTGTACACAAAAACTTGGTCTTAATTACCGTTAAAACTATTGAACATATTTTTGCACAAGACCGTATTCTAACATGTTTAACACAGCGCGCTTTAAATTCAAGAAATCGTCAAAATTTATGCTCTAACGCTTACACTAAATAACGAGGCAAGGACAGGCATCCCAGGTCTTAACCTCGCGTTAACCGTTGTTCAATAAATCACAAGCGCATGCGAACTGTGCAACCGGCCCTCAACTTTGTAATGCAACAGAAGCTTTGAGCTTGCTTCACGTTTACACTGGAGCGTAAGGCCGCGAAACGTCACTTTGTATCCTGTGTGATAATTAAAAAAAACTTATCATTATCTAGCATCTCCACTACCACATTTACAAGACAGCAAAGTCTGTGCGAAATATAAATGTATACTCGCAAACCTTCCTTCCTCAGCTTCCACATAAGAAATTTACAAGGACTCAAATTTTTCCGGAATATTTCAGCAGGGAACCCAATAAGGCTTAGTTACCCTTTTGGGTTGGAAGGTCAAATCAAATAGCAGTCGCTGTAAAAACTAGTGCCTCCGCCAAATCTTGGGATTAGGTTGTCAAAGCGGACCCCAGGCTCACTGAGCCGTGGAAAATGCCGGAAAAACTATAGGGAGATGATGATTTCAGCAGTGAATAAATTTTGACATTGATCAATGTTTGGAAACATTAATTTGTCAACCATGATTCAAAAACACTGAAAAACACTAACAACCCAACAACCTGCTTAAATATTCTGGAACTATATTAAGAGACCTTGTATTAGAATTACACAGAATTTGATACTTGTTCGCTTAAAATGAAACGAAACCACAACATTTTACCGAACGCTACGGTGTAACGGAAACCTAGCATAATGCTCATCTAGCTTACAACAAGCGTTTAAACTTTTGATTTATAAACCGTCGGTTAGCAACGGTAAATCCGTGATCATTTTGACACAGCTTAAGTGTCGCTTAAGTGCGTGGTGATAATGGGCCATTAGTTGACTGTTTTTATACATTTTCGCTGGTGATTTAGTATAGTTTAGTAAATTTTTGTTGGTAACTATTATGACCTTTTATAGTAAGATAATCCTGCTTATATTATAAGCTAGCTATTGCCCACAACTTCGCCCGTGCGGAATTAAAAACATAACAAGCAATAAACTGTTCTAAGCCCATTGAAATCCTTAGCAGTTGACAGTTCTATTGAATACGGGAATAATTTAACAAATAGCTGTCATGATCATAAACTAGTAAGTGTCTAAGTATTTTAGCTAATTTATTGAGAGTTCTTTTGTGTCTGTGGTCGTGTTCACAGTTATCCAATGGACTGTTTTTAGCCATTCAACAATTAAATACCAATCGTTCATAAACTCGCCGTCAATAGAACTTGCTAACTATGTAAACATACCATTTAAAGAAATATCCATATTCTAGCACTTGTTTATTGTTTTAATGGTTCAGGATAATGTTGTGGTAAGTATTGATTAAATAACACACGGATTAAGCAGTATTTGATGAGGGAAAATGGAAATTAAAGATATTTTAAATACAAGCGAAAGAGCTATGTCAGGATCGTAGCAAGTGGAACAAAGTAGTCTCTGCCTAGCCCTGTGGGAAAGAGGCGTGACGACATGTATGTATGTATGTGGGTGGATTTTTGACGTTGTAATTTGTGTGCCATGCTAAACGTATTGCACACAAATTACAACGTCAAAAATCCACCCATGTATGTTAAATACAAGGTTTATTTACATAGTTTGCAAGTTCTATTGAGGGTTACTTTATCTCAAAACGATGAGAGTTCCACTAAGGACATTTTTCTATGTATGGTGCTCAAGATTATTCGTACTTAGTTCTAAAACCATTCCAGTTATAACTCAAAAATACAGCACAGATTACTGTATTTTTATTTTGTTTATTTGTTCCCGTCTTGACTAGCAGAAAAATTGTAAGTTAATAAAAAAAATGGTAAAATTCACAAAAACATAAATGAAGCAGATAGATTAGTTTTCTTTCGCATTTATCGAATACAGCCTTTGATAAACAATAACTGTAGATACACAGTCGCGCTCCCGAAAATCTCCGAACCAAATAAGCTCCAATTTAATAAAATTGGCTTACTTTTTTCTCAGTACGTTGTTGTCAATGCCAGCGTAACGATGCCCACGTGTGTCTTCAAATAGTGCAAAAATCCCTCGCAAAAACGGAACAAATCTGATGGGATATCATACTTTCAGTGAATATCTGTTGTTTTTTCTATTAAATTCTAAGAATCGGAGAGAAATATTAATCTAAATTAATTTTAAAACCATTTCTAAATTGCTAATTTTTGCCAGAATTCGACAACATTGACATAATGCCTTGTCTTTGTCACACGCACAGGAAAGCTTATCAGTAAAACGAAACAGATAAACAACAGAACATAGAACAAAAGTGTAGTGGAGTTGCCATCACCCTATTTTTTATTTCTAGAATCTTATGTGTTTTTGTGTGAAGCTTTGATTTTTTGGATGTGTATACGTAAGTCATGTATGTGTGATTTAGTTTTAGACTTATTTATTCATCAACAAAAATTACATAAAAACAAACATGCATGTCACCAATATAAGTATTTCTGTTGAGATCGTCAAAAATTAATAATAATAAGAGCATAATAAATTATAAACACTAAAACAATAAAATAAAATACAATGTCAAAAATAATAAGTTTTGTAAAACATTATGTCAATTTTATAATTCTAATAACATTTGAATAAAATTTATCTTGTGTATGTGTTACTGGGAAACATGTGCGATAGTTTGACTGTTTGAGAACCACTCGGACCCTCAGATATCTATTTTTAAGACAATCGGTCCAAAAAGTAAAGATTTAAAAATGGCGGCCACTTTTTCCATTTTTGATAACGGTTTCATGTTTGGGGACCACTCGGACCCTCAGATATCGATTTTGATAGCAATCGGTCCAAAAACTAAGAATTTCAAAATGGCGGCCAGCTTTAAAACTTAATTTTCACACTCAGAAACGCCAATTAACATAATAAAAACTCTGAGTGCTGCAGGGATGATTAATTGAAACTTGAACTTGATCCATCTTCTTCTTCTTTAGATGCCTCTCCGACTAGCGAAGGTTGGCAGTCAGTTCTGAGTATTTCTCCCTGTCTCTCGCGAGGCGAAATAGATGGGCAGCACTCGCGATGCCGGTCCACTCCCGAAGATTCCTGAGCCAAGATTTCTTTCGTCGGCCTACGTGTCTTTTGCCAGCGACTTTGCCCATCATAATGAGCTGCAGAAGACAGTATCTATCATGTCGCATCACATGTCCCAGATACGCCACTTTTCTTTGACGGATGATATTCCAGAGACATCGTTTCTCGGTGACACGTAGTAAGACTTCTTCATTAGTCACCCTCTGTGTCCAGCTTATCTTTAGAATGCGTCTATAACACCACATTTCAAAAGCCTCTATACGTTTCTTGAGTTCCTCCTTGATAGTCCAGGACTCGCATCCGTATAAAAGGATTGGCCAAATGTAACATTTAAGAATGCGAGTACGCAGACTAATTTTAAGACTCCGACTGGTCAGTACCTTTTTCATGGCATTGAAAGAGCTTCTGGCGACTTCAATGCGAGTTTTAATTTCAGTGTCACACTCCCAGTCTTCAGTCAACCAGGTACCCAAATATTTGTACTTTGTAACTTTTTCCAGTCTTTGTCCCGACACGGTTATTACCGGATCCTGAGCACGGTTTCTTGACACGGTCATGACCTTGGTTTTCTTGATGTTCATGCTAAGCCCCGCTCTTTCACTGCACTCGTTTACCCTGTCAACGATAGTCTGCAATTCAGAACGCGAAGCCGCTATCAACACTGTGTCATCGGCATACTTCAAATTGTTAATGACATGTCCGTTAATTTTGACTCCACAGTCAAGTTCCTCCAGGGCTTCACTCATAACAGCTTCCGAGTAGAGGTTGAATAGGGTGGGAGACAGGATACATCCTTGCCGAACTCCCCTTTTGATCGGTACTGTTTCTGATTCTTCACCATCCACTCGGATTGAAGCTCGTTGATCCCAGTACAGGTTTCTAATTATCCGGATGTCCCTATCATCCAGTCCAATGTCACTTAGCAGTGCAACAAGACGGTCGTGCCTTACTCTATCGAACGCTTTCTCATAATCGATAAAGCACATAAAAACGTCCTGCTGCATGTCCTTACACTTTTGGACCAAAACCTGAACAGCGAAGAGGGCCTCTCTGGTTCCCACCCCAGATCGGAAACCAAATTGGTTATCCGCCAGTTGTTCGTCGCATTTACTGCGTTTGCGTTCGTGAATAACACTAAGAAATAATTTTAAGACCTGGCTCATAAGGCTAATCGTCCGAAAGTCTTCGCACTTCTTAGCGTTCTTTTTCTTTGGGATGGTTATAAAAGTCGAGGTGAGCCAATCTTCTGGCAGTTGGCCTGTGTCGTAGACCAGGTTCATAAAGTAAACCAAAGCATCCAGATGATCTTCTTCCAACAACTTCAGAATCTCCACATGTATATTGTCTGGCCCTGGGGATTTACCGGTTTTAGCCTTACGTAAGGCTTTTCGCACTTCATCCCTAAGTATAGGCGGCCCGTGTAACACTTCTTCTGGAGGCCCAAGGAGACTCCTTAAATCGTCTGCGAACATTGAGGCAATGTACCGTTTCCATAGTTCGGTTTTCCTAAGCTTATCTATTACCGGGATATTATTTTCATCGACCAGATTATGAGTTGCACTTGCTCTATGACCAATCATACTCTTTATCTCTTTATGCAGATGGAATGCGTCGTGGTTTCCTTCTAGTTTCTCCATATATTCGCATTTCCTCTTGTACCAAAGAGTGCGGGCGAATCTTACTTCCTTCCTTATTTGCCGATCAATTTCGTTATATTTTATGGCGTTAGTATTTTTATATTTCCGCCTTTCTTCTATAAGCTCATAAATTTCCCTGGTCATCCAATTATGCTTAGGTACCCATTTATCTGGTCTCAAATGGTCTTTGTTCAAAGAATCTGCGCATTTCCTCAAACTACCCCAATATTCTTCTACGGAATTAGACGGTCTTTCCATTGATGCCACTGCCCACTCATTTATTCTCGTGTGCACCTTAGGTCGAATATCCAAGCATTTCAGTTTTCTTATGTCCACTCTGTTGTTCTGTGACTTTTTTCCCATTCTTTTAAGGGTACACGAGAGAACAACAACTTGATCCATGAACATGGTAAAATAATTCTAAATTTCCATTCTAAATTTCCACGCACACGTAAATATATTTTTAACTGTGGAGTAGCGAAATTCAACTGTAATTAAGTAAAGACTAGGATCAAATTTCGTCACTTATTCTCTTAATTACTTTGTGTAGGTGATGATTTTATTTGTTACGCAAACAAATAAATAGTTCGGACATTTTTTGAAGGGGATTTTGTATGGCACTGTGTATCTACAGTTATTGTTTATCAAAGAATACAGCGCTATCTCTGGTATCTGATGATATGATAGATTTTGAAAGGCGGAACAAAGTTTGCGAAGTCAGCTAGTAGGTATGTTGTATTTGTGTGCAAAATAAACAAGACACATACAATTGACAAACACTGAGATACATGCACAAAAGCGGATAGTTTCATGTAAAAAAAACTTTTTTAAATTTTTCTACTATTCGTATTTAATTTTTCAATAATCTACGCATAACTAGTTTTTTCCTCCCGGTGGTCTAAAACCAGAGCCAATAAATACAATAATATTGCATTACAACCGGTGCGCGCGAGCACGTCGGATCTGTGCGTCTTACTTCGTAGTGCTGGGATAATATCGACATCGATAGTACTCAAGTTTGAGTTCGATTTACACCAAACAAGTGTACGTTTCATGTGTCAACTGGACACCTGAAACGTGCCACGTAAACCTGTAACCCCGTAATGGGCTAAAATAGTCAATAGAGTCACATAAACTGTAGACTAACAATAAATTAGATAAACTGAATGTTTTAGTATTATTTGCATTATCATCCAATTTTATAATTAACTCTCTTTTATTAGGTTCGGGATTTTGTTATTTCATAAAATTTTACTTAAGTACAAAATTTGATCTTGATGTAACACGCATCGAAATACACTCAGGGACATATTTAGCGGAACACAAAAAAAAGTGTAGGTAACTTTTTTTTTATTCTGGTCAAGCATTACTTAAGTACCTATGCGTTTTGCTAACTTTTTTGTGTTCCGCAAAATATGTCCCAGAGTGTAATTTGAATTCGTAGCATTATTGTTTTCTAAAATGAATTTGATTAATTACAATTCTAATTACTAGAGACTTTGTTTAATTTTCCTATTTAAAATCGAATGCACCTGTCTAAAAACACGAATAACCCTGCAATTCGGTTCGTATTTCATCTAAATCTTATCATAATTATCTGTAAAAAGTACTTCGCACTTATAGGTGTCATTTAGGCCATATCATTTACTTGGTTAGTTCCATTTCATCGATATCGATATTAAAGTAAAGACCTGTGTTTGGTACATCACTAGACAGCAACAAACGGTTCTGCGGTGGAGGCAAATATAATACTATGCGGTCTGAATGGTTCCGTAAACGGAGCACACAATAATTGTAAATTTAATATAGAGAATACAAAAATAAGTAGTCAGAAAAAATATTAGGATTACCTTACCTTAGGCTTACCTTAGGTAGGGGATAAAGATAATAGTTTAAAATATATAATGCGATTTACTCAGAAAATTGCAAGTTAACAGAATTGCTATAAACTAAACCTAAACCAATCTATAGATAACGCTATAAAAAAAATCATATACCTAATAGTTTCACAGAAAAAGGCATTATATATTTTGAACTATTATGCATTTTAACCTATTATACATGTTAAACTTCATATATTGTGATCAGCTCCCGGAATAGAAGGTATAAAGGCTATTTTTTATTCCGGAAAATTGAGTAGTCGAACACTTTGCAAACGAAGTCGCGGCGAACAGCTACTTAGTTTTTTTAACTTTTAAACCGTATGTGAGGCAGTAACAACGCAACGAACGAACGCAAAGCTCGTAAGTCATAAAGTTCCAAATTCATGTGAACAACATACAAAAAAAATCTCTTAATTTGTCATTTTTACACCTTTTATTACCGGAATACGATACGAAAGTGGGTTACTAGGTTTACTTTTATAGGTGTGATTTTCTTAAACAATTTCATAAATTGTAATGACACGTTAAAACAAAAATACTATCAAGTAACATAGTAGCCAGAGATAACACAGACATTTTTTATTACATTATAAACATACATATTGATATAAAATGTACAATTAATTAAATATACAGTGGACCGGCTTCCTCTGATAACAGTGACAATTAATATTTTATTTGTAGACCATTTTGAATTTAAGGGGAGAGTTTTATATCACCAAATAAATGTTTTTTGTCTATTTTTTTCATTCAATTTGTATTTACTTTAATCCTGGACATTATAAATCGGGCCATATTGTTTCGACTATTGATGGACTACAACCTCATATATTTTTTAATTACGTTTCGTATTCGGGGTTAAATTGTTTAACAGTTTTTATCGCCTATTTTATTCATGTATCGGGTATCAGTTTATTGTTAACTAGCTTCTGCCCGCGATTTTGTCTGCGTAGAATTATACACATAAACCTTCCTCTTGAATCACTTTATCTTTTAAAAAAACCCGCATCAAAATCCGTTGCGTAATTTTAAAGATCTAAGCATACAGGGACGGGACAGACAGGGAAAAGCGACTTTGTTTTATACCATGTCTTGTAGTGATTGAAATTTTTAACTATTTGAGGTCGTTGGTCATTCCTTACTGGGCATTTTTCTCTTGACATATTTTTTTTCAATGCGTTGTTTAATAAAGATAGTATTATAATATAATGAATAAAAAAGACTGGCAACACTGTGGCACTGATTTGGCAGATTGACAGTTACTTCCGCCACCACCAAGTCCATGATGAGCACGGAGCTCATTAGGATCAGGCATTCGTATCGGGAGCTTGGCATAGGACGGACGTATCTCATCTCATTCGTGATTAGAAAGTGCTTTCTCTATATTAGTTATTAATTATTCCTATAAGTACTATTGTTAAAATTATTAAATTCAATAAGAATAACAGTTTTGACTTCATTTATTTCATTATCCCTAAAAATAATATAATTATATCGATTTACATCATCATCGTATCAGCCGTAGGGCGTGCACTACGTGCCTCGGTTGGCAGCGGCTTGCATCCACCGTGAACCCGCGACTTTAACCAGCCCGGCTAGCACGACAGCGCACAAGAGTCGCGTCGCGCGCGAGATAGATTACCCGTCTCTTTCTAGAACGAACAGTAAGAAAAAGACGGACAATCTATCTCGCGCGCGACGCGACTCTGGTGCGCTGTCGTGCTAGACGTGCAGTAGGCTTACCCCCTTATTCATAAACGCACTATAGGCCTCTGTTAACTTAGTAATCGTTTGTCCTTATCTGTCACTTTGACATTTACCTTTCACAGATAAGGACAAACGATTACTAACTTAGCAGAGGCCTATAGTGCGTTTATGAATAAGGGGGTTATTGTCTAACTCCCTAGCAATCGCCATCTTGTTCATTTTGACAGTTCATGTATGGGCTGACAATTGGCATCGGAATCAGCTAGCTGTCACATTCATACAAGAACTGTCAAAATGAACGCGATGGCGATTGCGAGCGAGTTAGACAATAAGCCTACAGGTCATCCGTCCTCGTTGGTGGACGTCCTATGCTGCGCTTGCCGTTCCACGGTCTCTAATCGAGAACCTTTCGGCACCAAAGACCGTCTCTATATTCTCCGTGCTATATGGCCTGCCTATTGCATTCTATTTACAACTAGCTGATGCCCACGACTCAAAACGATTTGTATAACTACTATTATTATATTAATGTAAACACCGAATTACTCACGTTTTATTACGTCGGAAAAGATCCGACAGTTTCGAATCATCAGATTCTTATTCATGGTGGTGATGGTAGCCTCACGGTAGCTTTATATTAAAAACTACTATTATTATATTATATTATTCATTAAAATAGTGACTTAACGAAATAGTGGTCCCAATTTCAGCATTATTGCTAAACAATGGACAACTGAAACAAAATAACACAAACATAAGTAAATCGACGACCTTGTAATTATTAATAAATTTTAACCACAAAAATTGTAAATAAATTGAAACCACAAAAACTTTGAAAATATATTTCGTGGTCAACAAACTTCCTCTTAAATACTCGTACGAATTCAATAAAACGCACTCGGTTATCGCTACGTGCACATGCGTAGTAGCAGTTGTAAAACTATCTACCACGCAGGCATATATATATAAGTTGTAATAACATATATACGTTTTATGTTATTGTTCGGTTCACTAACATTAGCGTAGAGGTTATCTTACTATTGTTTACTTGGAAATTTGTACACTAGTCAATTACTTATTTCGTTTATTGGATTAGTTGTAAATACACGTACATACACAAATCACGTCTTTATCTTTTACGGGGTAGACAGAGCCTATGATAACAAAACCAAAAGGCCCATGAAGGATATTTATAACTTTTATGTGTAGGAAAATAGAGTAACATACACAATCACTTCATAGTTACATACTTATACTTCATTTAATTTAGAATGAGAAACCACAATAACATTATACTGCGGCTGGTCAACTATTTCTTACCTAGCAAACAGTACAGTGCAATAGTTTGGCAGCCGCAAAATAAAATTGTTTTAATGCCACTTTATTTGCGTGGCGTCAATTGTTACTCTAGTACAAATCGTAAAGAGATTACAGTTCACGAGCCGCAATATAATGTTGTTGTGGTTTCTCATTCTAAATTAAATGAAGTATAGTATAAAACAAAGTCGCTTTCCTCGCTTTCCGCTGTCTGTCCCTGAATCTTCAAAATCGATTCTGTCTAAACCCTCTACAACGTCACAAACTTAACCTCTTTTTAGGGTTCCGTACCTCAAAAGGAAAAAACGGAACCCTCATAGGATCACTTTCTTGTCCGTCCGTCCGTCTGTCTGTCAAGACCCTTTTTCTCAAGAACGCGTAAAGGTATCAAGCTGAAATTTATATCAAATACTCAGGTCTACTGCCCCTTGGAGCTGTGAAAAAATCAAACTTCTAAGTCAACGCAATCAAAAGATACTGCCGTTTATGCCGCAAATTTCCGCAACTCTCAAGGGAATCAAAACCTATAGGGTACTTCCCGTGAACGCAGAATCTTGAAATTTGGTATGAAGGTAGGTCTTATAGCACAGATTAAGGAATAATTACGAAAACCGTAAATATGTATGTATGTCTGTATATATCAGTGACCAATATAAAGTGACCCCACACTGCGTACGTTTTGCTTTGGAGCAGGGCTCTGCTTACACTGGTTTATAGATATTTGTAGATAATGATAATACGGAACCCTCGGTGCGCGAGTCCGACTCGCACTTGGCCGGGTTTTTAATCTAAATATATAAAAGAAGAAACTGACTGACTGACTGACTGACTGACTGACTGACTGACTGACTGACTGACTGACTGACTGACTGACTGACTGACTGACTGACTGACTGACTGACTGACTGACTGACTGACTGACATATCAACGCACAGCCCAAACCGCTGGTTCTAGAGATTTCAAATTTGGCACGTAGGTTCCTTATAAGGTCTAGGGGTGCACTAAGAAAGGATTTTTCAAAATTCGACCTCTAAAGGGGTTAAATGGGGGTCCAAAGTTTGTATGGGGAAACAAGATTAGTTAGACTATTTTATTCGAAACTTCACAGGAGTAATCCTAACAATAAATGAGTAAACACCTGTTTCAGGTTTTTTGAAAATTCAACCCCTAAAAGGGGATAGGGGGTGACAAAGTCTGAAAATCAACGTGGGTACTATTATTATTATATTATAGTGGGTATTATTGTTTGTACGGTTTATCGGGTCGCTGATTACGAAAACAATAACACACATACCTACCTGACACACACACACACACACACACACACACACACACACACACACACACACACACACACACACACACACACACACACAAATTTCCACGGGAACGGGAAAAAACGGGATTTATTATATTCGATTCCGAGTGACCCTATCTAAAGTTTCGTACACAAGTAGATGATTACAAAACAAAGAAAATAATTTCAAGATTTTTGGAAATTCTCACGGGAAAAGGAAAAAACGGGATTTATATATTCAGTTCAACGAAATCCTATGAACTATAATTACTAGACTTCAAATTTGGCATAGAAGTAGGTGATTATAATAGTAAAAAACAGTTTTAAGGATTTTCGAAAATTCCAACAGGATAAGAAAAAAACGAGATTTGTATTCAGATCTACGGGATCGATTTTTCGTTTTAATGATCGTAGAAAACTGAAATTTGGCCTTCAGGTTCCTTGGGGAGTATAGGGGAGCACTACCGAAAGGATTTCCCAAAATTCTGACGGAAATGAACGGGAAAGAACGGGATTTTTTGTTATACTGCAGTGCAGGTTGTAGAAAGCTGAAATTCGACATGTAGGTTGCTTGGGGAGTGTAGAGAAGCATTTAGAGAGGACTTTCCAAAATTCCCACGGGAACGGGAAAAACTGGATTTTTCGTTTTACTGGTTGTAGAAAGCTGAAACTTGGCATGTAGGTTGCTTGATGAGTGTAGGGAAGCACTATGAGACAATTTCCTGAAATTCCCACGGGAACGGGAAAAACGGGACTTTTCGTTTTACTGGTTGTAGAGAGCTGAAATTCGAAATGTAGGTTGCTTGGGGAGTGTAGAGAAGTATTAAGAGAGGACTTTCCAAAATTCCCACGGGAACGGGAAAAAACGGGATTTTTCGTCTTATTCGTCGTAGAAAGCTGAAACTTGGCATGTAGGTTGCTTGAAGAGTGTAGAGAAGCTATAAAAGATCATTTTTCAAAATTCCCACGGGAACGGGAAAACGGAACTTTTCGTTTTACTGGTTGTAGAACGCTGAAATTCGGCATTTAGGTTGTTTGGAGAGTATAAAGAAGCATTAAGAAAGAAATTTTCAAAATTCCCACGGGAACGGGAAAAAACGGGATTTTTCGTTTTACTGGCCGTAGAAAGCTGAAATTTGGCAAGTGGGTTCTTTGGGGAGTGTAGGGAGCATTAAGAGAGCATTTCACGAAATTCTTACGGGAACGGGAAAAAATCGGGATTGAAATACTTCTGGTACACACAAGCGAAGCCGTGGCCAAAAGCTATTTGTCAATAAATGAAGTCTACGCGGACGAAGTCGCGGGAAAAAGCTAGTATTAGTATAGATACTTAACTAATGACCGGCGTATCAATGCGCAGATTGAATTGACTATTATTACCCTTAATTACATTAGTAGTAATTATAATTGTGAAAGATACAGCCTCAATCGCGCATTTTTATGTTGACCTCTCTGATAACTATAGTCTATTATCAAACACTTGCATTTTCAACAACAACATGTGACATTATACTATTACACAAGAGGAAAACAATAAATAACTACGCGCAATTAATTAATTATAAACGTTAGTGTCGTCTTTATGGGTTATTAATTAATATTGATAACTAGCTTCTGCCCGCGACTTCGTCCGCGTATTAGCAATTGACATGTTTATCGCTATCCCGCGGGAACTGTGCAATTTTCCGGGATAAAAAGCCTATGTTTCAATATAGGGTACCAGCTATCTCCGTTCCAAATTTGATCCGAATCCATCCAGTCGTTTCAGCGTAAAGTAGGGACAAACATACACAATCACTCACTCACATCGTCACATCCTCACAAACTTTCGCATTTGTAATATTAGTAATATACTTTAGGGACATAGGTACTATGTAACTAACAAAATGAATCTCTGTTGTTCGAAATAAATGCATTTATTATTATTGTTATTATAATATAGGTACTTACATGTACAGGGTTTTTCTTTTTGATTTTTTCTACGCCTGCTTTGCTCGCAATAAACATGGTAACACTCGCTTTTAATAATGACGAAATACTAGATAATTTTAAAATGTATTATATTGAAAAGCTAATAAAATAAAGTGAAGTGTTTGCGGTACACTCATAGTGGTTTGTATCAGTAATATCGCAAATCAGTTCATCGCTGTGGGAAAGTTGTTATTTACTTAACTGTATGCAAATAGGACAATCTATAACTCTAATATTGTGCAAGCCGTGATTAACTTCAGATTTTGTTAATATTTCAACGCAAAAATAAATCTAGGGTTCATCTCCAGTATACTTCCCACTATTGGGTACAGGCGTCCTCTCAGAATAAGAGAGCTTGGATAGTTCCCACGCAGGCCCAGTGCAGATTAGAAACTTCACACACACCATTGAATTGCTTCACAGGGTGTTGGCCTTCCTCACGATGTTTTCCTTCATCGAAAAGATTTTCGCTCATAAATTCCGGAAAACCCAGAGGTGCGCCCGTAATTCGAACCCACGACCCTCTGCTTGAGAGGACATAGGTCAAACCACTAAGCTACCACGCCTTTTTATAATCTAGGGGTCATAGCAATATTTTTGAGCGTTTTTACAAACTCCACACACACGTAGGTACACAAACACAACCAAACATTTCGCAAGACAATGATATTAAAACAGTATTACCGTCACATTTTTTGCAGGGAAGTAAACACGCATTTCCATCTCTAGAGCCTAATATTTTGTGTTAAACATTTTAACAATCTTATGTGCTGGTCCGGAAGTAAAGAAAAAACAGAATGTGCCAGTTGCTTCTCTTCACGCGCAGATGGTAAAAGCCCATGAAAGGAATGGACGTAAATCTTAGGAATCATGTTATAGGCGATGCGGCTAGCAACCCATCAATATTTTGATTGCCCTTTCCACTTACGCCCACAATCATGCTAAACATGACCTTAAAGTTTTGTTACCTTTAGCTCTGTCTACCCCGTAAGGGATAAAGGCGTGATATAGTATCAAGTATTTATATACATAAGTATGCATGTAAGTATGTATATACATTTTCTAGCAGGGAAGAAAACATGTATTTCCATCTCTAGAGGCTAAAATTTTGTGTTAAACATTTAAGGCAAAACAAGGATATAGCGTTAACCTAAATCCCAGTCACGTACTCCATCAGATAGGGCATAATTCTAGCTCGTCAGGATGCCTAAGAGCTGGCTTCAGGGTAGTTGCTACTGTCTGACACCTGGCTGCAAGCTGCTAGCGGCAGCGGGTGAAATAATGGACTATTATTACATGCTTTCATTGAAAATTTAAGCTTGTGACTTGTACAGTCGAGGGCATAAATATCGATACAGCCATCATCTAACTAATATTATAAATGCGAAAGTATGGATGGATGGATGGATGGATGTTTGTTTGTTACTCAATTACGCCAGAACGGCCCAACATATCTGGATGAAATTCGGCACATAGATAGAGAAAAGTCTGGAATAGCACATAGGTCACTATTTATCCCGGAAAATTGCGTAGTTCCTGCGGGATAGCGATAAACGAATTCTTTGCAGACGAAGTCGCTGGCAGCAGCTAGTGTCAAATATATGTGTCACTGACCTTAATGTCTGTGGCCTAAAAGTGTATAGAGGTTTTTTGACGTCTTGGTAACGTACATTATATATTTATGTCCGTAACTATACTATGGTATATGCCACTCATGAAACAATCAAGGTGCTTTCATAAAAAAAATGTTGTATGCAGTGTTTTTTTTTTGAAATAGCTTTC
The DNA here is from genome assembly GCA_963854515.1 of Pandemis heparana. Classification (NCBI taxonomy): domain Eukaryota; kingdom Metazoa; phylum Arthropoda; class Insecta; order Lepidoptera; family Tortricidae; genus Pandemis; species Pandemis heparana. The sequence continues at coordinate 2,455,029 of OY978026.1, read as the reverse complement.
ACCATTGCTTTATTTTAGCAAGGCGTATATCGCCAATGTCGACGTAGTGACATTTCACACTGAGGAGCTTGTTTGGTTTAAATAAAATTTGATGTTAGGGGAGGAGCAGACAGGAAACCTAAAACAAACAACACTTGTTAGGGAGGGTACAGACAGACCTGAACTGAGTCGGAATTGAATCAGATAAAGACGTCACGGTAAGGCCCTTGTTTGCGATAAACTGAAACTCAAGTTTTCACCAATAAATAGAGCGATTCACGAAGAAGGTTTAAGCGTATAATTTTTCTAGGTTTTGTGTAAATGAGTTGTTGACCTATAACAATAATTGTTAGACGGGCCGGGAAAAGTCAAGCTGCCTGGGATACAAATTTTAATCCATACTAATATTATAAATGCGAAAGTAATCTAAGTCCTCTAGGTTGGCAACGCATCTGCAATCCCTCCGGGGTTGCGGGTGTCTATGGGCAGTGGTGATCGCTTACCATCAGGTGACCCACTTGCTCGTTAGCCTTCCTATTCACATAAAAAAAAAGTAACTGTAACGCTTTCACGTCATTCACCACTGAACCGATTTTAATGAAATTTGGTACAGAAATAGTTTTAGTCCCGGGGAAGGACATAGGATACTTTGTATCCCGGTAAATCACATAGTGCTCACGGGATAGCGATAAGCGAATTCTATGCTGACGGAACATAGATATATTACCTACATAAATAATACCTTGTTTAATACCTGTGTCCTGTCAATCGTTCTAAGGTCAACTGGAAGAAATCCCTTTTAGGGATAAGTTCGCCTTTGTACATTTGTGTTGTCCTGTATTTACCTTTTTCATTTGTTTTATGTACAATAAAGAGTTATATATACATACATACATACATAAAAGTCATAAGCTATTCCGCCTACGTACATCCCTTACACCACACCGAAACTCCACTATGATGTGTAGATACTATGTTATAGCTAGACACACATGAACTTTTGCAGGCTGGGAGCAGAAGCGGTTCTGGAACCGGTTTATAGAATACTGCACGTTGACTCCGAGAACAAGGGGGCGGTGGAGTCGCTGTATAATTTTAAAGGCTTTTTTTTTACTTTTTGTATTTTTTTAAAGGGAAAACATTTTGCTATAAGAGCTGGTTTTATTTTGACTAGCTTTTTAGATTCCTGAACCGAGTTTCGGTGTGTAGATATTTACCTGAAAAAGTAGGTAAATGAAGATATTTATTTTCATTACTTTTATAGACGCGGGCTTCTTTCTCTAACGTGTTCGTATAAGAAGTGTTTATTGGGCTTTTGATTTCCCAAAGTTCTGATTTGTGTATTGAAGAAGATATTACGACGTCATCAAGGCAGATAGAAAAACAAACAAGAAAAAATAAGTATTTGCAATGTTCGTTCGTGGAATTTTAAGAAACAATAAAATAAAAATAGCTTGCCTAAAACAAGGACCCAATAAAGTAATAAATAAATCAAATTTAACAAAACAAAACTATGAATATTAACCTTTGTCCTATTTTACAACCGCAAAGGTAATTAAATGTCATTGAAATTAAATTTCGTGACATTTAATAATTATGATTTATGGCATATAAGCGAAATCTTATCTGATTACGTAAATTCAAGCTTGGCTTGCGAGTACAGATCACTTGAAGAGATAAATTCATTTTCAGTTTAGTATCGCTTCAATCTTTCCCAGAATTATTTTCAACATGTGGTCGCCTTACTTTATTCAAATGGGTCACGCAGATTTGTGCATATCAATAATATCATCTCAATTCTCAGTAGGTACGTATTTTTTCACGTAATTATATGGATTTGATTATTGTACCGCAAACACTCGAGATTTGTTGTTCGCCTTAATTGAGTATCAACGAGCACTATAAAAACTATAAATATATCTTGAAGATTTTAGCGACCATATGGTAGTGAAGCATATTCAAATACATACCACAGTAAAACTTTTTAAAGTAACTTAATTTTTTCCACAATTGAGTAGCATAAAAATAAATAAGGATAAAAAAATTGCATCATTTACACTTTTTTTTCAAATTACAGCCGCAAAAAACGCAGGCAGTCATAGCTTTCTAGCTCGGAGTGTCGTGAGTAAAATCAATGAGTAGCTACTTATCATCAAACCCAATTTCAGTCCGTGGGCTCTTAGAATGACATTCGGGTTTATCTTGCTATTTCACTCACTCTCATGGGTTTCATACTTGAATCTGTTGAGTGAGGGAGACAACAAGACAACCTCGAATGGCATACTAAGAGCTCACGGACTGTACTTGTTCGCCTTACTTTGTTTGTTGTATAATACTAATATACATATACATACCGTCACGCCTCTTTCCCACAGGGGTAAGCAGAGACTACTTTGTTCCACTTGCTACGATCATTCCACATTCATCAATCTCTTCATACATGCTCGTCGGTTCCGGGTACTCTTGACCTGACCTTTTAATTATAATATACTTAATATTAAAAAGTCTGCTCTACGCATTCAATGTCCACTCGCTAGATTTTGCTGTGAGGCGTCTTTATTACTTCTTGTCCTCAGATAGTATCGCCTGCGCTCGCGCCGTGCAATCACTTACTATAACTATATTGTGTTCGGTTTCCTGGTCCAAACCGAAGTTAGTTTCTTTGGCATTAGTACCGAGTTCCAATGTCTGTTTTTGAGATTATTTCTACGACAATTTAAGAAGATATTACTGAAGTAATTCGCTTGCTCGACAGAAGATGGCACCACTAAACTTTTTTAATTAACTCTAACTCTATAAAGAACTAAAATTTTTGTGTCAAGTCACGCCATGATTCAAACCACATCGTAAATTTGGATTCAATGTCCACTAGCTAGATTTTGCTGTGAGGCGTCTTTATTACTTCTTGTCCTCAGATAGTATCGCCTGCGCTCGCGCCGTGCAATCACTTACTATAACTATATTGTGTTCGGTTTCCTGGTCCAAACCGAAGTTAGTTTCTTTGGCATTAGTACCGAGTTCCAATGTCTGTTTTTGAGATTATTTCTACGACAATTTAAGAAGATATTACTGAAGTAATTCGCTTGCTCGACAGAAGATGGCACCACTAAACTTTTTTAATTAACTCTAACTCTATAAAGAACTAAAATTTTTGTGTCAAGTCACGCCATGATTCAAACCACATCGTAAATTTGGATTCAATGTCCACTAGCTAGATTTTGCTGTGAGGCGTCTTTATTACTTCTTGTCCTCAGATAGTATCGCCTGCGCTCGCGCCGTGCAATCACTTACTATAACTATATTGTGTTCGGTTTCCTGGTCCAAACCAAAGTTAGTTTCTTTGGCATTAGTACAGAGTTTCAATGGCGGTTTTTGAGATTATTTCTACGACAATTTAAGAAGATATTACTGAAGTAAATCGCTTACTCGACGGAAGATGGCACCACTAAACTTTATAAATTAACACTAACTCTATAAGGAACTCAATCTTTATTGTCAAGTCATATCAATGATTCAAACCATATCGTAAATTTGGAGTCCTAAAAATTCTATATTAAAAATAACAAAAATATAGTCTTGAATCATGACAATAGAGGTAAATATACCCTCTTATTCATAAACGCTTTATAGGCTTCTGCTAACTTAGCAATCGTTTGTCCTTATCTGTGAAAGGTAAATGTCAAAGTGACAGATAAGTACAAGCGATTACTAAGTTAGAAGAAGCCTATAGAGCATTTATGAATAAAGGAGATAGTCTATAATTGTTAATTTAAGGGTTAGAATTGTTAAAACTAAACCAAGACGATTTCGCACGAAGATAAATCACTGAAATATCAATTTCTAGAGCCAAAAGTGCTACTCTCTTGCTTTAGATTTTACTTTCATAATTTTTGTACTTAATAAAAATCTTAAAAAATTATTTCTCTTCCGTCACAATTCACTACATCTTAATTTATGTAAAGTTTTTAATACTTTTGGTAATACATACATTAATATTTTGTTACGCCGTTGCGAAGTTCAATTATGCGATACTATATGCCATTTAAAACGCCATTTTTAAACGTTCCACGCGCAACATCTATACTTTCTTCAAACGCTAACAAATTACACGTCATATCTGGTCGTTTATCACAGGACTCTCCCACTTCAAGTCCGGTAGTCAGACTTTGCTTTATTGAGAGCTACCTGAATGTATTGGCTGATTGTCCAGTCTGTATGTTATTAGCAACCATTGATGGAACCCCTTTGACATTGTAGACGTCAAATAAAACCTCTGAACGCCTGACTTTATGCACTACTGTTCTTTGATGTGCAAGTTTATTAATATTGCCTCTCTTTTGTGCTACTGTCATTATTGTATTCTGCTTGTTTGTTTTGCCTTTTTCGCTAACAACTTGTATTTTAGTCTGCATTAACGAAATAAATAAATGTCTTTGCCTGAAACATTTTATATTATTCGCGCTTTTTTTTTTATCATTATTTAAGTAATGATTTCGCTGTCTACCGTTTTAGGTTTCTGAATAAACCTCTTATTATCTCCAATTTATGTTGTCCAACTGTCAACTGGCTAATAGTTTATGTCACAATAAACTTAGACATTACAATTTCATTTGTAAACACTAATATACTATGCTGCAGCTATAACGGTTAACTATATCTAATCCTCGTAAACGCAAAGCCGGCAATCAGTAAAAATCATAACCTTTCGTCACTGGACTTTATAATTTTAATCTCCTATCCATAAATTATAAGGCAGCCGTTAAGTATCAGTTCTCTAGCGATTGCATTGACATAAAGCTTGTCTGCCACGTTATCTGTATCTTCAACGACATCATAAGCAACCTTAATATCTTTTTCATTAGGTCTATCTTGTTAAGCAGTAACAGCAATTGTAAGTTGGTAAGTTAGTGCTGCGTTTGCGCAATGCTAGCACGAGCCAACGGTAGGAGTTTCTGTCGTTGTAGTCGGAGTGCGCGTGCGATATCAACGCACAGAAAAGCGAGCTTTTATCTCGTTCTAACGCATGGAAAATCACATGTAAGAGAGGGATAGAATCAATTTGTAATACGTAGTGATATCGCCTGTTATGCGCCGAATACAGACGCTGTTATGTTTCATTATGGAAGTGCAATGGAATTGGTTTAAAATAGTAGATTATCCACGCTTCTCTTTTTGGGAGAACGGGTTACTAATATGGACCTATTTGGTTTAGAATGTTCATTTAATTATTTCACTGATTTATATTCAAATAAGTTCAGTAATATTTGGTAAGCCGCCAGTTGAACATGGTTTTGGCTAATTGCATTCGAGACTTTGTGTCAACTTCTAAGGTAATGTTCGTGATAATAGAAAATTGGTTTATCATAATGCTTATTGCTATACCTACTACCTATTTATCCGCAAAATTACAAAAACAAAAGAAAGTGAAATATTTATGAAAACAGTTTGACATCGGATTGGACACTTGGCTAAAAACCGTCTACTTAAAATACAAATAAGTTTCCGTCAAAAAAAAAATACAAGTTTTTTGCTAACTACTTGCATTGTCATCCGTCCTACATATGTGTACCAAATTTCAAGTCAATCGGACCAACTGTTGAAGAGTTCCCTCCTGCGGAGACGGTCCTGGCTGGGTCACCAGAACTCCACAAACAGATTTTTGTATTGTCATCTGACTTACATAAGTATGCAAAATTTCAGCTTAATCGGTTGAAGATATCTGGTTCAAAATTGAGTTACAAGATTCCACCCAGACCATAAAATACAAGCCGCCAAGCCGGGCAAGTTAAAATACAAGCTTGTAATAACAGACTTTTACTAAATAAGTCAGTAAGGCCTTGCAAAATGAATTTTACTAAACACAGTAACACAGTGATACGAGTATTATACTTATTTAAATGTCAGGCCAGTATTGGGAGCGAGTAAAGCCAGAGGCTAACAATGAAGGAAACAATAAGGCCTAATTGTCTAACGAGCAAATTTATGACAAGTAGCTCGCCAGTCGAGTTACTTAAATCAAGTAGCTGGCTGTTTAGTAGACCTTGTTACAATCAATACACTTGTGAACTAAATATAGGAAGGAGGGCTAGCTTTGCTAAATTTATTAGAGTATAATTTATTGGATCAGGCGTTACTTTGCGGAGGTCCAATTTAATAACCCGAGGGTGGTGAAATAAAGAATGTCTCAGATCGCAGGAGCTTCGCACGAGCGATAAATATCCAACCTGAGGCTTTCTCTGTCACCGCTGGAGTTGTGTACACAATTTTACGTCTTCCCCTGGCCAGGAAGTGGGAATTTCCGCTCGCGCAGAGGGTGGTAAGTTGAAACTTACGGCCCGCGGTGACGTAAAATAATATTTACCTTGTTACGCCGCTCCGTAACCACGCGTGCAAAACAGCCTAGCAAGTGTGAAAAGAGATAGATATATAAGGTTTCTCAGAATTTCATCAGTACATTTTAATTAACTGCTTAACCTAAACTATAGAGTTATCTCATCTTCAAGCTAGGGGTCCTTATGGATGCACTCAACCCACAGGGATCTATTATTTAACGATAGATTTAGATAGGTACTTAAGTTTTTTTTACAATTCTATTCATTGTTGTCCTAGCTAATATAAAAGAAAATTAATTATGTTTAAAACTGAACCATGATCAATTAAATAGAAAATAACCGCTAATTGTTAATCAGTGCTTTATCAAAGCTCAATTTATAGAGCTTTCAGTAAAGTTGCGTATTTATAAATGGCGGTGTGAAGCATAATTACAGCTGGCTTGCCGGTCGTCTGTCAAGTGCGACCCACTTGGTTTGTGACATACGGCTGAAAAGACCAACAAACAACCCTTAGAAAAAATCATTCACTATTACTTTTGCTTAGTGAATATCAGACACAGAACTACAAATTTAGCAGAAAGTTTGGTGTCAGTTTTCGACACACAAAAAGTTTTGAATGCGTGAACGCCTATAATACTATGGAAAAATTGGCAGCGCCACTATCATCTTGTAATAGTAACAAACTAATCCCATGCTCGGAGTACACATTTGATACTTCAACGCGAATGAATTCGAGACGTTTGTGGCAAAACTTACAATTTACCATGACGTCTTCATGAACTGAGACGGAATTAGGAAGTCACGGTAAGGCCCCAGGTATTTACTACTTTAGAATGGTGCTTTCGAGTGTTTCAAAAATAGAGCCTTACGTTCACTGAATTTGAAAGCAGTGTGTCACAACATGTAAGACGGCAAGTGCTACGCATTTCGCAAAAGCGTTCCAAAGTACTCGTAGATGCAAAGCAATACGTTTATTATAATAGTCGCATAATTTGCACATAGATCTGTTTCAGTGGCTTGGCTTTCATCATCAGCTATATCCGACCACTGCTGAACATAGAGGTATCCCCTAATAAAGAACGGTCTTCCACCACCAGGTCATTAGTCCATCTTTTGATGGGCCTTCCTACCAGGGACCGGAAACCGGTTATTTTTTGAAACTGGAATTGTGCACGAGAACGAAAATGATTTCGTTTTCGTTCCCGGTTACCGCTTGAAGAGCTGTTCAATTGAGATACCGGTTTGTTCGCTTTTCGTTCGTCATTCGTTTATGGGGAACGGAATTAACCGGTTAAATTGAATATTACGAAACAAAAGCCAGATAGAACTTGTATTGCTGTCTCTTTTACACCACTACTGGAGCGTCTGGCGTACGTCGGCGGTGGCTGGGCTTAACCGGTATAATTTCACTAACGCGAACGTTAAAATTTTGTTCTCTGTACTTAACGGTAAGCGAGACCATTTCGATTTTTTTTGTTCGTTCCATCGATTAACTGGTATATTATCGAATGAAATAAAATAACGACATTGGAACAATATTAACAGGTATATCAATAACGGTTCCGTTTCCTGCTTCCTACGCCACGTATTTTGATACGTAGTCACCACTCGAGAACCTTCCGGCTCCATCCGTTGGTCCTGCGAGCCACGCGACTTGTCCACTGCCACTAGCAGTAATCCAATAAGCTATGCAGTGAGAGATCAAGGTCAGGTCAAGAGTACACGAAACCGCAGAGCAAAGAGATTGATGAATGTGGATGAAGCGAAAGAAGTGTATCAGGATCGTAGCAAGTGGAATAAAGTAGTATCTTCCTACCCCTATGGGAAAGAGGCGTATCGATATGTATGTATGTGTACCTATTACATTGCTCAATGGTAGATCGAATCAGAAATGAGATCCGTAGAAGAACCAAAAAAGTGACGTAGCTCAGCGAATTCCATACTTTAAGAGGCAGTGGGGACTTGGGCATAATGTCAGACCATAAATTTAAATACCGAGTTGTGTGAAAGATTAATCTTGTTATTTCAATCGTCGAAAACTGCCTCTAACTGGACAGTCTACGCCAAACTGAATGACCAAAACCAGTGAATGGATTGCAACATAAACATAAGAAGTCCGGCCAGGCTTCGAACCCCAACCTGTCGGGCTGGTCCGCCCACGCATGGCGCGTGCCCACGCGTGGGCGGTCACACCTTGCAAGGCAGTAAACGGGTTGAGCTTTCCAATTACTTTGGTCCTTCGATGCGATTTGTCAGAAAAGAATAGCATCAAAGGCAAAACGAACACCCTCTTCAAACAGCACCATCTCTCGTCCCTGGTGAGCAGTACATGTTCCACGGGAGTTTGTAATTGTGTCGTACAGACACATCATTCAAACAGATGACGCCTAGCGACAAATATTCGCATAGTAACAAGGTCACGTGACAGTTGGTAACAGATAGAAAAATTCGGAGGCTTGCTCACCTGCTATGGGTGGTGTAGGGGTATAGCACGCGTCACGGAATGACGAGGACCCGGGTTCGATTCCCGGCCATAGCTTTACTTTTCGGATTTTTCTATGTGTTCTAATTTTCAGTGTCGTTTAGAAATTGAACCTCTCGATATTAATGTCGATCTAGTGACATTTTGTCTCTCAGAAAACTCCAGAAATAAAATATCATTAGATCATTACCTTATAAACGGTACGTCGTCAAAATAAATGATAATCAAATCATTACACCGCAAACGATGTGATTTCGCAAAACTAATAGCTGGTGTTTGTTGAAAAATGATTCATAATGCGCTTGTTCTTGACCCAGTTCTGCGCACGCGCATGCGAACTGCACTAGGAAATCGTTCGATGATTTTGTTTCCCTGCTTCGATAATGATTCCAATCATGAGGGTCGTGCATTTACTAATTAGTAACGGTATTATACTTATTATCTCAGTTATATGTGGTACGTGATAATTTTATTTGTAATAACCTTATATTAGAACCGTATATCATGGCAGAACATTTTTTAAATTGTCATCGATTAGTTTAAATCTTGCACATATAAAACATAGTAGATATTTTATGTCACTATCAGATTAAATCAAGAGTAAAAGAAAGATTGTTTTAATATTCATTAAATTCGCTTCGAGAATTCGCTTATCGCTATCCCGCGGGAATTATGCGATTTTCCGGGATAAAAAGTAGCCTATGTTTTAATCTAGGGTACAAGCTGTCTCCATTCCAAATTTGAACCAAATCCAACGGACAAGTCGTTTCAGCGTGAAGCGTCAGCCTCGCTCACAAAACTTTCACATTAAATTTATAATTTAAGTGAGATAAGATAAGATAAGATGACCCTAGTTTTGCATATGACAGGACCTTGTGCAAGGTTCGTCTGGATCGCTACGCTACCATCGTCTTACTTGCTAATCCTGACGCCAAGCAGCAAGCTTGTGCTCCTGCTTTCCGGCGTAGAGAGCGAAGTAGATAACCCCCCAATGGTAACCCCCCTATTACAGACTCCTTGCGCCGCTCTCCTACATTTGCTTATGCTTATATATTTTAATGTTGACTTTTGACATGTCTAGTGTTATTATAAAAAACTGCTGCACTTTTGTCAAAGAAATTCGTTTACTTAATCCAAAGGAAATAAATTCCCGTGTCCGCTAGCGGACACCCCTGACCTTTTTTCAAAACGTCTCCCATTTGATCCAAAATATAATTCCTAACAAACAGAAATCAAAGTAGGTATCCCATGAGAATGAGGTCATACTTTAACAGTAAAAGGCATAACAGTGAACTCCTCGTCATTGGGTATTCTGTTCCACTAGGATCCTGAACATGAGCAGTACGTGCCTAGGATACCCTAGGTCTATTAGGTCATTACTAGTTAGTGATTGTCACGATTGTTGAACGCAGTTCACGCCTGTCCTATCAGCAAGTGTTGATTTGTTGACCTAGTAATAGTAATTTTATTTAGTAGTTATGTTTATTAAAATAAAAACGTGATCCGTCTCCCAATAAGCGAAGCTTGTACTAAGAGTGCAACCGGACATGCTTACACACAACTACTTTCTTTTGTTTCTTTCTTTCAGTGCTGCGTGCAATTAAGTTTATTTGCGACCGGAAGGCTTATTGTGGGTACGTATTAAAATCCATGAAGTTTAAAATGTATAATGGGTTAAAATACATAATGGTTCCAGATATATAATGCGATTTTCTCAGAAAATTGCGAATTAACAGAATTGCTTTAAACTAAACCTAACGTAACCTAAACCAATCTATAGATCACGTTATAAAAAAAAATCATATACCTAATAGTTTCACAGAATATTGCATTATATATTTTGAACTATTATACATTTTAACCCATTATACATTTTAAACTTTATAAATTCTGATCCGCTTCCGCTTATTGTCTAACTCGCTCGCAATCGCCATCGTGTTCATTTTGTCAGTTCATGTATGGGCTGACAATTGGCGTCGGAATCAGCTAGCTGTCACATTCATACAAGAACTGTCAAAATGAACACGATGGCGATTGCGAGCGAGTTAGACAATAAGCCTGCAAGACCAAAATAGGACAATTTTATAAAAAGGTTGTAACACGTAGCTACCTAAATTGGCGCGTCGCCTAAATACCAGTTGCTCCTCTTCCCGCACAGATGGTAAAAGCCCGAGGGAACGAGCGAAAATCTTAGGAATCACGCTATAGACGACGCGGCTAGCAACCCATCACTATTTTGATTCCCCTTTCCGCCTACACGCCCACAGCCACGCTAAACGTGGCCTTTTGGTCTTGTTACCTTAGGCTCGGTCTACCCCGTAAGGGATAAAGACGTGAATTATTTATGTTACTAGCTGTTGCCAGCGACTTTGTCTGCAAATAATTCGTTTATCGCTATCCCGCGGGAGCTACGCAATTTTCCGGGATAAAAAGTAGCCTATGTGCTATTCCAGACTTTTCTCTATCTATGTGCCGAATTTCATCCAGATCCGTTGGGCCGTTCTGGCGTGATTGAGTAACAAACAAACATCCATCCATCCATACTTTCGCATTTATAATATTAGTTAGATATTAGTTAGATTAGTTAGATGTACGTTTAATGCAATATTAAACATGAGACTTGATGAGACTCGAGACCAAGGGCCTTACCATGACGTCTTTTCAGTCACTTTAGGTTCGCCCGCTGTCAGATTCATACTAAAAGTGACAGCTAAAACTTGAACTGAGTCGGAATTAGGACGTCATGGTAAGGCCCCAGCCCATTGGTTAGATGACATCTGACAGTCGGCTGGAAAGCTGGGGATGAGACTGGCACAGGACTGGGCAGAGTTGTGTGAGAATGTGGTACTTTTTGCGCTGCATCGGGTAGCGTTTACTAGTCACCATTGTCATATTCCTAGCGTTTTTCCCGGCATTTGCCACGGCTCAGTGAGCCTCGGGTCCGCTTTGAAAACCTAATCCCAAGATTTGGCGTAGACACTAGTTTTACAGAAGGGACTGCCATCTGACCTTCCAACCCAGAAGGGTAACTAAGCCTTATTGGGATTGGTCCGGTTTCCTAACGTTTTCCTTCACCGAAAAGCTCACGGTAATTAAATTTCAAATGTAATTACGCACATATATTCTGAAAAACTCAGAGGTTCGAGCCTGGGATTCGAACCCGCGACCCTCTGCTTGAGAGACCACAGGTCAAACCACTAGGCTACCACGGCTTTTTACCAGTCACCATTATCGTGATAAAAATAATTACCAAATCGTTACCATCCATATTCAACTATCGTGTGCTTCAAACTACACGTATAGGTATAAAAGTAACAATCGTTACTAATTCAAGCTATTATATTCAGATTGCCTGCGCACGCGTCGTTATATCAAATTGATAAATAATTATAATGCATTTTTCTGTGTACGATATTGAAACTGTATTAGGTTTCGTATAAGTTTATTTGTAGCTTCTATAATTTAACTATCCCTACTATTTATCCCCCTGCTATCCCCTATTAATATTACAAATGTGAAATTAACTATGTCTGTATATCTGTCTGTTACCTCTTCACTCTTTAACCGCTGTGGTTCAGTTAAGATGAAATTTGGGAGGTATTGATATTTTTGATTCCCGGAATCCTTTTTCGGCAAGTTATAGATTAAAACGTAGGCTAACCTTTTTTTTATGTGAATAGGAAGGCAAACGAGCAAGTGGGTCACCTGATGGTAAGCGATCACCACTGCCCATAGACACCCGCAACCCCGGAGGGATTGCAGATGCGTTGCCAACCTAGAGGACTTAGATGAAATGCCTCTTGTGCCCGTAATTTCCCCGGCTGTCTTACTCTCCACACCGGAACACAGCAGTGCAAGCACTGCTGCTTAGCGGCAGGATTAGTGAGTAAGATGGTGGTAGCGATCCGGACGGACCTTGCACAAGGCCCTACCACCCGCAACCTTTAATGAGGTTTATCTTTTAAATCTCTATGGAATTAAAATAGCAAGGCGCAGTAAAATTACTTCTAGTTTCTTTTCCCTGGGTGAGATCTAAAATAATGTTCGAAGTTCTCGAACTTTTATCAATGTTTCAAAGTCGACTCGTTCGAGATACGGCGAACAAAAACCCGGCAAGCCGTGATTAGATAATGATGCCTTTGTCATTAGATATCGGAGGCAAAAAGTGTCGGAGCGGACCAGGTATCTATTAGGGTTGGCATTTTCTTAAACAACGGGTGACTTTTCTCCCTTGGGAGCAAAATGCACAGAAAGCAAAATGTTTACTACACGCCAAACGTAAATAGCAAAATGTAGCCCTCGCATATTGTGAAACACGCGGAACATACATGAAGCAAAAAGTACATTTGCAAAAAATACATTCGCAAAATGTACATATCGGAAAATGCACACTACTCGCAAAATGCACATTACGCGAAACGAAAATGTAAAGCCAAAACTCAACAAATTATATGAAACAAAGTTAAGCCCCCGACGCAAAAAGAGGTGTGTGTGTGTGTGTGTGGCATTGTAGCTCTCAAGCGGTTGAACCGATTTCGATGCAGTTTTCTTCATTCGAAAGCCCGTTTCCTTGCAGTGATTTATAGTTATGTTTGGTAAAAATCGGTCCTGTAGTTTAAAGAGTATCAAATAAAGAGTACATTTTCAAAATGATGTTTTGCATAAAATTGAATTCTTTTTTTATTTATACTAATGATTACTCAATTAATGCGGGGGGGGGGGGTAAATTCTAATTTAATGATATTTTCTTTATTGTAATAAAAAAATCAATTCAAAATTTAAAACTTTATTTGGCAAATAGGCCGCCAAGTTACAAGTCTTTTTTTTAAACTACCAGCGCATTCGGAAAAACCCTCATTGCGAAGAAGAATACGCCGCATGGAACTTAGCGTGTTCCAATTCTGAAGCGACAACCCTAATCGCTATGCACTTGGGTTCAAAAGCGAGTCACGAACCCGACGATTGCCGATAGCTGAACAGTAGCAGCGTGTAATTGTGCCGGTGTCTGTGGGTCAAGACTTCCAAGCTTTTGGATTTGGGTTTTTGCGGCGAGACAGACGTAGAAGCTTTGAGATTCGGGTTTTTGTGAGATTTGTATTTTGTTGACCAGTAGGCTTATTGTCTAACTCGCTTACAATCGCCATCGTGTTCATTTTGGCAGTTCTCGTATAAATGTAACAGCTAGCTGATTCCGATGGCAATTGTCAGCCCATACATGAACTGTTAAAATGAAGACGATGGCGATTGCGAGCGAGTTAGACAATAAGTCAGTATTGTGTTAGGTGAAATGATACTTCGGCAATGACGATTTTTGTGTTCCGGGTAGGATAATAAGACGCCTGGTGAAATTGCTAGCACATGAAGTATATTATCTTAACCCTTTAGGCTGCAAAAGTATCTGCCATCATCTAAAGTTGCAGGTATTCACTGGTATTAGTGAACTCTTACTATCAGGTGACCCCACTGCCTTCCTTGTTGTATAAAAAACCTTTATTAATCTGGGTTTTTTCGCTGAGGTAGAGCTTTGATTCGGGTTTTGGTGAGATTTTTATGTTTTTCATAATCTAACTAATATTATAAATGCGAAAGTATGGATGGATGGATAGATGGATGGATGGATGGATGTTTGTTTGTTACTCAATCATGCCAGAACGGCCCAACAAATCTGGATGAAAATCGGCACATAGATAGAGAAAAGTCTGGAATAGCACATAGGCTACTTTTTATCCCGGAAAATTGCGTAGTTCCCGCGGGATAACGATAAACAAATTCTTTGCAGACGAAGTCGCTGGCAACAGCTAGTTATTGTATAAGATGAAAATGATTATAGACTACCCGTCTCACACAGCTCCCAAGCGCGCTTGTGCTAGCCGTGCCATACAGAAGAGCTCATAGAAAATTTTAAACTTATCATTAAACATTTCATTATCCGTTTTAATTCAAATAAACTGCAAACAAAGTAGGTAATAACTACAGATAAATATCTCATCAGAGATAATCTAAAACGACTCTTGTCTAACAATACTAAATTGTGTTAAATTATTCACACAAACACACGTATATGCTCAGGTTAACTGCATTGAAGTAATATGTATACAAGCACTAAGTATACTCAAGGTCTGCCCTTTATGTCCATGAGCCGATTCATAGAATTACGTTTTGCGGCAATGTATCCTAATAAAGATTTGTTTTGGAAATTGATTCTAAAAAAAACTTTTCTTAAATTAAATTTTGAATACAAGCTTTTTTTGCTTATTGTACTTGCATTGTCATCCGTCCTACATATGCGTACCAAATTTAAAGTCAATCGGGCCGGGCCACCAGAATTGACAACATATAGTTTTAATGGTTCTCTGTATTTTGTTTGAAAAGATGAACATGCTGACAGTTACTTTTTTTCGCTAGGGCTTGTATTTAATTTATCATTAATTTATTAATTTGTGCTTATTCTAAAAGGGTGTAACTCCGATACTATCACAGAATACACACTTATCCCTTTGTCTTTTCTCGATAGAAAAAAAACTGACGTTAATTGACAACATTTCATATTTCTGAGCCTATAATTTTAATGGTTCTCTGTATTCTGATTGAAAAGATGAACATGCTAACAGTTTAATTTTTTCGCTAGGGTTTGTATTTAATTTATTAATTTTTGCTTATTCTAAAAGGGCGTAACTCCGATACTATCACAGAATAGACACTTATCCTTTTGTCTTTTCTGTATAGAAAAAAATCTGACGTCAATTTCAAATTGTCAATGTCGGGCCTTATTCTTCGATATTCGATTTTCGAGGTTCCCTTCGTGCTGTTCCGCTCATACTAATATAGTCATTAACTTGAGAATGAGAGAGAAGGTATGCAACGAACTTCAAAAATAGAATTTCAGAGTTACCCCTCTTGTACTTTGAAGTTATCATATACAAAATTATGGTCGCTTATTTTTTCTCGTGAAAAAGGCAAAGGCGTTTCACCTATCCTGTGGTAGTTTTGGTAAAATTAGGACACATTTTTAATTAATTTTTATTTTTTATAATAAGTGATATTAAAATTATATAAACATATCGCAGTGATCAGGAGGCAAAATGCTTTCGAACCATATATACATTTTCAGGTGTTAAAAAAATGAAATGTTGTCAATTTCAAATTGTCAATGTCAGGCCCTATTCTCCAATATTCGATTTTTGAGGTTCGCTTCGTGCGGTTCCGCTCATACTAATAGTCATTATCTTGAGAGTGAGAGAGAAGGTATGCAACGAACTTCCAAAATAGAATTTCAGAGTTGCCCCCCTTGTACTTTGAAGTTGTCAAAAATACAAAATTATGATCGCTTATTTTTTCTCGTGAAAAAATCAAAGGCACCCATCCTGTGGTAGTTTTGGTAAAATTAGGACATATTTTTAATTATTTTTTATAATAAGCGATATTCAAATTATATAAACATATTGCAGTAATCAGGAGGCAAAATGCTTTCGAACCATATATACCATTTTCAGGTGTTATAAAAATGAAATGTTGTCAATTCTACGAACAGATTAATTAGGTACAATAGATAAAATAGTAAAGCAAGTTG
This sequence comes from Pandemis heparana, assembly GCA_963854515.1. NCBI lineage: Eukaryota > Metazoa > Arthropoda > Insecta > Lepidoptera > Tortricidae > Pandemis > Pandemis heparana. The sequence continues at coordinate 2,438,666 of OY978026.1, read as the reverse complement.
AAGCTAGGTTTTTAAATTCGTTGTTCATCTGTTTAAAATAGTTGCTTTTCGATCATGGAAATATTCATACCACACGAGATATGGCAGTTAAAAGATCTCGCGTATTATTACAATCTGTACTTCTGTTTGTATCATTAGATATGTAATTACCGCTGTTACTGCAAGTTCGACTAACTGGTGTCAAGTATCCAGCATCAAAGGGGCCGTCTGTTAAACCATAACAGAGTTTGAGTGCCAGTTATAGGCGATTGCGTTTTGTTTTTCGTATATTAAGGAGTTTTGTTGCATTGGTTAAGGTAGCTTTCCATTCTATCGTATACTGGGGGTATACTGGGACTTTATTTCCATTGGAATAAGTAAAAAACGTATTTCTTTACCTAGGTTCATTCGTATAATAATCGGTGACACTAGCGTGTCAAATCAACAAAGAAAAACATAAAGCAAAATGAGGGCGGTGCAAGGAGTCTGCAACACTGGTGTTTTACAACGTGGTCTGAAAAGACCAGGGGCCTTACCATGACGTCCTAATTCCCACTCAGTTCAAGTTTTAGCTGTCACTTTTAGAATGAATCTGACAGCGAGCGAACCTAAACTGAAAGTTGCCGACACGTTAATTATGTTTTCGAAAAAGAAACCAACTTAGGATGCATTAATTTCGTACAATACGTTCCGAAAAAATTAGAGCAAAGTGCAGTGCAAGCCTTAGCCTGGGATCGAACTCGCAACACTTTGTTTGACTGGCCATAGGTTAAACCGCTAGCTTACCATAGCTCATTTTCTTTCTTTACCTACGTAAAGTTTGCGATAAAGACTTTACTTTTATTGATACCCTATTTATTTAAATTGTCAATACAGTACTGGTTTTAATACAATTTTAAATGCCTCTTTTAGAAAGTAAAACAAGAATTCTATCAACATAAATAAATCACGTCTTTATTCCTTACGGGAAATACAGAGCCTAATGTAAAAAGACCTAAAGGCTACGAAAAAGGGAAAGGAAGGGAAGGGGACAGAAAAAGAGAGAGAGAGAGAGAGATTAATTTATACACATGCGATACTCAAACAGATTTCAACGCTATCTCTTATGTATTACCCCATACCCACTTCACATCGGTTGTGAGCGTTCAATTTGTTGGCAATTAACTGTGAAAGAAACCCCAGGTTTGTGTGTGCCCACTGTTGGGCGATGCTATCAGTGTAACTCAATACCCAGGGCGATAGTTTGTTTATTTATAGCTCCTCTGAAACACGTGTTACGTTTTCACGGATCATTATGGAGTATGATGGAATTGACAGTTTTTTGTTGCCACATTGCCTTTCGATCTGATAATGAAAATCAAAACAAGGGTTTATAATCTAGCTTCTGTCCGCGACTTCGTCCGCGTAGAATTAGTCTTACATTAGGCAGCTACGACCTTTGATATGTTTATCGCTATCTCACGAGAACTATGAAAGAAAGAAAGAAAGAAAGAAGACATTTATTCTCTTTTGAAAGACACAGACTTAGAGCATACACACAATTGTACAAAAATGAAACATAAAACACAGACATGAAAATAGATCAGCAATGTATTAATGTGTGTGTGTCTTCGTAAAAGTGAAACGGTCGCTGGCTCAGCATTACGCTGAGGTGTTAGACACCTGCAGCACTGATGTTCAGCCAGAACCGTCTATGCAATTTTCCAGGTAAAAAGTAGTCTATAATGTTAATCTAGGGGGTGTCATCACAACTCCCCTTAAAACTCTGCTTCCTTGATAGGGTACCAGCTATCTCCGTTCTAAATTTAATCCAAATCCGTCCAGTCGTTTCAGCGTGAAGAAGGAACAAACATTCACATCGGCACATCCATCCATCCATCCTCACAAACTTTCGCATTTATAATATTAATAGGATACCCGTGCTAGTCTGGGAGTAAAGAAAAATCATCGAATGTACCAGTTGCTCCTCTTTCCGAGCAGGGGCCTTACCATGACGTCTTACTGCGATTCAGTTTAGGTTCGCTCGCTGTCAGATTCATACTAAAAGTGACAGCTAAAACTTGAACTGAGTCGGAATTAGGACGTCATGGTAAGGCCCCCAGATGGCAAAAGCGAGATCGCGAGAGAGTCAATACTTACTTACTCAAGCGTTTCGACCGCTCAGCTCATACGTCTTTGTCGTCCCACGATTATTATCCTAACAGATGAAAAACCGCAACAACTTTGGACAAGCTAAATGCAGCATCCATACTGTGTTTCGTTGTCACAAAAAGCTGAGTCTCAGCATCATCTCTTTTAATGGTATAAATATCATAAGACGATCATATCGAAAAAAAAAATGCGGAAAAAACGCTGAATATTCACCCGAGGACGGACGAAAATCTTTAAGCTAGACTTCCGAGCAAAGCGGCTCTGGCGTTACCGGCGTAACTGACGCAGCGACAAATGTACCTATGAAGGAACTTCCAAGCACAGCATCACTTTCCGCAGCGAGCAGCGACAGTGACGCCGTGGTGACGCCAGAGCCGCTTTGCTCAGAAGGGTAGCTATAGGAATCATGTTAGGGTGCGACCACACCGCCGCTTAAAAAACGGTGACGTTACGGAATCGCAACGAAATGTATGAAGAAACGGTGAGACAACGTGACACAATACGACACGTCACTGCGTTTACGCGGCGGTTTGGTCGCACCGTTATAGGCGATGCAGCTAGCAACCCATCACTATTTTGATTCATCTTTTCACCTATACGCCCTTTAGCCTTATAGTGACCTTTAGTGCTTGTTACCTTAAGCTCTGTCTACCCAGGATAAAGACGTGATCTATGTATGTAAGTCTTTATGTAACTACGTACCCAGTATTCACGTACTCAATAAAGGCCTTGACACAACAGCGTTTAGTAATTGCCCACCTGCGCCCGCGACGATCGCGGATTTAGTGTTTACATCTATTGCCTCAGGCATCAGGACTAATGTTTGTAGAATTATGCGAAGTATATTATTACATTTTATTACCGGCTTAGATATTTAATAGAATTGTTAATTTGATCTCTTGATTGTGGCGGTTTTTTCTGCGCTTTAATTACGATTTTACATGCATATAAAGAAAGAAAAAAAGAAAGAAAGAAGTCATTTATTCATTTTGCAAAACACACAAATAATAAGAGCATACACACAATTTTATAGAAAAGAAACAACAAAAAAAAAACACAAACATGAAAATTAGATTATCAGCGTTCTGTGTACTGTCTTCGCAAAAGTGAAACGATCTCTGGGCTCAGCATTACGCTGTGTTAGACACCTGCAGCACTGATTTTCAGCTAATTAAAAAACTAAAAAAACCAACTCGCGCTTGTCCCATTTTCCCTATCACCAATTTTTATGCCCGCCTTATTTAAAGCGTCGTGTACACCAACCGCACCAGATGCGCACAAATTCCATTTTTTTTATGACGCACGTGCACACGTGTGCATTATTTTCTATGTAAATAAAATGTGGCATAAAACTTGGCTCGCGTCGGCGATAGTGTAAACACAGCTTTCCTACAACTGCTTTTTTTACAAACTTATCCATGCCCGTGGACAAATTTGGAACTAATGCTTCGACATACGAATTTCGAGTAAAACAGTAGAAAGCAGCGCCACTATTCACAATTTTGACGTACAAGAAAGTCATTTTACAAACTTAGCGCTGCTTATGGAAAAATTTGGAACTAAGATCACGTCTTACTAAAATGTCATGTAACGTACATACAGCGCCGCTCTTATCCGCATTTATAACTTTGTGGTAAATGAAGATCTTTGGCCTTTAAAAAGGACCGAGGACGTTTTCTCTTACACTTAATTACTTAAAATTTCTACCTTGAGGCCTACGTCATATGATGCAAAATTGAATGTTTTAAGCTTAATGGCTTGGATAGGGGGTAAATTATGTGATTGTCGAGGTACCTAAATTAAAAATAGAAGACAATTATGTTTTGGTACTTTTAATAGAACTCTTGTCTGAAATAGTACTGGCCACTATTTAGATTACCTATCTTATCAGAGTCGTTAAGATTCCTTCCCAAAAATATTTGACAAGATCATAATATTGTCAAAATTGCGTATGTGTGCCTAAATGATTTTTGAGCACTTCAATAGCTCAGTTCTATGTTATGGCGATTGTTTAGAATATACTAATCGATATCCCGTTGCAATGTATTGGAATAAAAATTAAGCTTTGCGTTTGTCCACAAATCAAGCAACGAGTATTTCCATCTTCTAATGCCAACTAGCCAACGTGTAACAACAATAATATTACAGACAGACATAATATAAGTTTCACAATAAGTACATTTGTAAATAGTTGGATTAAGACGTCAGTTTCTAGACTCAGAATCATTTTAGAATTTTCAAAACAACTTTCCCATAAATGTCAATATGCCATTGATGTCGTCATGGACCTTTAGTGGAAGATATAGCGTGATATGCCAACATGTCTTACCCATTTGATACCATAACTAAATGAGGTATATACTGTCACAAGCATTCGATTTAAAACCTTATGCGTGACACATTAAGTCTCGATTCGGAATGTGAACGAAATGGAGAAACGTCATAACGATCATGATTCGCAACTCTATTGCTTCCTTGTTATTTGTTCCTTATTTTTGCTCGAGGGAATCTGTTTTGAAATAAGTAGTCATTTAAGATATGCGTTTCTTTTTTTAAATTAGGTGACAAACGCCAGTGGGTCTGTTACCCTACCCCTTACTTATCCCTTACTTACCTTACCAGATGATGATGATATCCTGTGGTCCCTCAGCAGGATCAAGATCAGGCTCCAAGTAGGCGTAGTCGCGGTCCTGTACGGTTTCAAGGTCTTTCTAACAGCTAACAGCTAATAATTATAGGTCTGAAAAATGTTACTTAAATCACGTCTTACTTTCTTTCCGTATAACTTTAGACGTAAATCAGTTGTAAAATGCCTAAATACAAACAAAATAAATAAATACAAACCGGTTTATCGACATGATCATTCTTATCGTAAGCCACATCACTTATACGCACGCAATCGACTCAGAATAGAAAACTTATCGATAAACACAGGGTGTGCGCAAACGCAACAATTATATAGATGGGAAAAGAAAATTATTGCCCCGGGTGTTCCCTCATTCCATCCTGTTCACACGCACCGAAAAAGCTAAAGAAGAGAGAGATGGTTATAGTATTGAATAGATTACTTATAATTATGTGTACACTTGCTTTTGAATTGCGTAACTGTATAATTGAACCTGATTTAAAAAAGCTGAGAATGGGAAGTCAAAACTAAGTCATATCTAATGTGAAAAAAAAAAAGATAATGTGTAAGATTTGTAACGAAATTGAAACCGTAAAATCCACATCCACGCAGGCCCAGGCGGATTGGGAACTTCACACACACCATTGAATTGCTTCGCAGATGTGTGCAGGTTTCCTCGAGATGTTTTTCTTCACCGAAAAGCTCATGATAAATGTCAAATGTAATATTGCACATAAATTCCGAAAAACTTAGAGATGCGAAGCCCGGGCTCGAACCCACGACCCTCTGCTTGAGAGGCCACAGGTCAAACCACTAGGCTAACTACCACGGCTTTTAATAATATGTCTAGCCAACTCAAAACTTTCCCACATTCCAAAAATAAATCAATGGGCAATTATTTTATAAACACTCGAGTGGCATCGAGTAGGCATTACCTTGTTCTATTAAAAGGCCCTAATATAGATTCAAGTACTTAGAAGTTCCCATGTTGCCCAAAATAGAAAACTGGCCACAATAACATGTCAAAACAGTTTTGATATTGTATTTGATTTCAATTAGGATTTTTGAGAGTTTATGGAGCAGTTTGTTTACGAACAATTAAAACTTCTTTGTCCTTATTGAGGACTATTTAAATGTTTTATTTATTGTTATAATATAATTTTTATATTTTGCAAACAATACAAATAAACATCGACGATTGGCTACCGGGAATTTCATTAAAGTTCAATAGATTTTTTTTCAGGGATAAAAATTAGCGTATTCGGTGATAGCATACCCTTCTACCCTTACCCTTATACCCTTATTTTTTGAAATGTTCTTTTTTGTTTTTTATTTTATTTTTTATGTTGTCGTTTTGTGTCAATAAATGTTTCCCTTCTTTCTTTCTATTGGTGAATTAGATATATTTACAATACTTTGGTACCTAGTACAATTAAAATTAATACATACAAAATATGTAAAAGACAAAGCCACAGACTTGTATAAAGATACCCCCTATGACTTTGTGACGCAAGTTTTTTTTATTATACAGAGCCTTTCATTTATGCCATTTTAATCAATTAATGACTTGAAAAAGGTATGCATCGCCATCTCTGATGGCATGACAGAAATTGATTCTAAGGAGAAACGAAGTTTGCCGGGTCTGCTAGTTCCCAATAAATCAGAGATCTGGACCCAAGTTTGAATCCACTATCTTCTATTTCAGAGGCCACAGTACAAACTTTACCTTTAGCCTACTTTTTATGTACTCAAAAACATTAACTCACTGTTTCTTCTCGGTAATTCACGGAGCTGTCATTAAAGTCTTTAAATAGAAAGTTGTCAAAGTATGGTCGTCTCATTACCGGAGCTTAGAACTTAAAGCTCCCTCACAAATAAAGCTCGCCGTAAAACATAGTAATAGCTTTTTGTGATCACTGGCGATTACGTTGGGGTGTTAATTTAAGGAGATTTAAACTCACGCGTATTTGTGTTGATTTAGAACCTAGTGATAGTAATGTTAAAATTATGTTCGTATATCTTGAGAAAAAGAGTCTTAGGATTATTTTAAGGCAAGCAATAACTACGTGTAGTTTAGAAATAATACCAAGCAAGCTAACTCATTTTGGTTCATTGATTATGTAACTGTATAAAGTAATGCCTGATTCTATCAATTATTTCAACAGTCATCAGAATTTAGCGTTATTTTATTCTAATCATCACTTACTATTCATGCGCACACAGTATTTGCTTATCGAAATGTAAAACGGCATACATATTAAAATTGCTTTGCTTCATATTTTCCAAGGGGATATTGTGTACGGTATTAAGGATGCTCACAGGTCATTGAGTATTACGACGGAGGATAAACAAAGGACATTATGCTTTGAGTTACAATCAGTATAGGGATAAAGCGACACTATACTGGGAAAATACTAAGTTTACTACGCAATTTTGCCATTCATATTACCATCACACCGACAAATATAACGTAGTCTTTCGTCATTTCCACTTAATGTACATTATTATTTTGGAACCCGGTGCAGCTTCATTAAGGAAGTAAAAGTGTACGCCCTAATACACGTCCCTGCGAGACATCCTAACAAGTATATAAAACAATTGAACGACGCTTCTGAATGTCATTTGAATTCCGTTCCGTTCCTAAAACGTCAATTTAGCGAAAACCTCTACCTTATGTCATTCAAAGTCTTAAAAAGATATCACAGTCTGCTCCGAGCTTATTTGGCTCGTTATATCTTACGATACTGCGCCGTTGGACTAAATTGACATCTATATGAGAAAAGTCTTGGCATTACCGCTTGGTTGAGGCCGGACTTTGGTTTTGTAGGTGCCTTTCGATCGTCTTATAAGTTCTTTTAGATGCCGTTAATTTTTAAGATGGCTAATAAACGTCGACTTAGTTCGTTTGAATTTGTTAAGTCGTCGAAGACGTGCAGTTTGCTGATAAGTATTTGTGTATTTAAGGTTTTATTTTGTCTTGGGTTTTGTGGGTATTTTAACGACTTAATAACTATTTATGAACTATTGCAAACATAGTAACAGAAAATACAGTCGTTAAGTGCTTAAGTAATTTTATTTTCAGTTATAATGTATTTGAAATTGAATTATCAAATTTATTTATTTATTTATGAATTAAATATAGACGTAACATTATTTACTTTTATCAGCAAGATTGTTAGGTAGGTTTGTAAAAGTAAGGTTTTAGTTTTAGCTAAGGTCTATAATATTGTGAACATACGTAATTATAATAAAAGAAACAACACAATAAAAATCAAGGCCAGAACGCTACCTACTACAGTCCTAACATCCCTTTTGATCTTTATCTAATCTGTAACTGATGTAAGTATTGTTTTACCAATAAATTACCCACCGTTCAAGTCTTAACTCAAATTGGCTTTCAACAAAACGCCCTTTGCTATAATTACTCCTAAATTTATTGGCTGTCTTACAAGAGACACATCTTTTGTCAGTGGACAAAAAAAGTGGGTAAAAAATCGGGGAAGTAAAAGTTAGACGCGAGTTTAGAGGGTTCCGCATAAATAATAAAGAAGAGAAACACCACTTGTAACATTGGTGCACGAACATTTCTTGTAATAGGTTTTTTATTATTTCTTGTATTTCTTCTCTTTCTTTATGCTTGACTTTAGGCATAAAACTTTTAGAATATTCTGAATAAGGCAAATGCGCTAAGTAATTAGAATTACATCCAAGCATTTTACTCAAGAGTTAAAGCCAAATTAAAAAATCAAATTAGTTCTTGAATCAGGATGTAAATTTCAACTAACAAAAAACGGGTATCTTCTTAGTACTGTCTATTTGTAGTTTATTGTGTAAATCAACTATCACTTCAAGTATTTTAATTTAACGTTTTTCTTTTCAGGTAAGGAACTCTAAAACGCCATTTTTTACAGTTGGCGACAACTTTCGGGTAAGTTTCTCTCGTGACTGATTCATCATTAAACTAGCTACCCCAAATTAGGGTGCTTTTGTCTCCACGGTATTAATATTCATTTAAACTTTGAAGATTTTAGTTAAGATTAACTCCCATTGTGCTATTTTCGGTACGCTTCGAGATGTTTTTGTTCGGTGAAGTGCATTGAAATATTGTTTGTTATTTGTCATTTTTGTAATGTTAAAAAAGTTAAAAATTTAATAGTGCGTTGTTACTTGTGAGTACCTAATTAAAAGGATAGATTTGTGGTAATGATCACTTAACGAGAGGACTACTACTAATAATTATAAATGCGAAAGTTTCTGACAATGTGACGATGTGAGTGTGTATGTTTGTTCCTTCTTCACGCTAAAACGACTTCACGGATTTGGATTAAATTTGGAACGAAGATAGCTGGTACCCTAGATTAAAACATTGGTAGGCTACTTTAATTTTATCCCGGAAAATTGTATATTTCCCGCGTGATAGCGATAAACATATCAATTGCTAATTCTACGCGGACGAAGTCGCGGACAGAAGCTAGTAACGTAATAATTATAATTAACAATTTCATGTTAAGTGGCTACCCACATCTACTGTGTAATTATTATGATATAGTAAGAGATAGATCATCCGTAGGAACTCTCCTATACTCCTATTACTCTAAAAAAATAGGTTGTCGTTTATTTCATACCTACTTAACCTTTTAAGACTAGAATCCCAGTCGATAAATTTAATGTGTTGAACTTAGGAATCTATAACTCCAATAATTGAGTCCTTGAAAGAGGAATGTTTTTTTTTTTATTTTAACCAATTCAGTATCAATTGTCCTAAGCTAATGGTGATATTTTTACAATAAATTGAAAATTAATATATAAAAAAAAAATTCGTAGATCATTGATGTAAATAAATAAAAGGTACCACAATTGGTCAATGGTCAATTGGTCAATTGATTGGTTTTGGTTGGTGCAAAGTCAATACTTGTGTAAAATAAACGTTTAAAAGCTTTACAAAATTCTGAAATGCTTTAATCAATCTATCAATCAATCGTTTATTGAAACCATGGTATTTACAAGATGTTCATATTATTTATGGAGTCCACAGTACACCGTCGCATTTTTTCAACACAAACTTAGAAAGCAATTAGCGCGTATACCCGCTTGTCCTTTATGAAGACTATTTCTGTATTCGGTGAAATCACCCCAAATGCTTCCGTGAAAAAAACTTGTCAACATGACTAACGTTCCCCTGTCTTGACAGAATGACAGGCGCATTGATTTTCGACATTTTAATTTCAGGTTAAATGACTGGCCCCTTGAAGTATTTCCGTTTTGTTTTAGTGGAAAATGTCGAGAATGTGTCAGTTAGAAGTGACATTAAAGAATGTTAGGTTAGGTAAATTGAGTTTATTTATTTTTGGTTGAACATTGTTACTTACTTTTTAGGGTTCCGCTGTCCATCGGTCACCAGGCTGTAACTCATGAACCGTGATAGCTAGACAGTTGATTTTTTTTATGTTTATCTATGCAAGTAACCAATATAAACTGACGTCACACTGCCTATATTTTGCTCTGCTAACACTGGACTTTAAATTCACTTGCCGAATTTGTACGGAACCCTCGGTGCACGAGTCTGACTCGCACTTAGCCGGTGCAGGAATGAATTAAGCCACAAAATTATGTAGTTCAATATTTCGGGCTATCTCTTATCTTTTTTTTTAAGTTTCAATCTACCTATTTTGTTTCTAATTTTCTAGTAAATCCTTTCAATACCCTAATTTCAATGCACATTCCTTTCTACTACTCAATAAAACATTCTCAATACCTACACTAATTGCTCTAATTAAGAAGATATCCGCCCTCCTTGTATGTAATAACAACATTAACTTGCCTTGCCAAAATAATAATGTTATAAGGTATAACATTCCTGTACTACAACCTTAGAGTAATTTTTTCACTAATGCACGCACATTCCTTTCTACTGCCGAATAAACATTATCAATGCACTAATACCTCTAATTAAGGAGATATCCGCCCTCCTTGTATGTAATAACAACGTTAACTTGCCTTGCCAAAATAATGGTCATAACATTCCTGTACCACAAAGAGTTAATATAACTAATAGACTGGACATTTCATACAATTCCTACCAAAAAATGCATATTAGTCACATTTTATCCCTTGGGCACGCGGTAGACAGAGCCTAGGGCAACAAAACCTAACCCACCGTTTAGCGTCACCAAAAGATAAGATAAAGTTGCGTGTCGCTCGCTGAATGATTATTTGATAAATCTAACTAATCTAACTAATATTATAAATGTGAAAGTATGGATGGATGGATGTTTGTTTGTTACTCAATCACGCCAGAACAGCCCAACGAATCTGGATGAAATTCGGCACATAGATAGAAAAAAGTGTAGATTAGCACATAGGCTACTTTTTATTCCGGAAAATTCTCGAGGGATAAATGAATTATTTGCAAACGAAGTCGCTGACAACAGCTAGTTTAAGATAAATTTTGATAAATCACTTGTTTTGCAAAATCGTATAACCACTCTATTAGGTTTATTCCTGACTACAACCCACTAAAACAACAGAACGCATTACTCACCAAACAATACAAATCCAAGTTAATACGAATGTTATTCGGCCTTATTTTATTCACTTATTACACGCGAAATTAACTGTTCCCGCGAATCGATAAAGCTTTATTTACAATGCGTTTATCTTACACGCTTGTAGCTAGTATCAACTCTACGGTGCGAAGTGTGACAGTCCGTTTTAAATTGCTTGTCTTTGACCATTTTGGTCTCGTCGTAAAGTCTAGGTGGGTATGGTCCAGTTATTTCTGGGGGTGACACATGTATTTGTGCAGCTGGTCATGATCTGGTGGATAGGCATTCGCTAATGACTTGTCTATTTGAAGTTTCAGTGTTTTATGATTGATTGTTGGTGTGATTGATGTTGGGTTGACGTGTTGTCGGAAGTGTTGTTACAAGTTACAACATTTTATTTTATTTTCTTAAGTGTTTGAGGGGTAGGTACCCAAAGGACAAAAATATTACTAAGACTACATCGTCTTTTTGTCTATCTGTCACCAGGCTGTATCTCGCGCGCCGCGGGTTCCGTACAAATGCGGCAAGTGAATATGAAATCTAGTGTTAACAGAGTCCTGCGTCTTAAGCAAAATGTAGGCAAAGTGAGGTAATTTCATTTTGGTTAGTTACAGACAGACAGACGAAAATATTCTGTTTTTAGTATTTCTTATTTTATTGTAGCAACAACAGAAATACATCACCTGTGAAAATATCAACTATCTAGCTATCACGGGTCATGAGATACAGCTTGGTGACAGACGGACAGACAGATGGACAGCGGAGCCTTAGTAATTATGGTATATTTTTTACCATAAATGTTATTTTTAAGACCTAACTTAACAATTCAAAACGGTTGTAAGATGTCATGCTATGACTTACAACATTAACACATCCCTCAACACTTCACAACTCAAACATATTACCTTACAAGCACAACAAACATACAACAATGTTGTTCAACATCAACAATATCTGCGAGTGTTCTTGTGGCAATATGTTAACAAAGGATTTTGTTGCCGCCATGCTGTCTGCCGATACAGATTTTGGCGTGCTTATTACTTAAAGACACAGTTAGTTTATTATTGCACGGTTATTTTAACGATAGTTTTAAGTTAACCATTAACAGACAATTTTGACATAAATTTAAGAAAGAAAAGAAATAAAGAAAGAAGACATCTATCTATTCATTTTGCAAGACACACAAATATAAGAGCATGCACACAATTTTATATAAAAGAAACAACAAAAAACACAGATATGAAAATTAGATCATCAGCGTTGTGTGTCTTCGCTAAAGTGAAACGGTCGCTGGCTCAGCATTACGCTGAGGTGTTAGACAGCTGCAGCACTAATTTTCAGCGAGAAGGAACCCTCTAAGTGTTTCATAAGTTTTCTGTCAAATATATGCAATAACAGGCCTTACTTTGCGGAGGTCCATTTCAATTAACAAAAAAGCGCGGAAAGTAGCGGAGTAGGAAAGTAAATGTGTTTTGTTTCTTTACGTAAATCACGTCTTTATCCATTACAGGGTAGACTGAGTCTAAGGTAACAAGACCTAAAGGCCACGTTGAGCATGGTTGTGGGTGTATAAGTGGAAAGGGGAATCAACATAGTGATGGGTTGCTAGCCGCATCGCCTATAACATGATTCCTAAGATTTTTGCCCATTCCCTCAATGGGCTTTGAAAACTATCTGCGCTACAAGAAAAGCATAAATACATTTAAACAAAAATTAATAAAGACAAGTTCATTGCTTTATGCACAACCAGTAGGTATTAAAACGAAAACTTGCATCAATTCAATCAAAAAGTTTATTTATAAAACATAATTGGCAATTTATAAAACCGAACAGTAATGCCAAGGGCGTATAGTAAATGATTTTCCAGTTTCCATTTTCAGTAAAAACGCGTTCGGATATAACCAACACACATGAACCTGTTCGTGTTAATGCGAAATGGCGTAACTCACATTTACTGTTAATCAATTTGAACTATACTGCCTTGAAGTTGTAGCTTGTTTTTCTGCGTACGCTGTGGTGTTAACGACTTTTATTATAAATGGTCGTATAGGGCTTAAGTATCAAGGTCTTCGAGTCTGCAATTCTTTGCAAGTTTAATGCCAGATGTGTTTACGTATTTTATACTACGCATGCGCGGTTTGTTTGTACTGTGATCAACGCATGTGAATAAAAAATATACATACGTACATAAATCACGTCTTTATCTCCTACGGCAGCGTTTCCGAACCTTTTTCAGCCACGGACCCCTAGGAAATCAAGCACAGTTTTAACGGACCCCCTTACTAAAATAAACAGCAAAAAAAATCGGATTTTTTACTTATTAAGTACAAATACAAAATTACGACTTATTAGCATTTATGTATGGTCCTGAGATGACACCGCGGACCCCCATACATAATACTCGCGGACCCCCAGGGGTCCGTGGACCACAGGTTGAAAAATACTGTCCTACGGGGTAGACAGCTTAAGGTAACAAGACCTAAAGGCCACGTTTAGCATGATTGTGAGCGTGTAGGTGGAAAGGGCAATCAAAATAGTGATGGGTTGCTAGCCACGTCGCCTATAACATGATTCCTAAGATTTTCACCCATTATTCGATGGACTTTTATTTATTATTTATTTATTTATTTATTTATTGAGGTGTTCTACAGCGTTACAATCATACTTATTCTAGTTTACCTGCGCGGGAAGAGAAGCAACTGGTACATTCTATGTTTTTCTTTGCTCTCAGACCACTATGGAAAGGTAAAATACATGTAATTAATTTTGTTTTATTAATTTAGCGCTTTGTACCTTTAGTCGACGAATCAATACCCATTGACTTACCTAATTGAAAATAAGCAGTTTATGCACGTATACACACAAACGGCCAGTCGCCCACCGACTAACATGGAAGTGCGCGTGGCCGCGCATCTTTATGATTTACAATGTGGGAAATTTTATTTATGTCAATTTGACATATCGGGGTACGCACAAAATGTAGTACCTATGTATGTAAAAAGTTGCAAGGGAATATGCAGGATTATTTTATAGTAGCTGTCTACCATTTTCTTTGTTAACTACCTAAGTAAGTAATGTCTTCGGAAACTTTGTCTGCGGAGAATTAAATGAAAATGAAAAAAATCTTTTTTTTTTTTTTTTATTAAAAGTCTATGTTCATCAGGAAAAATTTTTGTATGTAATCTTTATTGTACATAAAATACATTCATTTTACAGGTTATGGGATAAACAGATGTACAACAAACAGAGGTACAACAAATGCAAATGTAAGGTTACAAAAGTGAAAGAATTTTTTAAATCTGTCCATTGGTTTTTGAGCCTATTCAATGGAAACAATCAATCAAATCTTTCCTCTTCATAATATAAAAAATTACCTATACTTGATTGTTATAATTATACATACATTATGTAGGTAATAAATGTGAAATTAGCGATGAATTCCATACAAAATATTAATTCATCAAGTTTTCTACCTATGCTATTTGAGCTTGCGAATGAGGCAGTTAGTCGATCGCTCAAGACATTTCTTTTGAAAAAACTTAGCAAAAACGTTTACTGAATGGTAGTTGTTAAGTTGCTAACTTTCCCATCACGCTCCAAGAATAACTAAAACTTAAACAACTCTCATCTTAATGTAGTTTGTAAAACCAATCGCAGTATTTAAAAATATAATTAAGAACTAAATACCTTTTTAAGGTACAAAGAAACCGGTACTTTGCTGTCATTAGCGTTCTGTTTAGAGTATTTGACTAACCACCGTGTCTAACCAGCCAGTCATGACTGTATGATTATACTTTACATACATAAATCACATCTTTATCCTTAAGGTAACAAGATTTTTAAACGGTCTTTCTTGCCCCGTACGTTTAAAATTTGGAATGGGTTGGCGGCTGGGGTTTTTCCAACTGGCTACGACATGGGTACCTTTAAGAGGCTGACAACACTTAGGTGTTGTCAGCCTTACCAAAATTAGTTTTGTTGAAATTGATGTTATTTAAACACTGTTTTAAGAAAAACTGCACACAAAAAAAATATAATGTTCATTTTCAACATATTTCAAACACGCTAGACGGGCTCGATACATAATTGAACAAAATCGGCTCGATAGGAAATAATTGCAAAGATTGGTCTTAAAATGATCATTAAACGGTTCTATGTCTTTATTTTTTTCGACGTATGGGTCTGCAATTAAAAACATAAAGTCAACATATTCATACCTAAACGGCTAACGAGTCATATTTCACAAATAATCCATACTTTTGTTTATTCCTTATGATTTGTGTCTTATTTGCAAGATTTTTGACGCGCGCCAAGCTGCCGGAATAGTTCCTTCTCTTTCACTAACAGGCACGTGAACCGTATGTGTGAAGAGTGGCGCTGCTCCAGGTCATTTGCTGTTGACAGCGCCTTAAGAGGCGAGTGTACCACTTCTTGCATGGCCGGCAACGCGCTAGCAGTCCCAGTGGTGCTGTGGTTGTCCACTTACAATCAGGTGCACCGCATGCCCGTTTGTCGGTTTTAATATATAAAAAAAACCTAAAGGCCACGTTTAGCAAGATTGTGGGCGTTATGGAAAGGGGTATCAAAATAGTGATGGGTTGCTAGCCGCATCACCTATAACATGATTCCTAGGATTCTCGCCCATTCCCTTGACAGTCTTTCACCATTCCATTTCAGATTATTCTTTGCATGTTTGAAAATTAAGTTCTAAAGTGGCTTTAATTATTTATTGACAGTGTGCTTTAGTATTATCACTACTAGCTTTAATATGAATAGAAAAATTTGTTCGTTTTGGATTTATCGAATGTTTCAAGTCTATCTTTCTGTATGTATTTTTGTAATTGTTGCTGGACAGATTTATACGAAATTTGGTGTGTAGACAGTTGTAAATCTGGTATAAGTAACAAGCAAATTTTTATTCCAAAATGTCTGGAGGTCAGGGCTCACGCATGCAATATACGTGAAATTAATTTAGTAAATAAAATACAAAATAATAATAATACGTCATATAAAATGAATGAAAACTACTATAATTTGGGAATTCGCATGGAATTTTTGTGTACACCTGTTTAGTCCTTTAATTTTGTCCGCCAGGCTTGACAGTTATGGCGAACAAAGCCACGGTTAGCTAATACATATTATTATATAATGTTTCTTTTGTTTTGTTTTGTATGCTGTAACGGAAGCGTTATAGGCAATACTTAGCCCCAGCCTTATACGGATCTCTGAACGTTGACGCTTCGAATGGTAATGTAGTGTTTGTATAAGCAGCTAAATTAACGGTACTATGCCGCGTCAGGACTGCAGAAGCTTAATTAGAAGCTTATATACAACTACACGGCTAAATATCATAATAGGTACTCCACGACAATATTCGTAAGACATCTACGTGTGAGCGTCATTAATTTTCATTACAAAGGTACGACGAAGGTAGATGGAGTGCAGTACGAGTAGGGCCCTTATTGTAGGGACCTTGGCTAATCGGTGATATGAAGTAATTCGGTGATAGTAACTTTATGATCTAACTAGCTGTTGCCAGAGACTTCGTCTGCAAAGAAATCGGTTATCGCTATCCCGCGGGAACTACGCAATTTTCCGTGATAAAAAGTAGCCTATGTACCTATTCCAGACTTTTCTCTATCTATGTGCCGAATTTCATCCAGTAGGCTTATTGTCTAACTCGCTCGCAATCGCCATCGTGTTCATTTTGACAGTTCATGTATGGGCTGACAATTGGCATCGGAATCAGCTAGCTGTCACATTCATACAAGAACTGTCAAAATGAACACGATGGCGATTGCGAGCGAGTTAGACAATAAGCCTCCAGATCCGTTGGGCCGTTCTGGCGTAATTGAGTAACAAACAAACAAACATCCATCCATCCATCCATCAATACTTTCGTATTTAGAATATTAGTTAGATAGCGGAAATACTTACTCGATATCTTTACGGCTTGTAAATTTCCAGTTGTTGGCGGCACTGTCATTCAACATGCTATCGTGCAGCAAGTATCGAAAGTATCCGTCAAAATTAAGAAAAAAATACTTTTTCATTAACCAAGGTTTGCCCTATACCGTAAGACATTAACTATATGCGCAGTGTTTTCGCGGGTCCAGCGAAAGCGGTCGAAACAGGTCCGGACAGCCTTTGTTTATCAGTTATTTTTAACAAACCTGTTAGTAACAGTGCCAGAATTATGCGTCGGAGTTGATGTGACAATAAAATTAGTATCCGTTTTTGCGCGACTGCCGCCAGAAAATTGGGTTACGCTTTTCGAATGTACGCAAGATATGTTAATGTTTTTTGCTCCGAAAACTGAAGTCTGGGGCCTTACCATGACGTCCAAATTCAGACTCAGTTCAAGTTTTAGCTGTCACTTTTAGTATGAATCTGAAAGCGAGCGAACCTAAACTGAATCGCATTAAGACGTCATGGTAGGGCCTCAGATCCAATTAATTATTTTAATTTATGAAAGTTTCAATGAATTTTTAGACACTCATTACTTGTTATATGTGGGTAAACGCACGCGTCACGGATTGATGTGGATCCGGATTCGATTCCCGGCCATAGCCTTGCTTTTCAGATTTTTCCATGTGTTCTAGTTTTCAGTATCGTTTAGAAATCTACCCCCTTATTCATAAACGCTCTATAGGCTCACTTACCAATCGTTTGTCCTTATCTGTGAAAGGTAAATGTCAAAGTGACAGATAAGGACAAACGATTATTAAGTTAGCAGAAGCCTATAGAGCGTTTATGTATAAGGGTCATAGTTTTTACGGGTAAATCTAACTAATATAAATATAAATGCGAAAGTATGGATGGATGGATGGATGGATGGATGTTTGTTTGTTACTCAATCACGCCAGAACGGCCCAACGGATCTGGATGAAATTCGGCACATAGATAGAGAAAAGTCGGGAATAGCACATAGGCTACTTTTTATCCCGGAAAATTGCTTAGTTCCCGGTTCCCGCGGTATAGCGATAAACGAATTCTTTGCAGACGAAGTCGCTGGCAACAGCTAGTCGTAAAATAAACACAAAAATTCTTACTATTTCGTTGATAGTATCATCAGAGGTTCCCAACCATTTCTTGACCAGAGATTTTGATTTTTTTCAAGTGCTCTAGCATTATAATTTTGATCTCCTTATAAAAGTATTTTATAATCTTGTCTAATTGGTTTATTCTTCAAGCTGCAACTAAAACTTTCATGCTATAAATAACAAAGGAATGTCAAAAGTTTGTTATAACAACGAAAATTATAACACTTCGCGGGTAGACATATCACAGACGCCGCCAACATTCGGTGCATTAAAAAGAGTCTAAACAGAAAAGTAGTAAAGTTTGTACGGTGCCAGATGTTCACGACCTACGTCAACGTGGCAACACTATTTGTTTACTATTCCAGTTATTTCCAGTTTGATAAATGTTTGGCGTAGTGAGGGGAGGTACGAAATCAAATATAGTCGATGTGGTTTCGTGGTATTTCAGATGTTTCTCGCAAATTATTTTGTGTCATACTTTCAGTAGGTTTTTACTGGATCACTTGATTGGAGTATTTTGTTTCTTTATTCTATAAGAATTTTACTTAGTATTTTATCATTTTTTAGTACTCATAACATATTTTTTTCGGTCATAAAAGTACATGAATCTGTTTAGTGTTGTATAGAGTCTGTATGGTCTGTTACATCATGTATTTTAAATGAACAACGTTTAAATTTTTACTGACTTACCATTGAAAACTGAGCATTTAGTTAAAATTTGTGTAAGTTTTTGGTACAAAAAGTGGACACACACGTCCGCGTTAACGTCTTAATTTATTTGAGCATTTGTAGCGCCTCTAGTAGCACGTATCAACAACAAATTGATTCAGCAGCATTCGATATTTGATGCGACAAAAAACATATTACTAAGTACTCTGCCCTGCCTTATTTCTGTCGAGGTTTCTTCTCGCCAGTGGCGCTTCGCTTATTGTTTACGTTCGAATTATGAGCGGCGCCTTTGACTTAACTAGTTCCCTTTTTGAAATATTATTTCCGTAATTTAGTTTCTGTTTTATTTTTAGGTTACGCACCTCTGACTTTGACGTTTGATTTTCAATTTTGAACTCGTTATTTTTAACAAAGTGGATATTATTTATAACGAGCGTTTTCTCATTGTTTTATCTACGTAAATGAAAACATGTAACACTACCACAGGTCTTCGCTTAGAATGAGAGGGCTTAGGATGTAGTTGAAGTAGGTCTAGTCCTTATTGAAAACGTCACACCCACTGAACTACTTCACAGTGTATGTATTCCACTCCACGCCGGAACATAGCACCGTAGGCACTGCTTAGCGGCAGGATTAGCAAGTATTCTATCGGTTTTTTGGCTTAATATTTACGTCTAATTTAATTACTATAATCACCAAAGTCATTACCAATCCCTTTCAAAAATTACATTCATACAAAAATCACCTCTATATCACCTATAGAGCTTTAGGTAAGACCTAAAGGCCACGTTTAGCATGATTGTAGGCGTATAGGTGGAAAGGGGAATCAAAATAGTCATAGGTTGCTAGCCATATCGCCTATAACATGATTCCTAAGAACTTCGCCCGTTCCCATGATGGGCTTTTACCATCTGCACGGGACGAGAAGCAACTGGTACTTTCTATGTTTTTCCTTTGCTCCCAGCCCGGCTAGCACGACAGCGCACAAGAGTCGCGTCGCGCGCGAGATAGATTAGCCGTGTCTGTCTAGAACGAACAGTAAGAAAAAGACGGGCAATCTATCTCGCGCGCGACGCGACTCTTGTGCGCTGTCGTGCTAGACGTGCAGACCAGCATGGAAGTAATTTCAAATATTAAACTGCCTATTTCGGTTAACTTTACGTATAGGTAATTCAGAACTAAATATAAACTGTGTTTATTTTTCATATTTCCTAGGTATCATCGGCATAAAAAAATACAATTAAATTCTACTAAATGGTAGAGATGACCGCAGGACCGATGGCCGATGGGGTCAGAAGGTTCTCGAGTGGCGTCCGCGGACCGGGAGACGAGCTGTTGGTAGGCCTCCAAAAATATGGAGCGACGACCTGATCAGGATCGCGGGATCGCGGTGGATGCGGAAGGCACAGGACCGGTCCGAGTGGAGAGCCTTGGGGGAGGCCTATGTCCAGCAGTGGACGTCTTTCGGCTTATATGATGATGATGATGATGAAATGGTAGAGATGATAGAACCTCCCTACCACCTGCAATACCCGGTTTTTATTAGATCTGAATCAGAATAAAGTAGCTATAGATTAATCGACGAAATGAACCGCCACGGATAACCAATATCCTCGTTTATTTTCTAACTGACATTTACTATTAGTAACTACGGACGAACAACTAATTTGTATCACGCTGTTATTAGTTGGCTACCGGATCGCCGGATGGGGGTCAGTGAACCTGCGCGCGCGCTGTTTGTGTCACGTCGCCTTTTTAGGGTTCCGTACCCAAAGGGTAAAGAACGGGACCCTATTAGTATTCCTTACCCAAAGGGTAAAAGCGGGAGTCTTTTAGTGTTTCTTAACCAAAGGGTAAAAACGGGAGCCAATTAGTGTTCCTTACCCAAAGCGTAAAAATGAGAGCCTATTTGAGTTCCGTACACAGAGGGTAAAAGCTGGACTCTATTAGTATTCCGTACCCAAAGTTAAACAGCGTGTCACTATTAATAAGACTCCACTGTCTATCTGTCTGTAGTCTGTCATCAGGCTGTATCTCATGAACCGTGACAGCTAGAGAGTTGAAATTTCCACAGATTAAATATATCTGTTGCCGCTATAACAATAAACACTAAAAGCAGAATATTTTAATGTCTGTCTACTACCAATATGAAATGACCTCACACTGTCTTCATTTAAGCTCAGGAGAAAGGTCTGCCTCAATGTTTCTGCTAATAACAGACACAGACACTGACAGACACAAATAACAAGCCAATCACTTATTACAATAAAGCTCCACATGTCCCAGGTTTCAATTTTTGTTGACCGTTACGCATTGCCTCAAAATCCCATTAAAAGAACACTCTAAACCTTCCATGTGTACTCTGACAGATTTACGCTATCCCCTTTTCCCTCTTAAATAAGACCTTGTTAAATCCACATCCTTAAATCCGGCTACCAAATAAAATCTCAAACCTTTTACTTTAAATATCGGCAACCGTAAATTAGCGATACATCGGTATCGTAAAGTGCGATCCTATGTTGCCTGCACACCTCGACTTTAGGCATTTGTCCAGTCGCCATCAGATATATCGTAGCGGGCGAGGTCCTCAAATAATTCTGAGCAGCCTTAAATTTCAATAAATTCGTTACACTGTAAGGTTAATTAACATCGGAACACGCAATTGGTCATAAATATAATAGCAGCGACTTTTCAATAAAATCGGTACGTCACAGATCGTCAAAGGTATCGATACAGTCAGGCTGACCATAAAGATCGGAACATTTTTGGAAAATATACCTTAACTTTGATACAAACAGTTTAAATTACAGTGTGTTTATAGTAAAATTAGTTTTATAAAATAGAACTACATTCTTTGACTTATAACAGCAGAAGAAAAAAAATATTCGTAAAAAAAGTATAATGGCAATTTAGTGGCCAGTAACAATTTACACTTTATACAACAAAAAAAGTTTTATGTTACTAACACAGTGAATTATGCATGCAAACGCATACACTATGTAGGTATAGACATATCTTTCATTTTGGCATGACGTTTAAGCCTTATTTGTATTTTGTTTGGAATTCGATTCTATTATTATACACGTAAGGTTTATTTTCCACATATGTTCCGATATTTATGGTCAGCCTGACTGTGTCGATACCTTTGATGATATGTGCTTCCTGATATTTTTAGCTCATTGAACGTCCCGAATTTATTGAAAAGTCGCTGCTATTATATTTATGACGGATTGCGTGTTCCGATGTTATTAACCATATCTAGTGTGACGAATTTATTGAAATTTAATGCTGCTCCGAAATATTTGAGGACCTCGCCCGCTACGATATATCTGATGGCGACTGTCCCACCGCCGATGGGAAAGCGATTAACTACCTATAGTCTAACCCCTTATTCGTAAACGCTTAGGCTTCTGCTAACTTAGCAATCGTTTGTCCTTATCTGTCACTTTGACATTTACCTTTCACAGATAAGGACAAACGATTGCTAAGTTAGTAGAAGCCTACAGCGTTTATGAATAAGGGGGTATATTAGGACAATTGACAACGTTTCATATTTCTGAGCCTATAATTTTATTGGTTCTCGTATTATGTTCGAAAAAAGGAATATGCTGATAGTTTATTTTTTCGCTAGGGTTTTTTTTTTATTTTATTAATTACTAATTTATATTTTTTTATTATTTCAAAACACTTACAGGTGATATAAAAATGAAATGTCAGTTAAGAAAGACCTCCGAAAACGTATAGTATAATATTTTGAGATGTGCAAAAGAACAATAAAATAAATAATAAATAATAAATATCTTGGGACAATTGACACCAATTGACCTAGTCCCAAACTAAGCAAAGCTTGTAATATAGGCACTAGACAACGGATAAACAAACTTATATAGATAAATACATACTTAAATACGTATTAAACATCCAAGACTCGAGAACAAACATTCGTATTTTTTATACAAATATCTGCCCCGACCAGGGATCGAACCCGGGACCTCAAGCTTCATAGTCAGGTTCTCTAACCACTAGGCCATCCGGTCGTCAAACAATGTAGCAGGCACGTTTGGATCCATAACACTTACTTGCAAAATGTATCAAAGTAATATAGAGAGTTGAGACACCATTTTAGCCTAACAAAAACATACAACATTTACCCAAATTGCATTCAAAGACTAGGATATTCTCATACTCAGATTTCACACTTATAAATTACCAAATAAAATCAGGTATCACATTGAATTCTTATTATTATTCAAATAAGTTTTTTCCCGTAATCAATTATACTTAACACTTTGCTTGTCAACGGGTGATGGGTCATTTATCATTCATCATCCGTGATCAGTATCATGTTTAATATATTCGAAATTGAGTGTAAAAAGTTGATTTTATATTCAGGAGCTGGGGTGAGGTTTTTTAGTGATATTATTTAAATGTGGTTACCTAATATAATGCGTAGTAAAGTGATGCGAGTGATATAACTTCTTGGTGGTTCTTTTTTCTTACACACCGGTTAAATACTAGTCACTCTTAATCAAATTACTGAAATTACTCTTATTATGGTACCAGGTAAGTAAAGACTTTTTTATATCAGCTAAATATACCCCCTTGCAAAACGGGCACCCATGGTTTTTGTATTTCATGTGCTTTATGCATTCTAAGCTTTAGTGCCTAAAAATCTGTAAAACCATGGGTGCCAAATTTTTTTGCAAAGGGACACCCTTAGTAGGTGTTTTCTAATTAAATTACATTTAATTTATTAGAGTAATTTAGCTCGCACCAGAAGTCAGTCCGGAACCTATAGTGAATCATTCAAGGAAAGTTTTGAGTTAAAACTCCTACGATATTTTTATTCGAGGATCAATTAAAGCAACCTAAGGGCTCAAGTACAAACCTGTTTTTCGCACATTACTAATCGTTCCTCTATTTATAACGAATAAAAGACTCAAAAGCCTGACTATAGCTCCCGGGCTGCTACTGGTACCTTTACCCTACTGTAGTTGTGTTACTCCAGTAGATTTTTGTTAGTTCAATCAAGCTATCCCAACCACTAGCTGAAATATTCCAGATTAGTTTTAAGAAAGAAAGAAAGAACAAATTTATTCCTTTTTGCATGACACAGAAATATAAGAGCACCCCACACGATTTTATAGAAAAGAAAAAAACACAGACATGAAACGTCAGTGGTGAGTGTGTCTTCGCAAAAGTGAAACGGTCGCTGGCTCAGCATTACGCTGAGGTGTTAGACACCAGAGCCTCTAGTGTAAGTTTTCGCATATAAAAACGTATCGAACGCGTTCACGTAAACGTCTCAATTACTATGGAAAAATAGGCAGCGCCACTTGCGGATCGAAACGACAACAAACTGTTCTCATAGTATTTGACATTTTAACGCAAACGCGTTCGAGACGTATATTGTGACCGAAAACCTACACTAAGCATACTGGCAGCACTGATTTTCAGCCAGAACCGTCTGTGACTCACGAAACGATACACATAGATAAAATAAAATATAACAAACCTATACGTAAATAAACTATCAAATAGAACCAGACTTATGTGTAACTAAGAATTAATTATAAGGGTGCGACCAAACCGCCGCGTATACGCAGTGACGTGTCGTACGCGTCACGTTTTCTCACCGTTTCTTCATACATTTTGTTGCGATTCCGTACAGTCACCGTTTTTTAAGCGGCGGTGTGGTCGCTAGTTATCTAAAGTGTCAGTTATGTATGATTCCGTCTCTATTTATAACTACGAAACAGGCAGAGACGTCATCATAGATAACTGACAGTTAAGATAACTGAAGCTTAACTGAGAGTCGTGAAACAGGCCCTAAGTTTAAAGCGCCGTCGAAACCAAACACGCCTAACAATAAATCAATTTCAAGTTCGTGTCAGAACAGAACGGCATTAGCGAGCCATTTCAGTCGCTACCTTACTTTGCGTTGACTTAAGCTGTAACATGACAGAACTGTCAGCGTTGCGAGTTACTTTCGTATCGCGCTCAATGACAGGTAGAATGACAGATGTTTGATTGTTATATTTGTCATGTTTGCGAATTAGTTGCGTGGGGTGCGAGTCGTGTTATTTATGTAAGCCTTTTATTGTGCTTAAAAAACAAAACAAATGACAAACACTGCGATGCATGCACAAAGGTGGACTTATCCTTTTAAGGGATCTCTTAAAGTCTACCTTTGAGTGGATGAGAGGAGCTTATTAACTGTAAAAAAATATTCATTAAAAAGTTTAAACATATACCCCCTGATTCATGAACGCCCTATAGGCTTCTGCTAACTTAGCAAACGTTTGTCCTTATCTGTGAAAGCTAAATGTCAAAGTGACAAACAAAGACAAATGATTGCTAAGTTAGCAGAGGCCTATAAAGCGTTTATAAATAAGGGGGATAGAAACTGCTTACACATTCGGAAAGACTATCATTGCCAAGAAAAATGCGCCGCAAGGAATTCGAAAGAAAGGTTATCATTACCAATTTCAACTTAAGTAATTAATACTTTGTTTTTCCTTTATTTTACTTAAGTATCATTACGACTTTGCTTTACTTCATGGATATAAATAGCAAGTATCGTGTATACTCTTGAACTTGACTTCGTGTGCGTATGACACGCCAACATGTACTGTCAGCATTTGCTTCTATTCCCGGCCCTATAAACAAACAGTACTGCCGACAGCCCACTAATGTATGAGTCGTATGACTAATTACGTTATTGTTTCACTTTGTACATGTTTGCGACTTATGCAAGTTTTCATTTAACCTTTTGATAGTTTCAGTTGCAGCATAAAAAGGGTTACAAATCAGTAGGCTTATTGTCTAACTCGCTCGCAATCGCCATCGTGTACATTTTCACAGTTCTTGTATGAATGTGACAGCTAGCTGATTCCGATGCAGATTGTCATCCCATACGTGAACTGTCAAAACGAACACGATGGCGATTGCGAGCGAGTTAGACAATAAGCCAATAGACAATAAGTGGGTATTCTTAGTGTAAGTTTTGGTCACAAAATACGTCTCGGCCGCCTTTGCGTTAAAATGTCAAATACTATGACAAATTTTAGTTGTCGTTTCGTTCCGCTTATGGCGCTGTTCATTTTCCCATAGTAATTGAAACGTTAACGCGAACGTGTTTGAGACGTTTGTCGTGCCTAAAACTTACACTAGAGGCTCAGAGCTTCTAGTGTAAGTTTTCGCATATAAAAACGTCTCGAACGCGTTCACGTAAACGTCTCAATTACTATGGAAAAATTGGTCGCGCCACTTACGGATCGAAACGGTAACAAATTGTTCTCGTAGTATTTGACAGTTTAACGCAAACGCGTTCGAGACATATTTTGTGACCGAAAACTTACACTAAGCATACTGAGTTTAACGTCACATATTTTATGCCTCTAGACTAAAAAAAATTAAGGCACCTCACAATTTCAAAGTACGCTGCCTGTAGTAACACTACTCGCCGTAAATATAAAATGGGAGTCCATCAATAGTCATTGTGTAGCGCGGTGTGCATTACGCAGCGATTGAATACGATATCGTGCGCGCGCGCAGCGTGGACAAGCCTTAACATTTTTATTTATATATTTACGGATTTCAAGCTGCGGTAGCTTAATGGTTTGACTTGTGGCATTTTAAGCAGAGGGTCGTGGGTTCGAATCCCAAGCTCGCACCTCTGAGTTTTTCGGAGTTTATGTGCGAATTTACCATGAGCTTTTCGGTGAAGGGAAACATCATGAGGAAAGCTACACATATCTGCGAAGCAATTCAATGGTGTGTGAGAAGTTCCCGATCCGCACTGGGCCCGCGTGGGAACTATAGTTCAAGCCCTCTCGTTCTTAGAGGAGGACTGTGCCCAGCAGTAGAACGTATATAGACTGGAGATGATGAGATGATAATTGACGTAGAGATGACTTTAGATTTTTAAAGTCCCGTACTTGTAGACAAAAAAAGAAGCTTTTATAATTATCATTTCGCTGTCAACCATTTGATTTGACTGTTTGTGTACCTGATAGCTATTGAGTGGACTGTATTAATGAAAAGGCTAAACTATTAGTGGAAACACGGGTTTAATGAGGAGTTTAAAATAATGCAACAAGACAGCATCAGCTCTACTTCACAACTGACATTGAGACGTAATAATAAAACATACAAAAGAAATGTTGACAAGTAGGTTATAAAAAGGCCGCGCTGCAGCCAGTCGCCAACATTCTGGACCCCCAGTGGAACACTAACTACTGGTGGCGACTGACTGAGGCGCGGCTTCTAGCAAAACAAGTTTTCGGGCCGGTCGGCGCAGCATGCCACCTCTAGTGCGGACGTCTGCTACGCGGACCACTCCGTCAGGTCCTAGGTAAACCTTCGCTACCCTTCCTAAAGGCCAGAGCCCACGAGGGAGGGTAGCGTCGGCGATTAGCACCACATCGCCCTCGCCAAGATTCACGGCACTGTTGGTGGGTCCTCTCGGTCGGAGCATTGGGAGGTACTCGTGTAACCATCGTGCCCAAAATTGGTCTGCGAGACGCAGTGTTCTGCGCCAATCGCACCTTCGGGATAGATCTGCGTCCGTCAATGATGAGGTCCACGGTACAACTGAAGAGGAGCCCAGGATGAAATGGAATGGTGTTATGGCTTCTGGTGAATCTGGAGAAGGTGATACGTAGGTAAGCGGTCTCGAATTGACAATTGCTTCTGCCTCAAGAAGGAGCGTGGTCAGGACGTCTTCCTTTATCGTTCTGTTTGCGAGACAGGATCTGAGTGCTGATTTTACTGTCCGTACGAGCCTTTCCCATGCGCCACCCATGAAAGGAGATGCTGGCGGGATGAAGCGCCAGTCAATTTTGTGATTGGTGGCGTATTCCCTCACGGAGTCGTCGTGTAGACTTCGTAGCTCGCGCGAAGCCCCAACAAAATTCGTCCCGTTATCGGAGAGTATGGTGGTGGGGGATCCTCGGCGCGCGATGAAGCGTCTGAGACTCATTATGGCAGCGTCAGATGAGAGAGAATTGACAACTTCAAGATGTAACGCTCTGGTTGTCAGGCATGTATATAATGCGACGTAACGCTTTTCACTGCGGCGGTATATCGTTATCAAAATGGGGCCAAAATAATCGAGCCCGACGTGAGTGAACGGCCTTTTGTGATGGTCCAGACGTTCTAGTGGCAAGTCGCCGGTCTGTGGTTGGATGGGCTTGTTCTTCCATCTTCGGCAACATACGCAGGAACTTGCTATGCCACGGATCGTGCTTCTCGCTCTTAGGATCCAGTATCTCTGGCGGAGTTCATTTAGGACGAGCTCGTTGAACTGGTGGGACGCTCTAATATGTTCATGCTGGATCAAGAGTCGTGTGACGTGATGACGGCCGTCGAGGATGACTGGTGACTTCATGTTGTCGTTTACTCCAGGGGCAGACCTTATGCGTGAATCTAGTCTTAGCAAACCATCTCTGTCAAGTACTGGTGCGAGTTTCTTAAGGCGACTATTTTTGGGCACTGGCATCGAAGATTGCAAGGCTGATAGATCCTCGGGGAAACTCTCTGTTTGTGCTAGATGGACGACCAACTTCTTCGCTTCCATTATATCTGCAGTGTGCAGTTGGTATAGGCGATGTGGTACCGTCTATGTGCAATTTAGAATTTGGATCTATTGGCCGAAGTAATTTTAGCCGAAATAGTCGTGCGCCCTGAAGAACACGGGCGGTGGCGCGTAGCAATCGCAGCCAGGAGCTAAAACGCGTCGGATTTGGTATTAGACTCGGAGATAGTGTGGTGAGGAACAGAACCACCGCGTCTGATTTCAACTCTGGGTCTGGTGAGTTCGGTTCCTCATCGGTACCGCACTCGGTCGGCCAAGTGCATGACGGATCCATCAGAAATAGTGGGCCGGTGAACCATCGATGAGAGGCAGTTAAGCTTATCTTTTTTGGTTTGGTCGCGTCGTCCGCGACGTTGAGAGAGGTCGGGATCCACCGCCAATCAGAAGGATTGGTAGTTTCCAGTACCCCTCCCAACCTGTGTGCCACGAACGGTTTGAACGCGCGAGCGTCGCTCCGAATCCACTTGAGGACGGTAGTTGAGTCGGTCCAAAAAGTGGTTTCGGAGGGCTTGAAACGGTGAGCTTGTAAAATTGATTGCGCAAAACGCGACGCTATAAGAGCGGCTTGCAATTCCATACGAGGTATTGAAACCGGTTTCAATGGCGAAACGCGAGCCTTGCTGCCAATGAGTGCCGTGGACACGGAGTCGTCGCTATAACTGAAGCGCCAATACGCGACACAGGCATAGGCTTGCTCGCCACCATCGGCCACAACGTGCAATTGAACGTCCGACACATCTGCCCTAGTCATATACCAGCGAGGGATTTTAACGTTGGCCGCGATCCGCAACTGTTCGAACCAGTCCTCGCACTCGCTGACATACAATTCGGGTAAGGACATGTCCCAATTAACGCCTGACCGCCATAATTTTTGAATCAAAATGCGGCCCCAGATGACGACTGGCATCAGGAGGCCGAGAGGGTCATAGACCTTCATGACACTTGACAGAATGTTACGTTTGGTAAAAGTGTCAGTCGGTATCTGGGGCACGGTGCGAAACCCTAACGAGTCCTGGCCTGGATTCCATTTTACACCCAATACGCCGACTTCACTACTGGGAGGCAGGTAAACGTCAGATGTGGAATCACTTCGGAGTTCCTTCGGAACGAGTGAAAGCGCCTCCGGGCGATTTGAAGTCCACGCACGCATCTCGAAACCACAAGCTTTGTGCACCGTGATAACATCGGCGGCTAGTTGTGCCGCATCATCGATACTGGAGTAGCTGCCCAGGTAGTCGTCCATATAATGGTCTTCGATGATAGCCTTGTACGCGGCAGGATAGTCGGATTCGAGCATTTTTGCGTTTTTGTTTTTTATGTAAAGCGCTATGAAAGGACTACATACAGCGCCAAAGATCATGGATGACATGCGGTATTCTTTAAGGATGCCATCCTTACTGCGCCAGAGAAAACGTTGCGCGTCTCTGTCTCTAGGGGCAATTTTGACCTGGGGAAACATTTCCTTGATATCGCCGTTTAAAGCAACGGAGCCTTCCCTAAAACGGAACAAGATGTCGAGAAGGGAGGACAAGAGGTCGGGTCCTTGTAAGAGGAGGCTATTGAGGCTTATGCCTTTCGTTGCTGCAGCCGCATCGTGAACTGCTCTGAGTTTTTTCTTCTGTGGGTGAAGGACGCCGAAGATGGGCAGGTACCAACGAATTGAGCCGTTTGTGTTGACGCAAGACGCGTTTTGAGGAAGACGCTGGTGATAAGTGTCTGGGTGACACTCTTCGGCGTAGCCTTTGTTTATTACGTCGTCTATAAATTTTTGGAAAGCTGTAGCGAAGGCTGGGTCTTTTGACATCAATCTGTCGTTCAAGTGCCTTGAAGCGAGAAAGTGCCTGAGGATAACTGTCGGGTACGATTTCCGGCAAATCTTTTTTCCAGGGCAAACCAACTTCATAATGGCCATCGTCGAGCTGATGAGCTGAGGATTCAATAATATCGACTGCTCGTTGGTCTTCGTCGTTTGGACGGGGACCCTTTTTCGTGATGCCTAGAGCGTCAATGTCATATTGACTTTGTATAAGGCTGTCCAGGTCATCAGAAACGTGATTTATAAAATCGAGTGGCTTTGACGAGACCGAAAGTGCACCGTGGAGTACCCAACCTAACAAGGTTCTAGAGGCGACGGGTTCATTCTTAATTTCACTACGAACTTCGCGACTTAAGGATAAATGCCAGTCTGGCGTGCCAATAAGGACGGTAGGAGAAATGTCGGTGCAATATGAAAGCTCATTAGTCAAACCAGATAGGTGACTATAGTCCGTGAGATTAATCGTGTCAGGATTTTGCGCTCGAAGTCCTAGGGGTTTAATAGCCCGGGCGTGTTTGATTAAATAACGATCGGCATGGTCACGACCGCGAATATAAAAATCAACATAACTCACGTCAAGTTCCTTACTCATACCGCTAACACCTTCGATGCGAAGTCGCTCCTGACAGGTAGGTTTCGCGCCAATGCGTGCCGCTACCTCGCCGTCAATCAGTGTTGCCGTGCTGCCCTCGTCGAGAAGAGCTGTCGTTTCGAAGTCACCGTCGGGACCCTCGAGCACGATCGGGACTACTTTCAGCAGGCCACGGGGGCGTGAGGTCGACGGCAAGGATCCTGTAGCGTTAATTAAACAATCAGAAGTATTTGCGATTTTATCAGGGTGTTTTGATGCGGTGCCAACATTATTAGTGTCGGCGGAACCAGTTGAGTCGACAGAGGGCGTTGCAGTCATGTTACATTGTCCGCTTGATGTCGCTCTAACATTGGTGCCGGCAGTTTCCGTGCCGTGGAGAAGTGCATTGTGACGTCTCAAACATCCATCAACTCCACAACGTTTCGCTCGGCAATTGTTCTATGTGTGCGGGTTGGCTTTAATGCACCGGTAACAGGTTTTTGTTTCCCTAACCCAACGCCATCTATCTTCGATGGAAAGTTCTAAAAAACGTTTGCAGGCCTTTATGTCGTGAGGCCCTTGCTTACAAAACATACAACGCTCAGATGTTTTGCCGTTGGATACCGTAGCGTGTACCGATTCCTTTTTTAATTGAAATTTGAAGTTATTTGTTCTAGGTAAATTCGATGGTATCGGTGGCGCCTTAAATGTACTGTCAACAACAAAATTATATTTTAGCTGTTTATCTGCCTCGGCCAAGAGGAATTGTGACAGTAATTCAAGTTTTGTTATATGTTGTTCCTCTGGTACGTGAATCGAGGCGAAGTCCGTAAAGCGGGCTCTAGTATGCTCGCTCAATTTAATCAAAATGCACCGAAAAAGCTCCGGGGAAGACAAGTACTCGTGTTGATTAAGTAACTTGAGAGTCGTAACGAAGTTACGTAATTTATTGGCTAGGCCATTTAAATCCTGAGGACAACTTAGCTTAGGACTGTTGCGCAGCTCGGTGACTTCGCGGGCCACGAGGAGTTCCGGTCGAGCGTAAGTCTGCTCCAAGGCCTTCACGATGTCGTCGGGGTCGCCGGAAGTCCACATGAGCGATGCAACGGACTGGTACGCTTGACCGCGGACTGCGTTGTTCAAGCGGTCTAAATTCTCTGAAGGAGAGAAAATAGATTTAGTTCTCTCGTAGCTACTTTTGAACGCCATCCATTGACTGACTTCACCCGAAAATGTGACAAGTTCAGCTTTCTTTGGCCTGTTGGAAAGAGCGTTAATAGCTTGAGACAGTTTTGTTATAGGGTCGGCGGAAGAAGGTTCAGATAACTGTTGTGTCATGGAGTCGTATTTATTATAAGGAAGGCTACTCGTAAGTGTGGGTTTACAGTGGTTTGCACGTTTGACATCGGGCACGTAGAACGATACAGTGTTGGTAGGGGCGGCCGGCTGTGAATAGAGTCCTTGAGGGTTACTCAAGGTGACAGTCGGCGCTTTACCAGGAATGTCTACTTCGGCTACCGTGGTCACGTTGGCATTTTGTTCTGAAACCCACGTGGAGGTGCGCTTCTCTGCGTTACGATTGGAAAAGTACGAACTACGACTGCGAGCTGACTTATCTGATGCTTCCAAAACGGCGAGTTTTGCTTGGAGCTCCGTTTGCTCCACCTCAGACTCGAGGCGGGCGAGCTCGCGCTCGCGCTCTGCTTGCTGGCGTGCGAGCACGGCTTGTTGACGTGCGAGTTCGAAGTCCCGCTCCGCTTGTTGACGCTCGCGGTCCGCCTGCTGTCGCGCGAGTTCGCGCTCACGCTCTACCTGGCGCCGCATCGCGTCTGCTTCTAACGCCAATTTCTGAGCACGGACGGTCGCCGACGAACGCGATGAATGAGTGCGCTCGCTGCGAGATTGCATACTGTGGACACTAGGAGCGGTTGGTGCTTGGGTATTTCCTTCGTTGCGTGAGCTAGAAGGAGCATTTAGGCAAATGGCGGCGGGGCAAGGTTGTGCCACGCTACCAGGGGCGTTGCCTACTGTTGGTATGCTCATTCTAACAGGCAATGCCGAAGCACCGGCGTCAGTTGTGGTTGAAATCGGCCGTGTGCCGCGCGGTGACCGCTCGCGGCGATCGCGCTGCACCCGCTCGGTTTCTGTAGTTGCGAGATCTGTCTTTGCCTTGCTCCGTGTTTCGACCATAGTGAATACGTATGTAACTAATGTAAATAATGTATTCTACACGAAATGAAATCTACAATGAACTTACGTGTGAAAAAAATATGACATAAAATTTTCGCTGGATGTTATTTTTACGGTGAGAATGGACCAAAATGATAGCTATTGAGTGGACTGTATTAATGAAAAGGCTAAACTATTAGTGGAAACACGGGTTTAATGAGGAGTTTAAAATAATGCAACAAGACAGCATCAGCTCTACTTCACAACTGACATTGAGACGTAATAATAAAACATACAAAAGAAATGTTGACAAGTAGGTTATAAAAAGGCCGCGCTGCAGCCAGTCGCCAACAGTACCCTTTTTTGGAAAACGCGTGAGGGTATCAAATTGAAGTTACTTATTACGAAACTTTACCTACGGGGACTGAACTCGAGACTTCAGCTTCGTAGTCAGATAGCTAAAGCGGTAAGACCGCCTTTTGTATACTTTGTTCTTTGCTTCTGTATTGTTTTGTACAGTATGCTTAGTGTAGTAGGTTTTCGGTCACAAAATACGTCTCGAACGCGTTTGCGTTAAAATGTCAAATACTATGGGAACAGTTTGTTGCCGTTTCGATCCGCTAGTGGCGCTGCCAATCATTCCATAGTAATTGAGACGTTTACGTGAACGCGTTCGAGACTTTTTTATATGCGAAAACTTACACTAGAGGCTCTGATTTGTGGTGTTATATAAAGAGTATTTGTATTGTATTGTATTTAGTCAGCGTCTCTTACCATGCACTTACGTAAAAGACTGCGTTATGTCCACATATTGCTACCGTTCAAGTAGTGTTACGTACTAGCCCCATCACACATGGTTCAATAGCACCACTGTATGTCTCCACGGCCAAGGATAAACGAGAGGCTATAATTTAAATTGTATTATTAAGAATAAATATTCCGACTAAAGTTATCGTAATTTAGGAGTTATGTTTTGGAAAGTCTCGGCTCTCTGGTAGCATTTATGTCATACTAGATATTGTCAGCGATTTCGTCTGCAAATAATTCGTTTATCGCTATCCCGCGGAACTACGCAATTTTCCGGGATAAAAAGTAGCCTATGTGCTATTCCAGACTTATCTCTATCTATGTGCCGAATTTCATCTAGATCCGTTGGGCCGTTCTGGCGTGATTGAATAACAAACAAACATGGCCATCCATCCATCCATCCATACTTTCGCATTTATAATATTAGTTAGATTATTATTTTACGATAGCTATGTTAAAAGTGTTGATAGTTCAAGCACGGTTTACACGTATGTATATGTAAAGAAATGTTTATGAAAATTTAAACAGTAGGTATTTTTGAAGGCGCATGTTTACTTCATCCCTTATTCACGTAAATATACATACCTTATGTAACAAAAATTATGACAAATAATGCCTAACCAATCCAATGCTTAACAAGCGTTTATAAATAAGGTTTCGAATTCCTTATGATAATTCCTGTTGTAATTATAATCTTCAGATTAAATAAAAACTCAAGACCAAGCCCAAAGTAGCCTTGCTCACCTCAAGGTGCAGTTTAAACTGGCCTCACTGTGCTGTTTACAAAACTCTGACTCTACTTTTTATTTGGTCTATGATATAAACTTAGGTTTTGCATTAGCACACCCGCATCTTGCAATAAGGTTTTATTGTTGATGGATGTTATACGCCTATACGGGTTCCGTGTCAATTAAGGAAGTAATTTAAATATCTATTAAGCTTTAGAGAGAATCAGTGAAGAAATGTTAACTAACAATAAATCTTTAACGTTGAAAAGTTCAAAAGTCAAAGGGTTGAATGACGTATAAACATATCAACAGCCTTAAATAACCTATTTCATTGGAAATTACAATTAACATTGATAGTACCTTTAATCAGTATTTAACTAAAATAAACATTAAGCGACAACGCGATTATTTCTACTTTCACACTAAATTGTTGTAAAAGCATTTTTACTTCTAAAAATGAAACGGTTGCAAAGTTACGCCCTTGTTTATCGTCGTTTAAGTCAACAAAATACAATTTTAAAATCTATTAAAACCAAAGCCTTATAAATTGATAAAATACCTACCTTCTCAAGTTTTGCGCACGCGTCTTAACCACTTTCGTAGGATTTCAAACTTGCTTTCGGGCTACTTTTATTCCTTTATGTTGTATAGACTTTATTTTATTATTATAATGTCTCTTAAAAAAATACTTTTTCGCAAGTAAAGTAAACATAACAGATGCGCAGGATTACTATTTGCGAATTCGCAGGTGGATATAACTGGCACACTAATAGCTGCATCAAAAAAAAACCTAAAAGCACTCTGTCCTTTACGCCCTAATTCTTTACGTGAACGAAGCAAAAAAGCATAATAATTTTGCACCCCAATTTACCTTACTTTAGAAATCCTAACAATGGGATTACTACAAACAGGTGTTCCAATTTTGTTATTATTACATTAAGAAAAAAAAATCTAGTTGCTTCGAATCAAATCGGTATACGACAACGATTGTAGCGCTTCGAAAAATAACACGTTAACAATGTACCATCGTTGGAATAGCAAACGTTTCTCTTACGACATACGATGCAAAGTCGCTTATGTTTTATTATGGTCTTAAGGCATTTTGTAACTGGTTGGTGCAGAGGTCGTTGGTACTCTGGGGAAACTAAAGCACAGGTGTCCAGCGTTCGGCTCGGTGGAACGAGATAGCACGACTAAATCTCTATAAGCGTGAGTGGGACGCAACCAAAATAAACGTTGAACTTTTGTTTTTTTACGTTTTGCTCTCCCTAGCCTATGTTCGTGACGGTTTTTTTTTGTTGCTCAAGCTGTGCCTTTTTGGTTTATTTTGTTGCTTTTAGGTATATTTTAGATTAAGTTTAATTGGGTGTTGTATTTTTGTTTTTGTATTTACGCCATCTTCGTTTACTGTTAGAGGATTAGGTTGCATTAAAAAAAATGAGAAATTTGTTTACATCTTAAGTCAACTTTTTTTGGTGTAACAAGTCAAACTCCTGGGGTCGTAGAGATTTTGTTTGCAGTGCCAAATAAAGTGCTTAAATAGTCCCGTTTTCCACTTAATTTGGCGTAAAATAATGACTAAAACTTGATGGATTAAACGAAAAACAGTTTAAGGATTAAAGTAGAATCCAAAAATGGCGTATAAACAATATTAGTGGTCTCTTACGCATTTTTTCGGTTAAGCTTCTTATTTCTTTTGATCATTGTAGCATATAAGTAATCAACTTGGTATTACAGCTTATTATTTGCAGACTAGGGTGTTACGTCACCCTAATGATGTGCGGGTGACAAATCCTATTTTCTGCAGTGTTATTTATATTGGTGTATAAACCTTTATTCGGCAGATAAGCATTAATGTTAATTTCGAATTGGGTTGCGATTGTTGAATTATCTTTCACTTAATTAATGGTAAAGCTTAGGTAGAATGATGATTGTTTTTGAAATTTATTTTTTATTAAATGTTGCTAGCGAATTCGTCTGCTGATTTTTTTATACAATTTTCTAGAATTATCTTACATCCTTTCCAGAATGTCCAACTATCTCAATACAAAATTTTATCACGTGGTTGAGTAGTTTACGCGTTGTGGATATTATTTCGAGACATTGTTTCAGAGCTAATATGAAGCATAAAGATAAAGACAGAGTGAGGGCAGCTTAAACTATGCCTTGCCTTGCGCGGGTGCGTAGTTCAACTAGTTTGCTTTTCGAAGTTAGGTTGCACTTGTATGCGTGACACTACATGCACAAGATAAAGTACAGTTTAAACCAGCCTCACTTTTCCGTTTCTAGAACTCCGTCTTTACTTTTTATTTTGTCTGAAGCCGTTGTCAGTTTAACTTTTTTTCAAAATTATACACATAAAAAAATAACTGATAAACAGTGTAAATTTGACTTTCGAGTTTTAGGGCGGTAGTTACGGACTCGAAAGCAAAAACCACTATTTCATAAAAAAAATAGATTTTGCAGACCGGTTTAGCTTTGATTTTTATGGAGTTATCAGTAAAAATAACTATTCTTCAGTTCACGACAATTTACTCTGAACTAAACAAAAAAAAGGAAACAATCATTTTCTACTTACTCCTTTCGAGCATAATTCTTTAAGCACATCGTAATCACACAACGTTAAGACGATATCACCGTCATTATATTATTTTTGTACTATACATGCGCAAGAGACTGAGATTACATCTGTACCAACTTACTTTTGCACACCATAAATTATACTACATTCCTATTACAACGCCATAGAACTTAAATTTGAATGTAGCTACAAAAGCCACATGAATATTGAAACTTTGGACGATGGTCACCAACAAAGTAACCAAATGACTCCACTAAATATTACGTGGATCATGTTTCAAAGGCATAAGGTGTGCTTTTGCTAAATAAGTAATTAAGTGAGTGCAGTTTTTGAATAAACAAAATACAGTCGTAAGCTTTTGTTTTTGCTAACGGTACCGTTGCCACATGGAAATGAAGGTTTGTGATGGATTCGGATGCATTTGTTTTGAGCTTGTTTTTTAGTTTTTTTGTCATTGTTGTTATAATAATGCGTTTGTTACTGCAATAGTGATAGTTGTGATTTATCATTGTCCGTATTTTAGCTGGTTTAGTACAGGGTCTGTTAATTTACTAATATAGTTTGTTTCCTGTTTTGTTTGCTCTTTCACTCACATTTGTTGTTTTAATGACAACAGAGACAAAAAATGCAATTTACTAGCATACCTAATTTTATTAGTGTTATTAACAGATCTTCTTGCTTCTTGCATTTTTGAAACTTGAGCACTAAAAGTTTTTTGATTGTGTTTTCTTTTCTTTTCAACTATGTACTTATTTAACGGCAATGACAGTCAATACGAGTATAAAATGTAGAAGAATGATGATATGTGATGTAAAATATATGTAGGTATGTCCATGTGTATCGAAAGCGTGTAGATAAAATGTCTCTCTCTCTCTCTCTCTCTTTCTCTCTAAATACCTTGACCTTGATGACCTTTGCTTTACAAAACACTTTGTTTACATTTTATTTATGTATTGCGCTTATAACTATTAATACAGTTAAGTATTCAACCTTAAATTATTTAAGTATAAAATAGTTGCCACTATTAAATAATGCTCAAAAGAAAGTAAAAAATAAAATTGAATAAACTGCATTGTAACATCCAGCATAAACTATCCCCAGTACGTGTGTACAGCGTTTGCACGCACACAAGCACGGCTTAGGTGTCGGCGCACGCACACAGCGACACCGCGTAAAGCCAGTAGTGGACCAGTTTATACGTAACTGAACGGTAATAATGGTGATATTGTGTAGAGTCAGCAAATTTATGAATGTTAGCTTATAAAAATGTCCAGCTAAATGTTTTAATTTAAAATGTTGAGTTGGCTTCGTAATTGGACTACTTTAACCTTTTCGACACCTATCAGCACCGCAGGTTCAACGCCAACGACCTATTGTTCGTCCATTTCTTCAATGCAAAAGCAACCTTCGTTCAATAGAGTTAAGGTTCTACTTAAGGCATCGCAATAAAGAAGTCTGGCGTATGGGTGACGTCTCTTGTATTTGACGTAGTGGTGAAAAGGTTACAATACAATACAATACAAATACACTTTATTGAACACCACAAATCAGTACAAAACAATACAAAAACAAAGAACAAAAAACCAAGAAAGATAAAAGAAGAAAGAAGAGAAAGAAGAAAAGAGGTTAATGAGTAGAACAATACAGAAACATGAATAGGTAGGTACCTAATTAAATTAGAAACAAAATGTTAAGGATTTTAGGAAGATTTAACTGGATCTTTGTTGTCTAAATAAATAACTTAAGTCTATTAAAAAATCCTTCCTGTGCAGATGGTAAAAGCCCCATCGAGGGAATGGGCGACAAACTTAGGAACCATGATACAGGCGATGCGGCTAGCAACCCATCCCTATTTGGATTGCCCATAATTATGCTAAACGTGGCAGTTACATATCGTTACATTAGTCTCTGTTTGCCCTGTAAAGTAAAAAGACGTGAATTAAGTACGTAAACTTTTACTTTCCAACTAACTTGCTGTCGGTACCTGCGCGGGCGCTCACATTCAAAACACGTGGTACAAGAAAGAGAGAAAATAATAAACCCTTTAATTTATGCCACGATAGTACTCGCATCTCGAAAATAAAATATTACGCTTTTATTTTGTTATTTTTTAACCTTTTTTGGGTCAATAGCCCCGAAAGTGACGTTGTTTTTCGAAAGTTCCGATTCGATGGGACTTTGGGGACTTTAATTGAGCTTTACGAAGGTAAACAAATTATCGTTGACCTTGAAGTGGGTAGTGTAAGTAATAAAGTAACGGTTTTTGGACAAACTATTGCAAATAACTATTGCGGTGAATGCAGGTGGCGACTTGTCGTTTATTATGGTGTGCTAAAGGGGACAGGGGCGTAGCTACCGCCGTATCTGCCGTATCAATTATACGGGGCCCCCGGGCTACGGGGGCCCCCGACGTGCGTAAGCAAAGATAAATGTGAGAAATCTTTACCCTTCATAAGGGCCCCCAAATATTTTTTTATACGGGGCCCCACCAAGGCACGCTACGCCCCTGAAGGGGGAGGCCTTTGTTCAACAGTGGACGTCTTCAGGCTGATGATGATGATGATGATTGCAAATAAAATGAGTTTTTTTTTGTAGGTACTCTTTTTGGTTTTCAATTTATTATTTAAAACCAAAGCAAACTATTGAGACATACATGCGCATGGCGAGGGTAGTTTAACTTTTGGCCGCCACATGACATACATGTGACGTCACCTGTTGAGGATTCGATAGTAAAAGGAGCA
This sequence comes from Pandemis heparana, assembly GCA_963854515.1. Lineage (NCBI taxonomy): Eukaryota > Metazoa > Arthropoda > Insecta > Lepidoptera > Tortricidae > Pandemis > Pandemis heparana. The sequence goes on along the minus strand of OY978026.1, from coordinate 2,398,642 downwards.
GTAAAAGTGGGAGCGAAATAAAAATCAAGCAGTTGACGTAGGACTTATAGGTAATGAGACAGATGGACATATATATGGTGCGACCACACCGCCGCTTAAAAAACGGTGACGGTACGGAATCGCAACAAAATGTATGAAGAAACGGTGAGAAAACGTGACGCATACGACACGTCACTGCGTAAACGCGGCGGTTTGGTCGCACCCATAGACAGATAAATTAAAAATAATGTAAAAAAAGCATTTGCGGGTGGTAGGGCCTTGTGCAAGGTCCGTCCGGATCGCTACCACTATCTTATTCGCTAATCCTGCCGCTATGCAGCTATGCAGCAGTGTTCCGGTGTGGAGAGTAAGACAGCCGGGGAAATTACGGGCACAAGAGGCATTTCATCTAAGTCCTCTAGGTTGGCAACGCATCTGCAATCCCTCCGGGGTTGCGGGTGTCTATGGGCAGTGGTGATCGCTTACCATCAGGTGACCCACTTGCTCGTTTGCCGTCGAAAAGCTTAAACAAGCTTCAATTTGCCTTTCGCTCTCCGTTCTAACTTTTTACTTGATCTGAGTTTCAAGTAAAATTGAAATCCTGTTTATTCCA